>CM050400.1:33838-2533838 GCA_027562975.1 Rhynchospora breviuscula | reverse complement strand
CTACTTCTATGGTTTATGTTATTGATGATATTTGATCATTTATTTCTTGATTTATTTATTGACAGATCATTCAGGTTGAGGATCTGAATTGTAGATCTCTGTAGTTCATTTATAATTAAATGACAATAATAAATCTAAAAGGTCCGTAATCTTGATAATTAACAAGAAATATTAATTATCGGATAAGATTAGTATGCAAGTTAAGTGATGATTAAGTTCTACAAATCATAGGTAAGGAGTTGCCAACTTAATTGCATATGTATATGTTAGTAAACATAGTACAGGACACGACCCAATGAAATAAATACATGGATTGTGTTATGTGTCATTATTTATTTCGTTTGAGTTTGATTCTAAGTTTGAGATGGTTCAACTTTTCCACATGAGGATAGGCTCAATAAATATCATCTACCGTTGATTCCTGATAAGGGCTGCTATACGGATTTTATTTATGTTCTCTTGAATTGTGCGGGGAAAAATTATTCATTAAGAAAACCGTATGTCCCTCATTAATTTATTTAGTGAGCGATGATATCTGTTTGGGCCCCTTGATGGAGATGAATTGTTTGCTAGCAACTGATACAGTCATCTCTAGATCAAGAAACGTATAATCTGCAAGAATGACACATTCATATCTTGGATTATACGATGATATCAGGTGACATAAGAATCAGACAAGGAAATACTATTATTTCTTATGCAGGATTAAAATATTGTATCAGTACACTATTTATGCGAATTGAGAATCATAACGTGTTGCTAGATACCGCTTATAATTATTAGAATTAAATGGCGATTTAATTCCATGGCCAACGTAGCATAAATCCTCAAAGGGTCACACAAATAGAGTTTTAACCATACAGTGCAGTATTTATTTATTCGCAGTAGTGTATTGCGAAAATATGATAAGTTGATTAATTAATTATATGCCGTTGCGAACCGTTATAATTAATTAAGTCAAATGGATCATATAGAAATAAATTATTGCATTTGCTAATCCTAAATTAATTATTAATAAGTTAATAATTAATTATGTTCAACATATTTTATTTTATTTGAGCTATTTGGGCCTTTAATTAATTAGTTAACTAATAGTCCAATTTGAGGTTTAATTGAGAGAGCAATTAAATGATTAATTTAATGGGCCAATGTAACTTGACATAGCCCATTTAAACCCAATAAAGGGGCCGGCCATAGAGGGCTAGAGTTGTCCATGTGAAATTTGTGGGAGTGCTAGGTCAAGAGATCTATAAATAGAGGTCCCATTTGATGGAAACCCTAGCCTCCACCTACCTTCTCTCTCCTCCTCCCTCCTTGGCCGAAAATCAAAGAAGAAAAATAGAAATTTCAGAATTTCTATTCCTCTCCTCTCTTAATCCACCTCTAGTCACTACGCCATTTTTTGTTATTAGTACCGGTTAAATATAGATTATTAGTACCGGTTGTCAAGTGGTACTAATAATAGGGGGTACTAAAGATAATTAAAAACCGGTACTAAAAAGCCGGTGTTAAAAACGCACTGGAAATCGCGGCAAAAAATGCGGAGACCTTTAGTACCGGTTTTTAACTAAAAACCGGTACTAAAGATCTCCGCCTTTTTTTTTAATATTTACTATCTTTAGTACCGGTTTTTTGTTAAAAACCGGTACTAAAGATCATTATAAAAAAAAAAAAATTTGTTTCTGGGGCTAGCGCCCGTTTTTGCTAGCCATCAATTAATACCGATATACCAGTCGGTATATATACGCATTACATACAATAATACATATCGAATTTAATCAACACAAATCAATAGAAATCCTAATTAAGGTTTATGATTTATTTCGATTTAATACAAATCCTAGACAATTAACACAAATTAACACAAATGAGAGGGAGATCGACGTGCCTTACACAAATGAGCAGTGATAGCAGTGAGGAGTAGAGGCGGCAGTGAGAGCAGATTGAGGTGAGAGGAGTAGAGGCAGCAATAGAGAGAGAGAAGTGAGATGAGAGGTGACGCAGTAGAGAGGAAGAGGCAATGGAGATGGAGAGGCAGTCGAGAGAAGAGGGAGAGGCGCGCGCAGTGTAGAGGGAGAGGCAATGAAGACGGTGAGGCAGCCGAGAGAAGAAGGAGAGGCAGTTGAGAGGGAGAGACGCTTAGGTTTTGGAAGAGAAGAGGAAGGGGCAGTGTAGAGGATGAGTACTTAGAAAATTTCGTGCGAAGATATAAGCTGAGTCAAGGGTTTTGGCGGCAGAAACAAAAAAAAAAATTGAATTAATCTTTAGTACCGGTTTTTTAGAAAAAACCGGTGCTAAAGGGTTTTTAAAAAAATCAAAATTCTGTCTATCTTTAGTACCGGTTTTTTAGAAAAACCGGTACTAAAGATACTATTTTTAGTACCGGTTTTTAATAAAAAACCGGTGCTAAAGGGTTTTTAAAAAAATCAAAATTCTGTCTATCTTTAGTACCGGTTTTTTATTAAAAACCGGTACTAAAAATAGTATCTTTAGTATCGGTTTTTCTAAAAAACCGGTACTAAAGATAAACCGTTTTTTTATTTTTTTTGCCAACATTTTAGCACCGGTTTTTCTAAAAAACCGGTACTAAAGATAATCCCTAACAATTACGAAATTGCCACTGACTATTTTTTATACCGGTTTTATTAAAAACAGGTATTAATGGGGCGGTACTAAAGCTCTTTTTTGGTGTAGTGAGTTCATGAGTTGAACAAATTTTCTCCACAAAATTAAAAGGTTTAATTAAGAAGAAAGGAGAAAGTCTAAGGATTAGCCTTTGTTCTTCTCAATTGCTAGCACAATTGGAGAAGAAATTGGTTAAACCTCTTGGTGAACTCGAGGCGGCCGCCGACGAAGGAGAAGGCGAAGGAGAGCACGCCACCAACTCCTACGCAAAGGTATCGAGCCTTGCGATTGCTAGTTCGCAAGAGGTATAATCGATTCTAACCTTTCTCATGCATTAAATGTGTTATTTGCTTGCTAGATTCTTGTATGTGCTAATTGCTTGATTAAATTAGTTAATTAAGCATAAAATTAAAATTTGGCACTTCCTAACAGACAATACAAGCATTACATCATCAAATGGATAGATCATGTTCTCATCCTGTATTACCTTAGGCAAAGAGGACAATCGATATATTTTCCTTTGGGCCTCAATATCTATTCCTATACATTAAGCCTTTTAAAGGCCAGTTCATGTATTCAAAATGATAATTGCCATAAAGATTTAGAATTTGGAAATGCACGGGTTGGCAATATTTTGACGACCACAAAAACAGATCAAATGGTTCTCAAATACTGACAACCTTAACTTGAATTGTCCAGTAATGCTGTCATTTTTCAATTTAATTATGCATATTCTGTGCTGGAAGAAATTGCATACCGACCAGCCTCTAAGACAATTTTTATCAGACCAGTTGCATGTAACTAGATCTACTTGCCTTTCAGTATTTGGGCGTTGTTCTTGATCTTTCACCTTATGTAATGGAAACCTTTCAATGCCGACAGTTGAAGCAGGACGCTTATAAGTCGGTAGAAATGTTCCATATATATGTGCCGTATCTTGGGCCTGAAAATGAAAAATATGTAGAGAATTAAATCACAATCATTTGATTTGTGTAGTTTAGCATTCTTAATATATATATATATCTACTTACCCAGAGTTTGTGCAGAAATTTCTCCACGGAAATCATTTGATCTGGAGTCGCCAAATAACCTTTGTAGCCGTTTCTCCTAAATTTTATATATGCAAATTGTTGTGAGAAATTAATAGAAAAACGAAGTTGGAATAATATGAAATAATAAAGTGTCTAAAAACATTGAAATGCTTCATATCCACCCACAATTTAATTCTTCAACCGTGCAGTGAGCGCGAAAATGGAATGATAAATAACCAAATTAAAGAATGAAAGATAATTCTTACGCATACCATGGATGAAATATCACCGCGCACCATTGTCATCAGACGACAGCACCTGGCTAGTTCGAAAATGGAGAGAGAGAGAGAGAGCAGAGCAGAGCTGAAAGTAGAGAGAAATTAAGTCGGTTGTTCAGTTTACGGATGGTTTAATTAGGTTTAGGGATCTTTAACTGTTACTTCAAAAATTTCCTTATTTCCCTTGTTTAAAGTCTGCATATATGTGCCGACATTCCCAAAATAGAAAACGTTGTTAGCTAATTGATTAAAAATTTCGACTTAATTATTAAGCCTGACAAATTAGTTTATCAACCGATGCATGACCGTGCGCTAAAATAATATCGGAAATTTTTAAAATATAGTAGCGTATATTTGAATAATATATTCTCACCCAAATATTAATTTGTGATTTTGTGTATTAAAAACTGAACGGGTAAATGGGAATTGCTTCCTGTAATCACAGCCTTCTACAATCAAGCAATCAACGCCTTCTATTTTTGGCGCGTGTTTTATTTCTATCATTTCCATCCATCATCACGTGCAGCTCACGTGCACAGCCAAAAGTTTTTCAAATTTTCAGATCTGATCGGAAATCCATCTCTCTAAATTCTCCATTTCCATCTAAATCTCTCTCTCTCTCTCTCACACAAACCTCCATCAAAATCAAGCAATTTCTCTCTCAACCTCTAAATCTGATCTCTCTCCCTCTCGCTCTCGGAATCTCTCTCTATCTGTCACTCTCTCTTTCTCACGATCTCTCCTCTCTCGATATTTGAAGCAGATCTGGTCGAAGCCTCCTCCGCCGTGCCACAGCCACCAAGCCAGTATGGTCCCGCCACCGTGCACGACCACCGCCCGTACTCGACTCCGCCGTGAGCCACCTCTATTAGATAAGCTGAGGTGAAATGCTACCTTCGCCCGTTCGCCGCTCCACCCAATCTGCGGCACCCCTCTCGAGTCTCGACCTAGACACAAAGGAGCTTGCCAGGAGATGGTTCAATCGGATCCAAGTTAAAGACCCAACACGTGCCATCGACAAAATCCACCTACTTAAAGCTTCGCTGACGGTGTCCCTATCCACCACGCAGCGAGCGACAATAGATCCATCTCAGATCCGACCCGTTTCAACAAGTCCGACCCATTCTGCCTCTATCGACCTTGTCGTGTTCAACAACTCTACCATGCCGTGCGCCAAAGAGGGAGCAACATTTTCCATCAGATCTGATTGTGAGTTAGTTTTCATCTCCTCGAAACAGGTTTGTACTTGATTTGCATTTGAACGATTGATTTGTAGTGAAAATTATCTTTTCCTTTTGCATTTGATTAGATCTGCATTGCAACGATTGATTTTTGTTAAAAACATTGATCAATTATCTTTTTCATATTGTGTTTAACTAGATCTATAATAGAACGAATGATTTGCATTGAAAACATTGATCAATCATCTTTTCTTTTGTGTTTAATAATGATGTATTGTTATGTGATTTGATCTCGGACTCAATAGAATAATGTATCATTCATTTCATTTTTCTGGTATTTTGATAGTGTTGATTTATATTTTCAATTGTTGAAAAACTTGCTGAGAGTCTTTGTTTAAAAGAAGGGGGTATGCATTATAAACGATGAGGTATCATTTATGTTGTAATGGATTAGAATAATCAGGAGAATTGCATTATGTAATTGTACCTATTACCTTATTTGAATAAGGGAGTATATTCCCATGACATGAGGAGTAACTTATTAGAAATATAGTAACTTATTATAAATCTGATACATTGACATAAGGGAGTAACGTATTTGAATAATGGAGTATATTTATATGACAGGGGAGTATATATTTGCCACAAAGGAGTAAGTTATTTGAGCAAATGAGTTTATAATTAGCTACAGGAGAGTATTTATGGATATGTTAGTGTGTTATCAGTTTGATGGTATTTTTAACAAGGGAGTAACTTATTTAAATAAGAGAGTATATTAGCATAACATAGAGAGTATTTTTTGGATGTGGTAGTGTATTAGCAGTTTAATTGTATCTTGGTATTCTGTAAGTAAGGGAGTAAGTTATTTAAAAAAGGGAGTATATTATCAGAGTTAGGGGAGTATTTACGGATGTGTTAGTGTTTTATCAATTTGATGATATTTTAACAAGGGAATAACTTATTTAAATAAGAGAGTATATTAGCATGACATAGTAAGTATTTTTTTGGATGTGGTAGTATATTAGCATCTTGATGGTATCTTGGTATTCTGTAACTAAGGAAGTAAATTATTTGAATAAGAGAGTATATTATCAGTGTCAAAGGAGTATATATGGATGTGTTAGTGTTTTATCAGTTTGATGATATTTTTAACAAGAGAGTAACTTATTTAAATAAGGAAGTAACATGACATAGGGAGTATTTTTTGGATGTGGTACTGTATTAGCATCTTGACTGTATCTTGGTATTCTGTAACTAAGGAAGTAAATTATTTGAATAAGAGAGTATATTATCAGTGTCAGAGGAGTATTTATAGATGTAGATTGTTAGCAGCTTGATGGTATCTTGGTTCTTTAACCAAAGGAGTAAGTTATTTAAACTAGGGAGTATGTTAGCATGACAGAGGGAGTATTTTTTTGTTGTAGTTGTATTATGGTAGGAGTTGAACCAGGGAGTATGTTTTCTAATCACTTGTTTTTGTTGTTTCTTCAGATTCACATTGAAGGTGACAAGTTCGTGGTTGCGTACAACTTGATGTTTGATAGTACTAATGAAGTGGAGGTTGAATTACCTCCAATATATGATGGGATGAAATAATTTGTTGTTATATTGGAATGGCTACTGTGTTTTGTTTGTGCTTTGTAGTATTGAAATAGGTTGTGCTTTGTTAGTTTGTAGTATTTGGAACAAATACTTGTTGCTATTTGTTATTAAAATAGGTTGTGCTTTGTTATGCTTACTCAAATATAATGAAATAGATACTCCCTTATATTAGTTGTTGTAATCACTTTTTGAGAAATAGATACTCCTTTATTGTATGTGTATATTTTTCACAAACAGAGTACACTAATTGATAGTACTTTGTTTTAATTATTTAAAAAGTTTTAATATATTTTGTAAATTTAGTTACTCCCTTGAGTGAATTTTTTTATTGCTGTTTTGCTTATCTATTTACTCCCTATATAAATTTAGTTACTTTCTACGGTCAATTTAGTTACTCTTCATGGTATGTTAAAATCGCCAGTAAAGAGTGTGTTGGAAAAAAATTATTCCAAATGACTCCATCGTCCTAATTAATGACAGTTTCTATTTTTAGCAATTGATTGCTTGATTGTCTTACCCCTTGATTGCAGTTATTAGTCCCGATAATTAAGTATCATCTTGTTCATCACATATTGTATTTAATATATTTTTTATTTTTAGCAATTTCTACATAAAGTATGTTCTATTTTTATACTTTTTCTCACCCTATCTCGTTCTCATGTTTCTTACCCTCGTCCAATCTCCCAACCTCCGCCGGTCAAATCCATCACCATACTGGCCACCCTCCACCGTCGGCGTCCCCGACCACCCATCTCCCACACAGAAATAACAATATAATAAGTAGAACTGATAGGACAAAATAACATAATAGACGGACAATGAAAAATTCAAAGGTGATTGTCAATCGTTTGTATTTGTTCACTTTATTTATTTATATGTTCAATTTGTTCATTTATGTGTTCACTTTATTCAATTATGAGTTAGATTTTATTTTTGTATTGTTGTTCAAATTTTTATATGCATATTCAATTTATTTTTATTGAATTTATTTGTTTGTATGTGTTCACTTTGATTATTTAAATTTTCACTTTGTCTATTTTATATGTTCACTTTGTTCAAGCGATGACTGTAGATTGAAGTTATCATTTTTGAAAAATTATGCCCACGTCTAAATTGTTTTACTTAAAAAAATTATTTGGACCTAGCTCAGTTAGTGTTCTCCAAAATGACACGACACGATGTGCGTGTTGACACGACACGACACGAATACAAAATTGGCACGACACGATCGTGTTATCGTGTTGTGTCATAATCGTGTCGTGTTGGGACATTAGAAAGTTTGACACGATTCAACACGACACGATTCGACACGCAACACGACACGAACACGAATTAACACGACACTTCAACACAAATTTAATTATAAATGTTGATTATTTAAGCAAAATTAATAATTTAATTTCAATTTATAATACTACATCATATTATTTACCATCATTTAAATCATAATATTGTTCTAATCTAATTATTATTTTTTATAAAAAATATTAATAAAAAGTTTAAACTTAATCAAATAATAAATTATGACGTTTAGTAATTTTTCCCTTACTTTTAATTTTTTAATAATTTTTTAAGTTAAAAAATAATAAAATAATCTGACACGACTAACACGACACGACACGATCGTGTCAATCGTGTCGTGTCAAAATGCGTGTCGTGTTGCCCCTTCTCACCACTAAGCACGACACGACATGACACGAGACTCTAACACGATCGTGTTTGACACGACACGACACGACACGCACGATTGGAGAACACTAAGCTCAGTTCACAATTTAACAACCCAATAGAAGCAGAGAGTGAAACCCAACTCGGGTTGGGCCTTAGTAGCCACGAAAAGGCACAAGGCCGACACAAGAGCACGAGACCCCGATAGAGAAAGGGATCAGCCAGATGGATCTGGGTTAGCATATTCGGGTCTGAACCCAAAGGCTTTCAATCCAAACCGTTAAATTCACAGACCCGACCACTAGCACCAGAGTCCAGAGTTAAGCAAATAGACCCTAAATTTAATTTATTTGCAATTTCTTTACATTTTAGTCAAAAAATCAGAACATTTCACAGATCTTTCCAAATTTAGTTCATACATATTTATAAATAGGCCCCTGGAATAGCATACCAGCAAGCCAACACAAGGAGGTAGCGGACTGGCACCAAGTTCGGACCAGATATCTATATGGAACCACTAACAAACTCTTCTAGACCATTAGATTTGGATGTGCAAGAGTATTGATGTGATGGATGTGTTTTAAAAAAAAATAATAAAGACATTAAATAAAGGGTCCTACCATGTTATAACTTTGTCAAAAAGTATTAAAAATAAGAATATTATAACTTTGATCAGGAGTATTAAAAAATGGTTCCTATCAGACGATAAATCATAGTCATTAGACTGACAATTCAAAGAGGGTTCACAATTTTTAATTTGAGTTGCTATTTATTCTTAAATTGATGGCTAGACATATAATTTTAAATTCGTTTTTCTTTTTTTTTTGGCCGGATAAATTGGTTCCGTACTTCGGGTAAGCACATGCAATAAAAATATAAAATAAATTACATTATGTTTTCTTTCTATTTATTGCGCCAGTGATTGGTTTCGCAGATTGTAAATATATACGTTGAACTAGAAACATAGGATATTTGACATTTTGGGTCTTAACAAAGAGAACTCAGTGAAATTTTATTAAATATGTCATCTGAATAAATAAAATTTCTTTTATCAAAATTCTAAATACGCCATCTAAATCCAAACCTGGCATTTTCAGAAAGATGAAACGATTTACAGAAAAGCACACTAAAATCAGAGCAGATATGCACCATCCAATTAAAAAACATCCAAACCATCCAATGACACGTTTTCGCTGAATATATGGACCATTCTGGATGGTCTGGGTGCAAAAATCCAATATACACCAATTTTCGCTGACGTCATCATGGATTTGCGTTGGCTGATGTCATCAAAATCGCTCGCTGGCGTCATCACGATTTTCTGAAAAAACCGCGCGTTGACGTCATCAAAATGACAGGTTTTTGTGTTCAGTAAACAACTCAAGAGATCATTTAAATCCAATTAAGTGTTCAGTTAGATGTCTTATAAAAATAAGATAAATAAGTCTTGTGTTCAGTTTAACAATTCAAGGGATGTGGTAATTCTATTTAAGTGTTTAATTAAAAGGCTTCAAGAAAGCATATAAAAAAGTTTGTGTTCAGTTAAATCGCTCAAGGGATGAGTTATTTGTAGTTATGTGTTCAGTTAAATGCTTTAAGAATTTGATCGTTTCGATAACTATAAAACGATAATAAAAATAGTAAATTTTGACATTAATCCAATCACATGCGCAAAAGAAGTAAACAATTGTAACGACAAAGCTACTAGTTTTTGAAATAGCAATCATACCAACTTCATAAATCATCAAAAACTAACTGAACACATATGATCACTAACTACTCCTTTACAGAAACTAACGGAACAAATATGATAAAAAAAAAAAAAACAACACAGAAACTAACTGAAGACATATGGTCACTAACTACTCCATTAAAGAAATATGTAGATCTAAGGGCGCGTTGCGTGCTGCAAAGAATGAGGTGGTGGAGACTGAGCGGGTGCTCTTTGACAAGTGAAGGCAGAGGTGGAGAAGAGGGTTTGACGGATCGTAACTGAGGAGGGTACCGTTGGCCATGACCTCAAGTGAAGTCAGAGATGGAGGAGATGGTTCGACGAATCGCAACTGAGGAGGGCACCATTGGCCATGGCCTCAAAACTAGAGGTGGCGGCCGAGGTCAACGTCGTGGAAGGCCTTCCAAAGGTGGTAGAAGCGGCTGGAGAGGACGGAGATGCGAGAGGCGACGCGAGTGGGGAGCAAGGAGAGGATAGCGAGGAGAAATGTGTCGGAATCCGAGGAAGTCGCCATGGCTGGCTGCGGCTAGGGTTTCGCCTCTCTTTCTCTTGCGGCTAGGGTTTGGAGCAAGAAAGTAAAGTTTGGAGCGAAATAAATAGACAGTGATCTGGAGAGAAGGAAGGAGCGACGCGAATTAAATGCGTGGATGGTACATACTAATTACCCACTAAAAGGGCGTAACTATCTTCTTGATTTCTAGCGTTGAACGACCCACAAAGCCCAACAGATATATTGGACCGGTTTTTAAGTATTGGAAGTAAATTCACCGATTCTCGTTTTAGCATTCACCGGTTTGAAGCGCATGGCGAACTTTTAGTGTAGTTTATTCAAGAGCAACATTCAAGGCCCTGCTGAATTATATTTATTAACAACGATTTCATTAGCTCTTAACTTTCTTTTTGTGCTTTCATAGTAAGACAAACTATATAACATATAACAGGGAAATAAATGGTTTAAAAGCAAAAATCAAACTGACCTACACAATTTTTTAATCTTGAGTCCTATTAATTTTCCCATATTCTTTATACCAATTTGAAACTTTTACAAACAAAAAATGTCCAGCGTTCACGTCTCACTTCATCCAAGTTTTTTCCTCAAACAAACTTCGATAGCATGCATATATACATCCAGTTGAAATAACGAAGGTTAATCATTTACTGAACGAAGCTGTAAAACTAGTGCTATTAGCAAATTAGTAAGTCTTTTTTTTTAAGAAAAATGATGGACAATGTGATTATTGAAATACTCAATCAAAACACAAAAGAAAGAATTGTTTTTGAAAAATACTGGTACACACCGGTATAGCAGTGACTCTCAGTCAATTGGATTATGCTCTTGGTCAAAGGGCCAAACAAGTTTCAATTTCAGTTACTGAGAAGGATTCTACAATAATGATCATTCTTTCATTCTCTCCCATTTTTCGTTCCTTTTTACATTGATTAAAACATGGGAGCTTTCATGCAACCAATTCACAAACCTGTTTTAAGATTTTATGTATCCATACACTTTTGATAAATAGAGAAAGTTTGTAAAAAATATTCTCATCTTAAGAAATATGATAATCATTTGGAAATATATATTTTTTATTTTTTTCACATTAATATTTGTGTATTTTGACTTATGGGTATTTTGAAATTTTTATCCTCAAATAGACTGCCTAGAAGTGAGTGTAAAGAGATCAAATTGAAAAGATTATAATTTCTTCTACATCAATTACTCAAACTGTTGATTAATTCCAAGCATTTATACAAATGCATTATCCCATAACAAATTCCTTTTCTCTGTAGAGAGAAAAGGTAAGTTGAGGGGCAGAATGCATAGATATAAATGCTTGGAATTGGTCTTCAGCTTGAGTACTAGGAACTCAATGTTGAACAAATTTGTCTTTTCTTCTCTCCCAATAACTTGTATATCATTCTTCTCCTACCATAAAGAGTTATGAATTTCGGAAATTCCGAAAAAAATCATTGTTGCCAGAATTGACTCCCAAAAATTACGATGAAAAAGATACATATTTATGAAATAAAAAGGTCCTAATTTCCTTTTCAACGAATACTCAAACTGAAGAGGAATTCCAAGTATTGATAAAAAATACATTATCTCCTCACAGTGTGCTTTTTTTTTTGTGTGTGTGTCCTTAGTAAGTTTTTTCCCCCTTTTAAAGGAGAGAGAAAAACAGGAAAAACAAATTGAGAGGGGAGAATGCATAGATATAAATGCTTGGAATTGGTCTTTAGCTTTAGTACTAGAAACAAGATGTCAAAAAAGGTAGTCTTTTTTTCTTTTCAAATCTAATCACGATGTTGTTACTAAATGTGAAGAAAATCCCAAATTTTTACAAAAAATACAAATCAATGATGTTACTGAAGACTTAATTTTCAAATATACCATCTTGATTGTAAGATGATTGATAAATGATAAAATTGTGAATGCATATAGTATGGGGATTAATCTCCGACCTAGTTAAAATAAACAATTACCTTATTTACATCATTTGATTGAAGGCTTTGAAGATGAATTAAGAAAGAGTTAAAGAAAGGAAGGCAGTGGTAGAAATCATTCGCATGAACGGTCTAGGAAACTACACATCAACAAAAAAATTGTTTGAATTTTTAGTAATTTTCATAGGCGCTCATACGCATAACTTCTACCACCATTAACTTCCATTCTCAGATCCTTTTCGACGAGCTGCTATGACTCCCAATGCAAGGAAATAATGAGAAGAAGAGATGATTGAAGGAAACGAAGCAATCGATAAAAATAACTGGAATGGCACACAAAAGGAGCAAGTCGACAATTCACAAAACTCAATTGCGAAAAACACAACAAACTCAGAATTTTGCTGAAATTGGCTACATCCCATATGTGTCATTTCCTTCAATTTTTATAGGTATTACTTCATTTCCACGCACATTCATGGTGTACCATTGCTCGCCAAACGCTCTAGAAATGTGGTTTTCTCGTTTCCTTATCTTCCCTTTTCTTTTCTTCTTCTTGTTTTTTTTTTTTGTTGGTTTTTTTTATATGAGATGAGTGTATATGCTGAGGAAGTCCTTATATAGATAGAATAGCACATTGGTTTAACAATACTTGTATATATCCGCCTGTAGTTTTGCTTTGTTGTTTGGTCAATAATAATTACCAAATCTTTTTATTAGATACAGTAATTTATGAAAATGGTATCAGAATTTGATGTGATAAAAGAAATGAAATTAAGCACAAAATAATATGAGTCAAGGCAGTTTTACTGAAACTTCCACTACAAATATTTTAGCCATTAGTGGTTGGCAGTTTTATTCAAACTGCTACCACAGGAATTTTGTCTACTAGTGGAAGTTTTATTAAAACTGCCACTATAAAAATGGCTACCTTGACTGGAAGTCTGGAATTAGGGTCTCAAAAGGCTTAAGCGGCAGCAATACAGGGTAAAGGTTTAATCTTACAATCTGGATCGTTGATTTTAAGTCTAATCAGACGGTTGGATGGGTGTTTATCATATTCATAGTAATAAATTATTTTAAATCTACTGACAAGTGACAACTCATCAAGGATCTCTCTGAAACTTTCAATTATTTATTCTTCTGTCAGATTAATATCCTTCATTCAATTAAAAGAGAACTGGGAAAGAAAAATTAAAACGTAATATACATACTTCTCTAGGAATCCAATAGAACATTGTTTTAATCAATCATTAAGAGGAGAAGGAAAAGGAGCGCTAACGGCTTCTCCGCAACGGCCCACCGCGGACCCCGCCTTCGGCCGCCGTCTTCGGCTACCGCCTCTGCTGCTCCACGACACTTGTTGCCGGTCCGCCTCCGCTTTCACCTCTGTGGCGTGCGCACGAGGCCCACTGTTTTCCCTCACACCAGCAAACTGTTCGACGTTTTGCCCCACCGAAGCTCTTGTCGGTACTCCATGGAAGTTCCTTCTGTAAGAGGCGACGCCATGCTTATCTCTCCATCTAAGGCGATTCTCATGGCAAAACAGAAGGCGACAAAGGAGGAGTGGTTTTTGAAGAAGACCACTGAGAAAGAACCTCTCCAAACCAACTCCTTCAAAGTGGTTTTTGAAGCTCTCAACAAGGCCACTAAGGACAAGCAGACTCTCATCACAAACCGGTACAAGCAAGTTTTTGAAGCTTTGCAGAAATCAACCCAACAAATTCCAACATCCAACAAGATAGAGAATGACAAAAGGACAAGGAATAACAAGAGGGCCAAATTCTTGCCCAACATCAAATCAAGGTTGCAACCACTTATCTCTACCCCACCCCCTTTTAGCCTTGCTACTCTTCATCTCCTCTCTGACCGTAATCTGCAGAAGAGTTGCAAATTCTTGCATTTTGATCTCTTCGATTTCCAAAGCCTGAGAGGTTTTCCTCAGGATGAATCGGATAAAGAAAAATCTAAGTCTCAAACCCTCCCAAGCCAAGAATGGACTGAAGTACTTTTGAAGAGAGAAAATAAATAAGAGAAAGTTGCATTCTTGTCACAACTTGAATGATTTTCGGGCATCAAAGTTGGCATATTTAAAGAGAAGCAAAAGATGCTTTAGTTGCCTACTAAAAGGTCATTTCAGTGCTAATTGTGTTAAACCTAAAAAATGCTTGGGTTGTTCCAAGGAGGGTCATACGCTTAGTAAATGTTCATTGCTTTATGATGGTCAACCTCCCTTTACTTCAAGTCCTCAAGGGAATGGTACCAAATCGATGAGGGTCAAAACTTTGGATAACCGTAAGGTTAACGATCCTCAACTGCAACTCTCTCTTGAATTTAACTCTTCTTCTTTTATTCCAAATCAACTTTTTTCTCCACCAATTGCTGGCAGTGACAACTCAACTAGTTCAGATTCCTTACATTTGAACAACTCAGAAGTTCAAATTGATTATCCAGCTAGAAGTGAGACTGGGTACATGATAGCTAAACTCAATGGCTCGAGGTTTGAGTTTTTTCAAAATGAGGATTTGATTCGACGTCTCGATTTCCTTCACCCGACACCTGCTGTCTCGTGCGCTCTTTCATTAAAATTTACAAGTTTCAAAGAGCACGCACACCTTCATTTATGCCTCACAGCTTTCACTCTCTCTTCAACCAGCATTAGTGCAACCTATACCAATGCTTTGACTCTGCCCTCTCCATTGGTTGTAGCTTATTATGTGCCGAATGAAGAGGTTGCATGTGATTTTATGAACTTTGAACCTTACAGCAATGAAGGTTCTCAAAATACTCTTGTGGAAGTTGTTTTGTCTGATGAAAGGCCGATCATACAAATTCCTTGTGAGGTCAACCTGCTGGAGCCACCAGGCTTTGAGGGGCCACCCAAATACCTTGAGAAAGGTGGTGCGAAAACTGACACAGTTAGGAGAAGTCCAAGGCTTACACAGAAAAATACCGGGCCTTACCAATCTGCAATTCAGAAAGCTCAAAAGGTACTTTATAATACTCTTACAGCTCCTAGGCATAAAAAGGAAAAGATGGGTTGTGTTCAAGTGGAGTCAGATTACAGCAAGCAAACATGCCATATTTCTATCTCACAGGCTGAGGCAATACTTCTGACTGCAGGAATCAAATTGGATGAGGCCCTACTTCAAAAGCTGGTGAAGGCTCGAATTATTCCAGGGCTTTAGAATGTAAGCCTCTAATCTCTGTCTTTCTGTTGTAAACTTAGCTACCTTTTTAATGAAATCAAACATTAAAATCTTGAATTGGAATGTGACGGGTCTGAATGATTTTGATAAAAGACTAGCAGTTAGACTTACTCCCAAACTTGAAAAGTCAATGGTAATTTGCTATCAAGAAACCAAGTGGTGTCAAACTTCAGGTGCACTTGTATCCCAATCATGTGGAAGAGCCTTTAAAGACTTCTTGGCAGTGGATGCTATCCATACTAGAGGGGGTATTTTGACTACCTGGAACTCCAAGACTCTTAAGGTAGATAACTCAATGGCTAGTAGACTTCACCTTACCATTGACTTCACGGTGAGGGCGGATGGCTCTCATTTCAGGTTGACAAATGTCTATGGCCCGTCAATGGATAAAGGTAGGGATTCTTTTTTGCAACAACTCAGAGGGTTGCAGCCTGATCAAAACCTACCTTGGATATTATGTGGCGACTTTAATCTAACTTTACTGCCACATGAAAGAACAAATGGGCAATATAACCAGTCTGGAACCAATGATTTTGCAAATTTAGTTGAAGATCTTGGTCTCTTGGATATTCAGATGGATGGCAGGAGCTTCACCTGATCAAATCAGAGAATGAATCCATCAATGGCGAGATTGGATGGTTTTCTGGTAAATTCTACTTTCTCTATAAAATACCCAAGTATTTCACAAATTCCTTTAGCAAACACTTCCTCAGATCATTGTCCGTTGTTGTGTTCTTTTCGAACGGATTTCCAACCCTCTAACATTTTCAGAGATGAAATTTTTTTCCTCAAAATTTCTGAGTTCTCGGATCTGGTATTGAATTACTGGTTGTCAGAGGAGATAGCTGATTCTCTACATAAGTTCAATGAGAAGCTGAAGGGTCTTACAAAGTTAATAGCACGTTGGAAAAGAGGGAGAATCTCCAAGTTAGATAAGCAATTGCAAGCAATAAGAAGTTTCATAGAATGGACAGATAGAGTAATGGAGACAAGGGATTTGTCAGAACTAGAAATCATTGTAAAATCATTACTTAAGAAAAGGCTGACTCAGTTAGCAGAATGGGAGGAAATACGTTGGAAACAAAGATCTTCTTTGAAATGGATAATGGAGGGAGATCGTAATACTGCATATTTTCACGCGGTTGCAACTGCGCACAAAAGGAGAAATCAAATTTAAAGGATTGCATTTAATGGTGACGAATTTGTAGATCAGAGGAGTAAAGGTACCGCTTTTCATAAGTTCTTTTGTACATTAATGGGCACTGCTCCTCAGGAAGGGTTACTAGAAACAGTCGATTGGCCTACTTTATACCCTCAACAAGTTTCTTTCCCGAATCACATCTCAGCCCCAATCAGCGAAGAAGAGATTAGAAAGACAATCTTTTCTTGGCCTTCAAATAAGTCACCAGGTCCTGATGGTTATTCCGGTGAATTTTTCAAATTCTTTCTTGAAGAATTTTTGCCTGATATCCATCGGACCTTGAATTGTGCTCTACAATCAGGTTCTTTAGACCCATTAAACTCCTCTTTCATTGCATTGATTCCGAAGAGTGATGAAGCTATCACACCTGCAGATTTTAGACCCATTAGTGTGATACATTCCATGCAAAGGATCCTCTCTAAAATCCTGTCAGCTAGAGTCAAACCGCTACTAGATACTCTTATCTCTATTCCTCAAACAGGTTTTATTCCGGGTAGAAACATCATTGAAAATTTCTTACATGCTCAGCACCTCATTGCCTATGCAAAAAAACATAACATTCAAATGGGGATTTTTAAGGCTGACATTCACAAGGCATTTGACACGTTGACTTGGAATTTTATTTTAAAGGTCATGAGTGCTTTTGGCTTCTCTGAAACTTGGATATCTTGGATTCGTAATTGTGTGTTAAGAGGGTCTTCTAGAGTTGTTTTGAATGGGATAGCAGGCAAGGTCATTAACCTTAGAAGAGGAGTAAGGCAAGGTGATCCCTTATCACCCTATCTTTTTATCCAGGCTTTTGATTTTCTTTCTAGATGGTTTCAATCTCTGGTTCGTTTAGGATGTATATCTATGTCGTTTCGAGACATGTACCCAGCACTATTATATGCTGATGACACGATAGTTTTTGTCAAACCTTGCAGACAACAAATCGAATTGTTGAAACTGTGCTAGCGAGTTTTGAAGCTGACTCATCAAAAGTGACATCTCTTGAGATGAGAAATTTGGAAGATGCGGGACACCACACTTTATACCCCTTCACATTCATGGGATATCCAACAAAGACACACTTCTTTGCTCTTGGTTTCAACTTTCCTTCATTTACATGCACATAAGCGGGGAACCAAACACCCTCAAATTTACATAATTGGCCGGCTTACCCGACCACACTTCTTCGGGTGTCTTGCACTCAATGGAAGTGGTAGGAGACCGATTCACCAAAAAGCAAGCCGTGCTAACGGCCTCCGCCCAAAATTCCTTGCCCAAGCCCACATTGGAAAGCATGCAACGAGCCCTTTTAAGTAGTGTCCTATTTATTCTTTCCGCAACTCCATTTTGTTGTGGAGTATTAACCACCGTCTTGTGCCGCACAATCCCTTCGACCTTGCAAAACTCATCAAATTGGTGGTTACAAAATTTTAAACCATTATCGATTCTCAATTTTTTCACTTTCTTTCCGGTTTGATTTTCAAGAAGGGTCTTCCATTCTTTAAAAACCTTAAAGACCTCACTTTTCTCTTTTAAGAAATAAACCCAAACTTTTCTAGAAAAGTCATCAATGAAAGTAAGCAAATAACAAGAACCGTTATATTTTGATGGCTCACGAGATGGCCCCCAAAGATCCAAATGAATGTAATCCAATGTTTCCTTGGTCGAGTGAACGGCCGTCGAGAAGTTCAACCACTTTTGCTTGCCAAATACATAATGCTCGCAAAACTCCAAGCTACTAGTGCATTGGCCACACAATAAGCCTCTTTTACTCAAGATGGTCATTCCTCGCTCGCTCATGTGCCCTAACCTCATATGCCACAATTTTGTAATATCCGCATCCGAGGTAGGACCCGAACCCGCAATAGCGGCCGAGCTCGTGACCGTGGAACCTTGCAAGAAATAGAGAGTTCCAACTCTCTTTCCCTTCACCCTTTGGAAACACGAAGGACTCCACCTTTACTTTGGAACTTGCAACCCTTCTCTTCAAGAAAGCCCAAAGATATGAAATTCTTGCTCAAATCGGGTATATGTCTCACACCCGTCAACCTTTGGATCTTGCCATCATGAAATTTAATTTTCACCGATCCAATTCCGACAACCTTGCACAAATAGTTGTTGCTCATGAGAACCTTACCACTTGAAGGTTCATATGTCTCAAACCAATCTCTATTTGGAGTCATGTGTTGAAAAGCACCCGAGTCCATAATCCAAGAATTCTCATCATTGACACAACTATCAACAACACAAAGCGTGCCATATGTGTCATCGTCACTGGCCACATTGGCATCTTCCGAAGAAATACCTTTCTCCGCTTTTAATTTATTTTTCAACTTATAACATTCGGCCTTTACATGTCCTTTCATTTTACAATAGTAACAAGTGAGATTCTTGTGCTTCGACTTTGATCGGATTCTACCTCCTTTCGAGGTCTTTTCCTTTGACCTACCTCGATCGACAACCAAACCAACATCTTGACTCCCTTTTTCTTTCTCAACATTGGTCATCTCATTGTCTAAATGCAACTTCGCTTGCAAAGTGCTCTTAACATCCTCAAGGAAAATTTTCTCTCTACTATAAACTATCATGTCCCTAAATGACTTATATGAAGCGGGCAAAGAACACAACAACAACAAGGCTTGGTCCTCATCCTCTGCCTTAACACCTAATCTATCCAAATCATTCAAGATGGAGGTAAACTCCGCAATATGGTTAGAAATAGATGTACCTTTATCCATACGAAGAGTATAGAGGCGCAACTTTAACCGCAACCGATTAGTTAGAAACTTCTTTATGAAAATATCCTCTAACTTATCCCACAAACCTTTAGCGGTTTTCTCCGAAAGGACCTCTTGAAGTGTTGCATTACTCAAACACAATTGGATAGTGGAAAGTGCCTTGTCATCCATATCCTTCCACTTCTTATCCGTCACCGCTTCAATCAACTTGTCACGGCCATAAATGGCACCCTTAATGCCAAGACTACACAATATGGCGGCCATACGCACTTGCCATAGTGCGAAACTCGGCTTCCCATCATATTTCTCAATATCAAATTTAGTTGACATTTCCATCTCCGAACAATTCTCAAATCACCAAGTCTCCAAGTACTAAGTCACCAATAAATATTAAAATACACCAAATATCAAAGGTAACCAAATATTGGAAGTCAAATCGTGATTTTCAAAGTGCTTGACCTACCAAATAATATTGGTGACTTGGAGCCAATTAACCAGCAAATCACTAAATCTTTGTCGGGTATTGACTCACCAATCATGGTTTAAAAACTCGGCCGAGTCCGATCCGACTCGCCCGAGTCGGAACGGACTCGGCCGCAGACGAGCCGATTTTTCCCGAGTTAGAACGGAATCACAAGAAAAAACAAAAAAATAGAGAAATAAGTGGTAGAGGTCGAAAATAGCAGCCGCACACGAGGTTAGCTGAGATCACAAGGCAGAGGCCGCACGAAATCAGCAAAATTAGAAGGGAGAGAGAGATCAAAGTGTCTCGATTTGAGCCTCGAAGAGACGGAGGAGCAGTCATGGCAGAAGAGACGAATGAAAAAGAAAGAAGGGATGGGCCTTAGGATCTTTTGTGGTAACAACTTAACAGCCTATCGCGTATAGAAGCGAAAATATATTCATATAACATATATATTACTCGCATTTCCAAACATTGGTGTATATTCAGATTAATTTAAAAATACCTATGCACTTTGTTCACTTTAAATTGCTGAATTCATAATTTCCTACTTGATTTTGACGTATTTAGCTTTAGTATTATACTATTATTATTTTGCACATTTTTTTCTTAGACGAATTAATTAATGTTTTGTTTGAAGAATTTAAAATTAACATTTCTAAAACACACTAACATATCGTCTGAAATATAGGATTTATTGAAACAAATAAGAAAAGAGACCAAAATAAGAGAAAAATAATGCTATACATAACAATTTTTTTGTAACTTCAATTAAAAATGTAGACATTTTTGCAAAAATATTTTTTTTCTAATTTTAAATATTTTTTACTAATTTTTAAAGTCATTAAAAAAAATTTTAAAAAAAAATCCGAGTTTCCGATCCGAGTCACCCGAGTTTTTCCGAGTCATCCGATTTGACTCCTTAGTCCAACACTCCGAGTCCGAATCCGATTCCGAGTTTCAGAACCATGTCACCAATCACAAATTAGATAGGACATACAAGTATTTGTTAACCTTGGTGTTTCTCCAAATATGAAATTGACCTGCATGCGTCAGAGAGCTTGCTCATGCACGGATCGAATAAAGTGAAATCAGAAACCCCTCAGTAGCAGCAGCGGATATAAACCCCTAAGCAACGGCAGCAACAACAGTAGAGATGGCTCTGACGCCAGTTTGTTATGGATTTGAGGATTGAGATGGAATTGAGAAGTAGAGAAGAGAGAGGGACAGTAGAGAGCCAGAGAATGAACGCAAGAGAGATGAGTGAAAAACCTAAAATGTTCTCCTTCATTCATTTCATATATTACATATAACATACCATAGAGTCTAAAGAAAAGACAAATCCCAATGGGCCTAGCAATTTGGATCACGATACAACATATGTCATTTACCTCATTTGATTGAAGGCATAGAAGATGAAATGAAGAAAATAAATTAAAGAAAGGAAGGCAGTAGTAGAAATCATTCGCATGAACGGTCTAGGAAACTACACATCAACAAAAAAAAATGTTTAAAATTTTAGTAATTTCCATAGGCGCTCATACGCATAACTTCTACGACCATTAACTTCCAATATTCTCAAATCCTTTTTGATGAGTTGCTATGAATCCTGATGCAAGGGAAAAAGGGAAGAAGATATGATTGAAGTAAATGAAACGATTGATAAAATATCATCGGAATGGAACACATTAGGGAGAAAATCGAACAATTCGCAAAACTCAATTGCGAAGAACGCAACAAACTCAAGATTTTGCTGAAATTGGCTACATCTCCCATATGTGTCCTTTCCTTCAATTGTTATAGGCATTACTTCATCCACCAAACGCCCAAGAAATGTGGTTCTCTCCTTTCCCCTCTCCCCTTTTCTTTTCTTCTTCTTTTTTTTTTTTGGTTTTTGTTTTTTGATGTGAGTTGAGTTTATATGCAAAGGAAGTCCTTATATAGATAGAATAGCACGTTGGTTTAACAATCCTTGTATGATAATATATCCACCTGTAGTTTTACTTTGCTGTTGGGCTATAATTAATGACCAAATATTTTTATTAGATATAGTAATTTATGAAATTATTAAATGGTATCAGAATTTGATTTCATTAAAAAATAAATAAAAATAAGCTCAAGATAATATGAGTTAAAGCAGTTTTATAGAAACTGCTACTAGAAATATTTTAGCCGTTAGTGGCTAGCGGTTTTATTAAAACAGCCACCACTAGAATTTTGGCTAATAGTGGAAGTTTTATTAAAACTGCCACTACAAAAAATGGCTACCTGGACTGGAATTAGGGTTTCAGAAGGCACAGCGGCAGCAATAACTTATTTGCAGCAATAACTGCCACATTGGTTTAATCTTCCAATCTGAACCGTTGGTTTCTGAGTTCCAATCAGATAGTTGGATGTACAGTAATAACTTAGTTTATATCTACTGACAAGTCATCAAGGATCTCTCTGAAACCCATCAATTCTTCCTCCGTCAGATTAATATCCTTTATTAATTCAATTAAAAGCGAAGTGGCCAAGAAAATTAAAACGTAATGTACAGACTACAGACTTCTCCAGAAACAATAAAATTAGAAAAACCGGAGATATTGCAATCATCCATTTTTTTTTTTTTTAAAAAGAATAGATGAAGAATACAATTTGAATGCGAGAATAATAAAGTCACACTAAGGTATCCAGGGTTTCGGATTGATGGGATTTCATTTCAGATATTTTTTATATATCGGGCTATTGGGCTTCAAGTCAGATCATCTCTGAATCAATCTGGATTTTAATCAATAATATGTAATTATGTATTAAAAATTGTCTTGAATCGAATTGAGTTTGAATTAATTTGAGTTTTCAAAATTGTCAAATCTGAAGTACTGTGTACTGACCAAACACCAGGACTCATCTGCTGTATGCATCTGGCCGAATGATCTTTTATAGTGGAAAAAGATTACTTCAAATTGTCCAATTTAACAGGTAATTAATGATCGATGTTGGACTTGGAGAGACTATGTATTATATATGGGTAATAGCTACTTGAGTCTGCTCATATAGGCAGCAAAAGACAACTGACAACTGACAAACCAGAGTACATTATTTGTACAAAATTAATTGAAGGAAAGGAAGGAATACCAAACTGTGAATTCTAATAAACTCTGTTTGATCTGTCAAAAGGTAAATAAATAATAAATGAACTTGTATGTTTCTTGCAATGAATGGTTCAATCAGCCCACAACTGATAAATAAATAAACTTGTGTGCTCCTTGCAGTGAAAGCTTGATCGTTGTTGCTTCGTTGCCTACAGCAAAGAGTTGGACGCACTAACTTTCATTAAACGAGAAAATAAGGATCAATGAAGCTGGAAACTCTTACCTGTAAATCGTAATATATATTGTTGCAGGACAAATTGATTAACAACTTCGATTACCCTATTATAGCAACTGAGTGCTTCCAAGTGGAGAGAGATGCTATACTGCAGCTTAGAAGGTGAGAATGTGAGATCAAGCAATTAAGCGCATTCATCTCTCTCCATTTGAAAGCACCATTTGCCATGACAGGACAAGTTGTTGCAACTAAGAAAGAAAGAGAGAAGGAGAAGGACACAGTAGCTATGAAGCAACGTCCTACTTCGATCTCTTTTATTTATTTCGCTCTCTCGGAATGAATTGTCTTGGAATCACCCACACCCACTGCCTTGCCAAATTTATATACTTGGCTAACTGAATTATTAATTTATTATCTTTTCTACCGTGAAATGAAGTGAAGTGGTGTATTAAGTAGTTTGTACTGGAAATTTACAGACTTTTATTTTGATTGTGACCATGGTTCTGAAACTCGAAATCGGACTGTTGGTCAAAGGAGACAACTCGGGTGACTCGGAAAAACTCGGGTGATTCGGTACAGAAACTCGGATTTTTTATGAAAACACTTCTAATGTCTTTAAAAATCAGAAAAAAATGAGAAAAAATAAGAAAAATATAATTATAAGAGAAAGTTACAACATTTAAGTTTGAAAAGCATCAAATTAACTAAAAATAAATAAATAAAAACAATACAATTCTAGAATATTACATAAGTTTATAAAACAGAATGTTAAGAAGTTCATTGTATCTTCTAAATTCTAATTATACATTAAATTAAAGATAAATAAAATATAAATATTAGATAATAAAATATTATACATAAAGTAATTGATGCTCCATACAAATTTATTGCCAGAAGCTATGACGGGCTGGTTCGGTGGTTTCGCTGCCTTCGTCAATATAGAAATACCATGGATTATTTTGTTGTGTTTGGGGAGGACCAAATATAGAAGACATGAAAGATGATTCAATTCCATCATTTGAATTGTTATTCCTTGAATATTGATTATTGCCAATTCCACTATTTTCCGACAATACTTCATGAAAATATGGTTGTGGAGAGGAACCACCACTTACTCCAGGAACTCCATCATATAAATTCATATTTTGAAGCCTTGACAGTTCATTAATATCTCTATAGCCGCGTCCTCTTCTATTTTCATGCTCATCTTGAGAAGTCGGTCTCGGATACGGCTCTTGTGGAACTCTTAGATTTGAATATTCATCATTACCACCCATGTCTGCATTTCTATATGGCATATCAGCTCCTGGATTACTGCCATCATTATCAGTCGATGTTCTATTACTACCAACATTTGTATTTTCATCCCATGGATTTTCTCTATCATCAAGAACATCATCTTCTTCCTCCCTAATATTTAATAATTTGTTGAATAGAAAAAATTAAAAATTATTGTAATAAAAATTAAAGCCTAGAATATAACAAATCTATTGAATATTTTTTATAAATAAAATAGTATAAGTATAACCTTATCCAAGGTTGCAAAGGATCTTCTTCATGAAAAATCTTGTCAAAATCAATTAAATTATCTTCTTCATGTCTCCTCCTTAAATGTCGCTCTCGAAGTCGCATATTTTAATGGCAAAATACAAGATGTTCAAGTCGATCCATTTTCAAACGATTTCTTATTCGAGTATGTATTAATTCAAATGTTGTCCAATTTCTCTCACATTGGGAGGAAGAAACCGTTTGACTCAAAATTCGAACAGCAATAGGTGTCAAATTCGGACATTCATCTTGTGCATATAAGGACCACCATTCCCAAGGTTTGCATTGTTTTGTTGCAGCGAGTAATTTTGCTGAAGAAAATATGCCGACTTTTCTACGATACCTTTCTGCCTGTAAAAATAAATATACAAATAATTCAAATGGCGTACAAGCCAATTGTAGCCAAAATATAATCAAACATATTAAAAAAATTTACCTCTTTCTCGGCTTGAATTTGTAGAAGAATGTTTGGTTGTAGTTTCTCAATAACGTTTTTCAAACCCCGCATCACTTCAGCATCATTTTGAGCCCCATCAGAATATTGTAATAATGGATTTAAAAAATAACCTAAATAAATTAAAATTAGTTTAGAATATGCTAATACCCTTCTAGATTGGAATTAAATGACATTTGCAAAAAAATGATTCAAACAGATGTTGTACCTGCTGCATGTATATCTTGATGAAGTGTTTTCTCCCATCTATTGTCAATTATTTTCCACCATTTTTTGAAGTGTTTGCCACCAACATTTTGCTTAATTTGAAATTTTTCTCTATCTATCGCTTCATACAAGAAACCCATTTCTGATTTGTCATCGCTATCGACCATTCGAAGCACTTTGATTAGTGGTTCAAACAATTGAATTGTCTCTGCCATCGAAAGCCAAAACCCCTGATCAAATAACAATCCTTGATGCTATCAACAACATCTCTTTCTTTTCGAGTTTTCAAAATTTCAATTTGTCGTGCCTAGGTATTCTTCAGACACATCTCCATAAGTGCATCTTTAAATGAATATAAGCTTTGCAATGTAATAAAATTGGTGGCAAATCGTGTTATACCAGGTCTAAGCAATTCCCGACCATTTGTGGCCTCATGCATTAAATTAAGAGCCCACTGATGATTATAAAAGAAAGTTGTTATACTTTGGGCCTTGCATACTAACTGTTTTATAGTATCATCCTTACCAATATCTTCCAACATGAGATCAATACAATGAACACCACATGGAGTCCAAAAAATATTGTACTGATCTATTATTAATTTTCCTGTTGCTTTGAAATTGGCCCCATTATCACTAATCACTTGAACCACTCTAGAAGCACCAACCTCTTCGATCACTTCTGCCATCAAACCACAAATATAATTTGAACTTTTGAACTTTTCGGTGGCATCTACTGATTTTAAAAAAGTTGTTCCTTCATTGCAATAAACCAAGAAATTAATAATATTTTTGCGATTATTTGTGGTCCATCCATCGCACATTATAGTACAACCAAATTCATCCCAGTGATGGTGAAATCCTTCTATCACTTTCTTTTGTTCTGCCACTTCCATTGGAAGATACTTGTTATAAATTTCATAACCAGTCGGTGCCGGAACACCAACTCCAGCTGCTTGAGTTGCTTCAATAGCTCTTTTAAAATATATATTATCTGCAGCATGTGCTGCGACAGTAGAATTCACAAAAAATTTAGTCCAAGCCCGACTAATAAATGTTTTAGTATCTTTGATGCCTCTTAAAACAGCATTAGTAATTTTTGGTTTCTTGCTAGTTTGTGTCCGGTATAAATAATTATCAACTCTAGGTTGTGTAAGGGATGGTCCAATACCGATATTTTCTGACCTGGTAACTCTCTTACGACTACTACCTTCGCCAACATGCATTGAGGCAGATCGTCCCACTTCTCTTCTTAATGTAGATGGACCTTCCCCTCTTCGTTGCGATTCTTCTACCCTAAAGCTGTCCCTACTTGCACGTAAAGCCATTTGTAATTCATCATCCGAGCATTCATTATTTGAGGAATCTTCACATACTTGAGTTAGTTCATCTGCTATCATATTATCTCGAGCTCGTGCCTTGTTCTTTTCTACTTTTTTTGTTCTCATATACTGCTGAAATTGTTTTCTAATTTCATCGGGGACATTTGTACATTGTTTAGCATTTCCATGAATTGCTGCCAAATGTTCTGTTCCTCTATGTATTCCACCATTTAGTATTTTATTACACCATTTGCATTTAACCTTTCTTTTATTCTTGTCAAGTGCAATAAAATGATCCCAACCCATGTCCATTGGTTTTCCTTTATCACTAGCCATTTCTCTATAAAAATAAAAAGAATTAAACGTTTTAGGAGAAGTAAGCAAGTTAAAAAAAATTTAGAAAAATTTTAATAACAAATCAAAAATCGGAATGGACAAAAATCGGATTACTGCCCGTTCCAATAAGGCACAATTTATAGAAATTAGAGATATGTCATTGTTAAATAATAAATTATTTTTTGCCACTACTAAAAAAAAATAGTCTTTTTCCATCAATTAATTGATATGACCATTCTACCATTTTGGATATGCCACCATAAAATATAAAAAATAAAAAATATGTCATCATAAAAGAAAAAATTAGTGTCATGCCATGACAAAAATCATTAAAAAATGATTTTATGCCTGCAAAAAATAGTAAAAATTAGTCTTATGTCACTTTTGCATTAAAATAATAATATAAAAAAATATGCTGCATAAACTAACTCAAGAAGTCATGGAAGTTAGTTAATTGCGCTAACAAGTTTTGGTGGGATAAAAATCATTTGCTGCCTATCTTATTATATTATGTTTTCGATGAACAAAATTAGATAGTATATGATGACTAGACATTAAAATGCTCCTCTGTGCTAATACTAACATTAAAATACACCAAAATTTTTAATACTATCATGTATCGCGTGGATTGCACTAACAGAGGAGCATTGTATAAATTAGATGGTATATTATCATTATCAAAATTTATTGGAACATTTTCCAATTGGTACGCAAGGCCCAAAGAGGCAGGAATAAATTTAAAGAGTCAAAAAACTCAAAAATATTTTTTTTCCTTACCTCCTCCTCCTTCACGGCACCTTTCCCAGTCCCACTTTCGAGTTTCGAAAATCGATTCTGCCTCTTCCCCGACCGCAATCTGCCTCTTCCCCGACCACCTCTGCCTCTTATAAGTCTTCCCCTTTGAGGATCGAGAGCTCGAGACTCGAGAGGCGAGAATGAATTGGCCCTTTTTACCGTGAGTGTGCGAGATTCAAATTGAGAGTTTGAGACCAATAATTGAAGAGAGAATGTGAGAGTGAGACTGTGAGACTACGAGAGATGTGAGCGAATAGATGCAATTATTGGTGAGACTGTCGATCCATCGAATTTCAGTCGATTATGACCAATTTCAGTCACAAATCAGCACATTTCGCCCGATTCCAGCCGTTTCAGTTCAAAACTCGGCCGATTCCAGTCGATCCAGCTGATTCATGAGGTACGTATTGCTAATCCGATCTAAATCAAGGAAAATCGCCTCGTTAAGTGCCGAGTCCGATCCGACTCGCCCGAGTCAACTCGGACTCATCCGAGTTTTTAAACCATGATTGTGACCTGTCTGGAGACTGGAGTACCATGCGGCATGCCTAATTTCTTAAAAGGGCCTGCCGGCCTGGTTGCTTTCCATAGATCGAGTTAGAAAACCAATTATTGGTCTTTAAATACTTTCTTCGTAAATTGCTGAGAATACTTTTATTTATTTGCAGTTGTTTCTATTGTAGTGCTACTTATAAAATTACATAATAATTTTTTTCAAAAAAATTTCAGCAATGCCACTACATTTTGTTAGGAACATGTTATATAAATAATAGCTTACAATTGGACGGTTTTGAAACCCATTGCTGTGGTAGTGAGGTCTAAAATGAGGCATGAGGTTCAACACTTGACTTAGAGTCTTAGACGACTTAAATTATTAGGCTTGGAAATGGAGAAAGAGAGTATCTGAATGACTGAATCAGCGCAAAGTTCTAATTCTTTGGAGCGTGTATGAACTGCGCTTGTGGAGCAACGTCTGACGTCTCTTCCGAAGGAGAAGCCACAGAAAATCTAATTTGTGACAAATAATTAATGTGATCAGACCCTTTATTTTTCATTCGTATTAAATTCTCGTCCTACAAAGAATAAATGATCACATGGACATCTCCCATACCATTTATTCTCTCTCTCATAGTAACAAATTACAAATGTTGCAGTGGAGCATATATCAATTAATGATCTCAAAAAGTTAAAACAAATTTAGACTGGTGATGCAGTGACAGAATTTAGCATAACCTATAATTTTGACATGTTGACGTAACTGCTTTTAGGCCTGAATTTCCATGCAAAATGAAGAGGGAAAAAAAATACAAAGTTATGGAATTAACAAAAATAACCATACTAAATTTGCCACTTGTAAAATATAATTTGGAATGAAGGCAAAAAATTAAGCATCTTCGTATTGGTCGAGTAAGTTATGTCCGGTTATATATTTATATTTAGTTTAAACCGAGATTCCTCTTATATTCATCAAAAATTGAAATAACGTTGTTATCTTTGAGAAATATTAATCGAATCAATTAATTTTTTTTTATTCACAAACGAAATGAAATAATATATAGCTGATAACAAAATATTTATACTGATAGTGGGGTCATTATAGTTAAATATTAGAGGCAGTATAGGAACTCTTCAAGTTGGCTTAATTACTCGATTCACTTGGGTTTGTTTGGATGAACGGGAAGAAGAGTTATTCCCGGAAGAAGCTTTTTCCCGGAAGAAATTGGGATCCAAACAGATGGAAAGAAAGTTGGAAATAAGGGAAATTCTCGGAAGATCATCTTCCAACTATAAGTTGGAAGGAGGAAGAGCGTAGTTGGGAAGAAGAAAAATAATAAACTAATCACTTGAACAGTCCGTGATAATATATAAAATTTGTTTTTATTCTTTCCTAATGAAAGAAGTCAACACATACTTCATTTTCATTTTCTTTTCACGCCTACTTATGCTCTTCAATGTTATTAACATTCAATTATTATTAATTAATTTTTATTATAATATTATTATGTTATTATAATATCATAACATTACAATATTAATTATTATTATATTCTATTAATTATATTCTTATTCTGATTATTTTTACACAAGCTAAGTATTAAGTTTACACAATAATCACTTGCATTCTACCGATACTATTATAAAATTAATACTTAGCTTGTGTAAAAGATCTTAGAGAAAACAAAATTTAGTTACAAACTATAATACTATTAATTAACATTTCAAGTTCGATGAAATACGGGAGGGACCGGCTTGTAAGTATTATAAGCGGCACCTTAGTCCCACATTTATTCCGGTTCTCTAGCGATCTCCAGTTTTATAAATAAGCATCCTCTTTATCCATTCTAAACTAGTGTTTACCAAAAATCCGCCGGGTCAGACCCGCCCCGCCCCAAACCCGCCCCATGGACCGGACCGCCCCGGACCGTCCATGGACCGCCATGGACCGAAGGGTTAGACCGGGGCGGGTCTACGGCGGGTTTGGGCCGCCATTTCTAAAACAACCCGTGCTAACCCGCCCCGTCTTAACCCGTGGACCGGACCGCCCCGTCCCGTCAACCCGTCTTAAACCCGTCCAAAACCCGCGCTAAACCCGAACCAGACCCGCTGAAAACCAGCCCAAAACCAGGAAAACCTGTCCGGTTTTCCCCTTCCCACTGCCCCAGGCAGGACACACGCCAGCCACGCGCCAGCATGTGCCTGCCACGTGTCACCCGTCCATTGGCCCCAGCATCCCCCCCTCTCTTTTTTCCCGTCCGCGTCTGACACCCGTGGACTCCGCATCCCAGTCGGTCCCACTCCCCAACTCTCCATCCCACCCACCCAAGTACCCAACCCATGGACGACACGCGTCCCACTGCCCATCCCACCCAATCCCATCACGACACGTGTCCCGCTCTCTCTCTCTTACAACGGCTATTTCTGAAAAAAATCTTACAACGGATATTTTAGCCGTTATAATTCCCAACGGCTAGTTTCAAAAAAAAATTTTGATAATAATATTACAGAATTTAAAACTCTATAAATACCTCCCTATATCACTTCATTCCCACACCATTCTAACAGCAAACCCTCCTTCTCTCACTCTCACATTTCTACAACAAACATTCCTACAATCCTACTTCCATAATTCCATTTTCATTTTCATAATTCCATAATTCTATTCTTATTTATATTTATAGTATTTTTCCATTATTATTTTCGTAATTTCTTATTTAGTTTTATTCCAATCTTATTTTCCATAATTCCAAAAAATGGCATATCCAAACCTCAATGAATTTTCCCCACCTCCTTATCAACAAAATCCGAATTATATACCACCTCTTTATCCACAAAATCCAAATTATACACCACCAATTTATCCACAAAATCCTAATTATTCTAGTGGAGCGTATGGTTCAAGTTCGAGTGTTCCCGAAATTAATATGACACCTTCAAGTGATGATGCAACTCCAAATCCTACCGTTCCGCCGGCATCGGAGACGGAAACTGAAGCAACAGAGAAGAGGAAACGGTCAACTCCCGGTCACAATGCGGCTTGGTGGCGGTATTTCGAGAAGACGTTCGACGAGAAAGGTAATTTAAAATTTGCAACGTGTAAGGTAAAAGGTTGTAAAACTAGCTACAAATATGTTTCAAAAAATGGTACGAGTACCTTATCGAAACATGCCAAAAAACATGAAAATGCCCATGAAGAACCACAAAATGAACCAGACCGTGGGTTGGTCCAAACACTTATAAACTCGGATGGTACTAGAACTCACCGAAAATATGACCCGGAAAAAATGCTTAGTGAGTTTACCCGTTACATTGCCCACAAAGAACAACCATTAAGTATGGCTAATTGCTTGAGTTTTACACGGTTGATAACTTGTGGTGTAGGCGAACCACTTTATAGGAGATTTCACCATAGGAAAATCACCAAAGAACTCAAGAAATAATTTCTTGAACGGAAAAATCAATTAGTAGCCCAATTTGCTTTAGCTACCTATAAGGTGTCCATAACATCTGATATTTGGACTGCTGGTAAACATGGCCTTGGTTATAGTTGTATTACTGCACATTATGTTGATGACAACTGGATTTTGCAGAAAAGAATTTTAAGTTTTCGTGTTTTAGATTCTCCGCGCACCGCAAAGGTAATTTACGATTCTATTATGGGTGTTTTGAAAGAGTACAACTTGGTTAGGGATTTAGAAAATAAGGTTTTCTCGATATCTTTTGACAATGCTAGTAATAATGTCAAGTCAATAGATTATTTTAACCGGTCCCTAAACCCAATTATGGAAGGTGCCATGTTTCATCAAAAATGTGCTTGTCACATTTTGAACTTAACCGTAAAGGCCGGCCTTGATACTGAGGGTGTTGACAAATTGATTACCAAATTTAAGAATGCTTTGACCCACATTTACTCGAACCAAGTTAGGAAACAAAATTTTCATCAATTATGCCAACGAGTAGGGTTAAGTAAATTAGCCGTTCCATGGGACGTAGACACCCGTTGGAACTCAACTTATAGAATGTTCCACCGAGTCCTCCCTTACAAAGATGTCATAGACAACATGTTGAAGAGCAATAGCGATAGCATTCAACTAATGCTCTCTACGGGCGAGTGGCAACAACTCCAACATGTAAAAGACTTCCTCAAAGCCTTTTTCGATGCAACCGTGAAGCTCTCATGCTCATACACTCCATCGGCCCACGAACTCCTTCAACATCTTTTTGCCATTTCCAAGGTGTATCGTGATATTAGAGGTAAAAGTAATTATTTTTAATTTGTTCATTTTTTAAATGCCGTTATTTTTAAATGCCTACAATTTTTTTTTATTCTTACATTCCAAAAGCTAATTCGTGTATTTTTTAAATTAAACAATTTTTAATTCGGTTTTTTAAAGTACTTGTATCATTATTTTAATTTGTGTATTTTAAAATTAAATAATTTTTAATTTGTTCATTTTTTAGAATTAGAAAATCGGGACGAGACTCTTGCGCCGATTGTAAAAGCAATGACAACCAAATTTCTAAAATATTGGGACGATGTGCCTCTTGTGACTATCATCGCCAATTGCCTTGATCCTCACTGGAAGGTGAAATACACTGTGAAGATGATGCAAAAGTACAAAGAAAATCTTGGTTTACCGGCCCAGAATGAGGAGGGACGCGTCAACTACGCATTGGAGACCATGTTCAACTTGTACAACTCACGAATAAATGTCGTCCGACCGGCTTCAACAAGGTGTAGCGCGGGGTTAGACTTTTATATATATATATATATATATATATAATTTTTCTAATTGTTCAACTTGTTACACATTTGAATATATTAGTTTTCTCATCGATTAATATGTATATATATTTTATTGAAATTTAATAGAAGCGGTAGCCACCATGGTTTATTAGACGACTTACGAGACGAGGATGACTTAGATGAAAATGCAAGCATGAACGAATTAAAGAGTTACAATTTGGGAATGGTGGAAAAACATCCAGTGGACATCCTCGACTATTGGAAGAGACATTCAAGTGCTTCTCCAACGCTAGCGATGATGGCGAGAGATATATTTGCAGTACCCGTCTCTACTGTCCCGTCCGAATCATGTTTTAGTTCGGCGAACAGGATTCTCACTGATAAACGGAGCAAGCTAGGCCCAAATGTTTTCGAAAAACTTGTGTGCATGAAGGATTGGATCGATGCTGAAAACCGAACACAACATTTTGTTCCAGGAGAAACTAGTTCTTGTGTTGAAACTCAAGGAAGTGGTACTGCAACTGAGGCGGAATCGGACGATGAAGAATATGATCCGAAAGATACCGAGCTATGGTATTTGCGCAACAACTACTAGTTTGGTAATGGTGGTATAAAATTCTAAACTCTTTTAATTTAATTTCATCTAAATTAATTTTAACATATTCATTAAAAAATATTACTAACAAAAAAAAAGTTAGAACTCCGCCTATGTTATTATTTTATAAAATAATTTAATAGCATAGCCGGTCCCAAGCCCGAAAAAAAGGAGGAGGGTAACTTTATATAATTATATTTGAATTTTTTCATTTAATAAAAAAAATTACAAATCAAATATAAGAAACTAAAAAAATAAAATAAAAAACAGAAAATATAAGTAAAAAGAAAAGAAAAAAGCAAAAGTAAAAAATAAAAATAATTAACGAAAAATAAAAAAACAGAAAAAAATATTGAAAAACAAAAAAACGCAAAAAAAAAACAGCAAAAAAAAACAAAAAAATGCATTGTTATTTTTTTTCTTTTTGTTCAATATTTCTTTTCTTTTTAATTTGTTCATTTTTTAAATGCCGTTATTTTTAAATGCCTACAATTTTTTTTATTCTTACATTCCAAAAGCTAATTCGTGTATTTTTTAAATTAAACAATTTTTAATTCGGTTTTTTAAAGTACTTGTATCATTATTTTAATTTGTGTATTTTAAAATTAAATAATTTTTAATTTATTCATTTTTTAGAATTAGAAAATCGGGACGAGAAATAAAAATAAAAGTAAAAAATAAAAATAATTAACGAAAAATAAAAAAACAGAAAAAAAAATTGAACAAACAAAAAAACGGAAAAAAAAAGCAAAAAAATAAACGAAAAATAAAAAAAAAACCCGCGGACCGGACCGGACCGGACCGTCATAACCCGTGCGGGTTAGAAGGGGCGGGTTTAGGAAGGGTTAGGGTCAAAGTTTCTAGGATGGACCGTCCTAACCCGCCCCGTCTTAACCCGTGGACCGTTCCTAACCCGGCCCGTCCTAACCCGTGGACCGTCGCGGGTTGGACCGCCCCGCCCCGTCCCGCCCCGTTTGGTAAACACTATTCTAAACCATGGAGCTGCGTTGTGTGCTCGCCACATCTAAGCAGCATACTTCAACTTTTAAAGGGTGCCTTTTTCTTTGAAGGCCCCAGCAAAACTTTATTATTAACAAAAACATTATAATCATTTACTATTTTATCTATTATCTATAATAGCGAAAGATATTTTATTTTTGTGGTCGAATAAAGAAATAAAATATGTTTTTATATGTGGGCAAATAAGAAACAAAATAAAGATATGTCTTTCAATCTGATACAACTAGATATGTTGCTCAATTTATTATTTTATTAGACTGGAAATCCAAATATATTATAATTTTGTCTAGGATTGATATTTAATCACAGATCAAATCAATCAAATGACACAAACATATGTTTACACATTAGATCTAGCGTGTAATCACTCTTGGATTCATGCTTTTTATAAGGAGTAGCGATTTTATGGTTTTAAGATTAAGTAAAATACATCTAGATCGCTAACGGAAAATAAAATCATAAATTTGAAATGGCAATAATGATCTAACAGGGTGACAAAATGAGCGTTCGCTTGTGCCCCTATCACTACTAATCTGGAGTTGGGAATGTCTGCTTCTGCCGTGATTTTTTTAAACCAAAATAACATAAAATGTTATTTTAATAAAAAACCTGCGACTGAGACAATTTGAGAAACAAACATGTCAGTGCGCAGGTGGGCTGCGCGGGCTCTGACGGCGTCAACGCTAGTGGCGCGAGCATGGTGGCGCCACTGCCAGTGGAGCGGGCAGTACTTTCTCATGAAGGCCATGTTTAAAAAATTGTATTCAGCTGGCCTCACCTCCCTGTCAGGACTTGCCCGCGCCACTGGCACTGGCGCCGTCAGAGCCCGCGCAGCCCACCTGCGCACTGACATGTTTATTCCTCTAAATATCTCAGTCGCAGGTTTTTTATTAAAATATCATTTTGGGTTTTTTCTGTTTAAAAAAATCACGGCTGCTTCTGCCAATGTGGCTAGCAGCTAGCTACCCTTGTGAAGAGCACAGCTTGGTGGATCATTATTCATTAAGCATCTTTAGTGGGTCCGGAAATTCTCAGGCTTGGAAATGAGGCTCAGCCCATATGGCCCAGTCAGACTATGTCGGACACAAAATAAACGGGTGTGATATGCACCCTCCAACAAAATAGCATCCAAAGCATCCACCATCACTAGAGACAACAAAATGGACTTTCTGGGAGCTCAGGTCCTAATTTTTCGCTCGCTAACGTCATCATTTTCGCTCGATGACATCATCAAAATTTTCTCGAAATTTTTTTTTCTAAATTTTTTTTTTGTGCGCTGACGTCATCAAATGGACGGATTTTTGTGTTCAATTAGATGCGTCAAGAGATGAGTTAAACTAATTATGTGTTCAATTAGATGTAGTGATAATATGAAGTTTTAGGTTTTTGTGTTCAGTTAAACATCTTAAGAGATTAATTACATGAATTATGTGTTCCATTAGTTGCATCTCAAAATTGAATTTTCGTAATTTTATATTTAGTTAAACACGTTAAGGGATGAATTTAAAGCGTTTATGTGTTCAGTTAGTTGCAGCAGAAAATTGATTTTGTAGTTTTTTGTGCTTAGTTTAACACGTTAAGGGATGAATTTAAAGTGTTTATGTGTTCAGTTAGTTGCAGCAGAAAATTGATTTCGTAGTTTTTGTATTCAATTAAACTGGTTAAGGGATAAATTAAAATTGTTTATGTGTTCAGTTAGATGCATCCATAATTTGAACACTGATCATTTATTAAGAATAATATCCATTATTTCAACAAACTGAACAATTCTATTAATAATAACATCCATTAATAATAACACAAATCCTATACAGTTTAACTACTACAAGCTAACACAATTCATCAACTCCTCTTTCGATTTCTTCCGCACAACTCTTCTCGTCCTGTCATGTAATTCCTACACAAACAAAACAAAATACAATTAAAACCGAAGGAATTCCTTTTCTTTCCTTGTCCAAGTTGAAAATTTGGATTTTGTTATTATATATATTTTTGTTGTCCGTGATTCCCTCTAAAAGATAATAATTACACTTTATGTAAAAGGGAATTGTATTCACCAACTAATTTGTTTCGATCATACTAATAGTTATGCAAGTTTATGAACAAGTTAAAATGATCAGACAAATCCCATTAAGGTTGGTGACATGACATGAGAATGTAGTTCTATTTCAAAAGAGTCTTATCAATATTCTAAAATGGAACATATAATTCTCTCTCTGATTAAGAACTATTTGTTAAAACCCTGCATTCTCAATTATTCCAAGACAGCAATATCTTTCATTGCAAATTTACAATCCTAACACTAGTTCCCAATGAGCCCAAGTTTGCAAAGCATAAAGGCACTACTTATCTTTTACTAAACCTGAAAAAAGTAACAACAACTAAGTAATCCAAAATTTAACGAAGAAGAAACGGACAGACTTAATGCACCACACCTCTATTTGCCTTCATCCTTATCGTTATCGGATCGAGAAGGAAGCAGGTTGGATCCTTTAATAGGCCAAGTGCGAAAAACGACAACCCCGCTAGAATCGCTGTGCCCCAAGCGTGGGAGTACCAGCGACTGTACTGTCTGACAGCAAAGCGCCACTGTTCGCACAGCGTCGTCGGATCCGAGTTCGCCGTGTCTGGTGGATTTGGAAACCCGTGAGGCGCGTGGTCGTGGTGAGACCCGTTAGACGAAGACCCGGATCCAAGAAAAGATTTCGGCGGCTGTGGCAGAGGTGGAGGCGAGGGTTTATCCACTGCTGAGGTCGGTTTTTGGATCCGCCAAGGAAAGCGAAAGAAAACGAAAGAGAGAGAGGGTTCAAAGCGAACATGAAAGGGTGGCAGCGATTCGGCTAGGATTTGAAGTGAGAGAGAGGGATTTAGAGTGATATAAATAGACTAGGCCAATCGCTAGGTCCATAAAGAGTCTGTTTGGAGCCTGTGGATCCCGTGTGCCAACTTGCGTCGGGAAGAAAATGCCAGCCAGTGCAGCACCACCCACTAGGGGATGTGTCAAATCTGATCATTGTCCTCCAGATGGGTCATATTAATTAGCAACCTGCTCTATTTATTATTTAATCCATGATTTGTATAAGAAAAGAGTTCTCAAATGGTGTACTGTATCTTTATTAATATTTATAAATTAATAATGAATGTGTGCAGCATTTTGTTGTTGTGCCTTCATGTACATATGACTATATATAGTCTTCGTGAATCGTGATTAAACTTATGAGCGAAAGAATATACCCGCAAGATAAAAAGAAAAATGAGTATCTACTGATCTGAAGTTGTATACTATACATATTGGGGTATGGGCTTATACCATCTAAACTTCTAAATTGACCCACTTCCACCCTTAGGTGAACAACACATGAGATGCTCTAATATGACAATTGACAAAGAAGAAATATGTTGACAATCACAAATTCATAATTATTTTATAATGAAACAGCTGATCATAAAATGATTATTTAGTTTAAAACTATAAATTAAATTCTAAATATAGTTTATTTTAATCTGTATATCCGATTTAGTGTGATTTTGTGATTATAATTATATACATGTTCAAAAATTAAAATACTCTGTATAGGTTTTGCACAGTTTCTAGTACTGTACTAGGCAAGGGATTAAAAAAGTTGGGAAAAAAAAGTATATAATGAACATTGAGTAGTTACTTCTATTGAAATCAAAATACTCATTTAGGATATGGCTTGTATCCAGGCCTCAGTGATTCGTTTATGCATAATTAAACATGCGGCGGAAAAAATATTGTTCTTTAATTTAATTCATTCTCATGAACTTTCACACATATCCTTCATTTCCAGCTAGCATCAGGTACTTGTCCTTCCTCGTGAGTTTGGTGAGTCCATATCCAAGCACCCGACCAATCTCACTCTGTACATGGTTTGCGGCCTCAAAACCCGTGCAGCATTTCCCGTTAATCATCCGAGTTGACATCTTCCCTAAGAACCTAACCTCATACTCGGGCCAAGGATTCATCAAAAAATAGATATGGTCCATGGACTTGAACAAACCAGTAGATGTACCGTAAAACATCCCGACCTTGGTCGTTAGTGCCACGGGATGAACCTCATCTGCCACCTCAGCAAACAGAGAGCTAAACCTAAGAAGGTACGGCTCCCTGCAGGTGGTACCCTCTGGGCAGACGACCAAGTCGCCATGTTTTAACAGTTCCTCCATTCTTTTCTTATCCTCCTCTCTGTTCCTTGTGAGCCTAACTGTCTTGATGGGTGAAAGCAATTCGGTAATTCGACTGACACTGTAAGTAACAGCCGATATACGGTGCTTGTTAGGTGCCGCTGAAATGTAGATGGGGTCTAGCAGGGTTCTATGGTTGCAAATAAACAGTCTGCCTGAATTGTCACCACAATTAGCATCAGCAAAGTTACATTGGTTAATTCTAGTTTTCATTCCAAGAAATGCCTCAATCAGCACGGATGTATTTTGGGGTAAACAGATAAAGACAAGGCTTCTAATGAGGCTTAAGAGGATGCCAAGTGGGAGCCACATGTACATGGCTAGAGCAGCCAATGGGGTTGGCCGGAAGGCCAACCTGCCATCATGGAAAACAAGGGGTTTTGCATACTTGTCTCGCTGCAATGCATGCCATTTGCTCTTCTCAGCTTCATCCACAAAGTGAAAATCCTGTGAAATTAATATAAAAATTGGAAATATGTTGATTAAATAAAATTTTACATGCATTAACATTTCCATTGGTTAACAGACTCTGGAAAAATACTGTCTTTTTTATATCTTAATCGTATTGTTCACGTACGTATATATGGTGATTAAAACAAGTCTAATTTTGTAGGTTGATTTTTGGAATGCATGAGAAGCGTATATATTGATTGAGTGATTTATTCGTCTTGCATTTAAGATAGTTATATAGTGGTTGGCCCCTCCGTTGGAAAAACACAAAAAGAAACATGCATAGACAAAGTAATTATATATATTTATATACTAATTAAATGATTGCAATTTTTTTTGCAGCCCTATATATGTCCATGTATGTATGCGCAGAACTGCAACAACGTGTAGTTTTGAGCGTAATTAATTAGCTTATGAATCATCTCATATATATATAAGAAAAATAAAATGCATGCATGGGTTTTTCATAGAATAAATTTATCAAATATATCAATTTCTAGCCTGAAATTAATAGTCGTTTCTTTTTAGCCAACGTACATGTAACTCATCAAAATGCAAAATATTCTACATTTAGCTCATTTAGATTTTAAAGCCAATTTATATCTCTGGTCATCTCCTTTTCTCACTCTCTATTTAAGCTCACCTGGATGATTAGATACAAAAGTACAATTAATCTATTACGTACCCATGTACAAGAATTTGTTCTAACTCATTACCTTCTGTGCACTTTTTTTTTTAGAAAGCTTGACAGTGTAGTTGTCAAGTGAAATTTACCTCAATGCTCATGGGTGCCATGTTGAGTAATAGTTTAAACTACAATCACGTATAATTGAAAATCATATAACTCTGTATTTTACCACCATGAGGGAAGCCGGCATGTTTCTTAAACTAATTTAAATGTTCATCTATATTTGTTTTATTTAATAGCTCAATAAATGCGGCTGTTATATTAATTTTGATGAAAAAAAAAATGAGAATGTTGTACTTTACCTTGCAAACAGGGAAAAGTTTGTGCTGAGAAATCATGGTGGAGGACCCAAATCCTACAAATTCACCAAAATGTAATTCTAATTTTCCCTCCACGCTCTCCTCCCTGACAAATCCAGTGTAATATCCACCCACAGATTTCACCTCTTTTCCCACAACACCCTCCACTCCCCTTACGTTCTCCCTAACAAATGTTTCAACCATGACACGTGGCATTCTAGTGACACACATGATGCCACGTGGCTGCATCTTATACCTAACCATTTCTAGGCCCTTCATCCCTACATCCTCTAACAAGTGCTTGGGTAACACTGCCTTTCCAACCCTAGTTACCTCCTCCTCTTTTAACCCACCAAATGATATCATAGTCAAAACGTGCATTGCCATATCTTGGTTCAAAAAAGATGTGAAGGGATACAGAGACAAGAGAATAAGCCCTCTGAGGAAACTCCCTGCCTCTATTGCAATAAGCATGAAATATGGGAAGGTTGAGTTGGATCTTAGTAGAGCTCCTTCCAAATCTAGAACTAGGGTTTTATCTTGATACCATTGTGTTTGCTCTAATTTGTCATGAACTATCAGTTTTTGTAATTTTGAGTTTCTTCTGGGGTGATAAGAAAAAGAGAGCCTCCTCAGCAGGAGACGGCAAGACGCCAGAAATGATTTTGAAAAGAAGATGGTTGATGATGCCATTACTTAAAAAGTAATTTAGTTAAATTTTGAGTGGGTTGATATTGCGACGGGAGACTGACGTGATGAATGAGGGGTTTATATAGAGTAGAGAACTCGCGGTTAGTTAAAAAGGAATTAAATAGAAACAACAATATTATGTGGTTTAGTGAGATTAATTGACTTTTTGTTGTTAGACTTTTAGGTGCTGAATATATAGACAGCTGTGATGCGCTTTTCTCGTCTTTCTATTGCAACTGTGGTTGAGCATTTTCTGAAGTACCTTAGAGTAACTATTTAGTACGACAAACTTTTTTTTTTATGGGAATTCGAGTATATTAAAATAATTTTTCTAACATATATATTCCAAATATACGTAAGAAACGAGGAATTAATGCAAAAAAAAAACACATTTTAAACTATTTTAAAATAATGTCAACTTCATTCAATAAAATGTTCTTTTAGTTAGTTTAAAGAAGTGTGCATTTTTTCTGGGAGAAATATCTACTAAGTATATATATGCACTCTCAAGTGTGCATTTTTGCTGAGAGAACTATCTACTAAGTATATATATGCGCTCTTGGTATTTCAAAAATAAGTTTGCTATTACTTACAAACATCAACACAAAAACTATTCATCACAATAATAAAATTGCTTGTCTTTGATTAAAATATATGGCAACTATTAAAATCTATATATATATGAGGTTGGCTAAACTACACTTGAGAGTACGGATCGTTTTCGTACTCTCAAGTCATTTTTTGAAATCCAAAATTCAAACGGTCAATCCAAACCGTTCATATTGTTCTCCATGTTGAAATCTCCTTGGAGACTAAATTTTATATTTTTTCGGACTTTTTTACTATATATTATGCTATTTTTAAAAAAATAGTATAATAGAGTATTTTAGGTCCTCAATTTAAAAATAGCATAATGTATAGCAAAAAAGATCGAAAAATATAAAATTTGGTCTATAAGGAGATTTCAATATTATGGAGAACAACTTGAGCAGTTTGGATTAGCTATTTGAATTTTAGATTTTGAAAACGACTCCGATATACGGGGACGACACGCATGCCGGGGTGTACTTTAGCCAATCTCTATATGTGTGTGTGTGTGTTGAATCCTTAAGAAAAGTTTCTTTTTTGAACTAGAAGCTTTTCATTATGGCTGGAAACTTTAAATAATTATATTATTAGTTATTAAAATGGGTTATCTGTCAATATAATGTTGAACTAGAATTTGTTATAATGAGCATTGACTACGGTGCACCCAAAAGCACATATCAAGTGGTGCTTTAGAGCTGTTTTTTCAAGATTCGAAATTCAAATGGTCAATCCAAACCGTACAACATATTATTTTTAAAATCTCCTTAGAAACACATTTTTACATTTTTTAAAATTTTCTTACTATATTTTTCAGATTTTACAAAATCACTGTAAATGGAGGGGCCATAATGTTTTTCAAAATAGCTGGTTTATAACTATTAAAATTGATCAATAACTCAATATTTATTTTTATTTCGCCAAACTCAACCTTCTTAACTGAAACTAAGGGTGGAAAAAGTTAACTATCCTCCAACATGTCTTCACAAGATTATTCAAAAGCATATATATAATTGATGCATATAGAAAAAAAGACTTCAATCAAATCGATTTGACCAGAATCATGGTTAAACCCTGTTAGATCTCAATTTTAAAAGTTCAAATGACTGATCCAAACCATTCAGTATGATTTCCATTTTGAAATCTCCTTGTACACAAAATTTTATATTTTTTTGAATTTTTTTACTATTTTTTAAAATTTAGAAAATCTTTAGTCTAATTTATTCTGAACCCTTCAAAAACTACAGTTTTTAAAAATTCGAAAAAATTCGAAAAAATTTCAAAAAAAATGTAAAATTTGTTGTGCAGAGAGATTTCAATATGGAGATCATATTGAACGGTTTGGATCGATCATTTGAACTTTCAAAATTGAGATCTGATGGAGTTTAATTGAGACTCCGGCCGGTCAAATCGATTTGATTGAATCCTCTCTCTCTCTCTCTCTCTATATATATATATAATTAGCACTGCTAATTAAACTAGTATTTTCCTCTTACCTGAATACTTATAGTAAATCATTTTGTAAATATACAAAATTACACTGCTTATATTGTCTCCTTTATAGTAACTGAGGTTGTTTTCTGAACTTTTGTTCGATCTGAAATGAAGCATCTGTTTATTTAATCATATTTATTTTTTAAAAAAAACGCTCTTTTAAAAGAATCTTATATTTAACAAAAATTCTTGCAAATAAGGTTTTTGAAATTCTGAGTACGTACTCATAAAATAAAAAATCACACTTGAATTAAGTCTCGCAAAAGTCATAACCATCATACACCTCTTTTAAATAAGAACATTGGAACCTATGATTCATTCGATCTATCAAGATAACTAGGAGAGAGAAGCAAGAGATTGATGGTGGAAAAAGTTAGTGATGTAAAATTATTATGAAGCTTGAGAACTTAATTCTTTATAACATTATAATAATAACTCTTAACTATAATTATAATATTCCCTAGCTTGTAACATTCAACAATGAATGCCAGCTTCGCATCGGGCATATATATATATATATATATATATATATATATATATATATACACACTTGTAAAAATATAATAGATTAATAGTGTATTCAGGTTCCCTTTAAAATATCTCAAGTCCGGAAGGTAACAACAAGATAGTTATTTTTTTAATTAATTAATTAATAGGGGCGCCCAAAGTTTAATATACATCTGCATGTCATATGCTCTGAGAGAGTGGTATCTAGAAGTAGATTAATTTGAACCTAGGTTTCCTATATGAGCAGGATGTTTGGTCTGGTTGGTAAGTAAAAGATCAACTGCTTTTCCAAACAATTGCTTTGAGTCCTTAATTTGTGACTTGTTAATTAGACTCTAGCCTTTTTCAATCGAATCGAGAAACTATCTAAAAGTAATTTTACTAATGGACATTTAGCCTAACTAAAGTGGCTTTGTTACTCATAGGGAATTTTTAATTAGTACTAGGATCATTATTAAATTTGATTATCCGTTCCTTTACGTTGAACCAACACAGTACTTTTTTACGTTACTATGCTTGTAAAGATAGTCTAGAATTAGAGGTTATCAACTTCTCTTGGTAGCTAGCAACATTGATAAGGAAACAAGAAAGAAAAGATAGAAAAAGATGGAAATGGCAGTGAAATAAATTAATGAACCTCGATATATATTTAAACTGTAAAAATTTCTAATAATTTTATATTGTTTATTTTAAATCATTATTTCATATAATTAATAAATAACTATGCTTGGTTGTCAATATATTTCTTACCATAAAATATCTTATACAGCTAAAATTATTATATTCTGCAATGCAATCTCATCTCTATTTGCCTTCCAATTTGACATCCAGTTGAAACAAGAGTCGACAACCAAATTATTTCCGGCATAAATTAAGTGAAAGAAAAAAAAAAATTTGAAACCAACCAAGGGGTCTAGTGCTTCTTTATATTAAATTAAAATCGAAGTGAAATTCCACGCAATATTAATTTAATTGAATTTTTAATCTTGATATATAGATCTTTTTTCTTTTCTTTTTCCTTTCTTTAATTGTAATTATTGTTAGTTAATAAGCTTAAACGTACGTATTCGTTGGCAATCTGAAGAGAACTTTGGTTTGCGGTTTGACCAAGATTTAAAGAGGGAACCTAAATAAAAACATAGGTACCGTACCAGCGCTTCATTTTTGTGGGGTCTACTTTTAGTAGCCAGGTGTTTGACCAGACGAAAACTTTGCTTGACGATGCAACTGAGTCAAAATTTTCTCACTTCAATAATTACATCTCATTCTGTGAAATATATTGTATCATCAATTAATTCATAAAAGAAAACAAAGTGACATTTGGGTAGTTGGGAATGTCATTGTTGAATTGGATGTTTGTTAAATGAATGCTTTTTGTTTTTCCTACCAATTTCTGAATTTCTCAGGCCGTTGTTAAGCTGTCATATATTACTAGCCACCATAATGCCATGGCTATAAAGCTTTAAAAGCACTGTAGAACGCATCAGAGAGCATGTGAGGGACCATCTTAGCTTGTTAAAAGCACTGTCGAATTTTTTGTTATAATTAATATTATTAATTATAATTAATTTAATGTGGCCTATATTATTAAATTATAAACCAAGTTCATTTATGAATATTATCTAAAGGGTGCATTGGATTTTGATGGAAAATCCAATGGACCAGATTGATTGAATTTCTGATCCCTTCAATTGCCTTAGCCTATTTAAACTCTTTATTTTTTCTGCCATTTCATGCACCTTTTGGCTTTAAATCCGAAATTAAGAAAATAATACAAAAGAGTAAAAACGCCATTAATCACCATCATTTTGGCTAAGGAGAAATTGAAGAAGATCCGAATTTCCGCATTACGACATGTCTTCTCTTCAGAATTGTAAGTTTTTAAACGATTGATTAATTTTATATGAAATATGTGATTCTAGGCTGTCTAATTAGAAAATAATATTATGAATTAATATTTAATTCTTTCATTTTTCACTTGTTAAAAGTAGCAAAAATGCATGCATGCATATTTACAGTTAAATATAATTAAATTGATCAATTTTGTGGAGCTTCTATTCTATAATTTGCTTACATTGCAAAAATAACCAAGTTCGGCATTGAAAATTTTATTAATACCCGTATTAAAAAAAGAATAATAAAAAGTACGGTCCCTTTGATTTAAAGATAATAAAAGGCAGGGGCTTGACCCGTATTTGTTGTAAAAAAAAAAAAAAAAGTAGTAGTGAAAGAATAACGAATGACTGTATTAAATACGATTTTAATGTCCCGTAATTATATCATGATGAAAAGTGTCGTTTGAATATATTTTCGTCATTATACGGTTTTAATGTCCCGTAATTATATCATGATGAAAATATATTCAACACTGTAGAACGCATCAGAGAGCATGTGAGGGAACCTAAAAATTCTTAATTCTGACTTTTGGACATATAGCGTTTTATCTTCACAGATAGATCTTAATACGTGGATGTATCATGTACGAAATATCACGGACTACATAAGAATATGCTAGAGGAGTTTTTGGATTGTGCTTGGTTCGTGCTGAAAAATACAGGATTTAAAATGTCACCCAAAATTCTATGCGTTGTCGGTTTGACGGTAACGTTCGGTCCTTGTAGATAGGTCTGTCAACGGTACGCGTTTACCGTTTGCCACCATGTTATAACGAAACGAATAACGAATTGCTGAAATGTTCAGTTTTCTGAAACGAAACGGTAGACGGAACACCAAATTGCATCGTTTCGACTGTTTCAGCCTCATTTCAAACCGTTACATGTGTATTTTCTGAAGTGGCACGGTTAACGAAATGGAATACTGTGCCGTTTTGAAAACAAAACGGTTAACGGAATGATTTTTTATACCGCTTTTTTTAACGAAACAGAAACGGTTTTATGGGTTTCCGAGTTTTTTTAACACGTTTGACAGGTCCACTTGTAGAGTGATGAATTTCCTCGTGTAATAATATATTAACTTTTTAAGCAATATACAATTGATCCTAGAATTTTTTTAATAACTATGTATTAGTTTGTACAAATTAACGTTTGATCCCTCAGGAACAAAATCCTGATTGAATATGATGTGACGTGTTTTTACTGCACGATTCTTTATTATTTACACCGGTGGCATTAATTGTTGTGTGGTGTCTGAGTCGCCAATCAAATAGGCATGAATGACATTGATTAGTTGAATTTTATTGTAATCAATGCCTGTTCATATCAATCTGAGCTAATATTATGAAAATGGATCAACCATATCGAAACCTAAGAACAAAATGAGATCCAAGCGAATCTTTAAAAGGGAATGCAAAATAAACAAAGAAAGCAAAGAAAGATAAACTGCATGACAAAGAAAAGATGAACTATGTTTCTAGGGTCAACAAAAGGGAAAATGTAGGTCACCAGTTCACCACCAATACCAATAAAACTGTTCTTCGCTTGCATACACAATGTTCGAAATATTAATATTAATTTTTCACCCTTTCACTTGTTAAAAGTAGCAAAAATGCATGCATGCATATTTACGGTTAAATATAATTAAATTGATCAATTTTGTGGAGCTTCTATTCTATAATTTGCTTACATTGCAAAAATAACCATGTTCGGCATTGAAAATTTTATTAATACCCGTATTAAAAAAAGAATAATAAAAAGTACGGTCCCTTTGATTTAAAGATAATAAAAGGCAGGGGCTTGACCCGTATTTGTTGTAAAAAAAAAAAAAAGTAGTAGTGAAAGAATAACGAATGACTGTATTAAATACGATTTTAATGTCCCGTAATTATAGCATGATGAAGAAGTGTCGCGACCGATTGGGAACACCAAGTAATATAAATGTATATTGGGCATGACAATATTTATTCTGCAAATGACCAAAATTGAGATGGCAATTGTAATTACAGAATACTACTATTGTGCTTAATCGCCTTTTGCATGAAGAAAAACACTAATAAATTATGGTTGTTTAATTCCAAACGAAATTATATGACGAAATTTTTCCATCAACATTGTTTATTATCTAACTCTTTATTCAGGCTCTCAATGTAGGACTTATCACATTTTCAAGTTTGTAAGGAAAAAAAAAATGTGAAGAACTGAAGTCTGAAGATAGCTAATTATAACATTGGTAATGGAGTACTTTTTTCCAGCAATTTAAGAGGTATTGAAACCTTGCTGAATTGAGCCCATCGTACATTGCATCATCCCAACTTTTAACATTTCTAATCTAATTGCAATATATTTGTCTGATAATTCGTTTTAAATTCAATTACATCATAGCAACTTGATTAATTGTGTATTGAGCGATTGGACCAAGGACATTTATTCTTTAGATCAGTAAGATGAGTTGTTGTATTTTAATCAAGGCACTAGCTAGCCATCTCTAATTGGTACTCTTTTTAAAAAGGTTGGCGTCAATCTCTCTCTTTATTTAAATTTCAACTCTTTATTAAGTTTTGTGATTGATTAGAATTGTTCGGATTAATTGAATTGTTTGAATCCCATTAGGTCTTTATTATTCATTATTATTATTATTATATTAGTCGTGAATCGAAAAGCACTACGCCATTTATTCCTTTTAGTACTGGTTAAATATAGATTATTAGTATCGGCTATCAAGCGGTACTAATAATAGGGGTATTAAAAATCATTAAAAACTGGTACTAAAAAGCCGGTGTTAAAAATCGCTGAGATTCGCGGGAAAAAAGGCGGGGATCTTTAGTACCGGTTTTTAACTAATAACCGATTTTTAACATCTTTAGTACCGGTTATTAGTTAAAAATCGATACTAAAGATCCCGGCTGTTTTTTTTTAATATTTACTATCTTTAGTACCGGTTTTTAGGCTAATAACCAGTAATAAAGATATCTTTAGTACCGGTTATTAGTTAAAAATAGATACTAAAGATCATTTAAAAAAAATATTTTTGTTTCTAGGGCTAGCGCCCTTTTTTACTAGCCATCAATTAATATGATAATACCGGTATCACATATCAAATATGCATCACAATATCACAATACAAATATACATATATACATATGCATCACAAACAAATATCAAATATGCATCGATCACACATTATATATCTACAAATCACATACAATATCACAAATTATGTAGATAATTAATTAATTAGCTACAAGTCTATGTAAAAAGCCAAAACACTCATCTAAAAGTGCTGTTAATCTTAATCTTACTATAGCGCTCATCCACCGGTTGCACAGCCTTCACTTTCATATATAATTACTATAACCTATGCAAATTCATTTCAAACTAATCTATCTTCGTATCTTCATATTTCCTGCAAGCAAATTATTCTACAAAATAATAACATAAAATTTATTTTGCCGGTAAAGAAATCATTCTACAGAACAATAACATGAAATATATATAAACTAAAAATAATTTAAAATAAAGAAAGATAAATTATAACAGAAATTAAGGCAAAAAGAAGTGGAGAGAAGTAAACTACGCTAAAAAAAGATATTTATTTTTTTCATTAACAAACATAATTACAAACTTACATAACCTTCTTTACTTTTCAATCTTTTCTCTATTTTGTTACAGAATTTTTCTCTCACTTTCATACTTTTTTGAATTAGAAAAAAGAAATACAGCAGTGGAGGGTTTCCTTCTTTTTTTTTCTCTCCTCCCCCTTTTTTCTTCTGATGCGCCTCTTTCTTTTTATAAGCCTCCATATTGACAGTTATTCTTTGGACATAGACATATCATATGCTGACTTGGCAAAATTAGATTGGCTCTTCTCAACAGTTACGAGAACGTGGGTCGTTATAGTAGCATTTGACACCTCTTGGATAATCTCTTAGGCGGCAATTCTCTTATACGCATCTGTTCCCATCTGTAGAGACTACAAATCAAACTTACCGTCATTTTTTTGTGAGTGTGGGCTTGACTTCTTTGGACAGGGCTTTCTTTCTTTTCTTTTTTCTTTTTTTTTTTTGTTGGGCCTTGCGAATCAGGCTAGGACTTCAACTTCACTGTTTTTTTTTACTTTATTCATCCTTCTTTGTATGCTTTAGAAAGAAACGAGTATGTTCTTTTCATTTTTTGAATAGATGAATAACGTATCTTCACTTGTTGATGCATCTCCCTTTATTTCATTTGTTGCTCTCCATTTAAACTAGATGCATTTTTTTTAGGTTCAACACTTGCATACTAATCTTTTCTGATAATTAATGTTCCTTGTTAATTATCAAGATTATGGACAGTTTAAATTTATTATTGTCATTTAATTATAAATGAAACACAGAGATCCACAATTCAGATCCTCAACCTGAATGATCTGTCAATAAATAAATCAAGGAACAAATGATCAAACATCATCAATAACATAAACTAAAGAAGTAGCCACAAACTGGTTGGCTTCTAGGACATATCTCTAACAATCTTTAGTACCGATTTTTTAGCTAATAACCGGTACTAAATATCATTTTTTTTAAAATATTTTTTTTCCTGACTGGTGGGACCCGTTGTTAGAAATTTCTTTTAATAATTTTATAATATTATAAAAAAACAGAAAGCAAAAAAAAATTAAATAGAAATGAAATATTAAAAATTATTCAAAAATATTTTCTATTTTTTAAATTATTGGATAAAGTTAAATTATAAATAAATTATTTGGATTTTTTACTAAATTTATAATATTATAAAAAACAAAAAGCAAAAAAAAACTTAAATTTTAAATAAATTATTTAAAATTATTTAAAAATATTTTCTGTTTTTTTAATTATTGGGTAAAATTAAATTATAAATAAAATATTAAAAATTATTTAAAAATATTTTCTGTTTTTTAAATTATTGGATAAAATTAAATTATAAATAAAATATTAAAAATTATTTAAAAATATTTTCTGTTTTTAAAATTATTGGATAAAGTTAAATTATAAATAAATTATTTGGATTTTTTAATTATTTTATAATATTATAAAAAACATAAAGCTAAAAAAAATGAATAGAAAAATAAAATGATCTTTAGTACCGGTTATTAGCTTAAAAACCGGTACTAAAGATTAGTCGTTATTTTTTTTTTATCTGATCTTTAGTACCGGTTTTTAAACTAAAAAACCGACACTAAAGAGCATTTTATTTTTCTATTTTTTTTTTTGCTTTCTGTTTTTTTGTTTTTATAATAGAACATATATTATAAAAATATTAAAAAATCCTAATAAATATTACAAGTCTTTCTAATGATAAAAAGTATAAATTACAATTGAAGCTCATTTTAGTTTTCTTCTAATTCTTTTTTTCAACTTTCTTTATTTTTTGGTGACTTCGATCGATCTACCCAGACGCCTTCTTCATGATTGGAACGCAAGTTACTTGTTAACTCTTCAATTGGTTAAAGTGTTCCATCGATACCTATGAAAAATAATATGTACATCAAAATGGTCAAATTTCATAGATTTAAAATTAATTATATATACCTGTGGAGAATGGCGTTATTTCATCAAATTGGTCATATTCTTCTTCATCCATGACGTTTTCAACGCAAACAATGCGTCTTTTTCCTTGAAGTACCACTTGTCGTCCTTTGTCGATCGGATCAGTAATATAAAAAACTTGCATTGCTTGTTTGTTTGCAAGTATAAAAGGATCATCAGCATATCCCAACTTTTTGAAATCAACGGTTACAAATCCGTTTTTATCAATTTTGACGTCACTCTTGAGGATCCATTTACATTTAAACATGGGTATCTTGAATGCATTATAATCAAGTTTTCAAATTTCTTCAATCCACCCATAATACGGCTCTGATGATGTTTCATCACTTGATATGGCTACTATTGTGACTCCGCTGTTTTGTATTGTATTTTTTCCATCTTGTTTCTTTGTACACCAAGTGAAACCATTCAGGTTGTACCCTTCATAGGTGTGCACATTGGCGTTGGGGCCATTCGCAAGACATTTTACCGTTTCATTTGAAGTTTGGGATAGTCGTACCTTGTTTCTGAATCATTTTACAAAACTTTTGTTTTGTTCCTTGGTGATCCAATTTTCTGATCACTGAGGATTCTGCTCTCGCAACTCGGCTATGTGTCCGTTCACATAAGGAGCCACAACGGCGACTTGTTGCAGAATTTTAAGATGTGTTTTTTCTTTCTTTGCAAGGTCTATTGTAATTACTTTCATACCAATTATGTTTTTTCCCAGGAGTCTACCTTCGTGCCGATTCTTGGGCAGGCCAATAGGTTTAACTCCATCTACATAATCAATATAGAAATCAATAATCTCTTCTGCCACATATTATTCAACTATGCTTTTTTCGGATAGAGATCTGCTTCTGACTAACCCTTTCAATTGACACATTGCTCTTTCAAAAGAGTACATGTACCGCAAAAATATCGGACCGCACTGTCTTATCTTCCTGACTAAATGAATTGTCAAATACACCATTATAACAAAGAACGATGGGGGAAAGTGCATCTCCAACTCGCATATGGTCTGAAAAACATCAATTTCTAACTGAGTCAGTTTTTCAGGATCGATCACTTTTGAGCATATTTTATTGAATAAGAAGCACAACTTAGTAATGGAGTTTCGAACTTCTTTTATAAAACATGCTCTAATTGCAATCGGGAGTAACTAGGTCAACAACACGTGATAATCGTGTGACTTCATTCCAATCAATTTTATATCCTTAGTCGACACATTTCGTGAAATATTTGAGGAATAACTGGTTGGAACCCTAATAGACCTCAAGCACTCCAACAAACTGAGTTTCTTTTTCCTTTTTAAAGTATAAACCGCATCAGGTAACCAATCATGTTTCTTACTATTATCTGCCTTTGCAACTAGTTCCAGTCGAATCTTCATTTCTACATTGTCCACTTTTCCTTGAGCATTCAAAACCAAAGTAATCAGATTTTCACAGATGTTTTTGATGATGTGCATCGCATCCAAGCAATGCCAGACATCCAAATAAGTCCAGTATTCAAGGTCCCAGAATATAGACTTCTTCTTCCAATTCATGTCCGGAATTCTATTCACAAATGGTTTGTCCAATTGAATTTTAAGACTCTTCACCTCTTCATAAGTCTGTCTTCCAGATTTTGGTATTGGTGGCCGTCAGGTCTTGGTGTTGCCATCAAATTTGATTTTGTAATTAGTCTGGCGGTAGGAGTGATGACGGTTAAGTAACCTACGATGTTCTAAATAGACTTTTTTTTTTACAATTCGATAACCATATCAAATGTGTTTCCTCCATGCTAATAGGACATGGCCTTTCTCCTTTGTTCCTGTAATCCGACAAGTTCCCATACGTGGGTGTTGTACTAAACGTCTCTAGGTTTGTCGATTACAAAACAATATCATTTGGCATTTAACAATCTTCTTTGAGTTTTATAGGAAGAAGTTGCAAATTATGAAGACTTAGATAAGAGCTATGAGCAAGTTCAAGATCAAATCCTTAGAGAGTTTGTAGGCTAGCTTAGACTAGGATAGAAGGTATAATTTAGGAGATAGGCTAAAATCAGCCACGACTGACGGATGGACCCGTCAGCTGCGATTATATCTCAACTTTTGAGGTTCTAATGACTAATCTGAACCATTCAATGTGTTCTCCATATTGAAATCTCATTGGAGATCAAATTTTACATTTTTCTGATTTTATTTACTATTTTTTTGAGATTTTTAAAAATCATAGTTATTGAAGGGTCCAGAATTGTTTAGATTAAGAATTTTGTAAAATACCAAACAAATACTAAAAAATTTCAGAAAAATATAAAATTTTGTCTCCAACGAGATTTCAATATGGAGAACACATTGAACGGTTTGGATCGACTGTTAGAATCTCGAAAATTGAGATTTGATCGTAGCTGACGGTCTCATTCGTCAGTCGTGGCTGATTTTAGCCTATCTCATAATTTAGTCATTACTTTTCCTTGAAATGATCTAGATAGAAGAAAAGCTCAAGAAACCAGCAAAATCCAGTTTTCTGTGCTCAAGCGTTACACAACTCTTCATAGCGTTACACAACTCTTCATAGCGTCACACAACGTTTTGATCAAGACAACCTTCTCTTGATACTTTTCTAACAAAACGTTGTGCAACGCATTCTAACGTTATGTAACAGTACAAAAATCAAACGTTACAAGATGTTCGTTTAGAAAATTCTAACGCTTTGATTTTTTGGCCATTTTGAAATAGTTATGGCCTACGTTGTGTAACGTTATAGTCCGTCACATAACGTTTTATTTTACAATCGTTGCATAACGCTTCCTAGAGTTGTGTAACGTCTCTGACATCTTTTTGAACGTTGGAGTCTACTGTTTGTACAACGTTTCAGAAACGTTGTATAATGCTTCTGACACCCTCCAATGTTATTGTCGGAATTTATTTTATTTAACGGCTATTTCGAAACGTTGTGTAACGTTTCGGAGCGTTGTGTACACCGAGCTCCGATGTGTGGAGGAGAAGCTCAAGCAACTCAACAAACTAGGGTATACTCTAAAAATCCTAGCCATGACATCCATAAACAATTCCGCCTCCACATTCTCCTGCAAATCCTCTCATCGGCTATACCCACATCAAACACCCAAAAACCTCTATGAGTTTGATGAGACCAAGCAAGAGGCCATGATTAAAAAGATGTTTCGTGGGTTGCTAAAGCATGAGGAGAAGTTCAACAAGGAAAGGGTAGCCAATGATGAACGGTAGTTGTGCTTTATGTGCAATAAACAGGGACATTTAATGCACAAATGTCACAAGCTTTTCCTTCAAGTGCAAACCAACAAGCCAAAACCGAAGCACAGGAAGGAAAAGAAGAAGGCTCAAGCCATGCATGCCTTGTGGGATGTTGAATCCGAAACAAGTTCATCCTACTCGGATCCTCATGAGGTATATGCTATGGTGACAAATGTGGAAGAGGTGGTATTTTCAACGGATGACGTTGAAGATGAGTTCGTGAAGGACGTCCTCAACAAATACAATCAAGGGACAAAATTTGTTCACCCGCTAAGTCAAGCGCGTAGACCAACACCACCCTCATCTCCACCGACTTCACCAAAGTTAAGTTCTCCTAAGGTATATCTTCCTCTCAATGATTTTCTTAGTGATAATTATAGTGAGAGTGATGATGAACCAACTAGTTCAATCAAATATATTGATTGTGATAGGTTGAACTCCATTCTAGATGCCACCCATGATGCTTTGGTTAGGAAAGTCGATATGGTTGAGACCCTAAAAATCAAGGAAGATAAGTTTACTTCTAAGATGGGTGAGTATGGGGCTAAAATAAAAGAGCTTGAAAAACAACTTGAAAAACCAGTTTTAGCTCAAGCCCCCAAAATAGATTTGAAAAATCTTTTCAAGGGCCAAAAGCCTCATGACAAGTCCGGTCTTGGTTATCAAAAGTCTTATCAAACCAACAAAAAGAACTTGTCACACAATGGTGGGAAACAAAATGCACAAAACACACAATTTCAAAAATCTAAAAATTCTCGTGGTCATGCACATATGTACCAACGGATACCTAGAAACACTAGAGTGCAAAAGAAAATTAATTTGCAAAATCAAAACAAGGAGGTTTTTGTTCCAAAGGAGTCCAATAAAATTTATTTTAGAGGACCCGATGGATGGTTTTATGAATTTAAAGAGCAACACTACTCTCAAAACCACAAGGCTCAATCCAATGAGTATCAAAAGAATGTTTCCCAACATTACCAAAATGATCGCAACAAAAATTTCAAAGTCTCATCTACCGATCCTAAGAAGAAGGCCAAGTACCTTAGAGCCCATTACTATTCTCACTTTTTTAAGGGTTCTTTCATACCTAAGCCAACCAATATATTTTGCAATTATTGTTATCAAAATAGACATATCTCTTTGGAATGCAAGCTTAGAAAACCAAATGGTGAGTCCAAAGGTAAATGGGTTCCAAAAGCTTGTATCTCTAGTGGTACAACTAATGGTATGGTAACCAATGTGGTCTAAATAACAAGTTTACCCCCGGTTTTATAAGCCAAATATTTAGGAGGAGCATCTTTTATTTATCGTTTATTTTTTTAAGAGGTTAAAATTGGTCACACTACCTTGTGTAGTGCCCTAAATTGATTCTCCAATTTCGTTTCTCTAAAATTAAGAGAGAGCCACAAATTTAGGAGGAGCTTGCTACCATTTTCTCCTTTTGTCGATTTACAAAAAGGGGGAGAATTATACTAAAGCTTGTGAAATGTCAAAATTTAATTGCTTTTATTAATGATATTGTTTTGCAAATCGTCAAATGGGGGAGATTGTTGTATTAAACGTCTCTAGGTTTGTCGATTACAAAACAATATCATTTGACATTTAACAATCTTCTTTGAGTTTTATAGGAAGAAGTTGCAAATTATGAAGACTTAGATAAGAGCTATGAGCAAGTTCAAGATCAAGTCCTTAGAGAGTTTGTAGGCTAGCTTAGACTAGGATAGAAGGTATAATTTAGTCCTTACTTTTCCTTGAAATGATCTAGATAGAAAAAAAGCTCAAGAAACCAGCAAAATCCAGTTTTCTGTGTTCAAGCGTTACATAACACTTGATAGCGTTATACAACTTTTCATAGCGTCACACAACGTTTTGATCAAGACAACCTTCTCTTGATACTTTTCTAACAAAACGTTGTGCAACGCTTTCTAACGTTGTGTAACGGTACAAAAATCAAACGTTACAAGATGTTTGTTTAGAAAATTCTAACGCTTTGATTTTTTGGCCATTTTGAAATAGTTCTGGCCTACGTTGTGTAACGTTATAGTCCGTCACATAACGTTTTATTTTACAATCGTTGCATAACGCTTCCTAGAGTTGTGTAACGTCTCTGACAACTTTTTGAACGTTGGAGTCTACTGTTCAGTGCGTTGTACAACGTTTCAGAAACGTTGTATAACGCTTCTGACACCCTCCAACGTTATTGTTGGAATTTGTTTTATTTAACGGCTATTTCGAAACATTTTGTAACGTTTCGGAGCGTTGAGTAACGTTTTGTTCAGATTTTGACTGGGCTGAAGCTCTAGGCGCCCTATATATATATCCACCCCTTGTTCTCTTTCTTGAGAGAGTTTTGCCTTGCAAAATTATACCAAAATTGAACCTTTGAGCACAGGGATACTCTCCCACTTGAGTTTTTCTTATCTAGATCATTTTGAGAGATAAAGTAGCCTCAAACATCACCGCCCCGACATTGTCGCTAGGTGTAAGTTGGAATATGTTGAGAGCTCATCTCCATTGGAGGCCTTAGTGCCATTTGTCTTTCGAATTAGGCCGATCCGCCTCGAGTGTTGTTGAGATGAAGTGATTCGGTTTGAAATTGTAGTCCCGTTCTTATTGGAATTGAACGGAACGCGCCCTTTCGTGGTAGCGGAACTTCCGGAGACGTACGACTAAGGCTAGCATTTCCTAGCGAGTCGGAACTCAGTAATCACATCGAGTGTTCAATTTTTTTCTCTTTCTCCCTTTTACTTTCTTGCTACTTGAATTGCTTGTGTGTGCTTGTTAATTGTTGGGTAACATTTGAATTGTGTTAGGGTAGTTCATACCAAACCGGTTTAAAACCTTAATTGCTTCCGCTAAATCTTGTTTAAGCCGCCTCCTTTAGGGACAACAGTGGAAAAATCATTAATCGTGCAAAATATCATCGCACGTAAGGTGAAATAATTCTAGAATGGGCATCGAATACCTTCACATTGTCCTTCCACAACCTATCAAGGTCCTCTATTAACGGAACCAAGTACAAATCTATATCGTTACCTGGTTATTTTGGACAAGAAATGGGCAACGACATCATCAGCTTTTTTTTTCATGCATAACCATGAAGGAAGTTGTAAATAACCAACAAAACTGGCCATACGCTTCGGTTGGTACTCATGAGACCGTAAGGATTCATTCCGTCCGTGCATAATCCAAATCTCAAATTCCTAGATTCACTGCCAAAATCCATGAAATGACCGTCTATCTTGTTCCACTAGAGTGAGTCCGCTGAATGTTTGAGCTTTCCATCTTTCTTTCTGCCTTCCGCGTATCACCTCAGCAGTTTAGCATCTTTTGAATTACTGAAAAGACGCTCAAACCTTTGTATCATAGGCAGATACCACAATGTTTTCGCAGCTAGCATCTTCTTACAACTATCTTTGTCATTATCCAAGTTATCGTCCATTTGTCTGTACCGGGATGCATTACACTTTGGACATTTATGGAGGTTCTCGTACTCATTCCGAAATAGTTTGCAATCATTCGAACATGTTGTAATCTTCACTACTTACAGTTTCAAAAGACATAGTAATTCTTTAGCCTTATAAGTTGTATCTGGCAATGTATTATATGTTGGAAGCATTTCTCGCAAAAGACCGAATAAAGATGTGAAACTTTTATCGCTCCAATTATTCTTAGTTTTCAGGTGTTAGAGATGTCCTAGAAGCCAATCAGTTTATAGCTACTTCTATGGTTTATGTTATTGATAATATTTGATCATTTGTTCCTTGATTTATTTATTGACAGATCATTCAGGTTGAGGATCTGAATTGTGGATCTCTGTGTTTCATTTATAATTAAATGACAATAATAAATCTAAAATGTCCATAATCTTGATAATTAACAACGAACATTAATTATCATATAAGATTAGAATGCAAGTTAAGTGATGATTAAATTCTACAAATCATAGGTAAGAAGTTACCAACTTAATTGCATATGTGTATGTTATTAAACATAGCACATGATATAACCCAATAAAATAAATATATGGATTGTGTTAAGTGTCATTATTTATTTCATATGAGTTTGATGTTAGAAAGTGCTCAATTTTAATTTTTCAAGTTAATTATACTTAATTAATCTCAATTAAACTCAAGCAACAAAGAGAATCTCGCTAGAAAACATCAACACATCACATTAGAAAGAAAAGGAAGGCTACCTCTCCTAGACTTGCAACTAGGAGGCTCGAATCCGATGCGTGGGAGTCGGTGGCGTGCTCTCCTTCACCACCAAGTCGCCGGCGGCCGCTTCGAGTCCACATAGAAGTTTAATCACCTACTCTTTCAACTTGTGCTAGCAAGGAAGATGAGAGCAACTAATTCCCAAGGTTTTCTCTCTTCTACTTCTTTCAATTAACTAGTTTAATTAATAGAGAAGGGAGAAGGCTCAACACATGAGCATTTGAGGTGGATTAAGAGCAAGAGAAAGAGATGAAAATTCTAAAATTTTCTCTCTAATTTTCGTTCTAGGAGGAAGAGGAAGAGAAAAGGCTATGGTGGCTAGGGTTTCTCTCTCCAAATAACCTACTTTTATAGACCAACAACTCCACAAACTTTAGGAATCTTTTTACCCCTATTAGGGCAGCCACTATATGGGCTATCAAGCCCATTTTGTGATTTGTTAAATGTCCACTAATTCAATTAATTAATGGACATTTCTCTTGTACTCAAACCGGGTCTTTAATTTACTAATTAAATAAAGGTCCATAAGCTCTATTTAATTCCTATAATTAAATTGTGTTGAACAAAATTAATTATTAACTTATTAATAATTATTTTGGGATTAGCAAATGCGTTAATTTATTTCTATATGATCTTCTTGACTTAATTAATTATAACGGTTCGCAACGGTATATAATTAATTAATCAACTTATTATATTTTCGCAATACACTGCTGCGAATAAATAAATAATGCACCGTGTGATTAAAGTCTTATTTGTGTGACCTTTTGAGGATTTATACTATGTTGGCCATGGAATTAAATCGCTATTTAATTCCAATAATCATAAGCGGCATCTAGCAACACGTTATGATTCACAATTCGCATAAATAGTGTACTGCTACAATATCTCAATCCTGCATAAGAAATAATAGTATTTCCTTGTCTGATTCTTATGTCACATGATACCATCGTATAATCCAAGATAGGAATGTGCCATTCTTGCAGATTATACGTTTCTTGATCTAGAGATGATTGTACAAGTTGCCGGCAAACAATCTATCTCCATCAAGGGGCCCAAATAGATATCATCACTCACTAAGTGAATTAATGAGGAACATACGGTTTCTTGATGAACAACTTTTCCCCGCACAATTCAAGAGAACATAAATAAAGTCCGTATAGCAGCCCTTATCAGGAATCAACGGTAGACGATATTTATTGAACATATCCTCATGTGGAAAAGTTGAACCATCTCAAACTTAGAATCAAACTCATATGAAATAAACAATGACACATAACACAATTTATATGTTTATTTCATTGGGTCATGTCCTGTACTATGTTCTAATAACATACACATATGCAATTAAGTTGGTAACTCCTTACTTATGATTTGTAGAACTTAATCATCACTTAACTTGCATACTAATCTTTTATGATAATTAATGTTCCTTGTTAATTATCAAGATTACGGACGATTCAGATTTATTACTGTCATTCTAATGAATGATCCACAGAGATCTACAATTCAGATCCTAAACCTGGATGATCTGTCAGTAATAAACCCTAGGAACAAATGATTAAAAACCATCAATAACATAAACTAAGAAATTAAGTCATTAAATATTGACTTCTAGGACTTAAATATTGACACACGATCTCAAATGAGGGTCTCGAAATCTCAACTCATACCTTAGCGAAGTATTCTTTTAATACTCAACTAATTACCTTTTGTACAAACAAGTATGCGAAAAGTTACATCATATCCTTCATTTTTAAGTAAGAGATTGCATGATAATATCAACGATCCTTGATATTGGAGATCTCAATATCTCTAGTTGGCAATTAGCTATTCATACTTTTCGGTTTATAAGCTAATGGAATATTCATGTATCTTCTTATAAAAGAAGAATCTCTTAATTAACTCATACTATTTTACTCTATCATAAATGATCGAGTCGATATCTACTTTCTCTAAGAATACCTTCTTGAGTAAGTGGATGAGAGCGTAGGAGTCAAATCTAGTTCATATGAATTCTCCAATTCAAAAGTCTAGAATTTCCAAAATGAGGATATCGGCATCTGCTTTATTAAATAACTTTTCGCTAAAAGTCAATCAATCATTGCGATACTACGTTCGGGAAGCTGAGGAAAGTTTTTGGGAATAAGCATGCTTAAGTTTCTTTTCACCAAGAACATGTCTTAAGAATCGGTATTACTTCTCCAAGTAACTACCTTTAGAAACGAGTTTGTTGTTTTTCAAAGATTGATCACAACGAAATTAACATATTTAATATCTATATCAAAATCAATTTAAGGTCATTTAGTTTATGCAATGTTTTATTTGTAACAAATAAAACTCCCACTACATTTATTTAATGTCCCAAATGTAGTTGTTTCTCAAAAATTCCTATTTTCGTTGAGATGGGGCCAGCGTCGGCATGACACCAAAAACAACGAGATAAGGTAGGTTCTCCAACCAATCATATCAATCATATAACTCTTGGTTTGTGAAATGTCTCATGTACATCCACAAACTTCGCCCCGATGTCCAATCCGATTAGGGTCCATCGATAAGTAACCTCTCTCTATTTGCTCCTAGTAAATCCGATTTACACCCCGACTTCGAAGGTTGACCAATGACATCCCGCGTCGGCGAGAAAGCATCATTTGGCACCGAACGATATAAAGGGGATAAAGAGAAGGAGGGCGGTCGGCTTAATCAAATTAATGGGACAAATAATTTTGTGACTCTTGTTTGGTGGTCGTGTAAACATACACCCATACCTACCATATGACATTCATAGCATTCACAACACATTCACATAATAAGCATCTCAAGCATTGTTGTGGGTTTGTATGGCTCCCGCTTGCATTAGTTCCGCCGCATTTCTATGTAGCAAAACTAATCTTATTGTCCCTCCCACTAATCATATGGATCATATCCTATATAATTAAAGTAACAAAAATACATGTGAAAATATCCCTAATTCCCTCCTAGCCTTAGGGACATGCAAGCCTCACAAGTTACATTAAGAAATTAATCATTATTAATTAATTAACCATGGCACCAGAGGCCTTACATACATTCATTCACATGCATTCACAAATTACAACACACAAGGCATTGGTTTCTTGAGCCATACTAAACCCACGATCCTTCCTACAAAATAAAGTTAGCACATGTCCCTTTGTTTCTTAATTAACAACAATGAATTATAGTTTTTGCATATCGCTTTTAGTTCGGGTCTTTCCGCATAAAAGTTTTAACTTTTAAACAATTAATTTGCTTAAACCATTTGAAAAACCAAATCAATATTTGAAAACAGAAAGGAGGAAGATTAAGGAGTATTCTAATTAATTATTCAACTAGTTTGATTAATTAGAAAATATTTTAACAATTTAAAATATTAAATGGGACCCGATAAAATCTGAAATTTTTCGGTCTCCAAAAATTATGAAATAAATCATGCATACTCCCTATTATGAATGTAACTATCTGTCAAAAAATTAGGGAGAGATCACTTACCATCAGAGAGAAACAAAATTAACAAATCCTCAAACTGTGCGCGAAACACCGTTATCCGATTTTCTATTTTTGTCTAACTCTTTTGGTCTGTAGGATCGTCTTCCAAAATGTTTTCATGCAAACACTTTACATAACAAATCTACTATATGTTATAGGCTACTAATCCATGAAAAGATAACCAATAAGTTCTATTTAAAATCATCACGATAAATAGCATACAAGCTACTTGCCCTGTTCTGAAACAGACTTACGACTAAAAACTTTTGACTCAGTTGAGGTAACAAACCTTAATGAAATTCTTTGAAACTAATTTTTACAGATTTCTAACTTCAAGTAGAAACTTTTCATTCAAACACTTTGTCATAAAGTTTTCTTAATAAGTACAATTATCCAAACAATCAGTTTGTTGGAAAACCAGATCTGACAGCCGATTCACTTCTCATGACTTGAACGTCCACATAAAATCCGAAACATGCAACAAATTATACATGTCCAGAAAGAGAATCAAGTGTACAACATTTTTAGCCAAGAAAAACAGATAGCTATTTTCGAAAAATAAATCCTTCCAGCCAAAAACACAGAACTGTACAGACAGAAACTGGTTCTGCGCACCGTTACCGTTTAATTCACCAAAAATTCATAACTACTTAGAAAAATGTGAAAATAGTGGAAAAATGACCACATCTCATAGATATACAACCTCCAATTAAAGATAAAATTTTTCTAAAAGGTTTTCTCATCGAAAAATCCAAAACAATCTCGAAAATAGAGAACAGATCCAGACAGCAAGCAAGTGCATCACTAATCCATGTGTTAATTAACCATTTCTCATCTATTTATGTATTAAAATACTTAAGCACGACCTAGATCTCTGATACCACTGTTAAAAAGTGCTCAATTTTAATTTTTCAAGTTAATTACACTTAATTAACCTCAATTAAACTCAAGCAACAAAGAGAATCTTGCTAGAAAGCATCAACACATCACATGAGAAGGGAAATGAAGGCTACCTCTCCTAGACTTGCAACTAAGAGGCTCGAATCCGATGCGTGTGAGTTGGTGGCGTGCTGTCCTACACCACCAAGTCACCGGCGACCGCCTCGAGTCCACTTAGATGTTTAATCGCCTTCTCTTTCAACTTGTGCTAGCAAGGAAGAGGAGAGCAACTAATCCCCAAGATTTTCTCTCTTTTACTTCTTTCAATTAACTAGTTTAATTAATGGAGAAGGGAGAAGGCTCAACACATGAGCATTTGAGGTGGATTAAGAGAAAGAGAAAGAGATGAAAATTCTAAAATTTTCTCTCTAATTTTCGTTCTAGGAGGAAGAGGGAGAGAAAAGACTATGGTGGTTAGGGTTTCTCTCTCCAAATGACCTCATTTTATAGACCAACCACTCCACAAACTTTAGGGACCTTTTTACTCCTATTAGGGCAGCCACTATATAGGCTATCAAGTCCATTTTGTGATGTGTTAAATGTCCACTAATTCAATTAATTAATGGACATTTCTCTTGTACTCAAACCGGGCCTTTAATTTACTAATTAAATAAAGGTCCATAAGCTCTATTTAATTTCTATAATTAAATTATGTTGAACAAAATTAATTATTAACTTATTAATAATTATTTTGGGATTAGCAAATGCGCTAATTTATTTCTATATGGTCTTCTTGACTTAATTAATTATAACGGTTCGCAACGGTATATAATTAATTAATCAACTTATCATATTTTCGCAATACACTGCTGCGAATAAATAAATAATGCACCGTGTGATTAAAGTCTTATTTGTGTGACCCTTTGAGGATTTATGCTATGTTGGCCATTGAATTAAATCGCTATTTAATTCCAATAATCATAAGCAGCATCTACCAACACGTTATAATTTCCAATTCGCATAAATAGTGTACTGCTACAATATCTCAATCCTGCATAAAAAATAATAGTATTTTCTTGTCTGATTCTTATGTCACATGATACCATCGTATAATCCAAGATAGGAATGTGTCATTCTTGCAGATTATACGTTTCTTGATCTAGAGATGATTGTACAAGTTGCCGGCAAACAATCCATCTCCATCAAGGGGCCCAAACAGATATCATCACTCACTAAGTGAATTAATGAGGGACATACGGTTTTCTTGATGAACAACTTTTCTCCGCACAATTCAAGAGAACATAAATAAAGTCCGTATAGCAGCTCTTATCAGGAATCAACGGTAGACGATATTTATTGAACCTATCCTCATGTGGAAAAATTGAACCATCTCAAACTTAGAATCAAACTCATATGAAATAAACAATGACAAATAACACAATCCATATGTTTATTTCATTGGGTAATGTCCTGTACTATGTTCTAATAACATACACATATGCAATAAAGTTGGTAACTCTTTACTTATGATTTGTAGAACTTAATCATCACTTAACTTGCATACTAATCTTTTATGGTAATTAATGTTCTTTGTTAATTATCAAGATTACGGACGATTCAGATTTATTATTGTCATTCTAATGAATGATCCACAAAGATCTACAATTCAGATCCTCAACCTGAATGATCTGTCAGTAATAAACCCTAGGAACAAATGATTAAAAACCATCAATAACATAAACTAAGAAATTAAGTCATTAAATATTGACTTTTAGGACACAACTCCAACATTTGATTCTAAGTTTGAGATGGTTCAATGATATCTTAGATTTATATATGCATTTTGGCCGGACTAAACACCTAAATTATAACTCAACTCATATCATTCACTATGCTTTTATGCCATATTCGCCAGGATTTGGTACTGCTACCGCTTCTCAGTTGTTTTGTAGATACTTGGTGAAAACAGCACAACAATTGGACGTTTTTGGACGAACCACACGAAAAAATTACTTAGATGCAAGGAGACATACCTCAATTGGCGTGCCCCAGCCTATTACAAGCCAGATGACTCATTCTTGGCCCGCACGACTCTCAACCCGCACTGTTTATGGGTCATTCGACCTTGCATTCGGCCTGCTCCAGCCGAATGCTACCCAGAACGGCACCTTTTTGGTAAGTTTCTTCTATGGAAACTTGACCTCCTGGCCCTAGGCCTCCTCCATTTGCCATATATCCTTCTCCCTTACCAGAGAAAGAGAAATCTCACGTTTTCCCACCATAAACCCACCTCTTGGTGTCTCTTCCACCGACGTTCGGCGTGGGATTGTAAGTTTCCACCTTTACACAGTGAACGAAGGTTTGTTGCAGCGCCTAGAAGACCAGTTGGGCTGCGAAAGCAATACAGTTGATCTTCCCCACGATTCCACGAGTTCGAGCCATCAAAACGGAGGTTTATCTGGTGTATTCTTCCCTTTTTATGTTTAATTCGAAACTCGTGGAATTTGTATATTTTATTACAGTATTTATTGTTTATTTTACAATTATGTTAGGCTAGTTTATTTATGTCTTAGGGATGTAGTAGTAGTCTATCGATTAGGGATGTTGTAGACTTGATTATGCTTATTATCACTGTGATTTGTTTGTTTGCATATTACTTGTTATTGTTTGCTTGTTAATCACTATACACGACTTGATGAATGCGCACGTCTAGTTGAGGTAATTAAATATTGAATTAATTAGATAAACAATAGCAATATCACGAGATATGTTAAAATCAAAAGATAACCAATCGAGTTGCATGACTAGGTTTCTAATTAACTAACCATTAATTAGATGTCTCACAAGAACTATAACAAATTGACTTGGATTATCGACCAACGAAAGTTAGGTTAGCAATTCAAGAGGCGTTAGGTTAGTATGGTATCAACCCTAATCAAAGGTGAAAATCATAGGTTAGTGCGTTAGTTACTGTCACCCAACCCTTCACAACACGTGGTATTAAGCATGGATCAGGAAACCAACACTTCGTGGAGTATGTGCTGTCCAGAGCAGCCATTCAGCTGTCTGTTCGGCCCGTCCTGGCCGAATGGTAGGCCGAATGGTAGCTTTGTACCCCGCATATGTCAATTCTAGCGACGAAAGTCGAAGGGTTGACACTCCATGACCTAATCACAGATGAAACTAATTCCCTAAGGCATTACTTTGCATATTTTATCATCAAAACACCCAAAAATACGTTACTTTATTGCATTTAGTTAGTTGTCTTCTTAAATACCAAAAACACCAAAAATAATATTGTCTAGCTTTCATGAAGAAATAAAGTCTGGTAATCAATTGTACCGTCCCTGTGGATTCGACCCTCAAGCTGTACCACAAACGATTAGATCGGTAGACTCGAGGTTTTATTTTGACCTAGGTTTTGCCTACGATCATTCAACTTTCCCACATGAGGATAGTTTCAATAAATATCGTCTAACGTTGATTCCTGATTAGGGTTGCTATACGGACTTTATTTATGTTCTATTGAATTGTGCGGGAAAAAGTTGTTCATCAAGAAAACCGTATGTCCCTCATTAATTTACTTAGTGAGTGATAATATCTGTTTGGGGCCCTTGATGGAGATAGATTGTTTGCTAGCAACTTTATACAATTATCTCTAAATCAAGAAATGTATAATCTGTAAGAATGACACATTCATATCTTGGATTATACAGTGATATCATGTGACATAAGAATCAAAACAAGGAAATACTTTATTTCTTATGCAGGATTAAAATACTGTAGCAGTATATTATTTATTTATGTTAATTGAGAATCATAACGTGTTGCTAGATACCGCTTATGATTATTGAAAATAAATAGCGATGTATTTTCCATGGCCAACATAACATAAATCCTCAAATGGTCACATAAATAGGACTTTAACCATACAGTGCATTATTTATTTATTCACAGTAGTGAGTATTGTGAAAATGTGATAAGTTGATAAATTAATTATATACCGTTATGAACCGTTATAATTAATTAAGTCAAAGGGATCATATATGAATAAATTAATGTATTTGCTAATCCCAAAAAAATTATTAATAAGTTAATAATTAATTTTGTTCAACATACTTTAATTGTATTGAGCTATGGGTCTTTTATTTAATTGGTTAATTAAAATCCCGATTTGAGATTAGATGAAAGAGCAATAAATGGAATAGAGTAATGGGCGAAACCAACAAGTGTTGAAGGCTTACAAGCCCATTAAAAAGTCGGCTAAGGAGGGGCATTTATGTCCAAGTAAAGTTGAGGAGAGTTAGGTCTAGAGAAGTCTATATATAGGGGTCACAATTGGATGAAACCCTAGTCACCTCTACCTTTCTCTCTCCTCCCTCTTTGACCGACATTTTCCAAGAAGAGCAAATTTTCAGAATTTTCTCTTTGCTCTCTTCTCTCTTCTCCTCACTAGCTCACGTGTTGAGCATCTCTCATTTTCCATTAAATTAGTTGATTGAAAGAATAGGTTCAAAAAGGAGATTAGTTTTAGGCTTGAGTTTGCTAGCACTTACTTTTAGCCTTTGGTTAACTCCTTGGTGGACTTGAGGCGGCCAAGGCGGCGGCGGCGGTGGTGAGCACGCCATCGACTCCAAACGATTGTGGTCGAACCTTGCGGATACGATTTCGCAAGAGGTATAGAATTCCTACAATCTTTCTCTCTTGGATGATGTGTTATTTGCTTGAAACTAGATCCTATGGTATTTGTTTGCTTAATTAATTGCTATTAATTGTAATAAAAATTAAAATTGAGTATTAGCAACACTTTCTAACATCAGGTTATACAACTTAAAAACAGTTTTTATTTTTGAGAATTTATTTTCATCGCAACCGGAATATAAGGGATATGAGAGTTTTCATTCAACTTTTGAAAAATATTAGGAAAATCATCAATAAAACCACTGGGTAAATGGCTACAAATTAGTGTATTTATAGCAAAAAATGGCAAACTTTAAAAAATTCGAAAAAAATAGTAAAAAAATTTAAAAAATTATAAAATTTTGTTTGCTCTGAGATTTCAATATATATATTGGATTGGTTAATTTAGATTTGTCAATTTGTAAAATCACCAATAAAACGGTCATGGTGCATGGAGCCCTCTATGCATCATGGTTCACAATAGATTCACTCGCTTTTTATTAGTTATGTTCACGTCAAGCGCGTTCCGTAAAAAACTAACTTAGGTAACGCTTCGATTATAATATTTGATAAAATTGCACTAAATTATTAAGTACTATTTGTATGGATTTCCTAATACAATAGTAGTAGTTTTTCTACAAACTTATTTATCACAATAAATTTCACAAAACACCGAGATAGTGCATTTTATTAATATAAAGCAAACATTACAAGTAACGATTTTTACACAAACATATTTCACTAATAATAACCATAATAACATACCCATGACACAAACATAAAAACTAAGTATACAACACAACAGCATACAATACTACTCCATTTAGCGGAGATGGATAATATTTTCAGCTGCGGGATGATTTTCGAAACCAAGTGGAACTACTGGCTGGTGACGCAACCACGACCCTCCAATATCATAACCTCAATTCCTCTCAACCATATCTGTAAAAAAATTTTGGGCCCCTAACATGATATTCCTTTCCTTCTATTTTCTTCACTTAAAATTTTTCTCCATGGTATTGAAACAACAGTGTAGAAAGTAGTCGTTTTTCGCTTATCCGCTCATCTTCGACGAGGATAACACCGGAAGAGACGCAGCTTGACTTGGGATCCATTTGCTTAAAATTTCAAAATGAAAACTCAATTAGCTAATTTGTACTACAAATTATCTAAATATTTACAATATTTTATGAATTTCCTAAACAAATTCATTAAATTAAATTAAATAAAAAAAATTAATTTAACATTATTACTTGAGAAGAAGTGATATTGCGAAGAAGAAATGATGAGGAGAGAGTTTATGAATTTCAGACTACCAAGAAGAACGGAGTTTGCGAAGAAAAAATGATGACAAGAGAGTTTATATAGAGGATTTAAGTAGAAAACAACAAAAATTTAGTGGAGAGAAAACAACAAAAATTTAGTGGAAAACAAAATTTTGTGGAGAGAAAACAACCAAAATGCAGTGGAAAACGCAGTATGAGCAGTATCGGATTCTAGGAATCCGATACTAGCTTGGATCGGATTCCGCTAGTGTTACTACAACATTATTTTTAAAATTTAAATTGTTTCATTTATTTTCGAAATTCGATATATTAATATAAAATTACTTTTAATTTTTTCGGCAAATCTCAACAGCTCCTTCGTTCTTTTCGGCCTGCCCATATATGGGCTTAAAAATAGATTGCGGCCCACTAACGAGGTTAGGAAGGCAGCCTTTTTTTTTCAATCCAATTAGGCCTATTTAGTCAGCCAGGAAGAGCATCTTAAACCCTAACTCGCCAATTTCTCTCTCTATAAATATAAATTTCTGTCGCCGCCCCGTTTCTATTCTTCGGAACCATTCCTATTTCCTTGGTAGCATTCGTCGCCGACGCCGCGGCGAGTAGATCTGAAATGGTATTTTCATCTCTACTCTAGTTTCGTTTCTTTTGTTTTTGTAATTTTTGTAATATATATTCGATCTGTGATCAAATTTATGGGGGGCTATGATGGTAAATAAACTACCTATTTTATGATCTCCGTGATTATAAAATACCAATGGATCCTTCTGAGCCTTTCTTGTATAATACCAGCTTCTTTTAAAAAAAAAAAAAAATTATAATTATATTTATTTTTCTTTGCAATTTTTTCATAATTTAATTTTAATTTCGTTGAGAGGACGATAAATTTTGACGGAAATTAGTACGTGTCGAACGAAAAAATTCAGACTACAATTATCTGATCGACGAACATCTTTGTAAACTTGGTTGATTGAGTTTTGTTTTTTGTGAGTTTTGTTGTTGTGTTGTTAAAGTAAAAACGAAAAAGAAAATGTTGTTGTGTTGTGTTAATGTGCACAATAAGCCGATGCTCTGGATAAAAGTGAAAGGAAGGAAGCATGGTAATGTGCACAGAGATTGAAATTGAAATGAAAAGGGTCTCTATGTCTGCTTGCTTTGACGCCTTCGGGCTTTGATCGTGCGGGCCTGGATTCGACCCACATCTATTACTATTACTATTAATGCCTCACCACACCTTTGGTTGATTGAGAAAAATAATAAACGAATTGCTCAATGCAGCCCAGTCATGGAGGCATATATATATTCTTCTCTGGTGAGTTAACGTGGATGCATGCCTCCTTTTTCTATGGTTTTGCTTCTAAAATCTCTCACCACATTTATTTTCCTTTTCTATTTCTATACTTATTATTTCTATGTCCATGCACGGTGCCAACCCCGGGCTTATCTGAGATTTGCATTGAAGAAAAAAGCCCCAGTGCCTGTGCTATATTCAAATAGCCATTCAGTGTTACAGATCACGAATTTTATTATGTATGATTTGCGTCAAGTGATGGCAACAGTTTTCAAATTGTCTTGTTACATTCTTTTTTATTCTCAATTCCAGAGATGAGGATGACATTTTATCCGCGCTTCTGAGTCCACCAATGAAGTATGGATAAAAAAATGGTTGAATTTCTTGATCTGATCTGAAATTTGAGAAATCATTCGTTTTAATTTTATTTGTTAGATATTTGTTAGATTTATATTTATATTTATTTTGGCTGTGATGATCCAAATATAGCTTAAAATGTCAGTTCTGCTTCAGATAAAAAGCGTGATTGAAAAAGCTACCACTTAATCTGAGCCCAATGTTTAATAAAATCTATCCAATTTTATTGCTGTTTTTATTTCTTACTAGTTATTACCTGATGATGATTTAGTCCATTGATTGAGGTTTGAACAGCTCCAGGACCCTGAATAAGGGAGAACCCCCTGTCAGCTTTTATTCTCATATGACATTTCCGGACTATTCCTGAGGGATAACATATATAGATTTATTTAACTTAGCTATTCTCAAATTGAGATGATATTTTGAATCCAGTGATGACTAGTCTGCAAAATGGATGCACTGTGAATCCAGGACCCTGTTTTCAGGGAGAACCCCTGTGTGGAGCAGTGCTAACAATGACATCAAAAAACAGATACTTCTGAGGCATTCAAAATTTCAATTTGGGTAATATTTGTAATGAAATGAGATGCATTTTCTTTTTTTCTGAATTTGATTTTGGGTCTTGAGTTTTAACTATCCTCTTACTGAATTCACATTAGTTAAGGGGCTGAAAAACTCAGAAATTGTGTGCCTTCATCAGCTTCGGCTCTTGATTTGTTGTGAGTTTGGAGTCAAAACACAGCACTAAATTATGTTAATAAATCAGGCTCTCAATTTTTATATTCATTTTTTTCTGCTTAATTGTAATTTTGGTTATGCAGTTTTTTTTTTTTGTCGAAACTAAATTTCCTCATTTTCCGTAATTAGTGGGCGCTTGCGCGTTGTGTTATTCCTTTCATTTATTAATATGTAAAAATTGTACATTATCAAAATTGCATGGAATATAGAATGTTTTATCGAAATTGAAAAAAAAAATACTAAAATGATAATATGGACTGAAACTTTCAGAAAGAAAGAAATGAACTAATACAGATGTATTTAGTTTGACATTATAACAAATCACATATGTTTTGTCTGACCAGAAGTATTCAGATGCTTCCTTTAAGAGCTAGCTGTGTTGCATAACTTGCTGATTTAGAAGATCACAGTCAACCTATTGAGTTCGTATACATATCAATAGAGTACCATCATTTGTAAAATAAAGTCAAAATACCGATAACAACATGCATGTGGGGAACTTGATATTTCTATGATAAACTTCTATTTTGACTTGAAAATTGAACATTTAAAAAGATTTTAGCTGAGCCAACAATCCATTTAAGTTTAAGTTTAAGAAAATGCAAACAGATCGATACTTTTTTAACTAAATTAAAAGAAACAACACGCTTAGTTGTATTTTATTTTGAAGTCAGTTCAGAACTCAGGTTCTTTCAAACCAGCAAAAGAGACTTTGGAGAGCCTGAAATAAAAACAAATCAACTACCAGAATTTTGTGTTCCAAAAACGTCCTTGCTCAGTGAGAAGGCTTTACAAAAGGAAGCAATTAACATAATATGCAGAATACAAAAAGAACATAGAACTAAAATTGAAATTCAATTCTTTTATTTAAATAAAACCCCACAACCAATAGAAGCATTATGTTTCAGGTTTGTATCTTGTGGCATACCTCTAAATATACTGTGAAACTGAAATTACAAAACATGTAACAATGCATACTTGGATGTTTAATAAATTACTCAATATTGATACTACGAATGCAACTCCTTGTAGCATCTGCAAACCTAAAAGTCCATAGCATAGAAAAAATAATTCACTTCACATCACTTTATATCATTATTGCTGCTAAATTCAAGCCTAAACACATTTAATTTTCAGCATTGAATCTATATGGTATTTTCTTGAATTCCTGAACAGTAAGTGTCGAAAAATAACATGTTATTAGTTCAATTGAGGCTTAAATTTTCATACCCTAAAATTGAAGAGAGAACATACCTTGATTGGTAATTAACAAAGCAATGAAGGGAAGCACACTGATAGAAAACAATTTCTTTCACCTTCCCCACCTCCATCGACCCTTACTCGGTCTTTATAACAATTTATTTTTAATTTCTGAAAAACAATAAAGAAGCATGTAACACTAAACAAAGGAATACCAGAACAATCATAACCTATGAAAAATTTCTCACAATTGAAATATTCTCTCTAAATAAGTATCAAAAGGCATCACCGTGAAATTTTTTTAGTAAAACACAAATAAATAAAGGTACTATGCAACAATTACAAATATAGTATCCAGACAACCCCTCCTTTAAAATTGAACTAATTTTGCACTCTCATGATCATGTGAAGTTTTTAAATGAGAAGAAAACAAAACCTCACCACCAGTTTGTAAAACCAAAAAAGTTGAAGGATCAGAACCTTACATGAGTTCAGTTGCTAGCATCATAATCCAAAGAATCAAAATTTCTTTGCTACTCTTTACCTCCGACTGTTTTGCCCTGCAAAAAAAAAAAAAAATGCAAGGCCAATCTTAAGTTCCCGTGCATAATTTATCAAAGAGAAATGAAAAGGAAAAAAATGAAAGCCTAAGATTTAAAATAAAAAAGATGTTTGTTGAGCTCTTCAAATCAGCATGGAGACGAAAAACAATAGTAGTCCGAAAAATGGATGAAGGATCTGCAAGATGTCACCTAAGTAGTGAGTTTCAGATGCCAGCACTTGTATGAAAGTAAGTACGATCCGGTTAAGAACTCAGAAATACCATCAACAATGTCAATTTATGAAAACCAAGCAATAACAACCCAGTTTTAGAATCCAATGAAACTTTAAATCGGAAGTATTACCTCAACAAACAAAGCATGCATAGTAACATAGAACCCAGAAACACAAATCAGTAACCCCAAAACTTTAAATCGGCAGACCTGCAAGGCATGGGAAAATAAGGCAGTCAATTGATGCTCAAAATGTCAGATCCACGGAAATAAAAACAACTTGGTAATTTCCTTATCGACTTACAGAGATAAGGAAATAATTAAGAGTGCCCTCACAAAATATCAGATCCACCAGGCTCATTTCAACAACTGCTTGGTAACTATGGTTCACAATTCCTTTTCTGGTAAAAACAAAGGCAAAAACAACTTATATGAGGCTCGTGCACACAACCAAGACTGCAACCAAGTAAGAGACTCTTCCAACAAAGAAAAGACAAATAATTTCATATGCCATGCCATCTCTGGTAAAACAGTATCGATAGGAGCATTGGATTGAAATATAATGCTTTCAGGAAAATAAAAGAAGATAGAAAGCAATCTAGGGATCAATTAGAGCAAATGATGATAGTAGATTTTCAATTGCCTGAAATTAACCGGCTATATTCCACACAAATGCCATATATAAATGTTGTAGAACAACTTACTTGTAGTTGGTAGCTTACTTGATAGCACTATTTCACCAGCTGATCTCCTTGACGCCATAATTTTGAGCATACTTTTGTCGTACTAATTAATTTTTTTTTTTAAAGGAAAGACATCAAATTACTAAATCAGTCAAATATATATATTTTTTTTTTATAAGAACATGTATTTGTATCATTCACTTAGTAAGCTAAAACTCATTGGAACATAAACAATCACAAAGGAAAAGGGATTCGTAAGCCGCAACCATCCACTCGAAATGGAATCCAGATCCTGTGCCGCGCGGCACCGTCCAGCGCACAGGATCTAGACCGTTTATCAAATCCAATGATTCTGAGACGTTTTCCTCTCCGCTCCCACTCGCGAGGTCTTATTGGGTTGGATTTGCGGCCGTTCCTCTCGATCCGGATCCGAAACAAAAGAGCACAATACGAAAGAAAATAGAAAGAGAGAGAAATGAAGAGGGAAAATCGCCTCCGTTCCTCTTCTCCGTGTGTTTCTCCGCGGTGTACTGGGAATACTGAAAAACCCTAGATCGAGATCGAGCGAGAGAGAGATCAAGAGAGAAAATCCGTGTGTTTGTCTCCGACGGCTTCTCCTCTAAAACCTAGGTATGTTTGTTCTTTTTCTATGATTTTAATTAAAATTTAGTTAAAATTTGTTGCAATTTCTTAGCTTATGTAGTCCGATTTACCTTCAATCCAAGTGAAGTTTCCAATTGAAAATCTCCAATCTCCTTTTCATCGTATTAATTTTCATTACCATGAATTCAGTTTTAGCGCTAGCACTATTATGGCTTGCTGAAAACCTGAATCAATCTTTTTCAGTATGATCCTGACTTGTGTTGGTTATGAGTCTTATGACACGTGGTAAGCTGACAACTTGGAGAACATATTTTCTTAAAATAGGAAAACTAGTTCTTGGTGCCAAGTCATTTTCCATCCTGGACTTTGTTATTTTTTCAAGCCTTTGAACCATCATTAGTGAGATATTATTCGTAATGATATAAATTACTCGCACCTATGACACATTAGTACAATATTACTACTGTACCTGACTAGTGCGGTATCAACTTCAAGACCTGATTGAACCTGGCTAGTTTGATATCCAATACTATCTTATTCACTGAGTGGTAATTGCATATTCCTAAGTGGTAATTGCATTTGTTCGCACAAAGGCATAAAAATATGGCAACATGCACAAAATGCATATTTAATGTTCCTCTCTATATTGTACTTGCATTAAAAAATAGTCCTTTCACTATAGGAGCATCTCAATTTTGCAAAAAGAAGCACATTATTTTTTTTTCCCCTGAACCATTGTAAATTAAAACATAAAAGCTTACTTCTTGCCTTGAGCTAGGTAGGGCATATGCCTTACCCTGGTTACCCTACACCTGATTTTTTTTTTACACAAGTCTTTCCTCCAGAGTCTAGACTCATCTTTTTGCTAATTCATACAGGATACTGTACTAGACAAAATAACAGTACAATTCAAATACCTGATGTGGCAACTGGAGAAAGCTCTAGGAAACTTCCCTTACAAGTACCTTCCTATACAGTTACTGGATGCCACTAGCACAATACCTATATTTCAAATACATTTTCTATAATCGAGAAAAAGAAGTAAGTAGCAGAAGTTACATTTCAATATCAGATATACAGTACTGAAACTTTTGACTACAATCTTTGCAAGAAGAAACTAACTCTGACACACTAACAACTGATGCTTTTTATAATTGTATGCCGACAGACCTATGAACGAGCCTCTCACATCTGATGGCTTCTCCCTTGAGGTTGGTGGTGATTGAACCACAATTGAGGCCATTGTGCGCAGCCTTTCCACACCTCCCCTGACGATCGCAAGTCAGCTGCTGCTGAGATACGCTCTCTTGCCAAAAGCAGCACCGACAATCGCATTCTATTAGCTGAAGCTGGTGCTATACCAGCTCTAGTATCCCTTCTCTCTTCAAAAGATAAAAAAACCCAGGAGCATGCTGTCACTTCCCTTCTACACCTCTCAATATATGACCATAACAAAGAGCTGATCATCCTGGCTGGCGCAATAATCCCCATTGTTCAAGTTCTGCACATTGGGAGCATGGAGGCGAGAGAAAATGCAGCAGCAACAATTTTTAGTTTGTCACTGGTCGATGAAAAACAAAATCACTATTGGTAGCACGCCAGGGGCAATTGAGGCATTGGTGGAGTTGTTGCAAACAGGCAGCGCCAGAGGCAGCAAGGATGCTGCGACAGCATTATTCAATTTTTGCATCTATCAGGCCAATAAGGTTCGAGCTGGTATCTTGCTGCCATTGATCCAAATGCTGCAGGATTCATCCAACAGTGGCACAATTGATAAGGCTCTGACAATTTTATCAGTGCTTGTCAGCCACCAGGAGTGTAAATTAGCCATAGCTAAGGCAAACACAATACCAGTTCTCTTTTTGGGGTGTGGAGTTTTGTGTATACCGGGATGAGAGTCAAACTGTAATTTAACTTCTCAGAGGGTTGTTCAAATGTGTGTATATGGTAGATTAGAAATTTACTTCTTTTTTTCCGAACTGCATAATTCTTGAAACAACGCAATAGCGTAAGCTGATTGATTCGATGGTCTGTATTTGGTTCAACATTGGAAATAAAATGAGTTCTTTTTTATTTCATTTCATTTTTCATATGACTGCTCATGTCATATGAAATAGAGCATCCATTAGCTCATGTCAACACATACAAGTAACTAGAGCATCAATTGGTTTTTTATTTCTTCAACTTGTTTCTTCATTGCTTCCATCTATGTGTTGGTTACATGAACATAATCAAATTCATGCTAATCAAATATTTAATACCAAACTGAGAGCAATTATGTCATCTTTTACAAAACAACTCAAAATGATATACAAACAATATTTCCTTCGAACTAATCCTCTAATCCTTCGATTCCTTCTTCATCCTCTTCTCTATCAATTTTCTCAGTATCTTCTTCCTCATTATACTCTATTAGAAACAAATCTTCCAATCCTTCGATTTCTTCCTACAAAAAGAGGGAAATTTTAGCAAGATGGAACATATGTGCAATCTAGAATGTTTTCTTCTACTGTAAGACTGCCATAAGCTATTCCAGTACAGGCATGACTTTAAGTTGTGCAATCTAGAATGTTTGCTTCTACCGTAAGACTTCCACAACGTATCTTTCTAGTTGTGCCCCTAGTTCAGTTGGTTGCTATCTGCATTTCTGAATTTGTTAAAAAAATTTAAAGTGAAAAATTACAGACCCTATTTTCTTGTCAGAACAATTTACTCTAATAACAGAAAAATAAGTGTAATCTAAGCCGGCTTCGGCAAACAAGTAGGCTCAATTATGTCAATTCCTTTTGGACTCAATTATATCAATCCCTACTGAAGAATCTGCTAAACATCATTTTAAACACAGAGGACTGAAAGTTGGAAATTTATTTTTGATTAGTTTTACTCACAAATTTTTCATGATCATAGCTAATGCCAATGCACTGAAAGTAAGCTATGAGCTTCTGAGGCTTTTTGTTGTAGGTGCTCATTCTTTTATTATTTAGTTCAATAAGGAATAAAGGTTGCTAAATAGAATATATTACTAGACATTAAATGTATTAATATGATCACATAGATTATTCAGCGTGCCGCTTAGTTGCCGAAGCTAAAGGAATTGACATAATTCAACCAGAAACCACAAAATAAAAAACACACCATAGACTGTTGCTTAACTGTCCTTCTTGCCAATACGACCAATTAAAAGTACCACCAAAAAAAAGAAATCAGACAAAAAAGATGTAGAAAACCAAGAGATTTTCAATTGGAAACTTCACTTGGATTGAAGGTAAATCGGACTACACATAAGCTAAGAAATTGCAACAAATTTCAACTAAATTTTAATTAAAATCATAGAAAAAGAACAAACATACCTAGGTTTTAGGGGAGAAGCCGTCGGAGACAAACACACGGATGTTCTCTCTTGATCTCTCTCTTGCTCGATCTCGATCTAGGGTTTTTCAGTATTCCCAGTACACCGCGGAGAAACACACGGAGAAGAGGAACGGAGGCGATTTTCTCTCTTTCTATTTCTATTTTCTTTCATATTGTGTTCTTCTGTTTCGGATCCAGATCGAGAGGAACGGCCGCAAATCCAACCCAATAAGACCTCGCGAGTGGGAGCGGAGAGGAAAACGTCTCAGAATCGTCGGATTTGATAAACGGCCCAGATCCTGTGCGCTGGACGGTGCCGCGCGGCACAGGATCTGGATTCTCTCCAGAAGGGCTATTATTTTTGTCTTTTTGTGCGCTACATCCTGTGCCGCGCGGCACAGGATTTGGATCCCTCGAAATGGACCAGAAGAGACCGAGAGGGAAGGGGGAAAGGGAAATCACATCCTCTGCCCACCTTTTAAGGTGGGCAGAGTGTCCACCTTTGATCCTGACCGTTAGATCTAATTTCAACGGTTATGGGAGCCCCGTGCATGATACCAGATTGATAGGCCCGAAAAACTTTAACCGTCCAGATTAGATTAAACGGTCCGGATCAAACGTTGGCACTCTGCCCACCTTAAAATGTTGGCAGAGGATACGCTCCCGGGGGAAAGGTGCACGGACCAGGATCAACCACCGGAACTCCTCCGTACAGAGGCCACATGCCGATTGACTGGAGGCCATACCTTGGGAAGTATGCGAGAAAAGCAAGGGGAGAAAACGGGAGCAGCAGCGCTGAACGGAAGAGACGTTTTTGGAATATCCCCTGAAAAGAAAATCGCACGGATGAGATGGCACGTATCCAAGGGCTGTCTGTGATGGAAGCTAACGCATCTCCCCTGTTCTGTACGAAGAGGAATATCCAACAAACCACAACCATCCCATCGTAACGTAACCGTGCGTTGTCAGTTGTCAGTTGTCACCAAACCAAAATGATACTGTTTTAAGAACTGTGGAGCTATAGTTGGTCAAACGGGAAGTCAATCTGTGGCCCTTAATATATTAAATGATTTTCTATGCATCTTTTACTTTTTTTTGAAAAAAAAATAGTATTCAACACTTTCTTTATTTAATAATATAAAAAATGTAACTTTGTATATCATAATCATTGCAAATTTGTGATAGATGTTTCATCCCTCTTGTATATAATATATAATATATATTAATACCTTGGATAAGTTTATGAATCTTGATTTGCACTAGGATTGGTTAACCCATGCACTTGTCGGTTATAAATTTTTCACTTCCTCTTTCATTTAATACATATTTTTAACCCCCTAATTAAAATGCGGTGACATTTTTTAAGCAGATCCCTAAGTACGGTGGCCTATGTATTAAAATTAAAACCAGAGTAAGTACGTGTTAGAGCTAGAGGATCAGAGAAGGAAAAAGTACAATTCAACGTACAAACAATTCAAACATCCAAAGAGTACACTAAAAACTAGACGCTCTCTAAATTCAGAGGATCCTCATCAATATCATGTGTAAAGACCAGCCCATGTCTGAACTCTAAAATTCTGTGTGTAAAGACTGAACATTCCGTACACAATTCACACAAATAAAATAGTCCTTTTTTTTTTTTTTTTTTTTGTCAAATGGGCCACTTAGGCAAATAGCATTACATGAATCAGTTCAAAAATTACAATACAGAACGGGAGGAATAAGGAAACATAGGAAAAGTAAAATCACAATGAGCTACCCTATTAATTCTAGCATATCTCGCTAAGTCATCTGTCAACATGTTATCCTCCCTACTGATGTGCACGCACGTCCATGCATGATGAGATCTGAAAAGAAATAAGGCTTCCAAAAGCATCTCAAACAAGCGCCAATCAATGTGTTCTGGTGCTATTTTCCCCTGTACCATCTCACACAACTGCAGACAATCAGTTGCGAATGTGCACTCAGTCAGACCTCTTTCTTGTACAGCCTTCATAGCAATCATTAAAGCATTTAGTTCAGAGCCGAGAGGGGAGAGAGAGCAACCATAATCCATTCCATATTCCATCAGGCACTCTCCAGCAAACAGACTGTATGCCCAACCCGCCTTGTCAATACCAGAATGTGAACCATCAATGTAGCACATGTACTGATGACACTCAATTGGGACCCGCTCACTGATTGGTTCCTGTCTTGGACAGGTAGGCATAATTCCTGATAGTTGTCATATCTGACTAAACAGAAGAAACAAGAAGAAAAAGGAAATAAATATGGAATAGGTTAATTAAAGAATTTAGCAGAAATTAAATGAGATTTATGATTTATTATTTCTAAATGTAATTCCTAATTTGTTGGCAGCATAAGATATATAGGGAAGGGATTGTAAGAAAATCAATTAGACAAAATATCAATCAAAAGGCATCAGCCGTATTTTTCTTTTTGCTCTTTTTCTTCTTCTTTATTTATGCTATTTCCTTCAATTTAGTTTTATTTTCTTTGATTTATCTAAAATACTTAAGTCGGGACACGACAATAGTATAGCAGTTTTATCAAAAGAGAGAGCCATAGAGTGAACCTGTGAAGCACAGAATTTGGCTCCCTCATGCAATTCCTTACAGTACAGCTTCCAATAGGGCCACATGATGTTTAGAAAAGAGGCAAAGTCGGTGGCTCCAAGGAGACTCTGCACAACTCTAATGGTTTGAGCAAAGCTATCAGGAAGGTCTTCAGTTCTGAGAGCTAATTTAGAAGTGAACCAAATCTGTCGAGCTCGTGGGCACGTGAAAAGTACATGCAGACCCAAGCGCCGGCTGATAACCCCACCAACTGGTATTGCCTCATGCATTCCTTTCCACAGAAATAAGCGCACCCTAGGAATGATCCCTTTCACTTGCCAGATGAGCTTCCAAAGAGAATCACCATCTGCTGGTTGTCTTTCAGCAAGCATTTGGTAGTAAAATAGTCCTTACACGGTTACACCGCTCTAAAAATGCCCGAGCACTGTCCACTGGTTATTTATTTTCTTGTGCAGGTTCATTCCTCTCAATGTATATACAAATTAATAAAAAAATAAATCAAGCCTTATATCTCTGATAAATCATTTAAAAGTTTCCAATCAGCATGACACACAGACAGGTCTAGTCAAGTGTGTACTCGCTACTCACACTCCACAAGAACTCTTTCAGATACTCTTCCAAATACTCAACAATAGAAATTTTAGACTAATATACTCTTAGCTGTTTTGCCACTGCTGCCTACCAGAAAAAAAATAATTAATCGAAGAAGTAGTACTGTATTTCATGTAGCCTAAATGCTGGAGCGGGATCCAGTGCACCAGTGAAGGGACCTCCTTCAAATTGTATGGAGAGCATTTATCTTTTTTTTTTGAAGGTCAGGTGGCAAAATACCACACCGACAAATTTCATTGAACAAAAAAAGTCATTACAAGTAGAAAAAGAAAGCTGTACAACAAGAAAATAAAAAGAAAAGTAGAAAAGCTGTACAACCTAAAAAAATAAAGGAAATTAAATAAAGAAAAGAAGAAACAAGAATGTAGAAGCTAAAGGAAACTAAGTTGAAGCTTTCCAAGCGCAGACAAGAGTCGAAATCTCATGGAGAGCATTTATCATTACAAAAGCAAGAAATGTTTTCCTACAATTAATGTTGTATGGAGAGTAAGGAATTGATGCCCTTCAATATTATGCTCTTAGATCCCAAGCAAAATATTCCCCACATAACAAAGAAACAAAAAAAGAACCAAAAAAAGAATAATAATAATAATAATAAAATAAAATATAAAATAAAATAAAAAGAAACAATTGTGATTGCAGCCATCAGAAACTAGCTCAAATGTAACATAAGTATTTTTCTCTAAGAGCAATATATTTATAAATCATAATATACATTATTACTATTAGAGAAAAACTATGGATGTCATGTCATGTCCTCTTCTAAAGAAAGTCGAATATACAACCAGCCAGAGTCCAGACCAATAAAATCCGTACGCTTTCCCCAAAGATCCGTCTGAATTTAATTGCCAAAATTGAACTGTAATGAGGCCAGAAGTGAGCCCTCGTTTAGCCTTTAAAGGCTACTTGCATTGGACTAAAAGTCGGTCGTAATGGGCTGGTAACAGAACAATCGTGGGCTTAAAATGGGTCGACTCAGGTATCCATTATAGGCAATTTGCAACCTGTGGGCGATTTACGTTGCGAGTAGGTTTTTTGATTGGGATTCTTTCTCTGTAATTTTGAATTCTAAGGTCTTAAATCTGCATAAATCACATCATGTAAATTGGAAAGTGTATAAACAAGGAATGCAGCAATGTGGAATGTTTATCAACTTTCAACAATATTTAATGACAACACCAATAATCTGTTATTAACTTATTATATTTACACTTTACGAAAACATCATCAATAAATTGCTAACAGAGATGCGGGCCCAAATTTGTCAATCATGACGACAAAAGCATTGAGTAGCTTTAAGGACAATCTCGCAAAAATGTCATTTAGCCTTAATAACATATTATCAAGCAACTCGTCATAAAATTGTTTAACTTTTCCCCCTTGAAATTACGTATCATTTAACCTGAACTTTTCTGTTCAGCTAGGTGCTCTCGAACATTCAAACCATCTGGTAGTGTTCCCTGTATATTCCAAGTGTTCAGTCGACATATTATTTTCTATTTTATCAAATAATAAAAATTGGTATTTCCTACTTTTACTTTTTGACAGTAGGTTCGCAAGTTTCAAATTTTGGTGTGATTAATACCCCCAACATTGTAGTTTTACATGTGAAATAACTAATGTATGTTATTATTTATTAATTGAGCTTTAGGTAGGTTTTGATATACGTTTTGTGTCTTTTAATTAGACTATTTTTTTTTTTGAGAAAATCAGATTAAACTGAATTATAGCGGAATGAAATTTCAAATCATTGATCTTGAAATTTTTTTTATGTTTTGTTTTTCTTTTCAATCAGAAATGAGAATCAAATGGAATTCAAAGTTCGGGCTTCCTAAATCCTAAAATTTACTATGATTTTTCCAATGTTTAGTTCAATATTTGTATTTGATAAATAAACTTATAAATGCAAATAAAGAAATAAGGGAAAAGTTAAATTTGAAATGGAATATCAATCGGCAATCACGATGCAATTCCTTCATTTTGCTAAGTAAAAAATAAAAATAAAAATGTACGCAGTAATAAAGGTATCGATTAAAGCCGCTTACTTGATCCATACATAATACATGTATAGATAAATTTAATTTTTCGTTAGTTTATCGATTACATATACAAATAATTATTTTTGTATTAGCATACTAAATAAGTAGCCCGAATAAAAGACTATTATACTTGTTTACTTAATAGTATAGTAAAAAATAAAATTATATATATACATTATACACTTCATAAATTGTAAAGTATAGCACTAGTCGAAATTGTCATCATAATAACTCTTATGCTCTTCGCAAATAATCATTTTGATTGATTCTCTTCCCACGTTCCGTTCACTTCGTTTAAATAAAGAAAACCCATAAATTTACTAATTCCCTCTCTCTTTTACCATTTATCACCAACAATATATCTGAATTAGCCCCCGCCCTAGGGCTATCAATGGGTACGGTGTGATAAGGTAGAAGGTAAGTTAAATTTTTCTTTACCCGTACCCTATCTGTATCTAGTAAAAAATGACTTTATCCGTACCCTACCCGTATCCGTTAAGAATTAACGGTATGGATAGGGTAACGGTACATAATGGATAATAATAATATTAATTTAATAAAAATATATAATGTGATAAATAAATAATATGAAATAAATACATGAAGAAAGTACAACATTTTAGATAATACTTAGATAGAACAAAAATCATAAACTTATTCTCATATCAATGGGATTAAAAAAATCTATATAATTAATTATAAATTATAATATAATAGAGTGCAAATTATTTTTTTCATCAACATAAATAAATTTAGATGAAGATCGAAACTAATAACATATCTTACAAAATATACAAATAACATGATTATATATATACTAGCTAAAGATGCCCTCATATGTGGGCAAATAAAGAAACAAAATGATATTAGATAATAAAAATATATTGCTTAATCTAGCATCGATATAAATAGATATGTTATTTAATTTGTTTCTTTATTAGACGGAAAATCAAAATATATTGTTACTTCGTATGGCGATTAATATCCGACCACAGATCAAATCGATCGAACGGCAGAAACACCTGTTTACATGCTAGACTTAGCGTGTAACACCTCTACGGTCCGTGCGTTTATAAGTAGTAGATATATATATATATATATATATATATATATATATATATATATATGAGTTTAATATGCACCATTGTGCATAGGGAGTTCTATGCACCGCGGACTTTTTCGAGAGTATTTTTATAAATTAACAAATCTAATTTAACCAATCTAATCTACATATTGAAATCTAATAGCAAACCAAATTTTACAATTTTTGAGATTTTATTACTATTTTTTTCGAATTTTTTAAAACCTGTCATTTTTGGAAACAAACTATTATTTACAAATTCCAAAAATGGCAGGTTTTAAAAAAATCGAAAAAATAGTAATAAAATCTCAAAAATTATAAAATTTTGGTTTGCTATGAAATTTCAATATGTAGATTAGATTGGTTAAATTAGATTTGTCAATTTACAAAAATACCTCTAAAAAAATTTGCGGTGCATAGAACTCCCTATGCACTATAGTGCATATTAAACTTTCTCTATATATATATAGAGTTTTGCTATGGTGAGTCGCGCTCAAAACTCCTATATCTAGTTTAAAATGACCAATTCAAACCGTCCAATATGATCTCCTTATTGAAATCTCCATGCAGATCAAATTTTACATTTTTTTCAAAATTTGTAAGTATTTTTTTAAAATTTTAAAAAATCGTTAATCTAATTAGTTCTGAATCTTTCAAAAACAGCAATTTTTAAAAATAAAAAAAAATACTTAAAAATTTAAAAAATTATAAAATTTGGTCCGCATGGAAATTTCAATAAGGAGATCGTATTGGACGGTTTGGATTGATCAGTTTGAATCAGATCTAGGAGTTTTTTATCGTGACTCACCATAGCAAAACTATATATATATATATATATATATATATATATATATATATATATATAGTTTAGCTATAGTGAGATGCATCACACAAAACCTTCCGTAAGATGTGATCAAACTCATGAATCTGGTTCAAAATGACTGATTCAAACCGTCTAATATGATCTCTATATTGAAATCTCCATGCAGACTAAATTTTACATTTTTTTGTATTTTTTAAGTATTTTTTTGAAATTTTAGAAAATCGTTAATCTAATTAGTTCTTAACCGTTCAAAAACTGTCATTTTTAAAAAACCGAAAAAAATACTTAAAAATTCTGAAAAAATATAATATTTGGTTTGCAAAAGATTTCAATAGCGAGATCATATTGAACGGTTTAGATCGATCATTTTGAACTAGATTCATGAGTTTTGATCGCATCTCACGGAAGATTTTTTTTGTGATGTATCTCACCATAGTTAAACTCTATATATATATATAGTAAATCTATTGTGAATCATGGTTCATATAAGTTTTCGTGCACCATGACCATTTTGGTCAGTGGTTTCACAAATTGTCAAATCTAATTTAACTAACCCAATATATATATATTGAAATCTAATAGCAAACAAAATTTTACAATTTTTTTAAATTTTTTACTACTTTTTTGAATTTTTTTTAAGCTTGTCATTTTATGCTATAAATATACTAATTTGTAGCAAAAATGACAACCTTTAAAATATTCGAAAAAAATAGTAAAAAAATTTCAAAAATTGTAAAATTTTGTTTGCTATGAGATTTCAATATATAAATTAAATTGATTAATTTAGATTTGTCAATTTACAAAATCATCGATCAAACGGTAATGGTGCACGGAGCCCTCTATGCATCATGGTTCATAATAGATTTACTATATATATGTTTGTAAAGTTTTACCCATTAGATAATGGGTATGAAATAGTCCTTATCCGTACCCGTATCCGATAAATTAATAAAAAATTTTCTTTATCCGTACCCATATTCATTAGTCTAACGAAAATAAATCTTACTTATACCCGCCTTATCGAATGGGGCACAAATAGAACAAACGAATTTCATTGACATTGACAGCCTTCCCCCACCCGAGGCCCCGTCTCTTTGGTACCTTTATTTGGTGGATGTCTTACGAAAGTTACCGGCTTGGACGGATTGCAACGTTTAAAAAAAAAAAAAATCCTACATTAGAATTTTTTATTATTTATTCTTTGTCTGTCTTTTCAAATTTTTGTTGACAAAGAATATAATATAATGAAGACAATTTTTATCGGATATAAGTGGAATTAAAAAAAAAAAAACAACCCTTGACGAATATAAGTATAAAACTATTTTCATTCAATCCATATAATAACCGTTAACACTCATAAATAAAAATAAGAAAATTTATTACTCTATAAAATGTCCAATCCCTTAACTTAATATCATTCCCTTCTCTAGTGATAATGTTCATTTACAAGTTGATACAAAATATCTTTATTTTTTTTGAAATGAGTTTTGACAGCAAATTTTTTCACTTAATGTAATATATTTTTTCAACTCAATTTAAAATCTACGCGAGAGTTGTCTTTAATCAAAATTCTATGTTACTTTTGTAGTCCTGTTCGGTTAGAAAAGGCCTGGATCCATCTTTTTGGTACTGCATCAATGCGGATCTCAATGCAAATCACAAGTTCAACCAATCGTCTCAGCTGATAACTGCAATCAAGCCGTAAGGTAATCAAGCAATCATAATCTAAAAATGAAAGCTGCGCTACCAAAAATAGAAACAACGCCTCTTTTGCCCACGCACCTCATCCCCTCCCCTTCCCTCCTTTCCCCTCCCCTTCCCCCACGCCTCCCACCCCCTTCTCCCCTTCCTGTTCAATGCCTCTCCCTCCCCCTCATGCCTCTCACCCCTTCTTTCGCGTCTCTCTTCCCTTCCTCCCATTTGTCCCTTCCTCCCCTCTCACCTTGCATCAATGATCTATCTCATTTCTCCTCGCTACTCTAATTTCTCCTTTCTTCTCGTATACTTTTCTATACATTCATTTTGTCTGTCAGCGTTACTAACACATGTAACGCTAGATACTCACTTAGTAAAAAATAAATACTCCCTTAGTATACAAATAAATACTCTTTTATGGCAGATAACGAGATAAGCTTATCACATACTCCTTCAAAAAATACTCCCTTAGGACAAAAATACATACTCTCTTATAATTATTAGTTACTTCTTTAAATGAACTACGTACTTACACTTATTAGGTACTCCTTTGATACTTATTATTTACTCCCTTATATTTTATTATTTACTTATTAGTTACTCCGTTAAATCAATCACGTATTTGCACTTATTAGGTACTCACTTGATACTTATTATTTACTCTCTTATCGTTATTATTTACTCTCTTGAAGTTATTAGTTACTCTCTATTTATTAGATACATATTAAAACTTACTAGTTACTCACTTGTAGTTATTAGGCACTCTCTTATTGGTAGTTACTTACTCCCTTGTACTTATTATTTTTCTTTCTTATAATTATTAGTTATTTCGTTTATCAGATATACATAAAACTTATTAGTTACTCCCTTATGTTTAATAAATACGTCCATATATATTTTTTTATTTACTCCCTTACATTAATTTCAGATTTGACGAAGAATTTGCAGTAGGACAAAATATATCAAATTGAAGTGCTAAGGAGTCCTAATCTGACATGAGCAGAGAGAAGGATTGAAATTAGAGGAATAAGAGTAGAGAAAAGAGGTGCAGGTTGAAGGAGAGGATGAGGAGAGAGGAGAGGCGCAAATTGAAGGAGCCATGCGAGGGTGAGGAGAGAGGAGACGTGCGTGAGGGGCTTGATTGCGTGAACAGAGGGTAAGGTGATGAGAGAGGAGACGCGAACAGAGGAGGAAATTAGAGTCGCGCGTGAGGAGAGAGGGTATTAAAGTAGCGCGAGTTGAGGGTGAGAGTGAAGCAATTCTCACCCCCAAAGGATAAATTCTTGTGAGAGAAACTAAAAACTAAATAAACTTGTCAAAACCAAGATCTAGATTTTTATAAACTCCAGATATCTGGCTACTTCACATGTCTAAAATAAAAAAAACATATGATTAGTATAGGATTATGGCTAGCTAGGAGTTGATTGAGGTTGTGTAATATTGGAGATGATTATCAATATAATTGAGAGATATGGTATAAGAGATGCATAGTTGGAGATGATTAGTAGTATTATTTAGAGTAGTCTATAAATACACATGTAATTGTAATCAATTCAACACAATTCAATACAAAATCTATTTCCTATTATGGTATGGCCAGCATTATACAGGAATTAGGTTCACGCTTATTCAAGGAATAATGACTACAGGAATAATGGCTTTCTAGACCGACTAGAATTTTGTGATCTGTATGCTTATTTTGATAAAAAAAAAAAAGTGTATAAATTAAGAACTTTGTCCTCCAAAATCCAAAAATTGCAAATTAGCTCTCCAAATAATTATTCCTGGTTTCCACTTTTATATTTTCAATTATATTTCATCGACAGAAAATAAATGCTTATAGACTCTTAGAGGACCCATGATAATTATGTTTATCTAAAAAATAATAATATATAAAAATTTCTTACGAGACTTTTACATGCAAAACATACATATAGTTTGGGTTGTCTGTCCGATTTTAAAGTTTGAGATTGGCTATCGGAATTTTAAAGTTTGAGATTTAGGATCTTTACTTTGTTAAGTACTCTTAGTTCATTTATGTATGTAGTATGTATTCATGGTTCTATATTGAAATCTTCTTGTCATGATTGAAGTTTAATTTAACTTAGTTTTATTCGTAACAAGGAAAACTTTTGGTAAGGTATATATTTTTCTAATAAACAAATACAAACATCAAAAATAAATTATTAGTCTTTTCGACCGTTCAATAATTGGTCGGTCTACAGTTTACGCACACACAAAATACATTTCTGTTCATTATTTCCTTTTTTATCCATTTCCTAAATGGGAAAACAATACCTTCTTTAACAGACTGTCCGTACAAACTTAATCCGATCCGCATTTTATGATGATCCAACGGTACATTTTTGCAGCACTGAAAATCTTGCGGTACCAAATAGGATCCAAGTCGTACCCGATCCGATAACAAATCGGATCTGGTTTACATTGACCCACATGGGTCTTTTATTTAACGTTGTCTTTCTTATTTTCTCCGCTATTTTTTTTTATTGCCTGTATCCCTCCCGAAAAGCAAAAATAAAAATAAAAAGCAGAAAAGCTCGATTTCGTATTTTAATTTTACTCCATTTTCTCTTTACTTGGCATTTCACCCCATTCGATTCCTCTCCATTGAATCGCCTCCACTCTCCATTTCCAGAATTCCTTGCTTGCTTGCTTCCTTCCTTCCTTCCTTCCTTCCTCTGGTGCATGACTTGAGGTAACTACCAATTCATCACTCTTTCTCTTACCTTTCTCCTTCCCTTTGCCCATGTGCATTCATATATTCGCAAATCCTGTTATGTATTAGCGCCAATTCATCTCTATCTCGCGAGATTATTCAACCTTCACGCCTAGTTCAATTGGTGCTTGCGTGTGTTACCTGTGCTTGGTTTTGATGGGAATGTGGTATTTGATCCACGAATCTTTGTTTAACCAACTATACTACCAATACAATTCTCTGTCGCTCTCATGTCAAACAAATCCTCCAGTTATTTTATTATAATTTTCATGATTTATTATTGGATGTCCGATCTTGATTGGTACATGATAGGAGACATTAGCCGCGTGTTGTGTAGAGTTCAATTGGATAGTTTGCAAGTATAATTTGGGGGATCAGATGTGTTGAATTGGATTTTTAAGTTGGGAGCTTCAATCTGATTAGATGTGAATTCCTGCTTTTTGTAATGGTGAATCCTAACTTGCTTCTCCAGTTGTAGAAATTATGTAAACTTTGAGACCTATGATCAATTGTTTGAGCTATCTCTTGGTGAAATATTTTTAACTAGTCCCTTGCTTCAGCTTTACTCAGGCCTGTCTTCCACCATTCAAACCATTAATTTTCACTTCTAGGAGAAGATAATATACAGTTAATATTGTAGATTAATAAGTAATAATAATCTCATGCATCACGATATTGAAGAGAGTACCAATGTACCAAAATAATCTGATACAGGCTGCTGAATTGGGCTCCAATAATTTCAAAGATTATTTCTATCTTCTTCTCATTGACAAAAAACATAAAAAATTAATCATTATGGTGTCAAAGATCAAGGGTCCTTTTGTTGATAGCATATACGGCTCTTTGCAAAATTTGCAATAGTGCGAGGCTCAAGTTGCAAATTTTGTTTAGATAACTTGTTTGTTTAAATGTCACTTGGAACTATGGATTTTATTTTACTACAAAGGCATTTCAATTCTAATTTATCCAAATAAACAAAGTAAAATGGGTTCCTAGCAACAATTGGTACAGCCCAGTACAGATTCAATTCTGCCTTTTTGTCCCTACCTTATAACTTACCTGTCTTAGGAAGAATTTTTGTAATATATGCTAGTCAAGGTTGATTTTATATACCCCCAGGAGTCTGAATCTACTGCCATAGTTGCAATGGCAGAGATTATATGGCACTTGTTCTGGACTGTTCAATTCAGCGCGAACACACCATACGTGATGTGATTCTTTAGGTTAGTGGGGGCTTTGAGAGTCGTACAAGATTCTTAATGGATGTTCTAGTTTGTGCGCCACAAGTTCTATGGCAGGAAAATTATGGTGTCAACTCATAGCTCCAGCATGCTATCATGTTACAAAAGGCAAATAGAAAAGATGGACTAAGGGCACAATTATCATTTTTCCCTGTTTTTCAGATGGAATCGCTTGAACTGGAAAACCACAAAGAGGAGTCCACAAAAGAGATACAAGCTGACCAACTTCCCATTTCAGAAGATACTCCTTCTAACAAAGGAATCACTGGTGAACCAACTGCACTACCCCGTGTAGGAGATGAATACCAAGCACAAGTACCAGACCCTGCAACAGCATACAACACTGAAATCAAAATGGCACCAGACATTCCTTTCATCTGGGCCCCACATGGAAGTGAAGAAGTGAACATCCCTCTACCGGGCATGCATACTTCTTCTCCTTGGAGTGAGTCTGAGAAAGAAATGTTTCTTCTGGGAATGTATGTATTTGGAAAGAGGCTGAATTTGTTGCGTCGATTTTTGGAGGGAGAAAGCAAGACAATGGGGGATGTGCTGTCATACTACTATGGGAATTTCTACAAATCAGATTGGTATCTAAAGTGTAAGATGAAAAGGTGTGTGCTTGGGTCCCGCATTTTCCAAGGTTGGCGGCAGGACCAGATTTTGTCCCGCCTTACAGGATTGATGCCCAATGAGTCTCATGATGCATTACAAGAGGTATTATTCTTATTTATTATTATTATTCTCATCATCATTACTGCTGATGGTGTTACTAATTACTAATGTCATGCTGAACTGCAATTTTTCTTTATTTTTATTACTTCTTTTATTTACTTGAGTATATATTATTGAATCTGACACTGCCAACAAATCCAGTAGAAGCTGGTGCTGGGTTAAACTAGGATAGGTCCATGTTGTTAGTGTTATGGGTTACCCTGCTGAAATTTGTTTTGCCATGACCTTTATGGCGGTTTGGAAGTATTGTTACCTCACTTGACATACTATTTACCTTTGGCTGAAACCATTTGTTTTCAACTTATGGGTTCTCAACTTCTATTTTAATGAACTTGGTGTTTTATTTTATGTTTTCAGGCTTTTAAGTCATATAATGAGGAGAGGTCTTCTTTTGAAGATTTCATTTTTGCACTTAAGGGGGTTGCTGGGGTCCACAACCTCGTCGAAGCTGTCAGCATTGGTAAAGGAAAGCATGACCTGACAAAAATAAGATCTGACCCATCTAAAGGTAAAATCCAAAGCCAAGCCCATATGGAGATGCCAGTAGGGAAGGAATGGTCGTCTCTGTCCTTGGAGGAGGTTATAAGATTTCTGACAGGCGGCTTTAGGCTTGGCAAATCCCGGTAATGTTGGACTAAACATTTCAATTTGGTTCGCAACATTTGATCATCTTTCAAAAGGAACTCAAGGGTTACCTTTTCATGGTCATTATGCAATATTTGCTTCCAGAAGGAATTTTCTTTTTTCCTCCAAAATGTAAAATTTCTACTGCTCCCCTGCAAGCATCAAAATCTTTCATCCCCCAAAAGAAAAAAAAAAGGAAAACTATTTCAGATTGTGTGAGTTCCTTTCTGCAAAGAATACCTGTTGTCCACATTGTATTGCTCTACATTTGTGGGATGATGGAGAGAAGCCTTAGTCATTTTTAAATTTTAATTCAAAGAAAATTGACTACTAGGTCTCGAATATATTTTTTATCTTAGATGAGGTGTAAGAAATAATTTTCTTGGTTTTTTGGTATTTAGTATGTTCCTAGCATGAGTGAGAGTGAGGTTTAACCGTTTAACTAGATGTCAACTCTTATGCTATAGTATTGCCACAGACCAAGCAGTTTACATATGTTAGTAGGCATTGACAGTTTTTTCCCCCAAATCCCAATCTTTATTTATTTATTTTTTGTTTCCATTTTTCAGGTCAAATGATTTGTTTTGGGAGGCAGTGTGGCCGCGCTTGCTCGTCAAAGGCTGGATCTCAGTCCAACCAAAAGATCATGCCTTAATATTTCTCATTCCAGGCATAGACAGTTTCCCCCGAGAAGATCTCGTAAAGGGAATTCACTATTTTGATTCTGTAACTGATTTACTATCCAAAGTTGCCTCAGACCCCAATATGATCTCTGTCCCAAGCAATGGTGCAAATAATGTTGAAACTAATACCGAAAATAGCAGTAACAGCCTCCGTCCCAAGTTGCAGTTTCAAAACAGCGAACTGAGTCTCATGAAGTTCACTGTTATAGACACTAGTATAGTCGAAGGAGAAGTACCTTGCAAGATTAGAGCTCTTCGGAGTTTACCTCTTCGCACTTTCACAGCTACACATGATCTTCTTGACAAACCAGAAGTTGAAATATCAGCACCTGAGGGGTCAGACCGGAGTAACGGCCTGAACGAGTCTATTAACTTAGCAAAAGATGAGCCATTCGAGATAAATTTAGCTGAGAAAAATTCTTTAGAGGATGCAAAATTAAAGTCTAAGAAAAGGGTTTATGTAGATAATTCAACAACATTGAGCAAAAGGAGAAGACTAGGTTTGTCCAAGGTCAAAACAGAAACATGCGAAAATGACCAAAATACCCTTCCTTGTATTGATGAACTCAGTTTAAGGAGCCAATTTCCAGAACCCGAGGTAGAGGCAAAAGGAATGGCTCCTGAGGTAGAGGCTGAAAATATACCTCATGCTTCTCAACCTTCCATTGATCTAAACCTGCCTGATCTAACATCACCTAGTGATGAAAGCAATGAAAAAGTCGGGGCTAATTCAAACAATAGCCGGAGGCATGGTACAAGAAATCGACCACCAACAGCTAAAGTTTTGGAATCACTTGCTCTGGGTTTTCTCGGCATGACAAAGAGGAAGGATAGTGAAATTAAAAGCAGCCCAAACAGACCTACAAGGCGAGCACGCAAGTCAGTTGAGACAGTGATTAGTGGGCCCCATGAAGAAGTGTCAATCGCTGCTTGTGTTTCACCATGTGCATTTACTGAAGACCTTATAGATCAAGTCTAATTTTGAATTTACAGTTTTTTGGTGTTGGTGTTTTATTTTTTAATGTGGCAAGAAATTTGGTTTATTCTTTGTATTATGGTGTTAACAAAATAAAAGGTGTAAATAGATTTATTATTTTCTCATCATTGTGGTATTATAGCTGCAGAATTTAAAGTGGTACCTATAGATATACATGACCATTTTCATTATATTTGGTTGTTCTAGAAATTAGTCAATTTGTGTTTGATTTTCTTTTCATTTTTTTTTCTGGTTATCTTGAGAAAGGGTGGCAAGTCCGATGCTTTGATAGCTTTTATTAACTGTACTCTGCAATTCTTAAAGCTATGAGAATTTACTATAATATAAATGATTCTTAAAATTATAGTGATGGTTTCTTAATCATATGATATTAAAGTCTATATTGCATATTCTGTTTCTTCTTTCCGATTTTTGTAATAAAAAGGTTCGCATAAAAGAATATTGCAACGAATTCTACATGAGACCATGGGTAGCAATGAAGGCAACATGATTTTGGAAAACTATTGAAATTCTAGGGATACCTTTCAATGTTTCTACTGGACACGTTTTGGGAGATGGCAAAACCACTACTTAGTCTACACTTGCACTGAATACACAGATTCATCCATTTCGGACAGCAGCACAAGCAGTGGGTGTCACTTCGCTTTCAGATCAGAGCTATTCTGCCAGGCAGCCGATTGTTTGCAGTAATTATGACAGGAATTGCAGCACAGGCTCCGACAAATGTTCTCTGTGAAAACGGCTTACTCAAACGCAAGATTATCCCACACACCATCATCTAACAACATCCTTGCAAGGATATACACGTAAATGCGCCAAAATGAGTAATGATGTCGCATAATTGATGCCTCACTATTGATATTCATTAGTCATTATAAGGTGGCAATTACTGAATATAGGCCACCTATGGAAGCAACATAAAAGATCAATTTACACATCTTCACCAAATCCATACACACTTTACAGGTTCAACAGCTTGTTAGCAGTGTGCTTACAGCAACAAGGGATCAATGGAGCGCTATTCACAGATACTGACAGATATCGTGGAACTGATATGTTGGACAAAACAGAGATTACCACATGTTTTGTCATTTTGAAAGATATTACAAGAACGAACAGCCTGGTTTCGAATTAGAGTAATACATAAATAAACTCAGAATGTATCATTTCTGTTCATTTCACTTTTCTGATAATATTGCAATTTCAAGTTATGGTGGTGATGTGTGTGAAACTCTCTTTTCAATAAATTTTGGGGGCAGCCGTGACCCCATGCAAATCAGCAAATGTTAATTTACTTTTTTTTTTTGTTCTGCATTGTCCTTTTTCTATTTTTAAGAAGCATCTATTATTGTATGAAATCCTCATCGCCGACAATATTAGTTATTTTCTTTGCATTATTATTTGCTTTCTTTCATTTTCACAATTGTTATGAATTTGACGTTTAACAGTTATGTCTCAAATATTTCATTGTTAGGAGTAAGAAAAAACGTATATGTAAGGAAAAAGATAATTAAATATACGAACATGTTATACGTCAACCACTAGATTAATCCAATTTTAAATTAATACATTCAATTCCTATTTTGTCAAAGGAGAATGTTGACGTATTTAGGTTCCCATTTTCTTCAACTGCGACTACCTACGGCTACTTGTTATTTTATTATGTTTAATTCTTAATATATACACAATAAAAAAAAAGGGGAGATCGGTTGGTCGGAGAAGTTCGTTGGAGACATCTCCGACTTGGGTTGCAGCGGGACAGACAAAGAGAGAGAGATAGCAATTATGTATCTACGCCCTTGAAAAAAAATACAAAATTCAAACATGATGTCTTATGAAATCATGGATTGTATCTACATATACATTGAATAAGATTACATTGATGGGGAAAAAAAAACACAAAGGAAGCTCATTTGGCCTTCCATGTTGAAATTATTAGATGAATTTTGTGAAATATCTATTTGAACAAGAAATACAAATATTAAAAAACATTGTCAGTGAAAATTCAAGGATACGAGGCCAGCTTGAGAGGTTGCACTTAGATTGTGTATGGACCAAGCTTGAGGCAAAGAAGGAAAAGGTTCTCGAAGGACAATCTTGCGTGGTAATTTAGTCTGCACATATAGAAGGATAGGCACTGAAAAATAAATTCAAGACATAGAATCCAAACGTATGCAATTTAAATATGAATTATATGTGATCTGCATATGCGGCCTAAACTAAGTTTCTAATTAGCATATGCATTTTTTACATATTTGCATATATTGCCAATATTTAGAATATAGTAGCGAAAATAGGCTTGGCAAATGTTATGATTTATGATTTACTTTCTAATTGAACGAAATGTGATAATAAATTAGATGTTTTGCCATAAACTTCTAAGATTTCATAATTAGTTACTCTCACTTATGACAATATAAGTAATTAAATTGAAAAATAAACTTTTTAAAATTTTTAATTATTCAATTAATTCATCCTATCAATTTTTTTTTATTTTTATATATATTTTTTAGATTCTAACATCTTGATTCTTGTCCCCCTTCATTTCATATTTTATATTCTTCCCCTAATATCATTTGTGACAATATAACTAAGCATGTTGTGACGCTTAACCTAAGGAATCCATATAATTCTGATGGCTTGGTTTGCTCCGACTGAGATTCTCATATTTTGGGTGCTAATATAATTAAATCCGGCTTTATTTTCTCTAAGGCATTTGACTCATCTTGATATAAAGCAGTCATGATTTATCAAACTCCACTGTGACAAAGTTCATAGGTTCTTTCAAAATTTGATTTATCTGAATCTCTTTTTCTCATTGTTCCAAGGTGTAACCTCTCGTGAACTTGGAAATCTCTCACGACTTCAATTCCTTGACCTGGGTTATTCCCAGTTCACTGGCTTGATAACATCTCAACTTGGGAATCTTTTTGACCTTCGGTATCTAAGTTTTAGTTACTCGTACTATTATACTTAAGCCAGCTCTTGACAGACTTTCATGGCTTTCTCATTTATCTAATCTTAGGTTCCTTGACTTGTCAGGATTACACCTAAGAAATAAAGCCGATGGTCAATATTAATAAAATACATCTATTAAAAACCTTGAAATTGTCGAGTTTTTTTTTTTACTAGAAAATACCAATGAATCTTTCTCATGATAATTTACATCTATTAACCCGACAAGTTACAATCAAAACAGAATTTCATCAATTTCCAATACAAATACTTTTAATGCTCTTAGAGTGATGTTTGTTGAACTTTCCAAAGATTTTGACAAATAGTTGGGCAACAATAGCTAGAACCGCAACTTAGCCAAGTTTATATAAATTTATAGGCAAGGGAGTGATTTATTCAAGTAACAATAATTTTCAAATCCCATTTCCAGAGCCTAAAAATAAATAAAAAAAGTAAAATGAAGTTGTTGTGAAATTAAAGTGGAGGAAGAAAGAAAGAGCAAAAGAGAGACAACAATATTTCTGATTTTCAATATTTGAATATGACATACAATTTACAAGCCTCTATTTATAAGCAAGAAAATAGATCTTTTAATAAATGACAAGGATATGTATATCCGATATGTATCTAATGTAATAAATGAAATTAATAAAGATGAACAATCTATAAATGATTTGTATCCATTTATAACACTTCCCTTTTGTTCATCTTTCATTATACACTATTAATATGATACTTCAGGATCAATATTAATATGATGCTTCTGGATCATTTATACTGCCTCATTAAAAACCTTACTAAGAAAAACCCATTGGGATAAAAACTTGGATAAGGAAAAAAGAATACAGCGTGTATAATGCTTCCCCTCATTTTGATATTATTGGATATCCTTCAGTCGATGTAGACTTATCTTCTTTCTGAGCTGTTCAAAAATTCTTGTTAGCAAAGACTTCGTAAATAGATCAGCCAAGTTGTCACATGATTGAATTTTTTGAACATCTATCACGCCATCCTTTTGTAGGTCATGTGCTGAGAAGAACTTCGGTGCAACGTGTTTAGTTCGGTCTCCTTTGATATATCATTCTCTAATTTGTGCTATGCAAGCTGCATTATCTTCATATATTGGAGTAGGATTTTTCTTAATGTTTTGAAGCCCACATTCTTCTTGAATATTTTGAATTATTGACCTTAATGAAACACATTCTCGACTTGCTTCATATAAACCAATTAGTTCAGCATGATTTGATGATGTGGCAGTTAGAGTTTGTTTTGCCGATCGCCATGAAATTGCAGCTCCACTGTATGTAAACACATATCCTGATTGAGATCTTGCTTTATGAGGATCTGACAAATATTCTGTATCTGCATATCCAACTAAATTGGATTCTATATCCTTATGATAATGTAGCCCCATATCTCGAGTTCCACAAAGATGACGAAAAATTTCTTTAATTCCATTCTAATGTCTTCGGGTTGGTTTGGAACTATATCTTGACAATAAATTTACAGCAAATGCAATATCAGGTCTTGTATTATTTGCAAGATATAATAATGCTCCAATTGCACTTAAGTATGGTACTTCAGGACCAAGTACTTCTTCATCATTTTCTTAGGGACGAAAATGATCATTTTCTACATTCAACGATCGCACGACCATTGGTATTTTCAAAGGATGAGCTTTATCCATATTAAATCTTTTTAACATTTTTTCTATATAATTTGACTGATGGATAAATATTCCATTCTTTAAATGCTCGATCTGCAGGCCGAGGCAAAATTTAGTTACACCAAGGACTTTCATTTCAAACTCATTTTTCAACAAATTTGCAGTATTTTCAATCTCTTCAGGAGATCCTATGATATTTAAATCATCAACATACACTGCAACGATTGCAAAATCAAAATTTGATTTTTTAATAAAAACACATGGACTAACTGTATTATTTTTATATCCTTCTTTTAAAAGATATTCACTAAGTCTATTATACCACATTCGACCAGATTGTTTTAGTCCGTATAAAGATTTTTCTAATTTTATAGAGCACATTTCTCTAGGATTTGATTTATATGCTTCAGGCATTTTTAATCCTTCAGGGATTTTCATATATATGTCACTATCAAGTGAACCATATAGATATGCTGTGACAACATCCATAAGTTGCATTTTTAGATTTTCTGTGACAGTGAGGCCTATTAAAAATCTGAGAGTTGTCGCATCCACTACAGGTGAATATGTTTCTTCATAATTAACTTCATATATTTGTGTAAAGCCTTGCGCCACTAATCTTGCTTTGTATCTCACAATCTCATTTTTCTCATTTCTTTTAATGACAAATACCTATTTGTAACCTACAGGGTTAATATCTTTGGACGTCTGGACTACTGGTTCAAATACTTGTCGTTTATCAAGTGAATTTAATTTAGCTTGTATATCATCTTTTCATTTAGGCCAATCATTTCTTTGTCTACATTCATCTATAGTTTTTAGTACATTATCCTCTTCATTTAAAACATCACAAGCCATAGCGAATGCAAAAACTTCATCAACTTGAGTTTTATTCCTATTCAATGTTGTACCATTTTTCATATAATTTATAGAAATTTCATAATCATTTGGTACTTCAGTTTCTTCTGGAACTTCGTCAACCTCTTCTGGGGTTTTAGTTTCTTCTGAAATTTTATTAATCTCTTATGAAGATTTAGTTTCTTCTGGAACCTTATAAATTTCTTTTGGGATTGTACCAACTGCTTTATTCTGTTCTTTTCTTTTACGCGGATTTATATCCTTAGAACCAATTGGTCTTCCACGTTTTCTACGTTCATTAGATTCATTTAATATTTTTATAATATCTATTCGAGCATGTGCATTTATAGCTGGAATATGTGATTTAGTGACTCTATTTATATCTGTGAATGCATCAGGCAATTCATTTGCAATTCTTTGCAAATTTATAATCTTTTAAACTTCGAGTTCACATTGACCACTTCTGGGATCAAGATAAGATAATGATGTCCAAGTCACTTGTCTATTTAGTTTTTGTTTTTCTTCCCCTAAATTTGGAAATATTGATTCATCAAAGTGACAATCAGCAAATCTTGCTGTAAAAACATCTCATGTTAATGGTTCTAAAAATTTAATAATAGAAGGAGAGTTGAAACCAATATAAATTTCCAATCTTCTTTGAGGTCTCATTTTTGTGCGTTGTGGAGGAGAAATTGGAACATATATTGCACAACCAAATACTTTTAAATGAGACAAATTTGGTTCTCTTCCGGAGACCAATTGTAAGGGGGAATACTTATGATCAGCAGTTGGTCTTAATCTAATTAGTGCAGCAGCATGTAATATGGCATGTTCCCATGCAGAAGATGGTAAACTAGATTTCATAAGTAATGGTCTAACTATTAATTGTAATCTTTTAATAAACGATTCTGCTAGACCGTTTTATTTATGAACATGTGCCGCTGAATGTTCTACAATAATCCCAATAGACATGCAATAATCATTAAAAGCTTGGGATGTAAATTCTCCTGCATTATCAAGTCGGATTCTTTTAATTTGATAATCTGGAAAGTTAGCTCTCAATTGGATAATTTGTGCTAATAATCTAGCAAATGCAACATTTCTTGTTGATAACAAACACACATGTGACCAACGTGTTGATGCGTCAATTAAAACCATAAAATATCTAAATGGTCCACATGGTGGTGTAATTGGTCCACATATATCTCCTTGAATTCTTTCTAAAAATGATGGAGCTTCAGGTCCAACTTTATTTGGAGATGGTCTAGTAATTAGCTTTCCAAGAGAGCATGCTTGGCATGAAAATTCTTTTGATAACAGGATCTTCAGGTCCTTTAGGGGATGTCCATTTGCACTTTCAATTATTCTGCTCATCATTATATTTCCTGGATGACCCAATCTATCATGCCATATTGTAAATAATTTTGGATCAACTAAGTTCTAGTTAGTCATCATATTTGGTTCTATTGTACTTATATACGTACCATATAGTCCATTAGACAATGCTTGCATTTTCTCCATAATATTTTTCTGGCCGTTTTTAATAGATATGATATGAAGATATTCATAATTTATCTCGTTCATAGTTTCAATACGATAACCATTTTTCGAATATCTTTAAAACTTAGTAGATTTCTTCTGGATCTACTTGAATATAATGCATCATCTATTATTAATTTTGTTCCTTCAGGTAACAAAATACAAGCTCTTCTGGAGCCTTCAATTATATTACTTGAGCCAGATATAGTTTGGATATTAATCTCATCGAGATGCAATTGCAAAAAATATTTCTTACTTTTCAGTATAGTATTTGTAGTTCCCCTGTCAACCACACATGGATCTTCTTTACTTAATATTGCGTCAGTCATTTTTCTTAAAATAAAATAAAATAAAACTTATTTTATTCATTTATTCCTGTACATGAAACTTAAAAAAAAAAACTGCTTTATTCATTCATTCTATTCCCGTATACGCAAATGAAGGAAAAAAAAAAACAGAAATTAACTTTTTTCTTCTCGTACATGAAGATTAAAAAGGAAATAAACTAACTTATTTCATTCGCATGCATATATTATAAAAAAAAAGAAACTTTTAATTTTCCTTAACTGCGCCTATTTCCACCTTTTCTATATTTTGCTACGTCACATATGTTATAAACATCTTCAAGACATTTTTCTTTGAAAAACTCTTCAAGAGTACTAACGTGCTTTCAACATAACTTCAGGTTATTAGTATTGTAACTTCAGATTACGATAAATAATGGAGATAAATAAATAAAATAAATAAATAAATAAATAAAATGAATGAATGAATAAAGTAAATAAAATAACATACAATAACTTAATTATAACTTCAGGTTATAGTAAAATTTTATTTAATAACTTCTGGTCATTAAATCGTTTGACTGCACAATAAAAAGAATTTAAATGAAATAACTTCAAGTTATTTTTCTCATCCAATGACAAATAATAATTGCTAATATATTAAATTGGAAATAACTTCCTGTTATTTTTCATCCAGTGTCCAATAAGAATAGAACTTCAGGTTCTTTGAAACAAAATTTCAGCTTTGAATAATAACTGCATGTTATATAATAATATTCAGTGGCGTTCCATAACTTCTGGTTATATTAAATTTATAATAGAACTTCATGTTCTAAGCAAATAAATTCAAAAATCAAGAACTTCAAGTCATAAACAAATTACTTCAAGAGTATCAAGAACTTCAGGTTCTAAATAATTTTTAATCGAAATATAAACTTCAGGTTATTGATGTCATAACTTCTAGTTACGATGAATAAAATAAATAAAAAAAACTACAACATAATAAATAGGAAATACAATAAAATATAATTCATATGATTATAACTTCAGGTTATAATATTCAATAACTTCTAGTTATTAAATTTTTTTACTACTCAATTAGAAGAATAACTTCAGGTTATTTTTCATTCAATAACTTATAAATAAAACTTCAAGTTTTAAACAAATAAATTCAAGTATTAAGAACTTCAGGTTCTAAACAAATTATTTTAATGATTAAGAATTTCAAGTTCTAAATAACTTTCAATCGAAATATGAACTTCAGGTCTACATGTAATAAGAACTTCAGGTTCTTGATAAACTTTCAAGTTTGAATAACATCATGAAATAATTATTTTTATCATCATTCACTTCGGGGAATGATTCTCATAAATTCAAATAAAAAAATATGGCAACAAAAAAATTCAGATTCAAATATCTAAAAGAAGCGAAATTAAGAATTTTATATATTATTCTCAATCGAATCTTTTACCTACTTACTAATGTTAGCAATTATTTAAACAAACAGATTTATATAACTCGAGATTATATCGCATGGTAACTAACCTTTTGCAACTTTTTTCTCCCTAATTTGTCAAAGTGACTTTTGTAATTCCTACTGAGCAATTCGTGCTGATAACGTGTTGTGAAATTAAAGTGGAGGAAGAAAGAAAGAGCAAAAGAGAGACAACAGTATTTCTGATTTTCAATATTTGAATATGACATACAATTTACAAGCCTCTATTTATAAGCAAGAAAATAGATCTTTTAATAAATGACAAGGATATGTATATCCGATATGTATCTAATGTAATAAATGAAATTAATAAAGATAGACAATCTATAAATGATTTGTATCCATTTATAACAGTTGATACGTAATATCCTTCTTTGTTTCCTTGAGATAACAACTAGTTGTCCTACCATAGCAAATGGGTGCTTTGAACTGGAGAGATGCACTTCTCACCTTCAAAGCTGGCCTCCGTGATCATGCCAACATATTGTTATTGTGTGGCATGGTTCTGCAACTAGACAGGTGTCATTCTGGGATGAGGGGGGGGGGGGGGGCATAGTGGTTCAAATTGTTGCAACTAGAAGGATAGACATTGAAAAATAAATTAAAGACATAGAAGGATCCAAACATATGCAATTTACATATTGAATCATATGTGATCTGCATATGTTGCCTAGACTAATTTTTTAATTGGCATATGCATTCTACGTATTTGCATATATTGTGAATATATTTAGAATGCAATAGCGAAAATAGCCCTCACAAATGTTATTTATGATTTACTTCCTAATTTAACAAAATGTGATAATAAATTAGATGTTTTGCTATATTGGGCCTCCCAAAAACTTTTATAATTGTCATCTTATCAAATTAATCATTAAAAAAATTAAAGATGTAAGAATTAATTTGTCTAACTTATGACAATTTAAGTAATTAAAATTGAATAATAAACTTTTTTTATTATTCAATTAATTCATCATATCAAATTTTTTATTATTGTATTTTTTTTTTTTAGATTCTGGGTGTCCTAATTTATCAAAATTTCTAGAGGATTGCTTTTTCCAAAAAAAAAATGATAGTTTATTTGATAAAATGTATGATACATTGTGATTGTGATAGCAAGGAGGTTCATTGATAGTAATACTTAAAATAAAAATAAGATTCTAGTTAGCATGGTATATAGGTGGAGGGTTAAAAATAATTTGTAGCACGTCCTTTCTGGTAATTAAATATGTAATTGCTTGTTATATATATGCGCACATGAATGTTTACAATTTAAGATTTTGTTTCATGGAAGCATCTTCTATCATGTTTTCGATGTTATTGCAAGAAGCATGAAAATATAAGCTTAAGGAAAGGCTTGATTCTAAATTTTCACTGAATGACAGTCTTAACAGTTTTATTTTTCTCTTAATATTAGCAACTGTTTTAGGATCGTAATGATCGTCAATAATAATTCTAATGATCGATTCAGGCGATTTACATGGGTTAATCATGTGAATTTTACTTATCGAAAGACCAGTTCCAACGAGGCATACCAATTCTGGACTAAAAATACCTATAGTCAACGCTAAGAGGTGGATGAAGTAGTGGTCTTTGCTGGATCTATTCACCGACGGATGATAGTACCAATTCTAGACAAAGACGGATGATAGTATCAATTCTAGACAAACGATTAATTCGGTTTGTTGGATCTATTCACCAGCGGATGAAAGGATTAAATTATTATTGTATTATTTAAGAAAGGGGCAATATAGTCACTGACCAGAACGGAAAGTGACTAAAACACCCTGATTTTGGCGATTCCTCTAGAATGTTGGAATCACATTCCCCTGAATGTGATAGTCTGCAATTCAAGATTCTTTTGTTTGGTTTGGATAATTGGATGAGATACATTCTTAATTATAGTTTATCCTGAAATGCTAATTTAGAAAAATGGTACCATTATTTGGACTTCTCTTGAGATCAAATATTAAGACTAATATTGATGATGCATGGAGGCTTAGGGGGGGGGGGGGGGGGGATGAAACGTGCAACTGCCAACTGGGTAACACTGTATAAGTGTGCAATGAATTGTTCGTCCAAAAATTTGAAATAGAACACGAAAAATTCAATGAAAATTAAGTAATGGTAATCATAAAACGCATGCATCCGTTGGCTGGGCCATTGCCACGAAATATCCTAATCCCAGTATATCTACCAACTACCAAGCGGGAATTGTTTCCTACACTCCCTAGTTTTTAAGATCCACTCCATTTTAGATGAAAGTACCCTTCTAATTCCTTCAATTTACGCCTCTTAATTCACATTCAATTGGAAATGTGAGGAGCATTTTTGTCTAAAGGGAGTGATTCTCTAAAAATGAGGAGTGTATGAAGCAATTCCCCTACCAAGCATATCCCAAACACACTATTGGCATTAGATTTACAATTTTATTCAGAATCTTTATTTAATGAAAAAGGTATTAGAATTGATTCTGACGTCAATACAAGCAATTTCAACCATTTTAAGACTCCAGACGACTTAAATCATCATCGTACTATATAGCAATTAGAATAATTACGTGGTCAATTGAGGACTGTCTGGTAAATACATGCACTACGGGCTCATCTGGCATGCATGAGATTAACATAACTTTTAGATTAGTAAGTTTATTTGTTAACCTAGAAGTTACTAAATTTGCTGAAAAATACTATAGCTCTTAATCCCACTAATCTATGGTGTTGCCAAACATGAACATGGAATCATTTGATGTCAGTACAAGTAAAAATTAAAACCACGACTTCAATAAGAATAAGGACGAACAATAGCTTTTAAGGATAAACCATTATCACTCCACAGGATTCAAGACAAGCTTCAAAAAGACAACCAAGAGTTTCAACACAGTACATCCTTACAAGTAGCAAAATTGTAACCATTTCCAAACAAAAGCCTTATCTAAAGAGTAATTAAGTTTGATGGGTTGGATAAGTAACTGTTTCTAATCTTTGCGGCGGCCAATGCGTGCAACAAATCCAGCCTTGATAGGCACAACTGTGCGAGAAGAACCACACTGACCATATCAAAAGAAAAATAAATAAATATACAAGCAGGCAAACAGAAGTAAAATTTTGAGAGAGCAATAAATGAGCATGAATCTTTTTTAAGTAAAATTTATAATTATTGTGTTCGTTTTGCACTTAAATCAAGAGTCCATAATAATGAATGGGTCAAATTATTAGTGATGCATTCCATCTTTGGTCTCTTGATTTTGTACAAAATAAACTGAAAAAATTTATAAGTTTCATGTGTACACATCCCTTGCGAAGAGCAACAAGATGAACGGTTGGGATTACCATTTTGTATTTAAGATTTTGTTATCAATGCAAAAGGAGAGGGTGTGTAACTTGCAGCTGACAAAAGTTAACCAGAATCTTAGTCTAAGCACAGAATGATATTAGAGGGAGGAGAACAAAATATGTAAAAATTTTGTAGCTCCACAAGTGTACATGTGTAAAAACATTTAATAATTATTTAAAAAGAAAAAGTTAATATACATCAAGCCCCTATGCTCAGGCGTCATTTAGGTCAGTAATTTTTAACCTATTATTATTTTTGTAAACCAAATAATGTAGGCCATTTATTTTATTTACCAACTCAATACAAGCCTCCAACCACATATTTCCATGTTAAAATAAAAATCAAACTCAAGAAAAGAATCAGAATGGTCTAACTCAACAATGAAATTATTACTATTATTTACCTGTTCACAGCGCAGGAAGAACAAACGGTTTTCCTTGGAAAGGATGGTGTCTGGGCTCTTGCAGCCATTGCATATCACATACTCAGCTACAAAAATTAAAGAACAAATAATTTTAAAATCAGGAACGACCGGCAGAATTAAATTAAAAGTTGCCTCAATTGACCACCCAACTAAAATCAATTGTGCAATAGAACAACCAAACGAACTACTAACAATTTGTTGTTGTGAATAGGAAAAATGACATATATATGGCGGATGCAAGCTCAGCTAGACATCACTGACTGCGCTTACCAGTCTTTTCCAGAACTTAAACTTTAAAATTAGGAAACATTGCAAAATTTCAACTAGCAACACCTCAAATTTCTTCGATTGTGAGATATTTGCAAATAAGAATGAACCATTAAAATATGGTGGATGTAAGGCGATTGAGCATTTTGCATTCATTATGAAAAAGCCAACCCTGAAAATAACAAGCACTTTTCCTTTGTTTTTCTAAGATAAATCAAATTAATAACACGAAAGCTGATTATGTTGGATTCCAATATTATTAATACTTAATCAATTTGGTTGAGCCGATATTTAAAAAGTGCAAGGAGCAATTTATCCTTTTTTGTTCAGCCTTAGGCCTTAGGCTTCTTACCTGGCCTCCGTCACTTACGAATCCACAAATGTTCAAAATTACAAGCTGTAAATAATTAGATGAATTTTGAAAAGTACCTTCAGCACTTTACATTATCACAAAGTGTTATAACTGACTGGTATATCAGAGTGCACACAGTAAGGAAAAAATAATGCATTAAATATTATATTAAACCTCAAACTGAACTCAGTGAAGCTAAACGTACTTATATATCGGCGAAGAATACCCTCAAAATTTTTCGGGGCAAAACGACCCTTGACAACAAGCCTCTGCTGTCCATCAAGGGATCCGCTTGTTCCCATTTCAGCAAGCAAAAATGTCATCACATGCTCTGGTTGCCTATGCATCCTGCATTCACACAGATTAACGGATTTCATTTCATATTGACGGTTGCAAAAACAATTTCATTCCCATTCTAAAAAAAAAAAAATCATTTCCCGATCAGGTATCATTGGAAAGTAGAAACTCTAGTCGCGAGATAGTTTTCACAATATTTTTGCCTTTTTGGATAACATTATCATCTTCTGACTTCTTGAAGAACATTAGCATTCTTCAAGAACTAAGTCTTTTTCATATCAGGCATTGAAGGCATTTCATAAATTCAGCCACAAAAGCTTCAGGCATCAAAAAAAAAAAAAAAAAAAAAAAAAAAGCAAATCATCACTGGGAAGAAAACCTTCAAGCAATTGTTATGTTTGCAAGAAATGAATGCAAATAAAAAACATATCAACATAAGAGAAACAAGGGGCATACGTCTTGCACAGGTCCATAAAATTCACAAAAACGGTCTTTTTGGTACCCTCTCTGAGGACCTGGGGTGGCCTCATGACAGTCCTGCGTCGGTCTCCAGCCAGATCTGGATTATTCTCTCTCAGTATGTTAAAAACTCTACCTAGGAGCTGTTCAATTTAAATCAGAAAGAGAGAACAAAACAAAGTCAACCTTTGGTGTGATTGAAAGAATAACAGCTACCTATTTAGCAAACACAATCTGGCTCATATTAGTGCAATATGCTGGTACCTGACTACAGTGATGGAAAGGACCAATGAATGTCTAATGATCATGATGCTTCTTCTAGTGATAATTGCATTTATATTATATGTATTTGTTCCAAGTTCTCATGAATTGTTCTTTAGGTCTCATGAGTTCTCTCTTTACATGCAAGATGAAAATACAATATGTCTCTAAAAATAATCTTATGAAAATTTGTATATAATAATCATTCACAGTTGTACAAATACCTCCTCATAAGTATAGTCACGATCAGTTCCCTCCCAAGGATAATGGGGGGCTCCAAGGTCAATTCCTTCTCCTTCCTCATCTTCCCCAATTTGATCATCTTTTACAAATACATTTCAAAACATGGCAAAATGTAACAAAATTAGCCATTGTGTCATGTATTATCAGAGAATATACATTTCCACTTGGTCAAGTTCAAGTAATGCCCACTAGTATGGAAGCTACTACAATATAATGTGAGACCAACAAAACAAAGATGTACATGATACAGAAAGAAATACTCTAAATGTTAAGAACCAAACCATCAAAACATAATTTAGTCCGCTTACTAGTAAAGATATCAACATAACAGAATTACTAAATCTTTCATTAACCATTGTTTGAGAAAGCAAAGAAATAGAATTTACCAAGACTGCCTTCTCCAGCTTCCCCAGTGTCCTTGTTTTCTTCTTCATCATTAATGAAAGTGGTGTCAACCTGAATGATGGCAAATAAACATATTTAGCTTATCCTTTCCAATGAAAAAGGTGAAATGTTATACAAGACTCAATACTAAGCAAGAAAGGATGCAGCAGTAGAGTCTGAGTACTTATTGGTGCCATCAGATTTAACTTTTCATGCTATTTATACAGCAAAATATCCAAATATAAACACATGACGGCACTAGCTGAGAACTGTAAATGCACTACTGTGGTATGAAAATAAGACATTAACATTATTATGTAACAGATTATAAATACTATTTTGTACCTGTTTCTTCTTCTTTTTTTTCATCCCAGCAAAGTTCAATTCAGGTCCGTCAGTGGCTGCTGCATGGATCAAACAAAAAAAAATAATAATTATAATAACAACAATTAAAATATCATCGGAAAAGATGATATTCACTTCACAAATTGTACATACTATGTTGAAGGAAAACTTGTTCCATACAATACAAAATCACCAGATATCACACAAATCATCCATGAAATACTGCAAAAACTATCCGTCTCACTTGTTGCTCACCACTGAGCAAGTGAAGAAACAGGATTTGTTTTAACAATAATTTTAAAAGGTCCAAGTGTATCTGAGGAAAAATAATGCTGTCCTCATAAAGAGAAGTTTGAAAAAATGAGGTACCTGGTGGTTCTTCAGTTTTCTCAGCAGGTTTATCGGCCTCTTCGGCTGGGTCCTGGATAACCACCTTCTTCTTCTTCTTCTTCTTTGTGGGATCAAAAGGTGCAAGCTTGAAACAATAATAAGACAAATATGTCGCCTCAATATCATCCTATTGGGATGAAGCAAAATAGCAAAGTAGAAGAATGGGAGACTCACCTCGTGAACGGGCTCATCGTCTTTGTCCATGATTACAAGCTCTGTGAATGAGTAGAGATTTGTGGGATCGGGCTATTCGGCTATTCGGCTAGGGTTTCTAACTTCTAAGAGCCAATTAAGAGGCTTTTCTTTTCTTTTCTTTTATGTTTCAAGTGTTTTGCGAGAATAGTAGTAGGCCCCCCTTGTCGGTTCATTAACGGATCGGATAATTCAATCGTCAATCTCAATATAACCCGCTAATATTAACGGATTGGACGGATGTACAAGGTAACTTGCGCGAGAGAGTTTGTTATTTTGGATCATTATTTATGGGGCCGTTTGGATGGGGCTAGAAATAGTCTCTTCCTAGAAATAAGCTATTCCTAGGCATTAAATCTCTCTCACAAAGTTACACACTTTCCAATATTTTCCGCCTAGGAATAAGCTATTCCTCTTATTCCTAAGCGATCCAAACGACCCCTATGGAATTAAGCTTAAATAAAAATATATACTGTGAGTAAATAGCTGGGAATAAATAACTCAGTTCAAAAATGATTACTAAATTATGAACGGTTACGATGGAGTAGAGTTCAAACCCGGTTAAATTTGTTTTTAATAATTGTAATGAGTTGTTATTTTTTGTAAACTTGGGGTGATGATATTTTTTCAAAGTTTGAACCTAATCTGACAATACCGGATAAGAAACTAAATTTAGTTAACCCACCCATAATCCAATCCAACCCATCAATTTTTTTATATATGGATTTTTACAAGTTAAAATGAGTTTAACGGATTAAAATTTTGATCAAATAAAATGCACACATGAATCATTTTATGACTATTACTATCTAATTCGAGGTAAATTGTAGGCGTATGTCAAACATCTTTCAACTTTTGATATCTTTGTGAGAGGTAAAGAGGGACGTGCGTGGTTATGGAGGAGATCGATGCATCATGAAAGAAAAGATCTCATACTAGGGACATAAGAGTAAATGTAAGGCGGAGATGAGTAAATATTGATAAACATGTGGGTTGGAGTATACACAGGTTACTAGTGCAAAATTTGTAACCCAACCGAGAATAACGGATTTGTCAAAATTAGATCTCATACCCGATTTAACATCATGTTAATTCCGTAAAAAACGATTTGTATCGGGTGGGTTGAACAGATTGAATGGATTGACGAGTTTTTTTACACGCCTAGTTGTAATAACTTAATAACAAGGAGCAAATAGTGGGGCTTTGGAACAGTTACCAAGTTAATTTTCACTTATATAACTTTAATCCCCATACAATTTTTTCTTTTCTAAATTAATGCTTTGACATAACGAATTTGTGCAGGATTTCATTTGTGATCAATTATTTTGTATTTCAGACATGAAGGGCTGTACCCCGACCATCATACACATGAATTCATAGGTGTGATCCATTTATGACACTCATAATTATTTTGATTCTTGAACGGTTCACTCATTATTTACCCAAATTTATACAGTGATCTTAGCTTGGATGATATTGATATGTTAAACTTGGGCTGACTCATTTGTTATCTTGTCGGCCTAAACTCTGTGTCAAATGGAAGCCCATTTTTATTTCTCAAAAGAACACTGTGAGACTGTGTTACTACTTACTACATAATCACTTAATGGGTTTTGAGAATTCAATTCAATGAGGGATATAGAGGCCCTTTTTAAGCCCAAGATGTATTTTAAACGAGGTTCGAGAAATGGAACTAAAAATTGGTCTTTCCTTCTCCAATTCATTGGACCTCAAGTGATCAACTAGAAAAATAGAAAATGAAAAACCAAAAAGGAGAATTTGCTTGTTCTTACTTTCAATTGTTTTAAAAATATTTTTCTTATTTCTGGATAATAATAATCATAGTTAATGAAACAAAACTTTGTATATCAGAATAAAGTGTGGATTATGCTATTTCAGAAGGACACAAAAACAATGCAGTACTATTTGGTGACGGAGCAAATTTAGTTCAAAAAAAGGTATATGAGGACACGACATCTTCATTTCATTTTTTTTTTCCTTTATATAGTGTTGATTGCAGAATAATTAAATTGCTCAGCTGGTAGTTACTCACTGGCTCAATTTTGCTTCGAACTTTACAGTTACTGATTCATTATGTGAACTATATAATTATATCAAAGAGAAAGTTTAATATGCACTATAGTGCATAGGGAGTTCTATGCACCGCGGAGTTTTTTGGAGGTATTTTTGCAAATTGACAAATCTAATTTAACCAATCTAATCTACATATTGAAATCTCATAGCAAATCAAATTTTATAATTTTTGAGATTTTATTACTATTTTTTCGAATTTTTTAAAACCTGTCATTTTTGGAATTTGTAAATAGTAGTTTGTTTCCAAAAATGACAGGTTTTAAAAAATTCGAAAAAAATAGTAATAAAATCTCAAAAATTGTAAAATTTGGTTTGCTATGAGATTTCAATATGTAGATTAGATTGGTTAAATTTGATTTGTCAATTTACAAAATTACCTCCGAAAAAGTCCGCGGTGCATAGAATTCCCTATGCACTATGGTGCATATTAAACTTTCTCTACATCAAATGCTTATTGTATAAATAATACTAACTCCAATTAGGAACACAATCTTGTTAAGCTCGCTACAATTACATCAAATGTTCCTGAGATAATTAGAAGTCCCAAAAGTTTCTTTGTTAGAAAATTTTGACAGCGGCTATCTGTTTTTTTTTTTTTTTTTTTTTGGGGGGGGGGGGGGGGGGGGGTTAGAGAAGTCCTAGAAATTTTGGGATCCCTTTTTGACCGCTTCAAGGGAGAAAAGAAACACAAAAGAAAAAGAGAGATCGGTCCCATTGTTTCTTCATTACCACTAGTTCTAGACAGCACCAGTATTAGTCAACTACATCGGGACAGAGCTGCATATGAAAGTACCAATGGGTTTGAAAAAAATAATAACGCCGCGGAAAATTAAGAGCACTTGACAGTTGAAACATTGGGCCTCAGGTTGTTTATAAAGATTTCGTAGATCCTAGATTTTATTGCTAACAATTTGTGCATGTGGCGTGCAATTGCAATAATATTCCGGACGGCACTGCGCAAATATAAAATAAAATGTGCAAATGCCTAGACTCTTTTATTATTTTTTTTTATTAATTTTTTTTTCTCTTTCGTGTGTGTGTGTCGAGTGTGTGTCAGTTATAGGGCATGCAAACTCTGTATTTTTATGGTAGTGCTCCTCTATATATAAATGCTGACGAATTAAAAGTGTGTTATATTAGGATCACACTACTTCCATGAACTTTGCTTAATTTTTGAGCTAGTTTAATTTATTCCACTTGGTTAAGAAAGCACTAATTTGGTTTCTTTGCTTTGTTTAGTTTTTCTTTCTCTTTTACCTTGAGATGACATATAACTGGAAAAAAAGAAATCGAGTGTAGGAGCTAAAAGGAGACTTTGTAGTACTCCATAATTTATAAACCCTTATTTTTCTTCAAGAAAAAATAATTTATAAGCCCTAATCAAAAAAATAAACAGCCCTGATTGTGACATAATTAATAACAACAACAACGACGTACTTAATTACTATTATCACAGTTATTCTGTCATAATTTTTTGGATTAATTAGTAGCTTACTAGGGCGTTAAAAAGAAAACAATATATTTATCCATCCACCAAAAGATGAAATTAAAGAAGTTTGTAATATTGGAACTTTGATGTGGAGACAATGTGATGAAGTGTTTCTAAAGATAATTGATTTTTAGGATATTCTGATCAATTCTGAATGAATTAGATAAGTGCCTAAAGATTTAGAACGAATATATATATATAATTATATATATATCATGAAATGGACATTCCAAAGAACTATCACGTAAGTTTTAAGCACGGTAAGGCCCTGATCGGAAGCGTCATAACTACGCGAGAATCGGAAATGGAATTCCGATTCTATCGATTCTTTTGATCAGAAACTTCAACGACGTAAGAGTTGATTTGATTCGGCGAGAGTTCGCCAGAAAATTTACCCTCTTCGAAATCCCACGACAATCGACGAAATTTCACGGGATTTGACTTAGCTTGAGCGCCATGGACTAAACTGCCCTTCCGTTTCCCATCGCTGAATCTCTATTCAACTTCATCTCCTATCAGAAGGCAGCCATGGCCACTTCTCTTCACTCCTATATTCCTCTTGCAAACCCCTCCTCATCCTCACTTCAAAGCAGACGTGACAAGGGGGTAAAGAGTATCGTCTTTGTTTCAGGCTCCATTAGAGAAGGTTTATTCAGACTTGATAAAGAGGGAGATAGTGGCAAGGACAGAATAGTCAAAGTTCAATAGGCGAAATCCATTTCTTTGTATTTATTCCGATTACCGAATTTCAATTGAAAATCATATCCAATCAATTCTATTCTCATGAAATGAAATCAAATCCCATCGGTAGTCCTTTCCGATCAGAGCCTAACGGTTTGAGTCCATCACAATTTCAACTCCAGAGAGATGTTACTAATCTAGAAGCCTTATAAATAGTGCTAAAAATCGTTGTAACTCTTTAGGACAAGAAGCGCCACTTTACCATTGATCTCAAAGCTTCATTATCTCGCCTTATAGAAGTAAAAAGAAAAAGAAAAAGGAAAAATATGTACAATTCATTCCTAAGATTTTGAAGAAAGAGAGAATATTGTAATTGAGATGTGTAAATTTTGGGATGATCTTTATCACCCCGTATTAATTGTAAGCCGCTATATTCTTTATTTCATGCCATGTTTGCATTTTTACGAAGTATTTTATGTTTTTACTGACGTCTCAAATGTGAAGAAGTCGTATGAAAACAAAAAAAAAATAACAAATTTATTATTTTTTTGGAGGGATTAACTGCCCGTAGTACTGTCATTATTATTATTTATTTATTTTGAAAAAAATGGTCAATGCTACTCGTTTCATTGTAGAAACAGCAAATTACAAAAATTTTATTGCCTCTTCTCTTCAAATATCAGCACATATACCTATATTTTTAGGACTACATTTACGCATATACCAGTATCAAAACAAATAAAATTATTTCCAAATTCAACATCTCATCACATAGGCTCTCATTAATTAAATATCAAAATGTAAAATCCATACACTATTATTTGAGCAAAGGTTACCGGTTACCGAAGCTTTGACAGCATATATAGTTCCTGAATATGCTATCCTAATCCACTAACGAATTCAGAGTAATATGGATTCCCTTATAATTTTATTTCCATTTTATTTATTACTTTATTATTATTATTACTCCTTTTTGCTTTTCTTCATTCTAAAATTATCAAAATATAAACAGACTGCCCCCCCCCCCCTCCCATCCCAACCCACACCAACAAAAAAAAAAAAAAAAAAAAATGAAAGATTATTTAGGGGTACGCCTAACATTAATCAACTGAGAAATAAGCTGGCCATTAAATTTTCCCCAAACAGTAAACAGGTGCTTGTTACTTTCAACGAAACTATTGAAGAGGACAAGGAATCTTCTTCTGCTACATTCCTATTAGTCAAAATAGAATCTCTGTTCGTGAATACAAAAGAAAATTAATGGAACCGATATCCAAAAAAAAATAAATAAATAAAAAGAAATCAAGTTTGATTGTCCCGCAATTATCGGCAAGTTTGTCCTGTCAAACGATTTTTTTTCGTATACACCCTTGGAAACATTCATATTCTTACTAGCTGCAGATATGCAGCATCCATTTTAAATAACATATTTTGAGTCATTTACTATACTGAAAAATGGGCATTGACAAAAAAAAAAAAAGTATTTCAATCGATAAAAGTAAAAATAACCAGAAAATTTGTCAAATTCAATACAAATAAAATTATAAATTTATTTAACTAACTTACCCAATTGATGTTATTAGAAAATTTTGGGGACACAAATAAAATTAATATATAATACGGAATCGTTTAACGTTCAAATTTTTAGATGGTTGACTTTTTACTTTTTATCGAAGGGATGCATTATGATAGGACGTTTTCATATCTTGGTTTTGATCCAATTTGGACTCAAATTATGATTGATTCTATGTGATTTTAACTTAGTTTTATTTATCTTTATTAGTTTTTAGGTACTGTTATGCCCTTTTGTGTTTTTATAGGACAATCATCAGATGTGGTTCCAATTCTACACAAAATAACACTTATTGAGCGACTTGACAGAATGCTTGACGGGATGGATTAGGCAGACATAAGACAACCAGACAGGAGAAGGACAGGAGACGACTTGAAGTATTTTAGGTGGGCAGATTACATCAGTAAGCGAGCCGCCAGAAGGACTTTCAGACGGTTTCCATGATCAGACGGTTTATTTGGCAACCACTCCTACACTACTTTTAAGAGCTTAACTGCCCTCGACAGTTCTTTTCCACTGCTATAAAAGGGCAGGAGTTTCGAGAGTTCAATGTTTTCAATTTTACAGAGAAGTCGCGCTAAGTAGAGGAGGAGTTTAGCAAATCTCTTGTCTTCAGTCCACAAGACCAGGAGTCAAGCGAGCCGCTCAATTCATGCCACAGCAGACAAACAAAGGAATTTGACTCTGATTTGTTGTAGTCTCTCATTATTTCTTGTTTGATTTTGTAATGATGATTGATACCTTGATGTTTGTTGATACAATGATCTTACTTGAATAGTTTGATTATGGGCTATGGCTGAAAGACAGATACTTAATTTAGTTTGCATGGTTTAATTAGTTTGATATTTGTTTATTTAGTTCTATTATTTGTGTTTTTAATTATCATTTGCTATGCTTGAATTGTTTTAGTAGATTTTGTATTTTTCCATCAAGATTAGGCCAACCTTGAATGTTAGGAAGTTAAACCTAACCAAACTTAGATTGATTTGAGTATATCAATACCAATAAAGGATCAATAGTTCGAAAGATGAGATCTAAATCATAAGTCAGAAATGAGGATCTACTCCCAACAGATGAAAATTGAGGGAAATCTTAGATCCAAGTAATAAACTTGTTTAGTTTAAGCCAATGAATGAAAGTGGAAACTTAGGCTAGATAAGAGTTTAATTGGTTTGATTAAAGGAACTTGACCTGTCGAAAGAAGGATTTTAGGGAAGTTAATTAAGTCATTAAACTGCTAAATCAAATAAATGGGAACTATTTGATTGTGTATAACTAGAGTTAGTTAAGACTAGCCGTTTGGATTATAGGCGGGTTGTCTGTGCCAGCCTAGAAAACTAGTTTGTCTGAAGACTAACTATCCAAGTTCACAAGCGGACCGCTACGAAAGTAAGCGGGTAGCTTGAGAACATGAGTTAAGTAGAAAGTAGATCAACCATAAATCTCTATTTTGTATCTGTTAAGCCAACTTTTTTCTAATTGGAACCATTTTATTTTCTTATTTTTGTTTACCCCAAAATCATATAATTCTTCACCCCTTGACTTGACTGAACAATAGGACTAGATTAGAAATACTCGAATAACTGTTCCCGTGGATCGACTCTGTTCCTTTAAACAATTACACTTTTGATTTGTCGATTTGCAAAACAACCTAAAAACTAACCTCTCTTTCTAAGTGGTTAATTAGGCTTAAAACCGAAGCTCTGCAAGTTACAATTTGATATACAAGCTAAGGAGTTGCTCAAGACTTAGTTTAGAGGTTTAAAGTTCTGCCTTTTAAGTAATTAATAGTTAAATTCAATTGTTTGTGAGTTTGCTAGTAAAATGCACTTTTTCAGGGACAGTGCGTCACAACGCAACTGTCACGTTATACAATGCATTCTAGAATAAATTTTCGACGTTTTTTGAGCTATTCTAGTCTGTGCGTTACACAACGCAATAGTAAGATTGTGTAACGCAGCAGACACGTTGCACAACGTTCCTTTTCCGTTGTGTAATGCGTTAAAACCATAAGCCTTCGACTCTTTTATTCAGAACGTTGTGTAACGCACTCCGCGTTGTACAGCGTGTCTATGGAAATCTCCTGGCATTCTTGGTTCAAAAATCTGGCGAAATTTGGATCATTTAATGTCATTTAATGTGTGTTGTGTAATGCTGAAGTTGCGATATGTAACGCATCTGACAAGCCTTGACCGTTTGACCTGAAACTTTAAAACGTTGCACAACGCGTCTCTTGCGTTGTACAACGTGTCTGACAACTTTATAGCCGTTAAGTCGTCAGTGCTAGGCGTTACTCAACGGGCCCTCTGCGTTGTATAACGCACTGACAACTCAAATGGATATCTTATCCGTTTTATTTTATTATAACGGTTATTTGATGCGTTGCACAATGGGGTATTGCGCTGTGTAACGCACTGATAACAGATAGCTATGCCTTTTGGACTTTTTATAACGGCTAACTGTGCGTTGCACAACGCACTATTGGGTTGTGTAACGCACGACAGTAAATTGTGTTGATTTGGAGCTCTTGACGCCCTCTATAAATATAACCCCTCTTGGGATTGTTTCTCTCTGTTGTTTACTTTGCTATACTGCTATCTGTGAGCTCCAAACACATAGACCTGATCCTTGAGCATTTTAAGAGCAAATCCAATAAGATTAGATTGCCATAAATCAAACCCTTAGTGTATTTAGCCAAATTATAGATAGTTTTGATTGTGAGCATCATTCTTTGAGTGTTGTTTGATTAGATTAGAGGTTAGGCCGATCCGCCTCAGTTTCTTGTGACGAAGTGATTTGATTCGCATTTGTAGACATGTTCATTGTGGAATAGAACGGAGCGTGCCCTTTTCGTGGTTGTGAAACTCCCGGAGACGTACGACTAAGGCTAGCCTTTCCTAGCGGGTCGGAACTCCATAATCACATCGTGTGTCAATTCTCTCTTTCTCTCTTCTATCTATTTACTTTATTGTTGATTGTTTATTTGTGCATTGGTTGAGTGAATTGTTGAATTGAACAAAAAATTGACCAAACCGGTTTATAATCTTGAAATTGAGCCTATTCACCCCCTTTAGGCCTATTATTAGGGACTTCAGACTCCAAATAATCAACATAGGTTGTGCGCTTGCAACCGAAATCGAGCATATTTGGGTGTAAATTTAAAAATCCTGATAGGTTATCTCAACCCACATCAAAATTTTTAGCGCCGTTGCCGGGGAACAGTGACAATTATTTTAAATTTACTTTTATTGTTTAATTTAAGTTCTTTCCCTATTCACTCTTTTCTTGCATTTCTCTCCCATTGCATTTAGAAATACTGGCAGTTAGAAAGCTTAAGAAGAAGCATGTTGGTGAGTCTAGTTCCAGTGCGAGAAAGCCAAGACTTTGTGAAGAAGGAACACCCTCAACTCGAGGCAAGCAGACACAAAGCGACTCGACAATAGCCCAAACGAGCCTCTAGGAAGCAACCAGAAGTAAAGGACACTTTTGTTGAACAACAGTCAACAGAAGAGCTTTTGGAGGTTCTCTCTCTCGACGAGCGACCCACTACATTAGATACTGAACCTAATCTTGATTTCAAATCTGAACGAGATTCTGATTTTCAGACGTTGAAATCGTGTATGGAGTAGGACCCAACAATGGAGGGAATGCCCCACAACAGGCGGTTAATGATGAGCTCACAGCACGAGCCAATGCGGCAAGGAATCGACCTTTGCGAGAAATTTGTACATCTGATGGTACCAATCTTCGACTGGGGGTCAATTCACCCAACCCAACTCGAGTTAGATACCTCACTTTTAACCCTAGAATAATTCAGCTTGTCCAGCAAAACCTGTTTGGTGGTGAACCAAATGAAGATGCCACTCAGTACTTGGAAGAGTTTCTGCAGTGTTGCACGACTCTTAACTTCGACCAAGTCCTTGATGACATGATCCGCCTTACTCTTTTTCCTTTCACACTAAGGAAGAGAGTAAAAACTTAGCTAGCTAGTTTTAAAACACAACCATTCACTATTTGGGACACACTAGCTAAGGCCTTTCTAGACAAATTTTACCCAAGGGAGAAAACTGTCCAGTTAGTTAGAGAAATTTGCACCTTCAAACAGAATACACATGAGAACCTTAGTGAGGCATGGGTTTAGGGATTTGTAAATAATGTGTCCACACCATGACTTACATGACAGTAGCCTGATTAGTTATTTTTATGATGGTTTGAACGATCTCACCCATCAGTCTATTGACAATACTACAGGTGGCTCATTGTTGGACCTAAGATGTCAAGACGCAATGGATTTGGTTGACAGACTGGCTAGGGCACAAACAAACTGTTCAACAAGATCAAACACCAGATAAAAGGAAGTGTTGGAAGTAGACAAGACCACTCATCTTCAATCTCAACTTGATGCACTCTCATTGTTGATTAAGAAGATGAATGAGAAGCTTGCTGCCCCTGTGGCTCATGTATTTCAATGTCAAATTTGTGATGAGGAAGGCCACACAACACCAAGTTGTCCACAGATCCAGAGAGAGAAACCCATTGAGGTGGATGTCAATCTCCTCAATAATGGACCAGCCTATTTCCTTAGAAACAACAATGTCTATAGAGATAAGCGCAATCATCCGGGTTTGTCTTACTCAAACCCAAATGGTGCAGCTAATCCTGGGATATATTGGAACAACAAAGGTGGAAATGGTGGAAGTAATCAAAATAAAATCAAAACCAATACTCACTGCATAGGGTTGTGGTTGATAACTTCATGAGGAAACAGAAAATATGGAATAATCAAGTTTATGGAAAAATCAAGGCGATTAGGGAAATTATGGAGAAACTGCTCACTCAACAAAATTCTGTGGTAAACCAACCAAGGAATGGAGTTATGACCAAAACAGGCATGTTTCCCAGTCAGTCTGAACCTAACCCTAGAGCTGAAGTGAATGCAAGTACTCTCTGGAGTGGAACAAATTACAAAGGGCCCCAGATGCCAGATGAAACGGTTTTTGTATCGAACCAAGCGGCCAGACAAAGCGCTAGTCGACCCACTGAACCTGAGATGCAACTCTCATCTCAGGAGGATTCAGGATTTGTTCTGATTGGGTCAGACCAAACGTCTCAACCAGAGGCACAACAAACCACTGACTAGGCAGAACAGCCAGCCCTAACTAAAGGAAGTAGCGAGCAGACGGACCGTCACACCAGTGAGCGATCCGATCAACCTGGGGCTGAGGCAGCAAAGATTAAAGGAAGAGAACCAGTTGTTACGTACAAATCATATCCCTAAGGTTCCCTATCCAAAGAGGCTAGTAGAAGCTAGAAAAGACATGGAGTTTGGTAAATTTTTGTAAGTTCTCAAGCAATTATCCATTACCATTTCCTTCACAGACGCTCTCACACACATGCCAACTTACACAAAGTTCCTTAAAGATATCCTTTCTAACAAGCGGAAGATAGACGAACAACACATTGTGGCTTTGACTGAGTAGTGTAGTGCTATCATTCAAAACAAACTACCTCCTAAGTTGACTGACCCAGGAAAATTTTCTATACCATGTGAGATAGGGATGGCATCAATTAAGACGGCATTATGCGATTTGGGAGATGGAGTTGTGTCCTAGAAGTCAATATTTAATGACTTAATTTTTTAGTTTATGTTATTGATGATATTTGATCATTTGTTCTTAGAGTTTATTACTGACAGATCATTTAGGTTGAGGATTTGAATTGTAGATCTCTGTGGATCATTTATTAGAATGACATTAATAAATCTAAATCGTCCGTAATCTTGATAATTAACAAGGGACATTAATTATCATAAAAGATTAGTATGCAAGTTAAGTGATGATTAAGTTCTATGATGAAGGTTTGCAAGCCTAGGTCAAATAAATTTATAAACCTATGTTCTACCTCACTAGTCGTTTGGGGTAAAGCTAAGGGTCGAACCTAAGGTACGGTAAAAATGATTATTAGACTTTACTTTCTCACGAAAGCTAGACAAAATAATTTTTGGGATTTTATAATTTATAAAGACAATTATCTAAAGTGCAAGTAATTAAATTATTTTTGGTTGATTTTTGGTGTTTTCTGGACTCTAAATAAATGCAAGAGATGTCCTAGGGTTTAGGGTTCATTTAGTTTAGCTCTAAAACTCTTAGTACACGTGTTTTCACACGGACAGCAAGGATTTCAGACCGAAATGTATAGATTTCGGACTGAAATCTATATAAATCTTTTCGAAATATTCTCCAAACTCTCTGTTATGACTTGATAATTTAATACTATGTCTTGTGAAGGTTACTTGTCGACCAGACCTAAATCCTAACCTCAGCCATCGCAATTTTGGGTTGGATTTGGTAAGAAACTCGATTTTCACCACGTAAATAACTAAGCCTAAACTTTCGTATCGGATTTTAGTTATTTAAGATCGTTTAGAAGGATTTCTAGAGGTATTTAAAGTCCTGTCGGATCAGTAAAAGTTACACCTTTCGGTTGTGAACTAACCTCCTCTTTCGAGTGTTTGGTTTACCTCAAATACTTAGCTAATTAATCAATTGTTCTAGTCTAATGTGTTAGAAACTCAAGTCCATGTACAATTTTAATTTTTATTAACAATTAACAAGCAATTAATACGCACGAAAACGGATCTAGTTATTCAAGTCATTTAACATATAAAAGGAGAAGCGTAGAAGGTTATCTCTTCCGAAATCGTATTCGAAAGGCTCGAACCTATGCGTAGGAGTCGATGGGTAGCACACCACCACCACCTCGTCGCCTCGAGTCCACCTAGAAAATTAACCAAGGTCTCAAGACAAGTGCTAGCTTGTCCAAGACGATAACTAATTCCCTTTGAATTCCTTCGCACGATAAACTGTTTAACTGGAAGGGAAATCGCTCAACGCATGAGCTAGAGATGGAATTAAGAGCTTAAAAATGGAGAAACCAATTTTCTCCACTGTGAACAGTACGTGAATAGTACATGAATAGTGCGGCCAAGGAGAGAAGAGAGAGAGAGAATTAAGTTTTTCCCCGACTTATTCCCAAAGAAACAATCAATATATATATGGAACGTTTTCCATAATTAGGTTTCTCTCTTCCTATTTTATCTTGGACACAAATGCCCCTCTATGGAAGAAATTTTCAGAGATTAAGTGGGCCAAATCCATATGATATAGTGGCCCATTAATTCACTCTTTCAATTCGTCTCATATCGGGCTTTCAGTTAACCGATTAACTAAAAGGCCAATTAGCTCAGTATAATAAATATGCGTTGAACTAACTTAATTATTAACATATTAATAATTAATTTGGAATTAGCATATACATTATATTATTTCTATATGATCCATTTGAGTTAATTAATTATAACGGTTCGCAACGGTATATAATTAATTAATCAACTTATCATATATTCGCAGTACTCGCTACTGCAAACAAATAAATAATGCACGTTTGGTTAAAGTCCTATTTGTGTGACCCTTTGAGAATTTATGCTATGTTGGCTATGAAAATAAATCATCATTTATTTCCATTAATCATAAGCGGTATCTAGCAACACGTTATGATTCCCAATTCGCATAAATTAAATACTGTACCAATACAGTACTTCAATCCTGCATAAGAAATGGTATCTTATTGTTTTGATTCTTATGTCACATGAGATCCTTGTATAATCCAAGATAGGAATGTGTCATTCTTGCAGATTATACATTTCTTGATCTAGAGATGATTGCACAAGTTGCTAGCAAGCAATCCATCTCCATCAAGGGGCCCAGTGGATATCATTACTCGTTAGGTGAACTAACGAGGGACATACGGTTGTCTTGATGACCAGTTTCTCCCCGCACAATTCAAGAGAACATAAATAAAGTCCGTATAGCAGCCCTTATCAGGAATCAGCGTTAGACGATATTTATAGAACCTATCCTCATGTGGAGAAACTGAACCATCTATAACTCAGAATCAAACACGTATGAAATAAATAATGACATATAACACAATCCATATATTTATTTCATTGGGTCATGTCCTGTACGATGTTCTAGTAACATATACATATGCAATTTAGTCGGTAACTCTTTATCTATGATTTGTAGAACTTAATCATCACTTAACTTGCATACTAATCTTATATGATAATTAATGTTCCTTGTTAATTATCAAGATTATGGACTCTTTAGAGATATTATTGTCATTCTAACGAATGATCCACAGAGATCTACAATTCAGATCATCAACCTGAATGATCTGTCAATAATAAACTCTAGGAACAAATGATCAAGTATCATCAATAACATAAACTAATATAATAGCCACCAACTGATTAGCTTCTAGGACATATCTCTAACATAATGTCCTATAAATGCTGCAGTTCATTAATAGGTAAACAATCAAGCAATAAATCAATTTCACTAAGCAAGATAATATTTTCTCAACTAAACAAATCACATAGCATAATATAAATTTATCAAGTCAACTCAAGTACTAAATCAAACTACTAACTGGTCCTAAGACATCATAAAATCTAGCCTAACATGTTCAAACAGAAAATAACAAGTATCATGCGAATAATAAAGATACAAGCCATAAAACAATGAAATAGAAGCATAAAAGAGTAAACCGAGAGATCCTTATGCTAATACTCGCTGTTCTAAGGCCAAGGAATCAATGTAAAGAGTCAAGGTCGCTGCCGTCGCACACAAACGCTGCCGCTCCTCAAAAAAGTCCGTGGAAAGAGCCAAAAACCGCGCCGAAATATATAAAATATGGTGTAAAAAGGTGGAAAATATGTGGAACCCCCTTCTGCACGAAAATACATGCCTAAATACTGCCCCAGGAAGGTCAAGAGGCGGCTAGGGCAAGAGGTGCTCTTTCCATTCCCGAAACTTTCCAAAAACTCCTTTCCATATATGGATTTCGGACTGAAATGAAGGGATTTCGGACCGAAATCAGGTGCTGGTGAGATGAATTGGGTTGGGACCAATGCCTTCGCGTGATATCTGATCTATCTTGGCCCATGGAGGTCTTCTCTAGTCCTAGGCACGTCTATGTGGGCCGGGAATGAGTCATCCGGCTGAGGATTGGGCTCCATTCTTCTTATTTGGCGCGTTTCGTCTTCAATTTTCACGAGGATTCTACAAAACAAAGATAGAGGCGGCGGCAGTACCAAAAATCCTAGAAAACACAGTTAATTATGAGCAATTATATTGGTTTGAGTGTCATTTTGGTGCTAAGTGTGGTCAAAATATGTATATGAATAATAGACATCATTCTACAAATCATAGGTAAGGGGTTACCAGCTTAATTGCATATGTGTATGTTATTAGAACATAGTACAGGACATGACCCAATGAAATAAATATATGGATTGTGTTGTGTCATTATTTATTTCATATGAGTTTGATTTTAAGTTTGAGATGTTCAACTTTTCCACATGAGGATAGGTTCTATAAATATCGTCTAACGTTGATTCCTGATAAAGGCTGCTATACGGACTTTATTTATGTTTTCTTGAATTGTGCAAGAAAAAGTTATTCATCGAGAAAACCGTATGTCCCTCATTAGTATACCTAGTGAGTGATGATATTTGTTTGGGCCCCTTGATGGAAATGAATTATTTGCCGGCAACTTGTACAATCATCTCTAGATCAAGAAATATATAATCTACAAGAATGACACATTCCTATCTTGGATTATACAATGATATCATGTGACATAAGAATCAGACAAGGAGATACTTTTATTTCTTATGCAGGATTGAGATATTGTAGCAGTACATTATTTATGCGAATTGGGAATCATAACGTGTTGCTAGATACCGCTTATGATTATTGGAATTAAATAGCGATTTAATTCCATGGCTAACATAGCATAAATCCTCAAAGGGTCACACAAATAGGACTTGACCATACAGTGCATTATTTATTTATTCGTAGCAGTGAGTATTGCGAAAATATGATAATTTGATTAATTAATTATATACCGTTGCGAACCGTTATAATTAATTATGTCAAAGAGATCATATAAAAATAAATTAATGCATTTGTTAATCCCAAAATAATTATTAAATAGTTGATAATTAATTTCGTTCAACATAATTTAATTAATGGAATTAAATTGAGCTAACGGACCTTTATTTAATTCGTGAACTAAAGGTCCAACAAGAGAGTAATTATATGGATCATTAATTAATGAATTAATGGACCATTTAACACATGATAAAATGGGCTTTTGAGCCCATTAAAATTTCAGCTAGGACAAGTGGCAAGATTGTAAATAGTTGCAACTTATCATGAGGAGTGATTGGCTATAAAAGGGGACCATTTGGAGAGAGAAACCCTAGCTTCCACCCCGTTTTCTCTCCTCCTTCTTCCTTGGCCGAAATTCTCTCAAGGAAAGAGAATTCTTGTGCTCTATTCCTTGCTCTCATCCACTCTTATTTGATAGGAGCTCATATGTTGAGCATAGATCCATATAATTAAGCTTGTTAATTAATTGGAAGGAAGGGATTAGCCTTGAACTCAAGCTTACTAGCATAAGCTTTGAGTTTGTGGTTAACTCCTTGGTGGACTCGAGGCCGGCGACAAGGCGGCGGCGGTGGTGGAGACGAGCACGCCATCGATTCCTATTGATTCGGATCGAGCCTTCTTGTTGAAATACAAGAAGAGGTAAAAATCGCATTTTCTTTTCTCATGTGGATGTGTGTTTTGATGTTTTGGACTAGATCCATATGCTTAGACTTGTTAATGATAGTTAATTAGTAACTAAAATTGAATTTTGAGCACTTTCTAACATTAGCCTCATACCCAAGTCCATCTTTGATAAGATAGGAGTTGGAGAACTAAAAAAACACAAGGATGACTCTTCAACTGGCAGACAGAACATTGAGACTACCCCTTGGAGTGGTTGAAGACGTGCCCCTACAAGTTGGCAACCTTGTCGTACCTTGTGACTTTGTTGTTGTTGAAATAGAAGAAGACACGGAAGTACATATTATCCTTGGAAGACCATTTCTTGCCACTGCTGGAGCATCTTTGATGTTAAACATGGCAAGATGACCCTGGAGATAGGTGGAGAAAAAGTTGAATTTCAAATTGAGCGAGTCATGAAAATGCCAAACCAATATGACTCAATTTTTATGGTGGATGAAATGATGACATGGTGGAAGATTAATTCTTCACTCGCATTTTCAAAGCATATGTGTTTTTTTCTGGCTCATCAGATGATGAAAATGGAGATTTGATATTTGAGGATGAGTCACAAGCATTTCACCCTGATGATGTTCTTGGCTATGGAATAATCAACCAGTTCAATAGCCCAGTGGCTCGACAAGCGATTCTTGCCCAGCTCAGAAATCTGTCAGATTATGTGCTCAGCCTTGATCCCTTCGAGGACGACCAAAGTAAGGAGCAGACGGACATCTCGACACTGAAGCCAGAGACACCAAAGGTGGAGCTCAAACCACTTCCAGAAAGTCTAAGATATGAATATCTAGGCTCAGATCAGACCTATCCAGCGATTGTTAATGCCCAACTCAACAAGGAGCAAACTAACAAACTTTTGAAAGAGTTGAGGGCCCACAAGAAGGCAATTGGGTATTCAATTGACGACCTCAAGGGAATTGATCCCTCCATTTGCATGCATCAAATTCTACTTGAAGATGATCACAAACCCTCTATTGACAAATAAGACTCAACCCCAATCTGAGAGAGGTAGTAAGAAAAGAGGTCTTGAAACTACTTGAAGCAGGTATCATCTATCATATTTCTGATAGTGCATGGGTAAGTCCAGTTCATGTAGTACCAAAGAAGGGAGGAACAACTGTGCTGAAGAATGACAAGGATGAACAATACGGAGGCTTCTTATGTCAATTGCTTAAATAGATGCATATTAATTATTCTTTTTTTTCAATTTTCAAGGAATATTTAAGAGGACTTACGATGTGAAGCATTTTAGTGGTCTCAGGTAGCAAAGTCATTTTTTTTCTTTTTATGTATGTAGGCAAGATATCAAACTAGTATACATTCAAACGTATGCTTTTATGCAATGTTTGTATAGTCCTGTCAGTTGTATAGAAGAGTTGAGATTGAAAATCTTTTTAAATAATGCTTCTTGTGTAATAGAAATGTTGAATTAAGCTTCATGTAATATGCATTTATGCACTTCTTTTTACTCCAAGCAAAATCATGTTGAATTTGGTTTTGTCCGATATCAGTACATGTGAGCGCTTAATAATGTTTGCAAAAGCTAGTACCAATAAATAGCACAAACAAATAAAATAAACATAGCCATTAGTAAAAAATTTAGCATTTAACTATATGCAAATAAAAAGCATACCCAAGTAAGTTGCTATGCATTCATACAATGATAATAAATATAAAAAACTTATACATGAAAATAAAAAGAAGCAATATCCTTTGTCATCAAGATGTGCTTATCCATCGCTGGGCCTGATCGATAATTGTTGATGGTGCACCTTCATTAAACTCGTTAATACTCACCAGTTCTTCATTCCTTGCTAGGTACAATAAACCAGTATATTGAAAACATTAACTGACATTGACTGTAATGATCAGTATAACATACATTTAATACCTTTTTTGTATGACATGCTGAACATGCTGGTTGAGGTTCCTAAATTCCTAAACAAAAATTAACATAAATATGTTAGGCTTTGGAAAATTAATAGAAATATGACAAGCTAAACATGCTGGTTGAGGTTCCTAGCTAGCTAGGTAAGGGTTTTACCTAGTGGCCTGGATCGGCATTATTCAAATGTCAAATTTTCCACATAATAAAAAAGATGTTGGTCAGCAAATTAAAGAAACAAACTTCTTAAAAATGTTCTCTTAAGGCAAATTGACTGCGCTAAGGAAAAAATAAGACAAATTTGACAAGAAATTGGAAAAAAAAAACAAATTTTATAACATAATTAGAATGAAAAGGTGAGATCGAGAGAGAAACTGACCAGCTAGTTTTTCAGCAGCTCAGTTCGCAATCAAAGGAAGCGTAGGCCCGTCTGGGGATTCGAGGCAAGAGAGAGGGGTTCCTTCTAGGCTTTCGATTCTGACGAGAGGTGAAAGAAAGTGTTAATGGCGCTAGGGTGGAGGGAGAGAGTTGAGATGGGTGAGGACAGAGGTAGAGAGCCACCAAGGCTTCGCATGCGCGGGAGAGACGTAGTGCCACCAAGGCTTCGCATGAGGCTGTTGACAAGAGAGCCACAAATACAGGAGGCGGAGAGACCCGTGCAAAGGTGAGGTGGAGACCGTCGAGAGAAGAGGAGGCGGATCGGTGTGCCTAGCAGCCTAGGTTTTGGCCTCGAAGGAGAAAGTTCAGATTTTATGGAGGAGGTGTTTTGTTTTTAGCATAGTTTTAATATAGAAGAGAGAAGTTTGGACAAATAAAATCAAAACAAACAGAAAGAAATTAGTCCTCTCAGTGCCTCAGCGTTTTCCATCTAAACCACTGGATTTGATCATTGCATGAATCCTGAACCCGATCCGACGGATAAGAAGTGCAAAGCGCAAGGGGTCTATGCTTTGCAAAGCATTTTAGCCAATCTCTCTCTCTATATATATACCCAAGCCTATCTTTGAAGACCATCCAGTCGATACAAATCGACAAACTGTGACATGCTTAAAAAAAAAAGCTTATATGAATTCCTTATTTCTTCGATCATTATATATTCAATATCAAGCAGTCCGAATTTTTTCTAGCTCCATGATAGACGAATTACTAAAGGGCGATATCAATCAGAAGAAAAAATCTTAATATATATGTTCCGTTTCAAATGAAAATAGATAAAATAAAACAAATTTTAAAAGATAAAACATATAAACATAGTATTGTTTCTACCATGCGACCAATTGGAAATGTAGTTCATTTTTTACAAAGAATCTCAAAATGTGTAAATTCAACAAAATAATAATAATCTACTGTAAGAGTTTAGATTTAAGAGAAATCTTATTTTTATTAATATCTCAATCAGTCTAATTACAGAGTGGACCTTTTATATTTGTAAGACCAATATACAGACACTTACAAGTAGGACCTAAAGAATTAGACAATAAAACTAACTAACAAATCTAACTAATTTTATTTTTTTCTCATTCTCTGCTACGTTTCCTTCTTCACTGGAAGTATCCAGTATTATGTCTGAATCGTCTTCTACAGCCCCTTCAAGTTGAGCATGCCTTTGGTAACGTGAAGCTTGTCTCTCAATTGATGAAAACGTGCCTTGGCAAGGCTCTTGGTGAAAATGTTTCCAATTTGATCCGCTAAGCATATGAATTTTACTACCAGCTGTTTATTTTGAATCTTCCCTCTGATAAAGTGGAAGTCCAACTCAATGTGATTGTGTGTGCATGAAACACTGGATTTGATGCAAGGAAGGTTGCTGTAAGGTTATCACACCGTAATGTTGGTCTTTGATGTGTGTTAAACTTGAGCTTAGATAAAAGATATGTCAGCCACAGAAGCTCAGAAGTTGTGACAACTAAACATCTATATTCTACTTCAGTTGATGATCTTGACAAGTGTATTACTTTTTTTAGGACCAAGAGATTCAATTGGGGCCCGTATGTATTGCAAAACCAATTATTGACCTCCAATCATCTGAACACCATAGCCAATCAGCATCACAATATCTATGGAGAGAGAGATTGTGATCAGATTTTAATGTGAGGCCATGATGGATTGTTCCCTGCACATACCTTAGAATTTTTTACCAACTTCCAATGATCTTCTGTTGATTCAGCAATAAATTGGGAAGATTTATTTACTACAAAAGTTATATTTGGCCTAGTTATAGTAGCATATTGTAATGCTCTTTCAATTGATCTGTACAAGTGAGGGTCTAACAATTTTTGGCTAGAGAAATTTGACAGTTGTTTACCAGCTTGTATTGGAGTGGCGCAAGGCTTTGCATTTTGCATGGAGACTCTATGTAGCAGGTTAGTCAAGTATCTTGTTTGAGTGAGATGCATTTCTGACTGTTAATGTTTGACCTCTAACACCAAGAAGTAACTGAGTTGACCAAGGTTTTTTATGGAGAATTGATTATCCAGTGAGTGAAAAATGATTTATTGCTTGCAATGATAATATCATCCGCATACATAAGAAGATAGATAATGGTTTGGCCATAGTGCAAAATGAAGAGAGAATTGTTAGCTTGAGAGCAGACAAACTGGTGAGATAGAAGAAATGATTTCAATTTCGAAAATCATGCTCTTGGTACTTGCTTGAGCCCATAGATTGCTTTTGAGTTTACAAACATGGTGTAGATAAGCTGAATCTGTAAACCCTGGAGGTTGAGCCATATAAACTATCTCTTCAAGGTCACCATGCAAGAGTGCATTGTTAAAATCTAGCTGGTGACACGGTCAATTCTGAGAAAAAGTTATTGTGAGCACTGTTCTTATAGTAGTTGGTTTAACTATAAGGCTGAATGTCTTTTCATAATCTATGCCCCCTTGTTGATTGTAGCCTTTTGCAACTAGTCTGGCTTTATGTCTCTCTGTTGATCCATCAGACTTGTACTTCAGTTTGAAAATTCACTTAGCACCAATGATGTCAGCATCCAGTGAGGGTAGCACTAACTCCCATGTTAAGTTAATTGCCAATGCTGACAATTTAGCAGCCATAGCTAAGTGCCAAGCATGACTCTTGATAGCCTGTGTGTAGCAGGTTGGCTCAACTGAAGATAATGTCTTAAGATTGGTTGTACGTATGAGCCTGATGGTTTGGAAATTTCTTTGATTTTAGAATTTTAGTTTTAGATCTTGTGACCATTGGATGAGTTAGTGTGGTATGTGAAGTGGAATGAGCAAGTGTGGAGGTAACTGAAGGTTGAGAAGTGTCGGTTGTGATTGCTAATTATGAAGGCACAACTATAACTGCTAGCTGTAAAGGTACATGTGTGACTTCTGACTGTACTAGAGGAGGTGATGGATGGCTGATAGAAGGTTGAGGTAGTATGCTTAGAGTGGTATTGAACCAAGCAGTGGTACCTAAATCATTACTGTTCTCAGATACACATTTGAATGGAAAAGATTGCTCATCAAATTTTACATGTCTTAAGACATATAGTTTGTCAGAGCATATGTAAAGACAATAATACCCCTTGTGTAGGGAGGAGTAGCCTAAAGGACACACTCTTCAGACCTGACATCAAGTTTGTGGTTTGCATATGGTCTGAGCAATGGATAACATGTGCACCCTAACACATGAAAGAAATCATAATATGGAGGTTGCTTGAACAATTGCTCGTGTAGACTGACTGTGTTGAGAGGTTGTAGGCGATCTATTTATCACATAAACAACACTTTCAAATATTACATCCCAATATTTTAAAGGAATAGTTGCTTGAAATATGTTTGCCAAGTCCAATTCAACTATATGTCTGTGTTTTCATTCAATTACCCCATTTGCTCAGGGGTGTAAGGACAAGACACTTGGAAAGTAATTTTTGGGTATTACTTCATAAGGGGTTTGAATTTAGTGCCTCGATCATACTGAAACACCTTGATTTTGGCTGAAAGCAAGTTCTCTACATTGGATTTAAAAAGTGCGAACAACATTGGTATATTTGATTTATAAGCACAAGAATAGAACTAACTGAATTTAGTGTAATCATCTATAAAATGTACATAGTATCTATGCTCTTTGTGAGAAAGCAGTGGGGCTGGGCCCACAAGAATGCACAATTTGAAGGGGTGCAGTAGTGGTACTAATAGATGGCAAGAATGAAAATTTGTGTGCCTTTACCTTATTACATCTCATATAAGTTGAAAGTAGAATTTGAAGGCTTTATTTGAATAAATTTTTCCTTCCTAAGTTTATCTATTATAGATAAAGAACAATAGGCAAGTTTAGAAATGCCAAATGTCAGCTGTCAGCTAAATGAAGGGCTTGATGATAAGAAGGTTAAACCAGCTTATAATAGAGACTGTTACTCAATTTTCCATGCAACAAGAACTTGTTGGTTGTGCAATCCTTAATAAAATAAGAACTGGATGAGAATTCAATTACTACATATTATCTACTGATAACCACGACCTCTATTTGTACAGCCATGATTTGCAAATAACACATTTTAATGAGGTTAACTTTGACTCTGAGTTGTATTTCTAGTTATGAGATGAACAGCTGAGGCTGAGACAAATCTGAGGCTTGTCAGAACACGTGATTCATGAGATAGAAGAAGATTGTTAAATTCTAGCATAGAATGAGACATTTCTCTCATGGAGATGGCTGTTACAAATGCATCAAATTCAGTGCCTAGCCCTTACAATGCATAGATGATCAAATCTTGATCAGTGATGATTAAGCCAATAGTCCTCAATCGATCAACTAGGGTCTGAAGCTGTTGCAAATACTGAGAGCATGTAGAGCTCCCTTTCTTGAGAGTTTGCAATTGAATGTTCAAATCCTTTAACCATGGATTGAGAGACATGGATTTGAGAAATGCTTCGCTAGAGATCTACAAAGGCTTGACAATTGATGACTTGCACCAGAAACGAAAATGAAATGGAGCTAAACATCCAAGCAAGAAGTAGCTGATCGATCTTGTTGTTGGTAGATCAGAAACTCAGATTCGTGACCTGATTGCCATTTGAATCACTTAATGTGCGATCTAGAGCTTGTTTTGATCCATCAATGAAATCCTCAAGGCCATGTCCTCTGATTATTGGTAAGATCTGAGACTTCCATAGAAGGAAGTTTTCTTGATCAAGCGTGGTGCGGATTTGATGTATCACTTGAATCGGAGAAAACGATCAGAGAGCCGTTTGGGTGGTACCGATCTCCGCCATGGATCTAAGCACAACGTTATTTTGTCTTGTCTGATACTATGTAAGAGTTTGGATTTAAATGAAATCTTATTTTTATTAATCTCTCAATCAGTCTAATTACAGAGTGGACCCTTTATATTTATAAGACTAATATATAGACACTTACAAGTGGGATCCAGAGAATTATAGATAATAAAGCTAACCAACAGATCTAACTAATTATGTTTCTTCTTATTCTCTTCCGTGTTTCCTTCTTCACTGGAGATATCCAGTATTCTGTTTGAATTGTCTTCTGCAACTGCCAAATGATACTTTCTTCAAAGCGCACAGTTTATTTTGCCCCTCAGGCGATCAACACCAAATAGCAAGTGAAAACTTTACGTTAAGAAATTAGATTGCAGTAAACTTTGTAAATAAATTATCATATATTTTTTTTCATATTTCCCGATCAACATCCAAAAGAAAAAAATTTAAAATGATTTTTTCCCTACTCCGCAACGCTCAAGAATTCATCATAGTTTTTTAAAGTGAAAACTTTAACTTCGTTTTTTTTACATTGAAAAAAAAGGACCGGTAATATAAAATCGGAATTGCTTACCATCGTTCCATAGATTTCATATTCCATCATCCTCAGGTCCTCATTAATTATCCAGTACCTTAATTAATAGAAAGCCCAGGAAATGAGAGAATGAGCGCTGGGGGAGGGGAGAGAGTGAAACAGAGAATGAAACAGAGAGAATTAACGCTGGGATGATGGGGAATAATTAATGAGGACATAACATTCTTTCCAAAAAAAAAAAAGACAATTAATATTTTCTTCATTGGACAGAACATTATTACCAAACATAATTAGGACAATTAAAATTACAGAACAATTATGTTCTCAAGCTAGAAAAAAAAAATTTCAAAACAATTATGTTATGAAACTAGAACAATTATGTTCTGAAACTAGAACAATTAGGTTCTGAAACTAAAATAATTAAATTTACAGAACAATTATGTTCTAAAACGAGAAATTTTTTTTCAGAACAATTATGTTATGAAACTAGAAAAATTAGGTTCTTAAACTAGAACAATTGGGTTCTTAAACTAGAACAATTATGTTCTAAAACTAGAAAAAAAATTTTAGAACAATTATGTTATGAAACTAGAACAATTAAAATAACAGAACAATTATTCATATTAATGAGGCATTGTTGGGATGAGGGATGAGAAGCTTAATGAGGCGATGTTGGGATGAGGTGTTGTTGGGATGTTAATTAATGAGGCGCTTTTAGGATGAGGAATGACAATTAATGAAGCTTAATTAATCACATTCCAAAAATAGAAACGTATTTTACAGGAGATGATGGGGATAAGGAATATTGGAGATGATCCTTATCAGCTCCGATATAAAACAAATTAACCTTAAGACAGTTGGGTGGAAGGAGATTATCAACATAGATAATTTAATGGAGTTGTGTTCCATTACTTGATTTAATGGAGTTGCGGTCAATGTAGGGAACCAAACTGAAATCCTCTATGCCTGTAGAGCTCTCCACTAGTGTCAATTTTTTGCAATATTTAAAAATTTAAAAATTTAAATATTGAATCTAAACCGTTGATCTTATTCAATTTTACTGCCGATGCGTTTTCGTATAAGTTTTATAAATTTTGAAGTTGATTTGATACTTGATGAAGTGACCAAATTATGAATGTATCAGAATTAATCAGTGATAGTTAACCAGATTCATTCATTTGTTGACCACTTAATCTAGTATCAAATGAACTTCAAAATTTATAAAACTTATATGAAAACGCATCGTCCGTAAAATTGAATAAGATCAACGGTTTTTATTCAGCACATTTAAATTTTGAAATTTTTAAATATCGCAAAAAATTGACACGGCTGTAGAGGATTTGAGTCCGTAGGGAACCAAGTTTCTTTTTTGTATATTCCTAATCAATGCAAGTTAGAAAGGAGGAAGCTATTTAAACAAGGCGCAGCACCTTTAAAAATGCCTTAAAAATTGAAATTAAATGTAGATCATTTTCATTGGATCTCTTGTCACACTCATGAACATGGTGCTCCTGCCACTAGTTCCCACTTCTTGAGGCTATTAATGAAAACTTGAAAAGGATTTAACAGAGGCTAAGTTAATAGGTAGACCAAGCTCATCATTATATGTCATAGGCCAGCTAACAAATCTTTTGTATTAGCGAACATACATTTCTTTGAGATATATTCGAGTGGTATTTATAGACGGATTCCATGTAGGAGTCAACACTAGCTAATGGACGTGTTAATTGCTTATTGCCTTATGTATTGTATATATACTATTGTGGTCAATGGGAGAAAGCAATGTGTATGTTTTAAAATAATTTTATAAGCTATATAAGGTTGTTCAATTGACATTAATTAGAGAGATGCTATTCCATTGATGATAAACATCAGAGCAGCATCAAATCTATGAATTGATTTTTTTTTTTTTTTTTTTATATAGTTGTGCTTCATTGGAAGCTCAAATTTGTGCCTCAATTTTTTCTTCCTCACGATTCATTTATGGATCAATTTCCTCGTGGGATTTAAGTATTTAGCAAAATATGCTGAAACATTATACTGAGCCAAAGTTCAATTAATGTGACAAGTCCTTTGCAAAAATCAAATAATGAGCTTACCTGAAAAGTACAAGAGTTAGCATGAGAAATAAGAAATATTAAAAATAATAAACTTAATTTTTTGACTAATATAGACAAATGATAGGACCTATTACCTTAGATGTGCACAAATTAATGAGTCTGGTGGTTTGTAAAATTTATTTAACTCAATAATGAGCTTTTAAAATGCTCTGTTTCATCATCGATTAAACTAAATTATCTATTTTTTTAGTCATAATACATAACCATTTATCGCCGTTTTATCAACATAAAAACGTATGTTGTTACATATTACTAAATATCTCATCACTATTCAAATACATTTACCATCAAGCTCTAGTATAGCCTAGCATTACAATTGGAAGCTTAAGTCTCAATTCATCTGTTGAAAGTGGCACTCACAAGAAACACTCAGTAAATATTTTCAAAATATCTAAATGTTTGATTTCAATTGAAGGAAAGAATATAATTTTGAGATTGAAAAAAAAAAATTTGAATTTTGTTCATTTCAACTCCATAAGAAAACGTAATGTCAGCAAGAATAATATAACTCCTTTCTTTTTGTTATACCCCTCATAACATTTGAGCCATTATATTTTATATAACGAATTGCGGGACAAATGATGAGTGCACGAATCATTAATCATTTTCGTTCTTTGAACTTTTTAAGGGCTGGACCGCACGCGCGTTTGACACATGGTGCATTTTCAGAGAGACAGAGAGTGAAGAGAGAGAGAAAGCACTGACTTCTGTGAAATCTGATTGGTTCTCTTCAGCTAGGCATTGGAAACCGTGTTTTCCTCGCAGCCTCTTCATTTCATTTTCATTATTTACTTTTTTTAATGCTCTAAAGGCATGTTATGGAGTTTTCAAACAAAAAATGTACGGTTTTCAAGGTACATCTTCTGAACTTGGAAGTTAATCTAGGTTTAGGATGTCTTCCGCCTCTATTTGTGAATTAAATAGGTAAACAAATTTCCATAAAATTATGATCACCAAGTTAATTTGTGGCTTGTGATCATAATTGCGCTCCGACGATACATTGGGGAGCCACGCAATTAAACAATAATTTTAGGTAAAAATAAATTACTCTTTCTTTTAATTAGATTTCATATATTATGGTCATCTGCAGCAAATGTAACAATGTATAATTTATCATATTATCTGTGAAATACCACAGATGGCATAAACATATATATATGTTGCCCTGGGTGAGTTTGTATGTACCTCGTCTGAAGGGTTTTTGAGATATCATTTTACTGCCCGCTCATATGCTCCTTGGAGATTATATATATATGCATTATTAAAAAAATAAAAGGTGGATTATATGCAGACAAAACAAAATATTGGAGTACGTTACTATTTTCTGAGAGGAGTCTAACACCATAATTACATCAGGCGTACAAATAACATTATATCATTATTTACATAATGCATCCAGATGCGGATGAATTGAAAAAGCAAACGTACAGATTTGCTCTTATTTTAAAGGCAAAATCAGTCATATACCCTTCAAATCATAGCTAATTGGAAATATCCCCTTCTAATTTTCAAAATTGGAAATGTCCCCCTCTAATCATCATTGCTTAAGATATTTACCCTTTTATTTATCCCAGATGATTTTTAATTCCGACAAATCATTTTTAAAAAAATGTGGACAAAATTGCCCTCAAGGCCTCCCTGACCAGTGCTGATTCGGACAACAAAAATTTTATTCCGAGCAACATTTTTCAAATCTGATGACTAAATTATCCTTAATTATTATGTTATATTGTGTTACCTAATTAAAAGACCCTAATAAATTTCTTTAATTGTAGACCTCAAAATTTTCCTTTAATTATGTTGTCCTAAATAGTTTTTACGTTATTTTTTTTTTTTGTGAGAAAAGAGACCATTGGGCCCGTTTCCATTATAGAAACATATTATTACAATCCTAAAAAATCAAACCAAAATTCTTAAAAAAAAATCTATAAGCAAGCATATGTTCTGACCTAAAGTTTGAAACCCAACAAAAAAAAAATGATAATTGTTCCACACATATTGTAACTTCCTTTATCTAGTGAACATCCAAAAGCTTTTGGCCTTGGACTCGGCCCTGGCCAAAGCCTTCTGATATAAAGGGCCGGCCCGGCCTCTCTAAGCCCTTAAGAAGGGCCAGGGCCAGAGAGGCCAGGCCACAATCTTAGCTAAAGAGAGGCCTAGAGAGGCCAGGCTTAGGAATGACCTAAGGCCTAAAGAGACCGGAGTTATGAATAATCAGGTACAATCTCAAGTAAAAAATAAGATCCTATCTGATCCAATATAAATTGAACGAATCATTTCAAATAATATTTAAATTTTTTAACATGATGCTAATACAAGTTAAAAATATATACATATTTCTCATCTTTTACGTTACATTATTTCATATATTCGTAATTTTAATTTATTTTAATTCATTAATACGTTAACAAAAACTATTTTTTTTTTACTTTTTCTATGTTATTATAATATAACTGGTCTTAAACCCAAATTAGAGATGAAAAATAAAATATATTATATATAATGAAAATAAATGTGTACAATTATATTTAAATAATTTATAGTATTTTTATTATCTTTTACAAAAAAAATTGTTCATTTGAAATCTAGTTTAAATAAATATTTAAAGAAATATATTGTTTGTATGTCGGTCCTTCAAGCCCTTCAAGTCCGGCCTCTCGAAACCCGAAGGGCCTAAAAGGGTAGGCTTGAGAAGGGTCAGGCTCAATCTTCATATTTAAGCCCTTCTAAGCTCGGTCATTCCAAAAGCCTCCCTAAGCCCGGCCCGGTTCGGCCCTTGAGTAGGTCCTTTTAGACCCGGCCTCACGAGAGCATGCTAGTGTCCCTAAATAACTAGAAAATATGAAGCACGATGTTAAAACCCTCTCATCTCGGCAAAAGCTGAAGAAAACAGTTTTTACGTTGATAGAGAGTGATGAAGGCTTAGGACCTAGGAATCAAATAAATTTATAACCTAGAGCTAACCTCACTAGTCGTTTTAGTTAAGCTTTAGGGTCGAATCTAAGGGACGGTACAATTGATTACTAGACTCTACTTACTCACGAAAGCTAGACAAATAATTTTTTTTATGAGATTTTGGTTGATTAAATCTAAAAGTGCAAGTAAATAAATATTTTTGGGTGTTTTAATTATCTAAAATAAATCTAAATACTTAAAGAGATATTTTTGGTGTTTTAATAATATAAAAGACGTCTGAGGGTTCAGGTTTCACTTTGGTTTGGACTCTAGAACACAGGACTTGTCACTTTCATGCATAGAACAGTATTTTTCAAGCGATCAACTCTCTGTTCGGTCCGAACCAGCATCAATTCAGTCCGAACAGAGAGTGAAAGTGTGTGTTGTTGACTTTTTATGATATTTTATGCTTTGTGCTAGAGTTTGTTGGCTAAACCTAGATTTGCTAAACCTCAGCGTTCGCTTGTTGGACTAGAAACTGGTTTAATCACAATCTAACCTAATTAGATCAATTAGACCACAACTTTTGGTATATGCGTTAACTAATCTAAACTTGTTTGTTGGATTTCTTAAGGATATTTAGATGTCTTTTGAACTATCTAAAAATTACACTTTTGGTGCCAATTAATCTCCCCTTTCGGATCTACGATTTATCCCATGTACTTGACTCAAATTAACTTGATTATCCTAACTCATGCTTAACTAAATGCGGCCGTACATCTAGAAGTTGATTAGAGATTCACAAACAATTCAAAGCAAGTAATTAACATAATTCTCAACAAACAAATCATGAAACATATTATAGCATATCAAGTCAAACATCACGTCCAAATCTACGTTACTTCCCTACTCCTAAGACAATATAAATCTAGTTTAACATGAAAGCAAAATAAGATACAAGCTCTATCAAATCAAATATCAAGAGAAAGAAAGAAATACACCAAGTATCGCTTCTAACTCAAGATACCGAACGTCTAGAGCCGTGGTTGGATTGATTTTGCCGCCGTCGCGCCTAGAATTACTCCAAAGATGATGCCGTGGTCGTGCTCTGCTGCAAGAGGTGAAATTCCACGTCTTTCGGCACGAGAACGGTGGTGGAAAGGTCTCAAAACGTGATAGATGGTGAAATTTTGTGGTAAAAACTTGCCATTTGAGCTTCGTCGGTGCTCTGTTCGGACCGAACAGAGAAGAGGAAATCCAGCAGAGGCTGCTATAGTGACATTCGAATCGAAAATACTGTTCATTCGGACCGAATCACTGTTTATTCGGACCGAACAGTAAGCGTGATATTCAGATTTTGGTCTCCGCTAGTATTTTGACCATTATTTCTTCATCCGCACTCCGATTGAGGTGATTAAAAAATCGTTGGAAAGCTTAGAATGAGTTCTACAATGCTATTGCTACCATTTAGCCATTTCCTTCTCCTAAATCCACCATTTTATGCAATAATTGTGCATGATCCACCAAGTTCCTACAATTCAATACAAAAACCACAACAGTACCCAATTCTAGACAAATATAGCACGAAGCACAATGAATGTAGGGGTTTGAGTTACCATTTAAGTGTAAAGTCCGGCCAAAATGCACATATAAATATGAGATATCAGAGAGCGCAGCCAGGTTCTGTCTCCTAAAATTCACGTTCTCCTAAATTCACATGGCTTTTTGTTTCATTTTTGTTTTTACTCGTCTGAACAAGCTTCCCTTGATCAACAAATACATGCCTTAACAAAAATCACAATATATATGCATAGAGTAAATTTATGTTGAGAAAAGTGATTGGGAATTTTAATGTCAAAATCATGTAAATTCAGTTTGCTTCATGATCCGAAATTGATGATGAATTAGAGCAATATGAATTGTATATAGTGAGCAGAATGTCCATCTCATTCTCATGCAATGAAACATATCAACCATGTTTCATTTCATGTCAAAATTTGCCTCTCTAAGAGGAGGTGAAAAATATAAGATCCTAAACCTGACCCTCTTGCTTAATGATTTAGTATTTGAACCGTCAAAATACAAAAGGGATGACAAACTTTTTTTTATATAAACAAGCATCAAAATTTCATAGAGACCGAGAAAAAAAAATAGAGAGAGCACGACTATAAATTATAAAGAAGTATGAGTATACAATTACTGTCACCACCACTACTCTACTTGAACAGTACCGTCCAAACTAAATAAAAAAAAAAAAGACCAACTGCTGGTCTGCTGCAAAGGAGGAAAGACTATTCGGAGAAAGTTTCGGAGATAGGTTGTTCGATAAGAGGAGGGTAGTATTGTCATTTATAAATTTATTTTGTTGTTGGGATTAAAACTTTTGTTGTACGGATCAGCACCCCTCCCTGACAATTGATCTTTTCGACTTCTCGTTTCTTTCTGCTGTATGTAATTTAGGAAAGTAAAATATACGATATCGATTGTAATTCCTTCTCCAATCAAACTTTTTCCTTCGTACTTCAACTTAACCTGAAAATTTGTATTTCTCGTTAAATCAATGGAGAACGCTTTAATTTGATTTTTTGCTGGGGTAGGTGCCCCAAAAAAAATCTCTTCTGATCCCACTGATACTAGGTACTGCGTTACGCTAGAAAAAAAATAATTCAATAGCAAAAGCAGTGGGGGGACTTATGGGAAAGAACTAGAGAATACTTTTTATGCTTTTATTTAGGTGCAGCGTGCATTGGTTTTGTTTAGTAGAAAAGGGATAATCTATTTGTCAAACTTTAACAAATTATGTATGTTCCGTTCGAGTATTAATATCCTGAGATCTTTGCTTCAATAAATGAAAATTCTAATTTTTTTTTTTGTCATTGGAGAGGGACGGAGGAAGAGATGAGTTCTTTAAAAAAAGTATAAAGTTGTGTAATTATTTTTCTCATTAACCTCAATAGGAAACAATGTACATCCAGACATAATATAACAATCTATAGATTGTCCGCTTGATTAGCTAGCCATGTTTGAAGATTTATATCATACCAAGAACTTCAGGGGTTATTTCTTCATACGAAATTTCTTAAATATTAATATCGTATATTATTTTTTTCAAATAACATAGCAGAAAATAGTGGGAAGATGAATCGTCCTAGACCGAGGGCATTTTTGCCATAAAATTTTCAAAATGATTTTTCAGAATTAAAAAATCTTTAGAGATGATGAAAAGGGTAAATTTCTATTGTTATGATGATTGGAGGGGGGTATTTCTAATTTTGAAGATTAGAAGGGGATATTTTCAATTAGCTATGATTTGAGGGGTATATAACTTATTTTCCCTATTTTAAATGTGGGTATAAGGTGGAAAAAAAAGATTACCACGTTTTGGAGTTAGTTCTTAGGGTTTGGAAAAACTATGTAAATTAATTAGGTTGTCAAATTGATGGAGGAGTTATAAGTTTTTATTAGTCGTTAAGAATTAATGCTAATAAATGTTACAAATTAATGTACAATCAATTGTAGTTATTGTTGAGTGAATGCAAATTAATGTTGAAACATGCGGAGAGAAAATTAGAAATTGGTTGATTGGTATCGCACTCTAAACACGCAATATGGTGTTTATAATACTAATAAGTCAACTAAAGAGTATATATTCTTTAATACTTAAACTACTGTAATGGAATATTTCAATTTCGGTTATGGACCACTGAAGAGTCAAGATCTAGGTCGCCTTAGGTGTATAACATATACTCGGTTATTTAGTTTTGTAGTCAAGGCTTCATTTTTTTTTTCAGATGATCGTTAAGGGGAAACTTTTTTGCTGATCATGCTCTCGCAAAAACAGATTGTCATGACCTAGCTATAAGATTTTGCAAATAGTTTTTCTATGGTTGATGCAGTGCCTAACTAAGCTTACAAACCAAAGGTTTCCTTAATTAGCCATTTTACACATGCAATATCTAATAGTCAGTAGGTTTTGAAAGTAAGGGGAAACTACGTACACAGACACATTGAAATTAGATTCAATTAACTATCGTGCAAATTCGTTTATGAAATGCATAAAACTGGGAATCCCTTTTGAGCTATATATCAGAAAAAGGACATTTGAGATTTTGCTTAATTAATTAGCCATCGTTTACTCTTAAAAAAAAAAATTACACACAAGTCTTCAATATGTGTTGGAAAAATTGTTGCGGATGATGTTGTAGAGTTTTTGGATAGTGTCGGAGCTTTGAGATCAAGCTTGAAGGAAATCAAGCCAAAGTTTTTAATTCAAGTGATTTAAGTCGTCCAATTGCAAACTAATTAAAATTTTATAAGAGAAATAATTTAAAACTGAAAACAAAAAGTTTAGTTTACCCAATGTTATTTACCATATCGCTGTGTCATGCCGAGGTAATGGAACCAAGTTTATTAACCGACCAAAATAGAATTCACCATACATGGCACGTTCTCTTTTCATTTTATTTTGAGAAATGCTAGTGTCCAATATATAGGACAGATGGTTCCACTACGCGAAATATTTCCATCTGTAACGGTTAATAAAATCGAATAGTAACGGGTATGCTCCCGTCACAGTAGCCTATGTTATAAATCTTTATATTAACCGTCACAATTTTGCCGTCAATGGACGAGAGTTTCGTAACGGTTAATATAAAATAACCGTTACAGATTGCCATGGTTTAATAACAGTTATTATAAAACAACCGTTACAAAATATAATAAATTATTTAATTTTCTAATTTTGTTTGTGGATTGTAACGGTTATTATCAAATAACCGTTACATTTTTTAAATTTCATTTTTTTAACCTTGAATCAGCTCTCATTCTCCTTCTCTTTCTAATTCTTATTTTTACAGAATTTTTGGAAATTTTTAACTATTTTTTTGGAGTGAAAATAGATATGGAAAAAAAATAAAAAATTTCGACTTTTTTTCTCTAATAGCTAGAAGCAGTGCGGCTGGGATCGAAGAGAGAGGAGAAGGAGCGAGTAGGGAGAAACCCTAGTTAATTTACGGAGATTTAGTAACGGTTATTAGATAATAGCCATTAAGAATTTAAAATCTAAGTTTTGTAACGGTTATTATCTAATAACCGTTACAGAATAGAAGCTTTTTGTAACGGTTACTAGATAATAACTGTTAAAAATGAGTTGACAACAATTTTTTTTTTCCAGACGGTTCTTCTGTAACGGTTTGTTTATAAAAATTGTTACTAAATGAACTTGATAATATTTACACCACTGCCACTACGACTTCTGTGACGGTTTTTTCGAAAACCGTTATAAAAAAGGGGTTACTGATAGACGTTTTTGTGGTAGTGCTCCGTCCAATACGATCGTTTTTACGTTTTTAAATTTCAAATGACCGATCCGAACCGTTCAATATGTTCTCCATATTGAAAACTTACAATAAACCAATTTCTATATTTTTTCGAAATTTTTTACTATTTTTTTAGTATTTTTGAAAATTCCTGATATAAACATTATGAATCGTCCAATAACAACGATTTTCTAAAATACAAAAAAAATAGTAAAAAATTTCGAAAAAATATAAAAATTGATTTCTTATAAGATTTCAATATGGAGAACATATTGAAAGGTTTGGATCGGTCATTTGAAATTTAAAAATATGAAAACGATCGTATTGGACGGAACCCATCCGCCCAATATATTGGACTCTAGCATTTCTCTTTTATTTTTTCTTTTAAGGTCTTATTCTTTTATTTGATTGGTTCAATTACTGCCACACTGACATGTATACGTACGAACTCTGATTGACGAGGTGTTGTTGACTTGTTGTTGTGATCTCTTTGTTTGCATTATGTGCGCTACAATGCAAACGCCTTTCTATGAGACATGTCTTCTCTCACTCTCAGTCTCAGTCTCAGATATAGAATTGACCCACTCCTTGTCAATTTTTGCATGTCAAAGTGACATCTCCTGCACAATGACGGGACTAAATTTAGTAATAATCAGGATTCTGTCAAATTCATTCCGTTTCTCCTAATCTCAATTTCGTTTTCATTTCTAAATTCTAAACAAAAATGGAACACAGACTCACAGAGCGAAATTCCTCAAATGTTCAGCTATTTTTTATGTCATTATGGAGCCATATCAGACAGAGCTGAATCATTTTAAAATTTGGTAAATAAAAATTCGATAAATTTCGAGCATGTGCCTGCATTTTTTTAAAATGAAAAGGACAGCATAATTTCATTATGAAACTAGCAAGTCACGAAATTATTCAGAATTTTGAAATGATTCTGTTCCATTCCAATAAGCAAAACGAAATGGTTGCTGAAACATATATAAGAGCTTGTGTATAACCCCTATCATGGTAATATTCTGCATATATTGTCCCAATTGAGAAGCGCGCGAGACAAAAATCACCATCTGTACAGTTGGAATCACCATCAGTTCTTTTCCCAAAGTTTTGATCTCCTATTTGAATGGTGCAAGTCATGAATGTCATCTGACTAATCAGCCTGTCATTTATAATACATAGGTTGAATTTTAATGAAAACATAGGTTTAATTGTTATTACTTATTAGATCTATGGTCACAACTCATGAGCTTAACAATCAAATAGTGATAAAAATGTTGGATGGTAGCTAGCTAGTGATGACCCCTCAGAATAAGAATATATATGGATTAATTATTTTATAATTATAATATCAAAATGGTGTTCAATGAGGTCTACTTATAGGGACGCAAATATGTTGCGTCGAATTGTCATATTTGCGTCGAATTGTCAGATCTCATCTCAACCTAAGGCCGTTAGGATAATGATTGTTGAAATATATAAGGTCTACATGTGTGTGTATAGACTGAATGGTGTAGCGTGAGATTCATGTGAAGAAAATGGATCAACACAAGCTCTGTTCGGACCAAACAAGGAAGGGTTTGGATCGAACAGAGAAGGGTACATCACGAAAACCATATAATTTGGACCGAACCGAGAAGAGAAAAAATGGTCTTAAGTGAATTCGGTCCGAACTGAAGCGTCGGCCTAGCATATTTGGTAGGCTAAAATTGCTACTCTGTCAAATCCTTCAAGAAAGGAAGGCTGCATATAAGATTGGTGCGTTTCCGTATGAAGATCAGGATCTGATGTGTGTCAGAAGAGAAGTAAATATGAAGAATAAAGACAAGATTTTGTATTTTGATGAATTACCAAAATAGGATAATTTCCTTATGTAATTTTCTAATGTCTATTTATTTTTTCCTTCTCCCTCAAACAATGTATCTCAGACATTATAACAGAAAATAATAGAAAAAGAGTGTGCGTGTGTGTGGAGGACGTAGGCACCAAATTGGTGCTGAATCTCATTAAATCCCGTGTTCTCTTTGTATCTAATTGATTAATTATCTATTCTGAGATCCTCGTGCTGACTAATCCTAAGGGGCACGGTTCTTGTGCAGTTGCACTAGAATTGTGCCTACTCGAATCTAAAATCTAACTTCCGCTGCGTAGACGCTCGAATTCTTAACATGGTATCAAAGCAAGATTTAGAGATGGGAGGATAAACAAAGGCGATGGAAGGCAAATAACGACTCGAAGCAAGTGCAGGGGGGGTGTTTCTTCAACCAAAAAGGTGTATATGGAGATAGACAACCGTTCGAGTGGCTTTCTATATCGACTTTAGAGTACGAGCGGGACATCGACTACATCAAGTTGGTACTACCATATTGCATGAAGTTATCACGGAGGTGTCGTTCGGGTTGTACAACTTGTGGGCAAGTGCATGGTGAAATGGTAATTAGTCGACATTTTTTGGTAAAAAAATTTTTTGTTTGACTCGTGATTCATGAAAAAAAAAATTATGAACCGTGAAAAAAAAAAGAAGAGAAAAAAATGAAAAAAATTTATTACGGTGAAAAAATTATGGAAATCGTAAAGGAAGAAAAAAAAGTAAAGAAAAAAAAAGGAAACGTGACAAAAATCACTTAAAGAAAAAAAAAGGAAAGAAAAAAAGGAAAAAAGGAAGGAAAAATTAACATCACGTAAGATAAAAAGGAAAGAAAAAAAGAGAAAAGAAAATTTGCCATGAAGATTTTTTTAATTTTTATCGTGATATTTTTTCTTCTTTTCATGGTGATTGATGTAAAAATCGGTCCGAGTCGGGTCCAAACATGTGATCCATGTCGGGTCTAATGGTGCATGATGGTTCTGTGTGACTGCGTGTTCGGCCGTATGTTTGGCAGAGTGAAAAGTCAAAGACTGTGGTCCAAGTCAGGTCAAACAAGATGACCCTAATCGGGTCAAATAAAGCAAGTTGCATGTGTAATCAAATATTTCTCTCAAGAGGAGAGCAAAATTGAGAGAGATCTTTGATATCGATTAAGACGTGGCCATGGTGGGTCAAAGGCCTAAGTTGGGTCAAGAAAAAGTTCTTCAAGTTGGAGAGTACGATGTCTTCAAGTCGAAGGAATATGAAGTCAAGAATTAACCAATTAATGCAAGCCACCAAATATCTCTTTCAGGGGAGAGTTGAAGCGAGAGAAATATTTGGTGTCCAAGATGGATATCAAGAGAATAAGCATGAGAGAATTTCATCAATGTGAGACAAGAGGCTCTAGTCATGTCATATGGTCCAGGTTTGATCAAGTGGTCAAGGCGAGTCAAGGCGTAGACCTTAATCCAAGTATGCTCGAGTCAAGTAAAAGTGGTATCACGCAATGGATTCTATAAGATGACCAAGAAGGAAAAGATCAAGTCATGTGCGAGACAAGCAAATGATGCTCAAGTCTAACACATGTCAAGTTAGAGGACTCAAAACCATTAAAAGGAGAAGTTGGAGACGTGATGCAATAGAAGAAGTTCAAGGGAATCTACTTGGGATAAAATTAGTAAATGAAATAATATCTCATGTGTGATGGTATGAATTGTGAAGGTGGGTTGAGCTAAAAGGTTACTTGGCTTTGGTGCACAGGACGTGACCAAGAGGGCACGGACTGAGCAAGATGGTTTGATGCAAGGCGCTAGGGTCTAGCACAAGGGTGTGACTCGTGCCAAGTGAAAAAATTGATCCATGTGGCGGTGTGTGTCGTCGTTGCATGTGCAACTCATGGAAGGTTTTAACTTGGTGGCATTTGTGTGCCAATAAAGACAAAAGGTGTGTACCAGTGTGCACCACTCCACGCAAGTGAGACATGACGAGTTAGTACATGTCCACTTGAGGGGGAGTGCGATAAAGTGTTGCATAAGATCGTGCTCTGGATCGAATGTGTGGCACCCAAACAAAATAAGCAAGGTTGATCAAGATCAAAAGAAGAACTGATCACGGATACCAAGCCCAACGAGTAATTTGGCAAGTTGACATTTCTAAGTGTGTACATGTCAACTTAAGTGGGAGTGTTGAAATATATAAGATCTACATGTGTGTGTATAGACTGAATGGTGTAGCGTGAGGTTCATATGAAGAAAACGGATCAACACAAGCTTTGTTCGGACCAAACAAGGAAGGGTTTGGACCGAACAGAGAAGGGTACATCACGAAAACTATATAATTTGGACCGAACAAGAATGGATTCGGACCAAACTAAGAAGAGAAAAAATGGTCCTAAGTGAATTCAGTTCGAACTGATTGGATTCGGTTCGAGCTGAAGCGTCGGCCTAGCATATTTGGCAGGTGCTACTTTGTCAAATCCTTCAAGAAAGGAAGGCCGCATATAAGATTGGTGTGCTTCCATATGAAGAGGATCTGATGTGTGTTACAAGAGAAGGAAATATGAAGAATAAAGACAAGATTTTGTATTTTGATGAATTACCAAAATAGGATAGTTTCCTTATGTAATTTTCTAATGTCTATTTATTTTTTCTTTCTCCCTCAAACAATGTATCTTAGACATTAACAAATAGAAAAAATGTGCATGTGTGTGGAGGACGTAGGCACCAAGTTGGTGCTGAACCTCGTCAAATCTCGTGTTCTCTTTGTATTTAATTGATTAATTATCTATTCTGAGATCCTCGTGCTGACTAATCCTAAGGGGCACGGTTCTTGTGCAGTTGCACTTAAATCGTGCCTTCTCGAACCTAAAATCTAGCTTCCGCTATGTAGACGCTTGAATTCTTAACAATGATATCGTATATTAGAGTAAAATTAAAGCTAATAATATGATAAATTTTCTTCTTACACTTGCCAACTCTTGATGATTCGATCCGAGTCTAATTTGGTACGTACAAACAGTGGCGGAGCCAGAAAATTTTGTAATATTAATGAGGTTTAATAAATTTATAATACTAATATTATTACGTTAAGTTTCAATAAATTTATAAGAATATATCTATGATGAGTATGATCTTAAGAAAAACATATTATAAATGTAATTTTCTATATGCATGGAAAGTATTATATATCTTAAAGAAATGGGGTTCATTTGACCCCCCCCCCCCCAAACACCCTCACACACAGAGCTCTGCCTCTGCGTACAAAGATAGTAATTTAGTGATCTTTCCATAGGAAGATCCATTCAAAAAAAAAGAAAAAAAAAAGAAAAAAAGAAAACTATATCGTCCTTGGTGGTTGGAGGAGATTAGGTGGAGAAAAAAAATTGAGACTGCCGATGCGTGGTACTAGCAAATTTGTCTTTCAATCTTTCATAACGGATCTGTCTGGAGACATTTTGGATGCTATGAAAAAGAACACATTCAAATGTGAGACATGTGGGTGAACAACAACAACAATTAATAGCTAGCTAGATTGCTACAACATCGTTTTATTAATGGGCTCTATATACAGCAATAACTAGACTCATAATATTTAATTAGGCGAACGGATTTGAGATAGTTTTCAGCCTTTTCATCTCATTTAGTTAAGAACCATCACCATATGTGTCGGTACTATATGTTAGCTGTACCGTTAGTTGCTGAATAAACATTAGCGCCACCCCCCCCCCACCCCAACCACCCCACGGAAAAATAAAAAGAAACGCAGAGGAAAAGTAAATAACGGGATGAACCGGTAGTTTTCGAGCAAAGACATATTTAACTATGGGGTCAATATTTTGACTCATAAATTTGCAAAATACTCATAATCATCTATGACTATGAATTAGCTGAATCATCGATCATGACATATATAAGATATTATAAGTAATGGGAATGATCGTCAAAAAGCTATCAGCTCTAAACAAGCATTATTAGGGCTTGTTTGGATGGCAAAGAAGAATCAGTTGAAGTGAGAGAAATATTTGGTGTCTAAGATGGATATCAAGTGAATAAGCACGAGAGATCAATGGAGACAAGAGGCTCTAGTCGTCATATGGTCCAGGTTGGATCAAGTGGTCAAAGCGAGTTAAGACTTAAACCTTAATTCAAGTAACAAAGATGGACTCAAGGAATACTCGGATCGAGCACAAGTGTGATCGAGTCGAGTAGATATCGTGTCATGCAATAAATTCTACAAGATGGCCAAGAACGTAAAGATCAAGTCATGTGCGAGTCAAGCAAAGGATTCTCAAGTCTAACATGTGACAGGTCAAAGGATTCAAAGCCATTAAAAGAAGAAGTTGGAGACGTGATGTAAGAAGATAAGATTAAGAGTAATCTACTTGGTATAAGGTTAGTAAATGAAACAATCTCTCATGTGTGATGTGATATAAATTGGTAGGTGGCTTGAGATAACTTATTACTTGGCTATAGTGCACGGGGCGTGCCAGGAGGGCACGGACCGAGTTAAATGATTTGATGCAAGGCGCTAGGGTCTAGCACAAGATGTGTGACTCGTGCCAAGTGAATAAAATGATCCATGTAGCGGTGTGTACCGTCGTCGTGTGTGCGACTCATGAAAGGTTTGAATAAAGAACTTGGTGGCATGTGTGTGCTAATGAAGACAAAAGGTGTGTGCCTTCGAAAACGGTGTGTACCGGTGTGCAGCATTCCATGCAAGTGAGACATGACAAGTCAGTACATGTCCACTTGAGGGGGAGTGTGAGAAAGTGTTGCAGAAGATCAAGTTATGCATCGAATGCGTGGCACAAAATATTAAAATAAAATTGGCAAGTTGTCATTACAAGTTGTATAACTTGAAGGGGAGTGTTAAACCATGAAGTATGGCAGTGTGTGCTGCCACAGGAGATCAAGAACAGAGCATTCGGCCTGGTGTTTGGCTGGGGTCCAGCCGAATGGATGCGTATCGTGCAACAAAAGGAAACTTCAAGGTGTCTCCAAGTTAGGAAAGAATGCTAGCACGTCCAGAGATGTACTCCCTGTGTGGGATTGGTGTTTCCTTATGTAAAAGATGTAAAATTATAAAGAAAATGAAGGAAATAATGGAGAATAATTGGAAAGAGATGTGTGTCTTTATAGGATAGTTTCTTATTTAATATTCTTCTTCTTCCTCTTACAATGTATCTCAGACATTAACAGAAATAATAAAAAGAGTGTGCGTGTGTGTGGAGGACGTAGGCACCAAGTTGGTGCTGAATTTCGTTAAATTCTCGTGTCTCTTGTATCTATTTGTGTGATTAATTTGTACTGAGATCCTCGTGCTGACTAGCCCTAAGGGACACGGTTCTTGTGCAGTTGCACTTGGATCGTGCCTTCTCGAACCAAAATCTAACTTCCGCTGCGTAGACGCTCGAATTCTTAATATCTTCTTCCCAGAAGAAACATTCTTCCCGAAAGAAAAACTCATCCAAACAACATAAAAGAAGTTAGGAAGAGTGGTTTCTTCTGGAAATAACTGCAAGTTTTATAGCTACACATAAAAATAACTGCAACTTGTATGTCTGCTTTATATTTCTTTCTAGTTCAATGCTTAATGCGAAATCTATTGTTAAACCAAATTAAGCATGCAGACAAGTAACAAAAAATAAATTAACGAGGAAGTGAAAATATCATTTTTTTGACTAGAAACTTGAATATGATCCTAAAAAATATTATAAAAAAAATGTCAAATTATAAGCGATGCTTATCCTGACCTTAATTCACATATTTTTGTTGCATTTTGAACGTGATCTTAGACAAACTGGTAAATTTTAGATAAAAAAAGATCCATTGCAATCTTTGAAATATAAAAAATGGCAATCTAAAATTTTGTCTTTGAAAATGCCAATCCAATCAGATTAAGTTAGAAATGTGTCATTTTTACACTTATCGTCATACCAAAATTTTCTTATTAACCGTGTGACTGCGTCTTAGGGTAGCAAGAATTTAGGGAGAACGACCCGGCTTCCCTTCCGCCAACCAACCGCCCCATGCGGAAGGGAAGGAGCCATTCAGAAGAGATGAAGTTTGAGATATAAGGAAGAGTATGAGGAGGCGGCTGGAGGAGAGCCCCCCCTTTGGGACAGGTGGAAGTCCTTTTTATTATTACTGCGTCTTAGGGTAGCAAGAATTTAGAGAGAACGGCCCGACTTTCCTTCCGCCAACCAACCACCCCATGCGGAAGGGAAGGAGCCATTCAGAAGAGATGGAGTTTGAGATAGAAGGAAGAGTATGAGGAGGCGGCTGGAGGAGAGTCCCCCCTTTTAGGACAGGTGGAAGTCCTTTTATATTGAATACTTAGGGCAACTCTTTTGTTAGGTTGGATCCTTATCGGGTCTTACTAGGCCTTATCAGAATGAATTCTTATTGGACCATACCAGGCCCTATCAAACCGAAATACCCCTTCTCAAATTTTAGATTTCAAATTTTCAAATTTTCATGTATGTCATAGAAATTTTGAAAAAGGTTGAAGTTTATAAAATTTCACATTTTCAAATTTTTAAATGTTTGAATTTTGAAAATTTCTTATAATAAAATTTTATTTTCGAATTTTCAAAATTTGAATATTGAAAAAAAATGAAAGAAAATATGAGAAAACAAAAGAATAAAATAAATCAAAAGCGAGATTATGATTATATATGAAGAGTTAATGTAGCGCACCCAAGAGGTGAGTTCATGGAATGTGGGAAACAAAAGGCAAGGTCTGAAGAGAAACAAGGGTTGGGATCCACAACGTCACATGCACACGTGACTTAACCAAGAGAAAGCCCCAGTACAATCATCGATGCATGCCTCGTTTTAATTCGCATTTATTTTCACTCAAATTCAAACCATCCATTTCTAAACCCATCTAGCCAAAAGTTAATTGTCGAGGGACCCTCCTCCTTTCTCTCCCACTCACAGTTTCTACGCTCGTTTACATATTTCACTTGAGAATTATGTTACTTGAGTGCGGGTGCGGGTATCGTATCGGATACGATGCGGGTGTGAGGATACATTATTTTTCAAAAAACTAAAATACGGCGGTATATATAAAATAATTAAAATAATATTTTTTATAATTAAAAAACTAATTTATATATGAACTCATTTTCTTGACCTTGTCCAGTTCGATAGAATCAATAAAAAAAATCAGCCATTAGTATAAAAACAATAAAGACCCAGCAAAATAAACTCAGCCCAATTAATGGGATTGATGACTATCCAGTTTTAAAGTGGGACTTTAGTCCCACCTGGGATATCTATATTATATACATATGGTATATAAGTAATAAGCTAGTGAAAGACGGTTAGAACTTGGCTGTTTGATGTGCACGTGGGTGCGAGTTTGGCATATGCCCATGTGCGCTAGACCTTTTGTACTAGTATTAACATTAAATGTATATTAAATATGCTAGGGATACGTATATCAAACAATTTCTGACCGTATCTGTGGCGTGTCTAGTCGAATCTTGATCGAATTCTCTAGTCAAACGCAATAAAATATTTAGATACATCATGTGACGTATCCGGTGAGTATCGCACACGTATCGCATGCATATACGTGTCGGATATGTATCCGATACGGGATACGCTGGAAAATAACGTATCTGCGTAACATAGCTTGAGAACTTCCCATTGGATCAAGTGATGAAGTGAAGAATTGAGTAAAGTTTTTGTAGACGTAGAGAGTGAAAGGAAATTATTGGAGGTAACATCACATGACCATATATACTTTAGTGCACGCTCATTGTCATTGGTGGAGGCCTCACTGTTAGCTCTCAGAATCTGCATGTTGTAGCCTGATAGCTATCGATGTGCTTCTACCTGGCGTTGAAAAGTCTCTGCGTTTCCAACCGCTCATCAAGTGAAATGCGCAAATCTCGAGGCTCTTGTGGGTCGGCTACTGATGCTTCAATTGTATACATGACATGTGGAGGCTAACTGGTTGGTCAACCCGTTACTACCAATTGTAGCGTCACGTATGTTTGTTGGACGCATTATATTAAAATGTACATGATTTGCTGGAGCGAACCTTATTTGTGCATGAACAAAGCATGCACAGACGAGTTTCCTTCATTTCCATTTTATACAACCAGGCACTATGTGCTCTTTTTTTAAAAAGAAAAAAAGTTTTTAAAATAGCTAACTTAATTTTTGTGGGCCTTTATTAAGGGAAATACAAAATATGTTTGTATTTTGATAAAAACAAAAAAATCCTTATAAAATTCTAAATTCAGGAACGAATTAATTTTTTTTTCCACAGGCAATATTAGCTCTCACATATCTACTATTTATTATAATTCAGCACAAATAATTGGAATGAATGTTCCGAACACAAAGAACGCCATGGATTGATGATACAAAGTGATGGTTGCAAAATAGCAAGACCTGTGTTTCTAGTTTTTTTTTTCTTTGAGGAAGTATGTAAGTTTAACCTGACAAATTTTTAGAATATATTTTTTTATATTTTGTAATATTAACACTTATTATTTTTTCTACCTGACAGTCACTATCAAGTTTGTCTTAAAAAAACACTTATAGTTAAATAAAATTTCGCGCACAATAGTTCGTATATATTTATCCTTACATATCTATATAGTGTTCCAAAATGACACCCCATGATTTACAATTAGCTAGAAATTAAAACCTACTCCGCTGCACAAATAAGCACACAAACAATCCTAATATTCTTCCACCCATGACCCAAGTCTTTCCCAATACATGCTCTAAAATAATTCGTAAGTCCTACGGCTGCGGAAGCTTGATATATACCTATAAATATACCTAGCTACAGCAAACATTTAATACAACAACATATATAGAAGCATATTTGTGGAATGTTGTTTTTACCTAGTAGGCAAGTGAATTAAGCACCACTTGTGCGTTGATATGTCAGATAGTCCAGACTCCGAGGGCCGCCTCAAGGTGTTGGGGGGAGCCGGTCCCTCAGCTGCCTCAGGCTCTGATGACTCCGCAATAAAGGAACAAGATCGCCTCCTACCGATCGCAAACGTTGGCCGAATAATGAAGCAAATCCTCCCTCCTAACGCCAAAATATCTAAGGAGGCCAAGGAGACGATGCAAGAGTGTGTCTCTGAGTTTATCAGCTTTGTTACTGGAGAGGCATCCGATAAGTGCCGAAAAGAGAAAAGAAAGACGGTCAATGGAGATGATGTTTGTTGGGCTCTCAGCACACTTGGATTTGATGATTATGTTGAGCCAATGAGGCGGTATTTGCAAAAGTATCGTGAGACAGAAGGAGACCGGGCGGCAGCCTCAGGCGGGAACATCAGGGATGATGTTAGAGGTGAGCAAGGTCATTTTATGTTCAATGCCATGGATAGGCAGCATAATAATAGTTCATCATCCTCTAGGAGGCAATTCTAGGTTTTAATTAGAGAATTACAATTGATGGGCTACTTATTTATAGTTATTTATTGTTTATTACTGTAAGAAAACTTCCATCGGTTGGTCATATTGGTTTAGAATTCTTCTTTATATATGTTTGATGTAGGGAGCTCCAAATTCTTTTGGTGAACTTAGGGGACTCTTCAAATTAGTTAAATATTATTCTGGTTTTCTTTCTTTCTTTGCAAATTTTAGTAAGATGTTTGATTCAATTAATGACCAGCTCGAATTGCTTTCAAATATTTCTCTTCTTCTTCAGAACTTCCCAACAACATTAGCTGAAATAAGCGAATTGTGTTTAAATTAGATATTTCTTGTTAAGAATCTTTGACTTCAACTTTTCTGGCAAAATTCCTTTATTAAATTATTACTGTAAGCTCTAAGTTTGTTGGTTTATTCTTTATAATTCTGACTACTCGACCAGAACTTTTTTTTTAAAATGTTGCTTACTAAAAACGTTTCGATCGATTGCCAAAATTTAATAAGTTAAAACTATCTTTTGTAATGTTGAATTTGTCCATGACAAATTTATCTTTTATAATAGACTTAGATTCGCTCTTAGATTCCCCATTTCCTCTGTCTCCTTGGATCCCTCTCCCTCCTTTCCTTTCACACATACACACAAAAATATTTAAACCCTAAACAAATCTGAGACGAAGTTATGGGTGGTATAATTGTTCTTAAGGTCTGCTCCATATTTTGTAGATGGAATGGAATGGAAAGGGATGGTAATGGAGAAAGGAACTAAAACACTAAAACTTAACTCCCAAATTTGAGATGACAAAATTGATGAAACTTCTATAGGATAAATCCCCTCATGCCCCCTCTTTTTCACTGGTTTCCATTGGATTATTTGTGTTCTGGAGCAAGTTAACTTGTCGGGCAGTGGAAGGGCAGCTGCCCTCTTCTCCCGTTCACCCCCTCTCCTCTCTTTTGGAGCAGACCCTAAATGTATATGGTGCGTGGTACGAACATTTGCTACTTATTTATATAGGATACTTACATCAAATTAAATGACTTTTTGAACAACGGCAAAGACTTCAATTATTTAGGAAACTGTATATTAATGTAAACATATGTAGTTATAGTTAATGGCAATCTGTAACACGTCCAATATCATTTACTTTTATTCAGATGCTTTTAGTTGTTATATATGAAGGCTAATGTGCCATCGATGGCACAAAATGCTCAGTGCCATTGAGTCATTTTTTGAGATCCAAATTTCAAACGGTCAATCCAAACCGTTCAAGTGGTTCTCCATATTGAAATAGCCTTCAAGACCAAATTTTACATTTTTAAGAATTTTTTTTGCTTATTATGATATTTTCAAATTGGATATTTCAATATGGAGAATAACTTGAACGGTTCGGATTGACCGTTTGAAATTTGGATCTTGAAAAACGACTCGATGGCACGGGACTCTCCGTGCCATCGATGGCACATTAGCCTTTCTCTCTCTACATATATATATATATATATATATGAAGTTTATTATGCACTATTATACATAGACCCTTCTATGCATCATGACCTTATCGATCGGTATTTTTACAAATTGATAAATCTAATTCAACCAATTTAATCTATGTATTGAAAACTCATTGGAAAATCATATTTTATATTTTTTTTTTGAAAATTTTTAAAACCTGTCATTTTTTTAATGTTCTTTATATTAGTTTGCATAAAAAATGACATGTTTTAAAAAAAATGAAAAAATAGTAAAAAATTTAATAAAATATAATATTTGGTTTGTTTTGAGATTTCAATATATAGATTGGATTGGTTAAATCAAATTTGTCAATTTGCAAAAATATCAATCTATAAGGCCATGATGCACAAAACCTCCAATACATCATAGTGCATAATAAACTTCCTCGTATCTATCTATCTATCTGTTAGCGGGAACTGAACTAGCTACTAGGACCCATGTAGGAGTTCTTTATTTCCAAATTAAGGGGTTTACATTTAAGGGCATAAATTTAATTGGTCGGAATAATTACAGTAAAACTTAACAAATGCTTAAATTTTATCCATTAAGAAACTTCCATTGTTGTAAGTATAGCCGAAAGTACTTACAAAATTATTTTATCTATAGCATTTGAAAGAATATATGATGATTACTTGCGTTTGTACATGCCACCTTACCTCCTGAACGGAGTTAAAATATACCATTTTGCTCATTTATAACTCTGTTGCTTTTCTCTTTTATTTTTAGCTTAATCTGAGTTTATTAAGAAATATGACGTGTTATACATTGAGAAATCACATGTAAAAATCATTTGTACTCCAAGATTAATTTTATGTAAGATACTTGGGTATAGTTTGTTTAGGTATAATAACAAAAAATATAATAGATGAAAATTCTTACAAGATGCAAAATATTCACTGCTCATGAAACTTGATGGTTCAGAATAGCAACTTAGCAAGCATGTAAAAGGAAAAGAAATATAGATGGTTTAGCTCATGGAAAATTGTTGCAACTCTCTTCTAAGCGATATATCAAGCGATTACCAAGGTTGTAACTTGTAAGGCACTCAGTTTGATTCATCCACAAGATTTAGCATGGACAGACTTATTGAAGTAATTACGAGTTTACAATTTTACCTTCTCCCATAAAATTAATAAAAACCAACAATGCATTTTCCTTCCAGAACATATATAAGCTTCATGACACAAAAATATAACATAACAGTAAAAGCTGTCCTCCCATTTGCTTCCGAGCTGATTAAGATACTTTAGTTTTTTTGTAACATTATTGTCATTGTTCCAAGAGTTTACAATATAATTCATATCAGCGAGATAAAAACAAATAACATTTTGCTCCTTCCTTTTATTTTCCTATACTAGTTGATCAAATAGATAACTTCAAGTTGTTGCATTAACATGTATGCATTTATATATCTTCTTAGTTTGTTACTTTGTTATATCGAATGAGATGGAAATTATGACAAAATTAATATAAAAAAGCTGTGTAAATTAAGTTGGATTGACAAAAACCTCTAATAGATATTAATGAGCAAATTAAAGGATGATAGCATATCGACAGATCGATGCAATAAGTTTTAGATTCTTTCAAACACAAATTGATATGAGAAGATATATTGACCACGAGGAATCTTGAGAAAGATGCATAAAAGAAAATCATAATATTTTAGATTCACTTTCTATGTAATAGTTTCTCTATTTAAAAGTACATGATGCCTCTATAAGAAACAATAATATCAATAAAACTTCTCGCCTCATATTTTATGAACCTCCCCCTTTATATATAAAAAAACAGCTATATATGTAAAGTTGAAGGAATAATAATAGATATTTGTATCGTATACAATATGCTTCGTTGGATATTTTTAAAATATCCAAATTCCTAGTTGTGTTTTAACAATATAAAATACAAAAAAAAAAAAGAGAACTGTTTACGCTCTGTCTTTGGATATTTATAACTATACATTATGCTTCTTTCCTGGCTAACATAATTTTGAAAAACTTCTGAGTTCTGATTAAACCTAAAAACAATATATATAATTTGTTTCATACAACAATTTCTTATTTTTCCAAAAAAAGTCTTCAGGTCATTAAAACAGCTGAGAATATACATATAAAAGAACAACCATACAAGTTAATCTAAATAGTGAAGTATATCTATGCCATCTGTAAAAAAAAAAAAATAAACAAAAAATAAAGATAAAACACACACACACATACACATACAAGTGAATATATGCATTGTCATATTCCTACATATGTAATTCGTTCTATTGCGTTGTCCTAAACTGATTTAAGGATATATAACCAAAGGTTTATTGATGTTCCCTTAAATTGAGCAGAGAAGTTGTACTTTACCTTATCTGACTGAATATAAATAAATAATTTGCATTATTTATGGTGAAAGTTACCACCAGAGTTTTGCAACTTGCCATAGTTAATAACATCAGTTTCCATTTAGTTTTGCGTAGAGGGTCCTGTTTAGTGTTTATAACTAAGTTTGTTCCTTCCAATAGGAGTAGTTCAAGACCTAGGAAGCAACAAACACATGAAAAGATGAAATGCCAACTTTAGTATGGGCCTATTGTGTAGCCTTTCTGCTAGGCCTGGAATTCTCTTTACAATAAATCATATAAACAACTAGGAAAAGAAGACCAATTCTCACAATGATTCAAGATCAATGCCACGTGCTCTGTTATTGGAATTGTAACTAAAATCTAGCGCACGCTTAGATTGTGTGACTTGTCGGCATGTGTCGAGAGCCTATTGATCATTTTCAGTAAATAAAACAAGTATGGGAATTTCAAAAATCATTCCTTTCAGAAGAACTGAATGCAACAAGACGTATTCCTATACTAATTCAAGCCATGCATAGTTTGTTCTTCTTGCAACCTATATATCATGCATTACTTTATGAGTTTATTCTAATTTAAAAGAAACAATATGACAATCAGCAAGTTGTACCATCATCCGAAGGTACCTCACTGGCCTGAATATAGAAAATAAAACAAAAAAAATCTTACTAATTAAAATTTTCTGTTAGACAGCGAAAATCCAGAAAGGGCTGACAGAAACATTAACTTCACATTTACATAAAGAAATAATATGTTTTATGTTGATATTTTGCATCTTCAATTTCACTAGGATGCTGTGGTTATGCTCACTCTGAGATAAATAAATTGTTTTTTTTTTAAACTCATAAAAGAGATATATCCCCTAGTTGATAAGCTTGAAAAACACCATCTGCACTTTCATTGCGATTACATGCAATATGTGCTACATGTTGTCTCCCTAGCTCCAGTGAAAAAGAAAAACAAATGTTGCAAGTATACAAAATTTCTAAAAACAATATTAGAATCATAGCTTGGTGATAAGTTGATAACTACATAACAGAAACTGTCCTTCCCAACATTTTACAAATTACACGCTCTGCATCAAACATCAATAACTGTACAATTTTTTTTAATCTGCAAATCAATGTGTAATATATAATTTTACCAAACATTTTGTTGATTTTGAGGTGCAATCTCTTCTCAATACTGGCATTGAAAGGATTTGTAGCAACACGCATCTCGACTTTGTCAGTATCATTCAAAGATGGATGTCTACTTGTCAAGCGCAAATTGAACAGAATGATTGTTGGAGCATCCAAGTTCTAATTATTTATTCACAGAAAACTGGTTATTCCTTACAAGTGGGTTGTCAATTGTAGAAGCAACGATCATTATCCTTTGTACGGGACGGTGTTAGGCCATCAGCATTGGAACATTATTTCTTGACTTTTGAGGAGTTCTGATAAAAAATGTAATAAATAAAATAGAAGATAATATCTCTGTCCATATCATAACCGAACCTCATGCTTATAAGAATGTGCAAGCTTATAAGAATGTGCAAAATCGCGAAGCTCGTCAGTCAATTTTGCGAGTTCACCAATGGAAGACGCTAACTATTACCGTGCACTTCCTAGAGTTTTGCTAACTACAAGTGTACACGAGGATCAACTACTCCCCATAGCCAATGTAGGAAGGATAATGAAGCAGGTACTACCACCAAACAGCAAGATATCGAAAAAGGCAAAGGAGACAATGCAAGAGTGTGCATCAGAGTTCATAGGATTTGTGACCGGAGAAGCTGCAGATAGATGCAGAAAAGAGAAGCGCAAAACGATAAATGGAGATGACATTTGCCATGCTTTTGAGGCTCTTGGCCTTGATCACTATGCAGAAGCCATGAAGAGTTACGTGGATAGATACAGGGAATGCGAAAATCATATGATATCCCTGAAGGTCAATACAAATGCTCAGTTGGACTCAGATAGAGCTGAATTATCTCTCTTTGAGGGTGGTTTGCTGCATGAATACGATCAGACATGCCCAAATGTTGCAACAACAGAGTTCTTTTAATTGCAGTGTTTTGTATTTCAAGATATCATATCCATGTGTGTGTATGCATGTGTGAGCTTGTTTGTTTTTGTGTTTCCTCTGTGTGTATGTGCGAGAGAGAGAGAGAGAGAGACAGTGCTATGTAACACTTATTATCATTTAAGGATTAATTGTTTCTTAAATTTTTCCATGAAAACGCACTTCATTTAAGTAGAGGAATCATATAACATATGTCATTCACTCTCAATTTATTAGGTATTCCAATTAGATATTCTGGTAGTTGATTCCAAAATTGGGTGAAATTGTATACCTATATGTATAAACTATATTTTACATGAAAATTGTATAAAATTGCTAATAATTTTTGTGCAATTAGTATGACTAAGTGCTAGTAATGTATGCACAAAAGTATGTGAAGGCTCTTGCATCAGCTAACAGAAAGAAGAAGTTTTCTGCCAGAGTACCTACTAGTTTGTGTGCTTTGCTCACAGATTTGAAGTAGATAAGGTGCGCGCTTTCTCAATTTCCAATAAATCCTTCCACCAATGCAACATATAGCTGCCAATCACACAAAAGCGGAATGTCGGGTCGAACAACTAAAAAGATAGGTTTGCTAATTAGGTTTTTTATCCTTTCCAGAAATAAAGCTTGAGGGGACCATTAGTTTCTATGTATTTATAATCTGAACTCTTGTATGGTACAACATTTTTTTTAAAGAACTTTTTATCAGAGGAGTTGTTCTACATTATTGATTATGCTGTATTTTGATATAAATATACCAATTTTATTCGTTGGAATATATAAAGTTGCTTGCAATCAAGTGGCAAGTTGGGCAGTGATATCAGGGATCGGACTCAACGGCACGGAACAGCATAGAAGCACACATCGACAAAATTGAATACAACAAGATGGCAAAATTATGAAAAGATCCGCACGTAAAGTGCCTCTTTTATTTTTCTATGTATTGTTGGAATCATTTTGCAAGAAGAACGTCATTATTCGAATCACCATGCGGATTGCAAGTTTAGGTAAATCAGCATTACCGCCATCATGGTCTCCCTAAAAATATAAAATAGCCGAGCCAACGGCAATGGAAACAAAAAGGTAGATGCTGTAATTAAAAATAATAACTGGAAAAGTGTTTTTGTACAGTTAAATAACATAGTTGGATTCTTTTTGTCCATCTTCAGATGAGAGTTCAGCAAGAGAATAACGTTGAATGGGGAAAAAAAAATGTGAAGAGACTGCTTTTTTTTTAAAAAAAAAAAACAAAAGTAATACTTTTCAGCCGAATATTTCCCGAGAAGGACTGCCGAATGGCAGCACATAAACCACCATTACATTGATCGAGAATTTCGGTGGGTATATCATCCCTACGATCTGCTATTAACACTGAAACGGTTATTATACATATCAGATGAATGTGCTATAGAAAAGTCCTGAATATCTACAAAATATATCATTTTCTTAAAGAATTGGTACTTTGTGCAATACGATTGGTGCTTATTTGAAGGTTCATCTGTTAATTACTTAATTGTTACACTTTTCAAGATGATTCTGGTACATATAAAATCCATAAATTTAAATATCTTAACGCCTTAACATTTTGACCAAGTGTCATATAGTACAAGACCTGGTGACTGCACAAACAACCATAGCTGGAGGTTGAATTTTTTCACAATTTAGTAATCAGGATGTATTAAATAAACATTTTCAGTTTTTTCACTAATCATTGCAGTACCTTCATGCTGACAAAATGAATCATATACCAATAGCCTGTCAGAGTACCTATTTATATTGCTAAGACTTAACTAGCTAGGTACGTAGAAGAACTGTACTTGATCCATATAAGCATATAGACCTACATTCTATAAAATGGAAATCGTTCAGCCTAATCATTGCCGCTAGAAAATTAACTAAAAGATCATCACTATACATTTGCATTCTAATTGTTTGAGATATATTCAATCAAAATGTCTTGGATGGATAGATGCTCCAAACCATTTAATAGAAATTTTTAGCACCCGCTTGTTTATACCAAGACCTCCGTTATATTAGATAAAAAATTTCATGTCGTATAGATCCAAATAATATAGATGAAAGAAGATGTTCCAATTCCAGTATAATAGGGGCAATAATTTTTATTAAGTGCAAAATCAGCATGCTTTTGTGTATTATTATCTCTGGACACTGGACACTGGACTCTGGACTGGTATACAAATTGTTGAACTTTTCACAGGTACATATTGGGCTACGCTAGAAACTATGCACGTTTGAATTCGTTGGGCCATAAAAATTGGATTAAACTAAAGATACTATAGTCCTCTTCTTTTTCTTTTGTTGTTTTATTATTTATTTATTTAATAATAATAATAATAATAATAATTATTATTATTATTATTATTATTATTATTATTATTATTATTATTATTATTGTTATTATTATTATTATTAGATTAACTATCATGAGAAAAAAATTAATTATCTTGAAAAAAAATGCTAATTATCCTAGAATAAATGTGGGGAGAGGGAGGAAAACATAGGATAGGGAGGAGAGGAATATGCTCTGGGATGAGAGACAAAAATAAAAAGATAGTTAGTGCTTCATTAATTGTATTTTGAAAAAGAAAAAGAGAGAAAGCTCGTCATTAAGGAGGAGGGTGGAATGATAAAATGTGGGGATGATCCTTATAACCGGATTAGTTAATTAAGGAAATTGCTTTCCATCATCCCTATCATCTCCAAATCTTCATTAATTATCTACCATGTCTTCATTAATAGGGAAGTCCAGGGGATGATGGAATCATCCCTTTCATCCTCATCCCCTCTTTCCTTTTTTGGAATGTAATTAATCCAATGTACTCCAATGCAATTAATCCAATTATGCTGGAAGAAAATGCTAATTGTTCTAGTTGTTTTGCAAAAAAAAAAAATAATTGTGATGGAAAAAATACTAATTGTTCTAGTTGGTAAACTAATTGTTCAAGTTGTTAAGTTAATTGTTCTAGTTGTTCTGGAAAAAAAAAATTTGCTGGAAAAAAATGCTAATTGTTCTAGTTGGTAAACTAATTATTCTAGTTGTTAAACTAATTGTTCTAGTTGTTCTGGAAAAAAATAATTGTGCTGGAAAAAAATACTAATTGTTCTAGTAGTTCCGGAAAAAAAAATTGTGGTGGAAAAAAAGTACTAATTGTTCTAATTAATGTTATTGACTGTTTTTGAAAAAAAAACTAACTGTTCTAGTTGTGCATATGGCAGTTATTAATGAAAACAGAAAGGGAGGGGAGGGGGAGGGAGCGAAATAAAGAGGGAGAGAGGGGATAAGTCACAGGGGATGATGTGGAAATCATTCCAAAAATGAAAAGCAGTTATTAATATTCATTCCCTCATCCTCTTTTTTTTCGGAATGCAATTAATCCAACTGCTGGGGGATAATGGGATGATAAATCTTAAGGATGATAGTTATCAGCCCCGGTTAATTAAAGCATAAACTATTGAACCAGCTTCTTAATTAAACTATTCAAGAGTCAAGACGAATGTTAAATATTGAATATTTGCGCACCATCTACATGCAGTTGTCCGTATTCGCACAAATTGACTCATTAAATTGTTTGAATCGTAATGATCGCAGTTATGTAACACGGCGGTTTCCATCAATCTACTTTGTATTTCGAACTGGTATTCTAATTTCTACGCAGGGGACTCTCAATTGTACTATATATAGTGTTTACCACTTATCCGGCGGGTCGGACCCTACCCGGGATAAATCCAGTCTTTTTCCCGTACCGACCCGAACCGTACATGGACCGAGATGGACTGAGGGGTGGTCCGAGTCGGGTTTATCAAGGGTTTAGGCCGCACTTTCTAGTATAGACCCGTGTTAACCTGTGGACCGAACCGGACCGGACTGACCCTTAAACCCACCCTAATCCCGTAAAAACCCGCGATAAACCCTTAAACCCGTCTATAGACTAAAAAATTATTTTATTATTAATTATATTTGAATTTGTTCAATTAATTATTTATTCCATAGATATTATTAGACATAATATATTTGAACTAATTTTTATAACTTATATTTTACAATTTTTTGTCATGCAAACCATCAACAATTAAAAAAAATTAAAAAATTACAAATCAAATTTAAAATAAAATAAATTCAAAATAGACTACAAAATTATACTTAATTATTTGATCTATAAATATAATATATTTTAAGTTTTTAACAAATTTTTATATATTTATTTTACAAATTTTTGAGATGAAAACAATGAAAAAAGAAAAAAATTTAAAATCTGAAAAAAAAAAACCGTTTTTGGACCGACCTTGGACCGGACCGGCCCGCCTTAACCCGTCCGGCTCACCTAGGGTCGGGTCTATCAAGGGTTTGGACCAAAGTTTGGGAGGTGGATAGTGATAACCCGTCCCATCTTAACCCGTGAACCCGTGCTAGACCGGCCTGGACCGGAATGGACAGTTTGGTTAACACTAATTAATCGTTTGAATTTTGGATCTTAAAAAACAACTCATGTGTATGGAGACGATCCGTACACATCAGTGTATTTTATCCATTATATATATATATATATATATATATATATATATATATATATATAGAGTTTTGCTATGGTGAGTTGCAACTCACCGAAGGATCGGTGAGTCGTGCTCAAAACTCCTAAATCTAGTTCAAAATGACCGATCCAAACCGTCCAATATGATCTCTATATTGAAATCTCCATGCAGACCAAATTTTATATTTTTTTTGAAATTTTTAAGTATTTTTTTCGGATTTTTAAAAACTGTTGTTTTTTAACGGTTCAGAACTAATTAGATTAACGATTTTTTAAAATTTCAAAAAAATACTTAAAAATTTCGAAAAAATGTAAAATTTGGTCTGCATGGAGATTTCAATAGGGAGATCGTATTAGACGGTTTGGATCAGTCATTTTGAACTAGATTTAGGAGTTTTGAGCGCGACTCACCGACCCTTTGGTGAGTTGCAACTCACCATAGCAAAACTCTATATATATATATATATATATATATATATATATATAGAGTTTTGCTATGGTGAGTCGCGACTCACCAGAGGGTCTGTGAGTCGGGCTCAAAACTCATATGTGTTGTTCAAAATGACCGATCCAAACCATCCAATACGATCTCTCTATTGAAATCTCCATGCATACCAAATTTTACATTTTTTCAAAATTTTTAAGTATTTTTTTGAAATTTTAGAAAATCGTTAATCTAATTAGTTCTGAACCATTCAAAAATAGCAATTTTTAAAAATCCAAAAAAAATACTTAAAAATTTTGAAAAAATGTAAAATTTGGTCTACAAGGAGATTTCAATAGGGAGATCATATTGGACGGTTTGGATCAGTCATTTTGACCCAGATCTAGGAGTTTTGAGCCCGACTCACAGACCCTCTGGTGAGTCACGACTCACCATAGCAAAACTCTATATATATATATATATATATATATATATATATATAGTTTTGCTATGGTGAGTCGCGCTCAAAACTCCTAAATCTAGTTCAAAATGACCGATCCAAACCGTCAAATATAATCTCTCTATTGAAATCTCCATGCAGACCAAATTTTATATTTTTTTGAAATTTTTAAGTATATTTTTCGGATTTTTAAAAACTGTTGTTTTTGAACGGTTCAGAACTAATTAGATTAACGATTTTCTAAAATTTCAAAAAAATACTTAAAAATTTCGAAAAAATGTAAAATTTGGTATGCATAGAGATTTCAATAGGGAGATCGTATTAGACGATTTGAATCGGTCATTTTGAACTCGATTTAGAAGCTTTGAGCGCGACTCACCATAGAAAAACTCTATATATATATATATATATATGTATATGTATATATACATATATATATATATATATATATAGAGTTTTGCTATGGTGAGTTGCAACTCGCCAAAGCCTTTGTGAGTTGCAATCAAAACTCATATATCTACTTCAAAATGACCGATCCAAACCGTCTAATGTGATCTCTCTATAGAAATCACCATACAAACCAAATTTTATATTTTTTTGAAATTTTCAAGTATTTTTTTCGGATTTTTAAAAACTGCTATTTTTGAACAATTCAGAACTAATTAAATTAATGATTTTCTAAAATTTCAAAAAAATACTTGAAAATTTCGAAAAAATTTAAAATTTGGTCTGTATGGAGATTTCAATAGGGAGATCATATTAGACTGTTTTGATCGGTCATTTTGAATTAGATTTATGAGTTTTGATTGCAACTCATGGAGCCTTTGGTGAGTTGCAACTCACCATAGCAAAACTATATATATATATATATATATATAGTTTAGCTACGGTGAGATGCATCACAAAAAGTCCTCCGTGAGTCGCACTCAAAACTCCTAGATTTGGTTAAAAATGACTAATCTAAACCGTTCAATACGATCTCCTTATTGAAATCTCCATGTAGACCAAATTTTACATTTTTTCGAAAATTTTTAAGTATTTTTTTCGGATTTTAGAAAATTGTTAATTTAATTAGTTCTAAACCGTTCAAAAACTGTAGTTTTTAAAAATCTGAAAAAAAAATACTTAAAAATTTTGAAAAAATATAAAATTTGGTCTACATAGAGATTTCAATAGGAAGATCATATTGGACGGTTTGGATCGGTCATTTTGAACCAGATTTAGGAGTTTTGATCGCGACTCACGGAAGACTTTTTGTGATGCATCTCACCATAGCTAAACTATATATATATATATGAGGAGGGTTCCGGTGCCACAAAATTAGAGTGCCACCAAATGTCACGTATTAGGAACCGTTAGATCTCAAATTGATAAATGGTTGGGATCTCGTCTTCATTAAAACCATCTCTCTCTTCGTATCGCTCTGTGAAATGAAAAGAAAAGAGAGAACGAAAGAAAACCCAAATCGCTTCCCTCTCCGGCCGTTCTCTTCCACCATCGGCAGCTCAATTTCTCGTCATGTCCCACATCTTTGGTCAGTTCTCTCCCTCCTCATCACCTTTATCTCTCTCATCCCTACTTTTGTCACTTCTGCCGCGACTCTGATAGCTCTCGCTCGAAATCCTAAATTTCTCCACCACCGAACTGGTCCTCTACCTTAAGTAGCGATTTTATGGACTCAAAAAAGTTTCGAATCGGAAGGACGTCTTATTGGCTCAACTCTTGAAATGGTATTGCCTCCCCCCCCCTCTGACACGCACATACATGGTTTAGTTTTGGTATATGCTACCAATCATTGCAAACCATCAACAATTCAATTTTTAGGTTCTACAGAGCATCAATAGATGAAATTTTTAACCCCACATATGGTTGTGCTAGCACTTTTTCCAATTTCCAAACGATAATCAGGTCTGACAAATCAGCCTTGTGTGGATTAGTAAGGCTGGTGGTGCATAGCGCCTACAACAGTGGTACCTCTATTTCCTACATTTCCCTTCATGCTTACTTAAAACAATAGCATCTAAACTGCAATATGAATAACAATTACAGTCAAAAGAAAATGGAATAATTTATTAAAGTGGTATTATCATCTTTTCATGCTTACTTGGCATGTTAACAAAGTATGACACTAGACTTATTTTATTACCAGTAGACCTTGATTGGTTCCAATGGTAGAAGAACAAATGATCCATGTTACCACTTTGATATATGTTAGAAGAACAATGATGGTTCTGAATAATGGTTGTAAATATGGGCTTTTCTAATGTAACATTGAGATTTTTATCAATCTATTATAGCTGATACATTTACCTTTTGATATGTGTTAGGAGAATGATATAATGACTCAAGAGATGACAGTTGAAGGATCATGGTGAAGCAGCAAATGAAGAGCTAGTGGAAATGCAAAGCTGCTCTAATTCTGATAGCTTTTATGTTATTTTTTATCATTTTTTTAATACTAGAAATCATTTAAGTAACATAAACGCAAGCTAAGAGTTTAGACAAATTTTGAGAGTTTTTTTTTTCATTTTGTACTTAGCTGTAATAAGTGTTTGACATTTTTCCAGAGAAAAAAAAAAGCAATGTTTATTTCCTGATGATTGTATTGATTATACTTGTAAACATTTTAAGGGCAAAATCATTGATATGGACATCTAGTACTTGTTAATCTATGAAAAAGTTGCCAAATTGTAACAATATACAATGATGGTATGTCTAGTATACAATGAACTTGATGAAGACTGCAACCTAGCAGCATGTCTAGCGTGTCCAATATGTCAAGTTGTTACAATATAGTTATACAATATAAATTCTGAGCTTATCATTGATCTAAAATATAATACTTTTGTATTCTAACAAAGTCACTTACACATCAAGTCATCTTTACATACAAAAGATCCATATTGATAATTAGTTCAAGCTTACATTCAATTTATATTCTAGCTAAGAAAAAAAGAAATAAAATATACATTCAACAATTAAAATGTAACAACCAGAAAACTTAATATCATGGCACCAAGCACGTACACCAAAATATGTAGCCAGTAATTAATTAATGCCCTGAGTCTTTAAAAAAAATTAATGTTAGAGAAGTGTATACATATAAGTAAAACAAACAACAGTGTATACAATTAATTTAGCCTAAATTGGACTTAATTATAATTTTGCTAGCCCTCAATTATGCAATCAGAATCACAAGTAGGCTTTTGTATGTAGCATCACCTAACCAATACTCAATCAACTACAAGTAATATTCAGGAACCATTAAAGTTTTATTTTAGAGAACCAACATATTACCCCTTCATAGTAGCACAATCTCCTAATCTTCAACCTGCAAATAATATAAAGTATATAAATCAATATAAATATGCACCACAACTATAAAGCATATTATAAATTGATAATAGAGAACTTACATTCTTAACTAAGTTGCTCACAGGTTCTAATATCGTGGCCTAGTACATTACAATTAGAACACCTTCGTCTTCTTTTCATCAAAACTTCAACTCTACTCATTATACGACCTTTTCGTGAGACCTTCACAGATTTCTTTGGTCAACCCTTTGTTCTAGAGATGACTAGATCTTGCAATGGAGTATGATCATTAAGCTCTTGTTCTCTTGGTTCTTCAATTTTTCTCATACTAATTGGACCTTCCATTGCAACCACCTTGTTGTATGTTTCTTCTATAAAATCACTATCAACTGATAGGTTTTCTCTGATGTGTCTAAATAAGATGACAAATGGTTTACCATACGGTAAAAAATCATATTTCTCAAAACCAAAGGCAACTCATCACAGTTTCTTTGAACTGAAATATCCATGTCATAAACCACTTCTGTTGTCCAACGAGACAAAATGAAATGAGCAGGAATTTCTTCAACATCCCTTTTATGAAGTACTCCTAAGATATGTCAACACAAGATACCTTTAAACTCAAACAAATGGCACTCGCACCAGCCGTTTAGTGAATCTAGATTAATGTATAAAAGACACTTTCTTTCTAGCTTTCTAAAACATGGCACCTCATAGATGGTGTAGGTACCATCCATTCCAATTTCAATAGTCCTCATGTAGATACCTACAATAAGCTCATCTTGGAATAAGTTAAAAACATTCCTTATGTACACTATGGCTCCATGAAGTTCTAAAGGAGATTTAGCTTTGGTTGGAAATTTGTACTTGGAGACATACTGCTCATCTTGCTCATCTAAGTAACGACACTCAAGAGCCTTTTCATACTTGATCACAAACTCACGCAAGGTAGTCCCATTGTTGACAAATGAATCAAAGAATGAGTGCATGCTCTCGCTTCTTTGTGTCGTGTTCATGCCTGCAAAAAATATAGTTCAATTATAAACTAGAATCCATGAGTGTCGTATTTCATACAATCCATTAAGCCATGTATTTCCCACTAGTTTGTATCTCTCTATTATGGTTTTCCAATCTTTTTCAAATACCTCAGGAGAGATTGAATCTCTAATGCAATTTGACATTTCCTTATGATATCCATATCTTGATTTGCACATCCCAATCTTTGAAGGGAACTTATTAGTGATGTGCCACAAACATAAACGGTGAGTAGTTCCAGGAAAGACTATTTTGACAGCATTTCCAATTGATTGATCTTGATCGATGAGAATCGAATTTGGTGCTTTTGCATGCATGGCCTCTAACCAAGTTGTGAAAAGCCACACAAAACTTTCTTCCTGCTCATCTTGAAGTAATGCATAGCCAAAAAAGATAGATTGTAAGTGGTTATTAACTCCAACAAAGTTAGCAAATGACATCTCATATTTGTTGGTTCGGTAGGTTGTATCAAAAACCATCACATCCCCAAATTTTTCATAACAAAGTCGTCCCCTAGCTTCTACCCAAAAGAAATTAATCATCCTGCCCTCCTTGTCACAATCAATTGCATAAAAAAATTAGGATTCTCATTTTGCTTTCTTCTACAATATTCTACAACAGCTTGTGCATCACCTATGACAAGATCTTTCCTCCTTTTATCTCTCATGTGGTTATAACAATCCCTTTCATTAAAATTCATGCCATCCATATTACTAAGTATTGTTGGAACCTTTCCAATTGGGAGACCGGTCTCATTAAATTTTTCTACAAGGTTCTTAGCCACTGCTGGCATGCACTTATTAGGTATAAGATAGCATTTACTCTTAGGACTTACCATGTTGTGATTGTGATCATTACTGAACTTGTGTGCCATCCATGCATTTTTTTTCTTGTCTCATTTGACAACTTGCATGGCTTCACATCCACATCTCCGAGTTAGTGTTCTTCTATCCTGTTCTTTTGCAATAGACAATTCCTTTTGTTTTTTTCTCTAAACAAAATCCTTGACAAGAACACACAAATTCTCAACTTGATATGCTTCCTCTCCTACCAGGACAAGTATTTCGTATCCGAACAGTGAATCCATTGGCCTTGGCAAAAGCTTTGTATAATTCCTCAGCTTTTCTAGAGATGTGAATACCATGCCTTCATAAAATTTCAGACCATCAATATTTTGATCAGTATACTCAATGTTGCCAGCATCAATTCTACCACTCCCAAACCCCACTTCAATACCAGACTTACCAATATCTTCATTCAATTCCTTAGTATTAAAAACCTCTTCATTATCCTTGGATAGCACTGGCTCCTAATTAAAAAAAAACGGCAACAAATTGAGTAAAAAAAAATGAAAAGTATCACACTAATTACAACGTACCATGCGTTATTTCAAATTACAATTCCAAATTATTTTATCAATAAATTAAAAACCAACCAAAGATTATGTATTGAAATAACGACACAAATATCTACAGCACAAAAATAAAGCAAGCTTTCTAAACCAAGTATGCGTGTATGTGCATGTCAGAGGGGGAGAGGCAATACCATTTCAAGAGGTGAGCCAATAAAATCAAGATGTCCTTCCGATTCCTAACTTGTGCGATTCCATAAAATCGTTGCTTGAGGTAGAGGACTAGTTTGGTGGTGGAGAAATTTAGGGTTTCGAGCGAGAGCTATCGGAGTCGCGGCAGAAGTCACAAAAGTAGGGAGAAGAGAGATAGAGGTGACGAGGAGGGAGAGAACTGGCTAGAGAGGTGGGGCTCGAGGAGAAATTGAACTGCCGATGGTGGAAGAGAACGGCCGGAGAAGGAAGGGATTTGGGTTTTTCTTTCGTTCTCTCTTTTCTTTTCATTTCACAGAGGGATACGAAGAGAGAGATGGTTTTAATGAAGACGAGATCCCAACCGTTTATCAATTTTAGATCTAACGGCTCCTGATACGTGACATTTGGTGGCACCGGAACCCTCCTCTATATATATATATAGAGAGAGAGAGAGAGAGTTTTGCAATGGTGAGTTGCGATCAAAACTCTTAGATTTAGTTTAAAATGACCGATCCAAACCGTCCAATATGATCTCTCTATTGAAATCTTCATGCAAACCAAATTTTATATTTTTTTTGAGATTTTTAAGTATTTTTTTCGGATTTTTAAAAACTGTTGTTTTTGAACGGTGAACTAATTAGATTACAATTTTCTAAAATTTCAAAAAAAATACTTAAAAATTTCGAAAAATTGTAAAATTTGGTATGCATGGAGATTTCAATAGGGAGATCATATTGGACAATTTGGATCGGTCATTTTGAACTAATTTAGGAGTTTTGATCGCAACTCACCGATCCTTTGATGAGTTACAACTCACCATAGCAAAACTCTATATATATATATATATAGAGTTTTGCTATGGTGAGTCGCGACTCACGTGAGTCGCACTCAAAAACTCCTAGATCTGGTTCAAAATGATCGATCCAAACCGTCCAATACGATCTCCCTATTGAAATCTCCATGCAGACCAAATTTTATATTTTTTAAAAATTTGTAAGTATTTTTTTCGGATTTTTAAAAACTGCTGTTTTTGAACGGTTCAGAACTAATTAGATTAACGGTTTTCTAAAATTTCAAAAAAATACTTAAAAATTTTGAAAAAATATAAAATTTGGTTTGCATGGAGATTTCAATAGGGAGATCGTATTGGACGGTTTGAATTGGTCAGTTCGAACCAGATTTAGAAGTTTTGAGCGCGACTCATAGACCCCTGGTGAGTCGCGTCTCACCATAGCAAAACTCTATATATATATATATATATAGAGAGAGAGAGAGAGAGAGTTTAGCTATGGTGAGTCGCTCTCAAAGCTCCTAAATCTAATTCAAAATGACCGATCCAAACCGTCCAATATGACCTCTCTATTGAAATCTCCATGCAGACCAAATTTTATATTTTTAAGTATTTTTTTCGGATTTTTAAAAACTGTTGTTTTTGAACAGTTCAGAACTAATTAGATTAACGATTTTCTAAAATTTTAAAAAAATACTTAAAAATTTCAAAAAAATGTAAAATTTGGTCTGCATGGAGATTTCAATAGGGAGATCGTATTAAACGGTTTGGATCGGTCATTTTGGACTAGATTTAGGAGCTTTCAGCGCGACTCACCGACCATTTGGTGAGTTGCAACTCACCATAGCAAAACTATATATATATATATATATATATATATATATAGAGTTTTGCTATGGTGAGTCGCGCTCAAAACTCCTAAATCTAGTTCAAAATGACCGATCCAAACCGTCCAATATGATCTCTCTATTGAAATCTCCATGCAGACCAAATTTTATATTTTTTCGAAATTTTTAAGTATTTTTTTCGAATTTTTAAAAACTGCTGTTTTTGAACGGTTGAGAACTAATTAGATTAACGATTTTCTAAAATTTCAAAAAAATACTTAAAAATTTCGGAAAAATGTAAAATTTGGTCTGCATGGAGATTTCAATAGGGAGATCGTATTAGACGGTTTGGATCGGTCATTTTGAACTAGATTTAGGAGCTTTGAGCGCGACTCACCGACCCTTTGGTGAGTTGCAACTCACCATAGCAAAACTCTATATATATATATATAGAGAGAGAGAGAGAGAGAGAGGTTGGCTAATGTCCTTTGGATAGGACTGAGCCCCTGTCCTATTCACTTCTAAATCGTTGGATGACTTCATGAAATCAGATCCGATGGCTACGATTTTTGCGCTGAGGAGAGCGATGGTGTTAATTTGCAAATGTAAAGCACACTTCCGTTCTCCGTTTCTCCTCCATCAGTGCGCTCTCCCTCTGTCTTTCTGTTAAACACGCTGAGAAATCTGATAAGATACCTACCCCTCCCTTTATTGTTCTTCCCTTCTCCACTTCTCTCGTAAATGTGGAGATGAGAAGCCCAGCGCCACAACTCGCCTCCTCCTTGCCCCGCCCAGGCTTAGCTCAGTGCTGAGAGACTATCTCCGCCTAGTGCCGAAACTCGCCTCATTCTTTTCCCGCCTCAGTTTCTAACAAAATACAACTTCGACTCTGCTCACTTCCGAAAGGAGAGGTAAGCGAACCACAAAAATCCTAGATTCACTAATTGGGACTGGTGCGGTTGAGGCCAAATTAGCAATTGTGATGGTTAATTTTGTACATTTTTTCTTCCTAATTCTTGTCAGGAGAATCTTTGTGCAATCCGACACAATTTTAAGTAATACAATCTGATTTTGATGTGGGCCTAATTAGTTCAGCTATTAATTAGCAATGAATTAATTTGTGTTCTTAAGTATGTACCAGTAATGGTTTTGCTGCTTTGGTTTTACATGCACTGTCATGTTGTGCTTTTAATTTTGTACTGGTAAAAATAGTAGAGGTTCCAGTGTGTTTCTTGTTAGATTGTTTTGACAAAGGAAATGTAAAAACAACATCAATACCCTTGTCAGAATTAAGTTAACCCAGAAACAACATCAACACCAAAACTACTAGCGATTGAGTTCTTAAACTGAATTTGTCCCAAAATTAAGTTTGAAATGGTGTTTCACTGTAATTTGTATCAACTGAAATGGTATTTCTTTGCACTAGTTTGTAGGAATTGAATATACTAAGCTTAAACGAGTATGATGAAGGTGCATCACCAACAATTATTAATCAGACTAGCAGCCAACATGCACAGGACGTTCTGGTCTTGGATCAACTTTTGGTGCTTTCTTTGGGTTTCATGCAAGGATAGCCACTAATCCATCTTTCTTTGGCTCAAGAAGCACACAGTAGTAGTAGGGATTAATGAAGATGAGTATCGATTTGATATAATTTTTATTTTCTTTTCTTGGTTTCTTGTGCGACACTACATGTGGTAATGGTTCAGATATAGTCGGGCTGGTTTAAATTTCATTTCTTGTGTTTGCTGGTTGGTTGGTTGGTTTCATTCTAGAATTTTCTTGCTGGCGTCACTGAACCTCGACAAGTTTTTTTTCATTTTCTTTTTATTTTAGTCTTTTGTACAATATTAATGTAAGAACTTGTTAATTTAATGTAGACTTGTTAATTATGTATCTTGTTGATTATATTTTCTAATGATGTATAAAAGATGAGTAGTTGTGAAGATGAAGAGTTGGAAATATGTTTATTTTTTACACTTTTGTTTGCTTGCATACTTTACTGGCATACTTGTTAATTATATATCTTGTTTATTTTATTATCTTTCACTGTTAGTAGGATCCAGTACTGGCATACTTTACTGGTATAAGCTATGATATATGATGCAAAGGTCTTAAGAAACAAACAACCAAAGACAAGCCATTTGTCAATTCGCTGAAGTTGCTTTTCATTCTCAATTACATTTTTTTATTTATCCAATAATTTAGTCTAAACACTCGAGTCATTCGTCTTTTTAAAAGCTAAATGAAGCTTGTGACAGCACTAACAATTAGAATTTCACCAGTATTAACACATTCCATAGCACAAATATAACTTGTGATCGCATCATTATCCTCAGATTCAAATGCAACATCCAAATCTTCAGATTCCTCTCCACTATCCACATCATTATCCTCTTGTTTGTTTCCTCTAGCCTTTCCATGTGCTTTATTCAGCTGAAAAAAATGGCGGATTAAAACAGAAATGTTAAACAAAAAATCAGCATAAATGTTAAATAAAATAGAAATGTAAAACAAAAACTTAATTTGTGGTTCCTTTCAAGATTGAAATCACTGAATTGAGAGATACATGTAACCATTCTGAAAATGAATTGAAAGATGCATGTAACCATTCTGAAAATGTATTGGATTTTTAGGTACCGATACATGTGTTCTGATATATACGATTGACAGGAGTTGAACTTACCTACAATTCTGCCATCTCAGATCGCAAGTATAATGAGGAAAGAAAAAAAAGTATCTATTTTGAACTTGCTCCGCTATTGCCTTCATGTCACCTTTAATTTAACTCTGAAATAGTACAATTTAAGAAAAAGAGGGATTATTTGTCTATAAATATCTGCTGAAGCAACAATCAAAGAGAGAGCATACTTGGATCGCTAAAATTAAAGAAGGAAAAGCTAAATATGAAAAGAAATTGAAAAGGGAAAAGGCAGTGCTTACTTGGATCGCCAAAGCGTTGGTGTCCATGACTTTTAAGTGAGAGAGTGAGAGAGAGGGAAAGATAGGGTTCCCCAAAATCAAGCGAGAGAGATCCAGACAGAGGTCAGGACGAAGAGAAATCGAAGAGCGTCGTATTTCTAGGATTGCTGCGGAGAGAGAGTTGCAAAAGTGCGAGGTGCGATGAAGGAAGTCAGGCTAGGTTTTCTTCCCTCTCTCTCTTTCGCTAAGAGAGCTGGCAGAGAGCGGAGAATAGAAGGAACAGAGATGGAGAGGAGAGGAAACGGAGAGGGTAAGAGACGGAAACACATAACGGAAAAATAAAAAAAATTGCTCTCTCTGCGCGCTAAAATATGAACTGTCCGATCTCATCATCGCACGAAGGTTAAAACGATCTAACGGTAGAAAACTTAATAGGAGAGGGGCTCAGTCCTCTCCACGGGACTTTAGCCAATATATATATATAGTTTTGCTATGGTGAGTTGCAACTCACCAAAGAGTTCGTGAGTTGCAATCAAATTTATTGAAATCTCCATACAGACCAAATTTTATATTTTTTTGAAATTTTTAAGTATTTTTTTCAGATTTTTAAAAACTGCTGTTTTTGAACGGTTTAGAACTAATTAGATTAACGATTTTCTAAAATTTCAAAAAAATACTTAAAAATTTCGAAAAAATGTAAAATTTGGTCTGCATGAAAATTTCAATAGGGAGATCGTATTAGACGGTTTAGATCAGTCATTTTAAACTAGATTTAGGAGTTTTGAGCGTGACTCACCGACCCTTTGGTGAGTTGCAACTCACCATAGCAAAACTCTATATATATATATATATATATATAATATCTGTTGTGCACCATGATGCATAGAGCCTTCTGTGCATCATGACCGTTTTGGTCGGTCGTTTTGCAAATCGACAAATTTAATTCAACCAATCTTATTTATATATTGAAATCTCATGGTAGACAAAATTTTACATTTTTTTAAATTTTTTTACTATTTTTTATGAATTTTTTAAACCTTGTCATTTTTTGATACAAATTAGTAGGAAGAATATTCCAAAAATGACAAGGTTTAAAAAATTCATAAAAACTAGTAAAAAAATTTCAAAAAATGTAAAATTTTGTCTACCATGAAATTTCAATATATAGATAAGATTGGTTAAATTAGATTTGTCAATTTGCGAAAGGACCGACAAAAACGATCACGATACACAGAAGCCTCTATGCATCATGGTGCATAATAGATATTCTATATATATATATAGAGAGAGAGTTTTGCTATGGTGAGTTGCAACTCACCAACGGGTCGGTGAGTTGCGATCAAAACTCGTAAATCTAGTTCAAAATGACCGATCCAAACCATCTAATACGATCTCCCTATTGAAATCTCTATGCAGATCAAAATTTATATCTTTTTGAAATTTTTAAGTATTTTTTTCAGATTTTTAAAAACTGTTGTTTTTTAATGGTTCAGAACTAATTAGATTAATGATTTTCTAAAATTTCAAAAAAATACTTAAAAATTTCGAAAAAATGTAAAATTTAGTCTGCATGGAGATTTCAATAGGGAGATCGTATTTGACGGTTTGAATTGGTCATTTTGATCTACATATATCAGTTTTGATCGCAACTCACGGACCCTTTGGTGAGTTGCAACTCACCATAGCAAAACTATATATATATATATATAAACTGAATCCCACTTCATATACCCCAGAACGGACAAATCGATTTTTTGTTGTCTTATTTAAAGTAGTTTGCATCGTCATTTATTTAAAATATTTATTAAACAAAACAGAAAATAGAAATGAAAGCAACGTCAGGCATATGAGCAAGTCAACATTTCCGTGGCTGCATTAACGGAGGAGTAACGGAGAAACTGTGGGTATTGGGGGTCTAAAAAAAAAAGAAAAGAAAAGAAAATAAGATATGATAGAGGCTATGAAGGAGCTAATTCTTCGTCCCCTCCGATTGATTAATGTTGAAGATTGACGCTAGATGAAGCTTGGGATGCGGTTGACGGAGAGGAGAGGAGACGAGACGAGACGAGACGTGTAAACAGAATATTCGACTTCCGTCATGTCCATCTTCTCTGCCAGGTCCGTTCCGTATGGATTGGATTGTATATTTGTATTTGGTATAAGAAAAGAATAAATTGAGAAAAACCTCTCCAGTCTCCACGCATTACTTGACTATAGATCTCGCGTCTCTCTCTCTCTCTCTTTGGCGCCTCGCCTCGCCTCGCCTGGATCTACTCCTGAGCTTCCTCGCGACAGGTACTACGCTTGCTCTCTCTCTCTCTCTCTCTGCGTCTTCTGGATTAATTACTAAGCATCCATCCAGTTGGCTTCAATAACGATTATTTCTCTAAATAAAACCAACAAAATTCACTACTTTGTCATGTCATCGCTCATCACTTGACCTGACCATTGACCACTGCACTTTCTTACTTATCTCTTTCCTTTCTCAATATACACTCATCAATCAACCTTTACCTTTCCTTTCTCCTTAATTCAATTCTGCTCACCTTTGCTTTCTCCTCAATTTCACTGTTAAACACTGCTATAAATTCTGAATCCTCTCCTTAATAGGATTGTGGCATAAAAGTGGAATTCAGAATTAACCATGAAGGCTTTGATTCTTGTTGGTGGATTCGGTACGCGCCTTAGGCCTCTTACACTTAGCATGCCTAAGCCGCTTGTCGATTTTGCAAATAAACCCATGATTTTGCACCAGGTACTTCCTATTGCTTTTACAAAATAGTTTTCTTGTTCCCAAATGAAATTGCTGCATGTTTGACTTTTTTCGATTCAATTTTTCAGATCGAAGCATTGAAAGATGTAGGTGTCACAGAGGTCATTCTAGCAATAAATTACCGACCTGAGGTTAGTGACAATTTGCTTTTCCTTCAGTCTTCAGATAGATATTATGAGTGAAATATTTTATAGTAATTTACTCATAAATTACTTTTTTCAAATTTTCCGTAGGTGATGCTCAATTTCTTGAAGGAATTTGAGAATCAGCTGGGTATCAAAATTACATGCTCACAAGAAACTGAGCCCATGGGGACCGCCGGGCCCCTCGCTCTCGCCAGAGACAAGCTTATTGACGGGTCGGGGGAACCCTTTTTCGTGCTAAACAGTGACGTCATAAGTGAATACCCCTTTCCCCAATTGATACAATTTCACAAGTCACATGGCGGTGAGGCCACAATTGTGGTAACCAAGGTAAACATTTTAATCACCTATTTCTGCCTTCCAGAGAATGCAATCTTTAACCTTGAATTTTATGTCTGTTTGACCTAACGCCCTCTTGATCTGAGTCACCAAAAGTGTTTTGGGTAGGTATTGACTTTAAAGACTAAAACTCGAAATGCAAGTTGCTTATTCCTCTTTTTATTTTGTTTTTCTGTAGTAGTAGTTGGTTAAAATTTTAAATATTTATGTTGTCCAACGTCATTATGTCAATTTCTTAAAAACTTCAAAATTTTACATACTAGGTTGATGAACCATCCAAGTATGGTGTGGTGGTAATGGAAGAAGAAACAGGAAAAGTTGAGCGTTTTGTAGAGAAGCCAAAAATATTTGTTGGAAACAAAATTAATGCTGGGATTTACCTGTTAAACCCCTCCGTCCTCGACCGAATCGAACTGAAACCCACCTCCATTGAAAAGGAGATATTTCCCAAAATTGCAAGTGACCAGAAATTGTTTGCAATGGTTCTTCCTGGTTTTTGGATGGATATAGGCCAGCCAAGAGACTACATCACTGGCCTCAGACTTTACCTAGATTCACTCAGAAAAAATTCACCATCTAAACTTGCCAAGGGCGCTCATATAGTCGGTAATGTCTTGGTGCATGAGAGTGCGATTATTGGAGAAGGGTGCCTTATCGGGCCGGATGTGGCAGTTGGACCTGGTTGTGTGGTCGACCCCGGAGTGAGACTTTCTAGGTGCACTGTCATGAGGGGTGTGAGGATCAAGAAGCATGCTTGTATTACTAGCAGTATCATTGGATGGCACTCAACAGTGGGTCAGTGGGCCCGTATTGAAAATATGACCATTCTAGGGGAAGATGTGCATGTTGGGGACGAGGTTTATAGTAATGGAGGTGTGGTGCTGCCTCATAAGGAGATCAAATCCAGCATTTTGAAGCCTGAGATTGTTATGTGATTTTTCGTCCTAGTCCTGAATGGGTGTCATGTTTAAGGTTATTTTTTGCAGATGCATATGTTGTTTGAGTTGTTGAGTGTTTGGTTTGAGGTCGCAGTTATGAAAATGTGTAGCAATTGATGTTGTGGCTATTGGGAAAAGAAGGAAGTTAGGATTTGATCTGGTCCCCTGTTGTTGTACTCTATTTCAGTTCTTCAGTGGAACAGCGTGTTTTGAGATTTCCTTTTCCTTTTCTTATTTCAATTTTTCATTCACTTTGCTGGTTTTGTGTAGTTTTTATATAGGGACCTCTTAAAAAGAAACAGTGAGTTAACTACATATTCATAGGTATATAGTGTTTCTTGTTGGGTGTAATTTTGTCTTCTTCAGTTGCTTGTGCTTTTGTCATTGTCAGCTCAGTAAACATGAAAGAGACGTTTGTGATTTAAAACTGAATAAATAATTTCTATTCAATGATGTATGTAGGGACTGGAAATTGAATTTATTAAGAGACAATGACTTGATATTCGAGTAGTTATTCAAATCATGCTTTAGATTATAATTTATTTAAATCATCCTTTCTCTAAAGAACAGAAATTGAGACTTGATTGTGTGTATTTTCGAACATAGAAGGTTGATAATTTTATTTAGAGAACTGCAATTCAGACACAGGTCAAACAACAACATCAAAACCTCAAAAGCATGAAGGCCTCTAATTCTTCAAAACTATTTTTGAGTTGACAGTTGCAAATACAAGCAGATGGCTTCTCTGAAAAATCAAATCAAATCTAGTCCCGCACGGGACAGTGCAGCGCACCAATCCCAAGTTTCCAACCGTCTGATTTAATCTCAATGGTTAAGGGAGTCCCGTGCATAATACCAGATTGATAGGCCCGAACTGTCCATATCAGATCGAACGGTTGGATGGCTGCGCTGGACCGTCCCGCGCGGGAGCAGATAAGGATTCCTGAAAAATAACTAGGCCTTCTCCTCATGTGGTGTTTGGTTCTGTCCACGTCAGCTGCCTATAAGTAGCCCCTCAAGTAGGTAGTAGAGCCAATAATTTGTGTTGAAGAAACAAAGTTGCGCATGTCATACTATTTAAAATGACAAGGACGATGTTTGTAGTTTGCAGCTGAGACTGTTGATCAAAGTCTATTCAAAAGTTCAGAGTCACCTGTGAGAAAGCCCACAAATCCCACAAATCTGTTGCGTGCTACGTTTGGGCACACAAATCAAAAGAAATTCTGATCAGAATTTGGAGATTATTTCAAACATGCCGAACAAATTAGGCATTTTTTACGGTAAGATTAAACCAAACACGGTATAAGGGATATTGATTTGTGGATTTTAGAAAAGGGCCGGCATGCACTTAGCAAACCAAACCGAACATGCACCCATAGATAGGGATCAGGAAGGAAAAAAAAAAAAAAAGGAAAGCCATAAGCACAAGAAATCATTTTAGAGGTACAACAATTAAGATGCGACCCAATTCCAATGGCGGGGCCAGCTGGGCAGAAAGGCAAAATCCCAAAATTCTGTTGTCATGAATATTAACAGCAATCAGACTAGTATTTTTTTTTTAAGGATCGACAATATAATAAAACAACAAAACCATTTACTCACGGCTAAGCGTTAACGTTAAATAATTTGTGTATTGGCAATTTTTTGTTAGCAGTTGTTCAACAAGAGGTATGGCTCATACGAGGGTGACTTAAGGCTCCTAACATTGGTCAAGATCCACAAACAGTCGTAATGTAATTTAGCAAAGTTGCATTTTTAATTGCAGAAACAGACTGTGGTTATTCAGCCCTTTTATAATAGCGATAGTAGAAATAGGCTCTTTGCATTACAAACAACGCTAAAACATGACGCCAGAGTACTTTTAGAAGTACAGGACTTTATAGCAGCATCGATCTTTACCAACCAAGTACAGGATGCAACTGCTTGAGTAGTGATTTGGACTGGTGTAGACAAATTAGTCTATTCTTCATAAATTGTTGCTGCTCTATCCCGCGTGATTTAATATAATCAAGGAAAACTGTGCACTAAATATATAAGTTTTTTTTTTTTTTTAAGTTGGTGTTGTATTTTAGCAACCCTTTAATCAAACATGTTAATCAGACAGTGACAGCGTTTATCAGACTAGTTTTTCATTTAATGAACATAGTACTACATTTACCTTGTATTTACAAAAATTAATGGTAAATTGCAAAAAAATAAAACATAATGAAAAAGAATCTAGTTTATTAGTTCTCCAAATTATGCACTGATAAGATTGAAAGAATCAGCAATCTGAAAGAAATCTTTCTTAACTTGACTCCAACCTGATTCTGGCGCTTGAGCATTTAAAGTGTAAAGTTTCCCGTCTCTTGCACAACATACCGCAACATTATGTCTACAGAAAGACGGCCCTTCAACTTTAAATTCAAGCTTATAGTAATTGACTCCGTTTTTTGGGTCTTCTCGCAAGGTGGCATTAATAAGAGTGGCTTTGATATCGGTTCCTCTTCTTGATTTAGCAATTCTTCTAAGAACTGCTTCCCCGACCTCCTTTGGACTCCCAAATGCCTCTATCCTAAAAATCACAGAATCTTTAGTCAAAATTTTGCCAACATTTAGCTTCAATTCATGGTAGAGCACTTGGTATCACAACATCTACATTATTGATGTTGCTAAAATAAATATCACAACCATAAAAAGATACATATTGATCAGAAAAAAGACAATTTATATAGTGATCCAGTAAGTATGACAGTAAAATATGTCACACTAGAGCAACAATGGTATATGGTAGATGCCCACCAGTGGTGGTAAAAACAATTATAATTCTAAATTTTGTTAGCCATCAAGATAGAAGATAAAACATCCAAAACATAAGCACGCCATGAAAAAGTAGTTCGATGACTAGATACACGGGGAAAGAAAAGAGAAAAAATTGCCAGTGGGTGCACTTACGAGAAATCAAGAGGCACAGGAGAGACAATAACACTGACATTGAGTTCACCGTTCGAGCCTGGCGGGCCGAAAGCAGCAATGGGCTCACTAAAATTGCGGGTCGGGCGCTTCAACCCGTTAATAAGAGGAGGCGGGTCAAGTGATCTCTGTGACTCGGCCTTGGAAGCCTCTCTGTATAGAAGAGTCTGGTCTCCAACCCAGCTTGCTGTTTAAATTTGAAAAAAGCAGTTATGTAGCAGGTTTAAATTTGGTTAAACCATATTGGTTCAACAAGAAGTATAGCAGAAAGCAGTTATGTAGTGTAGGTGACCAAAGGCATTGGCGAGGTCGAAGCAGCGAGTAAAGCCAGTGACAGGGTACAAGACATCCAGTCGCAATGCCCGCCCGGTGTTCGGCGAAATGCCTAGGAGAAAGCTGGTGACGCCACCGAAATTGGCACCGATTGCTAACAGAGAGGCTGCCCCAGCACCAACCACCAGCCTCCGCCTGAACGTCGCCGCGAGCCGGGCGAACTCCTGCGCCGGACTTGCCTCCTCTGAAGTGGGGCCTCCACCTCCACCTCCACCAGTCTCGGTTGAGGAGCGTATAACGGGGAGGAAGCGGAAGCGGGAGGGAGGAGATGTGAAGCGCCGAGGAGACAGAATCCGGGCCGTTGATACAGAGCCAGAGCCAGAGCCTGATCCTATCCCAATCGCCATGTTTTGTTTTTGGGAAAGTTGTGCTTGTGTTTGCTAATTGGTAATTTGGTATTTGGTAGAGAGATTTTCAGATAAAATGACTCTCTGGGTTCTCTGACAACTGACAAGCGGGACCAATTGGTCAGTCAGTGACTTGCCAACGGCTTCTCTTTTGGGTGGTTTTACTGCTTCACAGCAATATTTACTAACAGCTTCGGATAATATCCTCCGCATTAATTATTTCAACACCTCTTCCAATAACTCAATAAGTCACACCAAAATGTTGACAAATTTTGCGAATAATAGCCAGATTATTCTAAAGTTCTAAATTATTGTGATTTTTACAAAATTTACGAATGATATATCCGAATTTTTTTATTTCAATTTTAGAATTTTTAATTTAATTTTTAGAATTTACACCATAAAAAAGCTTACACTGCAAAAAAATTCTAAATTATATATGCATGACTCTTCAATTGTGATTTTTCCGAGCGTGCTGCTGCGCTGGAACGAGTGTAAGGGGACTCGGATCCTCTGGTCGTTTTTCGATCCGAGCCGTCTAATTTGATCTGAACGGTTAAGATTTTTCGGGCCTATCAATCTGGTATTATGCACGGGGCATCTATATCCATTGAGATTAAATCGGACGGCTGATATTGAAAAACGACCACTGGTCGGCCGACCAGAGAATCTCGTTCCGAGTGTAAGGCATTACTAGTAACTAGGGGTGAGCAAATAACTCGTAACTCGTGAGTTACTCGAACTCGACTCGAAAAAAACTCGTTGGCAACTCGAGTTAACAGGACTCGAGTTCTAGAAACTCGAGTTGTGCTAACTCGTGAGTTTTATTTAGTGAATTCGAGTTAGGCCCAACTTGAGTCAGCAATATATACATGCCGAAAATAAAAATATTATATCAGTGTATACTGTATAGTCTAAAAAAAGCTTAGTCCCCAAATATATTTTCCTTCCTATGCACAGCACAACTTGGTTTATGCATGTGTTATGGGCTCTGAGATATTTCTTTGTGTATGTCCAGAATTTTTTTTTTTTAGATAATTATTGCATTTATTCACTATATTCACGAGTTAAATATCGAGTCAACTCGTTACAAAATGACGAGTTCGAGTTAGCTCGGATAGTTTGGAATTGCCTCTCGAACGAGTCACAAGTTGACTCGAGTTGTAACGAGTTCGAGTTCGAGTTATGCTCAACTCGCTCGAACTCGACTCATATACAGCCCTAATTACTACCATCTGCAATTTTGTCATCCTTTGCCATCGCTAAACAAAAAATGAAACATAAAATAGATAAGGTGAACATATATAGTGATCAAAATAAACACATACAAACAAATAAGTTCAATAAAAATAAATTTAATATACGTATAAAAATTTGAACAAAAGATGACAATACTTATTTGTTTGTAAGTGTTCACTTTGATCGTTTATATGTTTATCTTGTTTATTTTATGTATTCACTTTGTATTTAACGATAACAAGGACATATAACAATTATTATTTCTAATTATTTTATTATGAAGTCTTACTTCGAACGACATTTAAAAAAAGGGAAAAAAAAAAAAACGTTGTTTTATGCTGCTCCAACTATTATACTAACCACTGAAAAATTGAAAATGAAATCTGAGAGCTTATTTTTCAGCCACAAACATACTACGATTAACGGACGCATTGCCGTCATTTCGTTAATCTAGAGCTCTTTCATGATTCGCTCTTTTATAATTTTATAAAATTTCTTCAATTACACAACAATGCATTTGTCAGTGTCACCTAAGAAATATATATCACATATCAAAGAGCACACTAAGTTAGCAGATCTAGCTAACTGAAAAAATAGTGAGCAAGAACGTTGCATCTCTTTTTTCCTTTCTTCCAAATTCGCATAACAGGCATAGATATTGCCTCAATTAAATAAAATGTCCTCCACTTTTTCCACAAAATATTACTGCTATCTCCTCCTGTCATGGCCACGGCCATGCCACCTTTGACCAGAATAACCTGCCCCATCTCTCCTTTGCTCGTTGTAGCCCCAACAGGCACTAGAATCTCCTGTTCTACCAGGGCCGCTTTGCAGCCCCCAATTGTCAGTCGCATGCCGTCCCAAATTATGATCTCCATCCCATGTGGGACCTGGCATTACATGGCTGGCCAGTAAAGACCCACCACCAACTGTATTATATCTGTTCCCGTAAGGTGAAAATCGAGCACTTGGATCAGAAACTTCTGGTAAATTACCAGCCTGTCTGGCCCATGCATCAGCACTACCCACATACGCACTCTGCTCTGTTTCTAAAGGCGTCATAATTTGGTGGTTTCCAACATTTTGACTTGAAATGGAACTAACATTTTGACTTAAAATGGGGTTAACTGATGCTGTGTTCATCGCAGGATGGTGAATTTGAGTTCCAGTTGGTACAGAATTAATGGTCATAAATTGCTGAGATGCCAGGTTGACGGATAGACTTTGGCTATTAAATCCAGATGCGGCACTGTTGTAAGTGCTAGAAGCAGCCACCACTGGAGATGCAACTGGAGCTAAATTAGAATTCTGGATTGGTGCATGAGCTTGTATTACAGGTTTAGTGGGATTTGTAGCAAATTCAGATCGCCAGGTTACCTGTGAGAAAAAGAAAATAAAAATTTAGCTGAAATAATGAAACTAAGCTTAATCCAATCCAAAAGGTATTCATTTTGAAAATTAAGAAGTACCTTCTCTGATGTAGGAGTTGGTGAGGGAAGAGAACTGGACACAGGCTCAGGGCCGAGTCCAGATCCAGTCACAGTATTACCACCCACCGACCCCTTAGCCAAGTCTGACAAGGCAACCCCACTATTCTTTAGCATGTCCAGTAAGGCCACTGTCTGTTCACTAGACAACCCGCTTGCCTGACCTGACGTCAGTGCAAAGACAACTTGAGGGTTTTTCAACAAAACTGCAAGCAATTCCAAATCCGGTTCAGGTAGAGCCGACATATCGGTAGAAGTCGCAACAATAGTTTCAGATGATAATGATGTAGAGGCTACTAAAGGTTGGTCGGGCAACTGGACCAGATCCTCTTGCATTTGACCAGGTTCAGCATCTGGCGGTTGGTCGATTGGGATTTCAGGCGTTAAACTGTCATCAAAATCCATTTCTACATCCCATGGATCTTTCGGGTCTGGCGGGATTTTTAATGGATCTGGGTAGAATGTCTCGGCCTCTCTCCGTATCCTTTGTGCCTGGAAACCACGCTCTTTACTGTTGTCACCTGTGCACACCTGCCATGCTGGGTCTATTCTAACCTCTGCATTAATTAACACAACGCTTCAATTAGACACTGGAGATAGTATATTGCATAAGACAGAAGCAAAGTACCACAAAACTTGATTTTAGACGATTGACCAGCTCATTACAATAGACAAACACAAGTTGCCTGCTAAAAACATGTGAACCTCAGGAAGCTCAACAGCTAAATCTTCTCAAAATGAAATTCCAGTAGCTAAAAATTCCTGTGGTTCATTTTGATAAGCATTTTGAGACATCATGTGGTTGGAAAGCTTATCAAATTGAAATTCCAGTAAAGCAACAAAAGGAAAGGAGGCATTATGGCTCAGGAAAAGCATATAATGCATTGGGTCAAAAAGGTAATGTTCATCAAAATATTGCATACATGAGAAAAATGAGTATACTGGATCAAAAGAAGATATCTAGAAATTGTTTGGAGATAACGTTTAGCTATAAAAAATCATTCTGCATTATATATTTGCATAGGTCCACTCACTGAAGGCAGATACCTTTATCATAACGATTTTAGATTTTATTTTTAAGCCAATGAAACAAAGTTTAAATCATTTCGAATGACCAAAACCCATAAGCATTTTGTATGCAGAATTATGTAATAAATAAGAGCCACTTGAGCAAAACGACAAAATAAAATAGGAGAGTCCGCTATAAACAGTCCACATCAAGAATAAATACAATAGTTGTAGCATCCAATCTTGCACAATAAAATCAAATATTTTCGACAGTTGCAAATGATAACTCCAAAAATATTCAAACTAGCACTTCAAACATTGCTTATACAACAATGTTTCTGCATCCTTGCTCAGTACCGAACTCAAATTCTTAGGGATCCCACATACAACGAAAGTAAGTATAAAATCTGCCGATGTACTTTTATGGCTATCCACCCCTTGATACAATTTTGTAGAGAAGAGCAAAGATAAGTGCAAGAACATACATAACTATACATCTTTTGCAAATGTGACTCAATAATGTACCATATGTACAATAAATCCTGCCATTTGATACTTGTAACTAACATTATGAAATAGATTACGATATCACAAGAACGAGTTGTTTAGTCTCAATCTACATTCTACCAAGAATGAGCACTTCCTTCTCAAGTAAAAATCATATTAAAACAAACCAACATGATGTGTATGTCATAAGGTTCTTAAGCCAAAATTATATTAAAAGCAAGCCAATAAGATTCTAGTTTTTATAAGGCAGAAGATGAGAGAAATGTGGGATCCCTTCCAACTATGAAAAACCAATGAGCACACTTTGCAAAAGGAAAAATTTCAAATATTTGTTGTTGCTGCTTCATAATTGGTACATCTTCCTGTATTTTTATTATATAACTTCAGCTGATGAATGACAGAATTTTCACTGTACCTCCCATCATATATCATAAGAAAACACTTAAACATTTAAAAATACTGCTAAATCAACGTTGCATCGGATTGAAAGTTAACGGTTTGCAACACTTTTGTTATAGAGTTCGGAACTCCAACCAGAATTCCCCAATTCAGGTTCCAATTGCTGTGTTAACTTGCCTTATAGCAGCTCCATCAAAAATTAATTTGTCCACTGTGTTTTTCATGTTTTTCCCAATACCTACAACCCTCTTACTGAAAAACAACCGAACTAATTCCTTTTCACCTCTAAAAATCGAGAAATTGTGTAGGGTGATCGGATCAAATTTTCAATATCATGAACTGTCAAGGGTTCTATTCACTTAATTTTCACGCTGTGGGTGTACAGAAATTATTCTTAGTGGGAGTTCTTATTTCCCAGATGTTCAAGACTTTGCAAAGTATAATAAGTTGCCTCCAAAATTTAGAAACAAGTTATCCTCTGATAACTTCTATATTTTCCATTGTAACCATACCAAAATGACAACCATTTATCAAGCTTGGAGAACAGTAATACGCTTCTTTTAACAACTAAATCATCCACAAAAAAGGGAAAAGAGCATGAAAGGCAAGCTTTTGTAAATTTTCAATTCTACAGTACCTGGCGGGGTCCGCCACCTCACTTGAGCACGTTTCAACCTCTCCTTCATGTCCAAGGGATCAATATCAGGTTTATTTACTGATTTTTGAACTGTCGGTTGTGTAAGTTTATGAATATCTGCTTTGGCCAGCATTTTTGGCTCATTCTCAGTTTTCAGTACATCAACTTTTCCATGCTTCTGTTGCATATAACTAGCTCGCAATTTTGCTTTCTGTATATCATCTGCAGAAAGTGGACGGCTGTTGCTGATGATTGCAGTTCTCGCAATTCGAGTTGCAGTTTGTGGAGCTTTACGATCAGTATGCTCCACAAGAAGAACCTTCCTTTTTTCTCTGTTTTCTGGTCTTAAGTTAAAGGAAACAAAATACTTGCTGTTTTCTTTGCCCAAATAAAACCTGAGTCTTAAACAAAACCTTAACAGTGTACAAAAACAAATTTAACTCAAAGCAGCCAATTTGGTCATGATCGACCCTAATCATGCAACTCAAAGCATCAAACCAAAAGAAGTCAGAAAAAGAAAAACACTTGGACATTGACCTGTAAATGCCAACCATCATAAACCCGTACTAGGTTGCCCCTTTGACATGATTAACTATATATGCTATACTTAATAAATAATTTCAAAAAAAATTACTCAAAGAAAAGGATACTGAGCGAAGAAAGGCTAGCACCATTTCTTTTACTAGAACCATTAAATGGTGCTGCAAGAAGCCTTAACATCTTGGGCTCTGGTTTCTTCTCATCTCCATTTTCAGTTAAGGAAAGAATGTTCTCCTAGGATAAGAAGAGGAGGAATAGAAGCCAGAGAGAGAGAGAGAGAAAGAGAGTCAGCATAGCTTGGGTTTTCAAGCACTCTTTTTTATATGTAAATGCTATCTTGCTAAGTACTTACAGGAAAGCCTACTTCAGAATCCCCTGACTGAGCACGAAGGAGTTCACTGATCCTAAAAAACATAGCAATACCAAAACAAGAACATAAAAATAAAATAACAGTAGGGAATAAGCATTAAACGATGTAAGTTAATGAAATGGAAGCATTACATAAAAAACTTGTAACATAACAATTCACAGCTCAACCAGCAAGTTGGAATTAAATGTGAAGGGGAAAAAGGGAAAAAAAAATAAAGAACAATTGTTTTTGGAAAAAACTCAACTTGGAACATGTTGCCCTCAACAACCAACATTTTTGGGGTTATTTGCAAACAATAGCCAAGTTTTAAACCAAGTTTAAAGCCATTTTATTGTACTAAAATTACTATAGTAACAAGAAAATTGCCACAAACTAAAAATTCAGAAATAAGTACCTCTGTTTACGAATGAGATCCTTCTGGGTGTCATTAGGAGATTTCTTCAGTAACTGGCTACGCAACAGCTTGCTCCATTTTGAGAGTAGCACCTTCGCCCTGTTTGAAATATCTGATCTTCAAATTAACTTTTAGTCAGTTCGAATGAACAAACCATTGCTTTGGTTCCTCCCATGAACCAATAGAGTTATATTCAATTACCAAGGCTTCAATAACTGGGAAAGTGGGAAGTATAAAATCAATTTAATCCTGGAATAACACCCAAAGGAGAGCATGCCAAATGCATACCATACAAGTAGCCAGAAATGTTAGTGCATATATGAGATCATTGCAAAAGTCGACACTCTCAGAAGCAGTATACCTTCATTATTTATAAAACTGTAGTAACTAACAAGGCAGCTTCAGAAGAATTATATTGCTATACTTCCAACTACTGTAAGAAAAGTAATATATCACTCTCAGGGTATCGTATCTGAGATGCCATTGGTTGCAGGTAAATGGAAAGAGGGGAAATAAAAAAATCCAAAACCAACCTCCACTTGTACATAAAATGAAAATTTTGGTTGCTACAGGATTCAACTCCCAACCAAAGAAACCGAGGATAACCAGACAAAAATACAACAACCACCCAGAGGTGAGCACGACAGATATTCACTACAATCACTGCACGATGTGAACCATGTAGCAAATGACCAGGAAGCAATCAAAACATGCAATTATTTGTTGTAATTGAACAACTATCAAAGTATCAAGCACTTCAAATAATATAGGTTGGCAGGAAGAGGTAAATTTTCATTATGAAACAACACACACCTGAAGTTCGATAAAACCGCAATCTATTGATGGCTTGCAATATGGAAGAGATTTGGGCAGGCGTAGCTTTACTCAGTGGAAGATGACAAAGCACCTACAAAGAGACAAAAAAAAAAAAACCATACAATTCAAATTACACATTTTTTATGTATTGCTAAAGCAAATGTCAAGAGTAATGAAAAAGAAGTCTTTGTTCCAACCTTAAAGATTGTAAGTATGATCGAAGTTTGTTCTTCAACAGCAGCTTCACCTAGCCATGTAATCAAAATCGCAAGGCCTTCCTTCACAATAAACCTAAGAAGACAGAGAGAGAGAGAGGTTTGTTATCCTTGAGGTAAGTATAGTAAGTCTTCAGAACCTAAAGTTAATACTGTAAACATATCTAAGTTTCAATTATCGTCGAGGTAAGTATAGTAAGCTAATTTCAATATAAACCCAACAATACAGTACTATTAACTTAAACAATATATTTAATCCTTTCAAGATGCATTTTTTGTTCTTGGTTTGATACATGTGGATTTTTAAATTTGAGGGTAAATGGACCATGTTTGATGCATATTGACAGAATTAGTCATCCAAAGATGCTTAGTTGCAGATAATTTAGCACTAAGTTGCCACAATGAGACATAATAACACAATGCTGCAAATATTTCTGGCCCAGATTTAGAATTTCAATGCAAGGGTTTCCAATTCAAATTTTGCAATATGTGCTCCATATTTTAAGACATTTGAAAATATGCAACCTCTTATCAAGCAAATGTGATTGAAAAAAAATTCAGGTAAATATACAATTTACCCTGAAACTTATTTTGCCAAAAATAAAGTTAAAAGGAAGTCTGGACATAGATCTGAGTTGCGACTTATTATGAAGCAAAGTGTCATGTTAGAAAGACTGAAACTTCATTACTTCTAAGACTGAAACTTCATTACTTCTTGTGGTAGATGGATTGGTATTCAAAAAGTTCCAGGAGACAAATAACAGGACAAATTAGATAACAATAGGCATTTCTATACAGTTTCACTACCAAGAAGGGAGTCGGTCAACCAATTAATGTGGAACCATAACCAGCGGGACCACAATTGGGTTGACCTGTTCACATGCTTTATTGAGATCAAAATGGCTTAAAATCGATGTTCACATCAACTAACATGCTCATTTTACAACCTGGTGTACCAGTACCAACAATTATGCAAAACTTGAGTTTCTTTACAAGATAACTTGTTCATACCAATTCAACACAGCATCATTGTTAATGTGAAGAAGTGATTCCATTAACCGAACTTGGCCAAAGAAGGTTGTCTCTTTTCTCATAAGGCCCAACACATCATCCACAAATTTCTTATCCTCCTCTTTCATTCCATCATCCTCCTTTAGTTTCACAGGTGGCACCTCAAGATTGGTAGAAGATGCATCAGAATTCATACACACTTCACCTGTGGGCCCAGACATTGCAGGAGGGAGAACAGCTAGGGGAACCACATCGGCCACCGGACCAGTAGGTCCAACAGTGTCAACAGGTATAGCATTTGGCCTGATACTTTGGGGTGTTTGATCATGACTAGTGTTAGAGATACCACTAGCTGCACCAGCATTGCTGTCTTGGTCAGAACTACCCAGTACTGATGGTTCGAGTCTGATGGCCTTTTCCCTGGATAAACGAACAATCTTTCTCACTCTAGAGCGCTGACTTGTGAAGAAATCTTTAGCCTACATAGATTTACAAATCTTATGTAAGAAAGGCCATAATGCCTGGTTTGGATGAAACTTATCTAAATGATAGTTGTGCTGTTAAAAGTACAGTGATGTAAAAAAGATAGCTGAAGTCTTAAAAGTACAGTGATGTAAAAAAGATAGCTGAAGTCTTAATTATGATAAGGGAAGGTTGATCGTAATCAGCATCATTTGAATGATAATAAAAAGTGTCACCAAACTTACTCTACCATTGCAAGGATTCAGTTAGATAAGGACCAAGGAGCAATGCCTTGGCATTATACCATCATATACAAATTGAAAGTAAAATCCAAACAGTAAACTCTAAAATGGGTAGCAATTAGAGATTAATTCAGGCGTGATTGCATGATTCAAGATTAGTTCATGCCACATTATTGCATCAAAGCTTAATCATAATGATGCAATATTGGACATTTATTGGACAACTCGAGTAATTAAGTTAAACTAGGTTGAGGAATAAGTTGCATACTCAAGCTTATTTCACACTCAATGGAATATGTCACTTAGATTGTGCTCGATTGAGACAAATTGATGCCGTTGAAATCTTATATCATACTGTCACAGTTCATAATTAACAGGTATGTAAATTGCAACTTAAAAAATCAATAGATGAGGTTGAGAAACTGACTTGTGTAACTGTAATACCACAATTAGCACTGATTTCCCGCAACTCCTTCTTTCCAATATTGTCCTTTATTGAGAAAATTGATTGCAAATACTTCATAGCTTTAGGGTTAAGCAAGTCCCTTGGTTTTTTTCCTATATAGAAAACATTATGGAACACTAGTTACTATAGTTGAGGAAGAAGTTGTAAGCATTATAGAAATGGTGTGATTGAATGAGGATGAAGCAATAGATGAAACAACAAATTCAAACCATCACATATCATTTTAAAGTTAAATATTGTAGGAAAAAATGACTCACCAATTGTAATGGAAAGCGCACCAGCAGCCTGCATGTGAGAACCAAAAAGAAGATGTTGAATATACTTTACAAATTTTGGAGGTTAACTAAAGTAATTAGAGTAAGTTGATTCTGAACCAGTTGATAAAACACACCTTGGATACAATTGACCTACATTTCTCATTTACTTACAACACAGGTGTTAGAAGAATGCAAAATTTATATAATAAATATTTCAAATGTGACCATATTTATTCCAGTGCTGATTTGCACAGTTGCATTTAGTAAGATTGCAGAGTACTGTATTAATCAAATGAAGGAAACTAAATTTTGATTGATAAGAATTTGCAGATTACGAAACAGTGTCCACTCTAAAATCAAATAAGGCCTAATTTGGTATTTATTATTATTTTTTTTTTCAAATTGGCACCTGTCACGAAGCAAAAAGAAAAACAGAAAATAAATTGTCTCGTGTTTTCTTCTCTTTTACAATAATTGTGTCTGAATGCTGAAAAAGAGAAACGCACCATCTCTTGCGCAAGGGGGTTGACACCAGTGAGCTGACACTGCGCGCCAACCAAGCGGTGGAGCTGGTCGATCTGCGAGTGGAAGAGGTCTCTCTGAGTGTGCATGAGAGATTCCATGGAATGGGGAGAAAGAAGGCGAGAGGAATCGTGGTGCGACTCCAATTGGAAGAGAGAAGTCGGCACAGGAACGAGAGCCATCACAGGGCATTCTATTCTAGGGTTTCCCAGAACCCAACACGAGGAGAGGACGTCACCAACTCGTAAGTGGTCTAGGGTTAGGGATTGATATGATCGTAGCCTTGTAGTGTTTAGGGTTTCTGGTAGCCTTGTAGCCTTGTTGTGGCCTTGGCCTTGTGCGATGCAGAGCAGAGGAAATGAGGAATGGAAGAAGAGAAGGGTCGGAGAAACACAAAAGGAGTCCCGACTGGACTCCCCACATACGGATTGGTTTTGGTTTTCCACGGAAAAACCAAAACAGCAGGCGCCCTTTTGCATACAGGCCCTTCTCAAAATAAACGTTTATCAAGTTTTACTTTTATAGTTTTTTTTTTTTTTTCCTTTTTGTCTTTTATTCTGTTCGCGACAGATTTATATCGCTCGGTCTCGGATAAATTTGAAAACTGTATATTCTCCGAGACGTCCCAAAAAATGTTTGAATTTCATCTTTACTCTATCCTAGCGGCCTAGCGCCCTAGCCTAACGACATGCTCCATCATGGAGTAAAAAGTTTTCTTTTCCTTGTATTACAAAGTTCATTACTTCATTTTTAAGCATTTTTGCTTCTATATACTTAGGAGTATGTTTCAATTTGTAACCTAACAAATCACAAAAATACATATTTTATGGGATACAAATTCTTCATAGAACCTCCAATTTTTTTTTTTTTTTTACCCATGTTCTATACTAGATAAAATTGATTGCATATAGATATAGTATATGAAGGAAATTCGAAATCTCGCAAAATATATTTAATTTGAAAATAAATTGGACAATTAGTCTATTTCATGATGAAAAAGAAATGTTTTAAAGAAAATAACAAATTTTAGGATAATATAAGTTTGCTTTGTGCATTGGTGTGAAAGAATTTATATTACAGCAATTGAGCAATTCAAAACATTTTTTATTCATTCCAAATTGCATATAACCAATGATCTAGTAGTTAAGTTATTTCATGCAACACACACACACATATAGAGTTTTGCTATGGTGAGTCGCGACTCACCAGAAGGTCTGTGAGTCGGGCTCAAAACTCCTAGATCTTGTTCAAAATGACCGATCCAAACTATCCAATACGATCTCCCTATTGAAATCTCCATGCAGACCAAATTTTACATTTTTTCGAAATTTCTAAGTTCTTTTTATTTTTAAAAACTGTTGTTTTTGAACGGATCAGAACTAATTAGATTAACGATTTTCTAAAATTTTTAAAAAATACTTAAAAATTAAAAAAAAATGTAAAATTTGATCTCCATATTTTTTAAAACCTGCCATTTTTGGAAACAAACTACTATTTACAAATTTCAAAAATGACAGGTTTTAAAAAAATCGAAAAAAATAGTAATAAAATCTAAAAAATTATAAATTTTGGTTTGCTATGAGATTTCAATATGTAGATTAGATTGGTTAAATTAGATTTGTCAATTTACAAAAATATTCCCGAAAAAGTCCGCGGTGTATAGAACTTTCTATGCACTATGGTGCATATTAAACTTTCTCTATAATTAGACCTTATAAAGAGCTTAAATATAGATTATTATGAATATATGACTTTAGATGAATCTAGAATCACTTAAAATTCTCAAATGATGCTTGGAATAATCTTTATTTTCAATTTATATAAATATTTTCTTTCTATAATATAATATTTTGAGTAAGCAGAGTGCTACTTTCCACATTTTTAGACGTTGATTTTTAAAGCTATACAATCTCATTAAGACAATGTCGAAATGCTATAATTTATGTTACAAGAACGTATCAAAAGCAATATAGATCACTTCTAATTCTAAACTGTATTATATGAATTTTAAGTTTTTTTTTATATATTTCAGTTGTTAAAAATTTTCAATTTATGAAGGCATTATAGATGCACCAAAAGAAAATAAAAGCAATTGGACAAGTCATTTTAAATTGGCAAGTCAGTGAGGTATAAAGTGACTAACAATTTTAAATAGCTGAGTCATAAAACAAACACGCACGTATCGTCAAACTATTTGAGTTTTTCGACACAATTCAGGAATCTTGTTTTGTTCTGATAAGTAGCATTCTTGGTCACGCTACAAGTAGGTTAGCCACGTTGCAGTTGGGAGAATCTTCCCTCTTTCATTGTTAATATTTAGTTACCGTAGCTAAATCAACATAATTTGGGGCTTGAACCAAGAAAGAAGCACAGTATGATTGCGTAGTTTGTCTTTGCCTAAATAAATGTTACACAAATGAAACCAAACAACAGTGTCAATAATTTCCTATTTGCTAGCTCAAAAAATTATAAGATTTCAAAAATGGTTTCGACTAATAAATGGTCAAATTCTCTCAACAATGTTTATTGGATGCGGCAATTAGCAATTCAAACTCCTGAAAATGGCCCCCATGCAATCAGATTTCCAGACAAACCAGCACCAGAGTATGCCGCATGACTGGAGGTCTGACACAACCTCATTTCAAATCATTTGTACAGTACAAAAATATCAGAACAGATTATGAGAAACTTACAAGGGCAAAATTGATGTACACTGAAAAAAATTCAGCTCATGTCAAGAGCGTCTCTATAAAGTCTGAAATGTGTTCATATGCCACAAAAGTAACCGCACCGGCGGGAGCGGATTTGATCAGGGATGGGATAATTCCTTTGTAAAGACCAGCCCAACCCTCCTTCATTAGAATCTCTTTCAATGCATGGTACATGTTCTTGTATGCACTGTTCTCTATACGAGCCCCATACTTAGGGTGCCTCTCTAAACCTTCAACCTGTAAATTACATGCATAAAACATATTTACCTTTCTAAAGCCATAATCCCTACATTGTAGGTCTATTCAATGAAATAAAATTGAAAAACATATTGTTTCTTTCACCCAATATGGATGTTTAGCTAACTTTTCCTTTTAGGCAATTAATTGAGGGACCGCATCAAACAAATTTAAATGGTCCCAGGGCCATCTTGAACATAATAATAATTTAACACTGGCCTAATTGACCAATGCATGGATATCTGTGGATCAAATGTGTAACGGATTTCAAGTTCTAACCTGAAACCTCTTCTTGACGACGTCAAGAGGATGACACACCGACTTGGCAAATGTCCCCGCAAATAAACCACAAAGAAACAGCTGGAAGCTTGAAGCCGACTCAGCAGCTCTGGCAGAATCAAGCTCAGGGTTTCTGTATCTGTTCCACAGCTGTAGTTACCATCACAACACACATAAGATTTTGCATGATTTACTTGAGGCAGGTTTAAGGAGGTCTAATCATACGGTCATGTGGAATTACATGGCCTGATAACATGAACCCTACCCACCAGCTAGAAATAGAAATTGGGTACAAAGAGAACATTCTAAAATACTTCTTATTGGCTCAAATAATGGTTGAGTACCAGCTATAAATATAAAAAAGTACTTAAGTAAGGTTAACTATCGTACACGGCTACTGTGAACTGTAAAATATCAGACGGCTACTGTACACTGTATTATACCATACATGCTTGTCCAAAACACCAAGAATATTCGATGCACTCTTCGTTTGCAAAAGTTCCTCATGATATTCAGTGTACACCAGTGCTCATATGAAATAATTCAGTTGATAAATCACATCAAATTGTTTTGCATACTAAAGAAAGATAGAACAAAGAGTTCAGCACATACAATCATCCATCGCTTGAACGTGTCATAGGAGCCAAACTGTAATCCTGCATAAGGAATTATCTCAACAAGAGTAGGCGATAAGCCAGCATATAACCCTTTAAAACCTCGTTTATGAATTATGTCAAAGAATGCTGACCTCATGTTGGGATAAACCTGGCACACCATAAATAAAAAGTTAGCACACTATATTTCCTCCCAGGTCATTTTGGTCACTAATTCATACTAAAGTATGTTCATGCATGTTCACGAGGCCACATGAGCAGGTACAAATACTAATTCTGGTAAGTAATGTACTGGTAGTATATATCGGTATTTAGAGGGTGTGATGACAGTGCCATCCAGTGTTATGTCCTACTGCTACAAAACAATAAGAGCATTCACAGCTGTGGTATCTGTATCAGATACAATAAACCTTAAGTAAAAAACAAACCGGTACAGCAGAAACTTTAAAGCTGTTTTTGTTATAATGCAACTCAGGGATATATAATGAATTAAATACAGTAGATTTAATACCTTTGGTTCCCCTTGAGAAGCTAAAATGGTTCTTAGAAGATCAAAAGGGTAGGATCCTACGGTAGCAGCACATCCTGCCAAACCCCCACTTATATAAGACCAGTATGGGCTCAGCTGTAAATGATCCTCTAGTAAAACACAAAGCAATAATAGTAAACATCAGCTGAGCACAGCATAAGATATCCCCTATCTTACCAGAAAAGAAAAAGGAACCTGGTGAACTATGTTGATAAAATACATGTTAAGGTACAGAAACAAACCAAGTATAACTCATTACAAGCACGATTCCTTACCACCAAAGTTTTCCATGTATACGTTTCACAGTGGCATGGCACCTGTCTGGTATTATTAAACATGATATTCTGTTGGTTAGAAGGTCTCACTTGTTTGTTTGTTTCTTACATCCATGAAGTGCAATTTCTTAACTTTTTGTGTTTTTGTGTGTTCAGGGGTTGGGCGGGCGAGTTTGGAGTTAGGACATGTGCTAATACCTGCCTTGGAAGAACCTGAAGCAAAAGTTTTCAACTTGTGTAGAATTGTGAACTGTATGGCAGTGTATGGCATGTATAGGAGCAGAGCCGGCACATTTCCTTTCCAAAAACCCTGAATTAATAGTCCAAAAGAAATAATACGAATAAAACAACAATCTATTTCACTTCAACTGACAAATCAGCTAGAACAGTTGACAGCAATAGAGTGTTTAGTACAGTTGTATCAACAGTAGCAAAATTACTTAAAGACACGTTGCATTCATGAACAAACCAGCCAGCACTGGTATCTAGCTTGTACTAGATATATGAAAGAAGCAAAATAACATGAAAGAAGCAAAACACCTACTCCCACCCCCCTCCAATTTATATAATAACAGAATACATGGTGTGCTTGCTAGATTGTATACAATAAAACTGAAGGAAGGCTCAATCAAGTCAATTACAACTCTAATTGCATGAAGCACATGACATCATGGATTAAAAGGCAACAGCTGATTGCAAAAAATAAATAAAAAAGAAAAGAGAGATACCGGCAAACCTTCCTCTCTGAAAATTTCTTTAGTCGTTTGCAGTATCCCTCTATATTTGGATGGGCTGTGAATATCTTTCTTTAGCAAGGTCCATGTAGTAGTCGGCTCAAGTTGGACCTGAATTTATAGAGGTAGCGGCCCCTTTGAGATGTTTAAAATGCAAAGCCAGGTTGCAATTGTTCTTTGTTGTGAATGATTTAGAAAGCAGGAAGAGATTACCTGAAACCTAATTTTAATGACATCAAGAGGGGAGGTGACAATACGAGAGACGCCACCAGCGATTGCACCAGCCAAAGCATCGACCAAAGCCCGATTCAACTGCCCGGGATCCTCAGTCTTCATCAAATTCACCACCGAGCAGAGGGAAAGAGCGCCTTTTGCTTTGAAAGAAATAGTCGCAATCTTTTTCTTTGTGGAATTTACTTACTGTTTTATCGAAGAATTCAAAAGAGAGTAGGAATGTGAAAGAAGACGAATGGAGAATTTCTTAATAAAGAGGAAAGAAAAAATTAAAAGAAATGAGAGAGGTAAAATTTAAAATTGGGATTTAGCTCTCGGAGTCTCGGTCTCGGGAGGGAGAATCGTCGGCGGGATTGGGATTCTTGGGATTGGGATTGGGATTTGGGAAGGGGAACTACCAAATACCAAATACCAATTAGGTCTCAGGCAGGCCAACGGGTCCATCCACTATACAAATCCTATGACTACAGAAAATATAAGTAAAAGGGAGCAAGCACCAACACTTCACTATTGACCGTTCGATTATAATTTAACGGTTCTGATCTACCGGCGGCCTGAAATGGTTCGATTCAAGGAGCATTTAATAGTGTGCCGAGTCGCCGACTTTAAGGTCTATGAATATGGTGGGACCCATATTTCAGTGCGATTTGATACAGAATATTCGTACAATACGAGTTTATACGACTAGATCTAGATGGTTGAATACTTGAATGTTGAACGGGTACGCTGGGCGCTGGCTGCCTGGCTGTGGCCTGTGGCTTAGTTAGTTGGATGAGGAAGAAAAAGTGATATAAATGGAAGGGAACAGACCGGCAGGGGTAATTTTCTTCTTTTACCCTAAAAATTATCAAAACTCTCATTTGTTCTCCAAAGGCACTGCAAAAGCCATTAGTTATGGAGAATTGCTTAGGGCACACCCCACTTGCTCATTCACTCTCCATGTTTTAAAACAATGATCAAATTATCCTTCCTCCAACGCTAGTCTGATGTTAATTCATAAAATCCGTTTAATTTTCAATTCATTCATAAAGGCGTGGACAATAAGGCCCTGATCAAAATGATGTTTACGTGGGATTTCATTTCATTTCATTTCATTTCAATTGAATTGATTTCATAGAATTTCATTGGATCTAATTACATAGGAATTCTAACCAAATGATACCAAATTCCTTCATTTTGATCAAGAATTTTCTAATGAAATGAAATCCCACGTTAAAAAATAGAATTTTGATCAGGGCCTAAGTAATTCATGATTTATCCGTGAAATTTTTCTGTCATTGTTGTATGAAAGGTTTTTTTTTGAATAATTATATATATTTGAAAAGAAGAATGTTACACATGAGCGACAGGGGAAATTTAATTTGTATACTTATTTTGGTATTTTGCACAAAGTATAACGGGAAATATTAATGGATATTTTTGTATTTGTTGGTTGTCAACACATTTCTGGGCGTTTAAGATATTCCAATTTGGTTGTCCATGCATATTTAGCTTCCTTTAGAGAGCAGCATACGCATGACACTTTTCCTTAACATTGACAAAAATGTTTACATTAAATCTTTCCTCTTTATCCTAAACAGCACAAAGTGGAATAGTAGATAGAAAAGAGGTGCACTGATCTTGTCCCCTTTGGCATAAATGTGCATTATAAATCCTTTCCCTATCAAGAAAAGGGTACCGTTGGATAAGGATTAAGACACTTCTGTTGTATATCTGAGTACCGATCAAATCAGTTGAACTCGAGTATTTAATTATTTCTAAACCGATGCTAGTGGCGTATCAACTGTCAAGTATAAGGGGTTCAGATTTATTGTTACGCAGGGAAAAAAAGATTATTGAAATTTAAAAAATATATAATTTTAATGACAACGTTGCATGTTAACGAGGATAAGCGTCAGCCGATGAAAGCTGGTATGAAGACGAGGGGTTAAATGACTTGAGCAACAAAAAAATTATATAAAATTAATAATCTAAATACATTTGGCGTTTGGCTTCTCCAATGGACACAAAATGAGCATGTGTCCTTAATTTCACTCAGTCGCATTCCCTAATGGACAATTAAAAAAAATGAACATATCTCCTGATTTCTCTTATTTGCAATTTTCCTTCTTAAATTGGAAGGATGCGGAAGAAATATTCATTATAAGTGAGTTTGGATCACTCAAGAATAAATTAAGATTAGTTATTCAAAATAAAAAAAATATTATTCCTATTGATCAAGAATAAGTTTTTTGGAGATTTAAGTGTTATTTTCTAGGTGGTCCAAATTTTGAAATAAATTTTTATTCCTAATATGTTTTGATCATCTTCTTAATCTGGATTTAAAAATGGTCCAAACTATTTGTTAATCTCGATTTTTAAAATAATCCAAACACATTATGAATAAAAATTTATCTAGATGTTACATCACTTAAAAAAAAAGCACTCTTAATTTAAAAAATTATTCTCAACCATTTAGAATTAGTTTTTTTTTATTCCGAATAACTAATTCTAAATTTATTTTGAAGAGATCCAAACGCACCCATAGTGGATTTTTATCGAACAAATTAAATTTCAGTTACCAGAAGAAACCTAGATTTAGTGGATGTAAATACAAGGCAATGAGAAATTTATTATTTTTTTAGGATAAATGGGGGGCAATGAGAAATGTATGCTTGCATCGGGTTCAAAAAGACAAATTATATAGATTTAATTATGTTATTCACAAAGATATAATTTAGTGGTATGAGAAACATATACACGTTTTTTTTTCTTTAAGAATGCGGCACGATGTGTCTAGTCCGTTTGAGCAAGTTAAGCTACAAGCTGACACATAAATGCTTCAATCTGGAGATATCTATTATTTCTATTAAATAAGAAAAAATAATTCTTTCTTATATGACCTACGACGTAGTTTTTCTTTATTTATTCTGGAAACTTTACAAATTTTGGTCGGTACATTGAATGGTGCTTGCAAACAAATTCCTACAGTAGTCTAGTTGGAATTAACATTTTGAATTTATCTCTTGAACCATTCTAACAATAAATATTTGACAGTAAACATATGAATTGCAATAGAACGACGTAGAATAGAAGTATAAATGGACGAAGAAAAATTATTTTAGGTATAAAATTTATTTTGGCATCCAATTATGCATATATAGGCCGCTGTCAGTGAGTAAAGAACAACTTGGACCACATAATATCACCATTTCAAGGATTGACGCATCACAACTCACAAGGTGCAAGGTACACAAAAAGCAAATACACATATTGATGTTCTATGAATTGTTTTGGCTTGTATTATCATTTATCATTTGTTTTAGTAAACATTAATATAACCAGAAATTTTTTTATGGATATCATTTAAAAAAATATTGTATGTGGAATTTATTTTTTATGTGGTTCATGTAAAATGACACACATAAAAGATAAGATATAATTTATATTAAAAAAATTTAAAATATTTTTCATATATATGCAACTCTATTTTATAACACTCCTTACTATATTTTGAATGGTATAGACTTTAATAACTCATCCTCTCCCCTAAATTCTTTTTATCGATCGGTCATAAAAATAAAGATAAAGTATGTTTGTCCTACTTAAACACGAAATTGACAAAAGGAGAAATTTGTGTGAAACTGTACTAGAAAAATAATAGTAATATAGTATATAAGACTCGGCATTAGAAACATTTTCACAAAATTTCTTTTTTTTTTTTTTTTGACATGAAATGGTAAATGGAAAAGATCGATGATCCAGAGCGGAGTAGAAAATTATTGCTTAATGTTATCAAGCGACACGAAATGGACCCAAACCGGGCATTGATGGTGGCCCCACAGGCGACGATTTGTACTTGTGGGACTGCACAGCTGCACTATTATCGGGTGCGCTTTAGCGCTTATTATTCTTCTCTGTATTTTTTTTTTTTTTTTTTTTGAGTTAGATTAGTGATTTTGTCCAGTTCCTTATTGAACTGATTTATCAAAATCAGTGTGGCTTATCAAGTTCCGCTCGATATATGAGTTTATTTTCAATTCATTTTTTATTTTATTTTTATAACATATTTATTTATAATTAAGTTATCTATATTTTAGTTTGTATAATTCAATTTTATTTATTTGCAAGAGACTAAAACAAAATTGTCCAAATTTGTGGATAGTTGTAAAACATTAACAAAAACACGATGTTTTAAAAATAATAAGTAAATTTGTGTTGAAAATAATCTTGTAGATTAGAGTAGTATATTGTTAATATGATTTTGATTGGTATAAAATAATAGTAAATACGCATATAGGCTATGTTTGGCAAAGGGTGTGAACTAGGACAAAAACTAGAACAAGCTTGTTCTAGTTTTTGTTCTAGTTCCATGAATTTGTTAGAACTAGAACAAGGAGGGAGAACTAGCCCTTGTTCTAGTTCGGGGTTTGTTTGGTTACGCACGAACTAGCTAGTTCGCGAACTAGCTAGTTCGTAGGTTTGCCAAACATAGCCATAATGTCCAAATGATGCATATTCTGAGCATCATTAGAGCATTTCAAATGATTCTACATTCATTCTAAGTCATTTAATCACAATAATTAATATTTAACCTGTCTTTATACTATTTCGAAAATGATTCAGATCTTACTTATTAAAAAAATAGATTATACATAGTAATTGAGCATATTATATGCAAATAATGCATATTCTGAGTATCACTTGAGCATTTCAACCTTTACTGAATTCATTTTAAGTCATTTCATCACAATAATCTATATTTAAACTCTCTATATGGTCTAGAATATGATCCATATCTTACATAATAAATAAAATTTTGATTATAAATAGTAATTAGGAATTTACAATGCAAATAATGTTTATTCAGAATATCATTTGAGCATTTCATCCGTTTCTGAATTCACTCTGAATCATTTCATCACAATAATCTACATTTATGATCCTTATACAGTCTAGAATATGATTCAGATTTTACTTATTCAAAAATATCAGAATATACATAGTAATTACGCATATAAAGTGCAAATAATATTAATTATGAGTATCATTTGAGCATTTCAACAGTTTCAGCATTTATTCTAAGTCATTTCATCACAATAATATACATTTAAACTCATATACAATCTACAAAATTATTCACATCGTACTTATTCGAAAAGATTGAATTATACATAGTTATTACGCGTATAAAATGAATATAATGCATATTATGTGTATCATATGAGCATTTCAACTGTTTCTGAATTTATTCTAAATCATTTCATCACAATAATATAAAATTAAACTCTCTATGCGGTGAATATAATGCTTCTGAGTATCATTTAAGCTTTTCTTCTGTTTTTTTCATTCATTTTAAGTCATTTCATCACAATAATCTACATTTAAACTCTTTATACAATCTTGAATATGAATTCAGATCATACTTATTCAACAACATTGGATTATACCTAGTAATTACGCATATAAATTGCGAATAATGCATATTTTGAGTATCATTTGAGCATTTCAACTGTTTCTGAATGTATTCTAAGTCAAATCATCACAATAATGTACATTTAAACTATATATAAGGTCTAGAATATAATTTAAATTTTACTTATTCAATAAGATTGGATTATAACAAGTCATTGCGCATATAAAATGCAAATAATGCATATTCTGAGTATCAATTGAGTATTTCAATCGTTTCTTCATTCATTCTAAGTCATATCATCACAATAATCTACATTTTAACTCTTTATAATGTCTGAAATAAGATTCATATCTTATTTATTCAAAAATATTGGATTATACGTAGTAATTAAGCATATCAAGTGCAAAAAATGCATATTCTCAATATTAATTGATCAATTCAACCATTTCAGCATTAATTCTAAGTCATTTCATCTCAATAATACACTTTTAAGCTCTCTATATGGTCTAGAATATAATTCAGATTATACATAGCATATACGCATATAAAGTGCGAATGATGCTTATTCTGAGTATCATTTGACCATTTCAATCGTTTTTGCATTCATTCTATGTCATTTCATCACAATAATCTACATTTGAACTCTCTATATGGTCTAAAATATGATTTAAATCTTACATATTAAAAAAAATTAGATTATTCCACGTTATTACATATATAAATTGAATATAATGAATCTGAGTATCATTTGAGATTTTCATTGAATAATATATTAATGAATTTGGGTCCAAAATAAAACATGAACTATAATGTAGATTAGTATTGATAAAAATTTAACAGCGAATTAAAATTCCATGAAAAGTGCTTCCGAATATATGATATGTTATTGGTGCACTGTAGATATTTACTAGCGCCAAAAGTCCAGTGGCACGCGTGTCATATCACCTTCCGAAAAATATTTAAAGCATAGCCTACATAGATTACTTAGTCTCGAAGCTTTTGTGCGGCTTCCTTCCTGGTGCCTAAACATCCCTCAATTAATGTGAATTGAATCTATTTTTTTTTTTTTAAAAAGTGATAAATGCTTTAATAATATGTGAATTTCAATTCAAATAAGTATTCTTTTAAGTTGATAGAGGATGCAACTTATAAATATTTAGATAACGAGCTTGAAAATCTTTAATGATTTTGATGACTATTTATACAATAATTTTCGTTATGTTGTATGGGGTTTTTAGTTGGAATTGAAATAACTAAATGCTTCTTCGGAGGGTCAAAGCTTATCACGTAGAATGAAATGTATTTACAGGGCTAAAAATCTAAAATTGCCATATGGATAAACTAAGAGAGCTGTGTAGGAAGTAGGAATAGATAAAAGAAACCTAACTAAACTTGCCTTGGAGTAATGATCATATTTTCCGATTTGAACAAGTTAATTTAGAATTTCCATAAAATCCGTAGCCAAGTTGCATAAACTCACTTTCTTTTTTCTTATTTTAACGTGTCGTCGCGTTGAATCACGCCATTCACGCGTCACCCAGAATACAAACCCAAATTGTCCCCACAGTCAGTGACAAGTGACAACCTCCGTGTACATCCCGTACACCGGGTGCATGCGTCGTTCTCTCTTTAAACCCAAGTAGAAGTAGTTGAGATTCTCCATCTTCCAAGGACATTCTCGTAAATTCACTACACGAGGAGAAAAATCTGCGCAGTCTCCTTTTTCCTCCGCGTTGCGACACTCATACACAGGATATGATAGACTGACGCGTTTTGTTTTCGTTTTTGTTGCTTGCTTCTCTCCATCGCAAATCGCAAATTAAATTAAAAGCGATCCTATAAATAAAAGCTCAAAAAGTCTCCTCCCAAGTCTCAATCTCCATCTCAACCTCTCACCCCGATTCAACTCTTTCTCCAATTTTCTCAAGAAATTTTCCTCTAGTTCTAGATCCATGGCCTACAGATCCCTTGACCTGACTCTCATCTCCGCAAAGGATCTCAAAGACATAAATCTCCTCGGGAAGATGGATGTCTACGCCGAGGTCTCTCTCTCCGGCGATCCCCGCTCCAGACAGCGCACCAAGATCCACGTCGACAGCGGCCCCAACCCCACTTGGAATCAGACTCTGCGCTTCAACGTCCCGGCCGATCCCGGCGCGCCCGGCACGCTCCATGTCGTCTTGCGCGCCGAGAAGAAGGCGCTCGGCGATAAAGACATCGGCGAGGTGCACGTGCCGCTCAAGGAACTGCTCGAGAATGTCAGGGGAGATGGCCCCACGCAGCCTCAGTTCGTCTCTTATCAGGTATATATATATATATATATATATTGATTTATTCAATTCTTTATTGGTATTGGAGTAGGATATATAGGATTGCGTTTTAATCAATTTTGTGGTTTAATTAGATCCGTTCAAATCAATTTTGGCGGTTTTAGGAAAACTAATTTTCCGGGGGTTTTGTAAAAACACTGATGTCTCTGCTTTCTTTATTTTTTGTTTTCCACGATCCAAATTGAATCTGGTCTTCGCTCCCAGTAACAACTGATGGTACCGTACCACCATTTAGGTTCTTCCAATTTGACCAATTGATCTAACAGTTCAAATTCAATATTAAACCTTATAGCAATTTCAATAAGATGAACCGTGATTTTTGGTTCTTGGTTCCAATCGAAAGCACATTTGGTTCATTTAATATTATTTTTGGACGATAGAATATTCCATTTTCAGCTAATTTATTTGTCTATTTAAATGTTGCATAAAGTGGCAAAAAAAAAAAAAATGCTACATAGAAAGTCTTTGGTTGGGAAATTAAATCTATATAAACTATTCAACTTCCCTGATCATTTGTTTAATACAAAGTCAAGTAAATTGGTTCCAGCTGAATTTTGGGGACAGCTCATAGTCGCTAGTCAATATATTCCAAAAAAATCTATTATTTTTTAATTATAAAGATATAAGATCTGCCTAAATCCATTAATTAATCATCTAGAATTATCAGCACTTGTGCAAATTGTTGCAACTTTTCTTCTCCCTTCACGATGCAAAAACCTACTAGAGAACTTATCACTTTGATAGGTCTAGAAATGTGATTAATAAACACCATGATTATTTGAATCTGAACTTCTAGAAAAAGAAGATCAAACAATCTAACTATTTGAGTTTTTCAGGTCCGAGTACCCAGCTCTGGCAAGCCAAAAGGCGTCATCAACCTCTCTTACAAGCTTAGCGAGCGTATAGGTTCTCAAGCAGCCCCTGCATCAACTGCCAATTATGGAATGCCTGCCACTACATACCCACCACCAACTGCCGGTGCACCATACCCACCTCCAACCGCCTATCCACCTCAAGAAAAGCCTGCTAAAACTGCTGAGCCGGTCACGGCATATCCGCCATCTGGTTATCCTGCACCGGCAGCATCAGAAAAGCCAGCGAAGTCCTCTGAGCCGATCACTGCATATCCACCAGCTGGTTATCCTGCACCAGCAGCATCAGAAAAGCCAGCTAAGACCTCGGAGCCAGTACCTGCATACCCTGCTGGATCTAGCTCTGCTGGTCCATATGCACCACCTCCGCCATATTACGGTGCTCCTCAATATGGTGCTCCATCTCCGTATGGCTATGCTCCACCACCTCAATACGGATATGCCCCACCTCCTCAGCCTGGGTATGGTTACCCAGGGTACGGTTACCCCCCTGCACAACAGGTTGCTCAGCCACAGAAGAAAAAGAAGAATGGAATGGGACTGGGGCTCGGTGCTGGTCTGCTCGGTGGGGCCATCGGTGGGTTGATTTTGGGTGACATTGTTTCAGATGCAGCTGAGGACGTGTATGATGGGGGTTATGATGCTGGGTTTGATGATGCCGGTGGGTTTGATTTCTAGTTTCTTAGCATTTCATGTGTGCTTTTCTTTTATGACTATTTGGCTGTTGGTTATACCACCTGGCTCCATCTGTCAGGTACTGAAGTACTGAGAAATGGTTGTTGAGGTGGGTTGTATAATCTCACTCCAAGTTGTTGTTTTTTCTTCTTGGTGCTAGAATTTGTAAATAACGAGAATTTCCGATGCGGTTTTTTTGTGGTTCAGTTGTATGTATGTACGCATGTATTTACAATCATATTGTCGTGTTCTGTAGAGGTTGCAAGGTTATTCAGTGATACATTAGGTATTTTTTGCGTTATACAGAGTACTCAATCAGATCATCCCAATAAGCTGTAAAATTTTGGTACCGATTGGCGACTGCCGACTGCCGACTGGTGATGCGGAGGGATGCCTCTTGGATTGTCCGAAAAAGGAAAATGCCTTTATTTATCGGATAGATTAACCGAAAGAACAACAAAATATGACACGAAACAATAGAGTACGCAAATACTCTACTAAGAAAATGACTGTCTATTAATACAAATTGTCTCAATTGATTAAAATATCCTTCCATGTTCATTTATTCGTGCAAATACCTGAGACCATATCAACAGGTATTCAGGAGATATTACGATAATGTCATCATGAGCATTCCTATATCTAATCTCCGACGTGATTTAGCTAGCTATTAATAAAATGAGTAGTTAATAAATGGAATTGCTTAAGATCATATGTAAGATTCTATCATCCCGTCATCTCCACGCGTTAATTCCTTTTCCGTTTCAAAACATATTAATAATTGTCGCCGATCTCATCCCCATCCCCATCCCCTCTAGCGCCGACCCTATGTTGCTGATCTCCTCTTCTCATCCCATCCCTTGTACTGTTCGCTCCCACCTCTGTTTTCATCCATCTCCTTCTCCTATCCCTTCTACTGTTCGTTCCCACCTCTGTTTTCATCCCATCTCCTTCTGTTGTTCGCTCCCAACTCCTATTCTGGTTCCATCTAACTAGAACAATTAAGTACTGAAACTAGAACAATTAGTTTTTCGAATAAGAACAATTAATTTTCCAAAACATATTAACTTCAACAATTAGGTTTTGAAACTAGAACAATTAGTTTTTCAGAACTAAAATAATTAATTTTTCAAAACATATTAACTAGAACAATTAGATTCTGAAACTAGAACAATTAAATTACAGAACAATTATGTTCTAAAAGTAGATCAACTAGAAAACTAGAACAATAAGGTTTCGAAACTAGAACAATTAGATATATTAAATAGAACAGTTACTTATATTAACTAGAACAATTTGTTCTCAGAATAAGAACATTTAAGAGGGAGGGGTGGGACAGAAATAGGTATGACGTTGGGGGGAGGGGGAGGGAGCAAAACAGAGGGGAGGGACGGGTGAGCATTGGATGGGTGGGAATAAGGTAGACGCGCTGGATTAGATTCCAAAAATGGAAAGGAAGTTACGTTGGGGATAATGAAGATGATAAATCTTGAGATGATCCTTAATAAAAATGTATCTAAATCTGATCAACATAAGAAAAAAGTATATACATTCACAACATTGTAATTTTTATTCTAATCTGAATTAAGAAGCCGTGTAAAATGTTATGAAACAATTAAAAAAACTGAAGGATTCGTTCTGCTCGTGGTAGTAAATCGGTCATTTTGGGGGAAAAAAAAAAAGTTATCTAACTCACTCATTAAAAAGTTCGTAAGCGAAATTCACTTCTAAAAAATAGACTTATATGTCAAAACTTATGGCAAATAAAATGTTACAAGTCCGTATATCATAGATATATTTTGTTAATTTATATGGACTAATTTGAAAATAAAGGGTTGTAAGCATTTAAGTTGAATATATTTAATACTGGACTTATACTGCTAGTAATAATGATATGAGCATGTTAAAAGAAAAAACCTCGATCCGAAGAATATAATGTTAGGTACTTCAGTTCAAAATGAATTTCAATTTCGGATTATAGAAAAAAAAACAAAACTATTTTTTTCGGATTGTCCAACCATCATTGTACGTTATAAACTTATAATATCATTAAATCATATGCATGTCTGAAATTAAGAAGCTAGCGATATTCTAGGAATTCATTTTGTTCATCATTCAATTGATATCACTTAAAAACAAAGTGAGAATTCATTTATTGCTCAATAATATGTACTAGCAGGATCTCGCGCAACGCGCGATCTATTTTTATAGTGTCTTCTTAATTTTACTCTTTATTTGACAATCTTATAATTAACCATTAGGAATATGAAGTCGAAAAGAAAAAAAGAAAAGTTACATACTACAACTTACTAATACATATCCTAAGCTTAGCTTATTAATATATATCATAATCCAATTCTAGAAAGGTACTCTAATCAGCTAACAAAGAAAAGACTAATAATTGATTAAGGACCAACTAAATTTGCAGGTGTTCATATCGGGAATTGCCCGATTTCTCTATAGTTATTTTAAATGAATACGGAGGCCTCATAGTAAATTAAAAGGACCAACTAAATTTGTATTGTGCAAAGAAGACTCCATAGAATGAAAATGGAGTTTGCTTCTCTGGTTTATATCATAATTTCGTCTTGCTTTTCTTCTTATGCTTTCCTTTATTCACTGATCAAATATTGTTATCTGGTTTATATTCAGACTAGATATGGCAGTCGCAGCTTTGCTGCGCTATATTTTTTTAGATGACAATAATTCAGCATGAACTACCTTAGCTTCGTCGCTCTATTTTTTTTAAATGATAATAATTCAGTATGAACTATCTTAAAATAATGATTGACACAACTATTTTTAATATATATTTAATAAAAAATAAAACTATTTTTAATTATAGAAAATACAGAAAATAGAAAACTATATTTATCTAATGTAAAAAAACGGTCAAAAATAGAGAAAAAATCACGGGATTTAATTAATATCTTAGATTCATTTCTTCACTGCGAACAAAATGCAATTGATCAGTATATACTGATCAGTATATTCAGATTCATTTCTTGGCTGCAAACAAAATGCAATTGATCCGTATATTCTAAATGTCGGCATCTATTATACCTGAAAATATAGAAAAACCTAAATCAAAACCAAATGCACAGAACAAAACAAAATTGAAGTCAATCGAACTCCAATTAATGGGATAAACACTTCGGACCAGTTGGCGTAGGTCTGCTAATTAGATTAAGGGCATAGATAAGAAATAATAGAGATTTGTTAAGATTTGTGATGACTGTTGCCTATTGGGTATACATAATCATTGGAGTTTGCAGTTTTTGTAATGACCAAGTGAAAAAATAAGTAAATAAAAAAGCTCTTTAATCCTCCTTTAAATCTTGCCCACTCAAATATCAGTTTTTTAATTATTAAGGTTTAACAATCCTGAAAGCATTACAAATAACTGAATCTTAGCCGCATACTGCCCTACCACCCCAAGTTCTTTGATAAATGGATTAAAAATGGTGGAAAAAAATAGTAAAATCTATAGAAGAAACAGTCCAAATGTCTAAAATAATCACAATTCCAGCATGTACCGGTATCATTCATTAAAAGTACTAATCCCTGAAATCTTCTTGAAGTTTTCCCATTTGTGGAAGGACTCGAACTCACCTTGGTCCAGAGGACTTCTACTGGGATGAGTCAAGTTGCATTGTAACAGGGTCATCATCTACCAAATTAAGCTCCACAAAAGCCATGCATTGGTAAATTACAATTGTGTGAAATTTTTGAGAAGAAACACTAGATAATACACATTGCCTCAACTCATCTTCATCATTGCACCAAAAACGCCATTTGTGCAAAAACATATTTCTAGTATCAGACCAAAAAAAGAAAAAAATAATAATAAAACAGGCGATATTTCAAGTGTCAGATTCAAACAATACTATTACCTTTAACTGCATCACTGGAGTATACCTTTTGAAATGTCTCAACCAACAAAGCATAAAATGGTTTGGCTTTCTCGAGGTCGCATTGCCACATGAAAATCAGGCTTATTACCCTTCAACACTCCATATAATATAAACTGACTAACTGCAAGATAAGAATATGAACATTAGAAACCAGAAATATGTGGCAAAAGAAAAGAATCATTGAACTGATCAAACTTACCCAGTAGAACCCAGTAGAACTCTATAGTTACATGCACAACCTGAGAAGAAAATCCAGATAGATTTATTTACATTAATAGTTTTAAGCACGTACTGAAGACCAACTGAGGATCTCATCTTCACCAAATCAGCTGAGGAACACCACAGCAAGTTCCATCGCCGGTAAATCGAAGAAGAATATTTAAGTTTTCTGCCTTCACTCAACAGAAAGTCGGTTCTCCTTCATGCTCACCATTTTTTTTTTTTGAAATAAGTAAGCCTACAAGGCTTACCATTTTTCATTACGAAAAGTAACCGTTTATTACATTCAGACAAACAAAAAGCAACAATCCTAGCAATGCTTATCTAATCACCCACATCTACTTCATCTCTACGCTCATCCAAACACTCAAATCTCCCTACTCCTTATTATTCGATGAACAGCTTAATAGACAACTAAAGAAGACATCCAGACAACATATTGAACAACTAAAAAGGCATAAAAATAATCCTTAAGTCCATATCAAAACTAGAATTCAAATCAGACCCTCTAAACTTCAGAATTTAAAAAATCTCTATTCATTTTGTCCTTCATCAATTGAATCAGCTCAAATCATGATCAGTTCAAATACAAGTGATCATCCCCTTCATCCTCTGGAGCTCTTTCAAACGATCAAGCAGCCCAAGCTACTTCCACTGCTGTTATTGCATTGTCTGAATGTCCTTCCTCCAACAGATGACTTGAGATTGCATCATCTTCAGGGCACAAGCTCCACACTTCTTCCTTAAGTGCTATCTTCCACATCCCCGCCCAATAATTGAGCAAGTGTTTCACATCTGCATAAATTTTTTGTATATATTGAGGTCTAATATTTTGAAAAACAAACTCATTTCTACATTTCCAAATTGTCCAGAGTATAGCTGCAGCCCAATATATATAAGCTTTCTGTTTATTCATCTGCCTGCTATGTTTCAAAACATCCTCTAATCTTTCAGGAATTGTATTTATATCTAATTTTTTATAAAACCATTTCCAAATCTGTATACTCTGGAATTGATGCAATTAAACATCAAATGATCAACTGTCTCTAAATTTTAACAATAACTACAAATAGGGTCACCTTCCCATCCTCGAATGATCATTGCAGAAGAGAAGTAAGAAAGAGAAATGAGATAAAAATCGACTGTGAATGCACAGTCTAAAGCAAATTAGGAAGAGAAAGATGGAAACCTAAAATCCTAATCATGGAACCGTGCAAGCAAAATCCAGAAAAGCTTATGTGTACAATATATGCAAATCCTACACAATAAATTAGAAGCTGTAACAATATTATAAATTTTTAATGAAATCTGAGCCTATGGACAGTTTCCTAAAAAAAAAGAAAAAATTGAATGTACGCAATAATATTATAAATTTTGATCCAATGCGTAGGATCGCAGCAATCTCCTGAGTAAGAAAAAATTTCAAAACTGAAATGGAAAATTCATTGGCGAAAGAGAAGCAGAGAGAGTGTAAGGGAGTGAAGAACTCGATCTAGCGGTAGTGGTAGAGACGAAGTAGATCAAACGGACAGGATTGAAGGAACTAAATAAACAATCCAGATCGATTTACTATTCCTCAACAGTGCTTAGGAACACTACCGGATCCGGATCCATTAGGCCAGGTATACAATTAATCAATAAATGTAGTGGATGGCCTTGGGGGTCCGATTCGGTATTAACTACGTCTACTAAAAAGGAATTTGAAGGGCCAATCATGCATGATCAAACAAACAATTCTTATGTTACGCCATTTTTTTAAGCAGCAAATGATATTTTGCAGCATCAGTGTCTTACAATAATGATTGCAGATTGCTTATCTTGGAATTAATCGGGTATAATTGGTTTTGAGCCAAAACAAAGTAATTCACACCGTATGAGAACATTTTGACTTCATCAACAGATGCAGAGACAGAGAGAGAGGCAACGCCTTTTTCTTCCAGCAACTCAGCAAGGCTGAGCCCAGATTTTCTTTTAGGCCTTATTCCAAATTATAGGCCGTAAGAATAATTATTTTTCCGATTGATTTAATGAGGGTAGAGTGGTAGACCGTGAAATTTACCTGCCCAAACTCGTGATGTATGTACCTACTTAAATAAAATAGTGAGATTATTTATATACATTATTATATATTTAACTTGAAATAGGTAATACCAACACTAAACATTTTACTTTTCCATATCCAAGTTCAATTTCTACCGTGTCCGTAACTTACAGTTTAGTTAGTGATGTCAGTTTGTATGTATGTGTAATATTTCTATTTCAAAATTAACGGGTGTTCTCAAAATCACGTTTAACACAAATTTCTTAGTTTTCACAATAATCTTATAATTATATATTCTCTCGTTTTATACTTTATATGATCTCTACTTGAAAACCGACATGTGAAGTAAGGAAATATATATTATTAATCAAGAAGTTAGGGGAGAGTTAATATAAATTTGTAACAGCTTTAAGAAATATATTAAAATAAGATTCAATACAATTCCAATCTTACTGGTACATGATACCCAAAGTCCACTTCTCTGCCTCTCTCTCTCTCTCTCTCTCTCTCTCGCTGCCAATTCAATCCATGATCTCAGATTTGAACCTCTCTTCATTTTGTCAACTACATTGACCTGAACTGTCTCAACGATCTATTCTCATGGCATACAGAACAGTAGAGCTTACCCTGATCTCAGCCAAAGATCTCAAAGGTGTTAACCTCCTCCACAAAATGGAGGTCTATGCTGAGGTGGTTCTATCCACCGATCCCCGGTCAAAGCAGCGTACATCGACCGACCATGAAGGGCTCAAGAATCCAACATGGAACTCGACTCTCAAGTTCACCGTTCCAGCTGATCCCGGTGCCACTGGCCTGTTTAATATCATGCTACGTGCCGAGCGCTCACTGGGAGATCGGGATGTCGGTGAGGTGCATATAGCACTCAAGGAAATACTTGAGGCAGCTACAGGAGATGGACCCACACAGCCTAAATTTGTTTCATATCAGGTATTTACTTTTTAGGAACAATATTGTACAATTTGTAGCATTATTTGGTCTCTTGTTCATGCATTTTAGAACAATTGATCAGCTCAAACCACTATGTAACACTACTTGGTGTAATTGTAGCTTTTGTAGTATTTAAAGAAGGTCGTTGATTTGGTGGGTTAAACGCCACAAACTCAAAATAGTAAGATGTGAAGAATAGTCAATGCACTTATAATTCGAATTCAGGCAATTAGTTGATTAATTCTCTTGGCAATTTGGCTAGCTGTTATACATTTTACAATTTAGCAATAGGAATATAAAGCAACAAGATGAAAATCTGACAGTTGCAAGTCGGTATCTCAACAATTAATTTGCAATACATTTTCTTGAGAAAAAATTGAATTAGCTTAATCACTCTTCTAGCAGATTTTTTCCTATTAGAGAATGGCAATCTCACATGTCTATAATAAGTCCATACATCGGGGAGTCTAAAATTCTAGCAGACATATCACAAGTTCCTGTTTCATTGCTTGGAACCTCATCATCATGTATGCTGCAACTTCAACCATTATTTTATTTTTAAATATTTTATGTTCCTGACTGCCTTTTTTGCAATCTTTTATAACAGAGTTGCACAATTTGTACTAGCTTAAAAAAAAAACAAAGTAACAGTGAATTCTCGTTGTTGCATTCCAAAATTTAGGTATGGAAACCCTCTGGCAAACCCAAAGGAGTACTCAACATCTCTTACAAGCTAAGCGAGCGCATCACTGCCCCGATTTGTACTGCTTCATCCAATACCAGTTGCTCATCCAAGCCTGCCAAAACTGGTTGCACTAGCACTGAGTCGTACCAGCCTCCTCAACCAGCTGCCACTAGTCCATATCCACCACCACCTCCTGGGTATCCTACACCAGGACCAGGATTAGCCCAACCAGTTACCGCTTACCCAGCTGTATCCTGTGCACCATCGACAGCTTATCCTGCATCACCGCCACAATATGGTGCACCACCACCATACACATATGCTCCTCCACCTCAATACAGTTACGGCCCACTACCACCTCAGCCTGGTTATGGGTACCCGGCTTACGGTTACTCGCCAGCTGCGCAACACAGCCAGTCAAGCCAAAGAAGAACAAGAAACACAATAACGGATTTGGCGCGGGGCTAATTGGTGGGGCCATCGGTGGGTTGATTATTGGAGATATTGTGGCTGATGCAGCTGAGGATGCTTATGATGAGGGCTATGATGACGGTTTCGATGATGCTGGTGGTTTTGATTTTTAGGCTGCTGTTGTATGATTACACCCGTAATTTCTGTCTCACTGTTATTTTTTCAAATGATTTTGGTGTCTCAATTAATGGATCGATTGTGTCTTGTTGCTTTGCTTTATTGAGTGTTGTTTGAAGTTGCATATATATAGACAGTTGTCCTGATGTGAGGTATATCTTATACGAAACCCACTTGGAACTTGCACCTCCTGTGTCGACTCAACAGATAGAATTAAGCCATAGAAGATTTGGATAAGAACCCCCGCTACTTTTTGTGCTTTTTTTTTATTTTGGGAGTGAAATAGCCCCGCTTTCTCAAGCTCTGTGTTTATCTAAATGCCATCAGGCTCCTAAGTTCTCACTTTATTAAAACTTTGTCACTGAGACGTCAGGGTAAATCCGTCCCTGAGCTTTATTTATTACAGAATACAGATAATAAACGAAGGTATCAGAGACATTTACACCGACATTAAGAGCCAATTAATGTTTTTGAAGTGCCAATTTTTTTTTCCAAGAATTACCATATGCTAATCTTTAGTACTTTACCTTCCTGCAATCTGAATGATAGAAGTCCATATCCAAATGCAAACCTCTGTTACCTACACAAAACAATTGCTTTATGAGATAGCTAGTAAATCCAAAATAAAATTCTTTTTCAAACAGTTATCATTCAGAGAGACTTACCAGTGCTCTCCTTGAAGATGATGATCTGGCCCTCTTTGACCAGCAAATCCTTTTCAAGCCACTCTTTACTCGCTTATACAGGATGTTGATCACATCTTCTATCAGAATCTTGTTAGTTGCCTCAAGATTCTAGTGAGTGGCTGTCAGTTCTTTCACTATTTTTTAAAGCTCCTTTTGCAGTTGGTTGAGAATCCCCTTGTGCTTCTCTGTCTGTTTAATAAATTATAAACAAAAGTGCACCAATAAATGTATTGTTGCATTTCCTGTATGTATGAGTGCGTTTGTCAAAGCAGGACCAGAAGAGAGAGAGAGGGAAAAAAAATAATACTATGGTAAAAATAACCAAGAGAGTGCTTTTGCCAAGAGTCTACAGCAAAAAAAGAATAGTTTTGTAAATACTTTTGATTTCCACCTTTCAATGTATTGTTTTTAGGTTTACTTTTACTTTTATTTTGTAAATACTTTTTTTTCATTAATAAAATCTGCCGTGCTGATTGCCACCTGCCCTAAAAAAATAAATAACCAGGAGCATATGACTATCCTTTAATTGCAATTAGCCTCTTAGGAACAACTTTGCAATTGTAAATCATAAATACAAGGCCAAAACTTGGCCATAGAAGATTGACAGCTGCTCTGTACAAATTTAGTGTGTGTGTGTGTGAGTGTGAGAATGGGACCTGAATTTCCATACCTCTAGTCTTGCTAGTTAGGCAATCAATTTCATCTTGCATTCGAAAATTATATCTTATTTGCAAGAGTTCACTACCTCTAAATAGTTAATGCCACATTCTCTTGTAATTGTTCTCTTTCCTTTTCTTCGGAGAACAAATTGTCTGGCAAAAATTTATAAATCGTAGTCTCAAACTCTCAATCTTCAATTGCTGTTCCAGCTCAACCTATCCACGTTTCATGCATGAAACTGAAGATCAATTATTATATAAACATGAAAATTGGCAATCTTATATATAAACCTGAAAATTCCACAGTAGTCCATGTAAAACAAAAGTTTCTTACACCTCTTATTACTTTTTAATGCTTCATTAGTGAAGAGCTATTGTATTTTTTCTCCCTCCGCACCCAAACATGAGAGCGGGAAAAACAAAGAAAAGATGTAGTAGCTATGGCTAGCTGCAACTTAATCTCAATTTTTTGTTTTAACAATTAACATACAACAATTTATACATAACTTATGTCATCCAAACTTCCCCCTAAAATAAATTATACCTTAGTGATGTGGCCCCACTTGTGCGTACCTAACTACACTACCCGGCCGGACGATTAGACTTTTAGCTATCTTTAAGATTTTATTTCGGGAGACTTCGCTTCAAATCCTGATGATTAGAACTTTGAGCTATCTTTAGGTTGTTTATATATTTTGCTTATTAGTTTATTTCATTGTTTGTTAAATGAAATCATTTTGTTCCGCAATCATTGGTGCCGAGTTTTCGTCTTTTTTGAAGTCGAGTACATCAATTTGAAGTCTTCAGCGGTGAATGATGAATGCAAACCAAAAATTTAAATAGCGCAGATTCATAGCGAATAATCTCAAGCCATAAGTCATAGCGGATAGCAGATAGCGATCATTTAGCGGCCGCTATAGGATCATAGTGGACATGTATAAATGTACTGGTTCATTACATCAGATAAATTTTTTAATTAAAAATTAAATATCTTATTACATTATATACATACTTTACTATATATATGTATACAAATATGCATATATAATAATATATAGTAATTACATGTAGATGTGTATGTTATTAATTTTCACTATTTTAGACACCATAAGAAAATAAAACGGAAAAAAATAAATACTTCTTTTAAGTAGAGGTTGTGAGTTCATTAGAATATCTGCAAGACTGCAACTTTGTGATGGAGATTATTTTGTAGATTGTTTTGCACAGAGCCAAAGGTATGAGATTTTTATAAAGCCTAGACCTCCCCTTTGGTTGAAGTGAGAAATCTACAAACTCTATAGCTGGTGTTAACTATATGATAACTATCATAGAAAGATCAGGGTTTCCCAACCTATCCTGTTTGCGTTAACTATATATGAAAGTGGAAAATGCGTTTCCATGCATGGTAGGTGGTTTTCGCATTTATAGATAAACTGAAGCAACACAAGACTCATTTAGCGACCGCTATGGAATCATAGCGTGCATCTACAAATGTACTTGTTTATTACATCAAATATATTTTTTAATTAAAAATTAAATATTTTATTACATTATATACATATTTTAATAGTTTAATTTAATAAATGCATATAGATATGCATACATTAATTATATGCAGTTCGCATATGCATACATTTTATGCAAAAAAAATATGATCATAATACTAATTATATATCAACAAATAACAAATTCCTTAGCTATATTTGGATAAAATACCACTAAATGCATGTATATGCTATTAATTTTCACTATTTTAGATACCATAAGAAATAAAACACTAAAATAGATATTTTTTTTAAGTAGAGGTTGGGTATTCATTAAGATATTTGCAGCTTTGTGATGGAGATTATTTTGTGAATTGTTTTTCACTGAGCCAAGGTATGAGGTTTTTATAAAGCCTTGATCTCCGTTGTGCATTATCTGTTGAACTACGAGAGAATATATGTGCATTATTAGGAGTTTATATGGTTTTATTTTTAGCGTTCATATCAATATTGGTATGAAATTTAAGCTTTGTTATGGTATTTTGTAACTTTTTTTTTATTATTAATGAAAATTAGCTAGCATTTGCTAGCCCTGAAAAAAAAGAAAAAGAAAATGGAAGACCAAAATCCAGTTTTTTTCAACTAACTAATTTAAAAAAAATATTATATATTAGTGTAGTATTAATCATATATATTACATATAAGGAAACTCCAAGGGCTTAAATGAAAATTTATTTTCATTTAATATGGAGTACTATGTTATTGGGCCGAGAAGAATGTTTGAATAAAATGATATTTTATTTAAACGTTAATTAAAACAATTGGAGTCAGGAATGGGCATATCGAGAGGTTCGGTGATAAACGAATCGATTTCGTTTAGTTGATTCGTTTTAGTCGGTTTCGCATCTTCTCGAATTTCTGATTAATTTAGAATAATCTCAGCTAATAATTATGCACCCTTTAGTTAGCATCTATTAAGTGATTGGGACCATTTTAAATAGTCAATAATTCTGATGGAAAATTGTTGGAGTATTTGTTATTTTCTCTGTCTCAAAATTGAAGGCACCTTTTGAGAGGAACAGAGAGAGGAAAAGAGAGACAAGGTCAGGACCGATATCCCGGAGTTCACCATCAAAGCAAGGGAAGCAGTTCGATTCTGTAGTGCTCTTCTTGGTGTTGTTCTCTACAGGAATTTTATTTTCAGCATTCACAAGTGCAAGCATGGCTGGAGGTAACAAAATTGATCTTGATTTATTTCGCATTCAAGGTCGTTAAATTGCTAACAGTTGGTATCAGAATGGTTTAGTCTCTGTCTGCTTGTTTTAGACTGAATTTCATAAAAATTTTCGAGATTCAAGTCTTATGGATGTTTGTAGAGTAGTTCTGATTATTAATTTGTGAATTTTTAGTCTTAATTTCGTGATTAAGGAAGAGAACAAGGAGAAACCCTAGGTTCTGTTCAGAAACAGTTACTATTCTGATTGACTGATTTTGTTGAGGTATATCTCACCATTCGCTTACTTGTTTTGAGTGAGGCTTTTGGCATTGGAAAGATACTGAAGTCTACTTTCCATAGAGACCAATATCTCGGTAATCAAGTAAATATACAGTGAAAATTTGAAGTCAAAATCAAAGGTTGTCAGTCAGTCTGTTTTCTGGAAATTCTGACCCTTCTGGGATGCGGGTCGAATTTCTCTCACTCTGTAACTTGGATTGAAATGAAATTTTACTGTTTTATAGTTCTTTAATAGATCTTTTCAGAAAGTATTTATTTGTTTGAATCCGATAAAGGATGAGTAATATATGATGTTCGCAAGATGGATTAGTCTGACAGTTTGTCAGGAACTGCCAGTGAACGTCTGATTTTCGAGGGCTGTATATTTTTATCTATGAACTTGTTTTGGATGAGATCTGAGTTTTTTGGAAAGTGTTTTAAGTCTAGTTTTCAAAATATTCTAGAACTCGCAAAACGGATCAGTATAGATAAAGTTTTGGCCGTTTTACCAGAGGGTGTGCAGATTATCAGGAATTCTAAAATTGACATTTTATGTTGTTATGGCCCGGAACATGTTTGTTATGGTCATGTTATGATCCATAATGTGTTGGGTGCTATCCAGAAATGAAGTTTACACGAAATTTAAGATATGACCAGTCTAATGATGATACTCCATAGCCAACTAATGGTATTGATTATCTAACGATGGTCATACATATACAATCAGAAATTGGTATGGAATTGTAAGGTTTATTTCCATGTTAACAAATGAGGTATTCTGAATTGTAATAAAGTTTTAAGGATCACTCTAGGTATTATGGGATAGTTAGCAATTTGTCAAAATATGAAATTTGTGTAGAAAAATTGTTGGCATTTTTCGTTGAAATTGAATAGTCAATACATAAAGGATAAATGCTATGTTTGTATAATACTATAGTAGTAAGTGTTGATGTAGCCCACAAGTCATCATACTATCAAAGATACTCTATTAGTATTAGTATGTTTTTTACAAGCATTGTATTGATTAGATGGACAAATTGATTTTACTATACATATGGTATAGTAGCATATATTACACAAATTATATTTATAAAGGATATGGCGGAAATTGTGTGTATGATTACTATTATATACTGTAATGACTAGATGATCTATGATCATGGTGAGGTTTGGCATTAATGTTGTTTGGATCAGTAACAGATTGTTAATGGACCAATACATGGTATAACGGACCATTATACAAGAATACAATCTGTGTTGAGGTCTATAATATGTTCTTAACGGACAATAAAGTTTACAATAGACTGTTTCATATGGATTCAGATAATATTAAGTTATGTCTAGTGATTAATATATATTAAGTAAAATTGGAGAGTAGCCACATCATCTTCAATTGTATTAACGTATATATATTATATAGTGTATCTATAAATCACATTAAGAGTAAAGGACATAAATTGTGATAAAATATACTAACGAAGTTAATATCGTCCCACATGACTATTATATGAAATTAGTATAATTTATTAGGATATAATAGTTAATTATAAATCTTAATCTACCCACAGAAATTAAGATTAGGCATATAGTTAACTAGTTATATCATAAAGGAATAAGGAATCAAAATATGGTATTTAGCCCACAGGTAATGCTATGTAGAAACTTGATTCATGAAGTGATAATGTTTTATTACATTTAGAATCAAAGTACGGTATTTAGCCCACAGGCAATATTGTGCAGGAAATTGATTCGTAAGATTATGCACTTAGTTTACATCTGGTAAATTGAATATAAAGGCTAAGTCTCAATATAAAGTATAAGCATGTATCAGTTTTACTTTCATAAGAAATAACAGATTTCCATTTAGAATTGTTATATTCTAATGTTCCTAAGTTGAGGATAATATTTATAAGACCTGGGAGGATGTTTGTTTCCTTCATTCTAAAGACATTGATCTTGCTATCCGGTAGGATTAACCAAGAGAACCAACTTTGAGGATGAGCTTTTGAACATGGATTATTGTGCATAGTAGGAGCGGTTTAACCGCTTATAGGTAATGTTCATAAAGGTTAAGCTTTCTCTATTAATTTGTGGTTTGGTTGAGAAGCATAACAATGTGCAGGTCTTAGTAAAGACATTAGATGAATAGTTTGCCTATTTGGAATAGGCAATTACAATGACACTCATTGTAAAGTAAATGTTCTTGGCTTATTATTGTTACGGTTGTGCGAAAGCACGTGATAAATATAAAATGTAGTTGTTCAACTAAAGAGTCTAGGAATGCTACATTTCTAGAAAAATTATCAGATTAGTGGGAGCGATCAATTTAATGATCATACATGTATTTCCTCTAATGTATAATTGAATTATATTCTTTCAGGTTCTATGAATATTGACAATCCAATAACTGATATTTCACGGTTGGCCAGTGATACAATAATAAATCAAGTTGAATATTCGTATTCAATGTTAAGATGATCTAATCATGTGATAAGGCCAGATATTTCTAGTGATTATGTAGTTTATCTACATGACTCTTATTAAGGTATAAGTGTTGAGCATGGTCAAGTTACATTTTTACAAGTTATTAATTGTAGCAAGTTTACATTCTTATATAATGCCAAAAGAATTGATTTAGATTGGAGGAATCAACTACATTAAGATATAATCTCTTGTATCAAGGAAAGATTCACTTCATGTGATTTTGGCATTGGTAACTCATTTTGATTGTGAGTTAAATTAGATGGATAAAAAGACTGCATTTGTAATGATATTCTAGAGGAGATGGTTGTATGAAAAACCATAAAGTTTCTTCTCTAGTGGTAGTGAGCATTTAGTGTGCAAGCTAAAGAAATCCATATAAGGATTAAAACAAGCATCCTACATGTAGTATTTTGAGTTCTATGAGGTCATTTCTTCATATAGGTTTGAAGAAAAATATCATGAACTGTTTTAAATACTAGAAGGTCAGTGGCAGTCAAGTTATTTCTTATTTTAATATATGGATAATATTCTGGTTGTGACTAAGGACATATGATGGTTATGTGAGGTAAAATAATTTATTTCTAAAATATTGATATAAAAGATATGTGTGAAGTCTTGTTTGTTGTAGGCATACAAGATCCATGAAAATAGGAATCAAGGTATTCTTGATTTATCTCAACAAGCATATATTAATAAGGCATTAGAAAGATTTCAGTTAAGAAAATTATATTTACCGATTTGAGTGTCTATTTAAAAGACAATCGATTCAGTTTGAATCAGTATCCTCAAATTAACTTAGGAAATTGATAAATGATTTAAATTCCATGGACTTTGGTAATTGAAGCATAAAGTTTATTAAGGTTTATATAGACCTGAGGATATAGTTCATGTTAATGGAATGTTAGACCATTATAAAAGTAATCCAGGAAATAGACCACTAGCAAAGTGCTAAGAAAGTAATGAAACATCTTTAAGGTACTAAAGATAATTTGCTTATGTATCAATGAACTGACTAGTTTGAGATATTTAGGTATACAGACTAGTTTAGTCGATTCTAGTAAATCGAATTCTGGATATATCTTAGCCAGTAGGTTTATGCATTAAGGAAGTGTCAAATAGACACTTATTGCTATCTCAACTATAAAGTGGTGTTCATTGTGTGTTTTTGAGATACTTCCCATGGTGGTTGAGGATTTTTTTCAGAACTTAGAATTATGGATTCTAAATCTAAGTCATTAAGGATTTTGTGTAATAATTCTACTGCAGACTTTCTAGCCATGAGTAATAATGTAAAAGTCGAGTTAAGTGTATCGACATTAAGTGTATGGCTTTGAAAGAACGCATCAAGGAAAATTTAGTGGTCATTGCGGTATATTCACATAAAATCAATGCTGGTTGATCCTTTAAATAAATGCATGCAAGTAAGGAAATTCAAGGATCGTGTAGCGGACATAGGAGTTGGTCTTATTGTGAAATAAATTAATCGTACGATTGTGTGTATAAAACTCTTCATATAAAGTTAATGTCATTCTTGTTAATTGTGCACAACTTATATTTGATTAATCATTAAGGTTGGGAATGACATTGTTAGGTTGACCTAGAATAAACATCGGGTTTATTCATTAAAGTTATTTTATCAATCACGTAAATGTTAAATTAAAGTTGCACAGGTGCATTGTAATGCATTGAAAGTAATATTCGCACAAAGATGACTTACTGCCATGATTCGTGTATCTCTGTATGTTTAATTTTAACATAAAGGTTATAGATGCATTAAGGTTTCTTAGGGTGCTGAGATTAAGTGAAAGAATGTAGTATTAATCATATATATTATATATAAGGAAACTCTAAGGGCTTAAATGAAAATTTATTTTCATTTAATATGGACTACTATGTTATTGGGCCGAGAAGAATGTTTGAATAAAATGATATTTTATTTAAACGTTAATTAAAACAATTGGAGTCAGGAATGAGCATATCGAGAGGTTCGGTGATAAACGAATCGATTTCGTTTAGTTGATTCGTTTTAGTCGGTTTGGCATCTTCTCGAATTTCTGATTAATTTAGAATAATCTCAGCCAATAATTATGCACCCTTTAGCTAGTATCTATTAAGTGATTGGGACCCTTTTATATACTTAATAATTCTGATGGAAAATTATTAGAGTATTTGTTATTTTCTCTGTCTCAAAATTGAAGACACCTTTTGAGAGGAACAGAGAGAGGAGAATGGAGATGAGGTCAGGACCGATATTCCGGAGTTCACCATCAAGGCAAGAGAAGCAGTTCAGTTCTGTAGTGCTGTTATCGGTGTTGTTCTCTGCATGAATTCTATTTTCAGCATTCACAAGTGCAAGCATGGCTGGAGGTAACAAAATTGATCTTGATTTATTCCGCATTGGTCGTTAAATTGCTAACAATTAGTTGATAAAGATAAGATGACGTGTTCGAATAAATTACAAGTATTATACAAGGATTTGGTTTGTTGTATAACGAAAAATAATCGTTAATTAAATGAGCATATCATCGCTCCAATAATATAAACCATCCTACCTGCTTTAGTTAGGCAACGTCCGGAAAGATGCAGAAAGGATATCTTAAGAGTCTGGTCATAAAAATATTTCGTTCAATAATTGGGCCGTAACAAAAATTTGAGTTGGTGCATGTGGGACGACACGTGTTTGGATGTTGTATGGATAAAAAATAAAAATAAAGATTTAAAAATTGGTGTCTATTCATATTCTAAAGTTTTATTAGAATATGAATAAACATCCGAATAAGTTCAAATTTCTTATTCTTGTGTTGTTTGAATTTCACATGAATAAAAAATTTGAAGCTTATTTTTATTCACACTCTTATTCTTACGCATCCAAACGAATAGGCCACAGCTTTCTGAAGGAAGCTTCATAGCAAGCAAAAGCGCAAAATGTTCCACTGAAGTACCTTACTTGGTTCCCACTTCCCACTCCCACCTGCCAACTCGCTTTGTAGCATTGCAGATGCTGATTATCCATAGAATATCTTGGTGTTACGACGGACCTTATTCCAGTATTCTCCGTGTTAGCTGGCACAATAACACTCCCAACTAGTGTTCTAAATACGTGCCGTGTCGTGTCGTATCAAACATGTCGTATCCGGATCATTTGTCGTATTGTGTCGTTCCGTGTTTAAATATTTCGCGTGTCGTGCCATGTTGTGTCTAAATTCTAAAAGATGGACACGACACGTCTAAGGACATGACACGCCTCATGTCCTCATGCCATGTCGTGCCGTGTTTCCTTTAAACATGTCGTGTTTGAAAACGTTTGAATTTCATAAAATATAGTTATATACTTATGTTTATGGATGAATTGGACATTCAAACTATAAAATTATTCTTAAAAAATAGACGATATAAGGATTTTTCTTATTATTTCATAAAATTTACAATATTTAATTTTCATTATAAACTTATTATGTTTCTTGGGTTGTGTCGTGGCATGTCTCGAGCCGTGTCATGCCGTGTTTCGTGTCGTGCCTGCTGTGTCTAGACAATTTGCGTGTCGTGCCGTGTCGTGTCCATGCCATCAAAGTCGGACACGACACGCCTAAAGACACAACACGCGTAAATTCTCGTGCCGTGTCGTGTCCATATTTTACAATATCGTGCCACTTCCGTACCGTGTCGTGTCGTACCGTGTTCAGACACGTCCATATTTTTTTAAACACTACTCCGAACAAAGAGAAACATTTTTAATTTTACTTCCGACCGGTGCATTGAGCCGCGACCAGCCAACCACCAACTAACCCTACGACTAGTCTACAGCTAATTATTCTTCTTTGTTTAGTTATTAACTTATTATATATAGGAGAGCTGGGCAGGGGAAATAGAAGAAGATAAAAGAAGTGAGAACTGAGAGATTCAACTGCAAGAAAAAAAGAAATGGCGATGAAGGTTTACGGAGTGACATTGTCAAGCAACGTGGTGCGACCCATTGCGGCGTTGAACGAGAAGGAACTGGAGTACGAGCTCTGCCCCGTTGAGGCGTTGATCTCTCTACCGGCGCTCACAAAAAGCCCGAATTTCTCGCACTCAATGTAATCATCTATTCATATGCTCTCATATTTCTGTTATGATCTCATTTTATAGATAATTGTCTAGATTAATTGGATGCATGCCTTCATTAATTGCATTGTAGTAACATATATATGTCAAATTATAATTAAGAGAGATTATTTGAATCCGCTGTTTGGTTCTCTGTGTAGGTCACTTGGTCTAATCAGAACAGTGATTTGAACTGTACTATATTTCGAGAAAATTCAAGTCAAAATATATCTTTTTAAACAATTAATATTATATGCAAGTGCATCTGCTTTATGGATGTAGAAGACTAGAAGCAGCATCAAAAGAATGTTATTGATTACTTTATAATACATTTAAAAAAGATATATTCTTGTCAAAACTCCAATATATGGATAGTCTAAAAATAAGTTCAATTAGCGATCTCAACCTATAAATAGCTCGTCATCGGTACATTCATTTTTAAAACTTTTGGCAAATTAAAAATGAAATGTTTATCAGGAACTCTGAATAATTTTTTTATGTAAATTTTTTTTTGAAGAAAGTAGAAATTAGAAAATTCAGTTCTAAACTGTTTTACTTAATGTACATTTTCATTGTATGAATTTCTTTCAGCCATTCGGCCAAATCCCAGCTTTTCAGGACGGTGATGTGGCAATCTTCGGCAAGTTTTTGTTCAAATTCTTTTGATTATTTTGTTATTGTATATTCCAGTGATTCAGTCCATGAAATAAATAAATAAAATATGCCTAGTGCATGAAAAAAAAAAAGATAAACGAAATACATTTGAATGTTGCTAAATCAAATTTAAATGAAATGTGGCATTCATTATCAGAATCTCGTGCAATCAGTCGCTACATTGCAACGAAGTACAAGGAAAGTGGTGCCAACCTCCTTCCTATAAGTTCTGCTCAGTTCGAGACGTGGCTGCAAGTTGAATCCTCCCAATTTAACCCGTCCATCTCCGAAATAAACTTCGAGCTCACCATCAAGCCCATGATCGGCATGACCACTGACATGTCGAATGTGGAGAAAAAGGCTGAGAAATTAAGTGCAGTACTGGATGTGTATGAGGCGCACTTGGCCAAGAACAAATATATTGCCGGAGATGCATTTACCCTTGCTGATTTGAACCACATGCCTGATATATACCTATTGCTAAAATCAGCCAAGGCTGATTTGATCACTTCCAGGCCTCATGTCAAGGCATGGTGGGACGACATCTCGGCTCGTCCCTCTTGGAAGAAGACAGCTGCTTCCATCCCTGTCTGAGTAAGTTAATTACATGGAGAATGTCATTGATGCGGGTCTGTGCACGTTTGAATTGGTTTGGTTTGTGTAAGTTGGGTTTGTTTTTTGTTTTGTATTGTTGAGCAATTCTCTATATGTGGTATGAATATGATGCATCACAGCTCTGTGTTGTGAAGTGTCTTGATTGTAGACTCGCGATATAATCAATAAGAAGAGTCATTTTAGTCTACATAAGTGTCAGTTTCGTATAATTAATTTTCTATCGTTCACCTTTATCCTGATATTTGTACATTTTCGCATACATTCATGACCAAGATGAACTCAAAAATGAATTTCAGCAAACCTCAAATTGGTAACCATTCAATTGCTGTTGGTGCTGATTTGGATGACGAAATAGGGTCTACTTATTTAATTTAATTATGAATCTTTTGTGTCTGACTATAGGAAAGAGAATAGCTGGTAAGAATTTGTAAAGCTGTAAATGAAAGTTTATTCACAAAATATGGACGGAATTTTGCGAGAATCCAAATTATCTTCGTTGAATAGAGACATTTTTAGTCCTCGTTATGATTACAATAAGGCATTAGGCAATAAGCTATTAAATTTAAAAAAAGCCCGGGTGTATAACCCAAAATGGGCGTCTGATTACAAAATTTATTACTCTGGTTGAATAATTGGGCCGTAAGAAATATTTGGGCTTTCACCCTTTAATTAACGTAAAGCTAAAGGATCCGGAGATCCTTGCGCGGAATTATTCCCTTTCTAGAACCTTCCTTCCCAATAATTGCAAGTAGAGTAATAACCACGCGAATCATGTTCCTGTATTTTCAAGTTTCAACAACCCCATTTTCAAAATTTCAAAAAAAACAACCCCATTTTCAGATTTGAAGCAAACAATTACTCCATAACCTTTTCTGTGTCATGTTACTGAGACGTAGGTTTACTGTGTGTAGTGTAGTCCATAGTTAATGTAGTCCGGACGCATGACGCTTGTTGTTGTTGGAGGAAAGCACCATATCCATATCAGAAGATTCCGAGTAAACCTCAGAGAACCAACCTCGACTTAGACCCAATAAAGGAAATTGATTTCATGCGTCTAGACTCTAGGGGTGTGTTTGGCACCTCCACGAACAGCTAGTTTGCGAACAAGTTGTGGTGGTGCACGAACCAAACATGGAACAATAGTTCACGAACTGGCGAACAAGGGGTAGTTTCTAGTTCTTAGTTTTTCGCGAACTAGAAGATGTTCGTGGGCCGACCTCAATTTGTTCGTAGGCCGCTGTTCGTCCGTTGTTCATGGAGGTGCCAAACACACCCTAGAACTAGAACTGGAACTAGAAGCTTCCAGTTCCGGTTTCCCAACCTCGACTTCGACCCAATAAAGGGAATTTCCTAGGAAGTACATTTGTTATGTCCCAGCTGTCAACTGTGTTTTACTGCATTGCAGATACTGATGACATGCACAGAAGATCTTGGTGTCACGACCGTGGACCAACCTTTCGTACAGTGGTCAACGAATTAGCTGGCGCACTACCACGTGTCCACGTACCACCTAATAAATGAAAAAGATCTATAACTTATTAATGGGCCGGCCCATAACACCGCGACCAGCCGACCACCAACCAACAACTTGTCTCCTGTGATTTACTATTTTAAATACGGCATATCCGACTTCCCAGGAAAGAGGAAAATTAAACAGAAGAGAGCCAAGTGAGAGAGACTACATATATTGATATATATACACTGAAAGAGAGAGAAGAAAAATGGCGATCAAGGTGTACGGACTGAAGGCATCGAACAACGCGTTACGCCCGATCGCCGTATTGAACGAGAAGGAATTGGAGTACCAGTTTTGCGACGTCGATCTCCAATCCGGCGATCACAAAAAGCCCGAATTTCTCGCTCTCAATGTATTTAATTTATTTATAATTAATTAATGCTTTCATTTCTCATCTCTCGCTCTTTTGATCTCATTATTTGATTGTCTAGATGGGATGTCTTCATTTGATTCTAGTGTTTTCTAAAATGTTATACACTAATGACCAAAGGTTTGAATAGCGAATACGTAGTGGACAACTTAATATCATAGCGGATAGCGGTCATATAGCGGCCACTATCAGACCATAGCAGATATACACGCACAAGTATATTTTGAAGGTCTAGTTTAGTCTAAATTTTAGTTGTAGCTTATTTTAAAAGTTTTCCATAGAACTTTGAATCATGTCAATCAGAGTTTGTATGTGAAAGTTATGCTCAAAATTCTAATATTATATCAGCAAATTATAAGTTGGACCGCTATTTCCGCTAATATAACGCTATAACGCCACCATTTATTGTTATTTCGCTGCTATAGCCCGCTATAAGTCGCGCTATCGGACATACTGCTAAATTTTATAACAGTGTATCAAATAGTGTCGCTATAATGGCCCCTACGGCCGCTATTTACCCTTGCTAATAACTGAGAGAGAATTTATATATAGATTATTTGAGTCTATTGTTTGGTTCTGAGTCTTGATCAATGGATCTAAGTTTCTAGACAGTCAGATCATAGCTCTACATAATTCCAGTCGAGGCATATTTTATTAAAAAGATTAGTTAAGAAGATCAACTTTAGGATTTAGAAATACAACCAAAAAATGTAATTAATTACTTGAAGCGTTTGACATACTAAATAGAAAGACTGTTGTCAAGACTCTCTAGCATATACATGGATTTACTTGAACAAATTAGTCTAGTGACCTTAACAAAAAAAAAAAAAAAATAGTCATTATGTTTCTTTCTGATCATTTAGTTTAAAAAAAAATGTTTATTCTCGGAGAAAGGAACTCTGAAAAGATGTTTTCTGTAAATATTAGTGATATCAGATGTAAACTATTGTACTTAATTTGCCATACGCGCGTATGAGTGGGATTTTGTCATAATCATGCATGATCTTGTCAGGGTCAACTCTTGTTGATATAAACTTTACTTTTTGTGATTTAATTGCAGCCATTCGGTCAAATCCCAGTTGTTCAGGATGGTGAAGAAATAATCTTCGGTAAGTTCTGGTCAAAATTTTTGAATTAGTAGTTTTGCATGTAACAACTTTAATTTGAATTAGTAGTTTTGCATGCAACAACTTTAATTATTCAATACAATTTATTTATGTAGCGTACGTATTTCCCAAATGTCAAAGTGTAGTCTGTTTGACCTAACAATTTTGTGGCATTCATTTCACAGAGTCTCGTGCAATCACTCGCTATATCGCAACCAAGTACAAGGAAAGCGGTGCTGACCTCCTCCCTGTCAGCTCAGCTAAACTCGAGACATGGCTCCAAGTTGAATCCTCCCAATTTTACCCCGCCATCTCGGCAATAAACTTCGAGATCCTCTACAAGCCCATGCTCGGCATGACCACCGACATGTCGAACGTGGAGAAGCGGGCTGAGAAATTAAGCGCGGTACTGGATGTGTATGAGGCTCATCTGGCCAAGAACAAATATGTGGCCGGGGACGTATTTACCCTTGCAGATTTGAACCACATGCCCGAAATATACCTCTTACTCAAGTCGCCCAAGGCTGAGTTGATCACGTCAAGACCGCATGTTAAGGCATGGTGGAACGATATCTCAGCCCGCCCTGCTTGGAAGAAGACAGCCGCATTGATCCCTGTCTAAGTGAGAAGTTGTGCGTAGTGTGTCATTGGTGCGGGTTTCGTGCATGTTTGTGTTGGCTTGCTTTGTGGCAGTTTCGGTTCCTTTTGTGTTATGTTTTTAATGATTCTCTGTTTGGGGTGATGCATCAAAATTCTATGTTGCGAAGTGTCTCGACTTGTAGACTCGCGGAATTATCAATAAAGATTAAAGAGTCATTTTCATTGTGTGTCTACCTTGGCCATTAATTGTTTTTTTTTTCTTTTACTTCCGGGGAAGCAAAGAGATTTTCGGTAGATTTGAAATCTATAAGGAAATGATTTTTTTTTCTTTCATCAATTTCATCTTAGATGTATCGCCGATGAAGTAACAAATGGATAAGTGTGGATAGACCTGTCAAGCGTCAAATACGGAAGCGGAAACAGTCATTTTCATTTTCGTTCCGTTTTGGTAACAGAACAAAATTGTTGTTTTGTTTTCGTTCCGTTTCGTCAAACGAAATATATTTCTGTTCCGTTTAACGTTCCGTCTTCATTTTCTATTGATTTCAGCCCATTTCCATGTTCCATTTTGATAAACGGTATAAATTTCTTGTTCCGTTTCCGTTTCGTTTTGAAAACGAAACTCAAATATCCTTCCGTTTCCATTCCGTTTGGGCGGAACGAAACGGAACAACTCTGTGGAACGTCACTATTGACAGGTCTTAAGTGTGGATCATGTAGAAATCAGATGTGTGAATTTTATATTAATTAATTAAAATAACCACATAAGTGTGAATTCGTTTGAGATTTCATTATGCAGTATTCACATTTGTCTAGACATTTATACATATTCGTTAAGAGGCGGCGGCTTAATTTACTAATATAGTTCAAATGAAATTTTAGCGAAATTAAATAATCTTTTTAATGTAGTTGGTGCTGATTTGGATAATAAAGTGGGTCTAAATATTTCATTCAGCTATATATTTTTAAGAAAAGCGTTCATTCAGCTAAATATTTCATTGGCATACTCTGTAGTCTGTTGTGCAAGGATAAAGTATGGATAAGGCTATTTTTGTGTCCAACTACAAATAAATTAGTAAAGAAACAGTTGGCAAGAATTTGTAATACTGTAAACGAAAGCTTGATTACATGAGGGGAAACTTATGATCTTGTGCTGTTATTTTATTTCCTAATCGCAGCAGCTATACATAGTCGTCACGTGCGGTTGAGAGTTCTAAATGATAGACGCAATCATTAATTACCGTGTTTAGAAATAATAACATAAATTTTCAAGATTCGTAAATCATATAAAATAACAAAGTATGAGTATAAAACTTACAAAGAGCAGAAATCGTTAGCCGTTAGGCAAAAGCATTAGTACTGATCTTTTTTTAGTTTTCCTCAGCCAAAATGATGGTCAATAATGATATTTTTTTTCTTTTATTTTCTGAATTTTCTTAATGGTAGAATTAAGAAAAAAAGTGACTTTAATTTTCAGATTATAGAGTATTTAATGCTGAGGTAACTAAAGAGATCAAGTACAATGAAACTGGTCCATCAAAATTTTCATCAAATTATGATGCACCCTTTAGTTAATTATCTTAAATGAACTTGGCTCGCATTAATTATCATAGGCCACATTAAATATTCCAACATTCTCCCACTTGGTTTATACTGAAAACATCATAATTAAGGTCAAATTCAAAATTGGCCAACATAATCTTAAACCTTGTTCAAATAGAAATATCAAACTAAACTAATATAATCAAAATAACTATAACTGTTATTTGATCCCTATTAATTATGGAAATGATATTCTTTCCAACAAATGGTTGATACAATTCGTTTGATCCACTTAAGATGCGATTTAGTATTTCAAATTTGTGTGAAAATCAATTGAAGCAAAGTTTGAAGCAATAATTGAACATATAAGATCTAGGTTTTAACATTTCGTTTGAAATCAATTGTACAGATCAACTATTCGGATTCAGATCTAGATTTTTACATTTCGTTTCAGATCAATTGTTCAGAATTGGATCTAGATTTTTATATTTAGTTGCAGCATATTATTCACTTAGTTTTTAATGTGTTTATCTATTTTTATCTAGATCTTTGTCTTCATGTGTACATAAGTGATATCGTTTATTCAAGATATTGATCTCAATTCTTATGAATTTTGCTTTGACATTTGAAATAGATTCTCAATCTTTTGAATTGTTTAAATCCGATCTAGGATATATTAAGGGAGCATATATCAAGTTTATGCATTATTAGTACAAGGGAGTAAATATATACTATAAGGGAGTATATATCAAGATGATGCATTATTAGTCAGTTATGAATGTGTCTTGTACAAGTGCAATTAACTTAAATTAGGGTAGTAAATATAAACTACAATGAGAGTATATACTAAGCTTATGTCTTCTTTTGTTATTAAAGATTAATTTTTATTAGTTACTTTGCTATGTTTCTCCTAGTGTAGTTATCTTAGTATAAGAGAGTGACTATATTTTTATAAAGAAGTACATATCAAGATGGTGCATTATTAGTCAGTCATGCTTGTATCTTGTACTAGTCTAGTAAACATTAACTACAATAGGAGTAAATATATACTATAAGGGAGTATATATTAAGGTACACAAAGGATTATAAGTGAGTAACTTTCTATGCTAAATAAGTGGTTATTACAAATTGATAATTTGCTCTCTTTTTTTAGATTGATATTTACGATGAAGAGCTTGTGGTTGCGTTTCATTTGTTTATAGACCCTATGAATCGCATTCTACCTAAATTTTGAACTTTGCAAGAATGTTCTTATGTGTGTTCAAGTTTGGTAATCATGTAGTCACCTCTAGGGAGATGATCAAATTCCTGAAAGGAGAAGATGTGACAGATTCTATAAGTTTCTATCCGAATATATACATTAATTTAGTATTATTTTTTTGTATATGTGTAGATAGGGGTGTACAAAAAAACCGTGAACCCGCTCAATCCGTTCAACCCACCCGACCCGAACCGTTTTTTACCGGGTTAGCATGATGTTGGGTCGGGTACGGGTTCTAATTTTGACAAACCCGTTACATCGGGTTGGGTTACAGATTTTGTATTAATAACCCGTGTATACTTTAACCCGCCCGTTTATCACAATTTACTCCTCTCCATCTCATATTTCCTCATGTCCTTACTCAAAGAGATCTCCTCTCACGATGTTTCAATATCCTCCATAGCCATGTACATCATCGAAGCCTCTCACAAGGCCTCGAAACTTGAAAGATGCTTCAAATGCGTCCCTAATTTGTCTCGAACTAAATTGTAATAACCACAAAATGATTTTTGTGTGTATTTTTATTTGATCAAAATTTTAATCCGCTAAACCCGCTTAACCCGTAAAAACCCGTACATAAAAAAATTGACGGGTTGGGTTGGGTTACGGGTGGGTTAACTAAATTTATTTTCTAATCCGGTATTGTCGGGTTGGGTTCAAATTTTGCTAAAATATCATCAACCCACCCGTTGTACACCCCTATGTGTAGATAGTACTGTAAGTACTTTAAAAAAAGGGAGTAAAAATATATTGCGGAAAGATGTATATAATATAGAATAATAGGTAGTAGTTATTTTGTCATCTTTTTCTGTAGTGTATTAATTTCTGTATATGTGTATATAGTATTGTAAGTACTTTATAATAAGGGAGTAAAATATATTATGAAAATGAGTATATAATATAGAATAATAGGTATTAGTTATTTTGCCATCTTCTTCCCTAGTCTATTAATTTTTGTAATTGTGTAGTTAGTTTTGTAAGTACATTACAATATGGGAATAAAAATATATTATGGAAATGAATATATACATAATATAGAATAATAGGTATTAGTTATTTTTCCATCTTCTTCCCTGGTGTATTAATTTACGTTTAAGGGAGTAAATATTATTCAGAAAGGAGTATATATCAAGATGATGTATTATTAGTTAGTCGTGCTATACTTTGTTTTTTATGTTCATAAAGGAGCAATCTAACAAGAACATTTAATCTTTAAAGAAAGATTGACATGGATGACAAGTCGACTATATACTAAGCACAGTTTCACGCTTGTAGCTATGTCTACATCGATGGATAATTGACTATGTACAAAGCATGGCTTCTCGCTATTAGCTATGTATAAGTCAATAAAAATCATTCTAGCAATGGTTGTATTTCATATATATTGATATATGGAGAAGTACATCAAAACCACCTTCTTCGAATAAATGAAGGAAGATATTGTGTATATGATACAAACCGAGGGTTCTATTTGATGTATTGCTAGAAACGTATACATGCTTCAAAAGATCCATTAATGAATTGAAGCAAGTATTGTGAAAATTGGAATAAGCATGTTTGACAAGGAAGTCAAGGAGTTAACTTCGTCAAAAGCATCTTGTATAGACAAGATATTCAGTGGGAGTATAATTGTGTTACTTGTATTGTAAAAGGTAACAAAATATTAATTGGGAATAACATTAAATAAATATTGTTAATATTACTTGATCCAACTATGATCTCTGACAACATCATTTGATCTCATATGATGATGATGATCAAGAACTAAGACTGCTAATGGACTAGACCGTCCATGGAAAATATGAATTGGACAGTGTTGGACATTTTTTGGTTGGACTACTTTTGGTTTGGATTGAAGTCCAATCCAAGTTCAATTGTTAAGTCTTATTTGGATAAATTATGGACAATTATGGACAAATTGTGGACAAATGTGGACTTAAGTACAAATAGATTCAATTTGAATGGATGTGATTGTTCAATGCATATATATGAATATAGTTTGATTGTGAAACTTATATGTTTCTTAATGGTTGTTGATTTTGTTAAAATTTTCAAATGTCAAAATTTCAAAATTAATGGTTTAAAATTTCAAAATTTTGAAATTTCAGATTTTAAATTTAAAAAATTCGAATTTCAAAATTCAAACTTTGAAATTGAATTTTGAATTTCAAATTTTGAAATTTCAAATTTCAAAATTTTGAAAGTTCGAATTTCGAATTTTGAAATTTGAAATTTTAAAATTCGAATTTTGTGTTCTAGAAATATTCAAAATTTGTGTGAGAAATGATACAATGCTTTTTATTTGTTTACTGGTAGAAATTAGAAAGTACCGGTGAATAAGTAGGAGAACTTAATCTCTCCAATGGTTCAGACTAATTTGTTTGGAAATGTTCATCCCAGGGGACCTCAGTACAAAAGTCATAAAGGTCATACGATGCCTGTGTTACGACTTACGAGGCATTATATCTATGAGACAGTCACACAATTTGTTATTTTCAGTAAATATCCTTATTTTCATGGCAATTAATCCGATTTGTTGAACCTATTCTAGTTGTCACGTACGAATTTTAAATATTTTAAAATTTCAAATTTTTTAAATTTCGAATTTTAAGTTTCTAAAATTCCGAATATTAAAGTTCCAAAATTTTAGATAAAATTAGTGATTACGTAATCATTGGAGTTATTAATATTAAGATACTATTTGAGAAGTCTTTTACATAATGCACTATAAAAAAATGTCCAAAATTTTGTCCATATGGTTTTTTTATAGACAAATAGTGGACTTCATTTGAATAGAAGATGAACTGGACATGGACTAGACAATACTATATATAATAGACTTGGTTTGAACATGGACTTGAACTCCTCGTTATTGGACGGAGATGGACATGGATGGGAACCCGTCCATTAGCAGCCCTGTCAAGAACATATATATAAGAGTATATATACATATAGAGTCAAACAAAATTGGATAGGTTCGCGAACACAGCGAACACTCTAACATAACATCTACTTTAAACAGTATACGAGATGCAGTTGTGCATCCGTACGTAATGGACGTATGTGTAACTTTCTTTAAGCGTATTATTTCTTTTGAGGTTCGAGACATGTATATATATGGATATATGACATCGTTCTCAATTCTTCACTGGCTAGAAGTCACTATTGATTGATTCTAGGCCAAGTAGGAGATTGTTCGAGTTATGTCCTAGAAGTCAATAGTTTAATGACTTATTTTAGTTTATGTTATTGATGATATTTGATCATTTGTTATTAGGATTTATTATTGATAGATCATTTAGGTTGTGGATCTGAATTGTGAATCTCTGTGTTTCATTTGTAATTAAATGACAATAATAAATCTGAATCATCCATAATCTTGATAATTAACAAGAAACATTAATTATCGTATATGATTAGTATGCAACTTAAGTGATAATTAAGTTTTACAAATCATAGGTAAGGAGTTACCAACATAATTGCATATGTGTATGTTATGGAACATAGAACATGACATGACCCAATGAAATAAATATATGGATTGTGTTAAGTGTCATTATTTATTTCATATGAGTTTGATTCTAAGTTTGAGATGGTTCAACTTTTTCACATGCGGATAGGTTCAATAAATATCGTCTAACGTTGATTCCTGATAAGGGCTGCTATACGGATTTTATTTATGTTCTCTTGAATTGTGCGTGGAAAAATTGTTCATCAAGAAAACCATATGTCCCTCATTAATTTACTTAGTGAGTGAAGATATCTGTTTGGGCGCCTTGATGGAGATAGATCGTTTGCTAGCAACTTTATACAATTATTTCTAGATCAAGAAATGTATAATCTGCAAGAATGACACATTCGTATCTTGAATTATACAATGATATCATGTGGCATAAGAATCATACAGGAAAATACTTGTATTTCTTATACAGGATTAAAATACTGTAGCAGTATATTATTTATTTATGTGAATTGGGAATCATAACGTGTTACTAGATACCGCTTATGATTATTGAAAATAAATAGCGATTTATTTTTCATGACCAACATAGCATAAATCCTCAAAGGGTCACACAAATAGAACTTTAACCATACAATGCATTATTTATTTATTCGCAGCAGTGAGTTCTGTGAAAATATGACAAGTTGATTAATTAATTATATACCGTTACGAACCGTTATAATTAATTAAGTCAAAGAGATCATATAGAAATAAATTAATGCATTAGCTAATCCTAAAATAATTATGAGTAAGTTAATAATTAATTTTGTTCAACATACTTTAATTATATTGAGCTAATTAGCTTTTTATTTAATTAGTTAACTAAAAGTCCAAATTTAGATTAAATGGAAGAGCAATAAAAGGAATGGGTTAATGGGCTATAGGAAACCATAGAGCCCATGAAAATTTCGGCCATAGAGGGGTAATTTGGTCAAGTTAATTATGAAAGAGAGCTAGTTTGAATTATCTATATAAAGGGGTCACTTCTGGGAGAAAATCCTAGCCTACATCTACCTCTCTCTCTTCCTTCCTCCTTGGTTGAAATTTTAAAGAGAAAATTTCAGATTTTCTCTTCTCTATTGCGGTGTTGAATATTAGGTGTTGAATACATTGATTGAGTATATATTCTAAAATTTCACAATCGTGTCATGTCATAATCATGTCGTGTTGGAAGTTTTAAAAAATTGACACGATTTGACACGACACGATTGGACACGTAACACGACACGAACACGAACTGACACGACACATCAACACAAATTTAATTATTAATGTTGATTATTTAAATAAAATTAATAATTTAAATCCAATTTATAATACTACATCATATTATTTACCATCGTTTTGACACACATTGTTCTTATCTGATTATTATTTTTTTATAAAATTATTAATAAAAAGTTTAAACTAAACCAAATAATAAATTATTACGGTTCATTAATTTTTTTCCTTTACTATGTGATTATTAGGTGCGCTACAAGGGATCCGGGTCGGGTTTATGGGATGACAGGATGCCCCCTATCACTATCAGCTCCGTTTCTAGAGCCTTCCTCGCCATTCCCCAATAATTGCAAGATGCCACGCGAATAATGTTCCGGTATTTTCACCAACCCCATCATCAGATTTCAAGTAAACATTTACTCCGTCACCTTTTCTGTGTCATGTTACTGATACGTAGGTTTAGGGTCTTTTGTCCCTGGTTAATGTAGTCCGGACGCTTGTTGCAGGAAAGCACCATATGAGAACATTCCGAGTAAACCACAGAGAAGCAACAACCTGGGATTGAAATTGATTTCCTGAGTCTAGTCTAGAAGTAGAAGCTTCCAGTTCCGGGCTCCAAACCTGGACTTAAACCCAGCTGTCAAATATCTTTTGGTGCAACCGCAACGCGAATGCTGATGACGTCCACAGAAGATCTAGAAGTGACGACCGTGGACCAACCCCTCGTACTGTACAGAAGGATTTATTTATGGGCCGGCGCATAACGCCGAGAGCAGCCGACCAGCGACCGGGCCACTCGTCTCTTGTGATTTTTTTATGCTATTTAAATACGGCAGATCAGATCAGATCAGATCCGATCCGATCCGAGAAGGAAGAAGAGAGAGAGATAAGAAGAGAGAAGTGACAGATTTCAGAAATGGCGATGAAGATCAAGGTGTACGGACTGACGCTGTCGAACAATGCGTTGCGTGCGATCGCGGTGTTGAACGAGAAGGAATTGGAGTACGAGCTGTGCCCCGTCGATCTCCAATCCGGCGCTCACAAGAAGCCCGAATTCCTCGCTCTCAATGTAACTAACTCATTAATTTCTCATCTCTCTCTCTCTCTTTTCAATTTTCATCTAGCTGACTAGCTGATTAGTTGATTTGATTGTCTACTGTCTACATGCCTTGGTAATTCGATCTGCGTCTAGATCTAGAAATTGGTAACTCTGATATAATTGTACTTTTTGGGATTTAATTGCAGCCATTTGGTCAAATCCCTGTAGTTCAGGACGGCGACGACATTATCTTCGGTAAGTTTTGTAAAGTCTTTTAATTAGAAAAATACATTTTGACTATTGCTCAATTACACCTCACCTCACTAACTGGTACATAATCTTTTATATGAATATGCAAACAATGGCACTAGAAGATGGTAAATATTCAGAGTTTCTTAGTTTTGCATGTAACAACTTTAGTCAATACAATTTATTTCTGTATTTCCCAAATCTCAAAGTGTTGTCTGTTTCACCAAACAATTTTGTGGCATTCCTTTCACAGAGTCTCGTGCAATCACTCGCTATATTGCAACCAAGTACAAGGAGAGCGGTGCTGACCTCCTCCCTGTCAGCTCAGCTAAACTCGAGACATGGCTCCAAGTTGAATCCTCCCAATTTTATCCTGCCATCTCAGGAATAAACTTTGAGCTCCTCATCAAGCCCATGCTCGGCATGACCACCGACATGTCAAACGTGGAGAAACATGCTGAGAAATTTAGCGCAGTATTGGATGTGTACGAGGCGCATCTGGCCAAGAACAAATATGTGGCCGGGGACGTATTTACCCTTGCAGATTTGAACCACATGCCCGAGATATACCTCTTACTCAAGTCGCCCAAGGCTGAGTTGATCACGTCAAGACCGCATGTTAAGGCATGGTGGGAGGATATCTCGGCCCGCCCTGCTTGGAAGAAGACAGCCGCGTTGTTCCCTGCCTAAGTGAGAAGTTGTGCGTAGTGTGTCATTGGTGCGGGTTTCGTGCATGTTTGTGTTGGCTTTCTTTGTGGCAGTTTCGGTTCCTTTTGTGTTATGTTTTTAATGATTCTCTGTTTGGGTGATGCATCACAATTCTATGTTGTGAAGTGTCAGACTTGTAGACTCGCGGAATTATCAATAAAGACTAAACAGTCATTTTAATTTGGTGTCTACATTGGCCATTGGTTTTTTTTTTTTTTTTTTTTTTGACCATGGGGAAGCAAAGAAATTTCCGGTTGATATGAAATCAATAAGGAAATGATTTTCTTTTCTTTAATCAATTTCATCGTAGGCATGTCGTCGGTAAAGTAACATATGGATAAGTGTGAATCATGTAGAAATCAAATAAGATGTGTGAATTTTATATTTAAATAATCACAGTACCACACAAGTGTGAATTCGTAGGAGATTTCATTATGCAGTATTCACATTTGTCTAGACATTTATACATATTCGTTAAGAGGCGGCGGTTTTACTGATATAGTTCAAATGAAATTTTAGCGAACTTTAATAATCTTTTTAATGTAGTTGGTGCTGATTTGGATAACATAGTGGGTCTAAATATTTCATTCAGCTATATATTTTTAAGATTAGCGTTCATTTATTAGGACTTTATTGCAAGGATTTGGTGGAACCAGCAGTATGCACATGCATGCTAAGCCGAACCTTGGGCAATTGCTTTTTACACGGCTTCAAATAGCAATACACGCCAATTTTATTTATTTGACCGAAATACCCTCAACAACTGAGGATACAATCTCCGGCTCGTATATGTACAAGTAACATCGCACCCCCAACTTCTGTATATATTTTTTCTTATGACAGTAGACCCACCAAAAATTGGATGTTCTATTTATATGACATCTTAGTATCTGTATCTATTCATGATTTGAAAATGAAAAATGCTTTTCGTAGAATTTTATTTATTTGTGGACCTATTTTGTATGTATATTTTCAAGATGGGATAAGATTATTTGATTAAATGATATGAATAGAAATTAAGTACCCACATCCAATTTGCTCCATATGGCTGACACTGTCGGTCTCTTTCATGCTCTTGAAGTTCCCCTTTCATTCAAAGCTTTTGTAAAAAAAAATATAGTTTTAGAATTAAGATTTGAATAAAATTATATAAGACAATGTATAAAGATCGATACTTTCAAGATCCCAACATTTTGTTTTGTTTCTTACCTGCCTCGCTGACCGTGTAATTCGAAATGGATACACGCAGAGTTGTAACAAGCGGGAGGGTTAGTGTAACGGATAAGGATATTTTAGTCAAATTATAAAGGAATTAGCGTGTATGGCTAATTGAAGCCGTGTAAAAAGCAATCCCCCGAACCTTGTTGTGCAAGGATAAAGTCTGGATAAGGCTATTTTCGTGCCCAACACTCCGACTACAAATAAATGAGTGAAGAAATAGTTGGCAAGAATTTTTGTTGTAAATTAAAGTTTGATTATATGTGGGGGGAACTTTGTGATCTTTTGCTGTTATTTTATTCCTGATCGCAGCAGCTATACGTAGCCGTCACGCGCGGTTTGAGAAATCTAAATCCACATTATTATATGATGAGACAATTAGCTACATAATTAAAAAAATGTACGTTACCTAAAGTAAAGATTGTAACATATATATTTGCTAGAATAGTGATGATGATATCAAATATATATATATATATATATATATATATATATATATATATAGAAAAAGATGTCAACGTCGTTGATGGTATCCAAAATAATAATAATAAATAAGAAAGAAGCAGATTAAGTAGAAATGAAAATATTTTTTGCCTCTCATCCAATTTGCAATTTACAATTGAGGGTTTGGATGCAGTTTGGAGGATTAAAATTGCAGGTTTATCACTTTGATTGTGCAACTGAGTATTACAAAAAAAGAGAAAAAAAAAAAAGAGGTATATGCAACCCACTTGCATCTCCTCTTCTCCTGTCTGGACCGACGAGGCCACAGAGGATCTGGATCAGAACCCCTCTCTGTCAATCTCATAGCCAGTCAACCGGATTCTCATTTGTTAATGCATTAATGGCATCCATCATCAATGATCCAACCTCTACTAACATTTTTCTAATATTTTTACAAAATTTGAGAAAAGATTCCTTTCCTATTAAAATGCAATTATTCCTCCATTTGCATTTTTAATTTTACTAAAGTGAAAAGGGATTGACATTACCTAATATTTTGTACCAAATTTATTATCAAGAGAGGGTCTCATAATTTCAGAAGACGCTAATTGCATATTACGTGCTTAGTCACCAAATCTTTCATTAATTCAATTGCCTTAACCCTGTTACCCAACTCAAATCTCTACATGACTACAACTAATTTCACAGAATCACGTACAATAACACGATATGTGGCAACCAAGTTCAAGGAAGCCGGTACCGACCTGCTCCCAGCTAGCTCAGCTGCACTTGTGACATGGCTACAAGTTGAAGGAATCTGACAAAATCAGTAGTGGAAAATGAATCTGACAAAATCAGTACAGTATTAGACGTGTATGTTGCTCATCTGGCAAAGAACAAATATCTCAGGAGAACATGAATTTACACTTGCGGATTTAAACCACATGCCAGATATATACATTCTGGGCAAAGTGGCCATGTTCGGTTTGATTGATTAAAGGCCACATTTGAAAGCATGGTGGGAAGATATCTCAGCTCGGCCGGCTTGGAAGAAGACTGCCGTGTCTCTCAGGGGCGGAGCCAGGATTTGAAGTTGGGGGGGACAATGGCTAACATCCGATGTCCAAATGTTGAAAAAAATAACAATAAAAAATGCTCCATTCCCTAGTTCCCTCCCTTGCGTTGCTATGTATGTGATAATGTGAAATGAAATTGTGAGAAGAGATATATTGGATGTCAAATATGGACTTTTCTATTATATTGTTACGGCCCAAAAAAAATACAAAGAAATAACGCGAGGTAATACGCATCTGTCAATTGGACTTCCTAAAATCCTATATACCTAGCCTTGTATTTTCTCAAATATTGGGGGGGTGCCAGGCCCCCCTCGCACCCCTACTGGCTCCGCCCCTGGTGTCTCTCCCTTTCTCTGCAAGGACACATTTATTGCTGCTTTGTGTTTGATTGTGGCATTCCTAGTTTTACTAACTCCTTTTTTTTGGGGAATAATGTGGCAGTTCTGATTTTTTTTTTTTTTTTGTTGTTGTTGTTTGAACAAGTTTGTTTGGGAATTTCGAGACGCATTTCATTGCGGATTGTAGAATTTATATAAATAATATTAATATAAACACAGCACATAATGATGTATCTCTACTGCTTATAAAAGCATATATGAAAAATACAAACTGTCAGATAAAAAAAGTTAACACCCCTAACATCAAATGTGGATCATTGATTTTGTTAATTTGATACCATCTGTGGTTCAGATTTGAATATTAGATAAAAGGTCGACTTTTTATCTAAAACTAGGCGTTGGCGCTGGGTGGTAACTCTATTGTTTCGTTCGCTTCAGTGCGAGGGATCAATTTCTCCTAAATTTTGAAATTAGACTCGCGCCGCCGCCAGGGTGTCAACTGGAAAGTCGTCAAAAAGACGACTTGCGAAATATTCTTCCATTGTCGCTCCTCGTCTGACGCCACGAGGAGATCACGGAGTTGGACTGATCTACGGCCGCCATTGTTTCGAGAGTTGCTTCGTTTTGGTTTGATATAGATATAGATATAGATTTTGGACTGAGCTTCGACGGAGGGAGGTAGCGAAAGAGGAGATCATTCATGAAACTAGTACCAATTTGGGGAGAGTATGAGGTGCTGGTGTTTCTATGTCTGTGAAGAAAGAGAGATCTGTGAAGGAGGAAAGATCAATTGACTGGTATGCTTTTCAATATTTCTGTTCCCAAACGGAATATTTATTTATTATTTTCTATAAATGGAGTTAGATCTGATATGAGATTTTCAGTTTTTATAGGATTGAGATCGAATTTGTTGTTTAATATGTTTACCTTCTTGATTTTGTTCCTCTTGGAATAAGTTCGTCTCATTTTCTCTCTGGCTAAGTAAATTTTGTGATTATTTGAATTAGGTGATGTCAGATCGGATTTGAGGCAATAGATGGGCCAAATTAGATAGGATTTACCAACTATATTTTCCTCAATGAATTGGAGCTTTTTGTGTGAATTAGCTCGAGCTTTTCTATGATCTGTCACACGATGCATGTTGTAGAATTTGTAATTTAGTTTATGCATCACAGTTAGTTCAAAAAGCTTGCTGGATCTGCATTTTGGTTCAGAATTATCACTATCGGATATAAGTTATATTTGCTTCTATGAAATTTGGTTGAGTTCACTTGTAATTTTTTGTTTCCATTTGCACTATACATGCGTCGTCATGAAAGCACGCTCTTGAGAAATGGTCCTGACAGAAATCCTTTTTTGACTGACAAGCCGACAATCATCTTTGGCTCTGATGCCACACACCCACCACATGGCGAGGACTCCTCACCTTCAATTGATGCTGTAAACTACTGTTAATCTCCTTTTCTTCAATAAATTTGATATTTATATTATTTAAGAAGAGAATATTTCCAAGTGTGCAAATGAAAGGAATATCACTATGGCTTTTTTCAATATTATTTGCAAATATTGTTTGTAGGTTGTGGCATCCATGAATTGGCCAGCTGCAACTAAGTACAAGGGCCTTGTTTGTGCCTAGCAGCATAGGCAAGAGATTATCAGTGATCTGTTCACAGAGAAGCCGGATCCTCAAATTGGGTCATAGCATCCCGATGTTCAATGAAAGAAATGACATTGGGTCAGGCCCTTTATTTCTTTCTGTTCCTTTTAAATGAATATTAGTGATATTCTTTGGACTTTTCTATGAAATGTGAAATTGAATGAATTACACAATAATCTTGCGATAGAGAAGTATTTAATTATTATAGCAGCAAATACAGTAGTAACTAATTGGTGATTACTTTTACTTATATATCATTGTTTATGAGATTGCTGTGATTGATTGTGTTCTGCAATGTGAGTTGCACCCCCTTTTGTTTGGTTTATAGCCCCAATGGATGTCTATAGTCTAAATCCACTATCACGATGAATTTGCAACCACATTCTTCATGTTTTGGCTTTTTAATCCCTAAAAAGTCCCGTCGAATCCAAATCCCATCTGCCTCCTTCTCACTTCTGATCAGTGATTTGGTGAAATCGAAAATCATAAATCTGATTCCCAGGGGGAAAAATGGGTTTTGATCAGGGTGTAAGTCAACACATTAAAATAATACAAACCAAATGATTAAAGATGCTATACTTTTTTTTTTCTTTAGTAGGGTCACAACACTTTCACCTTTTACTAAATCAGAGGTATTTAATTTCCTTTTTTTCCTATTTGAATTGTAGAATCAGTAAATGTAGAGATCCAGACACACAAGCTGAATCAAAGGTGTTAAAACTTGATGGAAACTTGTACTAGATAGTCGCTATCTAGGATATCTAAAAAAAAAAACTTGATGGAAACTTTGTCGTACCAGATGAAAACGCATGGTCACACATTCAGGTACCACTTAATGCATGTTAATTTAATCACACTGCTGATACAAATTGATATTAAACTTCTTGATTTAAAAATCTGAGAAACAGAAAATGTTACAATTTTTTTTTTGCAAAGTTTAATTAAAAAATTAAATAATATTATGTTTTCTTTGTCCTTCATTTCTAACGACAACTTCAATTTTAGTTATGGTTTTGGATTTCCATTACAGGCTCATAGGATGCTCTTGCTACCTGCTTCTTTATTGGCACAGCTCACAACATTGTTGAAGTACTTGAAATAAAACATGGCAGGGTAAGTTTTTTTAAGTGTAAATTTTCCATCATTTTAGTTTTTAGCATCTTTTTCCTAAATAATGAAGACATTTTGAATCCCAAAGTATATAGATACTGAACTATTATATTGTCGTTTTACTAGCTTGTAGCATAAGCTGGATGTGACGTGGTTTAGATATGATAGCAAAATTCTTCTATACATGAATTACACTCCTGTAATTTGTTTCTTTGAGCTTATACCAAGAATGAAATGTTAATTACTGAATCTTGCATTACTGGTATGCTGGTCAAAGATTCATCAATTCAGCCACAAACAACCCTCATTTTTTCATCTACTATTTCATCAGTTTAGGAAGAGATGTCTATATTAAAACTTATCTTCAATTTTCCTTCAATTTCAAATAACATTGATGAAAGTACAAAAAAAAAACAAAGAAAAGAAAAGGGCAATGAATGCCATGTACGAGCACAATCTCTTGATAGGTATGCCGTATGCATATCTCTGTTCTACAAATTCAAGTAGATGATAAAAGATCATGTCATCAATATTTAAGAACATGCAGTGCTCAAAATGGAATTCTTCAAAGTTCTAACATTTATTTTTAATACTAGCAGCAATGCCCGCTCAATGTGCGGGTAATTTTTTATTTGATATATTTCAAAAAGTTAAAGACTTTTAGTATATATATTTTTTTATGTGAATTTTTTTGGTTCTTAAAGAATTTTGTTATACATGATCTAATAAAGACTTTTCTTATCAAATTAAATCTTAATTTTTCGTGAGATGCCTTCAAACCTATCAGTAAAAAAAGAAGAAAAATTTTACTTTAATTCATAATACAACATCAAACAATGAACACATTATCAACAAATTAGTTGGTATCTGAGAATTATCATTTTTTTCTCCTTTTGTGCATGAGTTTGTTTTGATTGAATTAATTAAAAATAGTATTGTTCATACCCTCAGCCTCTTTATTAAGCACCCATATTCTCAACAAATTAGACTTTTGTTTGATGTTACATGAAAGTTGGTTTCAATTTCATTTGGCCTATAACAGCAAGTTGTTATCAAGGATCTCTCTATGTTTTACCAACAAGTCCCTACAATTTCTTTATTACAAAACCTCCATACTTAAGCAAGAATGCAGGTAAACATCATTTTGTATTTACTGGCAACACAGAGAAAAAAAAAAGTTATACACAGCAGATTCTATACTATAGTTTGACAAGAGTAAACAAGCAGGAGCTATCTTATTCTCATGAAGTTAAGAAATCAAAGTAAGGCCAGACATCAAACTTAAGCTGTACAATTAGTAATTTAGTATACATACCCAACAGAGCACCATATGAGTAAAATTGGTACCATTATTAAACAAATAACTGGATCAGTTTCAATCTACTCTTCTTTTGTATTTTTCCTTCCTTAATTAAAGCATAATTTCACAACTCCTTTGTTACAACACAAGTTTTTACCTGTTTCAGACGGGTGATTTTGATGACGGCCTGAGAGAGCTCGGCCAACTGTCAAAGAGTTTATTTGGATCCATTGCCTTGCTATAGGTTTGATGAATAGAATTGAACAAAAGGAATGTAGAGTTAAACTCTTGTTAGAATAAAAAAGCAACTCAAATTTAGGTTCCCTACAAATCCTGCTATTTGACAGTAATGTTTACAAAAATATTATTCCGAAATCCAAATTCATATTTTGATAAATTGGGTTTCAGTCAGGAGCCTGTACTCTTTTCCTTGGTAGTTAGGAATATTGGTGCTTTGTGGTTTCTATAGGTACCTTGACCTTCAGTCAATATACTGGTAAGCTTCTGGTGTGCACTCAGTCAAAACTTAAATTATATTGATATCATTGGGACCAGAATGTCAGATGTAGAAGCTTGAGCCTGATTTAAGCAAAAATTGTAGACAAAACACCAAAATGATTCTCCTAAAAAATACTGAAAGTAAGCCAAAATATGCAAACCTTTGAGAGAATTTACATGACTAACAACACCATCACTACTTTTGTAATTACAAGGAGCTGCCTAAAGTTTTCTAGTACCTCATGTTTAAACTTCATACAAGGAGAACAAAATTGTAAGAATCGACCAATAAAATTATGTAGTCTGAAAGGAGATTGTAGAAATTGTACCTCAATGAAATTAGAGGTGGTCCAAATTTCTGATCCTTGGACAAGGGCATCCATGATAATGAAATTGTACCTGAAATTGGCCAAATCCAATATTTCAACATAAGTAACAGTAATTAGAATACCAAAATTATACGATTAACCTCTCTCTAAGATAATAGTTCTATATATTCAATGAAATTGGCCAAATCCAATACTACAACATAAGTAACAGTAATTTGAATACGAAAACTATACGATTAATTAACCTCTCTCTAAGAATAACAGTTCTATATATTCAATGCTTTACTTTTTTTTTTTTTTTGAAAAATGGCATGAGGCAACTTGTATCTCAAATACAAAAAACAAAACCTTACATACATGAATCGACCCAAGTTTCCTATACTATATTCTAACATACCCAAATTACAAGACTCTGTTGTCCTTAATTTTGACCCTTTAAGCCCACATTAGAGTCAGGCATGGATCGGCGCCTTGTACACTTTTCTTTCCTACATAACATTAGATAACAACAAAATTCCTTAGTTTAACTTTTAAGACAATATTCATTATGAAAAAGAGAAAAATAATGAAACATTTGAACATAAATCTAATTGACATGCCATGCAGGACATCATGCAAAGTGCCTTTAGTAGCAAACTGATAGAAACTATTTTGTTGTTTGCTTCAAGGCAGTACCTAACATCCATATTGAACTCAAATTTTCTTTCTTTTCGTTTAATTTGACATGCGTCTATCCATTCATACTGATCAAGCTTTTATCCTAATTGAGTTAATATGAAAAATTAGTCAATTTTGAACAACACAAAAGCGTAAATTAGAACATGGTCAGGTCCATTTCAGTTAATCAAAAATTGCATAAATCAAATAATCAAACCAAATTAAGTCCGGAGTAAATAAATAAGCCGGATCAAATTGAATAAATCGTGGAATTTAAATGTCCCAATTGCATAAATCGTGTAAATAGGGAAGAAAAAGAAAAACCAAACCTACACGAAAGTTACTCACTTGTTCCAAAAGATCAAGGAACTTCGAGGCCGTGCTGAATCAGAAGAGTAAAAGACGGTGCACGAAGCCTTAGTTGAGAGGTGCTGAGAGAAAGGGGTCGAGAGGAGGCAGAGGTCTGCCTGAGTGTGTAGAGCGTCGGAGGGTGAGACGGATTTTGAGTGATGGCTGTGTCGGAGTGAGACAATAGGAACGGCTTAGGCGACAGTGTCAGGCGGCTCACGACGGTGCAAAGAGGTGTAATCATGTTCTGAATAAGCGAATTGATCGGAGAGAGATGAGACAGCAAAGCCAATCTAGGGATTTCTTTCGATTGGATTGGGTTTAGATGGAGCGGCGGAGCTCCTGTCTGTGACAGTGCATCCCACCTCTCCTCCATCTTTCTCCCTCCCACGTCGCTGCCTTAGTTCCATCTCACGCGCTGAGATCCTCGGCATCGTGGTCTCTGTCGAAGCCAAGCCCCTCTTCCTCAAGTTCCTCCTCGACGACGGCACCGGCTGCGTCCCTTGCATCCTCTGGCTGAGAAAGGTCGATCTATTAAACCCTAGATTTTGGTTGAGAGAGAGGAACGGCGCTGGTCCTTTTTTTCTATTTCTACGAAATTTTGGAGGAGAGAGAAACTTCCTTCGATGATGGGCCAAGAGCGGAAGGAAATAAAGGGGGCTGCGTGAAATGAAAAAAAAATATATGGTGCGCAGCAAGCGGAGAATCGAACTGCTGAAAGTGCAGCGAAGGAGTTCGCTTAAAAACCATCCCAGTGCCTCGCCAATTTCAGACAAATGACTATCATTTTATCTGATATACAAATCCAGACCATAGATCATATTAGATCAATTAAATCAATGATCCATATCTGATGTTAGGAGTATAATACAACCTTTATCTGATTTTTCTTACAACCTTTGTAAGGTGCTTTTATAAGTAGTATAGATAGTTAGGAATATTGGTGCTTTGTGGTTTCTATAGGTACCTTGACCTTCAGTCAATATACTGGTAAGCTTCTGGTGTGCACTCAGTCAAAACTTAAATTATATTGATATCATTGGGACCAGAATGTCAGATGTAGAAGCTTGAGCCTGATTTAAGCAAAAATTGTAGACAAAACACCAAAATGATTCTCCTAAAAAATACTGAAAGTAAGCCAAAATATGCAAACCTTTGAGAGAATTTACATGACTAACAACACCATCACTACTTTTGTAATTACAAGGAGCTGCCTAAAGTTTTCTAGTACCTCATGTTTAAACTTCATACAAGGAGAACAAAATTGTAAGAATCGACCAATAAAATTATGTAGTCTGAAAGGAGATTGTAGAAATTGTACCTCAATGAAATTAGAGGTGGTCCAAATTTCTGATCCTTGGACAAGGGCATCCATGATAATGAAATTGTACCTGAAATTGGCCAAATCCAATATTTCAACATAAGTAACAGTAATTAGAATACCAAAATTATACGATTAACCTCTCTCTAAGATAATAGTTCTATATATTCAATGAAATTGGCCAAATCCAATACTACAACATAAGTAACAGTAATTTGAATACGAAAACTATACGATTAATTAACCTCTCTCTAAGAATAACAGTTCTATATATTCAATGCTTTACTTTTTTTTTTTTTTTTGAAAAATGGCATGAGGCAACTTGTATCTCAAATACAAAAAACAAAACCTTACATACATGAATCGACCCAAGTTTCCTATACTATATTCTAACATACCCAAATTACAAGACTCTGTTGTCCTTAATTTTGACCCTTTAAGCCCACATTAGAGTCAGGCATGGATCGGCGCCTTGTACACTTTTCTTTCCTACATAACATTAGATAACAACAAAATTCCTTAGTTTAACTTTTAAGACAATATTCATTATGAAAAAGAGAAAAATAATGAAACATTTGAACATAAATCTAATTGACATGCCATGCAGGACATCATGCAAAGTGCCTTTAGTAGCAAACTGATAGAAACTATTTTGTTGTTTGCTTCAAGGCAGTACCTAACATCCATATTGAACTCAAATTTTCTTTCTTTTCGTTTAATTTGACATGCGTCTATCCATTCATACTGATCAAGCTTTTATCCTAATTGAGTTAATATGAAAAATTAGTCAATTTTGAACAACACAAAAGCGTAAATTAGAACATGGTCAGGTCCATTTCAGTTAATCAAAAATTGCATAAATCAAATAATCAAACCAAATTAAGTCCGGAGTAAATAAATAAGCCGGATCAAATTGAATAAATCGTGGAATTTAAATGTCCCAATTGCATAAATCGTGTAAATAGGGAAGAAAAAGAAAAACCAAACCTACACGAAAGTTACTCACTTGTTCCAAAAGATCAAGGAACTTCGAGGCCGTGCTGAATCAGAAGAGTAAAAGACGGTGCACGAAGCCTTAGTTGAGAGGTGCTGAGAGAAAGGGGTCGAGAGGAGGCAGAGGTCTGCCTGAGTGTGTAGAGCGTCGGAGGGTGAGACGGATTTTGAGTGATGGCTGTGTCGGAGTGAGACAATAGGAACGGCTTAGGCGACAGTGTCAGGCGGCTCACGACGGTGCAAAGAGGTGTAATCATGTTCTGAATAAGCGAATTGATCGGAGAGAGATGAGACAGCAAAGCCAATCTAGGGATTTCTTTCGATTGGATTGGGTTTAGATGGAGCGGCGGAGCTCCTGTCTGTGACAGTGCATCCCACCTCTCCTCCATCTTTCTCCCTCCCACGTCGCTGCCTTAGTTCCATCTCACGCGCTGAGATCCTCGGCATCGTGGTCTCTGTCGAAGCCAAGCCCCTCTTCCTCAAGTTCCTCCTCGACGACGGCACCGGCTGCGTCCCTTGCATCCTCTGGCTGAGAAAGGTCGATCTATTAAACCCTAGATTTTGGTTGAGAGAGAGGAACGGCGCTGGTCCTTTTTTTCTATTTCTACGAAATTTTGGAGGAGAGAGAAACTTCCTTCGATGATGGGCCAAGAGCGGAAGGAAATAAAGGGGGCTGCGTGAAATGAAAAAAAAATATATGGTGCGCAGCAAGCGGAGAATCGAACTGCTGAAAGTGCAGCGAAGGAGTTCGCTTAAAAACCATCCCAGCGCCTCGCCAATTTCAGACAAATGACTATCATTTTATCTGATATACAAATCCAGACCATAGATCATATTAGATCAATTAAATCAATGATCCATATCTGATGTTAGGAGTATAATACAACCTTTATCTGATTTTTCTTACAACCTTTGTAAGGTGCTTTTATAAGTAGTATAGATGATTAATTTTAGGAAGAAGATGCAGCTTCTGGTAATGATTAATTTTCTCGTATTCTATCTTAACATTTTGTTACGAAAGGTTGAAGGGTTGGAACTAATACATATACTAAACAAAAAAGCGAGATGAGCTAGAATGTATAGGCTTTAGGGAAAACCAAAGGATACAATGTACAGACTTTAGGGATCTACGAAACTTCCGTCTATTGCTGACAATAAAACAAGCATTTCTTTCTTGAAGTACTTGAAATACTTTACATTTTCTTGACAGAACCCGTGCGATAATTCTGACATTTTGCATTGTATGCAGGACTATGATTGAATTTTATGATATTGTTGCGGCAGTCATGAATTTAAATATTCTGTTTTGATAATTGAAATCTCCATTATGTCTTCAATTAAATCATAGAAACTATTTATTATCTTATAATATACTCTTACTTACTTGATTTAATTTTAAAGGAATAGTGCGGATGTGAAGGATACTAATATATTACCTTTTTGGTAGATCAAATTGTGGGCCATGTCTTCTTTGTAGAAATTAAAATTTTTGGTTGGATAGATGGATTCGGGTGACTTATATGAAATTTGTTAGTTGCCAAAACTATTTTACTTTTCCTGCCTTTTATATGTAAACTGTAAAGCTTGACAATTCTTTTGCTATTACAGGTGATGCAAGTATATCATTAGATGCCACCGTTTATTGTCATTTAACACTCACCATTCACGGTATCTGATACTATCCGGTCTGGTAGAGTACTACTCATAAAGCTCGACAGATCGAATGTATGTAAAATGATTTGTTTTATTACTCTGACATTGCACTGATTACAAGGTTTGTGTTCCTTCTACCCAATTGCCAGCCCCCCACCCTTTTTCCTAATTCTCACTATTTATATCTAGTCCTTAACAACCTTTCATGACGTCACCTTGTCAAGGTCGTTGGATCTGATCTCCCCTGATGTCGCTCATGTCGGAAACAATAATACAGCTGTCGTCTGACATCTTCCTAATCTTGTCTCCTGTGAGGCCCCACCAGCGCATTCTGAGGGCATCCGGGCCTCCTTCTCCTCTTGTTCTTATTTGGGCCTTGAGGCCTTGGCCCAGTTGTTTGGGCCATGGGATCTTGGCACTATCAGTATCTATATCGTTCTTTGTTTGAAGTATCTATATTGTTATAGATGGGACCATTTGATCAAGTACCAGAAGGGCTAAATCTTAATCTCACATTCTCATAAAAATTTGCCCACCCAATGTGGGCGTATTTGCTAGTACAGCAAAAACACAGCGATATTAATACATGTTGCCATGTTGGAATTATAACAAATACGTACTGAGGAGTGTTTGGATCATCAGCATTTCATTTGGATCGTATGATCAAAACCTTCCTAAAAGGATCGGATCACGAATAGGATTCTTTGTGGATTAAAAAACTAGGCCCAAGTACCCAACTCCATTGGTGGGTGAATCCCAACCCCATTGAAATGTGAAATGTGAAATGTCAAAGCCGATTATGATGTATATCTTTTTTTTTTCTTTCTTTCTTTTTCCGATCCTTTCAGAGGAGAAGCTAGCAAAGTATGCTAGCGAGCTTCCCCATAACAATTCTATACACAAAAGTAGTTACTGACATTATTCATTCAATTAAAGCAATTTGCTCTGACAAAGAGAGACAAGTATTCAAACTTTTAAAGTTAATTATCGAAGAAAAATAATATACATAGACAAATTGAGAGAAAAGAAAACGCAAGAAGAAATTGAGGGATAATCATACAAAAGAGACCTGGGACGGGAAACTTTGCATGGTTTTTCAACTTTTCCTTCCTTGAATCTAAAAAGAAAATTACTAATATAAAGAAAAAGGAAGATGATAAGATGCGTCTTGCTAAGATAATAGGGTAAGCACAAGCAGCACCCTTTTTTAAAAAAAAGAAAAAAAAATAGTCGGTTGCATCTTTCTCACCACATTTACTCCATATAATATATAACCATACTGACATCCGAATGTATTGTTTATGGAATATATATAAAAATGCACTATCAAACTTAACAACAACGCTAAATATAGGATTGTCATACGGCCGTATTGGCGCGACATGTAAAAAAGAAATAACATAACATGATAGTGTTGTCGTGCCGTGTTAGAGACATTCAAATATTGACACGTGCCGTGTTAGAGACATTCAAATATTGACACATTTGAACACAAAATACGAGTGACACAGTTAACACAACACTTGAATAAGTTGACATTACAAAAATTAATATTAATATTATTTATTTATTCAGTAGAATATTATAACTGTATTAAATTAAATGAGTTAATATTATTTGTCCGCTTATAATTTTATCGTTAAACATTAATTTTTATTATAGTGTATTAAATTCAAATAAATTTAAATAATTTTCTATATTTATCTTATTTTATAATTTTTAAATATTTTAATAAATTTTCAGGGAAAAAATTAAAATAAATTTGAATATAACTTGACGCGTTGTTGTCACAACTTGTGTCGTGTCATAATACATATTGTGTGAGTTAACTCTTTAACTCAATACCTCATGACTCGACAAGCTCAAAATATTAACTCGTATCAACACGATACAACATAAAACTCCAATACACACGTATTTAATATGACACAACCCGTTTGTAAATACCCTCCTCCTATTACTGCATTGTGGCTCCGATAAGTGACGAGAGAGAGAGAGTTATATCATAAGAATCTAGAAGCGACAAAAGATGGAAATTAAATTTAATAATAAGAATCTACAAGTGACAAGGGCTAAAAAAAATTATATTAAATGCGCATCCGGGGAATCGAACCCCGGTCAGTACCGTGGGAGGGTACTATGATACCACTACACCAGATGCGCTTTCTTGTCTTTACCTTACCATTTGTTAAATATGTCTGTGTGATAATTTTTATTAGTGGTCATCGTTTCTCTAATGCAATGGAATAAATCCCCATTTCAGGACAAAAGGTTTTGATAAATTCTTCTGAAATTTTGTGAAGTTATCCAATACTCTGTTATGCTTTATCCTCACTTTCGACGGATGTCCACCTTTAATTTTTAGAAAACATGGGGTTGGAAATGCAGGCTCGACATGCTCTCTCTGTTAGATTTAGAGACTTCTGATCAATTGGACTCCGTGTATTATATGTGTTTAATAACTGTCATAAATATAACGACACATAATAACACACAATATAACAACATTTAACTAAAAACAACAAACTGTTTCTTTTTTTTCTTTTGCCTTTACACTTGTCGGCCATTTGACACACTATATCCCAAAATTTTGTCTCAGCGTTGTATGCCATTTCAAATGCTTCATCCCACCATTTTGCTTCCTACGCTTCCTCTGCCTGTTTTTGTTCTGTGTATGACCCTTGATTGTGAAGAAACTATTATTTGGTGACTTTGTGCAAATTAAATCAAATTTAGTAGCAACAAAAGTCAACAACAAACTAGATCTAGTGGAAATAACAATTATCGCACAAAAGAGTGAAGAAATCGATTTTACCTTTTTGCATCTAGTAACGGAAAGACTCAACTGAGGCATAGGAGACGGTGGTGCGCTTCTCCTCTTCTTCTCCTTGCACCTTAAGTCCACAAAAGTTTAACCAAGCTCTAACTCAACTTGTGCTAGCAAATGGAAAGAGAATGGATAATCCAATACTTTTCCTCTTCTATCAAATCAATATTTAATGAAGGTAGCTATTGTTCAACACATGAACACCTTAATGAATGCAAGAGAGCAAAATACGGCAGCTTAGGAGGAATAGAAAGAGGTGGCTTGTGTAACCTTCTTCTCATCCAAATGAGAGATATATTTATAATAATGTTATGACTCCTTCTACAAGTCATATTTAGGGCTGCAAAATGGTCGAAACGGTGACGAAACTAGGATGTTTCGTTAACCGTTTTGTTTCGTTGATGAAACAAATTTTTAATTTCGTTAATCGTTTCGTCCGGACGAAACGATCGAAATTAATGAAATTTTCGTGATTTACACATGGACGAAACCGTTTCATCCAACCAAATAAAATTGTTTTATTGTTTCGATAACCGTTTCGTCTGGACGAAACGAAACGAAAAACGATTAAACGGACTTCCGTTTTCTGCCCTAGTCATATTGACTAGTCAACTAACCTCTCTTCCAAGCAACTCTTGACTTGAGAAGGAGGCTAATTCCTCCCTCAAAATCGTGCCCTTTATGGGTTATAAAGCCTATGTGTAATATTTCACTTTGTTCTTTAATTGCATTTAAAGTTAGGCCCAAATTGTCATATTAAATGATAACCCAATTAATTAATATAATTCGCATAATTACATTAATTGAGTTGAACAAAATTAATCATCAACTCCTTGATAATTATTATTGGATTAGTCTTTACAATAATTTAGTTTCATATGATCCCTTTAAAACAATTAACTATAACGGTTCATAACATTATATAATTAATTATTCAACTTATCATATTTTGTATTCTCTAATACAAATAAACTAAATATAATGCACTATTGGTTAAGAAAATTCTTATCGTGTGATCCTTGGAGGATTTATGTCATGTTGGCCATGAAAAATAAAACATCATTTATTTCCAATAATCATAAGCGGTATCTAACAACACGTTATGATTCCCAATTAACATAAATAAATACTATACTTTTATAGTATTTCAATCCTTCATAAAAAATATATAATTTTCTTGTTTTGATTCTTATGTCTCATGATATCATTGTATAATCCAAGATAGGAATGCGTCATTCTTACAGATTATACATTATATCATTGTATAATCCAAGATAGGAATGTGTCATTCTTACAGATTATACATTTCTTGATCTAGAATTGATCGTCTAGTTTGCATGCATACAATCCAACTCTATCAAAGGACCCAATAAATATCATCACTCATTAGGTTTACTAATGAGGGATATACGGTTGTCTTGATGAACAATTTTTCCCCGCACAATTCATGTGAACTTAAATAGAGTCTGTATTGCAGTTTTTATTAGGAATCAGCGTTAGACAATATTTATCGAACCAATTCTCATGTGAAAAAGTTGAACCATCTCAAACTTAGAATCAAACTCATATAAAATAAATAGTGACATATAACACAATCCATATATTTATTTCAATGGATCAAGTTTTGTGCTATGTTCCAGTAACATACACATATGCAATTAAATTGGTAACTCCTTACCTATGATTTGCGAAACTTAATCATCACTTAATTTGCATGCTAATCTTGTGTGAATAACTAATGTTCCTTATTAATTATCAAGATTAGGGACACTTTAAATTTATTATTGTCATTTAACAAAATGAAACACAGAGATCTACAATTCAGATCCTCAACCTAAATGATCTGTTAATAATAAACTCGAGGAACAAATGATCAAATATTATCAATAACATAAACTAAATTAAGTCATTAAACTATTGACTTGTAGGACTTTACTCCAACAGATTGTTCTTGGTATGCATTTGATTAATCTTGGCAAGCGTAAGAAGGATCGTGATTGTTTGTGGATATATGCAATGCGACACAATAAAAGCAAAAGAGGAAGAACAAGAGGAGACAATAATGTAAGCAATACTGCGGAGGGACCTCTGTCGATGGAAGCAGTTCAGTCTGGTCGTCGTACCAATAGGCTGAGAACAAGAGGAACTGCAAGGAATAGAGGTGAATCTTCTATAGGAAACTTAAGTGAATCTTCTAGGGAGATAGTTCAACCAAGCCGGAACTCCATCGGTATTGATCCTAGAACTGAAAGTCGTCTTGGTCTTGGAATACAAGGTCTTCAACCATGTCGAAATTCCATTAGCATGGATCCACGATTAGTTTTGGCATGATTTCCTACCAGTCAGGGGGCATCAAGTAACATGCTAGTTATGGGACATCAAGTAGCAGTCTAGCAGAGGACTAAGTAAAAGCAATGGGGGAAGGGGGATAGGAGGCGGGTTTGCATGTTTAGGTCAAAGAATAAGGAACATTATTCCTAGAGGGGGAAGGAATTAGTTTTTTCATGTGTTGTAATGATATTTATTACTTTTATTTAATAATTTGTATTTAATCATATGGACAAGTTTGATGTAATATATATTTTATGTTGTGTAATTTCTATTTTGCGTCTATTTTATTAATCGAATTTTATCTTACAATTTCTAAAATTTTAATTCTTACAATTTCTAAAACAAGTATGGTACAAAATATATGCAACAAATCAAAAACAAAACAAAACATCTTAATAAGAAAAATAAATACCAATAATAAAAATATTAAAATTGCATAAAAAATGATTAGAAATACAAATATTAAATTTGCATAAAAATGATTAGGAGTACTAAACAATATTTCAAAACATAAAATAAACACTTAAATTAACTAAGGAAATGGTATTAGGCAGCTTATGGCTAGTATTGTTCTTTAGAAGAACGATATTAGTGTCGTACTTTCAAAAACCGATATTTGTTATACTATTTATATAATTCAAATTATTTTAGTAATATTTTAGAAATTTAATAATATTTTAATATTACTTTAATTTTCGGTCATATTTGAAACCTGAGCGTTCAGGCCCATCTAGGATGAGAACAAGAGGCTTTTATTTTGCGCCTTGAAAGGTAAAATTGAAAAATTAGTGCTCAACAAAGAGGGAACAGATTTTGGATTGATTCATACATTTTGGATGAGAATGAGAATATATATCCTCATTTAACCTATACGGCTATACTATTTAAGAATTTATCTTTGCATAAGTAAGCGACAATGCGCACTCAGTATGTATATTTTTTAACCTTACAACATAATATAAATTTGTAAAAGTTATAATATATATAGTGTGAGAATCAAGAATTAGAATATAATAACTTTTAACAGATTAGGAATTTCATAAGAATTCTCTCCAAAATACTGCCTCTAAATGTCTATCCGCTATTAAAAAAAAAAAAAATTAGTGAAGTCACAAGATTCTGATAACAAAATGCCATTTCATTTTTCATGGGCGCTTCAGCCAATATTCTATCAGAGTAATGTTTCCAATTTAACTTTTTCCACATTTATGACATATAAAGGATCCATTTCAGTTTTTTTTTTTTCCCACCTTACGCCTTTTGATTAGATGCTTAATTAAAGTGCTATGGTTGTAAATTCTTCACCTATACCGTGAAAAAACTTCTCACTTGAATAAAAATACATGCAAATGCAGGAACACACACACACAGAGTGTTTTTATGACATATATATTTCAATTGAAAACCACAAGAGAACTAAAAGATAATTGAGCTTCTCTTATAAGCACATAGCCTCAGAGCAAAATTCTCTTTCCTTTGGCATTATTCCTTTGGAATAAGCTCTAGTGTTTAAGAACTAATTCTTGCTTTCCAAATAAAGTATGCTGGTAATCCAAAATTAATCAAGTGCTATTATATATAGGTGCTGTTTTAGCGGTAATTAAAATTCCCAATAGCTATGCCCTTGTTAAGGAATATATAGCTTTGTTTCTTATAACCACCATATGTTTTGCCTTTCCTTTATTCTTTGTTTGTGTTATTTTTGTGACATGTCATTTCTAAATTTGGTATGCAACTTGACAATTTTACCTAAATTGAAAATCATAACGAGAGACTATGGCTGAAGACTTCATGGCTTTGTTTTTTAGACTAGCAGCTTTTTTTTTTCTTTCTTTCTTGTAATTACTTTCCACTTTGTATATACTTTTTCTTTAATGAAAATTTGTAGGCTGTGGTATTCGCCACCCTACCCTCAAAAAATAAATAAATAAAATTATAACGAGAGAAAGGAGCGATCAGGATCAGAGAATGCTTATGTTTTTATAGCCCTTGGATGAACGCCGTGTATAGAATTTGTAAGTTATTTTCTATTTGAAAAAAGAAAATTCTGCATCATCCTTTTTGTTATTAAATTTAGTATTACCCATGGAAAGGCTATGACTTGATGACGGCGGAGCCAGGATACAGGAATAACGGGGGCCAAGAAAGAGATCGGAAGAGTCCGAGTGTAGTCTGAACGCAAGAAAAAAGGTGGATGTGCGAAGCTCATCGTGTTTTTTTTCTCTCTCTCTTGAACTCAGAAAGCGAAAAAACAAAAAAGAGAAAAACGAATGATAATATGTTTCATCAAGTTGAAAATTACAATATTCCATATTTTTAATAATTTTTATAACATATTAATGACACTCAATTGCAACAAATTTTGATAAACAATTAATTATGATAATATGTTCATGATAATTTTTCCAGTAAAAAAAAGTTAAGTTAATTTAGAAAAACTTAATTAAAATTGTCAAATTGAGATGCTATTTTGACTTATAATTAAATCTTATATTATTGATGGACTTCAAAATTTACATTTGAGCTAAGGCCGAAGGGGGCAAGGAAACAATTTTATTTGATTATATTAGCTAAATTTTATATTTGATTACAAAAAATCTAACTATTAGGGGAGGCCTGGCCTTCGCCAGCCTTCCCCTCCCTCAATAATTGAAAGTAAGTTCCCCGTGTAATTAAGCTGCATCTGTTCCTCTCCAAACAATTCCAATTACATCAAGCTTTAAACACAACATAAGAATTTAACTTAATTATAAGAATACTGTACTTTATTTATCTAATCAAACACCCTTCAAAAAATTATACTGAAATGGTAGAGGGTGTCCCATGACAGAATTTAAAAAATTATACTGAAATGGTAGAGGGTGTCCCATGACAGAATTTGAAAATACTAAACTTTTAAGCCTACCAAACATTTAAAAAGTTATATATGTTCCTGCTTCCTACCCTATAAAACATGCATGTTTGTCTTGCATTTCGTCATTCCCCGCCTCCAAGCTATAAATACCCTCAAATATTGTGCCATCCATGACAGCAGCACTACTTACAAGCACTGTCTGTCACACTTACCACAATCCCACTCCCCACAAAACATACATAGAGAGAGAGAGAGAGAGAGGAACAATTAATGGCAGATGTGTGGGTGTTCAAAAAGAATGGAGTGGTTTGTCTCGTCGATAACCAGACAGAAGAACATCCAAGGCGCAAAGTGTTGCTTTACACACCAACAAATGAAGTAATCACCTCATACGCATTGTTGGAGCGGTACTATGAGGACCCCGACCTGCTGCAGTTCCACAAACGCTCCTGCATCGATCTCATCTCCCTCCCACGTGAATTCTCCCGTTTCCGGTCCATGCACATGTTGTAAGATTGTTTGGTGTTGGAACGGCCCGTCTCAATTCTGGGGCGGCCCGTTCCAATGTTCTGAGACGGTTCGTTTCAATTTTGGGGCGGTCCATTCCAGACTCTGCACCATATTAGGAAACAATCTATTTTAGGTAGGCTAATTTTTCTTAGTTTTCAAATCATTAAGTTATATGATAATAGACTAAACGTGGCTGTAAAGAAAATCAAAATTTTGTGCAGGAATGTGTTGCCTTTTACAGGTGGTTATGTTTGGAAACATTGCCTAATTATGATAGTTAATTATGACATTGTTTGGAGGCCAAGAAGCATTTGGCTCTCTATATATATGGGGTTGGTCCCCAAGGGACAAGACAACCATGTTACTGGCTGTATACATGAGTTGATAACAGCCATTTTCTGCCTCTCTCTATATTTTTCCATCATATAGTTAGAGAAGGTGCCCTAGTTCAAGCATAAAGGTACCAAGGCGTGTCTTGATCCTTTGGAAGGCTTCTTCCCGACCTTAGTCGTGCTCTCACAACACTAAGGACTTCAGCAACAAGCAAGTTATGCTTAACATTAAGATCCAAGCCATAGCAATGGAATTAGATAGGCTTCCGCTCACAATTTAGTTTTTTGGTGTATTGGAACGGACCGGTCCAGGTCTGAAACGGTCCGTTCCAACTGCTGGTTCTGCGAGTTCATGTTTTCTAGATTGCTTATTTGACCTGTTAAAATTTTTTTATTCTTTTGGCTTTAAAACAAACCCAACAAGTTGTATCAGAGCCACTCGTTGTGAGCCAGTAGCATGATACATAATTTTGGATCTAATTGAATTGCTTGAATTGATTTGAAATGTTTAAGTTTCTGGCACATATGTTCTGGAACGGTCCGTTCCAGATTTTTCTGGAAATTTTTCAGAACTGTTTCTGAATTATCTGACATTTGGACGGTCCATTTCATGGCTCGAATAGACCGTTCCATTAACTTTGGATTGTTTATGATTCATTTGATTGAGATTTGTGTCAGAATTATTGATTATGAATTTGCAATTGCTTGAAGAGGTTTTGAAAATTAAGTTAAAGTTTTGAAAATTCAAAATCATTTAAAATCTGATCAATTTTTGGACGACTTAGATTTAGAATAGATTGTCAGGTTAGGAGAGAAATTTTTATGGTTTCTCGACCTAGATTAGGACGACATCTTTCTACTCCTCTGCAGTTTTCAGGCGGTCCGTTCCACTCTGGGACAGACCGTACCAGTTTTAGTTTTAGTTGCAAACTGATTAGGTATTGACCAGAGTTTGGGGCAGTCCGTTCCGCAACCAGGGCGGTCTGTTTCAGAACCAGATTGTTAGGTTTTAAGTCAAAATTCAGGTTGTTTGTACTAGTTAGGTACAAATGACACCTCATGCATCCATCATCTTCTCTTCTTTGCCGTGGTTTTCATTAGTAAGAGCTGTAAGCGTTGGGTTACACCATGTTGTCATGAAGACAATTTCTGTCGCAGAAAATAAGGTCGGCGCCTAAAGTGTCCATATGACCCTGGCCTTTTCTGGAAATCTTGCCTGGATGTGGTGTAATTTCAATGGCTGCTGGCTGAACGGGAGACCACCGCTTTCTTTTCTTACCTCAATATGACTCGTACCGGCTTGTATGGTTATATATCTCTTTGGTTCTCTTCTGGTCTATTTAGGGCGGACCGTTCTCTCACCAAAACGGTCTGTTCCAGGTTTGTTGTTTCGTATGTATTTTATAAGATTCAATGTGTGTATACCTTAGGGTTTGCAACTGGGTCCTAAGTCTATATCATCCTAGGTCAATATTTAGTTAGACTTTTCATATTATGATTGATGTGCATAATGAAAAGTCTAGATTTAGGTATACTTTAAGTCTAATATAAAGGTAACTTGAGTTGTATTTGAGAATTGAACCAATATTAATATCATTCCGCCAAAGTGGCCTCTCATATTAATGGTTGTTTCAAAGGCTCAAATACAAAGTATATTAAGGTACATGTAACTTTTAAATTATGGATCGGCCCAAAGGAATGACATAATTTAAAGGGCTATATATGCAATGTTTTGGTAGAATCAGATGGGTAATGATTATAAGGTCTTACATGTGATTAATTGATCGACCCAAAAAAAGATTAATTAATTGATATGTTATGAATCGTTACATTTGATACTACACCTAGTTGATTGAAGTTTGCTTGGAGACTCCAAAGAGCACTTGCAAATGAATAAAGATTAGTAGATAGGATTTGGACTTTTATATTGTGATTTATTGCTATACGGTTAACGATTAATGTAAGTGCATATATTAAGTTTAAATAATCAAGCATCTTTAATATTCCAACTTACAATTTAAGGCTCTTAGGTTGGTTTGATCTTGACTATGTGTTAAGGACTAATATTCTCATTAAGGTCATAAATCAGAGTTTGACAACTCAGATTAAAGTAATATGTGTCTTATGATCATTTCGTGAAAATCATTTTTTGAGACATTTAAGGGGCATAGTTTCTAATTTCATTAAGGCTAAAGGATTCATAAGATGAAATATCGTTTTGCATGAATGAATAGGCTAACCAATTAAAATCTGTTAGGAGACTCCAAAGACCACTAACAGATAGATAGTGGTTAGATATACATATATTTCATGGCAAAATACTTAGTTACCTCAATATAGTTAAGAATTCTTGGAAGAAAATTTAAGAAATGTATCTGCTAAGAATAAAAGGCTGTTATTTGAAATCTGTGAGAAGACTCCAAAGAGCACTCACAGATGGATAGTAATTACATTCAGGCATTCATTGCAGAAACACTTCAGACACCTAAATAAATATAAGATTAACATAAGAGAGTATATTTGGAGATGTCATTTTATGCTTCAAAGTTACAAGCGCTAAAATGTATCGTAAGATAATAAAGTCATTTAGTGCTTATTTTTCTTTTATTTGGTTCAGCTAAGTTGAGTTATGAGATCCTCAATAAACTCAACTTGAATATGGTACATGAAAAAAATAATTTGAAGATATGACATATAATACTCAAGCTGATTTTAGTTCCAAAAATAGAAGAAAATTAGAGACATAACGTTTAAGAATAAAACTGCAAATTTTGGATCATAAAAAAATCTCAATAAATTTAAAGTTCAGAAACTGATTGAAAAGTCGGAATCTGAAGGGTATTTCTTCTATGAAAACAAGAGCATTTAAGAAAATATTATACTGTTAGAAAGTCCTTGTTTTTAAATTTTTTCTTGCTAATTACCATTAATTAGCCATTTAAACAACAAAGATCTCGATGGATCTTGTTCAAACATCAACACATCACATGAGAAGGAAAGAATCGATTTTATCTCTTCTTGTTTCGTAACAAGAAGGCCTGATTCGATGCGTGGAAGTCGGTGGCGTGCTCTCCTTCACCACCAAATTACCGGCGGCCGACTCGAGTCCACCTAGAAGTTAAATCACCTCATCTTTCAACTTATGCTAGCAAGGAAGAAGAGAGCAACTAATCCCCAAGGTTTTCTCTCTTCTACTTCTTTCAATTAACTAATTTAATTAATGGAGAAGGGAGAAGACTCAACACATGAGCATTTGAGGTGGATTAAGAATAAGAGAAAGAGATGAAAATTCTGAAATTTTCTCTCTAATTTTCGTTCTAGGAGGAAAAGAAAGAGAGAAGGCTATGGTGGCTACGATTTCTCTCTCCAAATGACCTTCTTTTATAGACAAACCACTCCATAAACTTTAGGGACTTTTTTACCCCTATTAGGGCAGCCTCTATATGAGCTATCAAGCTCATTTTGTGGTGTGTTAAATATCTACTAATTCAATTAATTAATGGACCTTTCTCTTGTACTCACATCGGGCCTTTAATTTACTAATTAAATAAAGGTCCATAAGCTTTATTTAATTTCTATAATTAAATTGTGTTGAACAAAATTAATTATTAACTTATTAATAATTATTTTGGGATTAGCAAATGCATTAATTTATTTCTATATAATCTTCTTGACTTAATTAATTATAACGGTTCGCAACGGTATATAATTAATTAATCAACTTATCATATTTTCGCAATACACTGCTGCGAATAAATAAATAATGCACCGTGTGATTAAAGTCCTATTTGTATGATCCTTTGAGAATTTATGCTATGTTGGCCATGGAATTAAATCGATATTTAATTTCAATAATCATAAGCGATATCTAACAACACGTTATGATTTTCAATTCGCATAAATAGTGTACTGCTACAATATTTCAATCCTGCATAAGAAATAATAATATTTCCTTATCTGATTCTTATGTCACATGATATCATCGTATAATCCAAGATAGGAATGTGTCATTCTTGCAGATTATACGTTTCTTGATCTAGAGATAATTGTATCAAGTTGCTAGCAAACAATCTATCTCCATCAAGGGGCCCAAACAGATATCATCGCTCACTAAGTAAATTAATGAGGGACATACGGTTTTCTTGATGAACAGTTTTTTTCCACACAATTCAAGAGAGCATAAATAAAGTCCGTATAGCAGCCTTTATCAGGAATCAACGTTAGACGATATTTATAGAACCTATCCTCATGTGGAAAAGCTGAACCATCTCAAACTTAGAATCAAACTCAAATGAAATAAATAATGACACATAACACAATCCATATATTTATTTCATTGGATCATGTCATGTACTATGTTTCACAACATATACATATGCAATTAAGTTGGCAACTTCTTACTTATGATTTGTAGAACTTAATCATCACTTAACTTGCATACTAATTTTATCTGATAATTAATGTTCCCTGTTAATTATCAAGATTATGGACATTTTAGATTTATTATTGTCATTTAATTATAAATGAACTACAGAGATCTACTATTCAGATTCTCAACCTGAATGATCTGTCAACAAATAAATCAAGGAACAAATGATCAAATATCATCAATAATATAAACTATAGAAGTAGCCATATAATGATTGGCTTCTAGGACATAACTCTAACAATACTTGGGTACCAAGAATAATATTTTTCTTGTACATACATAAGTTGATTTTAGTATCAATATACACGTAGTGGATAAATTTGGATGAACCTACCCACGTTGTATTTCTAGAATTTCCTTTGATTGTCAAAAGTCAAATGATGGTAAAAGATACATTCTTATAATGGTGACAATAAGACAATCAATTTCGGAAGCTATAACGTCCGTGGATTGTTATTTAGTAATGGATCATATATATATTTGGACTTACATGAGACATTTATAAATTCATTTAAATAAAATTTTTGTTCTATCTCTAATCAACAACTAAGGATATATTTGTTCATATAAGAATAAAAATTTGGTTATGTCTTATAGTCCAAAATCGGGGAGATCCATTTCTTATTCAGTTTATAATAATCTTGTATGGACATAATAGCTTATAAAAAGATACTAAAGGTTTTATGCATAAATTGACGATTGAGAATTCAAGTATACTTTGGCACAAAAGTTCAAGTTATATCTCTTAAGAGGATAATATGTTTTGTGCAAAATTATAATTCTCAATTCATAAGGATAGCAGTTTATATTTTATATCAACTAAGACAACTATTAATAAAACTCCATATAAATGTGTAGACTGAAAAGTTCACCATTTATATCTGAGGATATCCAACAAAGTTCGGCTTTATAAGCAACTTGAGAAGAAATTGGATGAAAGGATAATTAGTTGTTTAGTTGATTATGCTCAAAGATCCAAGTGTAACCAAATTATTATATCCTACAACTAAAGATTGAGTTTAAAGGCGAATAAAGATAGGTTCATTAAGGATGTTCTGGTTGAGGGGGAGAGATGACACATTAGGATATTAGCTTCAATGTAAAACCTTAAGTGCTGATGAATTAAACTCCATTTTGGATCTATGGACTTAGATCATGGTAATGATTAAATTGAAGATCATGTTGTCAATCTACAACTGCAAACACCTCAAGAACTGGTGCTTACAATATCCACTAGGAAGAAAAGACAAACATTATCGGATGATTATGTTGTCTATCTCTATGAGTTTGACATTAGGATAACGAAAGATTTTTTAGTCTTCATCAAATCAAAACTTATTGAGGATGTTCTGGTAGAGGGGGAGAGATGAAGTTCATGTGTGATAATGATATTTGGGACTTAGTAACATTGCGTTAAAGTAAGAAACTCATTGGTTGCAAATGAACATTTAATACCAAAAGGGAATTCTAAAGACAATGTGAAAAGGCGTAAGGTACATCATGTCACTAAGAAGTTCACCTAAAAAAACAAAAAAAGAAATAAATTTATCATAAAGAGACTTTCTCTCTAGTCTTACTGAAAGACTTTTTTAGAATAATCATGACACTTGTAACACATTTTGGATTTTGAGTTTCATTAACTAGATGTTAAGACTATATTTTTCAATGGAGACATTGATGATAAATATAACCATTCCATTTTGAATCGGATGATACAAATAAAACGGTTGTAAATTTTAACATCTATTTATAAACTCAAAATAGGAGTCTCGACAGTGATATTACAAATTTCATCAAGTGATTATCTCATTTGGTTTCGAGATTGACTTGATTAATTATTGTATATATCACAGGTTCAGTGGGAGTAATATTTTTGCATTAAGATATAATTTACTACTTGAAATGATATTATCATTTGTACTAGGCCTCAAGATTCTTGGGCCTTTAACAAATAATAAACATCAATTAGGTTCTCAAGTAGTACGATAAGATTAAATGCAAACTATTGGATACCATGTGATTAAGGCATATATACATGCTATACCCCATAAATATTGATTAAGTAAAGTTGGAAATAAAAGTATTCATTTTGGTTATAAAGAATTTAAATTAAAATTGTATACATGTGGATACTGTATACATTATAAAGATGCAAAGTCAATATATGTACAATATGAGTACATGACTTTGGAATGCAACCAAAATTAGTTATTAAATAAGTATGTACTTACAGTTCGGATGTCAGAAATAGATTGAGGTCATTTTAGTATTCTGACTTCGATTTTAGCGAATGCCGTAATAATATGCAAAAGGATAATTCCATGAAGAACGCTTAGCAGGTATATATTAGTGTCTTCCACAATGGAAATAAATTTTATAGTATGTTATAAAGCATTCAAATTTAGGGAGTATGATTATGAATTTTGTCACTAAGTTGCGCATAATGGATGCTACTTAAGCATCACTATGGATATTGTGACAATAATTATATATATACTCCAACAACAGAAACTTAAATAAGTTAAGACACATTAAAACTTCAAGTTTCTTGTTGTAAATGAAAGAGTTAAGAATAATTTAACGTTAATCTAGCACATTAGAACAAAACTCTAAAATTGCAGATCTGCTCACAAAATCTTGAAACACCAAATATAGTTACAAAAGCATGTTGCTCCTGTGGGTGTTAATTAAGCTGAGGGTTTATGATTTCAGTGAGAGTTTGTGTTCAGTGGGAGTGCTTGATTGGACATATATCCAGTTTTTCAGTTTGTTCAGCATGTAAAGAATTTCTGCAGAAATGAATAAAGATTCAGTTTTCAGTTTCAGTCTTCATTCTAATTTTAATTAAGTTGATCTCACTTCAGTTTTGGGTGACCAATAAAGTTGGAAATAGACACGTGACAGTTACACTTGCGTGTATTTTCCATACTACTTATACACATCTTAATTCAATGTCATTCATTTATGATGATATTGTGATCATTGTGGGTTTAGTTGCGACGGCTTTACAGGATTAGAGACCTGTAAATGCTATAATGTAACGAATGCTTCATTGGTCTTCTATTATTGTGAATGATGGACGAAATTAAGGGCACAAAATTTTATTACCATAAAAGATGAGCTCATTAAGTTAAGGACATTGGATAACACTAAGTATAAAAGCCCAAGTGGGAGATTGTAAGATTATTTGGTGTTGGAACGGCCCGTTCTAATTCTGGGACGGCCCGTTCCAATGCTCTGGGACGGTCTGTTTCAATTCTGAGGCGGTCCGTTCCAGACTTTGCACCATATTAGGAAACAATCTATTTTAGGTGGGCTAATTCTACTTAGTTTCCAAATCATTAAGTTATATGGTAATAGGCTAAACGTGGCTGTAAAGAAAAGCAAGATTTTGTGCAGGGATGTGTTGCATTTTATAGGTGGTTATGTTTGGAAACATTGTCTAATTATGATAGTTAATTATGGCATTGTTTGGAGACCAAAAAACTTTTGGCTCTCTATATATATGGAATTGATCCCCAAGGGACAAGACAACCACGTTGCTGGCTGTATACATGAGTTTATAACAGTTATCTTCTATCTCTTTCTCTATTCTTCTATCATATAGTTAGAGAAGGTGCCCTAGTTCAGGCATAAGGGTACCAAAGCGTGTCTTGATCCTTTGGAAGGCTTCCTCCCGACCTTGGTGGTGCTCTTACAACACTAAGGACTGCAGCAACAAGCAAGGCGTGCTCAACATTAAGATCCAGACCATAGCAATGGAATTAGGTAGGCTTCCGCTCACAATTTAGTTTTTTGGTGTATTGGAACAGACCGGTTCAGGTTTGAAACGGTCCGTTCGAACTGCTGGTTCTGCGAGTTCATATTTTCTGAGTTGTTTATTTGACCTGTTAGAATTGTTTATTCCTTTGATTTTAAAGCAAACCCAACACATGTATGATATCGTGCTGAAGAACCGTGAGTTCTTTCGGGTTGTTGATCTGTAAAGATCGATCCATCAAGTTCGTGCATGATCAATTAGTAAATGTAGAATTGTACATTGCTATTTGCTAATGAATAAAATATATAGCTTCTCTGGTACAAAGTTGAGCTCCATGCTCACTGGTACAACAACATGCTTTTTATTCGTTTATGTACGGTCTTCTGCTAATTAATGTGTGTTCTCTATGGGGTCGTTTGGATCGCTTGGGAATAAGAGGAATAGTCTATTCCTAGGCGGAAAGTATTGGGAAGTGTGTAACTTTGTGAAGAGTTTGGATTGTTTATAATAAAATTTCCGCCCGGAATTGCTTATTCCCCTTATTCCCAAGGCATCCAAACGAGCCCTATGAAATATGTTTCTTATGTATGACACAGGTTCCTATGTTTTCTTACCAGGCTATCACCTATCAGTCTATCTGACAACTGCACAGCGCACAACGTTAACCTGATAAAAAAAATTATTTCGCTGGAAAAAAAATGAATTTAGATATATATGTGTCTATAATTTGCACTATATATCAACAGTTGATGGAATGCCAATGATTAGCAAATTGTATTAAGAAGAATACATTAATAATCATTTTTAGTTGACAAAATAGCAACACGGCCGGCTAACAAAAATGACAAAGAATAATTAAAATTATTAGTATCTTTATTTCTTTAATTCTAGAAAGTTTCTCTACCTAAATGATATATGCAATTTAGAGAATCTATGATCATGAATCAAGTGCTAACAAAATTTACCGTGCTTTTTTTTAAAAAAAAGACCGCTTGATGGTTGACCATTCAATTTTTCTTTATATTATATCGAATTTGATGTACATTTTATCTAAACTATAAGGAGATATTAATTTACTAATGGTAATTTGGATAACTATGTGCTCGATTAATTGTTACATTTTCAAGTAAGTTTGCGAACAATATAATACAATTGAATACAAAACCCAACTAATAATAATAACATATTTATGATCCATCTCACTAGATAGTCACTGTCTAATTAATTTATTAAAGAAACATATTTATGATCCATCTTATTAATCTCGAAAGACGTATTTATCTATTATGATAATTTCAAACTCTATCCAAATATCAACCAGCTAAATTTCAAATGGCCGATTCGAACCACTCAATCTAATCTTCATATTGAAATTTTTTTAGAAGTCAAATTTCATATTTTTCCAAATTCTTAATTATTTTTTTTAATTTTCAATTTGAAAAGTCCATAGCTAATTAGATTAATGATCTAAAATTATAAAATAGTAACAAAGTTAAAATATATATATTATTTTGTCTCCAAAAAATATAGTTATGGAGAAAAATTGAGCGGCTTGTATTAATTGTTGTAATATCAAAAATTAAAATTTGATCAAATTTGACAGGCATACCATCAAACATGTTTAACTCTAGCATTACTCATCCTCAAATTAATTTCATCGTAAATATCTCTTTTCATATTGTAGCAGCTCGAACCAACAGTACGTAAATAAAAACAGAGATTAGAATGGAAATTGCTTACTGTCATCTGTAGTTTTGCCATCGCTGAACAAAATGAACACATAGAATAGACAAGTAGAACATATAAACGGTCAAAGTGAACACATACAAACAAATAAGTTCAGTATGCATATAAAAATCTGAACAAGCGATGGAAAAACTTATTTATTTGTATGTATTCATTTTGATCATCTATATGTTCACCTTGTCTGTTTTTTGTGTTCATATTGTTAAAGCAATGACAAAAATGTAGATGGAAATAACTCAAATTCATTTGTATGTTTTTTTTGTGTTCACCATCTATCTCTTTTTCATCCAATCCATCCAATTAACTAAATATGGAAATAACTACTTTCTTTCAATCTCCCCTTCCCTCTCCTTCCCTTCACCTCCCTTCTTCTTTCAATCTCCGCTCCCTCTCCTTCCTTTCCCCTGGTGCGCCCTCTTCTCTCCCTCTCCGCATTTTTTTCTCCTCCCTTGCACATCTCCTCTTTCCTATTCTCCTTCTCCTACGCCTCTTTTTTTAAGATTGAACACTTACAACAACAAAACGAGGAGACACAAAAATTGGTTAAATAAAGAAATAAAATGAACAGATATAACAAACAAAGTGAATTTGCATCGATAAACTGAACATATATACAAAATTGTTAAGAAATAAATGATAATATTCACCATACAAAGTGAACACTTATAACAACAAAGTTAACATTTAAAACAAACAAAGTGAACGGATACAACTATTGGAAACTTTTTTAGTATTACTGACTTAGTAGATATTAGATACTCTCTTTTTATAATTAAATAATCAATTACGTCTATTAGATACTTTTTTATTATAACTAATTGAACAATTACGTCTATTAGATACTCTCTCAGTACAACTAACTGAGTAAACATTAGATACTTCTTTGTTATAATAAATTGAGCATTTATTCATATTAAATAATTCCTTTGTTATAATAAATTGAACATTTATTCATATTAAATAATTCTTTAGTGTTACTAAGTATCATGGCATGTAGAATTATTAGATAGAATGAAGAACGAAAATAATAAAGGAGAAAGAGGTGGAAACATGGAGGAGAATGAGAAAGATGCATGTATGATAGAAAAAAAATGGGAATGAGGTCATAAGCGCTCTGAAGGAAGAAAGGGAGGGAAGAGATGGTGAAGTGAAGAAGAAAGAGGAGAGGAGAAGATCACTGAAGGGAGAGAAGGGGAAGAGAGGGGGGGAGAGGGAGAGGAAAGGAGATGAGTGCTTTGAAGGAGAGATGGGGAGACGCGCGCGGGGTGAGAAAGGTTAAGGGAGATGAGAGGAGATGAGCGCTCTGAATGAGAGAGGGTGAGACGCGCGTTGGTGTTGGAGTTATGTCCTAAAAGTCAATATTTTAATGAATTAATTTTAGTTTATGTTATTGATGATATTAGATCATTTGTTCCTGGATTTTATTATTAACAGATCATTCAGATTAAGGATCTGAATTGTGGATCTCTGTGTTTCATTTTGATAAATGATAATAATAAATCTAAAGTGTCCCTGATCTTGATAATTAACAAAGAACATCAATTATTTATATAAGATCAGTATGCAAGTTAAGTGATGATTAAGTTCTACAAATCATGGGTAAGGAGTTACCAACTTAATTGCATATGTGTTTGTTACTGGAATATAACACAGGACTTGACCCAATGAAATAAATATAGGATAGTGTTATGTATAATTATTTATTTCAATAGAATTTTATTCTAAGTTTTAGATGGTTGAACTTTTCCACATGAGGATAGGTTCGATAAATATTGTCTAACGTTGATTCCCGAAAAGAACTACAAAATGGGCTCTATTTAAGTTCTCTTGAATTGTGTGAAGGAACTTATTTAGCCTTTGTTTCAAATTTTAAATCGCATTTAAACAAATTAAACAAGGAGCTAACAAGTAGATCTAGTGGAATGACAATTTAATGCGCGAAGGATAGAGAAAATAAATTTTACCTCTCCTTGTATCGCAACAAGGAGGCTCAACCAACTCATTTGGAATCGGTGGCGTACTCTCCAACACCTCCTCATTCTTGCTCTCGAGTCCACCAAAAGGTTTAACCAAATCCTAAGGGTTTATGCTAACAAACCAAAGAATGAAGCTAATCCTTGTATCTTCCTTCTATTAATTACCTCTTTAATTAATTGAAGCTAAGCTCAACACATGAGCACCTAGGATAAAACAATTAGAGAGAGAAATCAATGGAGAGAACAATTTCTCTCCATTGAAGGAGGTGGCGGCTAGGAATGGAAGAGAGAAGAGAGAGAAAATTAGGGTTTGATTTGCACAAATAAGTAGTCCTTATATAGACCACCTAATCCAAACTAATCCCAACAATTTGGGACGAAACTACCTCTCAAGGCCGGCCTCTCCTTGGACCTCTATGAGCCATTTAATGCTCATATTAATCCACCGATTACATTAATTAATTGACCCATTTAATTGCTTTCTATTTGGACTCAATTAGGCTAGTTGAATAAAAGCCCATATATTCAATATAATTCCTATAATTATATTAAATATTGTTGAACTAAATTAATTATCAACTTATTTATAATTATTATTATTGGATTAGCATATGCATTAATTTAGTTTCATATGATCCCTTTGATTTAAATAATTATAATGGTTCGCAACGGTATATAATTAATTAATCAACTTATCATATCTTACATTCTCCAATGTAAATAAACTAAATAATGCACTGTTTGGTTAAAGCTTTATTTGTGTGACCCTCGAGGATTTATGTCATGTTGGTCATGAAAATTAATTGTTATTTATTTCCAATAATCATAGGCGGTATCTAGCAATACGTTATGATTCTCAATTAATATAAATAAATACTATACTTTTATAGTATTTCAATCCTGCATAAGAAATAAAATATTTTCTTATTTTGATTCTTATGTCACATGATATCACTGTATAATTCAAGATAGAAATATGTCATTCTTGCAGATTATACATTTCTTGATCTAGAGTTGATTGCACAAGTTGGCCAAACAATCCAACTCCATCAAGGGGCCCAATAGATATCATCACTCACTAGGTATACTAATGAGGGACATACGATTTTCTTGATGAACAGCTTTTTCCCGCACAATTCAAGAGAATATAAATAAAGCCTGTATAGCAGCCCTTATCATGAATCGGCGTTAGACGATATTTATAGAACCTATCCTCATATGGAAATGCTAAACCATCTTAAACTTAGAATCAAACTCATATGAAATAAATAATGATACATAACACAATTCATATATTTATTTTTAATTGGGTCAAGTCATGTGCTATGTTCCAGTAACATACACATATGCAATTAAGTTGGTAACTCCTTACCTATGATTTGTAGAACTTAATCATCGCTTAACTTGCATACTAATTTTTTATGATAATTAATGTTTCTTGTTAATTATCAAGATTACAAACGATTTAGATTTATTATTATCATTTAATTAAAAATGAAACACGAGATCTACAATTCAGATCCTCAACCTGAATGATCTGTCAATAATAAATTCTAGGAACAAATGATCAAATATCATCAATAACATAAACTAAAATCAAGTCAGTAAAATATTGACTTCTAGGACATAACTCCAACATTGTGAGGAAAAAAGTTTTCATCAAGACAATCGTATGTCCCTAATTAGTAAACCTAATGAGTGATGATATCTATTGGGTCCCTTGATGGAGTTGGATCGTATGCATGCAAACTAGACGATCAACTCTAAATCAAGAAATGTATAATCTGCAAGAATAACACATTCATATCTTAGATTATACAATGATATCATGAGACATAAGAATCAAAACAAAAAAATTATATATTTCTTATGCAGGATTGAAATACTATAGTAGTATAATATTTATTTATGTTAATTTGGAATCATAAAGTGTTGCTAGATACCGCTTTTGATTATTAAAAATAAATGGTGATTTAATTTTCCATATCAACATGACATAAATCTTCCAAATTCACACGAATTAATAGACACTTTTAATGCGGTCCAACTTTTTTGTACCCACTTTTTTGTACCCAAAAAAAGATATATAAAGGTCATGTCGTTTCAGTTCTCTTTGTTATTTTCTTATTTTTTCTGGTGAAAACTGATTCTAGATAATACAGAAAAGTTATTATTATTAAGATACAGATACAGTAGCTTCATTAAGCTCTTAATCCTGACATTAATTGTTGCAGTTGTAACTCTATTTTCAGTATTTGAATGCATGAAGGTGAACATATTCTGTGGTTGAATCATCAAATTTAAGCTAGAGTAATTGGTTATTCTTGTGGTTGAAATTCTGTTATTATGTTACGCCATTACCCTTAAATTGATGATATATTATACCAAAAGCTGCCTAATTATCGTTGGTTACAATATGCTACCATCCTTTGGCATAAATATTTTTTGTTACCATATGATCATTTCTAAGAATTCATCGATTCCTCTATTGATACCATATGATCATCTCTAACATGCACAAGAGAGAAAGAACATAAAATAATTGTTTCTTTCATGTAACAAGCCGGTACAAGAACTCAAAATCTCAAGTCTAAATTTCTGCACTAACACACATTATGTTATATCCATGCCAACCCCATTCACAATTCTGTAAAAGAAATCGATCCCAATTTTTACATTTTTACTACAGAGCCCAACAAGAGCATGTAAATTGCAGTTATGTACTAAAACCCTTAACCTATATAGTTAAAAAAAAAAAAAGAATAAAAAAGGCTTCTTCGAAAATTTCATGCAAAAACTTCAATTTCCGCTCCATTGTACAAGCTGGGGCCACCACTAGAGGCACAAAACCACACATAAACATACAAGAATATAAGACTACAAAATTTATTTATAGCAAGCAAGGAAAGAAAAAGAGGACTGTCAACCGCAGCCAATGTACCAAGAAAATTTTCTATTATCCGATAGCAAGAAAAAATATGCATAATAAACACCCTATAAAAATTCATAATAGCAAAAGAATAATGGGAAAAGACAACCCGCAGAGGTGAAGGTCATTGCCAAACATGTTTATCTGTAAATATTCGTTAGAATGGTGTCTATAGAAGGTTCCATTAATAAAACCTATAAATTTAATGAATTGAAGTACAATCTTACAATTAATCTTTGCTTAAACTACCATATTAGCAATATCAACCAGTGCATTATTGCTAGGTGCAAGGGTACAATGCAAGATTCCAATTTGTTAATCTATTTTGTTAACCGATCGCCTTCATAAACATTAATATGTGACCTCTATGAGCTTGTAAGGTTTAGACCCACTAAAATATCCAAAACCAATAGCTTGTAAGGTTTTAATCTTTGGAACCGCTGGTACGAAGAGATCCAAGAAAAAAAAACTTTGTCTAGTCATTACAATGTGATCATACAAGAACTTTTCACACCAACTAGAGGATCATGAATTTAATCTCAAATTAGCATCTGATCATGTACATGACAGAATTTAGTTCTTGTTTTTTTTAAAAAAAAAAAAAAGAAAACAAAGAAAAAACGTGCTCCTAGTAGAAATTTCAAAATGCTAACAGTAGCTACTAGTTTTTGTTCAACCATATTTCAAAGTTATCTTTTTCTAGAGGAGGGTTCCAATACCACCATTTTCATTTTTTGGTGCCACAAGATGCCATAACTTCATATTTTATCAATATTCTTAAAATTTGAAATTATAATGTCAAATCCAAACCGTTGAACTTATTCAATTTAACAAGCGATCAATTTTCATATAAATTTCATAAAATTTAGAGTTGATTTAATACTTCATCAAAAAGTTAAACCATGGACGTATTAAAAAATCGGTCAGAGTTAACCAGATTCGTTCATTTGTTGATATCATGATCGAGTATCAAATAAACTCCAAATTATATAAAACTTATATGGAAACGCATCGCTGGTTAAATTGAAAAAGATCAACGGTTTGAATTTGATGTTTTAATTTTAAAATTCTAAAATATTGATGAATTTTAAAATTATGGCGGATCCATGTAATGAGGTGCCATGGCAAGTGCCTGGGCTAAAATACTAAAAATTGAGATCCTGTATATGAAGTTTTTGGCTCCGCTTCGCTTCTAGTCGCACGTCTTGGATGCGCACTGCACATAGATCCGTTTATTCTGTCGACGATTCATGCCCGCCACATCTCTTGTGACACCATCTCTGAAATTCGTTTCATATTCTCTCCATTCTCCACCAGCCCACCTCGGCACCATCCTCTTGTGTGATCTCCAATTTCCATTTTGATTATAAAAAATTTCAACATGCAGTAGAGAAATATTTTCAATCCTTGCAAACTACACGTGTACAATTCAACTATCTTACTGCTCCTTGCAAATTAAATATTACTTTTCTATGCCTGTAAACTAGTGGGCCTCTTTCTGTTAAAATATTTTTATTCAAATCAACCATGCAATTATAGGCCAAATCCTCCTCATTTGTATTATTAGTATTTAATTGAAGGTTATTTGAATTCAATTATTTACAAATGTAGATAATTACTATTCAATTATAGGTTAATTTTGAATTTAAAATTACATTCTCATTTCATAGTTGATGCATAATCTGTTGAGAATGTTTTTTGAATTGAGTGATTTAGTTTAAATTTATTATTGTAGATATGGACATATGGAGATGATTTTTTACTGATAATTTGGTTACCTACATAGAAGGGATGTATTTAAAGAGATTCCTATGGAAGTAATTATGTAATGATTTCAAACTATGAAGCTACTCAAAGGATTATTAATTGCGCTCATTAGAAAATTAGAATTAATTTTTTTTTGTTTTTTTGGTGATTGATAGAAAAGTAAAGATAAAAAAGTTACAAGATTTATAGAAATGATGATATATTTTGTAATTATATAAGTTTAGAATGATTTTTTTATTAAAATTACTATTTACTTTATTATTAAAATATTTTTAATTATATTATGTTATAATTGTGCCTAGGCTAAAATTTTTTCTGGATCCGCCCTTAGTGGTGGCATTGGAACTCTACTCCTTTTTTCTATCGTTATAACTATTTTATGTTCAACTATTTTTCTGAATTTTTCCCTTTTAATAAAAGATTATTTATTCTATCGATGCAATTATTTTTTTTATCAGGGTTCTAGTGTCACTATTTTTTGTTGCCACAACTTCATATTTTATCAATATTTAAAAATTTTATAATTCAAATGCTGAATCTAAACCGTTGATCTTGTTAAATATAATGATTGATGTGTTTCTATATAAATTTTATAAATTTTGAAGTTGATTTGATACTCGATCAAGTGGTCAACAAATGAACGAATCTGGTTAACTATGACTGATTGATTCTAATACGTTCATAGTTTATTCACTTAATCGAGTATCAAATCAACTCTAAATTTTATAAAACTTATATAAAAACGCATCGCTAGTTAAATGGAATCCGATGAGCATGAGATGTAAGAATAATATACTTTTTTTGGGGGTGAAGTGATTTGATTATCTTTTAAACATAAAAATGTTTGACAGTTGTCTTCAGCACTGTTGTTTGGGCTTCTTATAAAAGTTTCTAACTTTCTATATGCCGGTTTTAATTTTAAAGATATTTAGTTCTCAGAAATTATTCGAGAGGTTGGGACCCACAGAAGGGAGGTAGGAACCAAATCTTATTCCCAACTTAAATGATCAATAAATAAGAGCACTATTGCACCAGCCAGCTGGACTGCTGATACATCCCCTCCCTCCACCATTCATGCACCATGCAGGCATGGACAGTAAAGAAATAAAATATTCTCAACTTAATTTGTTGCTTGATAAAAATTAAAGTACTGTTATTTGAATAAATCAAATAAATTTTTTGGTTAAGTTAATAATGTCAATTTTGCTAAATTTTTGTCTGTTGTTTTGGAAGAATCAGGGCATACATGTGGCATATTGGAATCAAAACTACTTTAGTAAAGGAAAATTAAAAGTCTTGTTAACATTTGAAATAACACATCGGGAAAATATTTGGAGAGATCAGTGAGGTGAAACCGAATCCGAATTTGCTGTTGCGCGACAAATGGTGTAGCGCACGTACGAGCCGTCTGATCTTGATCGGACGGTTAATTTTTTACGGACCTATCAATCTAGATTACATGCACGGGGCTCCCTTGTCCATTGGATCTTGATCAGACGGCCAGCATGCCGCGCTACACCATGTGTCGCGCGGCAGCGGATCTGAATTTGGCGAAACCGCATGTCATAAACTTTTTTTTTTTTGGGAGTTGGACAGAGCACCCTGACCTCACATAAAAGCAAGGTACCAATGTACCATTCCCACGCCAACCATAGTCTAACATCCCTTTAATTATTCTCACTCAGCCTCACTTCTTGCCCACTCACCATTTATATAGACATTTACCTCTAAATAGCATCATTCAAACAACATCCATTACACCACCTCTTTCATACACGCTTCCACTCTTAAAAAATAAAAATAGAAGGTGGGAAAAAACAAAGCATGGCAGGTGTGTGGGTGTTCAAAAATGGTGTTGTTCGGCTAGTTGAGAGCTCCCGGCGCAAAGGGTTACTCTATACGCCAACAAATGAGGTGATCAACTCCTACTCCTCTCTAGAAAACAAGCTTCTAAGGCTCGGTTGGGAAAGATATAACTGCGACGATTCTGGTCTCCTGCAGTTTCACAAGAGCACCTCAGTCGATCTCATCTCGCTTCCGAGGGACTTCAACCATTTCCGATCGGTACATATGTATGACATTGTTGTCAAGAACAGAGACAGCTTTCGCGTCATTGACATATGAAGATCAACACTACATGCCATGATTAGATGATTTGGTTGAATTTGGCTCTGCTTCTTTTGTGTTTTAGTTTCCAAGTTCTGTTATTAAGAGAGGGAACTACAAAGCTCACTTAAATTGAATATTTTTGTTGTTTTTTACTTCCCATGAGTAATTTTTTTTCTCTCAGTTTGCATCTGAATCTTTCAAATGATGAGTTAGAAACAAAATAACGAAAAAAGTATGTCTAATCATAACTTTGGTAAAAGTAAACTTCGAAGTACTAATTAGATCAATAAAAAAAAAACTTATACAAAGCTCTTTGATTTTTTGGAGGGGATGACTATAGCTTACTAACAATACCGGCCCCTCTTCGATTATTAATTAGTTTCCTTTTCTTCTCTAGTTGCGTTGCAGTTCTTTATAAGAAAACTAAAATTAGGACATTATGTTCGATTATTTTTATAACTATATACATATACCCAAAAATATAACAATATACAAACAAAAAGTCATTACAATCGTAACACAGAAATTCATTCTCTACATCTAAGGCACTAATGGAATTTATTCCCTATGAGCATATATATCGGCATCCCCTTTCATCGTTTATATCTTTAATTAAGTCATGATAAATGTATATTTGTTATATAGCAACAATAACACGATTGTTAATGACTTAGATTAAGGCCACTAAAGAGATACATCATACATTCAAGGAGTTGAACCCTTTATTATTTGAACTTGAGTTTTTCTTGTAAAAACTAATATACGAAACAATTTTAATTCAAGAAAAGCTGCATTAATTGCACAACTTTAAAGCTCGGGATTATGATATGCATCTCTATTATTTGGGACGGACGTAATTTTTTATCATGTCTTTGATTTTGCTTTCTTTTTTTTACACTATGTCAAAATAATGAATAGGGGCGGAAAAGAATTATATACATCCTTTCTATTTGACAAAATTTAATTTCAAAACCAATTTTAGAAATACCAATAGACACAAGTCAATCTTTTTGTCTCAACTATTATCTATTTTTCACTTTCAAGAAAGGAAAAAACTATTAACTATTTTTATGAATCTATGAAAAGTGTCATTCCCGATAACCAAATAAAATAGGTTTATTAATATGCCGACACATGTCCGAACTATGATAATTGACATATATTTATTATGAGACTTGCGCTTCTTTCTTTCATTTATTCATTTGTCCTAAATCTGACAAATGTCGGCAAGAAATTGGATTAACAATCTGGCGATTAAAAAAATTTAAGACGGAAAATGGAATACACAATATCATTTTTTTACCTTCATCTTAAGTATAGTTATTTATTAATTTTAAGAAAAATATTTTATTAAAATCCAAGGTACAAAAATTCAACGGAACCATTGTGCCATGCGTTTTGCATATTTATATGATCCATTGAAAATAAATTGGCTATTGATATCTCTCTTTTTTTATATATATACTTAATAAAGGTATAGATAAGTTGCTACTAGTGGAGCCCAAAATAAATACACACCAGCAAGAAAGGCTGCAATGCACGGTCCATCTACAATGGTTCCATGTGCAAACTAACATAGTAAATTAGTAACATAAAACTTTTTAGTTTTTGTCATAAAATAAAAATTCAAGGGAACGTTTGGCAACTGCATAGGTTAGTAAGATTAGGAGTTTAAGTAATTTTTTGGGTTAGTTTTGGAAGTTTGTATAGTTTAAAGTCAGTAAAAACTAGTATTAACTTGAAGTTAGAAAATACTATTTGATCTGATAGTTGATGATAGTGGTCAAAGTTAGTGCATTCAATTATTGAAGGTTGTATTCGGTTTTGATGTACTAGATAGTTGGATATGAGCGTTTATAATACTTTTCTCATTGTAAAAAAGTGGTGGGGTGTGCCCACTTATTTAAAAAAAAAAAAAAAAAAAAGGAGTTGCATTCATTCACAACATTAATTTCGTCTAAAAATTTCAAAAATAAAAAATCCAATATCCTTTCCGCTGGGTAAATACAACCCCAGAGACGATGTTTGTCCTCAGTTTGTGACGCATAAGGCCCTGATCAAAATCTCATTTTTTTTAACGTGGGATTTCATTTCATTAGAAAATTCTTGATCAAAATGAAAGAATTTGGTGTCATTTGGTTGGAATTCCCATGTAATTAAATCCAACGATATCCTATAAAATCAATTCAATTGAATGAAATCCCATGTAAACTTCATTTTGATCAGGGCCTAATACTTATCGACAGAGTTGATATTCAAACATCATAATACTCAACATAAAAATACAATGCTGTTTCTGGTAAAGACTTACAAAACAGCTAATCGACAGAGTTTACAGTTTGTGAAGCATGATGCTTGTGGTCAGAAAGTTAACCTTTCTACCAACAAAAGACAATCATAAACACGATGTTACTCAACCAGATGCGATCATCATAGATAAAAACATCAATTTATATTGAGTTTCAAAACTCATGGCAAAAAAACAAAAAGCAGGTCACATCATCATCTAAACAAACATTATCATTCACTACAATAAAACATCCTTCAACAAAAATAAACTCTCTAAAAAAAATAAACACTGAGTTCATCCAATAAGAACCGCCAAAATTTAAAACTTCACTTGAAAGATATCCCTACAAATTAAGCAGTAGCTGTTGCGGCTGCTGCTGATGCAGCAAGCCTCTTCCTGGCCTCCTCAATGATACTCAACTTGATACCCTTACCCTTTGGCAGAGAAACCCATGGCTTACTGCCCTTGCCAATAGTGAACACATTCCCCATACGGGTAGCAAACTCATGCCCGGTTGCATCCTGGATGTGGACGGTCTCAAAGCTTCCCTTGTGCTTCTCACGGTTCTTGATGACTCCAACACGACCAGTGTTGCGACCACCAGTCACCATCACAACATTACCAACATCGAACTTGATGAAGTCCACAATCTTGTTGCTCTCCAGGTCAAGCTTGATGGTGTCATTAGCCTTGATGAGCGGGTCCGGGTAGCGGATTGTGCGCCCATCATAGGTGTTCAGGTATGGGATGCCCTTTTTGCCAAACTGGACTGAGCGAACCTTGCACAGTTTGAACTGTAATAGAGAGGAAAGTAGATTAAGATTTAATAGCAATACATATACTTAATTCTGAAAACTGATAACAGAAAGGTATACCCAACAAATGAACTAAATATTAGTCTAAGCAGTACATTTACATTGCATATTTAGTAGTCCCAAATTAGAATAGCAGTATTAACATCAGTTGACTGAGGAGAAGAAGATGCAAAGAGCTCAAGCCAATCAGTATCATTTTAACATAAAGCACAAGTGTTGTTTAAAAGAAAGCACTCATATAAAAGGTTATGATCGTCATGCTGACATATGGCTGACAGTTACACTAAACTAATCAACGTAAAGTAGAACAAAATTGGAGATTATGCTAATGTACAGTTAGAAAAAACAATTAATACACCTTAGCTTCCTCATCCCTGAGAGAGTGGAGACGGAAGCGGCCTTTGGTGTCATACAGCAACCGAAAATTTTCATTGGTCTTGGGAATAGAGATCACATCTGTTTCACAACAAAATATTTGAAGTCGACAGATCCATTATAACAAATTTAGAATATAATTTTTCATAAATATTTAAAGTGAAATGGAAAATCACAAGCATACCCATGAAGCCAGTAGGATAGGTCTTGTCTGTTCTGACCTTGTTGTCAATCATGACATGGCGCTGCATGAGAATGGAGATGACCTCACGGTATGTCAGAGCATACTTCAACCTGTTCCTCAGGATCAGGATCAGAGGAAGGCACTCCCTGGACTTGTGAGGCCCAGAAGAGGGTTTCGGGGCCTATAACACATGAAAACAAATATTAAAACCATCACAAAACGATTATTAGCTGTGATTAACATGCATGATGAAAAAGAAGGCAGCCAAATTTATAGGCCCATCTTGTGATGAGTTGTACACTTGAGGTATTCAGGTAAAGAATTACAAGTTACTAAACTTAGTAAGACAACTTACAAATGCACCGCCTAGTTTGTCAAGCATCCAGTGCTTGGGGGCATTGAGCCTCTTCAAGTGCTTCTTCAATCCACGAGCCTGCATCACAATTCATCACAAAATTAGTTTATGTTAAAACCAATATTGAAGGCTGATATTCACAGAAACCCAGAGATAATCTTTGTTGAGCATGTAATTTACAAATTGCATCAACTACAAATAAGCTTATTAGTCATATTCGGTAACAGAAACTTAAAATTAACTAACTTACTAACCAATGTCAGTTTGATTTTGTTTCTAACACACCTCACCGTACTAAACACAAATAGTCAGATTTTTCTTGTTCGGCTACATCAAACATGCAAGCCAGAATCACTCGACAATACAACATAAATAAATAATAAATAAATCGTATAAAAGTAGCTAGTTTGTTGTGGTAAACTAACACAGAGGCATAATGTCAGAATCAAGACCTAGCGACAAGATTAACTCGTCAAGCTTGAAAACTGAACAATAATTTCATTGCAAGACTAACCTAAGCCTAAAGTGCTTGTACGAAGGAAGTGCTCAAAGAAAGAACCACACGCACATGTACCAGAAATTAAATGAAACAAATAACACCAAATCTAACATGAAAACACGAGAAAATCGAAGAAAGAAGGTGAGATAGAACAGAGATCGAACCATGTTGGAGCTAGAATCCTGGCTTGGCTTGGTGGCCTCTCTCGCTCTCGCTCTCGCTCTCTCTCGCTCGCTCTCTCTCTCTCTCTCTCTCTCGCGGCGGCGTGTAAGAGAACTCTTTGGCCTGCGCGGAGAGTTTTACTTTTATATACAGGGTTAGGGTTTAGAACCCAAGCCTATCTATAGCCGCTGGATCTAATCTACGGCTAAGATTCCGTTTTGGGGTTCTAGATGGGCCGAGTCTAATCTATCCAATAATAATGGGCCTTCAATTGCATCAATCTTTCATCCTCCACTTTTTTAAATAATAATAAAAAAATATTAAATATTAATAATAATATCGAAATAATCTAAATTATTTAAATAATAACGTAATTACGGAATCTGGGATTCCGACGGTAATTACGGAATCCCAGTTTCCGTAACAAGCAAATTACGAAATTCTGGATTCCGTAACAAGCTTATTACGGAATTTGGGATTCCGTAATTACACTTTACTCCGAAATCTGCTCCTGATAATAGGCTGACTGGGTCTCGGCTGATCGAAATACGCGTCTCAATCGTGCAGAGTATAGTCAGATGGCTGTTACATATAATAATATTATAGATGACAGAATAATGAAATAATAATATTATAAATATTATTATACCCTCATGAACTACTACTCCTCGTATCCAGGCTCTGGTATATGATCATCATCCGATGAATCTGGTATAGAGTCGATGTCCGTCGGTAAACCCTTCACCTCTAAGAGGTGAGGTAATCAATGAGGCTCGCCAACGAGGTCCAACTGCGTGCTGCAACTCTTCAGCAAATGCTTCACAGCACGTCTGCATCCCTTCTTCACCGCCCACGCACATCCCCGCAGAGCTTCGGTCAATATATGTTTCACCTGTTGATTTGTTATTAGCAACTAAATTACAAAATAATTTATTTTCATTTGCTTAAAATAAAAATTATTTCAAATAAAATAACTTACCAAACTGTTGCGAACGGGAGCCTCCTGAAGGTATGTCAGCTCTCGAGCCGGCATCTGCACTGCTGTTCCCGGAATGGGGACAAGATGAGCACCTCCATGTACCCTCATCCATCGGTCGTAGGAGGGCAAAACACCGTTGCTCCATGACCGCATCTCTGCCACCTCGACCTGAGTCGTGTCGGTCCACATGGCCACCTCAACAGAGAAAAGGTCCCGCCAATTCCTCCCCCGAAATGTAGTATGCGTATACTGTAACAGCTGCTCCATCCTCCTCCAACCCTGCTTATTTTAGACCAGATTTAGTGCATATATTGTAAATATTGCATTTTAAAGTAAAAATGTCAAAAAGTTGACGCACCGTAGGTATAGGAGGCAGAACTGTCTGGTACAGCATGAACTGATGCATGACCCGATCGGCATGGTGCCACGCCACGACCCAGTAATAGATACATGGCATGCGGAGACAGTACATCCTCATCGGAAAGCGGGCATACGGAGGCATGATCACCTGGCTCACCTCATCGTATGGCCTCCACACCACGTGCACATGATCCATCTTTAAGAGTACATCCCGAGCGTACTCAATACCGCTGCGATAGGGACCTTTAATCTTTTTCGACCTAAGTCGTGTCGTCAATTGCCTGCCAAATCATTAAGATTCCATTGTACTTGTATTTTTCGAAAAAAAATGAAATACCGTTAAAGGTATTTTTTATTTGAAAATATAAAAAAAAATACCTCCCGTACGGCGGACATCTATCAACTGACGGTAGGTCCCAGCCCTTGAAACTTTTCGTGACGGACTGCCGGCAAAGTAACAGACGAGCGTACGACCACAAGTGCAGCAATAGCCACGGAGCTGGAACCTTTTGACCGTCTTTTCTCATGGCGGCATTGTCCAAGCCGCGGTACAACATGGCAAGTGTGGCCGCACCCCAATTATACTTCATTGAATGTCCCGAGGAAACATTCTGCAAATATTTACAAATATTTCGTAAGCGTTTCAAGATTTTTAATCAAGTTTGTAGTGGTTTAAATATAATATTTATAAATACTTACCCGAAGTAACTCCAGATAAAAACATGGAACAGAATCTCCCGTGGCATCTGGAAATAACTCGCAACCGATCAACTCTAGCACCAGGGCCCGTGTGTATCTGTCGATCCTGTCGACGTCCTGTGTCCCAGGCCCATCTGTCCACATATCACGCAGTTTCACAAACGTCACCGCGTGATTTTTCCTGCGTTAAATATACAATTTAATTACATATTATATATATAACAGCATAAATCATAATTATAATTAAGTTTTAAAAAAAGTTCTTACTTCTTAGGACGTCCTTCTTTCGTCTTTTCTCTGAAGCAATCTAGGACCTCCTCCATAGGAGTGTCCCGCGGCAATGCAAGATCGGCTAGCAAGAGCACATCGTCGTAATCTGTACGACCGGTGACCGGTACGCCAATCGTAGGTAATCCTAAAATAAAGGCAACGTCCTGCATGATAATTTTAAGTTTTTACTTATAAAACAAAAAAAAATAATAAATAAATATGTATCAACAAAATTTTTTAAAAATCAATACCTCTAGATCCATCGTCATTTCGCCTACGCGGGGAAAGTGAAAGGTGTGGGTCTCTGGCCTCCTGAACATGGCCAGACCCTGTATCAGGGATCGATCCAATGGCATGTGACCTAACTCAGTGAAATGAATCAGGCCCAATGTCACTAGACGCTGGTCCACCTCTTCACTTCGTACCATCTTTGCCTTGTGCACTTCAGGCTTCCAAGCCTTAATAATTAAAAATAATTATTATTTTCATTTATATTATTTAGAATAAAATTAGATATATACATAAGAAAAACTTACTCGTACGTCTCGAAGCTCCGACTCACGTAGGTGCAGGAGCTGATCAGCAGGGGGAGGACGGGGGGGTGCAGATGAAGAAGCTCCGGCATCAGCACCAGATGTAGAAGCGCCGGGGTCTCCTACCGATTTAGAAGCGGCTGGATCAGCCCGAGACCTCGTTGTTAAAGATATGTCCTATAAGCCAATCAGTTGTTGGCTATTATATTAGTTTATGTTATTGATGATGCTTGATCATTTGTTCCTAGAGTTTATTATTGACAGATCATTCAGGTTGAGGATCTGAATTGTAGATCTCTGTGGATCATTCGTTAGAATGACAATAATATCTCTAAAGAGTCCATAATCTTGATAATTAACAAGGAACATTAATTATCATATAAGATTAGTATGCAAGTTAAGTGATGATTAAGTTCTGCAAATCATAGGTAAGGAGTTACCGACTTAATTGCATATGTGTATGTTACTGGAACATAACACAGGACATGACCCAATGAAATAAATATATGGATTGTGTTATGTGTCATTATTTATTTCATACGTGTTTGATTTCGAGTTTGAGATGTTCAGTTTCTCCACATGAGGATAGGTTCTATAAATATCGTCTAACGCTGATTCCTGATAAGGGCTGCTATACGGACTTTATTTATGTTCTCTTGAATTGTGCGGGGAGAAACTGTTCATCAAGACAACTGTATGTCCCTCATTAGTTCACCTAGTGAGTGATGATATCTACTGGGCCCCTTGATGGAGTTAGATCGTATGCGCGCAACTAAGCGATTAACTCTAGATCAAGAAACGTATAATCTGCAAGAATGACACACTCCTATCTTGAATTATACAAGGATATCATGTGACATAGGAATCAAAACAATAAGATACAATTTCTTATGCAGGATTGAAGTACTGTATTGGTACAGTATTTATTTATGCGAATTGGGAATCATAACGTGTTGCTAGATACCGCTTATGATTATTGGAAATAAATGGTGATTTATTTTCCATGTCCAACGTAGCATAAATCCTCAAAGGGTCACACAAATAGGACCTTAACCAAACGTGTATTATTTGTTTGTTTGCAGTAGCGAGTACTGCGAATATATGATAAGTTGATTAATTAATTATATACCGTTGCGAACCGTTATAATTAATTAACTCAAGAGGATCATATAGAAACAATATAATGCATATGCTAATTCCAAATTTAATTATTAATGTGCTAATAATTAAATTCGTTCAACGCATATTTAATATATAGAGCTAATCGGACTTTTATTTAATCAGTTATCTGAAAGCCCGATTTGAGGTCAATTGATGGTATGGATTAATGGGCCAATATAATATGTTGTATAGCCCATAATCCCACCTGAAAATTTCAGTTTTGGAGGGGCATTTTCGTCCATATGAAGATATTAGGAAGAGAGAATTTAATATGGAAAGGTTCCATGTTATATATACCGTCGTTTTCTTTGGGAACAAGTCGAAGAAAAACCCTAATTCTCTCTTCCCTCTCTCCTTGGCCGAATCACTGTTCACGCAGTACTATTCACGCGTACTGTTCACAGTGGAGAAAAATTGGTTTCTCATGCGTTGAGCGTTTCCTTCCTCAAATTAATAGTTAATCGAACGCGAAGGAAAAACATGGAATTAGCTATCGTCTCGGACAAGCTAGCACTTGTCTTGAGACTTTGGTTAATCTTCTAGGTGGACTCGAGGCAACCGGAGGCAGTCGCGAGGGTGACGAGCACGCCACCGACTCCAAGAGATTGGATTCGAGCCTTCCAGATACGATTTCGGAAGAGGTAACCTCCTACGTTTCTCCCTTTACGTGTTAATCCCTTGAATAACTAGATCCGTTTATTCGTGCTTGTTAATTGCTTGTTAAATGTTAATAAAAAATTAAAATTGCACGTGGACTTGAGTTTCTAACACTCGTGGATCGACGTGGATCCTGTGGTACTCTTCTTCGCGGTGCCATTTCAACTTTACTACAATTAAAAAACAATAAATTAAAAAATCTACAAAAAATTCGGCAGCATCTCCCCTGTACCGAGAGAGTTTTCCAAAAATTTAAACCCTCATCCCACCCTATAATTATCCCCGAACAATCAGTCAATCATTCACAGAAACAATCATTCAATTATTCACAATGAACAAATGATCCACATACAATCATTTACTATTTTCCCTTTGAATTAACTATTTACAATTAATAAATTAAATAAATATACATATAGAAAAACTAACCTCCGGTAGAAGCAGTTCAAGTCTCTTTTCAACAATTTTTCCTACATTTAAAATTAATCCTATCAATTTTAAACAATTTTCTTTAATTTTTATAATATTTAATTATCAAAATCTTTATTATTAAATGCAAAAAAAATTTCAAAATATATTTGAATTACATATTAAATTTATTCCTATTATTTATGATTTTTTCATATTTTTTAAATTATTTTTACAATATATTATCTATTTTTCTAATTAATTAACTAAATAAATTAATAAATTAAATAAATTAAAAAAAAAAAACTTACCGAGAGTCGCTGTCGAGAGAGCATAAATGGGGTGCGAAGGAGAGAGGCTGAGTTCGGAACCGAAATATGGATTTTAATCTAGTTACGGAATTCCGGATTCCGTAACTACAATCGGAATCCCGGATTCCGTAATTACGTTATTATTTAAATAATTTCGATTAATTAGATATTATTATTAATATTAAATATTATGTTATTAATATTTTAAAAACTGAGGGTCTTTCATCTTTGAGTATGGAATAATGCAATTGAAACTAACTGGATCGAATCAACCCTTTTCTAATGTATAGCCCGCTTTAGGTCAATAATGGATGATTGGATGGGTCTCGTGGAGAGTTTTTAAGGGGTGAATTTTAAATCTTCTAGTACACATTGCCAATAAAATAAAATTGTTTTAAAAAACTTTTGATGCGATTATTAAGTTTATGAATTACTATACTTCCTTGTAAATGATCTAGGTAAATTGTTTATTAAGCTGATGTGGCACCATAATGAAATAGTTAAATTGTCTATTAATCAAATATTCTTATAGACATTATAAGGAAATAGGCTGATGTGCCATCATTTACAAAAATATGATACTTTCACAGCTCATGAGTACAGGTTTTCATCATTTGTACCGAGTGCAAAATAAAACTGCTTAAAATTCATTACCGCAAAATAGGAAAAAAAAATTACAGAAAAAGGAAAGAAAAGAAAATGTTTTAAAAATTGTACCAAAATAAAAGGAAGAAAAAAAAAAGGGACAGCATTGATCAGATAGTTTTGAAATATCCCATCAATGCATCTCCTTTCTCCTTTAAAAGTGTCAAACTTGAATGGCCCTCTAAAAAAATGCCAGCAACAGCAAAGGTTCCACACTTTTTTCCTTCATTGAATAAAAATATAATTCATGTGTTTTCTACATGACAACACACAAGAGTTTGTCAGAAGACTCTTCGTTCATTCTCACTTATTATTGCATTATAACAGAGTTTACTCCATATTACTTTGTACCAAGAAAAAAGATAATTTACATGCTTTGAACAAGCCCATCTTTAAACAAAGACAAAAAATAGAAAAAAAAATATGACATTTCCTGGGCTAAATCACGCATTTGACCGCATCCGCATACATCATATAAATTACTGTAGTCTCTTCTTGGAGCTGTCCTCAAGCCAAGCAACTTTTCTGAAATAATGAAACAAAATTGAGTTACAGAAAAATAACTTTTACATAAACTGTGGTTTCTTAGTTTATTGTCATTGGTCCAGACCACCATTGACCAAATTAGATCTTATGCTAGAATCCTTTATGAAAGGGGGGGAAATGCAAAGTAGGGAGCTGTCCTCCCCAGCCTCCTACAGCTCGCCCGGTGAGTAGCACTATGTGGTCGATGTAACAGGGAATTTCAACTCAATTGCACGCTCTTCAGGGGTACAAAAAGTTTCAGAAAGTAGCTAAGTTTTGGTCTAACGAAACCCTAATTCAGTGACAAGCTCCAAGATGTTGAATAAACAAAACCCAGAAGTACAGAAAAAGAGGCAAAAGTAAACGAGTAAAACACACTAACCATTCAAGCCGCCCTACTTGCTTATGCAGTGCTTTTGTTCATCTGCTATGGCCGTTACAAAGAATTGGATGCAGGAGGCAACATTCAGCCAAATTTTGTGCATGATTTGCTTCTCTTCAGTGTCAAGTTCCACAACTGAATTTTCAATGTGCTTAAGATCTTCTGTAATGCCCCTCAGGATCTTGACACGCTTATTCATATTTGTTTCAGAAGCATCACATATCTTCATCCAGTCAGCTTTGTTTTCAAACTCCACACGAGCTGCACATAAATGCAAATAAACATTGCAAAGCATCAGTCAGAGACAACAAAGATATAAAAGCATAAACCAAATTTCATATATCAGTAAATACAAGATAGAAAATTTGACTTCGCTTAAGCACAGAGCAAATGAAGTGGGAATGAAATTGACGAAGCAATATTCTGCTGCACAGTTCTTTTGCCACTGGTTTCACGATTTTATAAATTGTTATAAATTTTTAGTGATTTAAACGGTAACGGTGCGCAGATCTGGAATTCTGCTGCACAGTTCTGTTGTTGTGGCTTGAACGATTTATTTTGGAATATAACTGCCTGTAATCTTTAGCTAGGGTTAATCTAGACTTGATAATCTTTCTGGATATGTGTATTTTGTTACCTGTTTCGAATTTTATTTGAATATTCAAGTATAGAAAGAATCGGAGTCGTCAGATCTATCTTTCTAAACAAGCTGGTTGTTTTGACAAATTAAAATTATTGAAGGACTTTTACAGAAAAGTATTTGAATAGAGTTGTTCTATTTCGAATTAGGATTCTGTGAAAATTTGTTTCGTAATTTTTCATTAAGGTTTGGTACTCCAACTGGGTCAAAACTTTTCAGTCGTCAGTCTGTTTCAGAACAGGACAAGTCTCTTATATGGCTTTTAACTTGATGATTTTGAATAGACCTGGTTATTTTTCTTCTCATGGAAAGGTAGACAATTGCATATACTAGCTTTTCTGTGTAAATTGTTTGCATGAAATTTGCATGGAAGATGATCCTACAGACCAAAAGGTTGAGGTGAAAAACAGAAAATCTGATAACGGTGCTTCGCGCACGAAATCTGGATTTGTCTTTTTTGATTCACCCTGATGGTAAGTGATCTCTTTCTGAAATTTTTACTGGTAGTTAGACTCATGATTAGGAGTTTGTATGATTTATTTCATATTTTTTGGAGACCGAAAAATATTGGATTTTATCGGGTCCCATTTAATATTTTAATTAGTTAAAATATTATTTCTAATTAATCAATTGGTTGAAATGTTAATTAGAGCACTCCTTAAATAACCTCGGTTTCTGTTTTAGATTGTTGAATTAAATTTCAAAAGGTTTAAACAAAGTGGTTGTTGATATTGAACCTTCTTTACATTTGAAAGCGAGCAACGAGCATACACAAAGATTCTAATTAATGAAGTTAATTAAGAACAAGTGAACATATATATTATATATGTGCTAACTCTGTTTTGTAGGAGGATCGTGGGTTTCGTATGGCTCAAGATTTCAATGCCTTGTGGTTTGTAATTGTATGCATGTGTGAATGTGTGTAATGCGGCCTTTGGTGCCATTAATTAATTTTGATTAATTTTAATGTAACTTGTGAGGCTTGCATGCCCCTAAGGCCTAGGAGGGAATTAGAATTTTTTCACATGTGTTTATTTCCATTAATTATAGGATATGATCAATATAATTAGTGGGAGGGCTTGAATTACATTAGTCTTGCTACATGGAGATGCGGCGAAGACTAGTATGCAAGCTGGAGCCATACAAACCCACAACAATGCTTGTGTTTGAGATGCTTATTATTATGTGATTGCTTGCATGCTATGAAATGTCATAGGATAGGTATGGGTGTATATTGACACGACCACCAAACAAAGTCGCATAATAAATGTCCCATTAATTTGATTAAGCCGACTGCCCTCCTTCTCTCTATCCCCTTCACGTCGTTTGCCCTCTCATGGCGCGGTCCGCCCAAGCGGACGTCATGGTTGTCACTCGGAAGTAGGGGTACAAATAAGATTTGTTAGGAGCAAATAGAGAGAGGTTACTTATCGATGGACCCAACTAGAGCTTGGACATCGGGGCGAAGTTTGTGGATGTACATGAGACATTTCACAAACTAAGAATCATAGTTGTATGATTGGTTAGAGAACCTACCTTGTTTAGTTAAGTAGGGTGACATGCCATAGCAGGCTCTACTTGATGAAAACGAGGATCTTGGAAAGCCAACTACATTTGGGACATTAAATAAATGTAGTGGGAGTTTTGTTTATCATTATAAATAAAATATTACGTAAACTATAAAGACCTTAAATTGAAATTGTTATAGATAATAAATGTGTTAATTTCGTTGCGATCAATCTTTGAAATTGAACAAGCTCGTTTCTAAAGGAACTTACTTGGAGAAGTAGTACCGATTCTTAAGACTTGTTCTTAGTGAAGAGAAACTTGAGCATGTTAGTTCCCTTACTTTCCTCGACTTCCCTAACATAACATCGCGCGATAATTGATAGACTTTTGCGAAAAGTTATTCAATAAAGCGGATGCCGATATCCTCATTTTAGGATATCTAGACCTTTGAATTGGAGAATTCATACGGACTAGATATGATTCCTACGCTCACATTCACTTACTCAAGAAGGAGTTCTTAGAGAAAGTAGATGTTGACTCAATCATTTATGATCGAGTAGTGGAGCATGAATTAAGTAAAAAGAGACTTTTTTTTGAGAAGGTACTTGAATGTTCCGATGGCTTGCGAACTGAAAGGTTTGAGTAGCTAATTGGCAACTAGAGATATTAAGATCTCCAATATCAAGGATTGTTGATATTGTCATTAAATGAAGGATATGATGTTACATTTCGCAAACTTGTTTGTGCAAATGGTAATTAGTTAAGTATTTAAGAAATACTTCGCTTAAGTATGAGTTGAGACTTCGAGACCCTCATTTGTGATCATGTGTCACACGAGATGTTTCATTTGCCGTTTATGGAGGCATTTGAAAGGTTGTCCGAAGTACCATGATTATCGTGTTGGAAATGTTCTAACCCTTCGAAAGTATTTGTCGTTCAAATTATCTCGTTATCTCTAAATTCATACTAGTAACTTAGTACTAGTTCATATGCTCGCATTTAATGAAATGTGTAAGCAATGATGAATAAGAGAATGTTCGAGAGTAGTAGAGTAAACTCCGTATAAGGAAATGGCTTATCCGGTTAAGCCACTACCATTGGATACGTAAAGTTGTCTTTACTAATAGGAATTGTAGGTCGAACACCTCGTTTCTTACATCCTAAAACTTTATCTCCATTTCATATAGATGATGGATGATTACGTTTTGTAAAAGACAAGCGATGTTCTTTTATTGTGGATTTGTTTATATGATTTCATGCCTATTGCTTGAATATGCTTGAAATAGATAAACGAGTTTTGAATGACAAATAGAATGCGTAAGACTTCACATAAAGTGTTCGACTTTCATGTGAAATGACCGCTTAGTGAAGCATAAACGAGAATCGCATTATGAGAGTCTACATAGCGTGGAACTCGTGGCTCAATTCGATTTCGAATCAATAGAGATATGCGAATCATGTTTGTTAGATGACAAAAGCGCCTTTGACCTATAAAGGTTCAAGGACAAGTAACTTGATTAGGACTTATACATGTCGATGTATGTAGACCTATAAGTACTTGTGTACTGAAAGGTTATTGAGACTTTACCACTTAGCCAACGATCAAAGTAGATATTAACGTATCTATCTGATAAGGTATAAGTATGAACCTTTTGACAAGTTCAAAGGAGTTCAAGAGTGAAGTTAAAAAGACCGTTCAAGAAGGTATAAGTCTTACAATTGATCATGGTAAATAGCTAAGTCATATGATTTTATGCATTATCTAAAGAGTGTGAAAATAGTTTCACAACTCACTCCATTAGGAACATTATATTAGTATAGTATGTCCAAAAATGGAGGTATCGAACTTTATTTGATATAGTTCGATCAGTAATGAATCGAATTGACTTAATCAACTCATATTAGGGATTCGTATTTGAGGACAATAATGTTTATACTGAATAATATTCTATCGAAGTCCATTGAGAAAGATATCTTACGAGATTTGATCTCTAAGTACATTATTTCTCAAGATTTGGTGTTAAGAAGTTTATTTCAAAGTTTGTTGATTAATAAGCTTTGACCCAAATAGGACGTTTAATGTTTTGTAGGATGCCTAAGCTAACCGAAAGGTATTACTTCTACGAACATGGTAAGAACAAACTAGTTGTTGCTCATCATGACGTAGTCTTGGAGAATAACATTCTCAAGAAAAAGTAGTGGGAGTAAAATGAGCATTAAAGGAGTTTATGCGTCACTACAAGAAGTATCCTTTATGGAAAACTTGTTACTCCAAACATGGTGCTTAGTGGGAGTTGAGCGGAACTTCACTCACAAGCCGTTGTGAAAGGAAGAAGTTCTTTAGCACGCTCGCTTCTAATGATAACTTAAACATCTCACGAGCTGATGATGTTTGAGAAATTCAGTACATACGAGGATCGAGAACTTATTCTACAAATCATTGTGGAAGAAGTTCATGAATCTCGAGCACTAATCCTACAAAAGGTCAACGAAAGTGATTGTCTAACCGAAAGGTGCATAGACATCACGACATCCTCGTACCTGGCACATGAGGATCCGTTGATAATTAAAGAACCGATGGAAGAACCCGATTCCACAAATATGGTTTGAACCCATGTGATCTTTAAGTGCAATCCATGTATAACAATAAGGTATAGACCTTTGTTGATGTTCATGAAGGAGCAATCCGTCAAGAACGTTCAGATCTTTAAAGGAAAGATTGCATGGATGACAAGTCGACTATGCACGAAGCACAGCTTCACGCTTGTAGCTATGTCTAAGTCGATGGCGAGTTGACTATGTACAAAGCACGGCTTCTCGCTTGTAGCTATGTGTAAGTCAGTCAATAAAGATCATTCTAGCAGTAGTTGCATTTCATATATATCGATATATGGAAAGGTACATCAAAACCGCTTTCATTGATTGAATGAAGAAAGATGTTGTGTATATGACACAAATCGAGGTCTTGATTGATGTATTGCTAGAAACATATGCGTGCTTCAAGGATCCATTAATGGATCGAAGCGAGCACTGTGGAATAAATATTTTGACAAGGAAGTCAAGGAGTTGATCTTCGTCAAAAGTATCTTGTATAGACAAGATATTCAGTGGGAGCATAATTGTGTTATTTGTATTTTATACAAAATAACTAGATATTAATTGGGAAATAACATTGATTAAATGAATATTGTCAAGATCTCATTGAAGAATGATTTCTTGGGCAAGATCACCTAAATCCTAGAAAACAAAATCTATGGAGATAGATTATGATGGATGTTAGCAAATGTGCATATAATGACGGAGTGTTCTAGAAACATGAAAGCTGGACTTTATGTCGAACCGCGTCATATGGCATATAACTTGGGTTTGACTCGGTTTATTTCAACTCAATTCGAGAAGAAGTGCATGAAACAGTTCAAGCATTCTTTCGTTACGAGTTTCATTATGTATGCCATTTATGCACATGCCCAAATGTGTTGTATCCTTGGAATGTGACAAGTAGTTGTCAAGTGGATACAAGAAAAATACGTTTGGACAATAATCAAAGGATATTCTCGAGTACTTTATGAGAAAGAGAGATATTTTTTCATTTATGATGAAAAGGAGCTCGTGTAAGTTGTTACACTGATGCTAAATTTTCGAAAGATTGATGTAATCACAATCAAGTTACATATTTTGCTTAAAGGTGGTGTTGTAAGTTTAGAAGGTGTTCTAAATGGGATATTATAACCGTTTCCGTCACCAAAGCAAAATATATAGCAATTTGTGAAGCAACGAAAGGGGATAGTTTGGATCAAGAAGTTCTCAGTCAAGCTAATATGGTTCTGTGCATCTCGAACCATAGCTTAGTCTTGAAGAACCCAATATCCAATTGGTGATCCAACTATGATCTATGACAGTATCACTTGATCTCATATGATGATGATCAAGACTATATATATATGAGTATATATATGTGTAGGTTCAACCAAAAGTGGATAGTTTCGCGAACACAGCGAAGACTCTGACATAACCTCTACCTTAAGCGGTATACGAGATGCTATCGAGCATCCATGCGTAATGGACGTATGAGTAATTGGCTTTAAGCGTATTATTTTCTTTTGAGGTTCGAGACATGTATATATATAGATATATGACATCGTTCTCAGGTCTTTACTGGCTAGAAGTCACTACTGATTGACTTTAGGCCAAGTGGGAGATTGTTAAAGATATGTCCTATAAGCCAATCAGTTGTTGGCTATTATATTAGTTTATGTTATTGATGATGCTTGATCATTTGTTCCTAGAGTTTATTATTGACAGATCATTCAGGTTGAGGATCTGAATTGTAGATCTCTGTGGATCATTCGTTAGAATGACAATAATATCTCTAAAGAGTCCATAATCTTGATAATTAACAAGGAACATTAATTATCATATAAGATTAGTATGCAAGTTAAGTGATGATTAAGTTCTGCAAATCATAGGTAAGGAGTTACCGACTTAATTGCATATGTGTATGTTACTGGAACATAACACAGGACATGACCCAATGAAATAAATATATGGATTGTGTTATGTGTCATTATTTATTTCATACGTGTTTGATTTCGAGTTTGAGATGTTCAGTTTCTCCACATGAGGATAGGTTCTATAAATATCGTCTAACGCTGATTCCTGATAAGGGCTGCTATACGGACTTTATTTATGTTCTCTTGAATTGTGCGGGGAGAAACTGTTCATCAAGACAACTGTATGTCCCTCATTAGTTCACCTAGTGAGTGATGATATCTACTGGGCCCCTTGATGGAGTTAGATCGTATGCGCGCAACTAAGCGATTAACTCTAGATCAAGAAACGTATAATCTGCAAGAATGACACACTCCTATCTTGAATTATACAAGGATATCATGTGACATAGGAATCAAAACAATAAGATACAATTTCTTATGCAGGATTGAAGTACTGTATTGGTACAGTATTTATTTATGCGAATTGGGAATCATAACGTGTTGCTAGATACCGCTTATGATTATTGGAAATAAATGGTGATTTATTTTCCATGTCCAACGTAGCATAAATCCTCAAAGGGTCACACAAATAGGACCTTAACCAAACGTGTATTATTTGTTTGTTTGCAGTAGCGAGTACTGCGAATATATGATAAGTTGATTAATTAATTATATACCGTTGCGAACCGTTATAATTAATTAACTCAAGAGGATCATATAGAAACAATATAATGCATATGCTAATTCCAAATTTAATTATTAATGTGCTAATAATTAAATTCGTTCAACGCATATTTAATATATAGAGCTAATCGGACTTTTATTTAATCAGTTATCTGAAAGCCCGATTTGAGGTCAATTGATGGTATGGATTAATGGGCCAATATAATATGTTGTATAGCCCATAATCCCACCTGAAAATTTCAGTTTTGGAGGGGCATTTTCGTCCATATGAAGATATTAGGAAGAGAGAATTTAATATGGAAAGGTTCCATGTTATATATACCGTCGTTTTCTTTGGGAACAAGTCGAAGAAAAACCCTAATTCTCTCTTCCCTCTCTCCTTGGCCGAATCACTGTTCACGCAGTACTATTCACGCGTACTGTTCACAGTGGAGAAAAATTGGTTTCTCATGCGTTGAGCGTTTCCTTCCTCAAATTAATAGTTAATCGAACGCGAAGGAAAAACATGGAATTAGCTATCGTCTCGGACAAGCTAGCACTTGTCTTGAGACTTTGGTTAATCTTCTAGGTGGACTCGAGGCAACCGGAGGCAGTCGCGAGGGTGACGAGCACGCCACCGACTCCAAGAGATTGGATTCGAGCCTTCCAGATACGATTTCGGAAGAGGTAACCTCCTACGTTTCTCCCTTTACGTGTTAATCCCTTGAATAACTAGATCCGTTTATTCGTGCTTGTTAATTGCTTGTTAAATGTTAATAAAAAATTAAAATTGCACGTGGACTTGAGTTTCTAACACTCGTGGATCGACGTGGATCCTGTGGTACTCTTCTTCGCGGTGCCATTTCAACTTTACTACAATTAAAAAACAATAAATTAAAAAATCTACAAAAAATTCGGCAGCATCTCCCCTGTACCGAGAGAGTTTTCCAAAAATTTAAACCCTCATCCCACCCTATAATTATCCCCGAACAATCAGTCAATCATTCACAGAAACAATCATTCAATTATTCACAATGAACAAATGATCCACATACAATCATTTACTATTTTCCCTTTGAATTAACTATTTACAATTAATAAATTAAATAAATATACATATAGAAAAACTAACCTCCGGTAGAAGCAGTTCAAGTCTCTTTTCAACAATTTTTCCTACATTTAAAATTAATCCTATCAATTTTAAACAATTTTCTTTAATTTTTATAATATTTAATTATCAAAATCTTTATTATTAAATGCAAAAAAAATTTCAAAATATATTTGAATTACATATTAAATTTATTCCTATTATTTATGATTTTTTCATATTTTTTAAATTATTTTTACAATATATTATCTATTTTTCTAATTAATTAACTAAATAAATTAATAAATTAAATAAATTAAAAAAAAAAAACTTACCGAGAGTCGCTGTCGAGAGAGCATAAATGGGGTGCGAAGGAGAGAGGCTGAGTTCGGAACCGAAATATGGATTTTAATCTAGTTACGGAATTCCGGATTCCGTAACTACAATCGGAATCCCGGATTCCGTAATTACGTTATTATTTAAATAATTTCGATTAATTAGATATTATTATTAATATTAAATATTATGTTATTAATATTTTAAAAACTGAGGGTCTTTCATCTTTGAGTATGGAATAATGCAATTGAAACTAACTGGATCGAATCAACCCTTTTCTAATGTATAGCCCGCTTTAGGTCAATAATGGATGATTGGATGGGTCTCGTGGAGAGTTTTTAAGGGGTGAATTTTAAATCTTCTAGTACACATTGCCAATAAAATAAAATTGTTTTAAAAAACTTTTGATGCGATTATTAAGTTTATGAATTACTATACTTCCTTGTAAATGATCTAGCTAAATTGTTTATTAAGCTGATGTGGCACCATAATGAAATAGTTAAATTGTCTATTAATCAAATATTCTTATAGACATTATAAGGAAATAGGCTGATGTGCCATCATTTACAAAAATATGATACTTTCACAGCTCATGAGTACAGGTTTTCATCATTTGTACCGAGTGCAAAATAAAACTGCTTAAAATTCATTACCGCAAAATAGGAAAAAAAAATTACAGAAAAAGGAAAGAAAAGAAAATGTTTTAAAAATTGTACCAAAATAAAAGGAAGAAAAAAAAAAGGGACAGCATTGATCAGATAGTTTTGAAATATCCCATCAATGCATCTCCTTTCTCCTTTAAAAGTGTCAAACTTGAATGGCCCTCTAAAAAAATGCCAGCAACAGCAAAGGTTCCACACTTTTTTCCTTCATTGAATAAAAATATAATTCATGTGTTTTCTACATGACAACACACAAGAGTTTGTCAGAAGACTCTTCGTTCATTCTCACTTATTATTGCATTATAACAGAGTTTACTCCATATTACTTTGTACCAAGAAAAAAGATAATTTACATGCTTTGAACAAGCCCATCTTTAAACAAAGACAAAAAATAGAAAAAAAAATATGACATTTCCTGGGCTAAATCACGCATTTGACCGCATCCGCATACATCATATAAATTACTGTAGTCTCTTCTTGGAGCTGTCCTCAAGCCAAGCAACTTTTCTGAAATAATGAAACAAAATTGAGTTACAGAAAAATAACTTTTACATAAACTGTGGTTTCTTAGTTTATTGTCATTGGTCCAGACCACCATTGACCAAATTAGATCTTATGCTAGAATCCTTTATGAAAGGGGGGGAAATGCAAAGTAGGGAGCTGTCCTCCCCAGCCTCCTACAGCTCGCCCGGTGAGTAGCACTATGTGGTCGATGTAACAGGGAATTTCAACTCAATTGCACGCTCTTCAGGGGTACAAAAAGTTTCAGAAAGTAGCTAAGTTTTGGTCTAACGAAACCCTAATTCAGTGACAAGCTCCAAGATGTTGAATAAACAAAACCCAGAAGTACAGAAAAAGAGGCAAAAGTAAACGAGTAAAACACACTAACCATTCAAGCCGCCCTACTTGCTTATGCAGTGCTTTTGTTCATCTGCTATGGCCGTTACAAAGAATTGGATGCAGGAGGCAACATTCAGCCAAATTTTGTGCATGATTTGCTTCTCTTCAGTGTCAAGTTCCACAACTGAATTTTCAATGTGCTTAAGATCTTCTGTAATGCCCCTCAGGATCTTGACACGCTTATTCATATTTGTTTCAGAAGCATCACATATCTTCATCCAGTCAGCTTTGTTTTCAAACTCCACACGAGCTGCACATAAATGCAAATAAACATTGCAAAGCATCAGTCAGAGACAACAAAGATATAAAAGCATAAACCAAATTTCATATATCAGTAAATACAAGATAGAAAATTTGACTTCGCTTAAGCACAGAGCAAATGAAGTGGGAATGAAATTGACGAAGCAATATTCTGCAAAAACTATGGATTCAGTGTAGGCGAATATGGTAGGTAACCTTGCATCCTCACTAAAGAGCTGAACTTTCTTATCCTTTGTTCTCTTTTTTATAGTTTTATTTATAAAAAGCACTCCTTACAGTCTTACAGATGTAACAACTGAAATGCACAATAACTGTCTTTAATGTTTTGCATAAAAATCATACAGACCCCAGTAAATCATCCAAAATCAGAAGGGAATACTGTTAGCTAATAGCTATGCGATAAGACTTACCTAAACACGGCTACGAGTACCTAATATCTGATACCAAATTAAGCAAAATAACCAGCCAGTTTAGTTCCTTGTTGAACTTTAACTTCACATATGAACAGGGGCATTTTGGTCCATTTTGGTACTTCAATTTAGACAATCCTTTAAAGCTCTTAACCCTACCTACTAGCTAATGTTTTATTTCTGTTGTCTATTGATCAGCCCATTATTATTATTATATTCTCAATTGTGTTCGACATACAGTCATTATGCATAAGACACCTTGTCCAAAATGTAAAAGTTACTGTTAACTTTAGGGAAAATATCAAACACAGAAACCATGGCTGATGTACATTACCCCCTCCATATGTTGACTTTGGGCATTCAATTGTCTTTATCTAATAATTTATTTTCGGATAGAGAAAATATGAGTACCTCTTTTCTTTGAAATCTGCACTATTGAATTCTCTCGCAACACTGTCCCAGAGCAAAACCTGCCTGAAAACATAAAAAAATATAGCAAAATGAGATCAAATTAATGAGCAACTCAGCAAAGTTGCAAAACTGGATATAAACTGGAACATTCAAACAACTTACCCTGCTTAAGTAGTGTGAGGGAATGGAGTATATGAACATCCCATCCTAATTCTCGTGTGCAGTATCCAGTACATCCAATGCTTGCCATGAATTCGCAAAGCTCAGCATCAGCAGTGAGACGACCACTCAAAAACACAGAAATGCTAGCTGTGATCTGCCGGCACCGATCAACGCATGCTGCATACTTTACCAATTCTTTGACTGAGACTCCACAATTTTCAGCCAATTCCGTTCTCAAAAGTTTCAAGTCTTCCTCTTCCGAATCCACATTATTATCGTAACAGTAGAGTTTAAATTTTTCAAACACTGATTTATATATATTTCTCAGAAAGTGACAGATTATCAAATATCACCTCCTTAATTCTTGTACAATGACGCTGTAGATCATTTTGATAACAATTGTGATTTGGATTTTGAATAGCTTACTTTATTCATCAGAATAGTACAGATTTATAATACAAGAGAATGTGACAAAAAGGAAATAATAAAATAGGAATCTAATTAAGGCCTAATCTCCTGCATAATTACAAGATATATTTCCAAATGAATATACACGCTAACACCCCCCCTCAAACTGAAGATGCCTGAGAGGATTGCATTTGAAGTTTGGAGATAAGATAGATAAAGCGAGCCCGCGGGTGACTTTTGGTAAAAAGATCAGCTATCTGTTCAGATGAAGGCAGATGAGGAAGACTGATTGTATTTTCCAAGAGATGATACCGAGTAAAGTGACAATCAATCTCAATGTGCTTGGTGCGATCATGAAAAACATCATTGTGTGCAATCTGAATTGCACTCTTGCTGTCACAATGTAGAGGTGTTGGACGTGAGAATTTAACACCTAAATCTTCACGAAGCCACCGAAGCCAAACAATTTCAGAAGTAGCATGAGCGAGGGCTCTGTACTCAGCTTCAGCACTAGATCTGGATACCACAGTCTGTTTCTTGCTTTTCCAAGCAATCAGAGAATCACCAAGAAAGATATAAAAACCTGTGGTAGATCGTCTGTCAGTGACATCACCTGCCCAGTCAGCATCAGCATATGCGCGTAGAACAAGATCAGAGGGACGAAACCAGAGTCCCTGATGCAAGGTACCCTTGACATATCGTAGGATACGAAGAACTGCTGCAAAGTGCACGGTGCGCGGTGCTGACATGAACTGACTTACTATGTGTACTGCATGGCTAATATCTGGGTGAGTGATCGTTAGATAGTTGAGACTACCAACAAGTTGTCGGTAAAGTTCAGGATTCGAGAGAGGTTGGCCATCAGTCGGAGTGAGCTTACAGTTGGTTTCAAGAGGAGTTTCAGAAATATTGGTGTCAGTAATTCTTGCTCGAGCCAGGCGATATGAGGCATACTTGCTTTGAGACAAAGACATACCTTCTGAACAGTTATTGATCTCAATTCCCAAGAAATATCTTAGTTGTCCAAGATCTTTCATCCCGAAACAAGTCTGCAGATGATGCTTAGTCTCAGCAATGCCTTTCACATCATCACCTGTGAGAATCATATCATCCACATAAAGCAGAAGTATGACCATACCTGCAGAAGTTGATCGTATGAACATGGCAGTGTCATGATGACTCTGTCGAAAGTTAAATCCAGTGATAGTGGATCTAAACTTCTCAAACCAGGCTCGAGGGGCTTGTTTGAGACCATACAATGCTCGTCGAAGGAGACACACCTGATTGGGATCATGGTCCAGACCTGGTGGAGGAGTCATGTACACTTCTTCAGAAAGATCGCCATTTAAGAATGCATTCTTGACATCTATTTGGTGTAGTTTCCATTTTCTGGTTACTGCAACAGCTAAAAGAGCTCTGACAGTTGGCATGCGAGCCACCGGAATAAAGGTTTCTTCATAATCAATACCATACTCCTGCGTGAAACCTTTTGCTACAAGTCTAGCTTTGTACCGATCTACAGAGCCATCTGATTTGGTCTTGATCTTATAGACCCATTTGCATCCAACAACAGATTTTTTAGATGGTAGATCAACAAGTTCCCAGGTTTTCGCTTTCTCCAAAGCAGCCTATTCCTTAACCATAGCTTGTTTCCACTTCGAGTCTGAACTTGCTTCTTTATATGTATTGGGTTCATGAAGGGGCAGAATAGCAGATAAGAAGTAATGATAGTCTTGGAGATAGGCAGGTTGCCTCCGATCACGAGCAGGTCGCGATGTGGTTGGATTATCATCAGGAGTTGGATGTTCGGAGAGTTCCTCAAGATGGTCAACCATTTCAGTTGGAGTCGGCGCTATTTCTGGTTCAGTTTGGAAGGGATCGATGAGTATTTCGGTTTTAGATGTATGTGGTTTATGCGGTGGTAAAGTGAAAAAGGGCACATGTTCCCAAAAGTTGACATGACGAGATATCCTCAGTTTCTTAGCATGTGGATCATAACAACGGTATCCTTTTTGTTGAGTCCCATACCCAAGGAAGACACAGATTACAGATTTCAGAGACAGTTTATTCTGCTCTCTTTTGGGTAGGAGGACAAAGCAGGTAGAGCCAAATATTTTCAAGTGGTTGTAATTTGGTGGATTCTTATACAATCGTTCATAAGGTGAGAGATTATCAGTGGTGGGAGATAGGAGACGATTGATAAGATATACAGATGTATGAACAGCTTCACCCCAAAACTCTTTAGGAACAAAAGATGATAAAAGTAGGGTACGAGCTGTTTCAATGATGTGTCTATATTTTCGTTCAGATACACCATTTTGTTGTGGGGTTTCGGTGCACGAGAGTTGTAGGATTGTGCCTTGAGATTTCAGGAAGTCCTGAAACTGGTGAGAAATATATTCACCACCAAAATCAGATGGAAATATTTTGATTTTCTTTGAAAATTGAGTTTTGACCATTTCAGAGAATTCAGTGTAGGTTTGATAGAAATCAGAACGACGATGTAAGAGATAAACCCAAGTATAACGAGTATAATCATCGACAAAAATAACATAATATCTTGCACCCCCCATACTTGTCACTGGAGCAGGACCCCAAACATCAGAATGAATTAAATCAAAGACATCATTTGTAGAAGAAGTGCTTAAATTGAAGGGTAAAGCATGCTGTTTAGATAAATTGCAATGGATACAACCAGAATCTTTGACAACAGAAACACTCCATAAGACACTTTTATTGATTATTTGACTCAATTTAGAAAAAGAAACATGACCTAAACGTTTATGCCAAGAAATAAAAGAGGACTCGTTGGAAGGCTGTGGAGAGGTTGCGGCATAGCACTGGGAATTGTTTGGAAGGTGGAGTTTTTCCAACTGAAAGAGTCGACCATCTCTACGTCATCTCCCAACCTCCTTCCCCGTCAGACAATCCTGCACAACACAACCAGAAGAATTGAAGATAACAATTAGTCCAGATTCACAAAGTTGTCCAACAGATAACAAGTTTATGGATAACTTTGGAATAAAGAGAACATTTGAAACAGATAACTTCTCAGTTAAAACAGAGCCAGTGTGGGTAGCAATTGCAGGTGACCCGTCGGCTGTGTATATCACAGATGGAGAAGTCATTGGGTGTGATTGGATGAGGTTTGTGTAATCAAATGTCATGTGATTTGATGCACCAGAATCTAAAAGCCAGTTACCATTTCTTATACCTGAAGAAGCAGTATTCGTTGAAGAGGCTGTACCAGTGTTACCTAGAGTCTGTTGAATCATGATTTGAACATCTTCAAGAGTAAGAGGCTTGGTAGACACCGATGTGACAGCAGCAGGTTTTTGATCCCCGCTGATAAGGGTCCTTCCAAGCAGGTTCTGAAGATCTTCCACAGAAGATTGTGAAGCCGAAGAGGTATGTGATGCGCCAGCAGCAACATAGTGGTTTGAATTGCCCTTCCCCTTGTATTTTCCTTGCATGTTCTTAGAGGAGGATTTAGGACAGTCTTTCACCATGTGACCAAATTGTTTGCAATAATTGCACTGGATTTGAGACATGTTTTTGGGCTTCCAGGGTGGTGTGGCAAACACAGATGGTTCAGTAGGCTTTTGAGGACTAACTAAACCTTTGCGGGTTTCTTCAGCAATCAATTCAACAAGAGCCGCATCAATAATAGGCAAAGGAGTACGGTAAAACATAGAACCACGTACTCCTTCAAAATCATCACGGAGTGCCGTGAGAAATTGGACTAACCTAATTTTCTCACGATACTGTTCATACAGAAGGGCATCAACTGTCCATTTTGGCTCCATAAGAGCCAACTGATCCCAAATAATGGACATCTGAGCATGAAAATCAGAAACAGACTGGTCTGATTGTTGCTTCAGATTTCTAAGGTCCAATTCCAGTTTGTATTTCAGTGCAAAATTAGTTTGGTTGTACCGTTTGGAAAGGTAATTCCAAATTTCTTTGGCAGTTTCAAACTTGCTAAATTGCAAACTGATTGAGGGTTCTACAGTGTTTGCAATCCAGATTATTATTTTATTGTTCTCAATTTCCCATTGGTCAACCTCAGTTTGCCATTTTGCTACTTTACTAGTGTCCTTAGAATCTTCAACAGAAATAATTGGGACAGTTTTATCACCAGTGATAAATTTCCACAAACCCCGATCTTTCAGAAAAATTTTCATGTGATAGGACCATTGAGAAAAATTCTTTCCATCTAGTATAATAGAAATAGGTCGAGCCAGTTCAGATGCCATTGTCAGACAAGTAACAGATAGTAAATATTTTGTTGTTCAAAGAGGTTCAAGTGTGGGTACAGAGAGCAAACAAATTATGAAAGTTTTCAAGGACCTTTGTGCAAACTTTCACTTCTTCTCCTTCTTTTCTTTGGATTCGAAACAGCTAAGAGGAAAATCAAAGAGAGGGAATGTTTACTGAAGAAGAGATGACGGACTCAAGTAGTCCTTGGCGGCGAGTCGTGCTTGGCGGCGCAAGGAGAAGTCTGGGGCGGCGCGAGTCGGGCTGCGTGCAGTTAGCGCAGTGGGAGAGCAGCGGCTCGAGGCAGAGGTGGACTCAGACGGGTCGGATCTGATTGAAACGGGTCAGATTAGGAGCAGAGGTCCCGGCAGCGGCGCAGTAGCAACAGTGAGGCGGCGACGACGGCGGCTAGCAACAGTACCGCCTAGGGTTTCGTAGAGGTACGAAGCTAGGGTTCAGATGGTAATCAGGTCTCTGATACCATGATAACAGTTGTGATTTGGATTTTGAATAGCTTACTTTATTCATCAGAATAGTACAGATTTATAATACAAGAGAATGTGACAAAAAGAAAATAATAAAATAGGAATCTAATTAAGGCCTAATCTCTTGCATAATTACAAGATATATTTCCTAATGAATATACACGCTAACACATTTATTTCACGTTCCATCCTATCAAAGAAGAGGCCGTAAAGCTTTCTCAAGTAAACATCCACCTCTGGAGAACAAAGCAGAACACAAATTAACAAATAAATTGAAGAACCATAATGGTATCCTTCGCAAATTCCTTAACAATGAGTTCACAAGCAATGTCATTAAGAATCCGGTACCTTTCACTATTTAGTCAGGAAATTCCATAAAATTGTAATAAATACGCCAGCAACTAAGAGTTGCTCCAGTACTAATAAGTTATTAGGCCTTCTGTACAACAAGGTTCACTGTTCAAAAACCCAATACAAATGACTTCTCAATACCCATAAAACGATCGTGGTGCTTTTGAAATAAAATTTTACAGTTTTGTTCCATTTAAGCTGTTTTTGCATTTTATATAGGAAGTATGCTCCAAAACCATAGGGAAATGGAAACTGACAATGAAACTAAAATTATTTATTTGCAAAAAAAAAAAAAGTTACCTTTTTCTTCAGAAAATGAAGGTTATTCTTGCTGATCCAGTACCTGAACATACCATCTCTTCTCTTCAACAGAAGGGGGGCAGTGTGCAAACTCCATCGAATACAGATCAAATCTAGCAAGCTGAAACCTGTTGAGGTAAAATGTGTTGCTCTTCTCTTTGGTCCCCCTTAATTATTGGAGGAACCTCAATCTTCTCAGGCACAGCCATCAAAGGTGTAACTGATGAACCTGCTCGAGTGAATTTTTTTTGCTATGAGATTTCAATATATAGATTGGATTGGTTAATTTAAATTTATCAATTTACAAAATCACCGATTAAACGGTCATGGTGCACGGAGCCCTCTATGCATCATGGTTCACATTAGATATTCTCTCTATATATAAAGGAGTAACTAATATATTTTAAGAGAGTATCTAATACATGTAAGAGAGTATCTAACTATCTATTGTATAAATATGTATTTTCATTTAATATTGTAACTAATAGTGATCGGAGGATGAGAAAGTAATGTCCTTAGATAAATTTAAATATTAAAACTTACCATTTTAAAAAGATATCTACCTGAGAGATCTGCCAGATGTCTGTTCAATTCTGAAAGTTCTTGCATGTGGTGCAATGTAGGGACTGCTGAATATAGAAAGGATCACTTTATGAACTTCGGACCTAGGCTAACGAACCAAGAAAGAGAAAATAAGAGGGAATAATGGTTCTGACCTGATAGGTCGAAACAGAGAGAGAGAGAGAGATGGTTTAAAGGGAGAAAGGGAGGAGAAGGGAAGGCGTCTATGAAGTATGAATGAATAGCAAGAAACAAGGAAATCGCATCGAAAGAGACGCATCAATTTTGACTCTGTGCTTTGCATACAAATACAACTCAGCTGGATCTGTTAATTAAATTTCTAAGGATAAGGAATGGAAAGTACAAAATTAGCTCAAGGGAGGTCATTCCTAGACTCGGGGGGAATTGCTCAGGACACGCCTGACTTGCTCAAACAAACTATGTAAAACACTTTAAAAAATCAATATAATTGCCAAATTATGAAATTCCACAAACCCAGTTGAAAGTTTAAATTTTTATGACTAAAAAGGAAAAGGGTATAAAAGAAACAACAAAACTCATAATGTGAAATTGATGATAAGAAACATGCAGTGAAAATTCTTGGGATTTGTTGAAATATTCTTTATTTAGCTTAATGATCAGAGAGACAGATACTTTCTTACATGTATCATGTATATGAATGTCCCTATGAGTGCATTATCAAACTAATAATCAAAGAATTGTCAAACCATGAGTGAATTCAAGTTCCTCCAAGAATAAGCATTAAAACAAAAATAAATAAAGCATGAAAATAACATTATAATTAAAATTACTTTGAGGGGTGTACTTAAAATTTCATCCCAGAAAGTACATATTATTTTTCTTTTGTCAAGTAAGTACGCGTCTTAAGCGGGGTTCCATTCCAAGCGGGTCCACTTATCAGCACACTTTGCTGTCTACATTTTTTTTCTTTGCAATTATTTGTTGAAAGGGATGTATCCAGCTCATTGAATAAATTAATTGAGAGTTATTAGATTAAGCTGTTAATTTAATGCACGTCCTTAAATTTTCTTAGTACGAACAAGTAGGTGAGCGACGTTTTCGTTATATCCAGTTTTTTTTTTTTTAAATTACATCAATATTACTGGCTTTTTTTTAAAAAAAAATAGCATCAGCATCTTCGTTTTCAAAATATTTGAAAATATTATATCTCAAAAATAATACATGCATTCCATATTCGTGACTCAACACATACATGTAGTTCGCAAAAAAAAATAAAAAATAATAAATAAATAAAAAAAATAAGCACGAGATTAATGCACCGGATCTGATTACGTGTTAATATTTGTTTTACTTTCATGATACTTCAAATTTGTTTCATGCTTTCACTGGAGGTATCAATCCCAAGTTCCCAACGCATACTTTTACTGGTAAAAATTATTTCATGCATCGATTGAACGCATGATTTCAGAAAATACATATATGTGGTTTAATTAAGTTCTGAAAATCAAATTAATAATGTTATCTTTTTAGAAAAACAAAATCACGCAAAATATCATCACGATTTGAGATTTGTTTGTTTGCCTAAATCTAAATTAATAACCTGTATCGCAAATATAAAATCCAAATTTGTTAAGTAAAAAAATGTCTTAAACATATGAAATGCTTACAACCCAACATGTTGGCTGACTCTTCTAGTTTGTTTGATAAGCATTTCATATGTTTAAGACATTTGTTTTATCATTATCATTCAGTTTGCCCTTTTGTTTAAGACTAATGTATTTACTAAAAACTTCTAGTCTTCTACTAATATACAGCATATACAAAAGGCATTTGGCTGGAACTATACTAATATACCGGCAACCCTACCAGCCAGGTGATCGAAATCCGGTATTTCTTGATATTTTTTGAAATTGTCTAGTATTTTCTCATATAATACCGGATATCACCGTTTCGATCGCTATTCTGGTTTCTGGTGTTTCCAAAATTTTCTGGTATCAGGTACAGTTTTCAAAACACTGGTACTTTCATTAAAAAAAAAACAATTGTTATCAAATTTGAACTGTTTATTATAAATTAGATGGTTCAAATTAAATTTGACATAATGATTTTTTGTTTTTTACTTATTTTCTTTGTTCGAACTTCGAACTTTATGGTAGAACATCTTGATTAATATATACTATTGGGTATAAAATTTGCGACAAATATTTCAATTAAAAATCCAAATTTGTTGAGCACTACTCTCTTTTACATTGATGAATAAAGGCACTCAGGTATTTCGTTTTAAATACTCTTTTTAAATTATTTGATTGATATCTTACATGTCGATTTTTCTTAAAAAATAAATAACTAGCTGAAACAGTGAAACGATTACAAAATTTGGTCGCAAGCAATAAATTTATCATGTGTGGATTGTTTCGAAAAAAATTTATTCTTATTTACTTTTCTTTAATCAATTAGCACATTTTGTCGTCGTGGGTTATGCAATTATGTTGATCACACAACTTGAACTCAAATGTATTTCTTTTTGTTTTTTCTCTTTCTCTGTTATTTCAAATAAGATTTCACAAAATCTTCCTCCATCTATTACAAACGATCATATATTTAAAAATTCTCACTGCTTTAAAATTCTTCAAATTTACGTGTACTTGTTACGTGGGGTTGGTGCTTCTAGGATAACCTCTTTGGCGATGTGAACCATCGGAAATTATTTTTGAGAAACACATGAAACATCCACATACAGTTTTGTACTATTTTATTATATAATAATATTAAATAATTTAATGATTAGGCAATCCAAACAGCTGGATGCCTGGATGCACAAAGAGGAAATGGGATTCCCTCTCTCTATGACTCTCTGGTACAGTTAGCTCAAACAATCCCCAACCGTTTCTTCGGCTTCTAACATGGCCTATAATAAGTTTTATTGATTTATGTCGAAAAACATAATTAAAATCATAATAGATGTCTGAAATATATTGTAAATGTATTTTTCAAATATATTATTTTCAAGAATATGTCATTATTAATTTTTAAATGGTATAAAAAAACTCTGTGAACGCAGGTCATATATATTAGTAATGACAAACAGTAGATGCTTGATTATTTACCCAAATAAAAAAACGTTTAATTAAACATGCAGTTCTTTTATGATATATTTATTTTAAAATTGATTATTTATCATTGAAATTGTTTAACAAAATGAATCATAGATTTATCTTCAATTATTTAAATTAATTTAATGAACGGTCCAATAATTTTTAATTCGGTCATATATATAATGTTAAAGTGATGAAAAACACAGACAACAATTTAAATTTTCAAACACGGCGAACAACTAATGTAGATTTTGATTGACGACCGTAGGAATTGTAGAATTCACATTATGTCAAAATAATACTGTTATAAAAAATATTAGACTTTGTTGTCGTCTTAATATGAATAACCATCTTTATCCATTTTTACTTTCACTTGTAAAGAATTTTGCAGCAACTCAATTAATTTTGTTATTCCAATCAATGTATGGATCTGTACAAAACGTAAAAGCATCATTATTACGAAAAAAAAGTTATTTAAGCATTAATTAATCACAAAGGTGCATAATTTAGGGAAAAAAAAACAATATGTTTTTCAACCCCTATGAGAGAATTGATCCACTAAGATACACCTTTCGGTACATTAAATCACTTCGGAAGTTATTAAATCACTTCGGTACATTAAATCACTTACCTCCACCATTGGATCCCACCTTCCATAGACCAAATTTCCACATTTTTCGCTACAGACCACTTCGGACTTTAACCATTTTTCTGCTAAGTTCCTTAAGCCTCCGATATTTGTGGTTAAGTTGGTGGAAAAAGGTCTCGACGCGTCCTCGTTTTCACAACTATTTGGATTTAAATCACTTTAAGAGTTTGCTCGTTGGTGATTCAAGCATTCAAAAATACATCCAGGTTCATTTTATAATTTTCAAAATTCATAAAATTTCTTTTTAACAAAAGTTTGCAAAACACAAAATCGTTCACTCGACAAAAACTTGTGAGAATTGACTTAAATTATTTTGACAATTTACAAGCATCCAAATTCAGGTTCTTTTATCTCAAACTAATTTTCAATTCGGTCTATTGGTGCGCAAATCAATTTTAAAGCCTTTAAACAATCAAAAATCCTTTAGGAAAATTTTGAAAAGTGCTTTAAAAATTCAAACAGTGTGAAACAGTGAGTATTTTCATCAATTTATTCAAATCAGAGACCAGGCATGCACCAAAAATTAATTTCCAAAATTTTCAAACAGTTCTGCTCAAAATTTCAAATTTCAGAGACTAATTTCGGACCGAAATGGCCAGATTTCGGACCGAAATGCAACAAATTTTTTTCAAAAATGGCCAAAACAGAGACGAATTTGCATCAAAATTTTTCAATAAATCCAGAATTTCATTTTCCACCTGTTCCCCCCAAACTTGAATCAAGCATTGTCCTCAATGCAATCACAGAGATCAAAATTAAAAAGGAGGAAAAAAGAAACTAACCAAATCAAGGCATGGATTTCCATAAGAATTCGACTATGTTTGGCGCGGGACAGCAGCTCTTCAACTTGAGTAAATCGAGGAAGCAATGTGGGAGCTTCGTGGCAGCAACGGGATAGGTTTTCTTGTGGCATGCAACTCGCATGAGGTCGTGTGTGGGTCGTGCGCTTCTTTGTTGCTCGATCCGTGGTGCTCTAGCGCAAGTTGCAAGTAGGACATCCACAATCAATCAAAACCTGTATATCCAAAAATCCAAACCAACCATGAGAGATTTTTTTTTTAGAAAATTTTAGTAAATAAATAAATAAAAATTTTAGGACTTGGGTTGCCTCCCAAGAAGCGCTTGTTTTAGGTCACGAGCTTGACCACCTCTCATGTTCATTTTATCTTCACTTTACGCCCATTTAATGCATCATAATTCACCCAAAAGTACTTGAGAAAGATCCTTGAAACATGCTTGGTGATTCGTTGTTTGGATGTCATCTTTCTTCGCTCGATTGTGATGCGATACTTGATTTGTGATTTGTCGTTTTCCATCACATCACTATTCTTCAAGCATTTTCCAGGTTGAGAGCTCAAGTCGACTTTGGTGATCTTTCCATTTGTCATGTCGGATGCCTCGACTTCGAGAGGTGTACCACCATCTTCTTTCTTCTCAAATTCATTAATGATAGAACTTATTGGAGGATCCTTCAATTCCAACTCATTAGATTTGTCAATATAAGTTAATCTAAGTGGAATAAAAATTGGAAAGATATTGGGTGGAAGTGTTACAACCTTTGATTCTTCAATTTTCTCTTGTTCTTCATTTGTGTCAAATTGTGTGTCATCATCACTGTCTGTCTCATAACAAATCGCAATTTCTTTCAAAGAACTAAAACTTTCTAATTCTTCATTACCTCGCAATGTCATTTTATCATTTTGTGATCTATATGAGGAACAAGGTTCTTGAACAATTGTGGTCTTAAATATCTTTTCTTGTTGTGTGGCAAAAGCTTTGAACTTAGATAATAGAGAATTCAATTTTTCAAGAAGTTCCTCATTTTGTTTCTTTTGGTTCTCAATGAAATCTTTATACATTAGTTCATCATTTGACATTTGCGAAAGTAATTGGGAATTAGAAATTTCAGCCATGAAATTTAATCTAGATTCATCTTGAGACATTGAACATGAATTATTCCAAGAAAAACAAGAGTTATTAGTCAAACCAGAGTCGTATGCATCATGTACGGATTTTGCATCAAGTTGTCTTCCCCCACATGCTTTCTTTATTGTGTTGTTCACCAAATTGAGTTGATGCTTGAGTCGATCTTGATGCTCGCTCCATCTTTCCTTGCATGCTGCATCTATCTTGTTGTTCACCACGTTGAATTGGTGATATAATTGTTGCATGCTTGCATCCTTTGAATCTCTCCGTCGCCTCCAATTGTCCTCTGTTTCATGTTCACGATCCTGAAAAGAATAAAACATGGTAAAACAAGTGAAATTTTTTTTTTTTAAAAAATAATAATAAATAAATGAAAGATACAATATCTAGTCTCTCGTTACTAAAGTAAATTCTAATATCAACACCGTCCCCGGCAACGGCGCCAATTTGATGAAGGCTTTAAACCCGGTATCAAATAAATTTATACCTTGTTTTACCTCACTAGTCGTTCTGGTAAAGCTAAGGGTCGAACCCAAGGGACGGTACAATTAATTACTAGACTTTACTTTCTCACGAAAGCTAGACAAGACAATTTTTATAGGATTTTGGATGATTAAATATAAAGATGCAAGTAACTAAATTATTTTTGGTGTTTTCTGGACTCTAAATAAATGCAAGAGATGTCCTAGGGTTTAGGGTTCATTTAGTTTAGCTTTGAAACTCTTAGTACACGTGTTTTCACACGGGCAGCAAGGATTTCGGACCGAAATGTATAGATTTCGGACCGAAATCTATATAAGTCGCTCCGAAATATGCTCCAAACTCTCTGTTCTGACTTGATAATTTAATACCACCTTTTGTGAAGGTTACTTGTCGACCAGACCTAAATCCTAGCATCAGCCGTCGCAATTTTGGTTTTGGAATTGGTTTGGAACTCGATTTTCTCCACGTAAATGACTAAGCCTAAACTTTCGTGTCGGATTTTAGTCACTTAAGATTATCATGTTGGATTTCTAGAAGTATCTAAGTCCTTTCAGATCATTTAGAAACTACACCTTTCGGTCGTTAAGTTAACCTCCTCTTTCGAGCGTTTGGCTTACCTCAATTACTTAATCAATCATGTGTTTAGTCTAGTTTAATGCCCTAAAGACGTCGCGATTCATCCATAGGTAAACATCAAGCAAACAAATAATATAACTAAGCATATCAATAATTCTCAACACGATAAATCACATAACATAGCAATCAATCCATCAAGTCATCACAAATACTAAACTAAACTACTACTTAGTCCTAAGACATAATTAATCTAGCCTAACATGCAAGTAAAATAAGATACAAACTCCATTTGATCAAAATATCAAGAGAAAAAGGAAGGAATAAACCAAATATCGCTTCTAACTCGAGATATCGATCGCCTAGAGCCGTGGTTGGAACGGTTCTACCGCTGTCGCGTCCAGAATTGCTCCAAAGTTGCTGCCATGGTCGTGCTCCGCTGCGAGAGATGGAATCCCACGCCTTTCGGCGTGAGAACGGTGGTGGAAAATGTGGAAATTTGGTCTATGGAAGGTGGGATCCAATGATGGAGAAAGTTGGCCCCTTTTCTGGTCGAAATTCGTGCCTAAATACACCCATGGAAGGTCAGGGAGGTGGCTAGGGCAAGAAATCTTCTTTCCTTCTTCGAAACTTGCCAAATTCCACTTTCCATACATGGATTTCGGACCGAAATCTCCAGATTTCGGTCCGAAATCAGAGAATTTCGGACCAAAATTCCAGAATTGAGCACTGATAGTATTTTGACCATAATTTCTCCATCCGGACTCTGATTGAGGTGATTCAAAGATCGTTGGAAAGCTTGGGATGAGCTCTACAGTTCCATGAATTCCATTTAGTCATTTTCTTCCCAAAAATTCTCCCTTTTGTGCGATTATTATGTCCAATCCACCAAATTCCTACAAGACAAGTCAAATTCCACGGCAGTACCCAATCTTGACAAATATAGCACAAAAGAACAGTAAATATCATTGGTTTGAGTGTTATTTCGGTGCTAAGAATGGTCAAAATATATATATAAATAAGAGATATCAGACGACACATGAAATATTTGGACATGGCACAGCACGACACATATTTAGAACACTAACATCGGCTAACACTTTTAAATATATGGAGATCAATTTGGAGATTCTTAACAATACTCATATTAAAGTTTAATAAAGCATTCCCAATATCACTCACAGTCACCAGTCACTACTCCCATTCATTGGATTTGACTCCGCCCATAAACTTACACAAGTTTCGACCAAAAATCTTCTACTATTTTTTTTTCCCGAATACTGATAAAAAAAAAAAATGTGTTAGGCCTTTTTTAAATTTTTTTATTTGAAATTTTAGTTAAGAAAACTGTGCTTCCCGGTCTCCTAATTTAAACCTAACAATTTAAGACAACATTTTGTTATTTAGAAACAAAATATGTATGACACACGACAATGAAATCGGAGGCTTCCTGATTTCATGAAACTGGAGAGAATGGAATCATTTATTATACTTAATAAAGAAGAGCCGAGGAAACGACGATTTACCTACAAGGCTACAAGTCAACAAACACGAAAGACGGTGGGCCCACCTACATGGCTACATGCAAGGTTCCTGTTAGTTAACGGTGACGGGTGCTTCATTTTTATTTTTCACCCAAGGACTCGAATTTTTTAGTATAAAGTTTTACTTTGTTCGACAAATTTAGTTAGCTACTTTAAAATCAGGACTGAAATATATGACACATATTCTTTGTATGTTTAAGACTATTTTATAGGTTCTACAACAGGATTTGAGTTTTTTTTTTCTTAATATTAAGTTTCACATTTATATTTAAATGACGTTGCTCGTTAAAGAAATATCATCCACGGGTACGGTCAGATGGCTCTGTACTTTGTGGAAGAGTAGCTATGGATTAAGTTTTATTTTCCACATTTTCTAAACAAAAATATAAAAAAAAAATAGAAAAATATATCTATTGGCAACTGACTTTTTTTAATGAAATTAAAGCCAAATTAGAAGGTATCATCAATGTTGTCTCTTGAACAACTTTCTACAGCTAGAAGCAACAATTGCCATTCTGACATAACATTAGTTAAAGATAGGCGAAATACTGCCATAATTGTATTTTTAGAATGGAGCAATATCCATTTAAATTGCTAACAAGATGCTTGACTGTTAATTCGATATAACTATACCATCAAATGTTATTAATTCTCATTAATAAATCACATGTTTAAAAAGAACTGAAAATTGATTATCATTAAATATCATTTTATAATCACATTGAAAATTTCGTAAAACATTGCGAAATTATAAAATTAAAAAAGTTCTTATAATTTGATTTTTTTTAATAATTTTGTTATTATGTATATATAAAATTGTATACATCAACACATTTTAGAAATATTTGGAACAATGAAAAATAGAATTATATTATGAAATAATAGAATTAGGTCATCAGATTAAGAAATTTGAATAAAATATTTTAGAACTATTTAACTATAAAATTTTATATTACAAGGTATTCATATTTTTGTGTTGAAAGATATAAAATTATATGAACAATGAAATTAAAATGTCCTTAAATAATTTTAAAACTACCACATATTCCATATTTCATAAAATTGTATGATTAGACTAAAAATAGCTCTATGGCATGATTGGATTTGTTATAATTTTAGAATCATTCATATAAAATTTCACGCACTAATAAAATTGCAAATTTCTTTGAATAATTTAAAACCTAACGACATTTATGAAATTACAAAGATTCAATTTTTTTTTAGATTCAGAAAATTATTTTATAAGTCTATAGTTATGAATTTTTATATCACTAAATACTTCATATATTTGTGAGTAAGTACATAAATTATCATAGCCAAACGGATTTTTCAAGGTCTCCAAACAATTAAAAAACGAACTCTTATGCATATTAAATTTTATGAGATTCTAGAAAATTATTTAAAATATTTTATAAGTATATAATTTAAAAATTTTATATCTTTGAATCCTTTATATTTCTACGAGCACATATGATTTTTATAGCCAAATAAATTTTTAAATGCACCTAAATAATTTAAAAATGAAAGTATATTTAATCTGAAATTCAAAAATGAGGCTTCTATTGATCCATGAAATGGAGATATAAATCGTTGACATCATGCTGACATCATCCAAGTATAGTAGAAAATCTTCCTACATTTGAATGTTCATGTTTATATTTTATATGATTTTGAATTATTCAAGGTGTGAGCATATTCTTATAATTTTTTTTTCAAAAAGCATAGAATGAATTTGTACAGTTTTAAATATTTCGGACATCGGGACAGGTGCCACTGTGCATCGCTCTGTTGTATTTCTGCTTCTAATTTTCCCAATATTTTGCCATATCAATCGCTGACTATGCCCAGTAGATAGTTGTCTCAAAAAGTGTAATTACGCTCCAATTGTGTGTATTATATAAAAATAAGTAAATAATGACAAACCTCTGAAAATAATATCAAATTAAATCACTTGCATTAAATAATAAATTGCGTACAAAGATAAAATAACTGACTAGTAACGATGCTAGTCTTTTGTGGTACAACCTCTGTGAAGCTTAACACAAACAAATGATTGTCACGATAAGATGGCGGCTTCCTTTTCTCTATCTTTTGGAATACATTTTTTGTTTTTGCTTTTTATATTCCTTTCTTTCTCTCCTATTGGGGTGAATTTATTCCTTTCTTTCTCTGACAACAACCCTTGCTTTTATTGGTGTTGTTGGAGATTAGGTTCAGGAGGCTTTTATTTTAGGCCAATTCCTCTCCATTTCCCGTGTCGTTTATATCATCTAAACATGCAAATCGTTACTTTATCATACTTTTTTTTGGGGGCACATTATTGGGAGTTAGTTGACCTATGTTGATCGCTCACAACAAAACATAGGTTGATTTGCTTTAGGTAAAATGCATGACAATGATAGTAACACTTTCAGCGACGGAGTCAGGATTTTGTGAAGGGGCTGAAATTAAAAAAGTGTAAATATCGAAAAAATATGACAAAAAATATTATTTTACTATACAGTAATAATTTTTTTTTTAATATGGATTGTATCAAATATATTAATAGAGAAGTGTTTTTTTCATAAAAAAAATAATAAACTAAGAGTTACATATTAAGAAACGTTTCATATATTTGTGATTTTTTTCTCTTATGATTTTGTTTTAAGGGAGACGAAAAATAATAACTAAACAAATTTGGACAAATAATAAACTTGACTAAATTATTTTTGAGTTATCTATTGCATTTGAACTTTTTATTAGGGGGACAAGATGTTATGTGTTAACTAAATAAAGCATAAAATTCAAAAGCTCTCACTACCATTCAAAAATCTTAGGAGGCCAAGCCCCCTTTTCCCCCTTACTACCTCCGCTCCTGAACACTATAAGCACGGGCGGAGCCAGTATTTCAACTCGAGGGGACGAAATTCAAAAGTTTAAATACCAAAAAAATAATATTATTTTACTATATAGTGGTAATTTTTCTAAACATGAATTGTATCAAAGTACAATAAAAAAGTATTTTTTTAAAAAAATAATAAGCTAAATCTTCATATTAAGCAACATTTCATTTGTGATTTTTTCTCTTCTAACTTTGCTTTGAGACAAGAAAAAAAAATAATAACTAAACAAGTTTGGACAAATAATGTACTCAACTAGATTGTGTTTGAGCTATCTACTTTATTTGAACCTTTTTACTAGAAAAATATATTACATGTAAACCAAATTTAAGATATAATTCAATAATCCTTACTACATACTCAAAATCATAAGGGGGGACAAGCCCCCTTTACCCCCTACTGCATTCCCCCCAGCCTTTAAGTGAAGAGAAATAAAACATTAAGCACCCGTGTTGTTGTATTGGCAAATATTATGGACAATGCAAAGAAAATACATCTTTTCTTGCTTGTCCTTTTTTCATAAAAAAACATAATATTTGCATCTTCGAGACATGAAATGTCTCAAAAGTGAAAGTTTTTGGTCTATATTCTAATTTTATATTTGTATAATAATCTAATCATGGCATCATAATAAAGTAACGACGATGCCATAGCCTCCGCAGAATTCAAAGTGTAAATGGCATTCATATGATCTATAATTTTCTAGGAACGACATTGCTTGATTTGCAAATATTTTATTTTTATGTTATTTGCACGATAAACTAAATAATGATATCATTATAGACATTCAAGGATGTCCTCCGCAAAAATACATATGAAGTCGTCATCTATTTTCTAGAATGAAAATCAGAAATATGCTAGACGAAGCCAAACCCCTTGGTACTATATATAGGAATGGAGCCTCCTTGTGATTTTAAAGCTGGAGAGATTATTAGACTGGATTGGTTTCTACGAAAATGACTTGACGAATTACGAGTCGGTAATTATTTTTAAATCACTTGGAGCTAAGTAGTGCCCCCTTATCTTGCATATATTCACTAGTTTGCAAATTTTGATGATCTGTATAAAGACTCCGTTCAATGCTTTACTGCAAGGTACATGTACTGCGTATAACATATAGACAAAATAATTTTTAGCTTTTGTGAGGTTCAATATTTTCAGGTTTAAACTCGGTTAATTCGCCATTTTTAACTATACAATTACTTCAAAGTATTATAAATTACTTTCAATTTTAATGTGAATGTGTTTAAGCGACCACTCAAGTGTATACCTCATAGAATGAATATTTAATTTATAAGAAACAGTTTGTAATTAAACTTAACGGTAAACTTATCCTGACAGTTTTTAGAAAGTTGGTTTTATAGTGAAATATCAGCTTCACTTAACTACTGCATGCAATTTCCTCTGTATATATATAATTGGATAAAAGAAATCTCTACGTACGAGACATCCCATAGTTAATTCGAAATATATTTTTCAAGAAAAATAATTTATTATTTTTTCTATCGTTAGCAATATAATCAAATTTCAAATAATATAGAACTTTTTAAAAAAAATATATATAATTGTTTGAGACGTTATACGAATCAAACACTACATGAACACGACAACTTATATTGTATGCATTTTGATCCAATAAGATCAGCACTGAAATGCTTTCCCCTCTCATGACTTTTAACTTAAAATGTTGCAAATGTGATAATGGCAATGCTCATTAAAATGCTTTGGAATTTATATTCACAATGCTGAGAAGTCAGTCATTAAATACGTGCAAGTAAGAATAATGTTTTTCTTAGGGTTGACGATGCAAAATCGATATCTGGCGAAACTAGGAAACTTTTACCTTATGTAAGGACATAAGAGTTACTACTTACTAGCGCAAAGATTACTCTACCTTTGGAAAACCACAAATATAGTTTTCGGCAGAGGCGAGCACTATTTGGAGTGAACCATCCTATTCCTATCCATAAATTTTGAAGTGGAGATATATATTAGTTGCTTATTCTTCAAAGATCGAAATAGTGCGATTTCTTTCTAAATGAAACAAGAAAAATGTTGGTGGATTTCTTCATTGTTTAAGACGTTGCCATTTGAGAAAAAGGATTTGAGAAAAAGGATTACATCTCGTCTCTTAGAAAAATGAAGTGACAAATCTTAACAGCGTCTATGAGATTAAAAAAATATCAAATTTTAAAAAAATGTCAGGTACAAACTATTTTAACAAATAATATCAATATGTGATTGATGAGTTATTTCTTCATTGTTTAAGACGTTGCCATTTGAGAAAAAGGATTTGAGAAAAAGGATTACATCTCGTCTCTTAGAAAAATGAAGTGACAAATCTTAACAGCGTCTATGAGATTAAAAAAATATCAAATTTTAAAAAAATGTCAGGTACAAACTATTTTAACAAATAATATCAATATGTGATTGATGAGTTATTTTCAACATGCTAGTGATCTAAAATGGACATATCCGGTGTATTGAGACAGTAGATGATTGAAAATATTTTTGTTTTAGCCTGTTGAAGGGTGTTTATTTCGTTCATCCTTCTTGCGAGTACCGTACCGGTCCCAAATTGCCCCACACTAAAACTTGAATGAACTCCACGGTACGAGTACGACCCAGCACTCCCCGGTTCAACAAATCTTGAGCTCTCCATTACCTTGCATAGTTGCATTTGCATACATCGCTTTTTGCCAAAAATTAAACTTTTTTTTTTTTTTTTTTTTTTTTTGAACAAAGTAGCATAGAATCTCTAGTACTAAAGCAATTAAGCAGCGCACAGAAAGACCAACCAGTAAAGTCAGTCATACCCATCGAGATAAAGCCCTTAGTCTCTTGTAGAAATAATTATAATTTTCAATTGATTTTGAGTACTAATTATTTTATTTACCTCTTCCAGGCCCTGGAGAGAGTAACATCAATTCCTTTTTAACCCGAATTCAGATCCCTTTTTATCTCCAATTTGTTGATTCATAGCGTCTAAATCTAAATGAATGTGTCGACCGACACACTGACGTCATTTTAAAAATATTTTGAAAATTATAATAGATTATTTTAACAGTTTATAAAGCTCGGATGTTCTGGACGAAATAAATACCAACTAACGGATACAAATACTTGTAATAATAAATGAAGGAAAGTGTGTGCAGTTACCAACGCTAACAGATTTGTTTTTTTTTTTTTTTAAAAAAAAATTTCTAACAGATTTGCTAGCTATTCATGGAAAATAATGTACTACATACGTTTGTTAGTACTTGGTAATTTTATTTACAATATTTATTTTTGTAATTGATACGTTGGATCGTTCTGTATCAGTAATGTGATCTACACTGTATCAGTAGTTGAATCTTCAGAGAATATTATTTGTACGATTTGATTTTGTGATTTGGAATAAAAACTTTTTGATTTTATTTAATGCATTAATTCGAGATGAGAAACAAAAGCCAAATTCATATTTAATGCGATTATTTCTAGATTTTTATTTATGTGAACCTTTGTCCAGTTTTTATTTTTGTATTTAAATCATCCATATATTGTTGCCTTTTGCTTCTCTTTGTTTAATCAAAATAATCAATTTGAAGACATTATCATGCATCGGAAAAAAACGTAAAATTTGGCAAAGTCCAAATGTTGTTCCAGCGCAAATTATGTTGAAGTGAGAAAACATATACAGTCGCAAGTAAGACAAATTTAAATCACAGGGAAACATATGTGTTCCATTAAGCCGAGTGAACTTTATTCTGATTTAACTTTACAATTTGATTGTATTATTATTAATTATTAGTAGTACTAGTACATTTAATTTTAGTTTATTTGTAAAGTGTTTTAATATAATATAATTCCACTAAAAAGCACTTGTGTTGTGTGTTTTCAGTCACTTCCATTTAAGAGTTAAGACGTTAATACATTATATATATGTTATCTTAGAATATAAAATGACGGTTTAGTTGCCAAAAGCGAAGAAAAGAATCATTTGCAGTGAAACGGCATTGTCGTAATTACTCCAAAAAGCAGCACCCATTGCACATCCAATCCAAATATCCAATCAGGCAATCGCTGTCTCCTTTATTTTAAAACCTTAAGCCATCCACCAATCCCAAGTCCCAACCCTAATCAAACTTCAAAACCCACACCAACAATTAACAAACAAGAAGAGCAGAGATGACGATCAACACAACCAAAGCGCTTCTCTCTCTCCTCATTGTCATTGTCGCCATTTCCTTAACCCTAGCCTCCTCCTCCTCCAGTTCTTCTGAGCTCGGGTGGGCTCCACTCCAGCCGGCGTGTCGTGGCGGGTTCGGGAAGCTCGGTGAATGTCTCGATCTGGAGCTGGGAATCGACTCCTCCGAATCCAGCCGTCGGATTCTTGCTTCGTCAGGCTACATTGGCTATGATGCGCTCCGACGCGACTCCACACCGTGCTCGCAGCGAGGCGCTTCGTACTACAACTGTAGACCCGGTGCACAGGCGAACCCTTACTCCCGTGGCTGCTCAGCTATTACACGGTGCAGGGGTTGAGCTGAGACTGGAGATAAGGAATGCTCGGTTAATTAATATAATGGTGAATAGTCATTGGGGTACTTGACTTGTTGTGATCTTTAATTACTTTTGGTTATTTTTTGTTTTACGTTCGGGTTAATTTCAAAATTTTTTTGAGTAAAAATTTGGTGTATATCCCTGTAAAGAACGTCTGTAATATCAGATTGATCCATTTAGATAATGGAATATGATGGATGTCTTTAAGGTACTAACTACTAAATAACTACTAAAGACATCCTTTCCCTTTGAGTTACCGTTTCGGTTGATACAAATGCATAACTTTCAATCAATTAAGCACCTACCTTTGTATTTTTTTGCTTTTGTTTTTATTTCTAAATGGTCATTGGTCAAGTCGGTAGTATAGATTTTATAAGGGATATATATGCAGCTTTGGTTCCATTAAATTGGTATAAATTGAGTTTTTTTTTTTTTTTTTGGTGTAGCTTACTGTTTTCTTGACACTTACACAGTTACACCTCTTAAAGGAGCATCTTTTCTTTTCTTCATGGTCTGATGATTGATTGAGACGGGGAATTGCTTCCTACACACTTCGGTTTTTTAGATCCACTCCATTTTGGACGAAAATAATTTTCTAATTCTTTCAATTTACGTCTTTCAATTCACATCCAATTGAAAATGTGAGAGGTATTTTCGTCTAAAGGAAGTGAATCTCTAAAAATAAAGAGTGTAGGAAGCAATTCCCATTGAGATGCTGAAAGCACACCAGCTGGGATGTACTTGCTTGGTGCTTATCAATCATATAAGGTCCTTGATCTTAGTACTAGTGTTACTTCACGCGAATGTGGTGTTATTAATTATAGAATTTAATATTTTAGCTCAAATCATACTTAATAATATTCAAGGCATTTAATTGGAACCATTATACAGCTATTTATTTGGCAAACGAGGAAGTCCAATTCTTTCAGAATGTGGAGTTATTAATTACAGATTTTGATATTTTAGCTCAAAGCATACTTATATTCAAGGCGTTTATTTGGGAACCATTATCAACCAAATATGGTCTATTAATTCGAATCCCTATCCAGTGCTGCGCATCAATCCGAACCGTCCGATCTGATCTCGACGGTTAGATTTTTTCGAGCCTTATAATCTGGTTTTATGCACGGGGCACCCATCATCATTGGATTTAATCTGGACGGTTCGAATTTCCGCTCTGCACGGTGCCGCGCGGCACTAGATTTAGTTTCTATTAATTCGGCCTACGAAAGTTGGAGGCAAGTGGTAGTAGACTAGTAGTCTAGCAGAGTTAGTTCAATAAAAATGCAAGAAAGAAATGGAGAGTCCAGTCATCCACCAAACCCCTCACTTAAATAAATCTGATTTGGTTGTGCGAAGATGGTTGGTCATAATAAAAAGATAATTTTTAATGAAATTGCTGTTCAGATGCCGTTGTCACCGGATCTGAAATGCTGACTGGGTGGGGTCTGGGGTGGGGTGAACGATCTCACGCTGACTCCGGATCAGCTGTGACGAGCACGAATCGTCAATATGTGTGGCAATTCACCGCCATTAAGAGCACTAGTTGTAGAGCTTGTAGGGACCGCTTTCAGTGTCAACACATTAGAGAACTTGTGTCTTAAGGAGACGAGAAATAATAAAATAAAAGAACTCACTTGTGGCGCGTTTCTACTGATTGTGCACATGAGCGACGTGCATTGCATCATGCTTTGTAATTGTGGATGAGATACTGAGATTGGATTCAAAAAATATTAATAAAATAAAAAAGTGAGAGAGATCTCCTAGAATTTTTTTAATCCGGATTTTACATAAATTACAATAGTGTTTGGCTATTAATATTGAAGCATAACTTATATTTGAAACTTGAATAAAATCAGCATATTTTGGGAAAAAAAATCATAACGTATATATATATTTGGAGTTTGAATTAAAATTAAAAAAAAGGCTAGTAGAAAATTAAATTGATGTGTGTTTGGTAATAAGTGAAGTAGTTGGGCCCAAATGCAATAAATTTTTCTGTTACAACTTACAAGTGAAGTAGAAAACCGCACGTACTAATGTCATGTGTTCATTTCAGTTCTGTCTCGACTACTCCAAACATTTTGTTCAACTCCGTTTTATCATGCATCAACTATATTGATTCCCTTTTCTTTTTGAAAAGAAAAGCACCTCGAGATGGAGGTCTGCTTCATTGCAAAGCTCAAACAAAATAAGTAATTTTGAACAAATTTACCAATAAGTAGCAACTATTGATTGCTTTCTTAAAAATATGTGAACCAATTTTACTCTTTTGAGTAAGAACGCTCATTAGGTAATTGTGAATGGAGTATTTTTCTCGTACATGTTCGTTTGTAGTTATTGAGTGAGAGTTATATTGCCTTCCAGAGAATTGGTTTTCCTGGTTCCTATGAAGAACATGGTAAAAATTCAAAATAAAGTATTATTATTAGGAAAAAGTTTTGCAGAGAAAACCCCCATCTAACCTAATCATTAGCCTACCCAGCTAGGTGTGAATGACAGACGACGCTGGCATGAATGAGATATTAAACAATCAGTAATTTAGAATTTACAATGGTAATTCATTCACAACAGTTTTGGTCATTTCAATTGCAAAGGACAAAAATCTGAACTGCAGGCTGTAGTTTTTTCAAGGGAAAAGAAAAGCGAGAAACCAGCATGGCTCAGTGTTAGCAACAGTTTGCAAGGTCCTCCAATACAAAGCAGATCATAACTGGACATGAAAATAACTAACACATGCATCAGTACACTTACATTAATATTGTTGCCAACATAAGCAGGAGACAGAAAGATACATAAAGAGACAGGGAGATGTTAAATATTCAACTTAATTTCACATACTACAATTTCAAAATGGTCCCTAGAATCAAGGTCATAGCATACTTATAATGACAGGGAAACAAATTTGAGCCAAGCCTTCATCCCATATTGACCAACTGCAACATAAATATAATTGCCAGTTCTTCAGCATCCTCATCCGTTCTATCACTACAAATTTTATTTGAACAAACCTGAAGAGTGACAGAATCCTACTTTACACAATCCTCACTAACCACCAGGATTCTATTGTTCTTTCTCTAAAGCAAGAATCAGCCTTGTCCCATACTTGCAATAGATATCATTCATTTGGCAAGGGGAGACACCCACCCAGCAAAACTTACCACATTTCTTTCTGCACCTATTGTTTCAAGAAACTCCTCCTCAGAAACAATTTTTGCATTGTGACCCTTCTCCATTACCAAAATGCCCTCAGCAATCCTTTCATCTCCATCCAACTCAGTGGTGCAATGTCTTATGAATGTTTTAGAGGCACTAATTTTAAGGCTTTGTGTAGTTGGTATAAGCACTGTTTCATTATTTGCAGGGTATTCACATTGAATTCCAAGTTCAGACTCAATTCTTTGTTTTAGGGCCGCCATTTTTGGTTTTTCACCATGAACTAGTATGACATGCTTAGGAGAGAGAAACTCAACTAGGTCCATGATTCCTTTTGAATCAGTGTGAGGGCTGAATGTCAACTGATGAATCTAGTACATAAAAAAGCAAAAGAAAAAAGGGATAAGATATAATAGAAATGCATGAGAACAAAAGAAAAATTAGGGTTTGGAATAGACCTGGCATCTGACATCGATCTGGGTATCTTTATCCAAATCAATTCGCGTGGGTTTACCAGACATCAACTTATGGCCTATTGTACCAGCAACACAGTATCTGCACAGTTGAAAGACCTCAAAAATCAACAACAACAACTAAGCCTTTTGTCCCAAACAAGTTGGGGTAGGCTAGAAAAGAAGCCCAGCAAGAAAAACCAATTGCAATAAGATTGAAATGAAACATTGAAATTCAATTGCTAAAAAATTCAAATTAAACAGAGGGCAATGAAACATTGAAATGACAAGTACCCAGGAATTGCAATAAGATTTTTATCAGATGGGGCCCACTGCTTGAAAACCTCGAGTGAAAATCCGCCACTAATCATGCCAGGTGTAGCGAAAAGAACACATGGCCCAGGTAAATTTATCATAGATCGCTCAAAGGGGCACACTGTTCATCATATAGTTCAATAGCAAATCAATCTAAGTATATCTAACAAATACATCACTAATAGAGGGGCAATAAGAAATACCCAAGCAAGCACCAAACTTCCTATATATTCATTACTCCAAGCCAAGTAAAAGACAATTAGCGCTGTTTAGCTATTGAATGGGAAATTACTGAACTATCCTTTCTGTTTTACTTTTCTCAAAATTAAGACGTCCTCTATTGATTAGTTAAAACTCAAAAACAAAAATGGGGTTGTCAGTACTCAAATTTAATCAGTTGAACCAAAAATTGGTGATATCATTTGTTTTGGTTTTAATATAAGGTTGAGGTGACATTTCATTGATTTTGAAAGCTCTATACTCTTGGGAACTGATGGTAGAACTCAAACTTTACATAATATTTATTATTATGCATTCAATATAATAAAGCGCTGTATCCTTACCATGCTTGAAGTCAAAAGGGTTGCGAACAGTGTAACTATCCTTGATCTTTTGGCTCGTCCACCCAATTAGCATTTTATAATACATGTTAGCTTGAATCGTTAACCCTTTAAAAAGTGACAAATAATCATGCTGTTAAATAATAGCAACAGTATATTTTTGCTCCAAAAAATAGAATTTGTACCAGGCCTTACCAGCTGAGAAATAGATAGGAACATTAATATTCATTCTTTCCCAATAATCATCCAGCAATATGCACAGCTCCTAATGAAAATTTTAAAACAGACTTAGTTCAAATGTCAACTCTTCTTTGCCGGATAGATATATATTCAAATATTTCATACAGAAAATATAAAACAGACAGTTAACTGCAAGTACCTGAGCTCTTCCCAAGGCAAATGTCGGGATAAGAACTTTACCACCTGCAGCAACACATGTGTGAACCTAATGGGCACAAAGATTGGGATTTAAAAATATTCAAATAATAATTAACAAAAAGCTCAAAACAAATGTAAACATAATAAACTCAACAATACGAAAAAAAAATAAAAGATAAGAGGGAAAAGCTTTCTTTACTGCTTTCAAGAATTCCCTTTCTCTCGAGTATTTTGAATCTCGTACAGTTGTAGCGTAAGTAGACCTACATGGAAGAACATTGAAATTAAGTTGGCAGGACACAATGCTCACTTGCCAAATATTTTAGGCAAATAAATATTTAAACATACTCAGTTATCAACAGGTCTAATGAGAGACGATCAATTTGAGCAGCGCCAAGATGTCTATCTGGTGTCATATTATAATCACCAGTGTAGAGCATTTTTTCTTCTCCTACTTGTGCATAAATCATTGCAGCTCCTAACACCTAAAAATAGTTAAACATAGGTGCAGTAAGCAAATGATGTAAAATAATGTGCATGAAAATGGTAACAGAATACTTTAATTGTTAATTTTACAAACATGGCCGGCATAGTAGGCACGGATCTGAAGATCTTTGTCAACTTGAATCGTTTGTTTTATGTCTATTGGAATAACTGCATGAGATAAGAAAATGAATATTATACATAAATTCCTTGCACAGTTGTCATAGATAAAAAAAAAATACTTACTACTGACTATTTATGTCATTTTGCTTATAATTTAATTATTAAAGTATAAGGCTGTAGTCCTAGAATTCCAAGGAGACAAACATTTTGCATTGGGAAGTAAATGTGAAAAATGACATAATCCCCAAGTATCTAAGACCAATCAAATGAGATAGAATGGTATTGCTGAATCACTGTTTGACCACAACCAATAAGTTACAAGGTCGGGTTCATCAATAAGAGGCGTCCCTCATGTCCAGCAATGAGAGTCAGCGCTGAATCCTTTTCCAATTTCAAATAGAAAGTTAGCACTTTTAGAATAGGAAAGCAAACATAAAAACATTTACCTTTATTCATACAGTGTATAATATTTTCGTAGCTGTATTGTTCTTCCAGCCCTCTCCTGTCTACCAAGATTTTACGGTAGTCTTCGAGCATTAAGGGGGCCAATGCCTTTGTTGGATACTGTTTCAGATTAAAAAAGAGTACAGAACAACATAAATAAATAAAAAAGTAAAGCATAAATTGACCTTGCATTAAGTGAAAAGTTGTGGGAGATTACAGTCATGTAGACGGGACCGTTGTAGCCGCAAACCTCAGAGAAGTAGGGTAGAGCTCCAATGTGATCCAAATGGCTGCAAGAAATAATTAAACACACATCGAAATCAGACCTAATGCTTCAGTTAATCGATCAAATGAAAGGGAATCAGCACAGTACAAGTGAGTGATGACGACGCAGGAGATGTCGTTGGAGGAGGAGAGGAGGGAGAAATCAGGGAAGGCGCGGTGGTCTGAGAAGCCCATATGCATGCCGCAGTCAAACATGATCTTCTTCCCTCCGATCATGGCCACCACGCAGCTCTTCCCCACCTCCTGCCCCGCCCCTGCCACATAGACCACACCATTGACATCAAAAGATGTTCATTTTTTGTTTATTGTTAAAAAAATAAGAAGAGCTTTGCTGCTTTGGGTTGAATAGAGTACCTAAGATGAGGCATTCGATCGCCATTTATATTAGAGGAGCAGAGAAGAGAAGAGGAAGAGAAGAGAGTGGAAGAGTTGGATGTACTTAAAAGAGAGAAGCTGTTCCAGGGTTTAGTCGCTTTCAGGTCCTCAGGAAGAGGAAGAGGAAGAGGAAGAGCGAAGAGGCGAGCGTCAGGAAAGGAACTTCAGCCTTCAGGTGGATCCCCCGGCAGTGAGGTGGCGGCTAGCTGGTGGCTACCTTGTTTCGTTTCCTCCGTCTGACGAGAAAGCAAACTCTCCACCCCAAGGTTGTGCTCCTGCCGCCATCGTTCCTTGTTCTCCTTCGATCCTTGTTCTTCAAGGTGCGTCTCAAACCTAGATCCCCTTTTACCTTTTGGCCCTTGTTTTTAAAGTTCAATTTCTATCCAGAAAAGAAAGAAAATCTTGTATGTCCTTTCAATTTGGTATGATAAAGTGCTTGTCTGTGGTGACTTCAATGCCTTTGTTCTTAGTTTCAAAAGTTATTAGAATGAACAGATAATTTTGTAATATTTTCTTTACTTTTTGTCCTTTAAATATTTCTTATGTCAGAAACTTTTAAACAGTAATTTCAGTGATTCTATGTTACTTTGTTTCTCATTTCACCAAGTTCTTGTCCTTTAACTTTTTTCTTTTTTTTTACTTGTTCTCCTTTTACTAAACGAATTTTTACTAGTCTTAACTTTCTGATTCTCTTTTTTATTTTTTTAATTTATACTATAATAGAAGCATCATAAAACTATTTATTTTGTTCTTTAAATCCTATAAAATTGTTCTATCTTTTGTATGTTTTCTAGGACAATCTCATGTATTGCACGAGCAACATGATAATTAAATAAATGTTTTATAATTTTAAAATTGAAGTTGATCAATATCAATCAATTTTTTAATACAATTTTTTATCAAAATATTGTTTCTTTTTCCTCAGCTTGTTTCTTTTTTTAGCAATCAACTATTGCAATGAGAACGAAATATAGAAAATTATCAAGGTCTTAAAATTAGAATAAACTAATAAAAAAATGCAAATTTATTAAGAATGTATGTGTATGTGTGTGTAGACACACACACATATATTATTTATTATGAATTTTTAATATTAATATATTAATTTTTTTATTGTAAATCCTAGATCCGTCACTAAGTATGTAACCCTGAATATTATTATATTATAATAGCCTACGGGCATTTAAAGTTTATCTATATTACTTATAAAAGCACTCAAAACAAGATTATAATAATTTCACAAAAGGAGTTCAAACATTTGTTAACATCATTATAGACCGTTGATCTTGTGCAACTTGATCTGATGTACAGTTTAGATCTGTATTTCAGACAAAGAGTCGGACCCTTTTACAGAAAAAGATCAAGGCACTAGATGGTTGTTTCCTTTTTATTATTTCTTAATTTGTGCGCACAATAAAAAAAGGGAAAATTTTGTAAATGCCACCCAGAACTGGCGAAATTGGGTTTTTGCCATCCGATTTTTCAAGTTTCGGATTTTGCCACCCAAAATGACGGGTTCCTTCTGTTTTTGCCACTTTCCTTCATTTTCTAAAATATTTAATATATTTTAACATTACTGTTAAAATTTTGACCCTTTTACCCCTCCAAGTCGATTAGCAACGAACCCATTCGAACAATGTAACAGACCCAACCCATTCGATCGATCCCTTTTGAACTCTATCTCCTCTCTCGCAAGAACACTCCTCTTTTTTTCTCTTTCGCAGATGAACCCTAAATAGATCGATCTACTGTCTTCATTGCTCACTCCCTCTCTCAATTCCAATCTCTCTACTCCAATGTGAGCTCCGATTCCCTTCTCTTTCTCACTCACTCTCTTTGCCGAGCTCCAATCCTCGTACCCCCCTCCACTAATTTCCGACACTCTCTAATCCCCGCTCCACTCCATCTCTTCTCTCTCTACTCCAATGTGAGCACCAATTTCCTTAATGGAAGCTATTTCGCACCTGTGGAAGTGTTTTCGCATGTTGGGAAGCGAGCACAGAAGAATAATCCTCAACGCACAGCAAATCTAGTCCCATCTCGCACTTGAAACCACTCTCGAACTTCAAATCAGGTATCGCTATTTTTATTTGAGTTTCGCACAATTCTTTGTAAACAACAAGGCTCCAATTCTTTTGAGTGAAATGTTGCTTACAAATGCTGAGAAATATTGCTTACTGCTCCATGTTTGTACTATTAGAGCACACTTTTAGTGTTAGTTGCTTACTGGTGGTTGGCGGTTGCTTACTGCTCCATGCTTAGAATAGAAAATTTGCTGGTGGTTGCTTAGTTGCTTACTGCTCTAAAATGGTTGTCTTGATGGTTGTATACAATAATTATGTTTTGAGAACTTAAGCCAAATACTTAATATAGAGCACCAGTCCTTTATGGTTGTTAGTTGTTTTACTGTTACTTGAACATCTATACTGTTACTTAAACAAATATTGGTGTTTAACTAGAAGCTGAAAAAAAAATGCAGATTCGTGCCTAATGGCTAGAAGTACCAATTGTAGTGATACAAATTGCAGTGGCAATCAACAATCACCTAGTGTTACTTGTGGTACTCAGAGTGAACAAAGAAGCTCAGAAGGATGCAATATTTCTGCTCCAATCGACAACCATAAGGAGCATGAGCAGTTTGAACAATATGTGGAAGCAGAAGGTGAGAAGATGTATCTTTCAGATGGTGATGATGCAATTGCTCCTCTAAATGGTACAGAAGAGCCAATTGTAGAAGTAGAAACCAATTTGGAGCCAACCGCAATTGTTGAAGATGACCATAGTGTTCTATACGATCCCGACAATCCGAGGATAGAGCTCAATGCCTTATTTCCGGATGTTCAGGCCTTTAGAAAATCATTAAGGCATTTTGCTATCAAAACTGATTTTGAATATATCACAAAAAAGTCAGACAAGAAGAGATTCATGGCAAATTGCGCCTATGAGGGTTGTCCATGGAGGATTCGGGCTTATAGGTTTCGAGATGATAATACAACCTTCAAGGTATATGTATATATATCTCCTTAGTCAATTTAACTTGACTTTATTAATAACTAATGGAACATTTGAATTTGGTTTATGCAGATAACTGTCTTACCAAATCAACATACTTGTCCATCCATAGGTAGGGCTAAGGGTACAATGACATCTAAGTCTTGGGTTACAGATAGGGTTGCTGATTACCTAAGGAGAAATCCATCAGTTGGAGCAAAGGCAGTACAAAGTAAATTAGTAGAAGAATTTCATGTCAACTTGAATTATGGTAAAGTCTGGGCAGGAAGAACTGCTGCTCTTGTAGGTGTCCAGGGGTCATGGGAGAATAGTTTCAATTTGATTTACAATTTTAAAGCTGAGGTGGAAAGTAAATGTCCAGGCACCATTGTGGAGATAGAATGTGAAAGAGATGGCAGTAAGATGCGGTTTGACAAGATGTTTGTAGCACTAAAACCATGTGTAGATGGGTTTCTACATGGTTGCAGGCCTTATTTGGCGGTGGATTCAACTCATTTGACAGGTATTAATTTCAAACTATGCTTAATGTTCATACTTATGCTTATTGTTCTATATGCTTATTGTAAGTACTTAGTCATGTAGATAAGCTGATAGTTAATTTTGCATAGAAATCACTAGAAATCATAAGCTGACAGTTAATTTTTAAGTACTGTTTATGAACAAAATTGCAGCAGTTCAGACGTTATATTTTATGGCAACTAACCTTCTCTCAGTCTTGAAAACATTGGTACTGACAAAGAGGTTTCTCTCAAAGTTTTTTTTTTCAGATCCATTTTTCAAAAAAAAAAAAAAGAAAAGGTGCTGGGCCATTGAGGTATAAATTTTAATTTGGACGAAATTAGGTGCTTAATTATGTAGTCATGAGATTGAAGTGAGAATGTTTTGATACCCTTTCTATAACTTGTATGAATGTCTGATTGCAACTTGAACTAGCTATTAGTGACTCCATATCCATATCTGTTTTTAAAACTTTTTAAACTTACACAAGGCATAGCATTGCCAAAATAAGCAGAATTGGAGAACATATTCCTAATATCAGTAAATTTAAAAAAGCAAAATAATTAACATAATATGATTCCATGAAGTACAGAAGTAATGCTATGAACACAAGTACATTGTATAAAAATTCTTTTTCAGTTCATGAAACAGGTGTTAGTTGGTATATTATTCTATTAAAAAAATTCTAAATCTCTTTTTTCTTCTTAATCATATCAATGGTATCAGCTTAGACATTTAGACATGGTTAGACATTTGGAAGCCAGTACAGGATACAGATAGATATCGATATCATACTATGCCTCTCTCTCTACACTCCTAGTAGTATCATGTGTACTTGGTTTTTTTTTTTGTCAAGCCCAATACGGAGTCATTTCTGCTTTACCCTTACAAAGAAGCATAACTTCTTCAGTGTAATTTGGTTAAAAACATCCAACTGTCAAGACTGAAGGTTCCAACCTGAAACGTGCATAAGTGAGTACTGTCTTAATTAACTTGCTTCCATGTTTATTGAAATAGGTCGTTATACGGGACAGTTGGCGACCGCTTGTGGTGTTGATGGGTTTAATTGGTTGTATCCAGTTGCATACGGTGTATTCGATTTAGAAACAACTGAAACATGGACGTGGTTTATGGCTCAATTGAAGAAGACAATTGGAGACGTGCCGGGGCTCGTTATATCCTCAGATGGATGCAAGGGACTAAATAATGGTGCTGTAAATATATTTCCACAAGCCGAGCGCAGGGTGTGTTTGAATCACTTGGATACAAATTTCAAAAAGAGATTTCATGGGCAGACATATGATGATAATTTCAAGTCTGCTGCTTATGCATACACCATAGAGCAATGTGAGATCCACCTTGTTGCAATCAAGAAAGCATCAATTGTGGCTTTCAAGTATTTGGAGAAGCATCAGCTTTGGTGTAGAAGCAAGTTCTCAGAGGCTTCGAAGGTAAACTATGTCACCAACAATATCTCTGAATCTTTCAATAATTGGATAAAAGATCTCAAGGATTTGCATGTCATTGAGCTGCTTAATCAAATTAGGAGACGAATTATGGTGTCATTTGATAAACGGAGGATAGTAGGAAGAAAAATAACCGGCAAGATTGTGCCAAGTGTAGTGAAGGACCTGCATGAAATGAGTAGGCATCCCTCTGTCAGGAGAATGACTGTAAGTAGAAGTACAGATACTTGTGCAGAGGTGAGTGGAACAACAGAAGGCATTTCTTGGACCCATGTGGTTGAGCTAGATAAGCACCAATGCACATGTAGAAAATGACAAGTTAGCGGCAAACCATGTAGTCATGCCGTAGCATTCATTTGCACGCTTAGAGGAATCCAACTCCAGGACTATGTGCACGAGTATTACTCAATTGACCGATTTAGATTGGCATATGCTGGAGTAATAATGCCCATAGTTGATAAATCAAGGTGGCTCAATTATGATCCTGGATTTGTAGTTCATCCACCTAAAATGAAAAGGCCAAAAGGAAGACCTCGAAAAGAGAGGATTCCGGGTGTGTTAGAATTGGGTACAAGGAAACAACAATGTAAGAGATGCAAAAGATTTGGCCATCAAGCAAGGACATGCAAGGAACCAGTCGATGTCCTAGTTAGTAACAACAATAGAAATAAAAAGAGGTATTGTCCTCAATTCTCTACTTGACATGTTAATATATGTTCAATTCATTCTATACATGGATAGCAGTATTGTATTGTAGGAACATAAGGGCAAAGAATAGCCAATCCAATAAGTTTTGCATTTTTCTTTGATTTTGTATTGTAGGAAGAGAAGGGCGAATACCAAGGCTGCAACTGCAATTCAGGATATTAGGGAAGGGCAAACTATTTGATGATGATGATGCTATAACTTTTGATTTTAGTCAATTAATTTACCAAACTATTTGATGCAAAGATGATACTGTAACTTTTGATTAGTTAGTTAATTTACCAAAGACTATTATTTGATGCAATGAGGCTGTAAGAGATGCTTTTATTTTGTAAGAGAAGCTACTATTTCTGTAATTGCGCATGGTACCTGGTACTTGTATTCTCTTATTATTATGCAATGATGCTTTCTATTTTGTAATTGCACATGGTACCTGTATGTACGTTTTTCCTTGTGTTTGCATGGTACCTGTATGTATGTACGTTTGTTAAGTCATGTGCACTGGTACGTTTGAAAATCTTTTATTAACTTTTTTGTAAAGTGGCAGCCTGGTAGTCGTGGGACATCAGCTGAACTTGAATCTAATTTAATTTGAATTTAAATCAAGATACTTCAAACTTAAGCTGTAAACTTACTAACACAGCACGTGCTTAAGAATTTATAGTTTTTATATTTTCCCCATATTATTTAAATAGCTGAAGTATAAATGGATCAATATGCATTATAACTTTTTTTTTACAATATGCAGTTTGCAAGGGAGTTTTATTATACTGATTTTACATCTACTTGTTTGTTCTTGCAACATTTTCACAATATCTCATATTTTGGTCATTGCAATTTTCATCCATTGTGCCTACCATCTCACCTTGTATAAATGTCAGAACCTTGGAATATCAATATCAATCAAATCAAATCATATCAAAAATCAAATTATTACGCAACAGATAAAATGCACTAACCTTGGAATATAAAAAAAAATACATTAAAATGCACTAAGTACACTATTTTAGTAGAATAATCACCACAATTAAAAGAGTGACAATAATAATGGTACTTATACAATTATACAGTTTAATCTTATCCAATGATGCAAGTAGTGCTTTAATTTTCCGCTCATCACATTCCAATTTCCTCTTGAATTCATCCATCAAATTCTCCAGTTGAGCTTCCAATGTAGCAAGTACGTCAGAATCGAGAGATGGAATAACAACATTTGCTTTTGTTGCATACCTCTCATAGTCGTTATCCCACAGCCAGAATTTGCACCTAGTATGCTTTTGGAAAAAAAAAAAGAAAAAAAAATATGAATGAATCGATAGTGTCCTGATTACAAGATGTCAGTACTAATTGTCCGATTTTGAGAGAGAAATTTATACAAAGTGACACACTTACTGGCGTATGCCAACTTACAAGGTTTAGACAAAATTCTATCCTGATTATAAGGTACAAACACCTAGTATTCTGATTATAAGGTATGTCAAAGGTTCAGACAGAAATTTGTACAGACCTACTGGCGCATGTCAGTAAAGAGATTGTTTTGGCATTTCTGCACAATTCATTAACCTAATTTGAGCATTTCTCTTTCCTGTATCGTACCAAATACCATTTCTCCTCTCTTTCCTGTATCAAACCAAATACCAGAACAAAAACAAATGATGCACAAATAATTACTGTCAAAGAAACGCAACAAATGATTTTCCTCAAAGAAACGCAAGAAATGGTTTTCATCAAAAAGAACAAACGCAGAAAATTTCTATTTAATTACCTGGTTTGAGCATTTGTAGAACACTCTATTTGGGTTAGATTCGGTTCTGCTCACCAGTTTCTTCACGGTGACACCACAGTCTGGGCATGGCACGAGAGGCAAACTTTCACTTCAACTGGGCTGGGGGGCGACGCTCAACGACTCCGAATGCGAGACGAATTTTCCAGAGGTGGACGACGCTGAACGACGATGCATCGTGCGGAGTGAATTCGATCTAGGGTTCACCCTGCAATCCAAGGTGGAGTGATTTCGATCTAGGCCTCACTCTCGAATCCAGAGGTGGAGTGATTTCGAATTAGGGTTCTTCAGTTCGTGCGATAGAGAAAAGGAGATGAGCTCGAACGAATTCAATTCGACTGGGTTGGGTCTGATTGGGTTAGGTTGAATAAAATCGACTAGGGGTAGATTGGTCATAAATTTCTATCTTTTATTTTATCCTGTTAAAAACATTAAAGAGAGGAAAAAAGTGGTAAAAACGAAATGAGCTCTTGTTTTTGGGTGGCAAAATTCGAAACCTGAAAAATCGGGTGGCAAAAACCCAATTTCGCCAGTTCTGGATGGCATTTACAAAATTTTCCCATAAAAAAAAGATAAAAACAAATCAACCCTCTACGTCATACCAAAATCTCCGTCTAATAAAATTGTCTCAAATTTTCTTTTTTATCGAAGATAACTAACTTTTCAAAATTCGTACAGCGACTCGAATTGCTTTGGTGGATGTGAAGTCCCTAAGACCACATGGCGAACAAGGACGGGGAATTTCTTTGCGTTCTTCATGCATCAATATTTTTCCTTTCTAGCATTGTTTATGCAACATTGTCGTGTAGAAGTGCCGTGTTCGGTGAATCTTCTTCTTATTTAGTTGTTTAAGTTTCCTTTTTCTATTTTAATTGTGGTAATTTGTCGCCTCTGTTTACCAACTCGACCAAGTTGCTAGGTTATCTTTTTACAGGGGCGACGATTTACAGGTTGATGTGATGTGGATGTGCCGATGTGGTGGGCGTGACAACAGGTAGATCGACCTGCAGCTTGGTTTTCCACGCGTAGTCTGCCACAGCAAAGTAGCTGTCACTCCCATCACTGGTTTGTTTACTGATTTGTGGTCTGTTCCAACTTCCAAGTCTTGGCGACTGAGGTACAGTAACAAGCGAGAGATTAGAGAGAGAGAGCGTGTATGTCAATGGCGTCTTGGCTGTTTTCTTCTATCCAGTCCATGTCCAGCAAGGTCCTGGAGGCTATCCAAGGAACCGCTGCAGGCCTCCGGGACGCAGCATCCCCTGTGGCCGACCAGAATGAAAGTGTTGTGGAAGATTTACAGAAGCTGAGTCGAATGCTTAGAAGGATCATGGCCGTTCAACAAGATGCTGAGGAGAGGGAGATCAATGACAGGTCGGTACGGCTGTGGTTGGACGAGCTGAGAGGCGTGGCCTACGAAGCAGAGGATGTGCTCGACGAGTATCACTATGAAGAGCTCCGAGCTATCGTGGAGAGTGGAGATGCTGCCATTCAGATGTATCACAAGCAGGACAGGGGTATGCAATTGCAAGCTCACTAGCTCAGGCTCACACTACTTTTCATACGTTTTATGGTCAGAGACCTGAAAATGCAGGATTCGTTAAGCTTAAAATCCCAGTTCCGAATTTAAATGAAACCATGTCATTATTGAATCGAAATCAAAATAAGCTGACAGCCGTCCTACAAGTCTACAACCTTAGCTTGTAAAAATTGATCTGGACTTAAATTTTCCTTTTTTTTTTTTTGTAGAATTAATGTTAACTCTCTCTCTCTCTCTCTCTCTCTCTCACTTGTGTCTCATGGTACTTTACTTGTTGCATACAAGATGCTTGATAAATTGTCCGAGTGACTATGTCATCACTGAATGGGGACCTTATAAATATAGCACAATGCTTGCCTCACTAGCTCTTACGTATCATGTATGCTAGCTTGAGCTGTTCGCTTGTCCTACAGTTGTCATTCTGCTACCCGTGACTAGGAGTAAAAGCTGTTAAAGAAGTATATGTGACTTCATTCCTTGTGCATGTCATCTGAAAACATATTATAAGTGTTCTTTTTTTTTCCCCCTCGTTTAATCTTTATGGAATTTGCTAAGAGTCTAAAATAAAATGTGTTCATTTTCTACAGGGATTAAGCGAAAATATGCTGAGGTGTATGAATCATCCTCCCTATCTTCATCATCTACTGCTATCAAGATCTCAATTCCAGATGGGATGGGTGAAAAGATAAAAAATATAACAGAAAGGTTTCAAGAGATCTCAAATGCTCGCCGGGATCTACATTTGAGGGAGCCCGATGGGATCAGGCTGATTACTGCTCAACAAATACGACCACCAACCAGTTCTCATGTGGATGAGAGAGCAATATTTGGTAGGGAGGAGGAGAAGGAGAAGATCATTAGCCTCCTTAACACTTCAAGTGGTCCCAACTTTATGGTTCTTCCAATTGTTGGGATGGGCGGTTTGGGCAAGACCACACTTGCTCAGCTAGTTTACAATGATTCTAGGGTTTATCAGTTTTTTGACAAGAGATGTTGGATATCAGTGTTTGAGAATTTCGATTTAGTGCGTCTAACCAAAGCTATCATTGAAACGATGTGTGAAAAGGATGAGAGTTATCATTGCTTTACTGAGCTAAGCAAACTCCAAGATATTCTAAAGGAAAAGATAAGTGGTGTTAGTTTAATTCTTGTACTAGATGATGTGATGAATGAAAAAAGAGATGTGTGGGAGTGCTTTCAAGGTGGTTTTATGGGTGCTAAAACTGTAAGAATTTTGGCAACAACTCGGGATACATTGGTTGCTAGAGTCATGCAAACCACATCACCTTTTCACTTGAGTGTCCTACCTGAAGAAAATTGTTGGTCGTTGTTCAAGCATTTTGCTTTTGGCAATAGGGAGGCAAACGAAAATGCAAATCTGCTTGAGATTGGTCGTGGCATTGTTGAGAAGTGCAAAGGCTCACCGTTGGCCATAAAGGTACTTGGAGGCATTCTTCATTATGAAATGGATGTAGAGAAATGGAGAGAGGTTCTGGAGAGCAATATATCAGAAATAGATGAAACTGGAGAGATTATGCCAGCATTATGGTTAAGTTACCGGAAATTGCAGCATCATCTTAAGCCATGTTTCCTGTATTTATCCATGTTTCCCAAAAATACACCATTTGAAAAAGGCATGGTGGTTAGGCTATGGATGGCGCAAGGATATATTAAAGGCAATACAGGAACTTTGAAAACATTGGAAGAGATAGGAAGTGAATATTTTGATGAATTGCAAGGCAGATCACTTATTGATCGTGGCCGGTGGTTCAGCCAGTATGTTTTGCATGATTTAGTACATGATTTAGCAAGTTTAATTTCTCAAGGAGCATACCAGCCTGGTATAAAGAATGAGCAACAATGGAATAGTACCTGCAAAATGCACCATCTGTACGTAACCAAAGATCATGAATTATCAAATTGTTTACCATTGTGCAGCCACAGGGCTGTTCGAACAATTATAAACAAATGTCCAACAAAGGACTTTTTTGAAGATGGTATCTTGTCTAAGATTGCTAGTGTGCGAGCTCTTCATTCGATACACCCTGTTAAGCTAAATATCGTTGGCACGTTGAAGCACTTGCGCTACCTTTATGTTACTGACCATAAAAGCTTAAGGCTTCCTGAATCCTTATGTCTTCTTTACAACCTTCAAACTCTGCATCTGTATTGTTTTTTTCTTCAGGAGTTGCCTAAAAATATGAAAAACCTTATCAACCTTCAGTATCTTCACATGGCTAGTGAAAGCCTCAAGCAGTTACCTGAATCTTTGTGTATTCTTTACAAACTTCAAACTTTGGATATGAGATGTTATAATCTTCAGGAATTACCTGAAAATATGAAAAACCTTGTCAACCTTCGGAATCTTCACCTGGCCAGTGAAAAAATCAAGCAGTTACCTGAATCTTTATGTATTCTTTGCAACCTTCAAACTTTGGATCTGAGATGTTATAATCTTCAGGAGTTACCTGAAAACATGGAAAACCTAGTAAACCTTCGATATCTTCAGCTGCACAGTATAAAAATCAAGCGGTTACCTGAATCTATCTCCCAGCTCCGGAAGCTGCATACATTATCACTGAAATGGTGTCGTGAACTCAAGGAGTTACCAAGGAGCTTAGAGCAGTTAACTGAGCTTCGCATTCTAGATTCACCCATAGTCAACAAGCCATATGGGATTGAAGAATTAAAAACTCTTAAGCCTTTAACAGGGCATTTTAATGTCATGGATCATGGCATGATGGGGGGGTTGGGGGAGCTTGAGGATATAAATGAGCTTAGTGGGCTGCTGTGCATATCAGGGCTCAAAAACATTGGTGATGTGGATTGCTCCTCAAAAGCCAATCTTGCTTCAAAGCCAAATCTAAACAAGTTATTTTTAGATTTTGAAGAAGCTGATCATGTTGATTGTGATTGCCAGGAAAAATTCAAACAATATGATCAGGCTAGCAGTAGATTTGGGAAACATCTAGATGCTCTCCATTCATCTGTCATTTCAAGTAATGTTACAAAAAATGAGAATGTTGAAAAGAAACAGGAAGGTGTACTTGAGAGCCTCCAACCTTGTGGTACCATCACAGAACTTAAAATATTACATTATGGTGGAAAAAAATTTCCTTCTTGGTTGATTAATTTGTTGCTACCGAAACTGACAGCTGTTACTATTGACTGCTGTAGTGAGCCCAACTCCTTACCCCCATTTGGTCAACTTGCATATCTCAGATTTCTCAGCATATCTGGTGGTACTGCTATTAGTGAGCCCAACACATATTTAGTTTCTCCCATGCAGCCCACATACTTGCTATCAGGAAATGGTGGTACTGGTGTTTCATTCCCATCACTTGAAGTGCTATTGTTGAGGAACATGCTCTATTTGGAGTGGCAGACACATGACGACGACTTCCCATGCCTTAAGAAACTCAAAATAGAAAATTGCCCTCAGCTTGGTAAAATTGCAGCAATTCCACGGGAAGTTAGGGAGTTGGTGATAAGAGATTGTGGTTGCCATGAAATTCAATTTTCTTTTGAATCTAAGATTCAAGACATTTTGATTTCTGGCTGTGGAGAGCTTATCTTAGTTCATTTCATGGGTGGTGACTTACCTAATCTTGAGAACATATTTATCTCAAACTGCCAAGAGTTAATATCAATAAGTTGGAGCAATGTTAATTCCACTGGAGATGTTACCTTGGAATACTGTCCGAAATTGAAACTCCTAACCATTCCATCAGGAATAAAAAAACTGAAGATATCTTATTGTGATATCCAGGACATCTTTTTCTCTTTTCAATCTAATATTCAAAAGGTTGATATCTCTCACTGTCCAACACTCCCCTCAATTTGCTGGGAAAAAACATCCTTTCATGCAGAACTCTTATCCAATGATTGTCCTAAATTAAAGAAAGGACTGGAAAACTTGCTAATGTCGTACTGCTCCATTCTCCATTTTACCGTGAAGACTCTGTCACACTCCATTACCAAAAGGGCTGACATTCATGACTGTCCCAGAATGGATTTGGGTATAATATATGTCTATCAGGTAAAGGATCACCATGTTCTAATCCTTTCATATCCTTTTCGTTATTGAAAATATAAACCTAACTAATTAATATGATTAAGGTTTGTGTTTAGAAATAATAAAGGTTTGAATTCTAAGAGCTGCTGACGGGGTTCTTGACCTTGTTCAAGAGGTGTACTAAATGAAAAATGTCCAGATTTATCGACTCATTCTACATTGACTGCTTGTTGGAAAGTTTCCTAATATCTTAATAGAAGAATATTTTCTTTGTATATTTGGAGAGTTGAATTAGGAAAGATGATATTTTTTTTACTATTTTTTTTTTGAAGGTAGGGAGGGGACCTCTCCTACAATTTCATTGAACGAAAAGTTTTCGTACATAAAAGAGTGTTGTATTATGAAAGATAGGATGTCTTTCTTTATCTAGTGGTGTGGTGTGGTGCAGTAGAGAGAGTATCATGTTTTCTGAAGAATATTATATCCCTTTTTTGATTAACGAAATTCAGTACTTTACTATTCTCTATCCTTACCGGGCAACCTTAAGAGTAGGGTTAGAAAGTTGACAGGTGACCAGCGATCTGGCATCAAGTGCATTGATGAAAGTGGATATAATGGTCATTATTAGGTAGAGACAGTGTATGTAATGTTCATTAAAGTCATTATTAGATGAAAGTAGATGTAATAGCCTTAAGGTCATTATTAGATAGATTAAAGGTCATCATAGGTCTATATATGCATTAGAATAAAATTGTGTACTTTAAAAGTCAAGTAGAGACAAATATTGAGATTTAAGTGAGAAATTTCAGAAATTATTTTCAACATGCATATCTTTTACATCTTTCAATTACACTGATAATTTATTTTGGCCATGCAACAGAAGGATACAGTGGTTAAAGAGCTGAATGCAGAGTCTTTAGAGGTGGAATCATTAGCATGCCCACTATTGTTTCACCCGAGCTGTCAATGGACAATGCTGAATATGTCTTCGTTAGTGACACTGGAGATATCGAGCTGTAGCAAGGTCATATCAGTGACAGGACTGGATAATCTCAGCAAGCTCATTTTCTTGAGCATATCAGGTTGCCCAGAATTATGTGATTGGAAGGACAAACGACTTCCAGTAGCACTCAAGTACCTGGAACTGGAGTGTTCTGACAAGCTGCAATCTCTACCTTTGCTGTCAGTCGAAAACCAGGCTAGCGCTCTCAAGATTCTTGTAATAATTGATTGCCCCAAGCTGTCTGTTTTGGAAGGTTTTCACGGTTTGATGAACCTGAGAATTGTGGAACTACGACGCTGCAGAAACATAAGCATCTCTCCTGCTACTGAAAACCTCAACTTCAGACCTCGCATTACTATCCGTGGTTGTCCTCTGTTGAGAGACTGGTGCCGGAGAAACAGCATCACTTACGACTAGCGCAAGGTACAACATCAAAATTAGAATTATTTGTGATAGATTACTTAGAATCCAGAGGTTCTTGACTATATTGAAACTAAATCCAGCTAGTAATGAAATCTTTGGTATTTATGCTCGAATTACTTTTTAAGCCTTCATTGACACATAAAGCAAAGTACATGTTTCATAAGATAAAAAAAAGAATGGCAGAAATAAATAGGTGATTCTTGGTACCGTAAGATACCATGTGTTATTGTTTTAAACAGCTAGTACTAATAATGGTTTCCAGTGTAAAATCCTTTAGAGGCATAGCTTTTCTGCTTGTCATTTTTACAGCCAATTTTTGGTGGGAAGTTCAATCCTATTGACTGCCCGTACTCTTAAAGTTCAATTTTTGAAGCCGTGAATTTCTCTAAGAGATGTCATACCATAGAAGATAGTCATCTTCTGTTACAGTTCCAGTGCAGTATCCTTTTACCATAATAGCTGAAATTTCATCACATAACTGGAAATGCATCAATTTGATACTGAAATCCGATTTCAATTATTCCTGGATTTTTTTTTTCTTCGAGATATTGACAGCAGCTGTCAAGTGCTATTTATTATTCCTGGACTTACCGTCTATCAGTAACAATTATGAGATCTTGGTACATGTGTGTACCTAGGCAGATGCATAGATTAAATTAGCTTGTGTAATAGTTACATGTACTTCAATAATTCAGGAGTGTAGCGAAGAATGAGATTTGATATGTGCAATGATATTCCGGAAGGTAGTGAGAGAAGCAATACTGACGATGTACATTGTATTGAGTCACATACAGAGACGGAAGAGAGGTTAACATGCCCAATACTTGTGATTCATTAAATTGGTAGTGCAGAACCAAATCCGTGTCGGCTCTTTTGTTTTTATCTATTCATTTATATTAAAGAATGAAACAGTAAACTAGTTCCATTAATGAACAAAGAGAAGTTAGGCAGATGCAAATTAAAATATGAAAAATGTCAGATTTACTATTTACAAAAAAAGTGCAATAAAGAAAATATTTCAGTGTATTGAAAAAGCCTTTTTTTTGTTCAACGTAATTAAGCTATAATTCCAAATAATAATTCACTATGTAGCGCTGATTATATGTTATTTTATTAAATATTGAGGAATTTTGAGTGGCGGTCCATCTCAAATGTAATGCTTTCTGATTGGATTTTGCTCCAGTTAATAATTTGGATATAGAATTGCAGTATAAAGCCTTCATCTTACGTGTTCTATTTTTTCTTAAATGCAGTAGGAGTAAAAGATGGAAGGTGCAGTATAAGCAGAGAGTGGAACATGTGGGCTGCAAATCCGGAGTTAGAAGGTATCTTTTCCTCCATATTTATTTTGACACATGGAATACATCTCTCATGTAGTCTAGAGACTTCTATTTTAGTTTTATTCGTGTTGGTTTATTCTGATATTCTGATATGCTTTTCAAAAACTACAATTTCTCTAAGATCATAATTTATAGAAGGCATGTGTGATTTTTTTTTTTTTTTTCAATTTTACCTTTCAAATTTACAACCTAAAAGTTCTTCTATCTTGAAGCATATATTCGGATAAGCTTAAGAGAGCGTTCAGTCAAGTTGCAGATTCATCATAACTTTAAGGCAAAAGTCGAGTAGTATGTGCATTCTATTTAGCAATTAAATATATTTCTACTTATAGATTCTTACTTACAATTTTATTGATCATTTTGTATCGTGTTTACTGTTTAGTGATTATCACCCATTTTTGCTTAGCGCCAGGTCTGCCGATAGGAGAGGAGGAGACGAGAGTGAAATGGAGAAAAATAAGCTAGTGGGAAGGGTTTAGAGAATAGTCGGAGTTCTTTTTATTTCTTATATATGGCCTGGTCGACTGGTAGATTTCAGCAAAAAATAAAAAAAAATAAAAATAAATAAATAGTATGGCCGAGTGGTGTAAAGTGCAGGGCGATTGCCGATTGGTGTTTGCAGCCATTGGCAGATCCAGTAAGAAAGGATGCAGGCCAACATAGCATTTTTTTTTTTTTTTTGCATATACATGCCTATATAATACTTTTGTTACATATGTATTGTTTCTTAAAGAAAAGCCATATTGGGTATGGAGAAAATTTGCCGGAAAATATTAAATATACCATGGATATGATAATTCATATATAGAGTGTGGAACTTGAACTTGGAAGGAGTGCATTTTCGCTGAGGAGGATATATTATACCTCGGGGCTTGTTAGCCTGTTGGGTAAGTAATGCACATGTGCGCTGAGTTATATACCTTGACGACCATTCAAATTATCTCAGAAAAACTAAATTAGTTTTTCAGCCTTTATTTATACCAACTTGCTTATCCTTAAACCCTTAAAAGTATATCAAATTAGCCTCTAAATTTTCAATTCCAAATTAACTTGGTCTCTTTTTGAAGTTGGTAGTTGGTACAGATTAAAAACAACAGACCAGTTTGATTCTTTTGCAAAAGTCTGAAAACCAAAAACTGGTTTAACCCTTTTTATCTTATAAAGGACTCAATAGTCCTTAACCCAAATATCAACACTTGCTTACTAAAATATAAGGGGCAGATGATATCGATTGGATTTGAATTGTCCAATCGATATACCAAACATCCGCATTATTTCATATTCCAGCTACCAAACATACGCTATACAATACAACAGGCCCTCAATGATTTTACATTCGAAAATAATCAGGAAAAGAAAAATATATATATCTCATTTCAGCTCTTAAGAACTATGCCTACATACCTTACAGCATAAATAAATACAAGAAAAATTAGATGGCTTAAACATAGATACACCACCAGTAGATAAAATGTCTAAATGGCCATAATTCATGAACAAAAAGAATTGGCAAAATCTGACATTAAAAATAGAGAGTTTGAATATATTGTTACTCTTTAATAGGTTTTTTAATTGATATAGTCCATATTAGGTCAGCGTCAGAAGAAACAGTGACCTTGTCTTCTTTGACAACATTTGAAGTGCTTATCAACCCACCAAAACTCATAGCAGTGTCACCTGAACAAAACAAGAACTCAAACTTGTCAAGAACTAGAGAATTTTAAATATAACTGAGAAACTGTTCTGCCAGAAGCCATCCAAATAACAAACACCAAATTTCCAAATAATTACAGGTCATCTCTCTGTGGATTGAATTTGAAATCAAAATCCTTGGATGAAGAATAATACATTTTACAATTAAAAAAAAGCCAGACCATTATAAAGAGAACACTTATTCCCCATTTCTCATTTTCATTTACAATAATTGCAGTTTTGCTAGTCATTATGATGCAGCATTTTATCACATTTAAAAGTAAGCTTTCATTTTAGTTAAAAGGAAAAAGGAAGAGCTTCGTATCAACACCTAAGAAACTTCTTCAAATAATCATAATACCCAGATAAATGATTGATAACTCCTCCTCGAGTAAATCAGAAGCCTGCATGTTCCAATTTTTTTTTTCAATAAATAGTCAAAAACTAGCCAAACTGCCTCTCGCTCTTAATGATGAATGAGAAATGATCAATGAGGGATGCTTCAGAAATTCTTTAAACCAAAGAAATATATGTTACTTTTCTTTTATATTACAAGGAATATATCAAACACTTTGGAGGGGCTACTCTTGAACACACTGACCCAGAAACCATACAATTAAATAAAAAAATGGAAAAATATATGTAAATTAAAAAGTAAACGTGTTTACTTAGATTCCACTGGAGTCCAGTGGTGCTGGTACGGGTGGATGGTGCACCAATAGGTATGAGGCCACAGTGTGGGCCCTCAACTGGCAGTTGGATGTGGATCACATGAGAGTGCGTCTTGGGGAGGAGGTGGATCAAGCAGTCATCAGATAAGAGCACAATCCTGAGGTTTGAAAATCGATGCAAGACATTAATATTTCCTATTTCATGATCGAACCTACCACCAAGTGCGCCCACCACAAGTATGCATAGCTGTGTCAAGATTAAAACAATAAAAGCACATGAGCTGCAGTCATATTTGGCACAAAAATCCTAGAATTACAAAGGACAGCATAAGGAATTAAGATGGTATAAGGTAATTGCAGCAGAGTGCACAGGATAAACTTTTACTGGATAGAATGTGTAACTATTGTTACATTTCTTTTAGTTGATATTCATAAAATTCTAACCAACAGAGAATTGAGAAAAGACATTTAGTTAGACCAAAATGCCACGGTTAGACAATTCTTACATAAGCCCAAAGAGAGAAAACATTTAAAATACTTTACACCAAAAAGAGATCTGCTAATGGGCTGCTTATGTCCAGCAAACAAATTTTCATGTCGTGATGATCAATCCACATTGTACGATATGATCTACACATCAGAATCTCGTAGGAAACCAATTATACTACTTCTAGAATTTTTCACTATCTTTTTTTCAGATTTTTCAAAGATTATGTATTTGCGCAAACAAATATTTTATATTTTTACTATTTAAGGGTCATCTTTGAAAAATCTGAAAAATAGTAAAACTTGGTTACGTACTACCTTTGAATATGAAGATCACATTGAGCAATTGACTATCTCAACACGAAAAGGTATCTTTTGGATTGTGATTATGGAAGCTAGAAAGGCCCTTAAATCTTTTCACTTCTACATCTATCTAATAGTAGGATGACCTACCTTAGATTTGTCTTCTATCGGAGCAGAATCGCTGACATAAGCAACACATTTATGCAGATCTGTTGTATCCTGATCATGTGATTCATCCAATATTCTCACACCCTGCATACAATTCATGCAAATATATCAACATCTTTAAAATCACAACTCACTAACTATGAGACAAGTCATGTTACAAAGTAAATGTTACTTGGATTTGAGCTTACTGATTAAGAGGCACAGATTTTTGTCCCTTAAGGTATCTATTCATATTGTAAATATATAAATCCTTACTTATTTTGGTTAAACAAATCAAAGGATTCACCAAACATAGTATGTTGAATGTGATTAAGCTTAATTGAGCTCAAGTATACCAAATTCAGGTAGAAATCTTTCACGTCATCTCTGATGGAATCCAGGTCTCCTTTGATTACATGTGGAGTATATCTGAAAATTAAGAACAAGAGATTAAATAAGAATACTAACACTTTCCATTCTTCCTTTTCACACAAAAGACATACCACAGAAAGCTAGGTTACTACAAACAAGAAAACCTTCTTATTCTTGCTTTATTCTCAATTATGTTGTTGTCGTTATTAAGTGATTTGTTGAGACCATTTCCAGTTTCCATGAAGAAAATAAAAATAGGAAAAAGTATCTGAGACATATGCCCCAATTTAAAAGACAAGGACATATAATTTAGATCAGAGACATCATAAATATAGTAAAGGTAAAGTAAGGGAATAAAGTTGGAGACCATTATTAATATAGTTGATTTATATTGAGAAGGAACTATTTGATATGGTAAATAAAAAGCAATTAAAGGATTACCAAATTGAAATTCACCATCTTATGAAGGAAAACTCTGCAAGTAGTATTTTTTTATTTTAGTTGTTTAAATTTTTTTATTATTTTAAATTCTATAAATCAGACAGCTTTCAGAATTGTATTGGTTTTTAAGTTAACAAATAAGGATTTATTTAATTTAAACATCCTATTAAGTATTGACAAATGGTAGATGTCAAATCAAGATGAACTTCACTTGTAATTATTCAAATTTATTGATTGGCTTGTTGCGTTAAATTAAGGATTTAAATTGAACAGGTAGAGAAATGAAAAGCAACATATTGTTAAACTCAACAAAGCTGTAGAAAAAGGAGGAGACAAAAGGATAACCTGAGTCGAACTTGTTCTGGGTCCTGATCTGGGAACAATTCGGGCATACCGTCATAAAGCCGATTCGCACCTCCATCCGCACAAACCCTCAGTTGTGCTGCTCTACACAGAATTCCAAGCACAGATATGTTGTCAGAAAACTTTTGCATAAAGAGTATATAAATCTTTGGATTTGGTGCATCTTTGTAAGAAGTAAAGTTGCGAACGGATTAAATTTGGAAAGAAACTGATATTTGCAATTATTATCATATCGAGTAATTATGCTTGCTTATTGTAAACAATCAACACAAAGCCCATAAGGAGAAAAGATAGGATAAGGAGAAGGATAAGGTACCCCGATTCCAGAGGAGGGGTGCGAAGCGGGGAAGGCGCTGGTTGAGCACGATGAGGGCGTAAGTTAGCGCAGGTGGAGGTGCGTCGGGCAACGGCAACGGCAACGGCAACAGCTCTTGCGGTTGCGGGAGGAGGAAGCTCGAAGCGTGCCACATCACCTCCATCACGTCGACGACGACGACGAGAGAGAGAGAGAGACGAATAGGGATGGAGGCGGGAATGAGAATGGGGAATGGATCAATGAAGAATGTAGAAGAAGAAGCAAAAATAAATAAATAAATAATTATAAATGAGGCAAATTAATTAATTAATTGCTTTTGTTTTTTTTTTTTATCACCCCTCAGAGTGGAACGATACGATTACGAACGGCCACGTCAGGAGGTTGTGGTCTGGTTAAGCTGGCCCTGAGGTAGCTAGCCTAGGAGGTTTAAGCGGAGTCTATTTATTTACTTTTATAAATTTTAAATAAACACACAGCCGTCTGTTTCTGTTTGTGTCACCATCATCTGTCGATGAATCTTATTCTTGCTGCCGATAAACGGCAAACATTTATATTGAGTGCGCGTTTAATATACTACTACTAAAACATCCCGCAAACATTTAGCTCGTTAACTTCTATTGAGTGCGCGTTTAATAAAAAGCTTCACAGAGTCGCAGCATGTTTGCTATTTCATATTTTCATGTTAAGAACTTGCCATCTTATTAGTCCGTAATAAGAACCGCTGCAACGATGTCTACAGAGAGTAGACACACCAATATGTCAACACATCACAGACTTCACAGTTGTGGGTTGACTGCTTAGGGTATGTTTCATAAGGGGTGAATGAGGGAGAGTGAAGAAAGAGGTGAACTGTCATTTTTCTGTTCATAGAGTTCACTGGCTCCCAAACTAAAAAAACACAATAGAAATCTAGGTGAATGAATAATAATGGAGATAAACTCTATATAGAAATTTGATCAATCTGATCACTCCCAAATTTAAAGTGAACTCTATTTGTTCCCTTACATTTTTTTTTCTTACTCTTCCTCTTCCCTCTTGTTCCTGGAGCAAGGGCAGTTCGGACCAGCAAAAGTCCAATTTTTCTGAAATCGAGTTTTGTCTTTTGTTCCCAGTTGGGAAAATTTGTCCCCCGAGTTGAAAAGGAATGGCAAGCATTAAATAGTGACTAGTGAGAGAGAGACAGGCTGGCGAAAAAGTCTAAGAATTCTTTTTTTTTTTTTTTGCGGAACAAGTCTAAGAATTGATTTAATATTAACACCTACAGGATTGCAGTTGTATTTTTGGATTTCTAATTAATATTTTTGTTTCTGTTTAACAGCTGGTTGTACAAACCAGACACGTTATTATTTTTTAATAAAAAATAGTTCATAATCAAGTGATATAAAATTATAATTACATATATATTCAATTAAAGTATTCATATATAAATTAAGCAATCATCGTCTATTAAAAAATGCTTACAACTAATAATGAAAAAAAATGATCGAGTTAATATCAATGTGACAAGCCAAGGATTTGTAGCTATAAACTCATCATTAATATTAATTGACCGTTATCTTTTATTTTTGTGTCATGCTATATATTGTAAGAGCACGTCTAACACGTTCGAGAGCGATATATGTGTGAACGAATATATATATTTTTAGAAGGCACTACTTTCAGCGATGTCAAGCTTGCTTCGAAATATATACGACCGTTAATTTATTTCCGTGTCCCAAACGGTTTTGTCAGGATAGCAGCAACATGAACCAGCCATTGTAAATTTGTTACACAATGTCGAGAAAATCACAAAGCATTACAACAAAATGGGAAGTATATATATATATATATATATAGATATATATATATATATATATATATATATATATGCAAATATACATAGAGCTGGAATTCATTTACAACAAATTAGTTTTGTTTTATCTCAAGTCACAAAATCGCCAAAGAATGAATTATGTCTTCCCATTTCTAAATGACATATCATATTTGTGTAAGAAAAAACTAGGGCTGCCAATGGGTACGGTACGGTAGAAGGTATTTTCATACCCGCACTCCGTTAAAAATTTCTTTACCCATACCCCACCCGTATCCGTTAAAAAATGACTTTACCCGCACCCTACCCGTACCCGTTAAGAAATTACGGTAAGGGTACGGTAATGGTACATAATGGGTAATAATAATATTATTAATTTAATAAAAATTATATAATGTGCTAAATAAATAACATCAAATAAATATACAAATAAAATACAATATTTAGATAATACTTTACATATAATAAAAATCATAAAATTTATTCTCATTAAAAAAATCTATATAAATAATTATAAATTATAATATAATAGAGTGCAAATTAATTTTTTCATCAATATAAACAAATTTCGATGAAGATCAAAACCAACACCATATCTAATGAAATATGCTAATTATATGATTATATATTACAAGAAATGCTATGGTGCATCGCGATATATTGAGCCTTTTGTACATCGCGGTCATATCGATCGATAGCTTTACAAATTGACAAATCTAATTAAACCAATCAAATTTATATATTTATATCTCATAAGAAACCAAATTTTATACTTTTGAAATTTTTTTTACTATTTTTTCGAATTTTCTAAAACCAGCCATTTTTAGAATTTTCTTATTATTAGTTGGTATCCAAAAAATTAGTTGGTATCCAAAAAAGAAAAATTTTAGAAAATAAAAAAAATAGTAAAAAATTTCAAAAAATATAAAATTTGGTCTGTTATGAGATTTCAATATATAGATTGGATTGATTTAATTAGATTTGTCAATTTGTAAAACGATTGACGGATAATGATCGTGATGTACAAAAACCTAAATACATCGCGATGCACCATAGCATAATATATTACATATATATTTATAAAATTTTACCCATTAGATAATGGATACGAAACAAACCTTACCCGTATCCGTTAACTTAACGAAAATTTTTCTTTACCCATACCCATATCCATTAGTCTAGCGAAAATAAAACTTTACCCATATCTGTCTTATTGAATGCGGTACGGGTACGATAAATGGGTAAACGGGTTCATTTACAGCCCTAGCAAAAACTACTTGAATGCAAGTCGCTAAAATCTAGTCACTTTTTAATTAAACTAGTGGGGTCCCGCCCATTGCGTGATCTTTTTTTTTTTTTTTTTGATCAGTTGTCAATAGATTGACAATATAATATTTTTGGTAGTATGTAGGAATTATAGATTGAGTATATTAGGAAAAAGAAAACTCATTGATATTGTAATACTTTTATAGCTGTAAAGCATGTTTCTTTAGACCATAAATATAAGGTTGGGCCAAAATCTGTACAAATTTAAATAGAACGGAGTTAAATATGAGTGTGTAAAATAATACAGTTATCCACAACCTGAGAAGCAATCAAGAACGCCATTCGTGTTTGGAAGCAGCATTTTTGGAATTCAAAAGCAACCAAGTTAATACATGCTAAAGTTTGCTACGCCACTTTTCTTTCTCCAAAACGGCTCTAGAATGTGAGGGACCTGGATGCAAATACGATGAAAACTTAGATTTTTTTTTTCATAATGTCTACTTACTAATTTTTTTCCTTTTTGTACACATCATCAAATACTACTATATTCTAAGAGCAAACTAAAAGTGCAGAACTTGGTATTATTAATCAAAACCAACTAAAAGAAATAAAATTAGTCTATAATTTTACTTACTGGTAAATGACAGTAACAAATACTGATCACTTTACCCTTGGAAAGAAATAGTGATTCGATATCCCCATTGAGGTTGACTTTTGTTTAAAAATTTTAATAAATGGTAATAAAATTGCCCTGGTGAAACTAAACCCTTCATATTAATCACAAATTATAAAAATACATGCAATGTAAACTTTTACCTTGTTAATAAAGAGCTGCTGTCATCTTTGCAAACTTCATTTCAAATTTGGACATCATAGGTTTATCTGCAATATTGTGCAAATAATTAAAAAAATGAAAAGGTAAAACCAAAAATGTAATTTTCATAAAAAGGGGAAAAAAAAAGCAACCGTAATGTTCTTCTACAAATAAATTTAAACCAATTGATTTCATGAGCTGTAACATTATTAATGAGATATAATTAAGAGACACTCATATTCAATTATTTTGCATTGAAATTATTATTTTATATTCTATCAGGGAAATTTGAAAATGAATTGACAGAATAACCAATTATGCACCATTTCCAAAAATGCCCTTTGTACTTAGCTTTCAATTACAGAATCATCAGCACCATTTAGTCTGATAAGTAATATAACAGTACTATTAGCAGTTTATGAGTACTGTGTGTAGCACTTACATAATTTTCAGCGTTGACAATAAACTTCACCAAGATGAATCTAATTGTAGCAGAAATGGCAACGGTATAAACTGAATATGTCATTCGAATGAAATATATAATAAACTATATAAAAGACAAATACAAATCACCTAAATGCTATTGTTCTAAAGAAGCATAAAAAGAATCCATACTGTTTACCACGGCCGAAAGATATGTCTTTAGAGCAGAAACATAAGTTGGGTCAACAACACAAACCTAAAAAAGTCGAAGTCTTAAAAGATGCTATAATGTTACCTCAGATACCTATTGAGCACAACCTGAGAAGCAATCAAGCACGACAGTTAGTGTCAGATAGCAACACCCACACTTGCAAAGCACATCATAATATACTGAAAATATAAAAACAATATATTAAGAGTAAGAACAGAAAATTAATGTCAATAGTATTTATCAGCTAATCCTTTCCATTATTTTAACATCCAAAACCAATCTAATTATTTTAGTTTTATAAAAAAAAAGAACATCTAACAAAAACCAGCAAAGTGTTTCTATTACAATAAAATTGTAGTAGTTAGGGCTCCAAATAAGTGCTGAGCTTGTGGCACCTCTAAATAGCGAAGAATGATTCATAGGCACATGTTAAGCATAAGAAAAGGTCATTTAAAACTAATTTTTGTAAAACTTGAATGCGTACCAGATTACTTATTTAACAATTGAAGGGTAAATAAAATGAAACCTATTAGCCTAAGCCTTACTGTACAGTGATCGGTATTCTTCATTTTGTATGCTGCGAGTAGACCTCCTCCTTATACCTTTGTAACTGATATGAAAAACAGAAGAGAAATGAGGGGAAATAATTTGTAAATAATAATCTTCTCTAAAATGAGGATCGCTTTACCTTAAAGATGGGTTTCTTGAAAAATAGACTAATCAACTTGTTTGTTTAGATCGTACATATAAGTTCAACCAGCCAACTTGAGGTCTGATCACAACTTCCCTAATTCACGTGTAAACTGAAATCAACAGAAAAAAGGCACACAATAGTAGAATAGTGCACCAATGAGGCATGATTACATTAAAGTTTGAACATATACATTAACCTTAAAAATTAACCTAACATAATTATGATCATAAAACCGTCATGAACTATGACAAAACATTGGATACCTGCTGATCACAACTTCGAAGCTCCACTGTAGTTTGTCTCCACCACAATTCCACATGCTAACCTAGCCATGAACCAAAGCTATAAGTAAAAATCAACATTTAAGAGAACCAATTCCCAACCATACATCAACATAAACCAAAACAACCGAATTAAAAGTTATGCAATTTTGTAAAAATCAGCCATGTATAACTGATTCCAAGTCATGTAATAGCTTGTGAGTGATCTCCATGAGCTAATTCCGCACAAATGAAAATAACATCATAAAAAAGAAAGATATATTCTTACCGCAGAAAGAAGTTTCATTCGTTTTGGGCATTAATGGGTTAAGCCTTCACCATAATCAATGTAAGCCCTACATGTCCATAAACGAAATAATATGCACATAAAAACTAACGGATTTATTTAGGCTGCCAAATTCTTCGAAGAAGAAAAGAACTTATTTAGATTTTTGGAAAGGGAAAAAATGTCAAATTTTAGCACAATTATTTTTTGGCAAGGGGACATTTGTATCAAAATGATAATAATAATCGCATAAATCTCTCTAGATTACTATGGGCGAGAACTTCTCATATTTGTTATAATAATTGTTCTTGTTACATAATTAAATCAAGGTAGAAGAAAATATTTGTTAATGAAACATATAATTGAACATAACTCAATTGATATATCACATATGTTCCTATCATGTCTTTTTTATTTAGCAAATACAAAAGCCTGATTGTAGAGGGCTGATTTAATTGTATGCACAATTTAAGTGTTTAGCATTTGAAAATTAACAGTGACTTCTTTTTATTTCTCATATTAATCATAATCCACCAAAATTAACTAAGTTAAAAAGAAAAAATAGATTCTGCATCACACAGTAAACATCCACCAAGGTTTAGACAGAATTAACATTTGTAAATAGCATTTCGAATCTAACTTATGAATTTTGTACTGGTTTTACTCCTTGGTGATAGATCAGGAAGTGGTGTACGAAAACTCTATGTGTAGGCGAACTTGAATAGTCTCCTTTAGTCATTATCACCTTGGATCTGCCAAAATAAAACGCGAGTTGTTAGAAAATAATACAAAATATTAAGACTACCTTTAAGAAACAATTGGCTTGGGGTCTCTGTACTTTCACTTCCCTTTTTTTTTTATCACCCCTGGATTAATATTCATTAACAGTCCATGGACCTGGATTAATATTCATTAACACTTAAACATAACACCAGAAAGACCAAAATCAAATACATAAAGAGTACACCAAGTACTTTACCACAAAAGGTAGTACAATCTCACATTGAAATATCAACAGATTGGAAAGATTGAAAACCTTATTACCCCCATTTTTAAATGTTATATAATTGTGTACTTTGCAAAACCAAAGCACAAATTTACCCCTGTATATTCTTTTGTATAACACATAATACTTTTAGAGAATCAAATAGCAATCTAATCCACCTGTGATTACTTGCCAAGGACCTGAGAGTAACAGTACTGTGATCTGCTATTTTCATTTTAAGTCCATTGTTACACATCTAAGTGTAAACTTTAGTGTATCCTTGCCAGTACTGGTACAAATCTAACCCCAAAATACGATACAGAAGCAATGGACCCATACCAACAGAGTACATACTTTTAAATCACTAATTACTGCCAACCCCTATCCCTGAACCATCAAAAGCAAAACTAAAAAAATACAAAAATAAAATAGAATAAAATAAACAACTTTTAACTAAATGAGAAGTTGAATTATTTCTTCACTAAGAACAAAAATCAATCCTTGCTGCACTCACCAAAAAAAAAGAACAATCCATTTCTAGGCGGCTAAAAATTCTAGGTTTTCTCATTCGGAGGAAAACAAAGAGAGAAGATAGAAAAGATGGGACTAATGGTGGGGAAGTGCTTATAGAACGAAGAAATCGAAGAGGCAAGTGGGCGCGTTATACTCGCTAGATCAGTAGCACACGAAATCAAGTAAGAAGCAGACCGAGTAAAAGGAACGGCCTCCGTACACGACCCACATGGCTCCGTACAGCGGAGCACAGCGGAGCACAGCGGCCACATGACTCCTCCCATTTACCGGTCCGTCGAATGCATCGTAGAGACAGAGGGAGAAAAAGCAAGACACCCAAGGGCAAGCGAACTCTCTAGAATAAGCTCATCGGACGGACAAGATATAGTTAATCGGATGGCCAGGATGTTACGCACAGATTGAATGGCCATATCCAATTACTGTTCTCCAACAGTGCTCATGAACAGTTACGGATCCGGGTCTACTTGGCCAGAAATATTATATTTTCCGAATTGAGGCCACATTTCAAGTTATAAATCACTTAGGGGGCGTTTGGTTGTGTAGTAAGGGGTTGCATAAGTTAAGGATGCCTAAGTATTTATGTAGTGTTATGTAATGGATGTTTGGTTGCGTAGTAAGGATGAGTAATTTAATACATGCATAACTTCATATGAAAAGACTACAATACCCTTGCTTTTTTCTTTTTTTTAAATTCAATGGAGGTTTTAGTTTTATATTGAGATAAATCCTGCATGAATGAAAAACATTTTAGAGTCATTATGGGCCTATGGCTTACCTGCCAGTATACGCGGATTGAATTGAAATGGAGAAAACGACAAAAAACGAAAGGACAGGAGAGAATTGGTGAGAGGAATTAATTAGGGGTATCGTCGGAAAAAAAAGTCAGGAGATTCGATGCGTAACTTATGCAGCCTGAAGAGGTGCAATAAGTTAGCGCACTTAAGGACTCTTACGCATCAGGTGTTTGGATGCTTAAAGGCTGCATAACTAGTTACGCAGCCTCTTATGTATGAAACAAACGGGCCCTTAGTTTTCTTCTTGTTCATACATCGCTTAGTTTTCTTCTTGTTCATTTTTGTTCTTTATTATATGATTTTGGCAAATTCTCTCGTGTAAACTGGCCTAAAACTAAACCACTCATTCGGAATGATAAATGATTATAATTGATTAGCTAGGGCTTGCATGAATGGTCTAAATTTGAGTTCATATTACAGAAAAAATTATGCATGACAAAATTTGTCTATGACTTTTATTGAAAGATTGTCGCTAGGAATGACTTTCTAGAAGCGTTTTACTCTTCTTAGCAATGTATTTGTGCATATGAGTGAAAAGGAAACCATAACACATCGATCTCCGACCAACTGAATCTCTAAAAAAAGGTTCAAACATGAATTATTATTATATGATCACTTCCAATAAAAAGTCGTGTGAAATATTATTCTCCAAAAATTTAGGGGTAAATATCCGATTTGAAATGAAATAATTAAGGGTATATCGATATACAGAATATTAGAGGGGTATGTTACTGATTTGGTCTTTTTGTAAATAGAAACTTTTATCGTTATAATCAGCTATGATGCTAAATATGCATATAAAGTAAATAACTAAGAAAGTTTAATTTGTTGATTTGTTGTATTTGCATAAGAATAACAGTGGCGCACTGTTTTACCACATAATGAAATCCAGTTCTGTCAATTTTCACAACAGATACATGACCCATTCTAATCTAAACTAATACGCATAAACACGCCCCCGGGCCCTTTTCCTCGCCGTGTTTCCATATATAAATAGCACTTTTTCCCCGGGCTGTCGATGAAACTCGTTTACTCATTTACTCTATCCGTACCGCATTCAATAAGACGGGTATGGATATGATTTTATTTTCGTTAGACTAACGGGTATAGATATGGATAAAAAAAATTTCGTTAACTTAACGGGCATGGATACGGATAAGGACTATTTCGTACCCATTATCGAATGGATAAAATTTTACAAACATATATGTAATATATAATCATGTAATTAGTATATTTCATAAGATATGGTAGGTTTTGATCTTCATCGAAATTTGTTTATGTTGATGGAAAAATTAATTTGCACTCTATTATATTATAATTTATAATTAGTTATATAGATTTTTTTTAATGTCAATTGATATGAGAATAAATTTCATGATTTTTGTTACATGTGAGGTATTATCTAAATATTGTACTTTATTTGTATATTTATTTAATGTTATTTATTTAGCACATTATATAACTTTTATTAAATTAATAATATTATTATTATTCATTATATACCGTTATCCTACCCTTACAGTTAATTCTTAACGGATACGGGTAGGGTGCAGGTAAAACTATTTTTAACAGGTACGGGTAGGATATAGGTAAAGAAAATTTTAATGGATGCAGATATGAAAATATCTTCTACCGTACCGTACCATAACTATTGACGGATATAATTTTTCCAGATTGCTTTGTGCCGCATACGGCATACGGCATACATCAATCAGGTGCAATCTCTCTATAATTGTATTGTATAAGGAGCAAATAAGGAGAATAATATCTTATTTTGCATTGACCACGTTGATGCAAAATGATATGTGCGATATTATATATATATATATTTTTTATAAAAGCGATATTATATGCTATTATTAGTCCAGAGTCCAGACTATAGAAAGCATCTTTTAGTGCTGCAGAGTAGGAGTATCGCAAAAAAAAATTACAAGGCCAGTACTGTTCTAGACCTTATAGGCTCCGGCCCACAAATATTCCAATGAAAATCTCAAAAATTCTGAGCGAGAAAAAAAAGACTGGAACTGGATATTCCAAGGAAGCTTCCCTTCGCAGCACCCAATAGCCTGCCTACAATTTGGATGCATGTATAACTAGATATATTAAGAGAATGTATAATTATTATGTTATATGTACTAAAACAAGCAACTTGAACTGTTATCCGGACCACTTACCTAAATTTGCTTTCCAACTCCAAAGATAACACCGGCATGAACTCTTTTCTTTTTGTAGGTTATTTGATTACATCCAAGGAAAAAACTCTTTTCTTTTTGTAGGTTATTTGATTACATCCAAAGAAAAAACACATACAATGAGACAATAAAGATGACGGGTCCCGTGAATCGTGATCACTCAAGTCTCACCCAGCGACGGACCATTCTGTGCATCATCCTTTGTCGTGAGTTTCTATGTGCCAAAGAAGAATCAAGCAGATCCACCATCAGCTGACGGGCTCCACCATCAGCTGACGGGCTCCACCTTCAGAAGTGGGGACCCACGTATGCTGTGGTCAGGCAATTTAGTGGATTTGTGTCTGATGATTCCCTTGGTGAGGAGGCATTCGCTCTATATTCGAGTCTTCAGGGGTCTAATTGGGCATCAGCTGTGGACCAGGGAAGGAAAGCAGACCCCACATTGGCATATACTGTGGCACAGTACAACTCCCCATTTGAGTTTACTGGCAGGGTTAATGAGATATGGATGTTGTTTTCTCAGGAAAGTACCAACACAATTTGAGACTTGCTAGTTTCGAAAAAAAGTTAAGATGAAGAGTCTCCATTTAAGAGCTTTATTTTGGCAGAGTATATATCTGAATGACAATAATTTTGGTAATGTAGCAGCTCGTAATGTCCTAATTTCTTTAAGGAACAGAGCTTAATATAATGTAGAGATATTCCTTTTTCACGTGAGGAGAATAAAGTTTACAGATAGATGTAAAATACAAATAAAATTTTGTTCCTTGGTGATTGATTGGAGTGCCAACATATGTTATTACTGGCACTGATATTCATAAGCAAATTGACCTGCACTTTGAGGTATTTCATCTAGACAACTGATAGTGTATAGATACATTTCATCCAAAAAGACATTTGTACTTGCCTACGGGCTTTGATTTGCCAAAAATAAAAAATAAAAAATATTTTTGCAAAAGTATATTTTATATTTAAGTTTTAGGATTGAAGTGGTGATTTCCTCCAATAATTCAATTTATTCAAAAAGTTTAGATTATACATGGTAATTACGAATATAAAGTGCAAATAATACAATTCTGAGTATCATTTGAGCATTTCAATCGTTATTGGATTCATTCTAACTCATTTCATCACAACAATCTACATATAAACTCTTTATAATATCTAGAATATGATTCATATCTTATTTATTCATAAAGATTAGATTATACATAATAATTACGCATGTAAAGTGCAAATAATGCAATTCTGAGTATGATTTGAGCATTTCAATCGTTTTTGGATTCATTCTAAGTCATTTCATCACAATAATCTACATTTAAACTCATTATACCGTGGAGAATATGATTCATATCTTATTTATTCAAAAAGATTGGATTATACATAGTAATTACGCATATAAAGTGCAAATAATGCAATTCTGAGTATTATTTGAACATTTCAATCATTTTTTGATTCATTCTAAGTCATTTCATGACAATAATCTACATTTAAACTCTTTATACCGTCAAAAATATGATTCATATCTTATTTATTAAAAAAGATTGGATTATACAAAACAATTACGCATATATAATGCAAATAATGGAATTCTAAGTATGATTTGAGATTTCAATCGTTTCTGGATTCATTCTAAGTCATTTCATCACAATAATCTACATTTAAACTCTTTACACAGTCTAGAATATGATTTATATTTTATTTATTCAAAAATATTGGCTTATACATAGTAATTATGCATAAAAAGTGCAAATATTGCAATTCTGAGTACATTTGAGCATTTCAATCATTTCTGAATTCATTCTAAGTCATTTCATCACACTAATCTATATTTAAACTCTTTATACTGTGTAGAATATGATTCAAGTGTTATTTATTAAAAAAGATTGGATTCTACATGGTAATTACGCATATAAAATGCAGATAATATAATTCCGAATATCATTTGAGCATTTCAATCGTTTCTGGACTTGTTCTAAGTCATTTCAACGCAACAATCTACATTTAAACTCTATATATTGTCTAGAATATAATTCATGTGTTATTTATTCAAAAAGATTGGATTAGACATGGTAATTAAGCATATAAATTGCAGATAATGCAATTATGAGTATCATTTGAGCATTTCAATCGTTTCTAGACTCGTTCTAAGTCATTTCATCATAATAATCTATATTTAAACTCTTTATACTGTCTAGAATATTATTCATGTGTTATTTATTCAAAAAGATTGGATTATACATGGTAATTACGCACATAAAGTGCAGATAATGCACTTCTGAGTATCATCTGAGCATTTCAATGGTTACTGGATTCGTTCTAAGTTATTTCAACGCAATAATCTACATTTAAACTCTATATATTATCTATAATATTAATAATATGTTATTTATTCAAAAAGATTGGCTTATATATGGTAATTACGCATATAAAGTGCAGAAAATGTAATTTTGAGTATCATTTGAGCATTTCAATCGTTTCAGGATTGTTCTAAGTCATTTCATCACAATAATCTACATTTAAACTCTTTATACAGTCTATAATATGATTCATGTGTTATTTATTCAAAAAGATTGGATTATACATGGTAATTACGCATATAAAGTGCAGATAATGCAATTCTGAGTATCATTTGAGCATTTCAATCGTTTCTGAACTCGTTCTGAGTCATTTCAACGCAATAATCAATATTTAAACTCTTGATACAGTCTAGAATGTGTTTGATATGTTATTTATTCAAAAAGATTGGATTATACATGGTAATTACGTATATAAAATGCAGATAATGCAATTTTGAGTATCATTTTAGCATTTCAATCGTTTCGGGATTCGTTCTAAGTCATTTCATCACAATAATCTAAATTTAAATTCTTTATACTGTCTAGAATATTATTAATGTGTTATTCACAAAAAAAGATTGGATTATACATGGTAATTACGCATATAAATTACAGATAATGCAATTCTGAGTATCATTTTAGCATTTCAATTGTTTCTGTACTCGTTCTAAGTCATTTCAACATAATAATCTAAATTTAAACTCTATATATTGTCTATAATATTATTCATGTGTTATTTATTCAAAAAGATGGGCTTTCATATGGTAATTACGCATATAAAATACAGATAATGCAATTCTGAGTATCATTTTGCCATTTCAATCGTTTCTTTATTCGTTCTAAGGAATTTCATCACAATAATCTACATTCAAACTCCAAATACTGTTTAGAATATGATTCATTTGTTATTTATTCAAAAAGATTGGATTAGACATGGTAATTACGCATATAAAATGCAGATAATGCAATTGTGAGTATCATTTGAGCATTTCAATCAATTCTAGACTCGTTCTAAGTCATTTCATCACAATAATCTATATTTAAACTCTTTATACTGTCTAGAATATTATTAATGTGTTATTTATTCAAAAAGATTGGTTTATATATGGTAATTACGCACATAAAGTGCATATAATGCACTTCTGAGTATCATTTGAGCATTTCAATGGTTACTGGATTCGTTCTAAGTTATTTTAACGCAATAATCTATATTTAAACTCTATATATTATCCATAATATTAATCATATGTTATTTATTCAAAAAGATCGTCTTATATATGGTAATTACGCATATAAAGCGCAGATAATGCAATTCTGAGTATCATTTGAGCATTTCAATCGTTTCTGGATTCGTTCTAAGTCATTTCATCACAATAATCTACATTTAAACTCTTTATACGGTCTATAATATGATTCATGTGTTATTTATTCAAAAAGATTGGATTATACATGGTAATTACGCATATAAAGTGCAGATAATGCAATTATGAGTATCATTTGAGCATTTCAATCGTTTCTGAACTCATTCCAAGCCATTTCAACGCAATAATCTATATTTAAACTCTTGATACAGTCTAGAATATGTTTGATATGTTATTTATTCAAAAAGATTGGATTATACATGGTAATTACGCATATAAATTGCAGATAATGCAATTCTGAGTATCATTTCAGCATTTCAATTGTTTCCATACTCGTTCTAAGTCATTTCAACGTAATAATCTAAATTTAAACTCTATATATTGTCTATAATATTATTCATGTGTTATTTATTCAAAAAGATGGGCTTTCATATGGTAATTACGCATATAAAATACAGATAATGCAATTTTGAGTATCATTTTGGCATTTCAATCGTTTCATTATTCGTTCTAAGTCATTTCATCACAATAATCTACATTCAAACTCTTAATACTGTTTAGAATATGATTCATGTGTTATTTATTCAAAAAGATTGGATTAGACATGGTAATTACGCATATAAAGTGCAAATAATGCAACTGTGAGAATCATTTGAGCATTTCAATCGTTTCTAGACTCGTTCTAAGTCATTTCATCACAATAATCTATATTTAAACTCTTTATACTGTCTAGAATATTATTCATATGTTATTTATTTAAAATGATTGGATTATACATGGTAATTACGCACATAAAGTGCAGATAATGCACTTCTGAGTATCATCTGAGCATTTCAATGGTTACTGGATTCGTTCTAAGTTATTTTAACGCAATAGTCTACATTTAAACTCTATATATTATCTATAATATTAATAATATGTTATTTATTCAAAAAGATTGGCTTATATATGGTAATTACGCATATAAAGTGCAGATAATGCAATTCTGAGTATCATTTAAGCATTTCAATCGTTTCTGGATTCGTTCTAAGTCATTTCATCACAATAATCTACATTTAAACTCTTTATACGGTCTATAATATGATTCATGTGTTATTTATTCAAAAAGATTGGATTATACATGGTAATTATGCATATAAAATGCAGATAATGCAATTCTGAGTATCATTTGAGCATTTCAATCGTTTCTGAACTCGTTCTAAGTCATTTCAACGCAATAATCTATATTTAAACTCTTGATACAGTCTAGAATATGTTTGATATGTTATTTATTAAAAAAGATTGGATTATACATGGTAATTACATATATAAAGTGCAAATAATGCAATTCTGAGTATCATTTTAGCAGTTCAATCGTTTCTGGATTCGTTCTAAGTCATTTCATCACAATAATCTAAATTTAAATTCTTTATACTGTCTAGAATATTATTCATGTATTATTTATTCAAAAAGATTGGATTATACATGGTAATTGCGCATATAAATTGCATATAATGCAATTTAGAGTATCATTTGAACATTTCAATCATTTCTGAACTCGTTCTAATTAATTTTAAAACAATAATCTACATTTAAACTCTTGATACTGTCCAGAATATGATTCGTGTGTTATTTATTCAAAAAGATTGGATTATACTTGGTAATAACGCATATAAAGTGCAGATAATGCAATTCTGAGTATCATTTGAACATTTCAATCGTTTCTGGACTAATTCTAAGTCATTTCATCACAATAATCTATGTTTAAACTCTTGATACAGACTAGAATATGTTTCATATGTTATTTATTCAAAAAGATTGGATTATACATGGTAATTACATATATAAAGTGCAAATAATGCAATTCTGAGTGTCGTTTGAGCATTTCAATCGTTTCTGGAGTCGTTCTAAGTCATTTCATCACAATAATCTTCATTTAAACTCTTTATACTGTCTTGAATATAATTCGAGTGTTATTTATTCAAAAAGATTGGATTATACATGATAATAACGCATATAAAGTGCAGATAATGCAATTCTGAGTACCACTTGAGCATTTCAATCATTTCTGGATTCATTCTAAGTCATTTCAACACAATAATCTATGTTTAAACTCTTGATACAGTCTAGAATATGTTTCATATTTTATTTATTCAAAAATATTGGATTATACATGGTAATTACGTATATAAAGTGCTGATAATGCAATTCTGAGTATCATTTGAGAATTTCAATCGTTTTTGGAGTCGTTCTAAGTCATTTCATCACAATAATCTATATTTAAACTCTTTATACTGTCTTGAAAATAATTCGTGTGCTATTTATTTAAAAAGTTTGGATTATACATGGTAATTACGCATATAATGTGTAGATGAAGCAATTCTGGGTATCATTTGAGCATTTCGCTTGTTTCTGGACTCGTTTTAAGTCAATTCAATGCAATAATCTAAATTTAAACTCTATATATTGTCTATAATAATATTCATGTGTTATTTTTTCAAAAATATTGGCTTTTATATGGTAATTACGCATATAAAGTGCAGATAATGCAATTCTGAGTATCATTTGAGCATTTCAATAGTTATTGGATTCGTTCTAAGTCATTTCAACGCAATATTGTACATTTAATCTCTATATATTATCTATAATATAAATCATGTATTATTTATTCAAAAGAATTGGGTTATATATGGTAATTACGCATACAAAATGCAGATAATGCAATTCAGAGTATCATTTGAGCACTTCAATCGTTTACGGATTCATTTTATGTTTTTTCATCACAATAATCTACATTTAAACTCTTTATACTGTCTAGAATGCGATTCATGTGTTATTTATTTTAAAAAAATTAGATTATACATGGTAATTACGCATATAAAATGTAGATAATGCAATTCTGAGTATTAGTTTAGCATTTCAATCGTTTCTGGACTCGTTCTAATTCATTTTAAAACAATAATCTACATTTAAACTCTTGATACTATCTAGAATATGATTCATGCGTGATTTATTCATAAAGATTGGATTATACATGGTAATTACGCATATAAAGTGCCAATAATGTAAATCTGTGTATTATTTGAGCATTTCAATCGTTTCTGGACTCGTTCTAAGCCATTTTAACGTAATAATCTACATTTAAACTCTTTATACTGTTTAGAATATGATTCATGTGTTATTTGTTCAAAAATATTAGATTATACATGGTAATTACGCATATAAAGTGCAGATAATGCAATTTTGAGTATCATTTTAGCATTTCAATCGTTTGTTGACTCGTTCTTACTTATTATTAACGCAATAATCTAAATTTAAACTCTATATATTGTGTACAATATTATTCATGTGTTATATATTCAAAAAGATTGGCTTATATATGGTAATTACGCATACAAAGTGCAGATAATGCAATTCTGAGTATCATTTGAGCACTTCAATCGTTTCTTGATTCGTTCTAAGTCATTTCATCACAATAATCTACATTTAAACTCTTTATACTGTCTAAAATATGATTCGTGTATTATTTGTACAAAAAAATTGGATTTTATATGGTAATTATGCATATAAAGTGCAGATAATGCAATTCTGAGTATCATTTGAGCATTTCAATCGTTTCTGGATTCGTTCGAAATAATTTCATCACAATAATTTACATTTAAATTCTTTATACTGTCTATAATATGATTCATGTAATATTCATTCAAAAAGATTGGATTATTCAATAATTTCTAGAGTCGTTCTAATTCATTTTAAAAAAAGCAATCTACATTTAAACTCTTGATAATGTCTAGAATATGATTCCTGTTCAATTTATTCAAAAAGACTGGATTATACATGGTAATTACGCATATAAAGTGCCGATAATGCAATTCTGAGTATCATTTGAGCATTTGAATCATTTCTGGACTCGTTCTGAGTCTATTTTAACGCAGTAATCTACATTAAAACTCTATATATTGTCTAGAATATGATTTATATGTTATTCATTCAATAATTGGTTTATATACGGTAATTACGCATATAAAGTGCAGATAATTCAATTCTGAGTATCATTTGAGCAGTTCAGTCGTTTCTGGACTCGTTCTAATTCATTTTAAAACAATAATCTACATTTAAACTCTTGATATTGTCTAGAATATGATTCCTGTTTTATTTATTCAAAAAGATTGGATTATACATGGTAATTACGCATATAAAATGCCGATAATGCAATTCTGAGTATCATTTGTGAATTTCACTCGTTTCTGGACTAGTTCGAAGTCATTTCAACGCAATAATCTAAATTTAAACTCTATATGTTGTCTATAATTTTATTCATATTTTATTTATTCAAAAAGATTGGCTTTTATATGGTAATTACGCATATAAATTGCAGATAATGCAATTCTGAGTATCATTTGAGCATTTCAATCATTTCTTGATTCGTTCTAACTCATTTCATCACAATAATCTACATTTAAACTCTTGATACTGTTTTAAACATGATTCATGTCTTATTTATTCAAAAAGATTGGATTATACATGTTAATTACGCATATAAATTGCCGATAATGCAATTCTGAGTATCATTTGAGCATTTCAATCGTTTCTGGACACGATCTAAGTTATGTCATCGCAATAATCTAAATTTAAACTCTTTATACTATCTAGAACATTATTCATGTGTTTTTTCTTCAAAAAGATTGGATTATACATGGTAATAACGCAAATAAAGTGCAGATATTGCAATTCTGAGTATCATTTGATAATTTCAATCGTTTCTGAACTCGTTTTAAGTAATTTCAACTGAATAATCTACATTTAAACTCTTGATACATTCTAGAATATGTTTCATAAGTTATTTACTCAAAAAGATTGAATTATACATGGTAATTACGTATATAAATTGCAGATAATACAATTCTGAGTATCATTTGAGCATTTCAATCATTTCTGGATTCGTTCTAAGTCATTTTATCACAATAATCTACATTTAAACTCTTTATACTGTCTAGAATATGATTCATGTGTCATTTATTCAAAAAGATTGGATTATACATGGTAATAACGCAAATAAAGTGCAGATAATGCAATTCTGAATATCATTTGATCATTTCAATCGTTTCTGGATGTGTTCTATGTCATTTCATCATAATAATCTACATTTAAACTCTTTATACTGTCTAGAAAATTTTTCATATGTTATTTATTCAAAAAGATTGGATTATACTTGGTAATTACGTATATAAAGTACAGATGATGCAATTCTGAATATCATTTGAGCATTTCAATCGTTTCTGGATTCGTTTTAAGTCATTTCATCACAATAATCTATATTTAAACTCTTTATACTATCTTGAATATTATTCGTGTGCTATTTATTCAAAAAGATTGGATTATACATGGTAATTACGCATATAAAGTGCAGAAAATACAATTCTGAGTATCGTTTGAGCATTTCACTCGTTTCTGGAATCGTTCTAAGTCATTTGAACGCAATAATCTAAATTTATACTCTGTATATTATCTATAATATTATTTATATGTTATTTTTTCAAAAAGATTGGCTTTTATATGGTAATTACGCATATAAAATGCAGATAATGCAATTCTGAAAATCAATTTGAGCATTTCAATCATTTCTTGATTCGTTCTAATTCATTTCATCACAATAATCTACATTTAAAATATTTATACTGTTTAGAATATGATTCATGTGTTATTTATTCAAAAAGTTTGGATTATACATGGTAATTACGCATATAAAGTACATATATTACAATTATGAGTATCATTTTAGCATTTCAATCATTTCTTGATTCGTTTTAAGTCATTTCATCACAATAATCTATATTTAAAATTTTTATATTGTCTAGAATATAAGTCATGAGTTATTTATTCAAAAGATTGGATTATATATGGTAATTAGGCATATAAATTGTAGATAATGCAATTTTGAGTATCATTTGAGAATTTTAATCGTTATTGGATTCGTTCTAAGTAATTTCAATGCAATATTCTACATTTAAACTCTGTATATTATCTTATAATATTAATCATGTGTTATTTATTCAAAAAGATTGGCTTATATATGGTAATTACGCATACAAAGTGCAGATAATGAAATTCTGAGTATCATTTGAGCACTTCATTCGTTTCTGGATTCGTTCTAAGTCATTTCATCACAATAATCTACATTTCAAATCTTTATACTGTCTTGAATATGATTCATGTGTTTTTTATTCAAAAAGATTGGATTATACATGGTAATTACGCATATAAAGTGCATATAATGCAATTCTGAGTATCATTTGAGCATTTCAGTCATTTCCGGACTCGTTCTAATTCATTTTAAAACAATAATAAACATTTAAACTCTTGATACAGTCTAGAAAATGTTTCATATGTTATTCATTCAAAAAGATTGGATTATACATGGTAATTAAGTATATAAAGTGCAGATAATGCAATTCTGAGTATCATTTGAGCATTTCAATCGTTTCTGGAGTCGTTCTAAGTCATTTCGTCACAACAATCAACATTTAAACTATTTGTACAGTTTAGAATTTGATTCACGTGTTATTGAATAAAAAATAATGGATTATACATTGTAATTACGCATATAAAGTGCAGGTAATGCAATGATGAGTATCATTTGATAATTTCAATCGTTTCTTGATTCATTTTAAGTCATTTCATCATAATAATCTACATTTAAACTCTTTATAATGTCTAGAATATAATTCGTGTGTTATTTATTCAAAAGATTGGATTATATATGGTAATTACACATATAAATTGTAGATAATGCAATTCTAAGTATCATTTGAGCATTTCAATCATTATTGGATTCGTTCTAAGTCATTTCAACGCAATATTCTACATCTAAACTCTATATATTATCTATAATATTAATCATGTGTTATTTATTCAAAAAGATTGGCTTATATATGGTAATTAAGCATACGAAGTGTAGATAATGCAATTCTGAGTATAATTTGAGCACTCAATCGTTTCTAGATTCGTTCTAAGTTATTTCATAACAATAATCTAAATTTATACTCTTTATACTGTCTCGAATATGATTCATGTGTTATTTATTCAAAAAGATTGGATTATACATGGTAATTACGCATATAAAATGCAGATAATGCAATTCTGAGTATCATTTGAGCATTTCAATCGTTTCTTGATTCGTTCTAAGTAATTTCATCACAATAATCTACATTTAAACTCTTGATACTGTCTAGAACTTTATTCTTGTGTTATTTTTTCAAAATGATTGGATTATACATGGTAACTACGCATATAAAGTGCCAATAATGCAAATATGATTATTATTTGAGCATTTCAATCGATTCTGGACTCGTTTTAAGTAATTTTTAATGCAATAATCTACATTTATACTCTATATATTGTCTACAATATTATTCATGTGTTATTTATTCAAAAAGATTGGCTTATATATCGTAATTACGCATATAAAATGCAGATACAATTCTGAGTATCATTTGAGCATTTCAATCGTTTCTAGATTCGTTCTAAGTCATTTCATCATAATAATCTATATTTAAACTCTTTATACTCTTTAGAATATGATTCATGTGTTATTTATTCAAAAAGATTGGATTATACTTGGTAATCACACATATAAAATGCTGATAATGCAATTCTGAGTATCATTTGAGCATTTCAATCGTTTCTGGATTCGTTCTGAGTCATTTCATCATAATAATCTACATTTAAACTCTTTATACTATTTAGAATATATTCATGTGTTATTTATTCAAAAAGATTGGATTATACATGGTAGTTAGGCATATAAAGTGCAGATAATGCAATTCTGAGTATCATTTGAGCATTTCAGTCGTTTCTGGATTCCTTTTAAGTCATTTCATCACAATATTCCACATTTAAACTCTTTATACTGTCAAGAATATAATTCAAGTGTTATTTATTCAAAATGATTGGATTATACATGATAATTACGTATATAAAGTGCAGATAATTCAATTCTGTGTATTATTTGGTCATTTCAATCATTTCTGGATTCATTATAAGTCATTTCATCAAAATAATATATATTTAAGCTCTTTATATTGTCATAAATATGATTCATGTGTTATGTATTCAAAAAGATTGGATTTTATATGGTAATAACGCATATAAAGTGCAAATAATGCAATTCTTAGTATTATTTGAGCATTTCAATCGTTTCTGGATTCGTTTTAAGTCATTTCATCACAATAATATACATTTAAACTCCAGATAGTTTCTACAATAATATTCGTGTGATATTTATTCAAAAATATTGGCTTATACATGGTAATTACCTATATAAAGTGCAGATAATGCAATTCTGAGTATCATTTGAGCATTTCAAACGTTTCTAGATTCGTTCTAAGTCATTTCATCACAATAATCAACATTTATACTCTTGATACAGTCTAGAATATGATTCGTGTGTTATTTATCAAAAAGATTGGATTATACATTGTATATAAATTACAGAAAATACATTTCTGAGTATCATTTGATCAGTTCAATCGTTTCTAGATTCGTTCTAAGTCATTTCATCACAATAATAAACATTTAAACTCTTTTACTGTCTGGAATATTATTCATGTGTTATTTATTCAAAAAGATTGGATTATACATGGTAATAACGCAAATAAAGTGCAGATAATGCAATTCTGAGTATTATTTAATCATTTCAATCTTTTCTGAACTCGTTTTGAGTCATTTAAACTCAATAATCTACAGTTAAATACTTGATACAGTCTAGAATATGTTTCATCTGTTATTTATTCAAAAATATTTAATTATACATGGTAATTACGTATATAAAGTGCAGATAATGCAATTCTCAGTATCATTTGATCATTTCCATCGTTTCTGGATTCGTTCTAAGTCATTTCATCACAATAATATACATTTAAACTCTTTATACTGTCTAGAATATGATTCATATGTTATTTATTCGAAAAGATTCGATTATACATGGCAATAACGTATATAAAGTGCAGATAATGCAATTATGAGTATCATTTAAGCATTTCAATCGTTTATGGACTCGTTCTACATCATTTCAACGCAGCAATAATCTACATTTAAACTCTTGATACATTCTAGAATATGTTTCATATCTTATTTATTCAAAAAGATTGGATTATACATGGTAATAACGTATATAAAGTGCAGATAATTCAATTCTGAGTATCATTTGAGCATTTCAATCTTTTCTGGATTCATTCTAAGTCATTTCATCACAATCATCTATATTTAAACTCTTTATACTGTCTTGAATATTATTCATATGCTATTTATTCAAAAAGTTTGCATCATACTTGCTAATTACACATATAAATTGCAGATGATGCAATTCTGGGTATCGTTTGAGCATTTCACTCGTTTCTGGACTCGTTATAAGTCTTCAACGCAATAATCTAAATTTAAACTCTATATATTGTCTATAATATTATAAATGTATTATTTGTTCAAAAAGATTGGCTTTTATATGGTAATTATGCATATAGAATGCAGATAATGCAATTCTAAGTATCATTTGAGCATTTCAATCGTTTCTTGATTCGTTCTAATTCATTTTATCACAATAATCTACATTTAAACTTTTTATACAGTTTAGAATATGATTCATGTGTTATTTATTCAAAAAAATTGGATTATACATTGTAATTACGCATATAAAATGCAGATAATACAATTCTGAGTATCATTTGAGCATTTTAATCATTTCTTGATTCGTTTTAAGTCATTTCATAAAAATAATCTACATTTAAACTCTTTTTACTGTTTAGAATATGATTAATGCGTTATTTATTCTAAAAGATTGGATTATACGTGGTCATTACGCATATAAAGTAAAGATAATGCAATTCTAAGTATCATTTGAGCATTTCAATCGTTTCTTAGTTTGTTTTAAGTCATTTTATCACAATAATCTACATTTAAACTCTTGATACAGTCTAGAATATGATTTGTATGTTATTTATTCAAAAATATTGGATTATATATGATAATAACGCAAATAAAGTGCTGATAATGCAATTCTGAGTATCATTTGATCATTTCAATCTTTTCTGAACTTGTTTTAAGTCATTTCAACTCAATAATCTACATTTAAACTCTTGATACAGTCTAGAATATGTTTCATATGTTATTCACTCAAAAAGATTGGATTATAGATGGTAATTACATATATAATGTACAGATGATACAATTATGAGTATAATTTGAGCTTTTCAATCGTTTCTGGATTCTTTCTAAGTCATTTCATCACAATAATATACATTTAAACTCCAGATAGTTTCTAGAATAATATTAGTGTGTTATTTATTCAAAAAGATTGGATTATATATAGTAATTACGTATATAAAGTGCAGATAATGCAATTCTGAGTATCATTTGAGCATTTCAATCGTTTCTGGATTCGTTCTAAGTCATTTCATCATAATAATCTAAATTTAATCTCTTTATACTGTCTAGAATATGATTCATGTGTTATTTATTCAAAAAGATTAGATTATACACGGTAATAACGCATATAAAGTGCAGATAATTCATATCTGAGTATCATGTGAGCATTTCAATCGTTTCTGGACTCGTTCTAAGTCATTTCAACGCAATAATCAACATTTAAACTCTTGATACAGTCTAGAACATTTTTCATACGTTATCTATTTAAAAAGATTGGATTATACATGGTAATTACGTATATAACTTGCAGATAATGTAATTCTGAGTATCATTTGAGAATTTCAATCGTCTTTGGATTCATTCTAAGACATTTCATCACAATAATCTGCATTTAAACTCTTTATTGTGTCTAGAATATGATTCATATTTTATTTATTCAAAAAGATAGGATTATACATGGTAATTACGCATATAAATTCCAGATAATGCAATTCTAAGTATCATTTGAGAATTTCAATCGTTTCTGGACTCGTTCTAAGTCATTTTTATGCAATAATCCATATTTAAACTCTTGATATTGTCTAGAATATGATTCATGTGCTATTTATTTAAAAAGATTGGATTATACATGGTAATTACACATATAAATTGCAGATAATACAATTCTGAGTATTATTTGAGCATTTCAATCGTTTCTGGACTCGTTCTAAGTCATTTCATCCCAATAATCTACATTTAAACTCTTGATACTGTCTAGAATATGATTCATTTGTTATTAAGTCAAAAAGATTGGATTATAATGGGAATTACGCATATAAAGTGCAGATAATGCTATTCTGAGTATCATTTGAGCATTTCAATCGTTTATGGACTCGTTCTAAGTCATTTCAACGCAATAATCTACATTTAAACTCTATATATTATCTATAATTTCATGTGTTATTTATTCAAGAAGGTTGGCTTATATCAGGTAATTATGCATATAAAGTGCAGATAATGCAATTCCGAATTTCGTTTGAACATTTCAATCGTTTCTGGACTCGTTTTAAGTCATTTAATCACAATAATTTACATTCAAACTCTTTATACTGTCTAGAATATTATTAATGTGCTATTTATTAAAAAATATTGGATTATACATGGTAATTACGTATATAAAGTGCAGGAAATGCAATTCTGAGAATCATTTGAGCATTTCAATCGTTTCTGCACAAGTTCTAAGTCATTTCAGCGCAATAATCTACATTTAAACTCTTGATACAGTCTAGATTATGATTCAGGTGTTATTTATTCAAAAAGATTGGATTATACATGGTAATTACGTATATAAATTGCTGATTATGTAATTCTGAGTATTATTTGAGCATTTCAATCGTTGCTGGATTCGTTTTAAGTCATTTCATCACAATAATCTACATTTAAACTCTTGATATAGTCTAGAATATGATTCATGTGTTATTTATTCAAAAAGATTGGATTATACAGGATAATTATGTATATAAATTTCAGATTATGCAATTCTGAGTATCATTTGAGCATTTCAATCGTTTCTGGATTCGTTCTAAATTTTTTCATCACAATAATCTATATTTAAACTCTTTATACTGTCTAGAATATGATTCGTGTGTTATTTATTCAAAAAGATTGGATTATAAATGGTAATTACACACATAAATTGCAGATAATGCAATTCTGGGTATTATTTGAACATTTTAATAATTTCTTGATTCGTTTTAAGTCAGTTCATCACAATGATCTACATTTAAACTCCTGATACTGTCTAGAATATGATTCATTTGTTATTAATTCTAAACGATTGGATTTTACAAGGTAATTACGCATATAAAGTGCAGATAATGCAATTCTGAGTATAATTTGAGCATTTCAGTTGTTTCTGGACTCATTCAAAGTCATTTCAACGCAAAAATCTACATTTAATACTATCTAAAATATGATTCATGTGTTATTTATTCAAAAAATATTGGATTATGCATGGTAATTACGCATATAAATTGCAGATAATGCAATTTTGAGTATCATTTGAGAATTTCAATCGTTTCTGGACTCGTTCTAAGTCATTTTTAACGCAATAATCTACATTTAAACTCTGTATATTATCTATAATATTATTTATGTGTTATTTATTCAAAAAGATTGGCTTATATATGGTAATTACACATATAAATTGCAGATAATGCAATTGTGAGTATCGTTTGAGCAATTTAATTGTTTCTTGATTCGTTCTAAGTCATTTCATTACAATAATCTACATTTAAACACTTTATACTATTTAGAATATTATTCATGTGTTATTTATTCAAAAAGATTATACATGATAATTACTCATATAAAGTGCAGAAAATGCAATTCTGAGTATTATTTGAGCATTTCAATCATTTCTTGATTCATTTTATGTCATTTCATCACAATAATCTAAATTTAAACTTTTTATACTGTCTATAATATAATTCATGAGTTATTTATTCAAAAAGATTGGATTATACTTGATAATTACGCATATAAATTGCAGATAAATCTATTCTGAGTATCATTTGAGCATTTCAATCGTTTCTGGATTAATTCTAAGTCATTTCATCACAATAATCTATATTTAAACTTTTTATACTGTCGAGAATATAATTCATGTGTTATTTTTTTAAAAAGATTGGATTATACATGATAATTACTCATATAAAGTGCAGATAATGCAATTCTGAGTATCATTTGACCATTTCAATCGTTTCTGGACTGGTTCTAAGTCATTTCAACGCAATAATCTACATTTAAACTCTTTATACTGTCCAAAATATGATTCATGTGTTATTTATTCAAAAAGATTGGAATATATATGGTAATTTCATATATAAAGTGCAGATAATGCAATTCTGAGTATCATTTGAACATTTCAAACGTTTATAGATTCGTTCTAAGTTATTTCATCACAACAATCTACATTTAAACTCTTTATATTGTCTAGAATATGATTCGTGTGTTATTTATTCAAAAAGATTAGATTATACATGGTAATTACTCATATAAAGTGCAGATAATGCAATTCTTAGTATAATTTGAGCATTTCAATAGTTTATGGACTTATTCTAAGTCATTTTAACGCAATAATCTATATTTAAACTCTTGATACTGTCTAGAATATGATTCATATGTTATTTATTCAAAAAGATTGTATTATACATGGTAATTACGTATATAAAATGCAGATAAAGAAATTCTGAGTATCATTTGAACATTTTAAACGTTTTTAGATTCGTTCTAAGTCATTTCATCACAATAATCTACATTAGAACTATTTATACTGTCTAGATTATGATTCTTGTGTTATTTATTCAAAAAGATTGGATTATACATGGTAATTACACATATAAAGTGTAGATAATGCAATTCTGAGTATTATTTGAGCATTTCAATCGTTTTTTGATTTGTTTTAAGTCTTTTTATCATAATAATCTACATTTAAACTCTTGATACTTTCTAGAATATGATTTATATGTTATTTATTCAATAATATTGGATTATACATGATAATAATGCAAATAAAGTGCTGATAATGCAATTCTGAGTATCATTTGATCATTTCAATCTTTTCTGAACTCATTTTAAGTCATTTCAACTCAATAATCTACATTTAAACTCTTGATACAGTCTAGAATATGTTTCATATGTTATTTACTCAAAAAGATTGAATTATACATTGTAATTACGTATATAATGTACAGATAATACAATTATGATTATAATTTGAGCATTTCAATCGTTTCTGGATTCGTTCTAAGTCATTTCATCATAATAATCTACATTTAAACTCTTTATACTGTTTAGAATATGATTCATATTTTATTTATTCAAAAAGATTGGATTATACATTGTAATAACGCATATAAAGTGCAGATAATGCAATTCTGAGTATCATTTGAGCATTTCAATCGTTTCTGGACTCGTTCTAAGTCATTTCAACGTAATAATCTACATTTAAATTCTTGATACAGTATAGAATATGTTTGATATGTTATTTATTCAAAAAGATTGGATTATACATAGTAATTACGTATATAAAGTGCAAATAATGCAATTCTGAGTATCATTTGAACATTTCAATCGTTTCTAACCTCGTTCTAAGTCATTTCAACGCAATAATCTATATTTAAACTCTATATATTATCTATAATATTATAAATGTGTTATTTATTCAATAAGATTGGCTTATATATTGTAATTGCGTATATAAAGTGCAGATAATGCAATTCTGAGTATCATTTGAGCATTTTAATCGTTTCTAGATTCGTTCTAAGTCATTCCATTACAATAATCTATATTTAAACTCTTAATACTGTCTAGAATATTATTCATGTGTTATTTATTAAAAAAGGTTGGATTATACATGGTAATTACGCATATAAAGTGCCGATAATGCAAATCTGAGTATCATTTGAGCATTTCAATCATTTCTGAACTCGTTCTAAGTCATTTCAACGCAATAATCTACCTTTTAAACTCTTGATACATTGTAGAATATGATTCATTTGTTATTAATTCAAAAATATTGGGTTATACATGGTAATTACGCATATAAACTGCAGATAATGAAATTCTGAGTATCATTTGAACATTTCAATCATTTTTGGATTCGTTCTAAGTCATTTCAACGCAATAATCTACATTTAAACTCTATATATTATCTATAATATTATTCATGTGTTATTTATTTAAAAAGATTGGCTTATATATGGTAATTATACATATAAAGTGGAAATAATGCAATTCTGAGTATCATTTGTGCATTTCAATCGTTTCTGGATTCGTTCTAAGTCATTTTAACGCAATAATCTACATTTAAACTCATTATACTGTCTAGAATATGATTTATATCTTATTTATTCAAAAAGATTGGATTATACATCGTAATTACGCAAATAAATTGCAAATAATGCAATTTTTAGTATTATTTGAGCATTTCAATTTTTTCTAGATTCATTCTAAGTCATTTCATCACAATAATCTACATTTAAACTCTTTATACTGTTTAGAATATGATTCATCTTTTATTTATTCAAAAAGATTGGATTATACATGGTAATTATGCATATAAAGTGCAGATAATGCAATTCTGAGGATCATTTGAAAATTTCAATCTTTTCTGGACTTGTTCTAAGTTATTTCATTATAATAAACATTTAAGCTATTTATACTCTCTAGAATATGATTCATGTCTTACTTATTTAAAAAGATTGGATGTTACATAGTAATTACACATATAAAATGTAAATAATTCTTATTATGAGTATCATTTGAGCATTTCATCCATTTGTGAATTCATTCTAAGTCATTTAATCACACTAATCTATATTTAAATTCTCTATACAGTCTAGAATATGATTCATATTTTATTTATTCAAAAAATTATATTATTTATAGTAATTAGTAATTACGCATATAAAGTGCAAATAATGCTTATTCTAAGTGTCATTTTGAGCATTTAAATCATTTCTACATTTATTATAAGTCATTTCATTTCAATAATCTACATTTAAACTCCTTATACGGTCTAGAATATTATTCAGATCTTACTTATTCAAAAAGATTAGATTATACATAGTTATTACGCCTATAAAGTGAATATAATGCATATTCTGAGTATCATACTAGCATTTCAACCTTTTTGCATTCATTCTATATCATTTCATCACAATAATCTATTTTTAAACTATCTATATGGTCTAGAATATGATACTTATCTTACTTATTCAAAAAATTAGATTATACATAGTAATTACTCATATAAAGTGCTAATAATGCTTATTTGAGTATTATTTGAGCATTTCAATCGTTTCTGCATTCATTTAAAGTCTTTACATCACAATTACATTTAAACTCTCTATACGAGCTAAAATATGATTTATGTTTTACTTATTAAAAAATTAGATTATATATAGTTATTACGCCTATAAAGTGAATATAATGCATATTATGAGTATAATATGAGCATTTCAACCGTTTATGAGCTTATTCCAAGTCATTTCATCACAATAATCTACATTTAAACTGTCCATACGGTCTAGAATACGATTCAGATCTTACTTATTCAAAAAGATTATAAATAGTAATTACGTATATAGATTAGAGTGAAAATGAGAAACAAAAGAAGAAGAAAAAGGAGATGAACCTCTGTGTGAAAAAATCGAAGATGAGATCGAAGACGGAGGAAGAGTCCATGCGATAGTGCAAGAGGCTGTGTGCAGTTCCAAAGAGCTCTGACTGTGCGAGAGGCAGTTGTGTGAGAGACAGAGGCGGAGATGGAGAGAATCGCTAATCTATCAAGTTCATTTTTTCTTCTCCAGAGAAGAAGATACGAAGAGGAAATATCAGATTGAGTCGATCTATCTAGCGATCGATATGCTAGGTCTCGACCGTGTTTGATCTATTAATCGACTGGGCTCTAATCGACTAAGGGTATAGTTGGCACAAAATTTCATTCCTATTATTTGAAAAGTTATTTATCTTATAAAAAAATATTTATCGGAAAATTTTGAATTTTAATGCGGCAAAAACATAAGGTTTTAGTTTTGGATGGCAAATGCTCAATTTCGCCAGTTTTGGATGGCACAGGAAAATTTTTTCCATAAATAAATGCATGCGGCTTATCCGTTTCTAGGTATAATTATTTAGTTAGAAAATTTTCATGGTATCTTTAAACGTAAAAATCTGGAATAACTTATTCCTGTACCCTTGTTGGCTTATTGGATTATAATCAAAACATAAGACAAAAAAAAACTCTATATTATGTCGTTTACTAATCATACAGAGATTGTGCACTTCTACCTCATGTAGATTTATGAATTTGAAACAATTGTTATGTTTTATGTTGTTAGTAATAAAATTTTCATAGCCCCACACAATTTAACTGGTTACACTTTTTTTTTTCTTTTTGACAGCAACTTTACAAATTAAAGTTTGATGACGGTTAGTTATACACTCCGCCATAGAAAAGAAGCAAGATACTTTAGGAATTAATGGATAATTACCTCGTTTATATAGGGATTAATGGATAATTACCATCGTTTAATGTGATCCCCAAGGAGGCAAGGACGGTTGACCGGGATCAATTATTTACCTATCACAACATTAAAATAAATAAATAAATAAAATGCAACTCTCCTAGGGAATTAAGTCGTGGTCCATAATTAATAAAGGCACAGGAAAAAGAGGCCCACAAATCCAGCAGAGTAAGAAAGTTAACAAATGCGGCTCACCTCATAACACAATACGACGCGCCTTAGCAAATTTTCAGAAGACGTGACACTGTTCATTCCTCCATCCAGGATTGAGGTTTACTAATGTATTGAACCTTTTTCTCTTTTCTTGGGTTCATGGAGCATCAATGCATGTATATCCTGGACCATGGCCTTCTTCGTTTTCCTCTTTTTTAGGGGCCGGATAAATCGATCCCAACAATAATAGACGGTTAAAGCCTTAAAAAGGTGCTGTATTTTGTTATATTTTATTTATTAGAAGTAGGGGCGGATCCAGAAAAATTTTAAGCCTAGGCACGATTAAAATATAATTAAATTTAAAATTTTTAAAAATTGAAACAAAGGATAATTTTAATACAAAAGTCATTTTAAACCTATACAAATGTACTATTATAAAATACATTATTTTTTTTTTTGCGTAAATTTAGTCTTTTTTTTATTTTTACCTTTTTTTCTTAACCACCAAAAAGTACAAAAAAATAAATATAATTATAATTTTTAATACAATCAACAATCATTTGTGCGGGTTCATATTTTAAAATTGTTGCGTAATTGCTTCATTGGAAGCATCTTTAAATACATCATTTTTTTTATATAAGTAGCCAAATTATGATTCAAAAAGTCATCTCTCATTCGATTTCTTAAACAAGTTTTAATAAGTTTCATGTCCTTCCAACACTTGTCGTTGTAACTGATAAAATTAGACCAACTTGATCAATTTATAACGACGAAAACTCAATTTCATCAAGACAAAACTAACTTTAGCAAGATGTATAGAAACTAAATACTAATTCGTAAATCATAAACTACAAATTAGAGAATGACTATTTGCAAGAACTTTTTAAAATGTTTTTGTATTTTGGCCCAAAAATTATGAAAGAATTACTTTGTACGAATAAAAGAAATTATAGAAGGAAATTTATCTACGCTTGTAGATATTGTCGGATTTAGAAAGGCGGTTAGGTAGAGCCAAGAGGGAAGGAAATTTATCTAAGTTACGAATCAGCACCTCAGCAGAGAGAAAAAAAAAAAAAACTAATCGTTTCGCTCTGTAGTCTGTTCAGCGAAGCAGAATAGAGTGATTCCGTGGAGGAAAAAAGAATTTTTCAAGTCCAAAATTGATCAGACGAATCAAGCCCAGGCACAGTCTAATTTTAAGCCTAGGCACAGCTCTAAAGTCTACTAAAAAGGTCTTAAATTACAGATATTAAGCCTAGGCACTTGCCTAGGCTTGGATCTATTTGGATCCGCCCCTGATTAGAAGATGGAACTAAAATTTTCAAGTTTAAATTTTAACGAGATTTTTTTCCTATTTGAAATTTAATTCGGCAACTATCATTTGAGGTGCGTCGCAAGTAGGCCTGTCAATTTCATACCGTTTTGAACGTTTCCGTTCCGTTCCGTCCAAACGGAACGTTAAACGAAAGAGAAAACCAGTTTCATTTCTAAAAATGGAACGAAACTGAAATTTGTAAACATTACTGAAACAGAACACGAAAATGGGTTGAAATCAATTGAAAATGAAGGACGGAACGTTAAACGGAACATAAATCTGTTTCGTTTGACGAAACGGAACGGAAGTGAAACACCAAAACATAACGAAAACGGAAGAAGTTGTTTCTGTTTTCGACATTTGACAGATCTAGTCGCAAGTCTCAACTACAAAATTTGTTCGGTAGAAAATATAAAAGAATCAGCGTGAAACGCGATCGGAACGAGATGTATTGTATTGTGAGAAAGCAAAAGGTATAATTGCACAATACATCTCTGTGTTTATGAAATTGAATAATATTTATTTATGAGAGATGGAATAGATGATTGAAATCATTATAAGAAACCAGAAAAGGTCCAATTTAACCCGTTCGCTATTTTATTCTTAACGCGCACGGTTAAAATAATATAAACAAACATAGTCCCTGAAGTCTATAATATTGAGAGTTTACCTCTATTTTTCCATTATGTATCACTCTTTGTGTGAGCCATGCTGCGCTTGCACCCAACTGCTTGCTTGTTTAATGGAGTACACTGTGCTTTTTATGGACCTATTTGAAAAGGAAAAAAAAAATTGATCCAAATAATTGCACAATGACAAACTCGAGTAGTTGATACAAGTAATCTTACGAGTTACGCAGTCAGAATCGAGCAACTTAATAAGAATTAACCGAGTCATATAACAAATCTGGGTTTTTCCCAAATAAATGTTTTGGTTTTTGTGCTAAATAAAGTTATAAGATATTAGTTCATTGCAATTTATTTTAAGATATAAAAGTCATTCAGATAATACTAGGTTAATACAATACAGGCATAAAAAAAAACCTTGATGGAATGTCAATTTTGTAGATAAATAGCAGTGAATTACTGCATTTGTAGCTAATAAAAATCTTATTTAGACTTTAAAACACACATAATATACTTTCATTAAAAAAATCATAAATAAAATAATCTCGAGCACATATTTCTATAACTAAAATAATGTAACATTAATATGCCATAATGTGCATGTGTTAAACTCTAACATTACTACATAATTGTATAGAATTAACAGAGAAAAAAAAATCATATGAGCATCAAAATTCTAAAAAGATATGTAATATTGAAACACGATTTATGTTCAAACAAGACATATAAATTATCTAAAATTTATAGATAATTGAAGTATTGAAGGACAAAAAAAGAGAAGTAAGAATATAAAGACATAGGAAAACCATTGTAAAAGATGCACCATATTTCAGTCTACTTTTAAAAAGCAGACGCATATAATTCTCTCCTGTCTAGTTAGCGCCAACTAAATTTTCTCAGTCACAAAAGACAAACAAGTATATATTTATTTTATAAAAATAAAAATAACTGATATCCAATAAAATGAAAGAAAGAAAAGAGAAGTAATACGCGGCCTAGAAAATTTGGTTAGCTGTTTTTTTTTTTTTGTTTTGCACAGTAACCTCAGCCTGTGTTATTGACGACAGGGACCCACTGGTCAGGGCCATGTTAATATTTTCTCCTTTCCTTCCATTAACGAAACATACATAGTTCACGCACTCACGCTACGCTACGGACCCCCAATTGCAATTCCAATTCTCTCCTTGTCCTTGGATCATCGCCAATTAATTTCTTCCACCAGGCACCAGGCACCAGGCACCAGGCACCAGCAGTGATGATGAATCGGTAAAACTAAGCTCTTCAACCATCGGCAGAGAGGCAGAGATAGACACAGAGTCGAAGGATAGGAAGAATCGGCGCAACTGGGACGGACACGGACACGGACGGCGAGTCGGAGGAAGCTCCTCCTAATTTTAAGCAAGGTAAGTATAGAAGAATAGAAGTCTGTCTCTGATCGTTACCAATTATTACATCTTGGGGTTTTCATCCTCCCTCTCATTCTGCAACTTCATCTATTGCTTTCCTTTGCTTTTTGCTGTGCACCTGCTGATCCATTGCATCTAGCCTTTCATCCTGATTTTTTCAGATTACAGGATGTGGCCTTTGTGCCAATTATTCCAGTTCACTAAAGTCTTAAACAGCTTCTTCCCTCCCATTTTTCTTTTTTGGATTCTGATTTAAGGCTGAGTTCACTCCACTAGGCGCACTCCCTCAGTCCCTTGTCACCAAATTACCCATCAAGCTCAGAAAATAACTCTTCAATTTTTTGTTTATTCAAAAGAATTTTGATTTCCTAATCTATGCAATTTTCAGGTTTACATGGAAATTAGCCGACGCCGGCCTGTCTATGCCTATGCCAATGGACAGAAATCCCACTAGCAATTCTTATAATCTAAGAAATATTGAACCAATGTCTTCTTCATCTCTCCCTGTCCTGCCAACTTATGTGCAACCCAACTATCCAAAACTGCCCGACTCTCATCAGGTCACAATGGAGCGGGACCTGACAAGCGGGCCCTCTAATCCTATGTATTCTCCTGTCATGTGTTACCCCACTGACCTCCATGACCCATCTGTCCCTCTCCACCAGAGACCCACTAACATCAATATCTCTCCTTTCATCTCCCAAACAATGAACGTCGGCATTTCAGGAGGGAATTCTGGCACTTTCCAGGGTGCTTCTAGTAATTTACCATGGGTCGACCCGGACCAGGTCCAGGGGTTGATGGATTACTCTGTGGGGGATGATATGGTGACCGAAAGCACCCACGTGCACACCAACACAGGTGTGGTCACAGAAGATCTTACGAAGCAGAATGAATGGTGGAGTGATATCATAAATGTTGACTGGAAGGATGTTCTTGACGCTACCGCTACAGATTCCCAACCGAAGGTACAAGTTTTGCTTACCTATTTTGGTCACTAATAACCTCAATGCTTGCTAATCGAGGATTAATTAACATGTCATGGTGCTAACTTATCAATGGCATGTCCTTACATATACATGGTTTGTTGATTGATTACACATGTTGATAATAAGTGTTCATGTCATGAACTATATGTCTTGGCTGTACTGTTAGGTGGAGGATTTCTTATTGCCAGGTTTACTAAATCAGTTACTTACCTTGTGAAGCCTGTATTATTTTAATGGAAGGGTTGCATACATCTATTTTGTTCATGATTAATTCCTTTTGTAGTTGAAGCAAAAAAGTTTGACTTCTTCAGAATTTGTCATTTACTAGAACCTATTGATCATTTACTTTCTTTTGTTGCAGTCAGCAGCCTCATCCTCTTCAAATGTGTCAGTTGCACCCCAGCCACCAGTTAATATACAAGCGGCAATACAGGTCCCGGCACCAGTTTCAGTTTCTGTACCACCTCAGAATATGGAGATGAGTGCTTCTGTTGCAAGCCCTTCTCCCACAGCCAATAATGCATCCGTGTCGGCCAAGCCGCGCATGCGGTGGACCCCAGAGCTTCATGACCGTTTTGTTGATGCTGTAAATCAACTTGGCGGCAGTGAGAGTATGTTTATTGCATAGCTCATTTTGAGTTTTATTCTTTTGTAAGCGTTTGAAGTAGTCTGTGTGCATGTTTTAGCAATATTTATGTAACATCGATATTGGTACATTAAGGGAGCTTGCTTATAAATAGGGTATCTGTATGAGGCATGTTTTAGCAATATTTATGTTTCTGTCCAATTGCAGAAGCCACTCCAAAAGGAGTTCTCAAGCTGATGAAGGTTGATGGCTTGACCATATATCATGTGAAGAGCCACCTCCAGGTTCATTTTAGCATTTTTACTTTAGTGTGACTAATTTTTTTGTCTTTATGTTAAAAGAATTGTGCTCGGCATCTTTTGATGTCAAATTTGATCAGTCAAACTTGTGTGCCATTGGAATTGTACCAAATGGTTCAGTTAATGATTCAATTTTATGTATTAGCTTTTGTATATTTTTTTTGTTTCTTATTTTTTTTAAGAAAAAGTGACAGAAGAACCTGTCACCTGCATCACACCTCATGAAACAACCTTACAAGCTCCAGAAATTTCATCTTTCAAAATAATCAAAATTTCTTTATCTCAAACATATTTTAGTAGTTATGTTAAGCAATTCTGATTAGATCTATCTAATCCTGTAGAAATATAGGACTGCTCGATTCAGGCCAGAGCCAACTGAAGGTTTGTCAGACAATTTTTGAAGAATCTTTCTCTTACAGTAAATTTATGGATGTGTATATTTTGCCTGCATTGTTATATTCTGATAATCTTTTTGTTTGCTAGGTAATGAAGGTTCATCAGAAAGGAGACCCACACCACAAGAGTTGGCTGCCATCGATATTAAGACGTATGTAATAAAATTTATCTCTTTTTTATTTAGGTATCTTTATGGAAATTGCATTTCTGGTGCCTTCCAATGTCATATGTATTCATCGAGTTCCATTTTTTTTTTTTTTTTTTTTTTTTTTTTTGTAGTAGCATGGACCTTACTGAAGCACTGAAGCTTCAGATGGAAGTCCAGAAGCGGCTTCATGAACAGCTTGAGGTATATGCTTGATTTTATAGTTATAATCATTATTTGCTCAAATAGGTTATTTGTTTTTATCAAATTTTACTTAGGTAAATTAAATGCAATGTAAGGGTTTATAATCATACCGATTAAGCTTATGTGTTAATTCCACAGATCCAGAGAACATTGCAACTAAGGATAGAGGAACAGGGAAAGTATCTCCAGATGATGCTCGAGAAACAATCCAACTCCAAGCCGAGCAATTCCGACAAAGGTGCAAACAATGGTGCGGGCCCCAGCAGCAGCGATGCAAACATGGAGGAGACCACAAACAATCTAAACATTCTCGAAGTGGATTCTTCTGATGGGGAAGACACTTCTCCTAAGAAGAAGCGCTTGATGGACCCTGCTGCTTGAAACCATCACACCAATTTTACTATGTTGAACTGATTACCATTTTCCTGGCATTAAAAAAAAGAAAAAAAGAAAGGAAAACAAAACTGACTTTCTAAGCAATAGCTAGTTTTTGTATGACTTGTTTTATGATAACTCATTTCGGGTTATCTTAGCTTATCAGGTGATAAATTTTAGGGTTATGGTGGTTACCCTTCTTAAGACTGTGAAAGGGTTGCTGGAGAATTGGAGAAGACTAGTAGTGTCATTAAAAAGGACATGTCATGTAAGTTGTGCAACAAAGGATTAAGGATTGAAGGATTAAAGAGTTTTATCTGTGCTAAGGAGCACTTGTTCAGTGAGGTAGTAGGATTAAGAATGAAACGTAGTGTGAATAAAATATATGTTGTAGTATGTAATGCCAATTGCCACATGACCTCCGTATTGCGGTTGCCATGTAATTGTGATGTAGGAAGCTAACGTGGTTGTCGTATTAGTATGCAAATGTATATCTATTCATGTTAACAATGGTTTGGTATAAAAAATGAGGGAGGAGCCCGGAGTTTTTTTTTTTTTTTTGAGAACAAGCCCGGAGTTACATACACCTCCGGGACCATCATGTATAGTAAAGAAAAAATCAACCGTCTCATCCCTGGGCTATTGTTAATTTGGTATTATCCAGCAAAAAAAGCTATCAAAGCCTAAAACTAGTGTTTTCACTCAGGCCTATAGGTTTTGACCTAGCGGAAATTGCAAATGTTATTCCTATCCCTTTTTCTTTTTATTTATCATTTTTCAATCCTATAAACTTGCAACAGTAGAGACGCACGTTTCTCTTTTCTAAGATAAGAATGTGATGAAATTATTCATTATTTTTTCTTTATTAGTAGCGTCATTTACTTTCTGGTTAGAAAGGACACTTGTGGTACGTTTTGGAATTAGATAAACTCGGGGCAGGGATGCCTATCTTTTTTGTTTATTTATATTTTTATTTTTATAGAATGGATAGATAAGTGTTATAACTATGAACATGACTCAGCTTGCTGGGTGTGCACATGATAATTTGATATTTTAGTAGAAGGCGAAATGGACTAATTAAATAAATAAATAAATACAAGCAATAAATGAAAGCTGAAAAGATAATCCTGAACCTCCCACAGGTTCATTATTAATTTATTAGTGAAATAAATAAAAAGAAAACCCAATTTATATACATTGCCATATAAGCGTGACATTTGCAGTATAAAGCACCCAAATTATGCTGCTTTCCCATCTCATCTAATTTTATCAACTCCTTATTCCGTCGCTGTCTAAATTTCTCTCTCTGATGATTGATGAATTAATTGAGAGAGAATTGTAAAAGGAGGAGGAGGAAGAAAACCCCACCCGCCAGTGGGCAGTGTACCTTGTTTTCTTCACTCTGGCATTCATTCCATTGATTTGATTTGATTTGATTGGATTCCATTTCCCATTTCCCACATAACATAAATCCACCATGGCCGCGATCGCCTCAAGCTGCGATGAAATGGCTCTCGCATCACCACCATCGTTCCAGTAGTCGCTCTCCTCCTCCTCCTCCTCCTCCTCCTCCTCCTTCATGTCCTCCCTCCCCTCTCCGTCGCCGCCGCCCCCGCCCCCCTCCGTCGCCCCCATGCCTCCGTTGCAACCCCACGCCGCCGACATGCGACAGATGGATTGCAACCTCGCATCTCTCTGCGACCACATCCTGGCCGACGGCTTTGGCTCCGGTGCCTTTTCCGACGTCGCGGTGGAGGCCATGGGCTCCACTTACAGTCTCCATCGCTTGATCTTGTCGCGTAGCGCCTACTTCAGGTTATAATTTGGGGCTTAATTTCACGATTCTTTGTTTGAATCAACCAGATGGGAAAAATGTACTTCCAATGTCGCAAATCGTAAATTGGTTTAGATCCTTTTATGGGGTTGATGATCAGCCTCACTGATGCGCATAAATTTTGTGTCAATTCAGTCACAGCTGTAAGGTTCCGAGTATACATTTCTGAAATTTAATTTAATTTAATTTGTACTTCTTTTCTGATGACCTTAACAAAGTTGTCCAGCTGATGCCTGTTAGGCTCAGAACCTCAAGCAACCAGTATTGGTTAATGTCTTTTCTAACATTTCTATTGCAAAAATGTGGTTATATATATATATATATATATATATATATATATATATATATATATATATATATAGAGAGTTGATATAGAACACTGATGTGTACGGATCGTCCCCGTACACATCAGTCGTTTTTCAAGGTCCGAAATTCGAACGGTCAATCCGAACCGTTCAAATTGTTCGCTATATTGAAAAACCTAGATAGACCAAATTTTACATTTTTTCGAATTTTTTTGCTATTTATTATGATATTTTCAAAAAACACTATAATTGGAGTATTTCAGGCCCTCCAATTTGAAAATATCATAATATATAACAAAAAAATTCGAAAAAATGTAAAATTTGGTCTATCTAGGTTTTTCAATATAGCGAACAACTTGAACGGTTCGGATTGACCGTTTGAATTTCGGATCTTGAAAAACGACTGATGTGTACGGGGACGATCCGTACACATCAGTGTATTTTATCCATTCTCTATATATATATATATATATATATATATATATATATATATATATATATGGTCTAACATGGTTACCCTTTGGGTGGAGAACCAAAATGCCAGGAACATGCTACACGGTCCATGGAAGGAGGCTGGCGCACCAACTGTCATCTTACAGATAGACGACCCAAATGTCAATTCAGAGGCTATTTCAATATGTCTTGCCTATATTTATGGCCAATCCCCAAAATTAAATGATAGCAATGCATATCGGGTTCTGGCTGCTGCTTCTTTTCTCGATCTTCAGGTGCTTTCAGTTCTTTGTTTTTTCTTTTAATTTTCAATTATACCTTAGACAGCATTTATCACACATTCTCTGTAAAATAACAAATATCAGTCCCTCCAAACAATAACCTACACATCCTTTTCTAATATTCTTGAAGTTGAACCACTATTCCTTTTTTTCTTCATCATATATGTAGAGATAAATGTGACAAAATGATGAGTGGTTTTTGCACTGGGAAGGGAGGAAAAGCTTTGTAATAGACTTTTTGGTGATAAAAATGATTCTTCTGTCTTTGCATGTCTTTATTCCGATACCTTATGTTTTAAATAGCATTTAAAAATTAATCTGTTTACCTTATGATTTTGAATGATGGCTAACAAAAGAAAAATTCAAATAAATTAGAGTAAATTTTCTGAGAAGTCACTAAACTTTATGAGTTGTCCATTTTTAGTCACTTAACTTTAATTTGTCATTTGGTAACCCTCGAACTTTAATTTTTGTCCGATTTTCGTCCCTCTGTCACGATCCCAATTAATTCCGTGAAATTGATCACGTTAGGTGCGAATTTGGTGATATGAATCAAATCCTCCTCTCATCACTTATCCGGTCCCCTTTCGTCTCTCTTTGACATATCCCAAGTGAAAAAAAAAAAGTAATTCTCTCTATTCTCTCTTAAAAGCAATTCTCTTTATTCTGGAAGAATACCCCACGCTCTCAATCTCTTAGACTCTGAATTTCTTTCCATCTCGAGTCAATAAAATACGTGTTGCTCCCTTCGATCTCGTAGATTCTGATGTGCGGGGGCTGAGTGTTTCAACGTGTTGCTCTCTTAGCCCGCCCACGCTGAAGCCCTGCGACTCCACTTTCTCAGTCCTGCCGAAACACTAGGGATGTTGTTTGTGCTCTAAATTTGTTTGCTTTATACTGTTTTTATTTATTTGTTTTTTTGCAAAAATTGATGATTTGTTGCACAGATTGAATGCTCCCAGTAGGCACAGAGAGAGTAGGTTATGTATCTGCACAACTTGATGATGATTTTGTTTGATATGCGCAAGCATTTTGTTTAAGAGATGCAGTATACTTGCAAAATGACACAACTGCCAAAGTCTTCTTTGCTCAAGTGCTTTGTTTGTTAGTTCATTTATTCATTTAGTTACTTATTTAAATATTAAGCATACATGCATGCATGTCACTTTGTTTATTGACATCACATTCTTTTGGTACCAATACGCCTGTTAGGGATGCTGGTAATGGTGCAGAGAAGCTGCACATGGTACCACTGGTACGGATCAGGTACCAACCAAGGATTACAACAAAAGTGGCATATATCAATTCCATATCACATTTTTAAATGAAAGATTGTACAAAGAAAACAACAAAATCAACCAAAAAAAATAATAAAACAATCACATACAAACCAGTACGTTTATAATCAGAAATTAAGGAATTGATAATCCTAAACAATCAACAAAGCCAATGTATAAAACCATCACATACAGTCATGTGTCTAGTGAAGGATTAAATATAACATCCAATGAGAATATTTTCTCTTTGCATAATTTAACCTACAGTTACAAATTACAAACAAGTTGATCTCTTAACCATTTAAACGTACTTTGATCTCCTAAACCATTTAAACCTAATCTCAGTCGAGAGAGATGGATGGAGAGAAGATGGTCGATGGAGGTATAGAGAGCGCCATAGAGAGAGGGGTGCGAATTTACTACTCAGTTATTTGATCACGCTAGGGTTTATGTACAGAGAGAAATTGAGAGAGAAATAGGTTCACGGAGGGAAGGGATAAAAGAGGAGTAACTTTTGATTCATATCACCAAATTCGCACCTAACGTGATCAAATAAACGGAATTAATTGGGATCATGACAGAGGGACGAAAATCGGACAAAATTAAAGTTTGAGGGTTACCAAATGACAAATTAAAGTTCAGGGACCAAAAATGGACAACTTATAAAGTTTAGTGACTTCTCAGAAAATTTACTCAATAAATTATATCAATTTGACAATTATGGTATTGCAGTTAACCTTTGAGTCTGAATAAAGTGTCACATCTCACTCTTAATTAAGCTGTGCAATTTAACCAAGATAAAAATGAAAGTGAAACTTCTCAGCTGCTTTTTGTAGTCTTGTTGTTAGATGTTATTCATAAATAGATTGTTTGTGCTGCCATTTTGTTTTAAACAACCTTAAGAATGACTATCATCAACTCGTTACAAACTTACAATCACGATGTTTTGTTTATGTTTTTCTTGTTGGTTGGAAATACTATTAAGATTGTGTGCAATTTGCATTAGTAAATGATTTTCCTGCAACTTATTTTCTTTCTTTAACTGTTACATTTTTTTTTCAGGATTTGTGTGCAATTTGCACTGATTTTATAATTTCTGAGCTCTGGACATCAAACTTCCTTCAGTATCAGGTTGGTTCTCCTTTCTAGATGCAGAAAGGTCTTATTGCCCATTACTGGTATAAAGCTTCCCATAACAGTGGTGTCAAAACCTAATGATACCATATTGTTACTTGTGATATACCAACCTCTCATTTTCTGTCCGTCCCTTAAATCTGAATAAAACTTGTTAAATGCAAAAAAAAAAAAAAAAATTGCAGAAAAGGGACCCAATAAATAAAAAAAAAAAGAGGTCACAACTCACAACTGGATCTAGGTCTCATTTTGTGGTATAAAGTCACTTACGATAACATTTTCTTTTTATATGACACTCTCTTTTTTTTTTTTCTCTGAGTATACTTTCTTAGATTGTCTTTGGCACAGGTTTTTGCAGAGAGTCAAGATTATGGTATGCATGGAGAGCGTGTCAGAAGTGCTTGTTGGGGTTATCTTTGTCAAAGTGCCACCATGGAGTTAAGAGAGGTAGTTCAATATTTTTAAGGCTATCACTATGTAGTTTTTTTTTTTTTTTTTTTTTTTTATATATCGAGATTTTACACTACAAATTTGGCCACAATATAATTGGTTATACCACAAATAAATCTATGTACTTTATAATATTGGTCCACTTTGGAAAGTGTGTGGTTATTTGACTAATTATATATATGGTTTTCCTGAAACTTATATATTTCTTAGGTTCTTCCAAAACTCTCGGCACAGACTCTGCATGCCCTCATTACTTCTGATGAACTTTGGGTGCCTAATGAGGAGAAAAGGTACAACTGACCCAATTGCCCCCAAAACGCTATCAAATATTAATTTTTCGATCACTTAAATTCACTTTGTTTTTGATGTTCTTTCTTCAAGGTTTGAGCTGGCATTGTACACTCTGCTTGCTAAAGGTACTATTTCTGACGACGAAGAGAGCTCAAGTTCTATAATAAAAGGTAAGACTGTTATTGGTACCAGTTCATCTGAGACGTTGATGGAATCAGAACTGTTACACTTGCAAATTCGAGATAATTTGGAAAGCCATAAGCCAGCTCAAAGCAATCGAATCAATCTTGCTGATTGTATGGCTGAATTCCAGTCCGGAGTACCTTTCTCCAATGTAGAACTGGTATGATGAATAACAATTGTATGCTGGCATGTTTACTTACTGTGATTTTGCAAAGCTACTGTTCTATAACTGATACCAAGTGCTTACTTATCAAGCTTATGATGCACCTTAGGGCAGATGAACTATACTTGTTTGATAACAGTAGTTATATTTTTTAATTGAATTTTTGTGTTCGATTTCATCATTCAGTTACAATTGCTATTCTCAATTACTCTCACTTATCCAGTTAAAGGATAAGTGACTGAAATTTTTTCATGTTGGTCTTCTACCAGTCTGGTACTAGTATCAGTACCTTACCCAGATTAATAGTCGGTTTCTACTGTAAATTTAATTTCTTCCCTTTTATCTGCCCTATTTGGTCTGATGTTGGATTTTCCAGTTAACATTGTATACCAGTACTTGTCATGACCAAGCACGGCAAGGTATCCAAGTTGGTTCCTTGCAACTCACTAAAGCTGGAAGACTCATTATAGAAACAAATAATTTTGTGCTGAAAATTTTAGAATGGTGTGAAGGCCAAGAGAAATCCGGCAGACCCCACTGTCGACTGCCCATCTCCGTCCAGCGACCCATCAGGGTACAAATTTAGCGAGAGCATCTGGCCGAGGGACTGCTCTTCTACAAGCCCAGCAGAGGAACCACTGGCTAGCATTCCTTTATGGGCCAATGGGGCTGGAAGGAGGCAAGTCAAGAATAATGCTTCTGCAAAAGGGTGTTCTTGCCTCCTCCCTTCTGATGAATATGATGCTTTCATGAATATTTTCGAAGGTGGTTCGCTTCTTTATTGCAATATGTCATTTGAGGCCTTGTTGAACGTGAGGAAACAGCTTGAAGAGTTTGGGTTCCCTTGCAAAGCCCTAAATGATGGCCTCTGGCTACAGGTTTGTAAAATCTGCAGCTATAGGTGGAATAAGTTTTGTGTTGAGCTGGCACTTGTTTTCTTCTTTTGTTGTTGTATATTCTATAACCTCTTCAAATAACACTTTGCAATGTGCTCATGATCAGAAGAAATTACTTTGAGAGACCATGCTTTGAACTTCACCCAAGTCTCAAATTTAGTATTGTGCCCAATTCTAGTACACTGTTCTGTATATGCTGGTTGATACCTGATTAGTACTCACTTAATACCCCACCCCCCCCCCCCCCCCCAACCCCCCATATGTTAATCTGTACTCTGTTTTTCTTGATTTGTGTGGTTATGTTTCATTATTTATAATTTGTATGGCTTAAGGTTTGTGAGACCAACATATAGTATGGCCAAAGCTAATATCTTTTCCCCTTCTAAATGACAATCTTAACATTTTTTTTTGGTCATATTATCTTATGTACAGATGCTTCTCTGCCACCGAGTTCAGGCTGTAGTAGCAGATACATGCAGAAGCTGCTGTCTTACAAGCAACTTGTGTGCTTGTAGACAAGCTTACGGTTATTCCCATGGGGGTGGCAGCTCTGTAAGTTATTACAGACAAGACCATGACAGAAGCACCAGTCCTTGTAATAGTAGCAATAATAGTATTGGCAACATTTACCTCTCTGAGGCACAAGGTGATGGTGGTAGCGTATTTGGGGCCTCACGTGTTCATGTGGGTTTAAGATCTCTCTTTTTTCCCCTTTTCTTCTAGTTATATTTTGGGGGATTTATACAGACAATGACAGTATTGGGTTTCTGAAAAAAAGTTGGTAATCTTTTGGTTTAGATTTGATAGCGGTATTTTTAGAATTATAGCTGAACGGCTGTGTCAGACATAAGTTATGTAGCATAAATATAGTTACAAGATACGAGAAATTTATAAAAAATACGGTAATTATATTAATATTTGTTATACTTATACAATATAAATATAATTTTAAGCTCAGACAACTTTAATTTTTATTAAGCATAAAATATATATATTTCTATTTTTTTTTTGTATCAATGCTTATATAGGATTGAGCAGTGAATAAAAAATTAAGTAAATGAGCTCTGACAATAAACAAAATGATATTGAGCAGTGAATGGGATAGGAGAGAGGGTGGGAGGAATCAGCCAAGGGAGTTATAGACTTATAGTTGTACGACTCCCGTCTCCAAATCAAAAAGAAGAAAAGAAAATAGAAAACAAATGAGGGAGTGTGGTTCTGGTCTTACAAAAGTTTAGTTCACATTGCTTATTTTTTCCTTTTTTTTATGTCTTCACTTAATGTCTGAAATATATTTCAGAGAGGGGCTGCTGATGGCCTGGCAGGCATCGGGAGGGGATCCACAAGTCCCGGGTCAAGTGCTGCATGGGCTCCTACTCGTTTCGTCTTTTCACGGGTTCCAGTCGGACTGGGAACTAGGAATGAGTCAGAAACTGCCAGACTTGACCACAATGCTGAAATTTCCGGGGATGGCTTGACTGTTTTGGTTGGTCTCAGTGAGGAGAGAGTCTATGAGCCAAGTAGCACGAGTAGTCGATTTGGTGGACCTGCTGGTGCAGTTTCTGGCATGGGTGGGACCCAGGTGCAGATGGTGGATTCAAGGGAGGGGAATGGGCTATGTCTTGGACCTGATTGGGAGATCTCAGAAGAAAGCCAGGAGACGTCTACTGTTTCTCTGGATTTTAAAACACCTCTAAGCCACTTTCCTCCATTCCGCTTTGGGTAAACTGTGTATTATTTTTTGTTTTTCTTTTCTTTGTTAATTGTGGTTTTGATATTTAGGTCTTGCTTCTTTTAGGATTGCTAAGAAGCCCCTGTTGTTATTTGTCTCAATCGGCAGTCAATAGGTGTCCAAAGCTTCAAAACCCATCAGTCTTAATTGTGTAGTAAGCTACCTTAATAACCAAGTCAACATGATACTGAAGTGGCTAAAAACAGGCAAAAGCAAAACTTGGAAGTTTTACACAAATTGTACAATCCAAACCTTACACAGACTCACATGTAGCAAACTGAGTGTAATTGTGTAACAAATTACTAAGCATGGGCAAAGGACTGTCTGAGTAAGAGCTTCTTTAAAAATTTAGGGCTTGCATAAATCTATTAACATTCATTTAACAAAAAAAATAATATCAGCGTGGAATTTGAAGATGTGCACGGGCTCACTGATGTCCAGGTTAAGCATTCTCCTGAGGTGTTCTATGCTGGTTCACTGTGGAAGGTCTGTTCTTGTTTTCACATCTTAATTTGTTTATTTTTTAGATGTGATTCGTTCCTCTTTGATTTCCGTGTTAACTGTTATGAAGTTTTTGTTCTATTAATAGGTGAGTGTGCAAGCATTCAGTGATGAAGACCCCCAGGGACGTCGAACACTAGGTACCTTTTTCTGTGTACTATAAAATTCTTTAGCTAATTTTTTATTTTCTACTTAAAATTAAAGAAAAATATCCATGAAGAAACAAAGAGTTATTTATGGAATTGTCAATGCACTTTGCAGGGTTATTCCTACATAGGCGAAAGGCAGAGGTGACCGATCACCTCAGGAAGGTCAGTGTGTAATAGTTCCATTTTGTAGTTGGTCATATCAAACGCAAAGCATATGCTTTTCTTGTAAATTTTTAGAAATGACACCCAAAATTTTATGGCACATTTACAAATGAGAATCAAGTTTGTCATGCCTGCAAAAATACCCTAAGCTTTTAAATGTTTTGACTTGTGCGAACAACACATAAGTACCTAACTGTTATATATGGTATAATAGAAATGCATATTCTGTTATCTGTATGCACTGACAGTTCTGTGCCTACTCTTATCGAATCTTGTTAGCCTTGATTTTGCAAATAAGCATCATATAGTCCTGCATTAAGGGAAGAATATCTATGGGGACTTGATTTGGGGATTGGAATTTGGACTTTTTGGAATTGGTTCAGTTAACATAAAGCTACTGCATACTGCCAATTGGGTCATTCTTTGCCTGACTTGGTATGGATGTTAATTGTTCGGTGTAATTTGCACATAGCCAAATTAATATGTTGCTAATTGGTAAAACATTGAATGCTATGTGTTATTTGTTAAGTAGTGAAATTTTTGTTATATTTGCTACAAATGTGTTCTTTTGGTTAAAAATGGTCCCTTGTTTTCAGGCGCACATGTACATTGACTCAAGAGAGAAGGTCACAGCCCGGTATAAGGTAAAATAGACTCACTCGTATATTTACACTCTTCTCAATTTAGGCAGCATAATGTTGTTTCAGATTTTTATTACCATAATGGTCTGTAGTCTGTTGACATTTTGGCATGCATTGGATTGTTGCTGACCTAACCAGCAATATACAAGATCAACCCCTCACACCCCCTCCCCCAACCCCACCCCACCCCAACAGAAGCTATTTTTAAACCTTTTGTTTAGTTCTTCCCTGCTTTATGTTAATCAAGGGTTTTCATCAGGTATGGTTAAAATTAATGAATCAACACAAAGATCTTGTCAAAATGCTGTGCATCAGTAAAATAAAAGTATTTTTATAAACTACTGAATCTTGTATTCACTAATGTCCAAATTCCAATTGGAAGTGCAAACCAGGCATAGATCAAGTGGTTGGCCTAAGGAATTTTTGTAACTCTCTTGAACTATTTCAGCCAAAAGTAACCTATCCTTGATTTAAGTCAAACAAGAGCCTTACTAGTTATTTGTAAAAATTTCAGCTAATATGCCCCTCAAAAAGGGAAGTGATGGTATTTGGGGACCTTAAACAGGCTGGGACCCTTCTACCCAAAGCACCAAAAGGATGGGGTTGGCGCACTGCACTTCTGTTTGATGAGCTGGCGGATCTTCTGCAAGGTGGGTCTTTGCGTATTGTTGCTGTTGTACAGGTAGTATGAATCGTATATACTGTGTATATGTATGTTGTGGGCCTGCATGGTTATTCTGGGTTGGAAGTTCGCCAATTTAAAATTGGTAAATCTGTTGCTAGTTCTCTTTGTAGTATTAATAGAATTTCTTTTTGTGCTTCTGTAGCTTTCTGTTTCCTTGTCAGTTTGTAAAGGTGGATCTCTTCTCTGATTTATAGCTAGAATAATCGACATCCATTTACAGCAAATCGGGAGGAAATTTTGTTCTTTGTCAAAATCTAAAATAAAGGGGAAAGTGGTAGAGCGCTCCTCTACTTATTTCCAAAAAAAAAAAATCTAAAATAAAGCAGATCCATTGTCAACTAAACGAAACATTGTTTTATTATAGAACTTGCACGATGAACAATTTAATGCCAAATCACACCCACAATGTTTATTTGAGATGCTGAAGCAAATGGTTCTGCATTAAATGTCGTAAATTTTGCATTTCTTGAATCCACGTTTTACTTCTGGTTGTCTTGCCCTACAACCCACTCAGTTACGTGCAGAAGTTTTGCAGGGTTGCATCTCAAATTCTAATTTCTATACTAAGGTGAAGTCTTCAGTCTCCCACTCTCCCTGCGTACTGAGTTGATTTCTATAAAGAAAATATGACATGTATGATACTATGATGTATGTATACGTAAAGAATTTGTACTTAATTTTTTGAGAATAGAATGATACTTTTTTTCATAATTAACCTACAAAGACTCCGGAGCTCTGTAACATAGCTAAAAAAAGCTTACTTGGATTCCGATTTTTTTTAAAATAGCACTTCAGTATGGATAATTTTAATTTGAGAGAATTCCAGTTTGTCCAAGCATCGCAACGACCAAATTGAGCACGACGCTATAGTCCTTAATATTTTTCGTGTCTCTGTTGTTTTCAGTTGTTTATTTTTCTCGGTCAATGGGGTTTAATAAGGTTGATTAAGCAAGCAGAACACACTCTGAAGGTAAATTCGGACAACATAAATATAACAAGAGAACTGGTCTCCTCCGTCAGCCTAAACTGTTTTCCTAAAACAAATGATCTGAACAGAAAAGACAACAAGAAATAGGTTTCTCAAAGGAGAGTATGATAACAACAATAATCACACCAACAACAAAAATGCGAATTGTACAAATCTCCAGACTGATTTCCTCTGTCAGTCTAAGATACCAACTAGGTACCTTGCAATAGTATATCAACTGAGATAAACTGATATCTACAGGAATTACAAGAGATCCATTGCTCTAAAAAAAAAAACCAACAAACTAAAGTGAAAAGCACACTATAAATTTTATATACAACCAGATTTGGCGCATGGGCAAAAGGAATGTGTTATTAGTATTAATATCAAAAGACTTATCTGGAGTCGCAACTCCACTTTGAAGTCGGTATGCAGTTCAAATAGTGACACCAGTGGCAATGATCGTTTCCATTTTTTCCTTTGAAAAGCATCACCAAGCTAACAGTGAAGCTGCCATAAGAAAAAGGAAACAATGATTTTTGTCCAAAGCACGTCTGTTCCTTTAGAAAAATTCTAAATAAAATATTTTATTTCTTCAAGTAATGTTCTAAAAATTCTTACCCTGCTAATAGTATGAGAAGTGAGACGACCCACAAAACATATTGGTATGGCTTATACTTGGATCTTGGCTGGCTTGACTGGGGCAGATCATGGCGGTGCATCCAACCAAACTGTGGACGGGGTAACAACACAAATCCCAGGAGAAAACCTGTTATGAAGCCGCCTATATGGGCAAAATTGTCAACATGCGGGAGTGTACCAACAGCCAAGTTCAACACGATTATGAACCCCAGTGTTAGTATGGCAGCAGCCTAACAAAAAAGAAAGACAAGCATTAATAAGTAGAGAATCCTACAATTTTGAGTAAGGAAATATAAATAAGTGAACCTAAGATGTCTTGGATTGCAGAAAGTCCCTCACATTTTACCCAGTTTCAAGACATCCCTATTTTATTCAACTTGAAAATTACAGCCTATTGTTATATGATTTATAATATCATTATTAATTGTCGGCTAAGAAAATTTATAGACGTCACTTTCTACTTTCTAATGATAACACTGTTTTAAAAGAAACTAAAAAACTATGTCCTCAGTATTGAATGGTTTGCAATAAACACGACACATCAAATAAGGATGACATATCATTTTAATATTTTATACTTTTCTCCATGGCTATTCTAGTCATTTTCAATTTATTGAAGATACCCAACAAACAATTGCAACAGGAAATACAGTTCCTCAAGAATGTTTGCCTCCTTTACAACAAAGAAAAACGCAACTATAATTTGTCTGCAATCACCTAACAGCACAGCGACCTTTTGCAAATATATATTATTGAAAGAAATAAATAAATAAATAAATAAATAATGGGAAATACAGGTTGTTGTAGGTATACATACCCTGTTAGAGTAGATGGTCCAGTTTGTAATAAGCTCAGAAAGCATAGATCCAAGTAAACCAAAGAGCGCACCAGATGCACCTACGGAGACACCATTCCTCAAAAAGAGAGCCGATAGAACATTCCCTCCAAATCCCGATACGAGGTATATGAGACCAACTCTCACTGAAATATACAAAAGTTCATTGTTAACTTGTTTGTTACCTGCCTTCGCTATATTTATACTGTTAGCAGAAAAACTAAGCAGCATTGAGTTGTTTAACTATGAAGACCATCCATTCAATGTCTAACTAAAATTAAACACTGATATGTTCTAGTTATGAAAAGATTTCATGTCTGAATACTTGACAATAGATAGCCAGGGTTATTTTAGTCAGTTTGGGCTTGATTGACCTCTTTTTTTAGTGGTTTGGTGTGGACCAAGAAAATTGGCTGACAGAATATGATAATTGGAAAACCAAGAAATGTGAGTGGCATCTAAAAAGGGGAAAATTAGTTAGTAATGAGGTTACCAAAGCCAAACTGTTGTTCCAAGCGGATGCCGACAAAAAGGAGGCTAAGCATGTTGACAATCAAGTGGATCAAGCCGGCATGAAGCCAAATACTGGTAAGAAGCCTCCAGGCTTGGTGTCGGTGAACGACTTTGTCCCAAAGAAGAGCCCCCAATTTAATCAAACTGAAAAAGGAAATCGGTAAGTGAAGTGAAGTGAATTGAGAAAGAAGAGAGAGAGAGACTAACGTAGAAGAGGAGGGACCAAAGAGCGGGTTCTCGCGGAGGGGCTGGAAGGAGAAGCGGTGGAGGAACCTGGCAACGCAACCCCCGGAGGGACTGGGATGCGCGGGGCAGTTATTGATGAGCATCTCGACTATGAAGAGGGCGACGCTGGCAATGAGGATGAGCGGCACGAGCCATGGCTTCCAGCGTGGATCCTCCTGCTGCACCACGCCGCCGCCCCCGTACTCGTAGTAGTACGGAGCGCTGCCTCGTGTCTTGGCCGCGCCTCCGCTCGACATCTCTCTTGTCTCTTGTCTCTCGTACAAGAGAAGAGAAGAGAAGAGAGATGTAACTAGTACTCTACTCGGTGAGGTTAAGGTTGTTCGGTAACATATAAGATATAGCCTAGGTGGGAAGAGGGAATCACATCCTCTGCCGACCTAAAAAGGTTGGCAGGGTGCCGACCTTCGATCTGAACCGTTAGATCTAATCTCAACGGTTAATGGGAGCCCCGTGCATGATACAGATTGATAGGCCCGAAAAATTTGAACCGTCCAGATTAGATCTAACGGCTAGGATCAAAAGTTAGCACCCTGCCAACCTTAAAAGGTCGGCAGAGGATACTCTCCCGTGGGAAGAGTGTTGCTTAATTGCTTTGCTTGGAAGGGGCAGAGTCGGTACGAGCTTTAATTATTATTATTTCTCTCTGATTGGACCAGACCAGAGATGGTGCTTCTGTTCTGCTCTGTTCTGTTCTGTTCTGGTTGAGGGGAGAGCTCTGAGCTCCTAGCCTAGCCTAGCCTAGGTGGGAGATTAATAGCATTTTCCTTTCCTTTCCTCATAAATCATCAAATTATTGATGTTGACAATGAGAGAGTTGAGTTGGAAATTTGGAACACATACGCATACGCCTTTCTTTTCTTTCATGACACGTGGGGTTGCCTCTCGAGTCTTCCTTTAAATTAAATTATTAGGAATTATATATTTATATTATTATTTATAAATAAATTAGGGACAGCCGGACAGGACCTAGTCTACAGTCGTCTGGTGAAATTGGTATACCCAGTCCACCCACTCTTTCTTTATTTCGTCTTAATTATTCAATTAAAATCTACTCTGCTCCAATAATACATGATTCCTTCAATTTGTTGTTTCTCCGAGAAAACTTAACTAGGACATGACCTGCAAACCTTTACGATTGTTAGTAAATAGTAACTGTACATGTCATTCCTATTTATATTATATAATATAATATAATAATCCAGTTACACGGTCTAACATAAACTATAGTAAACATTAACTAGCACTCTAGCACATGTTTGATAATAATTACAGGAAATCAGGCATGTTGTTAAAACATAATTTGCAGATTGGATCTCATCTATTCCAATTAGTAAAGTCCAAGGAAGGCAAGGATATAAAACAATGTTTAATAACCCATCTTTGGAGCTGCTATATATGATATTATATTATAATCTTTCTAAATTTGTGTTTATCTTAATTTCTTAAGGGTCTGATCGGAACCAAAAAAATTAACGCAAGAATTGGAAATGGAATTCTTCTTGAACGATTCCTTTGATCGGAATGGAGCGAACGTGGAGAATTGATTTCAATCGACACGATTTGGAGAGAAAAATTCAGCCCAACGAACTCTCACGAAAAAGGTAGAGATTTTGCTTGATTTCTTTTGTGCTGAAATGCGCTCCTCAACGAATGACCAATAAGCCCTTCCAGCGACTCATCTCCCTCTCAGTTTTGCTTGTGCTCACTCAATTGAAGTCCCGTTCCGTCCCTCTCTTAGCACTTTTCTTCCCCAATAGATCAATCTTTTTTATTCGTTTTTTTTTTTTTCTGAAAACCGGAACAATTTTTTTTTATCGATTCTCTTTTGAGGTTTGTTCGTTCGTATTTTTTAATCTAATTTTTGCTTCATATTTTTTAATCTAAACCAGAACAACCTTTATAATCGCTGATATTTTATTCAGATTTAAAGCTTGTTGCGTGTAAATAAGTGCAAAAATTTTACTTGTTATACAAATTAGTTTAAATAATTTTTCCATTTCTTTGAGTCAAAGAGAGACTTGGATTCGGATATTAATCAATATCGACTACTATTGTTACAGTATTGGCAATATATTATTTTTATTAATTTGTATTCTCATATTAAACTATCGATGAGAGTAAAGTGGTCAAATTGAAAGGAGTGAAATCATTTATTTCTTATTTTTGTATCATTCCAATCACAAATTTGAATTCTCTTCAATTCTTTATCTATTTGTTCCAATCATTAAATTTCATTTCGAAATCATCTCTATTGAACTTTATTCTATTGAAATGAATTGAGCTCTCTCCACAAGTCATTCCGATCAGACCCTAAAGACGAGCAATGAGATGTTAGATTCCTACCAAGGGCCCCTTGTGGATACCTATTAGACCTCACTTTTGGTCATCTGTGTTAGTCGTACAATCTTATTGTCTATTTTGTTGAGAACAAAGAGCATTAGGAATATTAATTAGCCTCAGATTTAGATCATCATTAGTTAATTTGAGAAAAAGAAGCCCTTAATTTATTTCTAGAATTAGGTCACTCAACTTTTTCTTTCTTTTGAAAAGTTACTGTTAGGTACCGAGCTAGTACTTTTTTTAACGTTAGCTCAATTGTATATTTAACCGTGTCCATCTTTGTAAAGCTTTAAACATAGAAAACTAAACTTGTTTTTCATTGCAACAATCTCAACATGGTATCAAGGCTGGTTTAAAACCGCCAAAAATTCAAAATCAACTCAAGCCAACAAAAGACAACTCAAATCCATCTAAAAATTCTTTAAATCATTTTCCAATTTCGAAAAGCTCTTAAAAACCTTTAGATTCTGTTCTTTTCAGCCTTTTACCAGCAACTAGCAAAAATCTTAAAATCTATAAAAAAATTCACAAAGCCCCAAAATTTTTCAAATTCTGCTTTTTCTGCCAGCAACCAAAAATCAGAATCTCTTCCAAAATCAATCATGAGCCAAAAAAAGTAATAGACTGACCTCTGAGCTCCAAACAAGGATCTAAATACCTATTTGTGTAAGGAAAGCTATAATTTCAATGTTGTTGTACCATTTTCAAACAGGGATCTAAATACCTATTTGTGTAATTGTGAAAAAAAGGTAACATGTCAGCACTTGTAAAACCAATCAAGTCAGCCACGCTTACCCTACCCTTTAATAGAAGAAAGCTAAAATGGACCAATCACCAATGATATAGACCTCTGTATAACACATCAGCATTTGGAGTTCGCAAAACAGTAAAATCTTACAAAACAATATTAAGAAAGGGAAAAAAAACACTATGTACCATGAAAATGTTGAGACACTACATGTCAATCCTATCTCCAGCAGACTTGTAAGGATGAGAATTCTGTAAAAGAAAAAATTGCCAAAATAGACTATCTACATCAATATTGCAAAACTTCTTCAAAAAAATATATATATTTTGTCTTCAAAAAAGAAAAAAAATTGGAAGACAAATTTCTGTTCGCAAAACTGCAAATAAATTACTTTAATATCATAAGGAAAACATAAAGAGCTAAATTATCAAAACCAAAAAAAAAAAACTTTTGGAGCCAGAACTTTAGCACCTGGTGAAGGTAAGCTGAGATCTCATTCTGGCATAAAAGCACCTTTGCTATCTAGCTGCTGTATCTTAATAATTCTCAATGTGTGACGAAATTTAGGCAATGAACAGAAGAATAAACGGATCAAATGAATAGGTCAGAGGGAGGAAGAGAAGAGAGAGAAAACCTATTGAAGGAGGACAAAAATCCAAGGAGATCAACTTCCTCAGGAAGCAGCTCCTTCGACGGCAGTGACCTCTTTTTGCCACGTCAGCCGATCAGATTTTGCAATTGCGGAAGCGGAGTATGCCCAGAAAAGCAGGCACTCGTACAGCGTCATATCATAGTCCATGTTTCCATCACTACTTTATTTTTTTTATTGTATCACTGCCACCAAATTTAATTCCTTTGATTGTCTTCAGATGTAGAAATATGAAACCAAAATAAGCACACAGAAGCTCAAATTCTACTGACACAATGCTATATGGAATTAAATTTCCTTTGATTGTATCACTAACACTGGTTAAAAATTTTGGTTTATATTATCTATCATGCGTGATCCTATAGGATCAAGAAAATCTACTTTTTATTATGATTAAGCAATAAAAGTGAAAATTGCACAAAGATGTTTGACTGTTCTGACAGTGCATATAAATAAATACATGGGACAAATTAACCATTAGGAGAAAGCAACATTTTCAGTTGTTCCTAGATGGTGATGTAGACCTAAAATTTCGATGCAATTGCATTAGTAAATGAAACTCATCATGTGGCTTCTTTTTCCATAGATACCCAAAAGTAGGGACCGGGGATTCTCAAACAAAAGAAAGGAAACTTGATTCTGATGTAATTCAAATCTATGCTAAAAAGAAACTTTCTTTCATATCTCTCATCTCGTCATGCCGTATGGATGCTACTTTCACCTCCACATTGTCGACTGAGTTTGTTACTTTTCCTTGGATCTGGATTGTGCCTCTATTGATAGCGTGGCTTCTAATGAAAGGGATGAGGACCTGGTTCATTGGAGAAATCAGTCGTCTCACTTAGCTGAATAGGAGGAAGGAATACTTCATTACAGTTATCCCAAATTGCTTTTGAGGCACAAATAAATTCAGTTAATTTTTACAACAAAAGGTCTAGTTAGATCTGATACACTACTCACAAAAAGGTTAGGTTGATTTTCATAATGACTAAATTAGGAAAGGAATTAAGAGCTAAACCAAAAATAAAGAAAAACCACACCGTTGTTTAGCACCAAAGAGTTTGATAGGATATTAGCTCTTGTTCACCTTGCCATCAGCCATGCTAAGCCCAGCTGCCAAACAAAGTAGTAGTTAGGCAAACAAACTGATCAATACATTCCCAAACTTCCAAAATTCAAATCTCAAACCAAATTCACCACAAATTTTGAAAAGTACAAACCTGAATCAACAATATTGTTGTCTTGAGATAGGCGTGACACTAATATCGTACAAAAATACAAAAGCAAACAAGGAGTCTCTCTAGGTTCACTCATAACCTCGGTCCTTTCTTATCACAACACTCCCAATTTTGCATGTTATCACAACACTGACAAGTGGGATTAACGGGTTAATGGGTTGTAATGGAAGGTTTTAATTATGTTATTACAACTACGGGTTGTATTGCTAATGTTTGGGCTTACTTAAATAGTTAGACTAGAAAATTTGTGGATCAATTTCTACAATGCTAAAGTGCTCTCATGCCGAAGTGGTACGGTTATGATTATCGATGGCACTTATTTTTTTTTCTTTTTTTTATGTGGGAGCTGGTGATAACTATCATTTTAGTGGTGATTCTAATAGCTACGTATTGTATTTTGCTAAAATCCTCTAATAGACCACCATATATCTTTTTTGACGTGTTTTTATGTTGTAAGATTTTTTGAATACGAATTAAAATTTTTTGATTAATTGTTATTACAAAATGATGTTGTCATTCATATGAATTGCGGTGGTTTTGATTTTTTAATGTATATCTGTCAACTTTAAGATTTGCCTTGTTGTATTTCTGTGATAAGTTTATTTCTTGTATTTGTGGCAACAAATCTATTTTTTTTTTACTTTTTCCTTTTTAATATTTCTTTGATACAGTTCGAGTTTACGTGGCTGAGGCATTTGGGCTATATTGCATGAAATGACATCGAACCGTATGTATAAGAAGGCCTTAGGGATGACAGATTTCGCATAAAAACCATTCCAGCGCAATTTAACTTCGGTTGATAGGAAAGGTTTAAATATTTTATCTCATTATTAAATCCAAACCACTGATCTGATTTTAGAGTTAAAAAATTCATGACCTATATTTGTGTAGTTTAACATTTGGATACACTTTTGGACTCAAAATTGGATGTACCTTTACATTGATGCTTCCTGGGGCACTTTCTTTCCAAAAAAAAAAAAAAGATTGAATAAACTTTGGTTTTCTCCGTTATCTTAGTCAAAATTGAAGTTGTTTTACACAAGTTTGATATTTTTAAAGTTTAAAACTAACCGTGAGAGAAAATAGACCTTGGTCAAGGAAAGTATATAATATATTTCTTGATCACTCCATTTGTGTGTAGCCGGATGCTTTTTCTTTTTCTTTGTCTAATTTAATATATCACACTACATTTATGAACTTCATGACAAATGAGGATGACTAGTGGACTAGTGGTGTCTATACTAAACAAAATAGCTTACAGACGAATTTTGCCGCATATAGCAAGCAAAATGAAGAATTTTTTTAGGGAAATAAAACGAAGAAATAATCTATTGAGTATTGACTGAAGATGTTAGACGCTTTGAACATCGTTAATTATGGACATCCACAATAATAAATTTCCTTGTTTTAATTCAAATCTCAAATATATTACCCAAACTTACTTATCATTTACTATTGACTGAAGATGTTAGACGCGTTGAACAAATTTATTTTTTATTTTATTTAAATACACTTTTGAACATATCTTCAATTTTGCCAATCTACAATAATATATTTCTATATAAGTTTTGTAAAATTTAAAGCTCATTCGATACTTGATCAAAATCATGTTAGCCATGACAGATTAATTCTAATGTATTAATGCATTGATATATGTTAAAATAAACTATAAATTTTATAAAACTGAAAGTACATCTGCTGCTAAATTAAACAAGATCAATGTTTGAATTCATCATTCGAATTTTTAAATTCGAAAATTATTAATAAAAAAAGTCGCGGCATTTTACAGTACTAAAACTTTACTCTTCAAATTTTGTGCATTGCTTATTTTGTTCTTTTTCCTCGTTTGTTGACGAGGATATATAGTTTTCTAATTCCATCTTTTCAAAACCATGGGTATATATTTTATATTTTTGCTCTCGCTTGAATTATTTTTCGTCTTTAGTATTTTTTTAACTTTTGTCCTAACTTTCTTTTCCTATCATAGAATACAAACAGAAAAGAGAGAAGAATCAGCAAAAGTTAGTACGTCCTGAATTATTTTCTGTACGCCTTCCAATGATATATTATCTCATATTGTAATAAAATATTAATTCGACATAGTAAACAAATTAATATTATATTCTGAGAGGTTTAGTTCGACAACATAAAAAATAGAGATAGAAAGGATAAAGTCACAATTTTTTTCATGACTCTTCATGACCATAATATTATTTTATAAATAAATTTAACTTTAAATTTAGAAAATACAAAAATGAAATGTTAATTGTTTGTCCACTGAAACTTTTTTTTTTTTTAGTTAATTTGAGTATGATCGAGAATTAAAAAAAAATCAAAGCAGAAAATTATTAATTTCTTCCCATAAAATAATGTTGTTACACGTAGCGAGTTTTTTTTATTTATTTCGTAATTATTTAGATTAATTCATTAATACATTGAACCGGGTATAATTATGAAGAAGTAAAAAGTGAAATGGATCCATCTGTTACGTTACGCGCAATCACTGATACTATTGGGCTGCACTGTGGAGTCCGATCATCAGAACAAAAAAAAAAAATAATAATAATAATAATAAAAAAAATTGGGCTACTATTTTAAAGATGATTCATAGCTTGTTTTACAAGCAGTAAAACTTTTTTTTTTTTGGTCAGATATAGATAAAACATCATATTGAGTAATTTGGATATTATACTATCTTTGAGGAAATTGATTTTGGAAGTTATTTTTAGAGTAGAAATTGATCGAGAAATTAAAGAGTGTTGTGTTGTCTCCTGGTATCTCTTTCTCTCCCAAAATCGATGTCGATGTCAGAGGAGTGGCTTGATTCGGATCCCTGGCTGGACCGGGCACGCGCGCTTAAGAACCGCATCCGAGACCGCTTCAGGGTCGCCGTCGACCGCCGCCGCCATCGCCTCAACGAGTCCGACTGCACCGTTGCTATCCAGCGCTGGTCACACCGGATCCGAAGTTTCTTCGAGGATCGTCCTCGGATTGTCTCTGCCTCTGGGCGTTCTTCTGGGCGTTCTTCTGCTTCTCTCCGATTCTATCGTCAATCTCAATCAGTGGACCAGGATGTGGATGATTCATTTGACGACTCCGTGCTTCTTCGCCTGCTCCAATCCCTCGCTGTTCCCCTTATTGGAAATGCTTGTCATGTCTTTATGCACGGCCTTAATTTTGTTCAGGTTTATGGAATTGAAAACCTGCACAACGCTTTGCTTCACAGACCTCGAGCCAAACCCCTTATTACAGTAACTCCTTTTTCAATTTTTCATATTTCATATAATGCCATTATTAACATAATATGTCTTCCCATAACATATTAAATCTCCGTTATAGTACAGCATGCTCTTTATTTTCAGGCTAGCAACCATGTGGCAGCCATTGATGATCCCTTTGTCATCGCCTCCCTTCTTCCGCCTTCAGTAATGCTAAATCCCAACAATTTGAGGTGGACACTCTGCGCTAGTGATCGTTGTTTCAAGAACCCTGCCATGTCTGCTTTCTTTCGCTCAGTCAAGGTTTTGCCTGTTTCCCGTGGCGATGGCATCTATCAAAAGGTATGCATTCTCCTATGTTTCTTGTCTGGATGTGCCATCTGGGTATCTATGTTTTGTGTGTTCGAACATAAACGCACATGGCAGTCTGTTCTTGCTGTGCCGAGAGGTGGTGTGGAGGCTAAACCCTATAAAAATTGGATGCATGTACACAACCACGTACACAGTGGACGCAAACAAAAATTTATTTTTGAAGACCTTTTAACAGTTTTCTTCAGAAGTCTACAGCTAAGAAATAGCTTCTATTCATGTATTTTTTTGGTGAACTTTATATCTCTTTTTTTTTTAATCAGGGAATGGATATGGCATTGTCAAAGCTGAACAAAGGTGGTTGGGTTCACATATTTCCCGAAGGAAGCCGCTCAAGAGATGGTGGAAAGACCATTGGACCTGCTAAAAGAGGAGTTGGGAGGTTAGAACCAAAATAAGAAGATAGTTAATGCCCATAATTGCAAACTTTTTTATATTAACGACAGATCTTTTTTGATTAGTTTCTATGTATTCGCACTCGTAATTAAAGAGTCCACCATTGTATAGACTGTAGAACCAATCGTTGAATAGTGTAATTAGTTAATTACAGAAATAGCTTTTAACATTTTTTTAATTGTTGAATACTTGAATTGTTTGTTGTTTTATTGGTATGTAATTCTGAGATAGCAGACCTCGTGTAACTAAAAACTCTTTTTTCTTCAATATACCAGCAGCTGGCACTTCGCCATATGCCTTCGAAAAAAACAATTTTTTAATGGATCGAGTTTACTATGAATATGGTCCTATAAAAAATATATCTGACTTGCTGCAAATTACATGCATGGCTTGTTTTCTTTTGAGGAAGTAGAGTGCATGTTTTTCTTCCCCTCTTAGCCTTTCTAAAAGTTCCAAATTATTCATGATTTTCACTAAAGCAGAGAATAAGAGGTGATTTTGGTTAATGAAGGATAGATTGGTGATATTTAAATTAATCGGGATACTTAATATATGACTTTGCAGTAGTGTCTGATACTTCTCATTCTTTTTATGGATATGCATCACTGTTTATCATTCATATTGGTACTTCCATATTCTTCATTTTAGAGGGTCACAACAAGCATAACATAATGTGTAGATTACCAAAAAAATGATCCTTTCACACCAATTGGTAGGCTTGATTAAAACCTTTGTTTTCCTTATTATTGCACTTATGTGTCTGGTACCAATATGTGTTTCAGGTTAGTGATGGATGCTGATACTATGCCGATCGTCTTGCCATTTGTTCACAGTGGAATGCAAGACATAATGCCCGTCGGCAGTAAGTTTCCAAATATTGGCAAAAAGGTAATGCTTTAAATACAATCAGATTCTTTGTATTTCTACAAGCTTATTATCCTTACCTCTTTGATGCAATTTACTTTGTAATTACATCTTTAATAGCCGCTTCTATCCTCTTAGGGGATAAAGTGAAAGGCTGGGAGGGCGGAGAGTTTTAATTAGTTTCTGATGTTAATGTAGTTGTTGTCACCAGTTACTTGTTAAAACCAAATTAAAATAATTTATCATAATGGAAACCAATTTTTATTTCTGTAGCTGAGGTTTTTCCTGATCGTAACCTTGTAAGCTTGAATATCTTTCAGGTGATTGTGGTTGTTGGAGATCCATTAAGCTTTGATGATTTGCTGCCCAATAAAAATGAAGTCTTGGATCCTGAATCTAGAGAAATTTTGTATGATCTAGTGTCCTCGAGGATTGGCTTAAAATTACAAGAGCTCAAAACTCAAGCTGATAAGCTTGCACTTGAAAAGTCTTTCCAGATTTCTGTTCAAAATGAAAGCTACAGTCTCACCATTTGGCAACATGTTGATTGGGAGGCGTTTGGCATGGATTACTTGTTGGAATCTTCAGACACTGCAACTCACATCGATGCTAAAAGGGAAGGTTTAAAGCAAGTTGAGCAGCTGCTGGTCTCATATGAAGAGTCTAATGCCTATTCTACTTCCAATGATAGGTTTTGTCATAAAGAAGGAAGCTTGAGCCGGGTTCCGGGTTACATGAACCCGAGTGAGTTAGTGGGTTTTGCTGCTAGGGGCTTGTTTGTAAATGGTAGGTGTTTTGGAGGATGAAAGATTGCAAAGCTTAGGTTTGTTGCATGTATGGAAGGAGTCTTTTGAGGGAAATGTGCTTCCTGGGTGAGCTATGGTGAGCACTTGTTTCCATAACATGAATATGATACCAATTCAATGTGTACATAATTAATTAATAAAGAGGTGTATTTCCTTTTTTGCCCTTGTGATTCCAACATGATTCTGTCCTTACAAATTTATGATCATCTTTCGTTCCAAATAAGGATGTGAAGTATCCTGATACTGGCATATAATACTACTTTTAATAAAGAGTAATTAATCGACGAAGCTAGTATCTAGCTAGGTAGTAGGTACTAGTAAGACTGCTGTGTTAGGCTAGATGGTTTAAAACTTATTTATAAAAAAGAATTTCTTAGTATTTGATTTATTGTAAGACAGTTTAAGCTGATATCCGATTTGGGACGCTTTCTTAGTACGGTCATCTTCAGGGCATTTCTGTGCGCAAATCTCATGACATTTCTGTCGGACCGATCCACATGCAGCATATTTCTGCGCGATTGTTTGTGGATTTCATTCCGTATGCTAACAGCAGTTGGTGTGTGAAGATGACTTCAGCGTCTTTCGAGCTTCTAACAATATGGGATAAATACTTACTAATCAGCCGCTGATTAGTTTCTCTAAAAAAAAAACAATATGGGATAAATACATAAGAAGTTGCGGTGCAGTATGCCATTATTTAGACGCTAGGATAAGATCCGTTTATAATGCACATCTTGTTATATTCGGTTATATGAATATGAACATATGTTTTTGCAATCCATTTACAGATTGTTCCAGATATCAAATCCTTCAACTTCAATCAACATTAAAAACATTATAAAAATTGTCATAATTTTCATACACATCCAATAATTGTTACATGTATCTTAAGCCAAAAAATAATATTAATAATAAATATAAGAAGGCACATATTAGTAATAATAATAATAATATTATTGTCATTAAAACCTGCTTATAAGAAACAAACCTGATTTAAATTTTTGTCCACTAGAGAATAATAATAATTATTTATTTTTATTTTATGTTCGAGTGAAAAGCTGCTTTTGGTAATCTTGGTATATAGAAACTAAAAAACAGCATAGAATCTGCCACGTGAGTCCAGGGATAATCCCCTGGAGCCTGTCCAGAAAAATAAAAAATGTGAATCAATCAGTTCAGTGACAACTGACAAGTCGCTCCCAGTCACTTAATTGTACTGTGTGTGTACACCGGGTCCAAGCGACGTGTGATTCTAAAACCTAAATAGCTGCTAGTCTGCTACTCTGCTATTCGAATTCGAAATCACTAAGCGCGGAGCTGCCAAGGAACGGAACCTTAAAAGTTAAAACCCTTCAAAAATCTAAAATAAAAAATCAAAATCAAAATCAATGGCGCTCAGGGTCAGGTCGATCGATGACAACGCTCTCCCGGCGGCGGCCCCCGAACGCCCCAGAAAGATCGCCAAGATCGCATCTCCATCTCCATCTCCATCTCCATCTCCATCTCCTCTTCCTCTTCCCACAAAGGAAAAGCCCACCGAGCAATCTGTAGAGTACATCTCTTCCGTGGATCTCAAACCCTTGCCGGATCCTCAAGCTAAGATCAAGGTTTACTCCCATTTACAACTTTATATAATATATTAATATGCATTTTTATATTTTGCTCTCCACAATTTCTCAATTTTAATTATATGTGACAACAATTGTTCCGTCTATGCGCAACTGCAATTATTTTTATATTTTGATTTTAGGATCTGTTGATTGAGCTAGAATCAAAAGACTGGGTCAAGGCTTGTGGTGCCCTTAATGACGTCCGAAGATTTGCACTACATCACTCTTCTCTTCTTCTTCAAATCTTGTCAGTTTTCCTTTTCTTTTTCTTTTTTTTGTCATGATGTTACTTCTTGTGTTTTGCCTGTTTCATTACGGATCAAAATCATGTTTTCAAGATGTCATTCACCACTTGTCATACTCGGTATAGCTCTGAAAAATGCACCATTTACCGGGAATATGGGTATATTTATTGGGATGTCAATTTGGAAAATACAGTCTATGAGTAAACTGAACATATACGACAACTTTAATGCCAGCAGTATATAATGGGTTCCTGCAGTCCATAAATTTAAAATTTCTTAATGTATATTAGACTGCAAAACATCCTCAGTAAAATTAACTTTTAGGTCTGTGTGCTTCATGTTTTTCCATATTCAAAACAAATAAAAATGTCATGCGGATATATCAGTGTTGGCTGTTTATACTGGTACACTTGACCACGAAATGGGACTGCTTATAATTCAACAACGGGTTTGTATCGTGTGATAACCTTCTGTTCATCACTTGTTATGGTAGTATTCTAAATTTGCCTTTTTTTACCATAAAATTGATATTCTGAATTTAATATTATATCGACTTTATCAGGGGGAAGGTAATGACAATAATTGTGAAAACAATGAAGAGTCCGAGGAGTGCACTTTGCAAGACCTCCATAATGGCTTGCAATGATGTGTTTTCTAACCTTGGACAAGCCCTTCTTTCTTCTGAAAAAGAACAAGAATCAGCATTTGATAATCTGGTAATCAATCAGCATTTTTTGTATAGTGGAATAAATCTTAGTGAACCTATTTTTCTGTTCCTTTTTTTTCACCTTTAGTCAAAGTACTTTTGGAACAAACCAGATATGCACATGCTAGAAAATTGTTAATGCAGGTTTGTCAATTTGTGAATGAAGGACTTTTGTCAATTGAGTGGTATGAATAAAGGACCCTCTATTGGAACATCCTATGAATTTTTCAAAGAATGTAGATAGACATAAGAGTGAAGAATAGAATCTGTGCTAATCTGCTTGGCATTACTCTTACTGTGCAACGTACAGTAACACGTTACTGTACTCTATATGGCCTTGATTTGTACACTGATTTGTTTTGGTTGAATTAACAGCTGCTGCAGCTTTTATTGAAAGCATCTCAAGACAAGCGGTTTGTGTGTGAAGAAGCAGAGAAGACACTAGAGACAATGGCCATGTGCATTTCGCCTCTTTCTTTGCTCAAGAAACTACAATCTTTTGTTACTCATTCCAACCTCAGGGTTAGGGCTAAAGCAGCTGTTGTTATTTCAAAGTGTGTCGGACAGATGGTAAGAATACTTCATGATTTACGTAGGTGCTTTGTTCTAGAAAAGTAGAAACTTTAATGTACCAGTCTTGGACTGACCGGCCATAAGTTGTATGTTACAAAAACTCAGTTGCAACTGTGTAACATGAAAGTTGTTATAATAACCAGTCTAATGATCTAGATCTAAGTGGTTAAAGGTATATTAATTTTACCATTCAAGTTGTCTCATGATGAATCGGTTCCTTTTTTAGGAGCATGAGGCAATAAAAGAATTTGGGCTGGCTACTCTTCTCAAAATTGCATCACAGTCGCTAAATGACAGACTGCCAGAGGCACGTGAGGCAGCCCGATGTGTTGTGAACTCAGTCTATGACGCCTTTTCATCAGGATTTGAGAGTGCAAAGCAGGATGATGGTGCTTCTGATTCTTCCACAGAAGAGCTCTGGGAGAAATTCTGTTCTTCAAATTTGTCTGCTGTGGCAGCACAATCCGTGACCAAGATTGTTGTTGAAAAACGTGGCTAAGTTTGTTGTTTCATAGTAGGGATAATAATTCAATGTAGGTATATTATGGCTTTATTTTCTTCATAACGAGATCAATGAAAACTTCTTGGTTTTCATCTTGGACTAGTTAGCTTGTTCTTTGTATTGCGAGTTTTTTTTTTTTTTTCTTTAATTCGTAGGCTTTGTTAGTGTGTTATGGATAATGATGTTGCGTACTGATTTTTAGTCTATTTTGTTTGTTAAGCAATTCACTATAATGCTTGTGGCGCAGTTTTGCATGCAAGAAATACTAGAGAATTCGTACATCAAGACCGACGTCTGCAAAAGAAGAAAAGAGGGATTTGTGGCATTTGTCATTGCTGTGGTATTTGTAGTAGAATGCTAGGCAATCAATGGTTTGCTATGGGCAAGTTTAGATTCAGATTTTCTTAGTATGGTTTGCATTTTGTTAGTGTTGCGTTTAGTGTGCTATAAAACAGCTGTAAAGTTGAGTGAGCAAGCACATAATATAACCGACTTCACCTAATTTGTGCGCCTTTAATATTGTGGCTAGCTAAGCTAAGAATAGAATATGCTCCATTTTGGTACATATATGGTTTTAGGCCAACTTCCAAGGCCCCGCATTGATCGTATTTTCTCCTCGAAGTCTCAAAGACTCAAACGCGTCTACACTCTACACTAGACACTATAGTTTTAATGGTAGGGATGCTTTTGTGGAATTAAGCTTACTTACAGTCCCACTAAGTTGTCAGTTCATTTTACCATCGATACTTTAGAATATATATTAAAATGATGGATTTGAATTGTTAACTCTGATCTATTTTTTATCTGATGTATGGACTCAAAAAAGGGGAAAAAAACTTATAATTAGTCAATGTTGCAATCTTTGAACTTCTTTTTAATTATATCCAAAAACCAAATATAAAAAATGTAAAAATGTACATGCACATATCAGATATTAAGGGGAAAAAAAGAGTGCAATTTCGTTATTAGATATGGAAATAAGAGTGCAATTTCCTTTTTATATTTGTGGTTTAATTAGAAAATAAACATGCAAGAAACTGATGTGTTTCTTATTGGTCGATATTCAATAATAGGGGCGGAATGCATGTACTAAACTTTTTTATAATGTAACGATAATGATACTACTTAATATAACTTAATAAATAGTATTAGTATATAATGAATTAATGATAATACCAATTTTAGTCTAAAATAGTAGCAGTATATAATGATAGTACCAATTTATTTTTAAAATAAAACAGACGTCAAACAATAAAAAATAAAAAAAATTATAGAAATGAGAGGATCATATTGTCAAATAAGTGATACTTAAAAGGACATTTGTGTAATTTGCTCGAAGGTTTTTGTAAGACTTATCTAAACCAACTTTCTTGACCCAAAATCCCAAATCCCTGTGTGATCCCTTCTCCCTTTTCCCTCTTTATCACTCTCAATTAATTAATACTCCTTTTGACTTTAGATTGATCCAGCTCCAGGCTCCAGCAACTTTAAATCTCCATCTCTCCTTCCAGTTCTGACCAGTTCTCCCTCTCTCTCGCTCCTCACCAAGGTATCATTTTCTTTCTTACTATTTCCCACACTCTTTAGAATTTAGATTCTGTGATTTCGTAATTTTGTTCATTCTCCAAATTCACGTTCCTTAATTTTTCATTTCATTAGTTTGTTTAATTATTATATATATTTTTTGTTTACCTTTTTTGGTTTATCTAATTAGGTTTAGAAAAACTATTGCAGATTACAATATCCAATAAATTTGAGTTCAGGTTGAATTTCGTTGTTAAATTATAGCTATAGTTTTAAGTTTTTAGTCCCCAGAGTCAGAGCTGCTTCTAGCTCCTTTTCTAAGTAATAAATGATTTAATTTCTTATGAAGTAAACAAGTAGCATTGGTCAAACAATGTTCTAGTACCTGAATAAGAGTTCTTTCTGTATTAGTTATATAGGCTCTCAACTGCTTATTTGCTTATCCATTAACCCATATGACTATATGAGTTGAATTTGTATTTGAGCCAAAGTCCTTTTGAATTTTGATACTGGCAAGTGCTTCCACTTTTGACTCTTATGTTATGGCTATATCATTTCTGATACCTGCAATAGAAAATTCAGACCCAATTGAATTTCTGAATTAACTGTTATACTATGCCTGCTGTTGCATGGGTTTGTCAGCCTATGTTAACACCAAAGAAATATATGTATTGCAGAACTGGGGGGAGACATGGGTTTGTCAGCCTCCGCCCCAGCGCCTATTGAGACCTCAATTCACCAATTTACTGTCAAGGTAATTTCCTAAATTTAGCCTTGATATTTCTGTTACATTTATTAATTTATTTTTAATCTAGCATTAGTTCTCTATGTTATTTTCTTTTTCTTTTTCAGGATGCACGGGGAAAAGAAGTTGATCTCAGCATCTTTAAGGGAAAAGTTCTTCTTGTGGTCAATGTTGCATCAAAATGGTACAAATCTTTCCTGTTACTTAAAATTACTTTTCCCTGACTTTTGCTCTTACTGCTTGAACTACAAATGTTGCATCATAATTCTTAGCATCTGCATCATGTATTCAGAAAGTACTATTGAATTGCATGCTTTTAGATTTCAGGCATAGTTTTGATAATTTGTTGAGGGGTGGATGTTATTCTTTGTAAAGTGATTGACAGAGCAAAGTACAAAAAAGTTTTGGTTGCTGTTGTGTGCGTGTGAGTGTTTTTTTTTTTTTTTTGTGGGGGGGGGGGGGGGGGGGTTATAGACAACAGGCTATTTAACTTTTTCTAATAAATTTGCAACTTATGAGTCTATAAACAAAAATGGGTTGAGTTGGGTGCATTTGACTCACAAATATGTTGTATTAGACAAAAGCTGGTATTTGATCAATGTAACTGTGAGCCCTTTTTGAAGGTTGGGAGTGCCAAAAGAAAAGTAGCTTTTGCGGAGGGATCTTAGTTGAAAGCTCAAATGCACAACTTCATTCTGTTGAAGTAAATGACTAGAAATTTTTTCAGTAAAGATATTTATTATCATCCAGTTAACTTATTTTATTATACTTCCTTGCAGTGGTTTTACAGACGTCAACTACACTCAATTGACTGAGCTCTATAACAAATACAAAGATAAAGGTTAGCTTGCTCCTTTCATTGTTTTTTCTTTTCTGTGATAATTGACACAGTATAACAAGAAAAACCACACTGACCATTATTTTTGTAGCATATAAAAGAGATACCCCACAAAAGTATGGAACAAGTTCAAAATACAAGACTGGTTACTAGTACCATGTTAATATAAAAATCAGACTGCTGCCTGAATGTTGCTGGACTGGTAGCAGTGAGTGACTATCGGTCATATTGGGTAAAAATTGATATCAAAACGAATGATTGTAGATCATAATGATATTATTAAAAGTTACTTACCAATTTATTGTTTGATAGAGATGTTTTCATTTTTCTTCCTTGTTTTTTGTTGTATGATTTGTAAAATTTCAGACTTTGAGATTTTAGCCTTTCCCTGCAACCAGTTTCTCGCACAAGAACCTGGTACAAGTGAGGAGGTCAAAGAATTTGCTTGCACAAGATATAAAGCAGAATATCCCGTTTTTCAGAAGGTGATGTTTTTTAGTCACTGGGCATGAGTTGGCATTTGAAACAAAAGCTATTTTACTTTGTGGCTATAGTACCAGCCTAACTGTCATCTTCTGCTGCTGCTTCTGCTTCTTTTTGTGTTGTGTGAGCATGCTTTGTATTGGACCTTCTTCACTTATTCAGTGCTCCATGTATAAAGCATAATTAATGGTATTGGGGTTTTCAGAGAAAATTGAGAAAAAGTAGAACTTCATAGGCCTAGTTGCACAATTTTTGTTTGGAGGCAAAATGAAAGGAAGGGAGGTAAAACTGATTGCAGTTCTTGCCTTCCCCTCCTTTCCTCCTCTTCTTCCCTAGTGGAAGAGGTTGGAGCATGAGTTGGGGGAAAGAAGTAGAGGGAAAGTCTTCTTTGCTAATTTTAGCAACCCCCTCCCCCTCCTACCCTCTCAACCAATTCAAGGAGGGAGTCTCTTTGCAGCATAGCTTTGCTTGAACCTGCTGGTCCAGTGTAGTCCAGGCCAGGTGCTTGGGCCCAGAGTGTCTAATAAGTTTTGTAAGCTGGTTTTGCAATTATCTTTGGTTTTGGATGGCTGGTTTTGTACTGAAATCGTTCTGTCCTATCCTTATGGTTGCACTTTTTTCAGGTCAAAGTGAATGGGCTGAATACTGCACCAGTGTATCAGTTTCTCAAGGCAAGCAAGTGGAGCATTTGTGGAACTAGAATCAAGTGGAATTTCACCAAATTTCTTGTTGATAAAGATGGAAAAGTGATAGCAAGATATGGACCCATGACGAAGCCCTTATCCATGGAGGTTGTAACTCCCTCCCCCCTCCCTCCCTTCATTTTACCCCTCAGAAAGTTTCATTTAATATTTAACATTAAAAAATGAGATATATCTTATATTATCTGGAAACACTGCACATTATGATGTCCCCCTTCATCTAATTTCTTCGAGGAATTCCTGAATCCTCCTTGAGTACCTGCTCTTTCCCCTAATATGCAGAAACAATAGATGGTGATAGGGTTTGTTCAGGTATCTCTTTGAGAAATTAGGGATCCAGGGTAAAGAGGATTTCTGATTCTCTGCATAGTTATTCGTTATATTTTCATTTGAAAAGGGTAGATGCTGGTATTTGGAGATTTGCAAAATTAAGCTGGAAACTATCCCTATAAACTAGTAAATTCAATAGAGCCACTGTTTAATTCCTAATTGGTTAACGCTTACCAGTATGGAACATCCATATGATATTAAATGACCAATCCTTGATGGTTAAACCCAAAAGTTGGGTAACCTCAGTCCTGCATTTCTGCCTTGATTTAATGAGGTTCTCCTCAATTGTGCAATAGCTTGCATAGTATGCCAAATAAGATACCAAAAGGCAAAAAATGGTTAAATTGATTGTTAGACCGTAGTTTGGACCTCAATAAATGCTGGAAATGTATGATTATCCTAAGTTTAAAATAAAAGAGAAAGGAACGATCATTGACCTTCTGAGAAACTTAACTAAAATTTTGATGCTTTTTGTTTTTTCTTTTACCCCATTTTCCAGAGTGATATTCGGAAGGCACTTGGGGAAGTATGAGGTGGTTTAGGGCCATAATATATGATGCTACTTCTTTGATGTCCCTAGCAATGTTAGATATTTTCTTCATTCTTTTATCTTAATGTAGCAGTTAATATATTTGGTTGGGATTTGTGGATTTGTCATTGTCTTATTGTGTTGAACTAGTGAGGTATATATCGGGGGCAAACAGTTTTTGCCAGATTTAGTGTTCTTGTAAATGTCAGCTGTGGTATTTTTGAATGAAATAGTTCAGTATCTGCTTGGTGTGTGGGGTTCATGTGTACAAAATATTGGTTGAATGCAAAACCTGTATGAGAGTTTGGTTGTATAATTTATACGTCTAGCATTTTTTAGTATATGTTTAATTATTTCCTCTCATTTTAATTTACTGGTGCTGTACTGGCAAAAAATCAAATAAAGATTTTATTGAATGAAAGACAGGACGCTCTTGTGCCATGTGGATCCCATAAAAAAAAAATATAACGTCATAATATTGGTTTTTTACAGAATTTAACAAAAAATATATAAAAAAATTCTGCTCTTGATCCCAAAAGATTGCATGGTTGTAAAATTGTTCCCGTAGCTTTCATACATTACGCATGGGGCACCTACGCGCCTTTTATTACACCGCTCTTACTCTTCTTGTTAAGTGGATATAGGGTACAACATGCATGGAATTTGACCAAGGCATCAACCAATGTTCAAATTCAATTCTCTCCCCATAAATAGCCGCAGCATTTCTTCTCCTACTGCCATGTATTCAAAACAAGGTTAACCATGGAGAAGGATGTACCAATCAAACACTATTCGTGGATCCTTCTCTTCTTTGCCATAGCCAATTTGCTGGAAGTAACCCGCTCACAAACGAACCGGCCCCTTTGCTACGTGCAGGTTTCTGCTGCTAACCAAGCATGTGCTGTCCTTTCTCCGGAGACAATCTACCATTCATTGGCGGTTGTAAAAAATGGTACCAAACATGACAATGTTCGTGATGAAGATGCTGAGGATGGTGGTGATGATGGTGGCGGCGGTGGGGGTGATGAGGGTGGCGATGATGATGGCGGCGGTGGGGGTGATGAGGGTGGCGATGACGATGGCGGTGGTGGGGATGATGAGGGTGGCGATGATGATGGCGGTGGTGGGGATGATGATGAGGGTGGAGATGATGATGACCGTCGTCGCAAGCGTCGTAAACACAAGTAATTAAAAAGTCCATGGTGGACATGATAATGAAACATATCCATATTATTCATGATTTATATCTCTTGCAAGTCCATTACAATACAACAAGGTAACAACTATAAATGTGCAAAAGGGCTTCACATCATATAATTCAAGGTACAGCAGCTGGTATTGTATACAGGTCATAGCCGATAGATCTAACACAAACAACTGCACTGCAGGCGCAGAAAAAAAGGGCATCATGAATCGAACGGGAACAAGGAGTGCTGCCGGTGGCTGAAAGAGGTCGACAACGCATGCGTGTGTGAGATGCTCCTCAAACTCCCTTCTTTCCTCATTAGGCCCAAGCATAAATTCATGATCCGAGTCGGCCGCACCTGTCGCTTCACCTACAATTGCCCTGGGTTTCTCTCCCTGCCCCGCCGTCACCGTCATTGAAGAATGCATATATGCCATGGCCAAGATCGATATACAGGACTGCATTGGTCGAGTTTTATTTATAAAATTGCTTAAAATTTTTTTTCTATCTTTTGTTATTTTATTGGGTTTCCTCAAATGTACTCCTCCCCTCTTCCTTTTTTTTTTTCTCCTCTGCTTGTAGCTGAGGTAAGAACTAATCTGTCGTAAATATACACCTACAAATTTTACTCGTATGGAAGTGAATTCTCTGTTTATGTTTCAAGTGTTATGGTCTATTCTAAGACTCAGATTAACTGTCTACCGTGTTTGTAATAGGCGTGTCAATTTCTAAGTTCTACCCGATTTGATCCATCTCGAGTCATGCCATGGTTCAAAGTTCAAACCAACCCGACCGACAGGTTATGATTTGTTGACTTTATTTTGAAATTTAGTAAATAACTAAGATTTATTATGCACTGACTATAATTTAATTAAAATTTAGTTGCCTGAATAAATAAAAATTAATTAATCAACTTAGATGGTTTGAGGTAAAAGATTTCCGATCAAAGTAAAAAAAAAATATATTTTTTATAAAAACAGTCAAAAGACTGATTGCCTTGCTTTCGTTAAAGCTAAGATAAATACAACAAAAAGAAAACAAAAGGTACCAACCTGTACCAAAGCAATTCTAAAAAAGAGCTTAAAGTAAGAAAAGCGATCAAAGTAAAAAAATACAACAACAACAGCAACAAATTAAGTCTGTAGTCCAAAGTCCAAACACATTTGATAGGCTTCGGATCAAAGTAAAAAATAATTATTGAATAATGTCGAAATGACTCAGTAACACCCTTAATCTTTGGTTATCTTTGAACACAAACGTTGAACTTAGAATAATATATATATACCGTGTAAAAAGTAAGAACCCGATATTAAGTTGATTATTACGTAACACAAAATTTTTTAAAAAAATTACGAATAATATAAGGCGTGTGAGACACGTGTATGTTAAATCCACACCGTGCAGATCAAACTCGCCTCAGTAGATGATAAAGGTCTAAGATAAAAAACATTCCTCGTAATTATTCTATCTAATTGGTGTTAAATTTGTTTTTATGGTTAAAGTATTTATGTCACACCCAAACGAGGGTGGCACAGTCCGTCGTGCATATCTTATTGAAAAACAGACACAAGACGGTAACAGATATGCAAATCAATGACATAATTACAAATGTTTGTCATCATATTATTTATAAAATAATACATATGAATTACGTTAATAATATCCCGCCACATCAAATTGAATACCATATGAAGCACAGTGAATTGTGTTAAAACCTAACAACACGGTACTGCATCTAGTATTTAAGCGAATATCTCACCCTCAAATGGCAACTTAGCTGGAATACCTGGAATCCACAACCACCGTGGAAACAAAACAAAACCAGAGAGTGAGAAATAAATTTCTCAGTGTAATTTTTAATTTCAATTGCATGAACCATATTTTTCACAAATATGCATATAAATAATTACATATAGTAGTAATTACAGTTCCAACATGTCATAAGAAATGATAAGCCGAGTAACCAACCAATTAAGGCAAACAACATACAAAATGAAAACAAAGGTCGAATGTGCAATTTCTTTCCTAAATAAGTTCTAAGTCCGGTATGACACAGAATAGATGACTCACCAAGCTATGGACAACCCACCAGAACCCACGTTTGTCTCACCAGAACCCACATCTATCTGTTAAAACGAATCCTAACCAGTTAATTGCAATATATCATTGGTCTAGTTACAATACCCATACGGGCCACACACAATCACATTACTACAATCAAATCAGTGGTGAGTACAACCAACTTTTAAGCATGGGCACGAAAATAATTTTAAAGCTCAAGTGTGGGCACAATATTAATATATTTTTAAGCTTAGGCACCCTTAAATATCTATGTATGAGCCTCTGTTTTAAAAAATCAAGCCTAGGCATTGCCCCTTACTGGCCTCGCCACTGAATCAAATGTAGAATCACATACAATTGCATACAACACAAGATCATATTTCTTCGTTCATTTATACCTTAATGTAGTAGTTAAGGGACAAACAGTTCTTTTTTTTTTTTTTTTTGGCCAGATTTGTCATTGTGTTTTGTGTTGAAATATGTGGAGTGGATTTTTTTTTTGTCATTGTTCCTGTAAATGTCACTTTGGTATTTTTGAAGGAAATAGTTCAGTATCTGCTTGGGGTGGGTGGGATTAGTGTGTGCAAAATTTTGGTAGAACGGAAGATCTTTATGGATACTTCGGTTTATAATTTGTACTTCTGCTCCCACTATCTGAACTATTACATAAATGCAAATGAAAACAGTAGTGCATCTAAACAGTGTCAGATATTAATCATTTATTCAAAAACAACAACAACAACTAAATCTTTTGTACAAATAGTAATAATAATAATAATCGTTTGTATATTCAGGGACAAAAACCAACTCATGGTTTATCTATATATCGACATAATATTTATAAAAATTACGTCCGTTTCTTTCATCACTGACATGGTTTATCTATGTCTAGTGCGCATAATATCCGACAGTGAGGCGGTGATATAGCATGAGGTCCATACAAAGCGGATTTAGAAGTCGCTGATAAATATAAACTTAATCCCCAAATGAGGGTGGAATGAGATGGAAAGGGATGGGAAAGAGGAAGGGAACTAAAACTTAATTTCCCAATTTAGGATGACAAAATGAACAACAATTCTATAGAAAATATTTCTTCATTTCCACCCTTTAACCTCCATTTCTACTCTATTTTTATGAATCTGGAGCAAGTTAATTCAATGGGCAGTGACACTCCATTCCATCACCCTCTTTCTCCCCCTTCTGGAGCAGACCCTAAGTAGCTCTGGCATGAAGCCCATCTTTTCCGGTCTTTTCAAGCAGAACATCTTAGAGTGCACCTAAGATAAATGACAGGTCTGCCACTTCATGCGCCAACACCTCCAGCCTATCTGTTATAATGGTATATCTTTTTATCCGGGTCGTCCTCAACCCCGGTATTCTACCTACAACCACAACATTACATGAAGTCACAATCCCTTTAACAAAAAGGAGGCACCAAGGGCCATGCTATATGTGAGAGCACTGATGATCAAGGCCAAATTTAAATAGACTGAATGGCCTGCAATGTCACCCATTTATTTTTAAATCATGTACATTCACATTTAAATTTTAGTACTGTATCGATTTTTTTTTTTTAAATATCATATTTGACCCCATTAAAATGTAGTAATAATTCTACCTGCCAATGATCAACCATGTATGGGTGTAGAAGCAGAAGTAAAATATCAGAATACACTTACCATCAGGCAAACCCCCACACTTGCTAATGTAATGCCTCTGCTCATATGCTATAGCAGATAGAAAAAACTGAATGGATGATGCAACATTCAGCCAAATCTTCTGGAGGAGTTGATTCTCTTCATCGTCTGTTTCAATATCCGACACTCCAATACACCTAAGATCTTTAACAATCCCCCTTAAAATTTTCAAATTAACTGCATTTCTGCAACCATTTAGCTTCTTGTTGGAACTCCCCACGAGCTGCACAAACACGTAAATGCATTGCAAAGTATTTGAGATTAGAAGAACTCAAGGCCGAACAAAATGTAATACAGAAAGACAGCAACAGATATACAGTAAGTCGTATGCACAAGAGATGGTTTAATTTTTGTAGGCAATAATTGCCAGATTCACACTTCTCATTTTCTATTAATTTTTCTTATAAACGATTGGAGATTCTGTTTTAGTTTATATCCGATAGATTTGAGCGTCCACGTGCGACTAGAACAACAGCAACCTAGCCAAACCAAGAAAAACATTTAGTTTGAAACTTTGCTTTCTCATTAAACACCACGTTTTTGGATTTCACAGTTAAGCTTTCTACTTAAAATTGAACTTCATAAAAGAGCACCATGGTTACCTCTTTTATTTGAAATCCGTGGTATTGAGTGCCCGTTTAATACGGTCCCAAAGAAAAATCTTCCTGCAAGAAGTAAAGCAGCAGTGAGATAAGATCAATAAACAAAATGAATAAGGACTGGTACAAACTTCATCCCCATGGTAGGAGACTAGGAGGCGGTTGAAAGAATTAAGGCGATGACAGATCAACTTTACCCTCCCTTGGATTATTAGAAAGAGTAGAAAAATAGGTTCATCTTTAAAAACAGAAAATTTCTTTTCAGTAAGGATCCATCCTTTAAGCAGGTTACCGGTTTTGGCATGTTTCTTCTAAGAGAGAAGAACAGGGAGTAAAATTGTCATTTCAAATTCTAACCCAAGGCTAATATAAAATTTCTATATTTATTATGTTTATAGTAGTCATTCTAATTACTTCGATGGATGAATAGATAAGAAGGATATGTATTCAGCAATCAAGATTTGATTGGAAAATATCCAATTACGCAAGTTTGATTGGGTATGCATGTTCTTGTTAAATATATATATAAAAAAAATGACTTCTCTGATCCTCTTGCTGATCAATCAATGATTTTGGACAATTATTGGTGTCTTTCGATACATTGTCCTGCTTGAAAATGAGGTAATAATCACAGGGTAAATCATAGCAAAAAGTCGGAACCTTATGTTGTATACGATTATCGTCTCTTGCAATTTTGTTTTTATTTCTAGTAGGATCAAGTTTTTAAACAATGTCCCCCACATTTAATAACATCAGGAAATCCAGATTCTTCAAATTAGTAAATCTCATATAGTAAACAAGAATGATGTATACACTAGAGATACTGAAGGAATAATCAGATTTACTATTTCAGATTTTTATAACTACTAGATGGTTGATAATGAACTAATTAATGATCAGATTTACAAGTTTCAAAATATGGTTCAAGAAATTTATCGAGGTGGAGAAACTAAATTGGATGAAAATTATCAAGTGACATGTCTTATAAATTACTGACTTCATGGTCTAGCTTTGCTCGAGATTTTAAAAAGACACAAACTAAACTAAACAAGAGGAATGCCATTCAATCTATTAAAATTGTATATCAATTTAGGCATCGGCAAGTATAAGAGAAGTAAATGTCCTTTAAAGTTAAACTAACGTAATCTCAAAATGCTGATAAAAAATAAAATAAAATAAAAAAGTATAAACAGAAAGGAAACTTCAAAAATAATACGAAGTTTAATAAAAAAAAAAATAAAGCAAAAGAATACAATGGACCCAATAAAAAAGAAGAAGGAAACAAGTAAATTAGGATGTAAGCCAACATCAGCACCTATTGATATAAATGTGAAGCTTAATACCGAGGAGGGTAAACCACTTAAAGATATTAATCAATACCAAAAACTTGTGGAAAAATTAATATACTTGACTGTAACCAGACCTGACTTGTCTTTTGCTGTAAGCCAAGTTAGCAAGTTCATGCATACACCAAGAACACCATATTTAGATCGATGCCGTTAACAGGATACTTAGATATTTAAAGGGTTCTCCTGGAAAGGGAATTTGGATGAAAAATAATAAGACTAATGTAGTGTGTGGTTATTCCGATGCAGATTGGGCCGGGAGTTTTGATAGAAAATCGACAACTGATTTTTACACATTTGTAGGCGAAAATTTAGTCACATAGAAAAGCAAGAAGCAAAATATAGTGGCACGATCAAGCACAAGCAAAATATCGAGCCATGACATCCACTGCAAGTGAGTTGACATGGATCAAGCAACTTTTAATCGACCTACATATTTATCACAAAAAACCAATGAAGATGTTATGCGACAATCAAGCGACAAAGCACATTGCAGCAAATTCAATCTTTCATGAGGGGAACAAACACATCGAGGTGGATTGTCATATTATCAGAGAGAAAATTCAAGAAAAAGAGATTGAGACCCCTTGTGCGAGGAGTGGAGATCAACTAGCTGATATTTTTACAAAAGGACTCTACATAAATGCTTTGAAAAAATTACATGCAAACTAGGATTGCATGATATTTACAATCCTAAAGTGGATAAAGGACTGCTGGCCTCAGAGATAATCATCATCGACCAGTTTAGAAGGAATGCAGCCATCAAAATCAAAATAGATTTGGATTACAAATCCTTCTAGTATATACTTACATGTATAGCCAATGTTAACGTTAGAGATTTTCCTAACTTGTAAAAAATAGCCGTTAGTCTTCTGCCTATATTTAGGCTTATAATCCATACTGTAAAGAATCAGAATAATACAAAATATTACTCATCATTTTTTTCAAAAGCAAACACATTATATATTGTAAAATTTTTGAAAATAAAAAAATAGACCATGTCTTGTCTTAATTAATTTATTTATTTCCCCCCAGGCCCCAGTGAATTGAATAGGGATTGAATATGGTTATATGGATGTACTGGAATGATTTGCTGGACAATTATTGGCGTCTTAAAATGAGATAGATAAGAACGAAAAGATTAGATGAGATGTTAGTAAAAGAGCGGAACCCTATGACTATGGTATAACGATTGCCGCCACTTAATAAACTTGTCGTTAGGATGGAGGTGTCAGACAGTTACTACACAATATATCCCACCCCAGGTTTAACAGAAACGAAAATACAGCAAACAGCTTTATTTATATATATCATCAATATCACTGACAACTGACAACAGTGACAACTGACAAGACAAGCAAGTAGCTTACAAATAGAAAGAGACAAATCGCACTGCACACTTTCGTGGGTCTCTGAGCTTTGATGGCGAGTCAAGATGTCGTCCGTCGATCTGCTGCTGACGTGGAAGATGATAATGAGCTTGCGATCAGCGCCAGGGAGACGGAGACGGAGACGTCGGTGGACGAGAAAACGCAGAAGGCGCGGCGGTCGAAGCTTAAGCGCGTGGCCTCGGTGGACATGTTTCGGGGCCTCACCGTGGCTCTGATGGTGTTGGTGGATGGAGCAGGGGGGGAGTGGCCGCTGATAGGCCATGCTCCCTGGTACGGATGCAACCTCGCCGATTTTGTCATGCCTTTCTTTCTCTTCATTGTTGGCATCGCCATCCCTCTCTCGCTCAAGAGAATACCTCACCAAGGCAAGGCTGTCAGACGAGTCGTTCTCAGGACTATTAAGTTGTTCTTTTGGGGATTTCTCTTGCAAGGTTTCCGCTACTGTCTCCCTCTCTCACAAGTCACAAGGACAATTTAATTTCAGGACTATTAAGTTGTAATTCTCTCTCAGGTGGTTACTCGCACGCTCCTGATGAACTCTCCTATGGAGTAGACATGAAGCATATTAGATGGTGTGGCATTTTACAGGTAATTCAATCATATGCTGTTTTTATTTTCACCTGTTTGCATAACCCCATTCTTGTCCTAATATTTTCTTTATTTAGAGAATCGCTCTTGCGTACTTAGTTGTGGCATTTTTGGAAATCCTCACAAAGGAAGCAGACCTTGAGGACAAGTCATCTGCCGGTTTCTTTGTATATAGGAAATACTACCGGCAATGGTATGTATTATGCTATTATTATTTGGTCTCTCATCTCCTTTCATTTTTTTCCCTCAAGAATTCCCTTCAATACAGATATAAACCACAACTCTCGGTATACTTGGCCATAGTAAACTTCTAAACCCAATTTAACAGCAGAGACTCTTGGCAAATTAAGCAACTTTTACATGATAAGTTTGGCAGGATTGTTGCGGCTTGCATTTTGATAATCTACATGTCACTATTATATGGAATATATGTCCCTGATTGGGAATTTAGAGTGCAGTATGATAATAGCCCGTCCTATGGGAAAGTTTTCAAGGTACGTTTTTTTTCCTTTTGCCAAATTGATTCCTATTTCCAAAGCCCATTCTGTGTTAGGATGCCAAGTAGCACCTCTGAGTTATTATATTTTTGTGTTTCTAGTTTTCTACCAGGCTTTACATGCATTCACAATATTTAACAAAAAAAATATATAGTTATGAAATGAATAATTCATATAGTTTCTCCATTACCCTATTTTGACTCATAAGTATCCAGAAATTTATAATTCAGTCTCAGAAACTTTGATTTAGATTAAGATCCATTGTCATCATTATTTTAGTTTTTAAAAATAATTAACAGAATCATAATCAATATGGCCATAGTATGATGAGATATTTCACACAAAATTAGATTCATGCCATGTCAGCATCTAGTCGATCACTACCCACTTTTTTCTGACTGAAAAGCTGATGATAGGACAAAATGGTTCTGTATGCGGAGAGCTAAAAATTTGGGGACCAAACATCATAAGCTAATACTCTAAAGATCATTTATGTAATTTTACCTACATAAAATCGCCAATCTACTGTTTTAGACATTTTCTTTGATAAATAGGTGACATGCGGTACAAGAGGGAAGTTAAATCAACCTTGTAATGCTGTAGGCTATATTGACCGGAAAATACTTGGGATTAATCATATGTATAAGCATCCTGCTTGGCATAGATCCAAGGTGCGCTTATCTTCCTTTTCTTGTCTGCTCTACTTTTTTTTTTTCCTCAAATGTTTTTAGAGCTTTTGTACTTCGGTAGAAATTGATTTTCCATACTGACAGAATGATTTCTTTCCGTCTATGTGTAAGCAAAAAAAAGTTGTATTTTTTGAGTGAAAAGTCAAAACAGGATAAGCCATATAAAAACAGACACTTTTGTACCCTCGCAAGTCGCAACTTAACAATATATATTACATTTTGTTAACAATTGTTGGTGAAAAGATTTATGAATTACTTGGGTTAGAATTGAATGGTTGCCCTGCTAATATTACTCTGCAATTTATAATATCTTCTTTCCATTTTCTGATGTAAATGAATAGGCATGCACTGAAGTCTCTCCCTACGAAGGCCCTTTTAAGGCTGATGCCCCAGCTTGGTGCCTTGCACCATTTGAACCAGAAGGTATCTTAAGGTATCATATACGGCATCTTTGATAAATTAAATAATGAAAACTTCTCTTTTATCTAACTCAGTAAATTTAATTGTTCTCTGTAACATCTTTTGTTATGGCTAATTTCCTTGGGATGCTTCCACTTTGTTTCTGGTTTGAACATGAATAACAAAATGCAGCAGTTTTGCTGTAGTTCATTTTCACCTGTGAAGTGGGCTAAAATAAGTACCAAATTGTATACCATTTGATACAAGATATTGTTGCAAACTTACTGTCTTTGTAAAATGTGAAAAGAAGTTGAGATAGTCATCCCTTCCTGCATTAGCTGTTAAGGTTCTTGTCACAGATCAAATATTTGTCAGTCCCATAGGTGGTGTACCATTTATCAAATTGTACTCTTTGCACTTGGTGTGATTGAGCCCCATGCTTTCACTAGAGTGCCACGACATCACCAAGTTTGGACCATGTCATCATCACCGGACATTACATGGTTGCATTATCTTCAAATCTTGGTGGCGTATCAGTACTTGAGGATACTGCTTCAGTATATTTAAGTTCTAGTGCAAAGAGGTGCTTGATCGAGCCATGTTCAATAGTTCATGGACTTATCTCAAACTTTAAATAATGTTTTTTGTTCCTCCAGTCCTCTTTTTACTGTAGTTTTTTTTTTTTTTTTCCAATACTACTTTACCTGTGAATATACTTTGTAACCTTTTTTTTTCCCTTTTAATAGCTCGGTTTCTGCTATCTTGAGCACAATAATTGGGGTACATTATGGACATGTGCTTGTCCATTTGAAGGTAATTTTCTTTCACAACTTCAAAGAGAAACTGAAACTATTCCATTTTCAAATTTTGCACTTAATTTATTTTTTTTTTTGTACCAGGAACACAGGGATAGACTTAAACATTGGCTTTCCATGGGTGTTGCACTCCTCATTCTTGGGTTTGTCTTGCATTTTAGTCATGGTGAAGTTTCAAATTCTCATTTGTTATGCTTCTCTATCAGGGTTTTCTTTCTGAATCAAAATATACATATCTTAGAAACTGTAAGTACAAGTTTTAAGGTAAGTTTACTAAATTAAGCCAATTAATGAAAATTAGTTTCCATGTTTGACATTAAAACAAATACCAAAATAATTGGACTTGATTTAAAATCAATTTGGTTGCAAGAAAGAGGGTTTCATTGAAAGTAAAGGCAAGAGATGAAGCTTTTTTTTTTTTTTTTTAAATATACATAATCCTGTGACGTGCATTTTGCAATTAATTGAGAATTTTTCATGTGTTAGTCAAATATAGAAAATAACTATTTTAATTCTTTATGGCCAGCAATTCCACTTAACAAGCAACTATACACCTTCAGCTATGTTTGTGTTACAGCTGGAGCAGCTGCACTTGTTTTCTCCCTATTCTACTTCCTGGTATAATTAGTTCTATGACAAAGTGATTCATCCTTAATTTTTAGTAAAGAAATTCAAAGAAGTTTCTTTGTATTGATAGGTTGATATTGTGGGCATACGTAGTATCTTTCTTCCTCTAGAGTGGATTGGCATGAATGCGATGCTCGTCTATGTAATGGCAGCAGAAGGCATATTCGAAGGGTTTCTTAATGGATGGTATTACAGAAGTACAAATAACACACTGGTAAGAAACCCTACCCAATTTCTTGATTAATTAAATTTAAAGAATAATCTTATCACTTCATCTAGTGATAATCATGAAAGATGTACAGTACTACTGTATCTGCTGGTACAAATAAGCAGAGTAAAAACTATAAGAGTGGGTAAACATTGACAGTGGTCAACTATTTTGACAATAATTTTTGAATTAATTCAAATAAATTCTAAAAATAGGAAAAAAAAAAACTATAGACAATGATATGCCCTTATAACTAGTTTTGTTTCAGATTTCATGCAATTTAAAGTGGTCATTTGGTATTCCATTAAGAGTGAGACTCAAAATCAACTAATTTTAACCATTGCAAATTTAGTCGTTTGATGAACGGTAAATTGAAAAGTGGGTGACCGTTGTAATTGGTTCGACCTTTTGGCAGGTGTATTGGGTTAAAAAGCACGTATTCGTCAAAGTTTGGCATTCACAACGGGTGGGTGTACTGCTCTACGTACTTTTTGCACAAATTTTGTTTTGGGGGATTGTGGCAGGAATTCTTCATCGTGTAGGTATTTACTGGAAACTGTAATAAGTTTAGGTGTTCAGAGATCGTTTCTTCATTGGGTAAATATGCAATGTACGATTTTTCAGAGTGAAATTATTTATAATCTTGTAAAAGAGCCCGCATATTTGATTGTTGATGCTGTGTGAATAAAATTAATATTCTTGGCTTCAACCATAAGCATCGATCAGGGATTTGTGTACAATATACCGTACTGGATGAATGTATTGTTATGATTGATTTCTGATCAGTTTCATAATACTTTCATTGTTCTTTGTTAGTCTGGGAAAAAAATGTGAATTAAAAAATGAATGAAAGAAAACTAAAAGGAAAATGTAATTGTTTCTAGTGTCTCAAAATTTACATGCAACCCTTGTGCTTCTGGGAATTTTTTTCATTCACGAACTTTGTAATTTTGTAAACTTACTATCCTTGTAAGTTTATTTTATAAGCTCATCAAAATGCCCACGTGTGGTTTGGTCTTAAAAGTCAAAAGAAAAAGGACTCGGTTACTTGGGAAGTCACTTGTAGCAAAGCCCAATTGACGGCCCATTCCATTTAACACGATACACATCTATCTAGATTCTAAGGGAGGCATTTTCATTTTTCACAAAGAAAAGAAACTCAAAACCCTAAAACCCTTTACTTTACTCGTCGGGGAAGAAGAAGAAGAAGCAGCATGGGTGGATCGAGGAGAAAGTACAAGAAATCGCGGACCAAGGTGCGGGTAGGCCTTCCCAAGAAGAAACCCGGCGTCTTCAAGCCCTCCGTCGACATCCCCTCGGCGGCGCTCCGCCTCCTGGCCGCCGGAGAATCCGCCGTGTGGGACGACGAGGGCAGCGTCATTCAGAACTACAAGTCCTTCGGGGTGGTCTCCAACCCTAATCTCTTGGGGGTTCGCGCCAGAACCACGCCCAACCTGGTACAAATCGATTCCCTCCAGGTCGTTGATCGGGACAAGCTCGACGCGCCCGTATCGGAATTCGATCCCGTTGATACTGGATCCGATCTCGAAAACGATGGTTCGTGTTTCTTCTTCTTTGTATTTGTATTTGTATTTGTATTGTACTACAATCAATCAGGTAACCTAAGTCTGTTTTATTATATATATATACATATATCAGATCTTAAATCTGCTCTTGGAAAGAAGAGGCGAGACGGTAAAACCATGCCTTTGCTACCTCTCACCAAGATGCAACGTCTCCACGTCGGTAATTTAATTGACAAGTACGGAGACGATTATCAGGTAACCTTTTCTCATGGAAGAATATCTTCTATAGCTGAACATTTTAATGCTTATTCTAAAATGTGAAATATCTCATATGCACTTTTAGAGACAGGTTTTACTCATTTCATTAATAATGACCAAATTGCACTCTTTCCTCTTTCGTGAAACATAGACCATATAGAGGATTCATTAACATTTATCAACTTTTTTTGGGGTTGCATCGATAATATAATATGCAAGTTTTTGAGCGGTATATGCATCACATCAAGGTTTATCAACATTAAATTACCCCAATCTGGTACTATTGTATTTATATAAGCTCGTTTGAAATTGCTCCACTAATGAAGTCATTAAATTGTAGGCAATGTTTATGGACACAAAGTTAAATGCAATGCAACATTCAGTGGCAACATTGAAGAAGCTATGCCAAAGGTATCATGTAACAGACGGGAAGCACTTCATCTCCACCAGTAAAATATTTTAGTTTATTTTTTTATGACAGTAGCCATATATTCAATCATTCCTGAGCTACTATGAGGTTATGTACCTGTGTCCCGTGGTGTAGTGACATTTATAATACTTGCAGTTTCTGTGTACCAAAAGTTTTGCACTACTTCAACCAAATTGTATTAATCGTTTGCAATATCTCATATTCGGTATTTCAAGTTGTTTGAAATTGAATATCCACTATCTTCAATTAGTAATGTAATTGATCTCAAACAGAAGAAAAGGTAAATGTATGAGATTATTCCTGAAGCACGGACTGACCAAATTTCTTAACTACGTATGCATGTATTATGTTTTCCTTTTACATCTCTTATTGTCAGATAAATAGATCTCGACTGGAAGTCATGCACTATGACCCGATTTTTTTAATCTCTCTCTCCATCTTTACATCTTAGGCTGACGTGGCCGATTCTCATCCTTTAAATTAACGTAGTAAAGCCCATTCCGGCTTTTGGTATCCGTCAAGAAATTTAAACACATCCATTAATGCCCACACAAAGTATCGCTTCACATTGGCTCCATTCCTATGATTTCAAGAGTGATAGCATTAACATTTAGAGACTAGAAAACAAGAACTTAATAAAAAGGTTCAGTTTTAAACATAATTTCTGTTAGCTTCCCGTAAACCTAGCTCGTAAGTATCAGTTCATCGAAAATATCGACCGGACTTGCTACAAAATACCCTTTGCAACGCACTATTTTTCTTATCGGCAAACCCCGGCATTAAAAATAGCAAAAATATTAAAAAATAATCATAGACTCCAATGAACAGATGCGTGTTGTTGGAAGAAGGGAATTATATAAAAATGTTTGTACTATTTTTGTGGTGATATCAATTTACCATAGAACCATGAACTAAGGCTTGGGACCGGTACTGGGGATACCAGTTTGCAGGAGAGATGAGCTTGATTGCTGCTATTGCATATACATATTTTAGTTTTTGTTGTTGCTACAAGTGAATAATAACTGGGAGTTGTATACTGTTTTGTTGTTCAGTTGTGTATATATGTTGAGTTGTAGGCTTGTGGTGTGTGTTTTTCCATTATTGGTGGAGGTGTAGCCGAGTTTGCCTCAACGGATGAGAAAGGCGGCCATTGATGTTTTAAGGTATTGAGGCGTGTGAAAGAGTACTCAAGGGATTCAAAAAAAAAAAAAGATAAAAAAAGAAAGGCATATCCTGTGAACCACTATGTTTATAAAAAATAAGAGAAGATAAAAAGAAAGAACGAGGGAATGACAACTTGTGGCTCTGACGAAAACTGTCATTGACTATCAATGATAAACCATCCAGCTGTTCTCATTGATTTGTAGGAATAAAAATAAATGAAGTTCCAGTGCTAATATAATCACACTGCCTTAGACTTTAGTAGAGTAAGAACGAACAAAGGATCTTGCTTTTTCTTCTTCCATCGTAAATTTAAGTTAGTTACTCGAGTCGATCCCAAATAATCTTAACAACAACCCAAATAAACATCAATTTGTTAACGAAGAGAAAAAAGAATAATAATAATATAAAAAGGGCCGAATCTATCTACTAACTCTCATGTGACTACGTCCTTGACAGCGGTAGGGCTGTCAATGGGTACGGTACGGTACGGTAGAAAGTATTTTCATATCCGCACCCGTTAAATTTTTCTTTTTTCGTACCCGTACCCTTACCCGTTAAAAAAAGACTTTACCCGTACCCGTTAAGAATTAACGATACGGGTAGGATAACGGTACATAATGGGTAATAATAATATTATTAATTTAATAAAAAAATATATAATGTACTAAATAAATAGTATCAAATAAATATATAGATAAAGTAAAACATTTAGATAATATTTTAGATATAATAAAAATCATGAAATTTATTCTCATATCAATTGAATTCGAAAAATCTATATAACTAATTATAAATTATAATATAATATAGAGTGTAAGTTAATTTTTTCATTATCATAAATAAATTTGGATGATTTGGATGAAGATCGAAATGAATAACATATCTTACGAAATATGCTAAAAACGTGATTATATATACATATATGTTTGTAAAATATTACCCGTTAGATAATGGGTACGAAATAGCCCTTACCCGTACCCGTACCCGATACCGATAAGTTAATGAAAATTTTTCTTTACCCGTACCCATACCCGTTAGTCTAACGAAAATAAAACCTTACCCATACCCGCCTTATCGAAAACGGTACAGGTAGGGTAAACGGGTAAACGGGTTTCATTGACAGCCCTAGATAGCGGCTCTAGTGTATATAAAAATAATTCTCATATGTGATTAGCCAGGTAAACATTAAAATTGTCAAGTAAAAAGAACCAAATAAATCTACTATCTATTTTCCATCAGTAAACACTAGCATTGGCAAAGTAGCCAATCCTTGCTGAATTTTTTTGTCATATTAAATATAAATCTAGAGCTATAAACAAAATGGCGGCCAAGTCAGTGCTGAGCCAGTAAGGTGTATACATGTACCAGATAGATCAAACATCAAAGTGGTGTTTCAACTTTCAACTCAGAACTGAAATTCCCTGCTATTTAAACATCAATGTGTTATACTCAAAGGTGTATAACACATTTCCACATATATGAATGCATCTCCCATGTGTACCAGTCACATGAGACGAGCTTTTTGTTTGGATAAAACAGCAGCAACAAAGAGAAAATTCAGTCAATACTATCAACAAGATTTAAATTATTAATTAGAACATCATCTACTTAGTATCCAACTATCCATGATTAGGATAAAAGAAGAATAAATTGGACATATTCAAGATAAAAAGTAAAGCAAACTCTCTTGCAAAAGAAATAATTACTACATGTTTTCCCAAACTAATGGTTTATTCTTTTACTGTAAGTAACACAACCAAATTGACACACTAGTCCCCAAATAAAAATAAAAGCAACTCTTAGATAATACAGGTCAACCAATTATACCACCAAACATCATGCTAAGAACACAATAGTCGTCTCCGTCTTTCCACTTACCATATATAACCTGCATTAGATATTTGCTACCATATTAGCCAACCCTTCTTGATTGATTCCAATAATGGCGCATACAGTCTTCTTTTGAGGTGAACCTGGATTACGAAAATAATTTTAATAATCTCCTACCAATACAAGTAGTCTCTTAAGTAGAGGTGGTACAGAGCAAAATTAAGTAGCATACCTTCATTGAACTGAAAATAGAAGTTCAGCCATACATTGGCCTTTCCGTCCAGGCACCAGAAACATGGCCGTTGTCGCACACATAAGCCCGAACGACGGGCTCACCATCCTCATGAAATCCTATGAATCCTCTCAAGCAAAAAGCGGAGTGCAAATCCCACATTTCATTGCAGGAGCAATATGCGCAATGAAGTTTGATTCTGCCCTTCTTTGAATCGACAATGGTCTTCCACACCCTGGACTTTTTAAAATCCTGAAAAACACCCCTGAAAAGCATGTACTTGCGCTTTGCTTCCTCGTGGACACACCCTGGCCAATCGCATATGTACAAGGAGTCGCCGCGAAATCTGGAGGCGAGCAACTTGCTACCCTGTTCGCGGCTGAGAGACCAGTTGCCGGTGGCCAAGTGTGCAGAAGTGGGTCCGAGCCATTTGTTCTTTTGGGCATGCTTCTTCCTCCTCTTGGGAGAAGAAGTGTGAGAAAGATGATTGGATGAGGAACAATGAGGAAGTGGTTGAGAGGGGATGAGATTGGTTGAATTGTGGGGCAGTAGGGTTTCTGAGAAATCGTAGGTGGAGTCGAGGTAGAGATCGTCGAAGAGGGACCAGGTGGAGGTGGTAGAAGGGGAGTTGGGAGGGGGGAGGGAGGCGGTGTTGGAAGAAAGGGAAGGGGAAGGGGAAGGGAGGGAGAGGGAGAGATCGGGGCCGATGTCGAGAGAGAGGCCGAAATCGGGGGAGAGGTGGCGGAGGAGGACGCCGGCGTGGGAGAGGCCGGGGCAGCAGGCGGTGAGCTTGTGGAGGGTGAGGTAGGGGAGGGAAGGGGAAGGAGGGAGAGGGAGCGGGAGAGAGGAGGGGAGCGGGGAGAGGCGGAGGAGGAGGCGGCGGAGGCGGAGGGAGACGGAGGAGAGGCGCGGGAGGTGGCGGGGGTCGGTGGCGGAGGGGAGCAGGGAGAGGATCTTGAGGAGGAGGTCGTCGGGAAGGAGAGAGATGGGCGAAGGAGGCTCGGCGGAGGCGGAGGCGGAGGCGGAGAGAGAAGAAGTGGCGGAGGCCATGTCACATGTGGCCATGTGGGGATCTCATCTCAATATCTCATCTGTTCTGTTCTGTTCTGTGTGGTTTAGTTTCGACTTTCGAGCAAAGAAAGAAAGAAAGAAAGAGGAAGAGAAGAGAGGACGCACAGATTTGAATGAATGCAATTTATCTCTATTATTATTATTATATTGTTAGAATTATGAGGAGCTGTATCCTGTATGTTGTATGTACGCGAAAGGGCGAAAGAAAGTGGGTGGGCTGAGCAAAAAGACTGAGCTGGCCCCACGCGGATAGAGACTACTGCTCTCTCTCTCTGTCCTCTGCTCGGCTGCTCCTCTCTTTAATTGTTCTTTACTTTATAAACAAATATATTCAATTCAGTGCTAAAGATTTGGACATGTCGTTTTACGCAATACACCAACAATGCAATCAATCAAGATGGGCATGACTCGCCTCACTCATCTCAATTTTTCACTCCTACTTACGCCACATAATTTTCTTCATGAATCAATAACCACCCAACAACAAATATATTATTAGAGCAGATAACTACCAATCGTACCATTAAAAAATCCTTAAAAGGCAAACTACATAAATTCACCTTGTTCACAAGCGCACCCAAGGAGCCACTTTTAAGCTAATACTGCCAGATCAACAAGTAAACCAAATCAGGCTTATTTTTTAACTATTAGCTCCAAAGACCACATAATATATCGCTTTAATAGTACAAACTCATACACTCTAACTCAATGTCGACAGAACATTCAATCCAGAATCACACACGCGTCACTCTGATTTTACCTGACAAACAGAGTGGAATTTTCACGTTAGATAAAATAGTAGAGAAAACAAATCATACAAAGAAATAATATATTATACTGGAATCTTTTGACAGAGCACTGGAGAAGCAGCTAAGTTTTCAAGTTTGAAGCGGCATTTGAACGCCTCAAGCAAGAAAGTCACATGACAATACTATAAAGTTACTATACCGGGCACATTGTCATACTGTCTGATATAATCCGAGGTTCCAACCTCCCATACAAGTTCTGTGTACAACACAGAGCAGAACAGCAAATCCAACAGTCTCATATACCGAGTACACTGTCATACTGTTACATTGTCATACTGTCGGGTATAACTTTATTTGATTCCTCACTGATAATGCTCAATAAGTACAACACAAAGCACCAAATTCATCTAAATAATAATAATAAAACTATAAAATCAAGAATCTATGGATAGAAATATTACACTAATAAAATATTTACCGGGGATGGAGAAAGAGAAACACTTCTGTCACGTCTGGAGCTCACACTACCTGCCTTCTTGTCCACCTGAATTTAATAACAAAAAGATGCTAATTTCTACTTACGTAACGAATCTAAGATATAAATTAAAACTTGTGGCCGCATTTTAAAATTTAAAATGCAATAAAAAATAGAGTCAATTTTTTTACACTGTTATTTATATAAATTAAAAATAGTTTAAAAATTAAATATATTTGGAAATCTAAGGTAGATATGTTTGGAAGTCTAAAGTAGTTCATTCCTAATCTATCGAAAAAAAATTATCCCCTCATACGACATGCAATCTGAGCCCTCCAATTTTCGTTGATCGATCACTATTCTAGAAGTTTACCCTTCTTAATTAAAAACCGTGACTGCATTGGCTTTTAATTAAAAATATTTTTTTGTTAAATATATTAAAAATAGTTGTACCAATCATCTAAGATAGTTCTTTATATATAAAGTAGATATAAAATAGATAATATTGGAAATATATATTTCTTTATATATTGATAGATTTAGCCATCAAAGTTTACCAAATGGCGGCGAAGCCGCCTCCCCCCCATCTAGTTGGTATATTAATTCACACTTCTAGTGCAAATCCCCATATTATTTTAATCTATTATTCATGCAATACTTGCTTACTCTACTGTTACATGGAATGAGCACTCCATACCCTGTATGGTGTCTATAAAAATATTTCTTAATCTACAGATTGTTCACAATACAAGAAATAAACAAAAAGTATACTTACAGAAGCATCAGGAGACCTGGATCTTGAACGCGATCTACAACAGTTTGTAAAAAAAATATCTCAATCAAGGGCAGGCATATCTAAGCCAAGTCTAATATAAAGTTATATAGAGAGCTATGTGTTAGAAAGCAATTGTATATGGAGAAAACCACAAACAAAACAAGGGCATGGAAAAGACTCATAAAAATCACCGCACTTTTAACTTGATTTTGCTGCTTTAACAAGGCTACACCATACCTAATTGGAACCTAATTAATTCTCATGCCTCTTTTCTGTTTCTTTGCCGTTGTTTCACAAGTAAACCCCACACCAAATCAACTGTACCTAAACTGAAAAATTCCCAACCTTGGTTCCATCAAGGCAAATCATTGTTAACCTTGGATTTTGCATTACCTTAATTTTATATCTAAGTACAGGTGCAGTCGATATAGGAAGTGATAGGTTTAGTACAGGTGAAGGTGGATCTAGGTGGGGGATGGTCTTAGCAATGCTTTTATTACATAGAATCAGACCCAACAGCCCAGACTCCCAAGCTACCAACTAGGAAGTCATGACAAATTAACATGCCAAGTTCTCAAGAGTTATAAATGAATGAGGGTTTAATAGACATAAATTTGCTCTTCCTCCAGAAATCCTTTTAATGAACATTGTGAGGCCAATCAACAGATTCCCATTTGGAAGAAACAAATAAATGTGCTAAAAGAGCTGGTCGCTATCCACTGGTATTAGCCTGATGGGAATCTCCACCAGGTCAAAGGAAGAAGCCCTTAGAAGTATTTCAACATCAGGGGGGGGAGAGAAAGAGAGACAGGTACCTGGATCTAGATCTTGACAAGGATCGGCGAGATGATTCCTTTCCAGGCGACCTACTGCACAATAAATTAAATCTTCCTTCATAAATTAGAAAAAGAGATTCTCTTCTGTTATAGCTACTACTGCACTATTAGCAAACTTAAATTCTTGCTAATTTCTAAATGACACCTCATCCTTCATCTATGTCATATCCCATGTATAGAAGATTCCTCTTTTCCGGAGATTTTACATAGTAAAAAAGGCTTACATCTCTATATACCATTCAACAGCAGTATTACCAACGAATTACTGAAAATATATATATAACAACAACAACAACAAAGCCTTTAACAACAGAACCAAAATACATATACAGAACACCAATTTGTCAACTCTCCACTGTTCAAGTAAAACAGAAAAATGGGCTCAGAACTAACTATTATCATTTTTTCTTTGTTGGGGATGAAGTATATATCATAGTTAGAGTAACTTTATCGCTATTATGTCTCCATTTCTTCCTCTAGAATTCTTTTCTTTTTTTCACTTTTTCTTGTTACTAGAGAGGTAGAATGGGAATTCAGGTAGAAGTTGTAGACCACAAGTCAGGGCTGTTCACCAAAAGAAGAGAATCATGAAAAAGAGAATAGAGACACTGAGCCCAGTGCACCGAAAAAGGTCACTTCGCTTTCCTAACTGTGTCCCACACCTAATGGAATCAACTATTCTATCCAAATGGAATATGGACTAAACAGCTCAACCCAGGGTTCACACTGGAAATTTTTGGTGCAAAATAAACATTGCACTTTTCCACAACTTCATTCAGCCCCAATCCCATTTGGCAACTATCCCACAACTCCCCTCTCTAATAACTACTCTCTACTTGCCAAATAAGCCCTTATAGAGAATTCTCAAAGTCGGTGTTAAGTAAAATGAAATACTTGGTCAAGCGAGCCTAGTAATGCAACAGTGCAAAAAGAAATAAACTACAACACATGAAACTAATCATACCTTGGACTGCGGCTCTGGCTCCTGCTACGGCTATAGCTACGACTGCGGCTAGGACTAGGGCTCCTGGTGTAGGAGCGGCTTCGGCTTCGGCTTCGGCTTCTGGACAAGCTATATCTCTTCGAATCATACTCTCTGACCTGGTTATAAAAATCCACAAAATAAAAAAAAAGGATCCACAAAACGCAAGAAGGTGCCTCAAAATAGAAAAAGGAAAAAAAGTAGAAACCAGAGGCTGCTTTGGTGTGTACAAACATGCACTACTTTGCATACAAATGAAGGAGAAAGTTAACAGAAATACTTTCCTTCAAACATGCCCCCCACCCCCCCCCCCCTCCTCCTCCAACCCAAACCCTAATTACTTGTTTGTTGAATAAAACTCGAGTCCCAATTCTTCAAATACTGAAGAATTAACAAAAGACACAAATTATTAAGGCCTGCAAAACAAAGTAGCCTGCCCTCATCGTAAAATTCTCAGGGTTAGGGGAATAAATCCAAATGCAAATGTTTAAGTAGAAGGTTGTGTACCTTGGGTCAGCATTTGCGTTACTCATGCTGTCACTTTAGGTAATTGAAATTTCTATTTCAAAGAACCCCTCCCCCCCCCAACCCCCACCCCAACACACACAAAGACATAATTAATCTGCTAGTTCCCATACCAACAATGATTAAAACAAAGACGGAAAGTGCAGAAGAGACTAACCCGTATATAGGCACGAGAAAATGCATTGCGAAACTCTGAGTCATCAAGTTTTTTTATCTGGCATAGAAATATCAAAGATTAAACTATAAAAGATCCATAGAAAATAAACTGCCCTATTCTGGTACCAAACTCTGTCAATCTCGAAAAATCAGATAACGATCACCTAATCTTTTGTTTAACTATACTATAAAAATACTATAATGATGATCTCTACATTGATGTAATACAGGTAAACATAGATTATTGAATGATGAATAATGAATCATCCACCACATCTCACGATCAAGCTAAGATATAAGTAACCCAACAAACGAGCAACACTAAATACAGGATATGTAATATGGAGACTACTAAGCCATTTGTGCATCATAACTATCATAATGCTATTAGGTGGGACCAACAGACAGAACAAGCAAAGACACCAAAGTAAAACAACAGATAGATACCGCATATTTCATGTCATCATAGTTTGTGTAATCCACAATCCCAACAGTTCCTACAAAAAAGACAAGAAGAATCATTAGCCTCAACACAAGTAAGTTGGATCAAAGTTCCTGTACCATGGTAATCTGAAGGCCTGAAGCATACCGGCCCATACGCAAAGGCCCAGCCAGCAACTGGTCCCACCATATCGTGCCCGTGCACAATTCCTGGCTAGCCCCTGCCGGTCTGACCAATAACTGGTATGGTATTGCACCTTGCTACTGTATTAGATAAACAAAAGGTATGCTAAATTAACTTCACATCAGCCAAGAAATTTTGAAAATCAGCACCAAATGTACAGTTTCCTTGAACCTTGGCACTGATCCAGAGCGGTTTTTAGGCCAAAAAAGACTGCTCTCCATGTGAAAAAATTCAAGCATTACCAACAACCCCATGTCCTAGAAAGCACTGCTCCCCAGAACAAATGAACAGATAGCCTAGTTGTCCTAACTAACCATAGCTTTCTCGACTTTTATACTCACCTCCCCCTTCACGATAAACATCAGAGAAGCAGACATCACCAGCTCTACGCATGTGGTCCTACAAAAATAGAGAATTGTTCATATTGTATTTCTAACCAACAGAAGCAGAGATAGACTTGCGTAAAAGGACAGACTATTGTTTTTAATAATTTCTATAAAACTGTGTAAAAAGCTGAATGCATTAATACATAAAAATAATGAGACATACCTTCAAATCTTGCCAAGATGCAGATGAAGGCAACCCAGTGACCAGAACTAGATGCAAACAGACACAGATTAGTGGGTGATAAACTTACTTTCAACTCATTCAACTTTTGTAGCTTACAGAAAAGACAGAACAATGTAAAACAAATTTATGCTGTGTACATCACTGCAATAGTCTCAAACATGGAATTATCCAAAAAACTCTGATAGAAAGGACGTGAAATTCCAGGAGTATCTCGACAACATGTCCACCAGACCTTAAGCAATAGCAGTTTTTCGCAATTCAGTGCCTATACTCTGTCTAGCCTTAAAAGTTAAGGATCTTTGGCTCCTATTGCAACCAGACAGCTAATAAAGAACTCATCTGGACTGTGGTAGTAAGTAGCAACTAAACACCAAAACTGAAAGTAGCAGCAAGGACAAATTAAGTCAAACCAAACGCTTGCTTCCACAGCCAGACAAATTTCCAACAAAAAACATATATCACAAATCACAAAAGGATTGTAAATACTCAACAGGGTAACCAATCTCCAAAATTATTTGCTTTTGCAAAAGAATCAAAAGGAAAGTTGAACATAAGGCATACCTCGATACTCTGAGCGTCTAGGGACAGCCCCACGTCGGGATCCACTATGGCTTCTTGGACGATCATGAGAAGAAGGCGCACCACGACCAAAATGAGCCAACTCCACCTTCCATAATTGAAAAGAAAGGCATGAATACTTTAGGAACACAGGCAAATCTGGTCATCTTTTGTAAGCAGCAGTCTCACAGAAAAATAAAGTTTGAACATATTCCAACCTACGTTCCTCAAGGCATGATTTTTATTATGGCACAAAGTATATTTTGTAAGGTTATTTTAACAAGAGACTTACTTTGTCCATGCCAAAGTTTTTTCGATACCATGGTAGAAGCTACCAAATAAGGTTCATATCAAAGTTGAACAAAGCATCTAGAATCCCAAACAGCGACCAATTCTGGTCATCTTTTATATCCCAATTGTACTTACACAAACAGATATATTGCACATCTTCAGTCCAATGTTTCTCAAGGGATGATTTTTACTACGGCAGGTTGTATTTTCTAAGTTTAATTACAGTATACTTACTTTGTCCGTGCCAAATTTCTTAACCATCAGTGGTCTACATGTCTACAATAAACAAGGCAATTCAAATCCAGATATAGTTTGGACACTTCGTCCCAATTATGATTCTAATTTTAATTCAAATATCGACTTTCATGCAACAAAAAGGTGTTCGACACTTCTGATGACATTTGTGCTCAAAACGTTCTCTCCTAATTAATAATTGAAACTTGATAGAGTTGACCCTGCACCGCATCACATATTGGTGCAAAGAATGACTGTTACAGCAGCCATTTTATGCACATACCCGCAATCTTTCTCCGTCAAACTTGTACCCGTCGCGCCCGCGAATTGCATCTTCAGCATCTCTGGGGTCTTCAAACTACAAAATACAGAAAGTAAAATCAAGAAAAATATTTTATGTTGAGCACACTAACTTACTTTTCAAACTCAGCTACAGCAAAGTTTGGTCAGATATTTGCTCATGTGGCATGCTTTGTCCTTAATTGACGGCTGAGGCAGATTTTTGTTAATCTTGCTTCCGCAAGGACATTGATAGAGCATTAGGAGTGCAATAGAGTAGTCTAGTCAGGTAAAAGGTTAAAGGCATATTTGTTATACCTCAACATAAGCATAGGCAGGAGGCCTTGGAGGAATCTTCAAGTCAATGTCGACAATAGATCCATACTGCAAACCCGTACAGAAATAAATAAGAAAACAATAAACCAAAATAAAATTGAGTGTGAAGAATAATAAGTAGTGTGGGTTAAGTCTGAAAATTGGAAATTCCAATTTGACATGAAATAAGAATAAGAATAAGAGATGCTGAACCTTGTAAAAAAGATCCTCAACCTCCTTTTCACGAATGTCGCCGGGAAGATTGCCCACAAAAATAATTCTGCCGCCACGTCTGCTCATGTTTGTAGAGTCCAGAGTACTAGAAAGATGAATTAATTAAGGCGAACTCAAGTCAGGAATAAGATAAGGATGCATATCATAAGGCACACATCCAGTAATGAGGATGCTATATTAAGAGAAAATATCGAAATAAAACTAGGGTTTGTAATTGTAATTGTCGCGTCCGTTTTCAAACTTAAAAGCAACAAAGACAAAGACACTTACAGAGAAATGCGAAATCCAACTGCAAAGGGGGCGAAGGGACGAAGATTTTGACGGAGAGCTAGGCTAAGCTAGATTTTCGCGAGATTCGGGATGCTTCTGGAGACAACTCTCAATGGGTTGGGCTAGCCCATAAATAAATAAATTTGGGCCGATTTAAATTAGAATTCGTTTAACAACTCTCGTGAGTCGTGGGCCTCGTGGCCGGGCGGGAGCAGGAGCCAGGAGGAAATGCGAATGCTCGTGTCAGCACGCGCGCTGCACGGACCACGTACATTTGCATACACTCAACCCATCATTATCAATTTATTATCACCCGTAAGAAGCAGCCACGTGGACACTAACCCATTAAGAAACAAAGTTAATTACCAAGTGGCATTTTAAATTCCATGATGGAACCATCCCTATCCTCTCCATTTTCCGGCTTCCCTCCCTACTTCCCTTTCTTTTCAAAGAGCATCAAATAAAAAATCTCTTGTATCTTCTATCTATCTTTCAAGTTTCAACAAAACAAAATCCATCCATGGCTTCTACCTCCATCCACCCCACTGAAGAGCAAGAGCCTCTCATCACCTCCGACTCAGACTCACATGACGACGAGGAGAGAGCCTACGATTCCGACGAGAAGGTGTGCATCACCATCTCCTCTTCTGACGACGAGCCATATTCCCACCATGATTCCGTCCCTCCCTTCTCATGGCGCAAGCTCTGGCGCTTCACCGGCCCCGGTTTCCTCATGTGCATCGCCTTCCTCGACCCCGGCAACCTCGAGGGAGATCTCCAGGCCGGAGCCATTGCTGGCTCTTCTCTCCTCTGGCTTCTCCTCTGGGCCACCCTCATGGGCCTTCTCATACAGCTCTTGTCAGCCCGGCTCGGCGTGGCAACAGGCCGACACCTGGCAGAGCTCTGCAGGGATGAGTACCCCCGTTGGGCCCGCCTGACGCTCTGGTTCATGGCTGAGCTGGCACTCATCGGGGCCGATATACAGGAGGTCATTGGTAGCTCCATCGCCATGAGAGTGCTCAGTGCTGGGCTCATACCTCTCTGGGCTGGTGTCATCATCACTGCGCTTGATTGGTACACATGCATACACTTCATATCTACATATATTTTAATCCATCTATATCCTAACAATATCTATCATGACTTTTACTTGGTTACATTTCCTAATTACAATAGTTTGTGTTTCTCACCTTACTTGTGCTGGCAAAATGCACAGTGCATTGACACAGACTTCTGTTTCCTGATGAAACTAAAAATGGTGGAAATACTTGCATTATTCTGGTTGTTAGTCCTGTTATCATTTCAATTGAAAATCTTTACACAAAATAAAAAGTCAGTTTGGTCATTTGGGATAAAAGCAGCATACGTGTAAATAAAGGAATTTAATTGAAACATAATGAATATTGAAAGTTCACTAAGCATTATATTATCTCGGTTATCCCATCATCAAACTTATACAAGAATCAACTTCAGTACCCAAACTGAAATATCATCTGAGTTGGAATTGCATATTTGTTAATCTTTTTCTACATTGCCAAAACGCCGTCTGCAGCATAAAAGAAATGAAAAAACTAACAGAGGATGTTGGAGCAAGAGTTAGGGGGGGGGGGGGGGGGGTCTTGAACAAATCACCTCTTTGCATCAAAAAAATAATTTATCCTTAAAATCAATCAATTGAGAGAGATATTTAGGTTTAGGATTTGGATTATCTGTACCAGTAGAGGAATCAGAAAAAAGTGGAGGCTGATTATGATGCTTTTTTTCCCCTCCTGGAATTGGACCTTGTTTGATACCCTTCTTTATTCTACATTTAAAGTACTTTGTTTTGTACCATAATTGACTGAAACTTGTTTATTATTGTTCTTATCAGTTTTATTTTTCTATTCCTCGAGAACTATGGTGTGAGGAAATTAGAAGCATTTTTTGGGGTTCTTATTGCAACAATGGCCATAGCCTTTGCTATAATGTTTGGTGAAGCAGCACCGAGTTCAGAGGAGCTTTTATATGGTTAGAAACTACAATTTTCATTCGGAATTGATGCAACACTTTTGTTTGTCATACAATAGAATTGATCATTTGTTTTTTTTTTTTTTCCTTTTGTTTAAAAAATATATGTAGGGGTTCTAGTCCCACAATTGAGTTCTAAAACCATAAAGCAAGCAGTAGGTGTTGTAGGCTGTCTAATCATGCCACACAATGTATTCCTACACTCCGCACTTGTGCAGTCACGAAAGATCAACATCAGCAAAAAGGGACGGGTCAGAGAGGCCATGAACTACTACACAATCGAGTCTTCTATTGCACTCTTTGTCTCATTCATCATAAATGTATGTGTCACAACAGTTTTTGCCAAGGGATTTTATGGTTCCAAAGAGGCAGACAGCATAGGGCTTGAAAATGCTGGCCAACTTTTACAGGTACAGTTTTCTATTACTAGTCAGTCTGTAACAGCAAAAAATTTTGATGGTACAATACTGAATTGTTCTATTAATATTACTAATTCAGTACCAGAATATATGAGTGCAATGAACCTATATCGTGTTGGTTTTAGTCTTGAATTATTATGATTGTGGTACTAGATTCATTCTCCTATCCTTATCTATGCAGACAAAATATGGAGGTCGGCTGTTTCCTATTCTGTACATATGGGGGATTGGTTTACTGGCATCAGGTCAGAGCAGCACCATAACTGGTACATATGCTGGCCAATTCATAATGGGTGGTTTTCTAAACCTCCGTTTAAAGAAATGGGTTCGAGCTGTCATAACCCGGAGTTGCGCCATTGTACCAACTATTATAGTCGCCTTATGTTTTGACACCAATGGATCTGCTATGGATGCGTTGAACGAAGCGCTCAACGTTCTTCAGTCAGTCCAGATCCCTTTTGCTCTTATACCCTTGATATTTTTGGTTTCAAAGGAGCAGATTATGGGCTCTTTCAAGATAGGCTTTCTTACCAAGGTATCGTATTTAATTTTAGTTCAATGTTCATTACTTTCGAGTTCCTATTTTAATCATTCTCGTTGTTGGCGACTTGGAATTACCATTGTTTTCATTTTTTTTTTATAGGTGGTGAGTTGGGTGGTGGTGGTGTTTCTAATATTGATTAATGGCTATCTTTTGTTGGAATTCTTCTTGGCTGAGGTTAAAGGCCTTTTATTTGGATGTGCTGTTTGTGTTTCACTGGCAGTCTATCTGGCATTTGTCATATACCTCGTCTTACGAGAGACATCCGCCTATACTAGTTTCAGATTTCCATTGTGTAAAACTTAATTGCAAAGATAATTTATTGATTCAATCACCAATTTGAATGCTAAAATAAATCAGTCTCTTTCCCTTAACTTCTAGTTTAGCAAAAGATTTCAATTGTTATTGTATATAATTATATATGTAGGTGGGAATAATTTGAGTAACAGAGTCATTGTGGTTTTCAGGCTGAAAAGAACTTTGATTTGTTGATTGCAATAGTATTATTTTATTTATTTTTTTCAATGGCTACCTTTCTTTGTACAAGGATAAATTCCAGCAAAGCTCACTCTCATCTTTGTTGAAGATGCAACATGTACTTCTGATATGAAAATAGAAGAGGCGACAAAAGCATAACGTAGTCTGAATTTTGACTGGAAAACCTTAAGTTATCCAAATTAGATACTAGAAATCCTAAGCTATTACGATATTAGATAATCGTAGTTGAAATGGAAACATTAAGCAGAAGGTAACCATTCATTTCAAATGCGATATGATGATGATAAAATATTCTAGAGATAATCATTGAACTTTAGAGATAACCATTCATTTCAAACTGTACTCTTTTATCCTTATTCAAGTTTATATTCTAATAAATTTTTCTTGGTAAGGTTTTTAATGGGTAGATAAATTGGTCCATAAATATCATATTAATATGGATCATGAAGTATTATATTAATTGTGTATAATGAAAGATGAATATCTAAGAAGAAGTGTTATGAAATTAAATGAATTTATGGATTGTTCATCTTCATATTCCTCAGTATTAATTTATCTTCATATTCTCCACTACCCATTTATATCCATGATCTCAACTCCTCAATTATTACTCGTGTGAGATATCATTTTGTAGTCTATAAATAGAGGCATTGTAAACATAAATGAATGGATGAAAAAGATAATATAAATTCTGAAATTGAGATATTGTTTATTGTTTCTTTCTTTCACTTTATTTTACAACAATTAAAATAATCGGGAATTTTGATTTTATTATTAAAATATTCCGAATTTGAACCGGATTTCGACCACAGTAGTTCATTTTTTTTAAAAATAATTTATTATAAATTATGAACGGCTTGCGATTGAAACCCTGTTCATAATTTATAACCATGGAGTTCCTTATTTTATTTAGAAATTTAGTTTTAAATATAACAGCAAGTAAGGCCTGATCAAAATGTTAATTATGTGGGATTTCATTTCAATTCAATTCATTTTAATTGATTTTACAGGATTTCGTTGGATCTATTTACATGGGAATTCCTACCAAATGACATCAAATTTGTTCATTTTAATAAAAAAATTTCCAACGAAATGAAATAAAATGGGATTAATGAAATCCCATGTTACAAAAAAAGAGATTTTGATCAGGGTCTAATTATATTTGAAAATATCTCGTTCTTTGGAGTTGTACTAAAACACTACTCCCAGAGTTTAGCTTCTTTTTATTTTTTGCAAAAAAAAAAAAAAAAAAAAAAAATCCGCATACATTCATTCTGTCAAAACGGCATTACATTCATACATCATCGTACAGCAAATTATCCAAAGCAACTAAATCAACCACACTTATTCAATGGATAAGCGTAACCTATTACAGAAATGTCCTTTGGGCACAATTGGCCAAGCCATATTCATCAAAAAGAATTCAGTTATATTTAACGGAAGAAATAAGATATTTTAACGTTTTGAGGGAAAAATTGGAAATTTTGTTAAAATAATAATAAAAATATGCCAGAAAATTATAAACAAAAGAAAAGATCACGGAATAAGATTAAAATGGATATATTTATTTTAATTTAATTTTTTTTTAATAGTTATTTTAATTTAATTGGGAATTACTGTTAGTGTTAGGTAAATCCCGATCCCAGAAAAGGACGGAAACGAAGAGGAAGAGAAGCGTCTGGTCTGAGCCTCTGAGCCTCTGAGGTCTCCGTTTCCAAAATCGCACCTCCCACACCCACAGGTTTTTCTCCTTCTTTCTACTTGTTTCTTTTTGTTTCTATCCATCAGGTGATCTTTCTTTAATTTGATTCTTTGGTGCCTCCAGGCTCCAGCACTGCACTACTTGAGAGTTGAGATGGTCAATTTTGTGTTCATTTCATGCTTTTTAGTGTCATACTTAATTAAAAGCCCTAACTGTGCGGTGCCTGGTGCCACTAGTAATGGAGGTGGACTTAATTAATTTTCTGAGCATGATATCCCAGTAACATGCTATCTATCATTCATGGTGTATGGGTCCTTCAATTTCAATTTTGGGCTAGCTAATTAATACCAAATGAATTCAGCAAATTTCTAATCATTTCTCTTTAAAACTTTTCAAGTTGTCCAACTATGGATGGGAACAAAGACGAGGCCTTCAGATGTATAAAAATTGCTGAATCTGCTCTCCAATCAGGAGACAAACAATGCGCATTAAAATTTGTCAAAATTGCGAAACGGTTAGACCCCACAATACTGGCAGATCACATCCTTTCTGCCACGGAAAGTTCTGACACCTCCGAGCCAACCCCTGCGAGTGTGAGAGCAAACCACCCTACTCCGCACAGGACTGACCAACCAGAAACTTCAGCTAACTACAGCGACGAGCACGTCAGAGTGGTTCGTGAAATCAGAAAGAATAAGGACTATTATGCAATTCTCGGTGTAGAAAAGAGCTCCAGTGCCGAAGAAATCAAAAGGGCTTACAAGAAATTATCTCTCAAGGTACATCCTGACAAGAACAAGGTACCGGGGGCAGAAGAGGCATTTAAATCTGTTTCCAAGGCATTCAATTGCCTCAACAATGAGCAGTCCCGGAGGAACTATGATCAGACTGGAAATGAGAATTACAATTATACCCTCCAAAATGAGAATTTTGCAAGGAGACGTGCGAGGAGGACAGGAAGGGACTTTTTCGAGGAGGAGTTAGACCCGGATGAAATTTTCAGATCATTTTTCTTCGGCTCTCAGGGAGGGGTTTACCACAGGAGAAACCACTATAGACAGAGAAACTATAATGCAAACCCTACCCCTAACCCTAACCTTAACCCTAATCCTGCTGATGTTCAGAATGCTGTACTCCTAATAGTGCTTATATGTATCTTGTTCTTTTTCATCATGGCATCGATCCCATTTATGGAACCAGTGTACTCACTCCAGAAGTCACATGCATACCACATAGCGAAGGCCACAGAGGATCGTGGGGTGGAGTATTTTGTGAAGAGGGAGGATTTTGAACAGAGGTTTCCTAAAGGGGGAGATATGAGGGAGAGCTTGGAGAGAAGTGTTGTGAGGGATTACAAGGGGTTATTGGGGCGGTACTGCCAGATTGAAGTGCAAAGACGTTTTTGGGATCGTGGCTATCCCACACCTTATTGTGACAAACTAAAGAGCTTTGGTACAGCTTGAGGTATCTTTACTGGTACAAGTGAGTACCCTTCTTTATCTCTTTCTCTTCCTCCCATCATCTCGCATTTGCATGCATGCACTCAAAGTACAGGGCCACCAAAATCGGTGTATAAGTATAACTGGCCGCTAGTAATACAATATACTGCTCTGATCTGTAACTTCTAAGTACAGTCGTATGGTTTCACATTGCAAATCTGAGGAAACCATGTTTAGGAGTCAGGTTTTAGCAAGTTTCTCAGCCCTTCCTAGTGTGTCTAGCAGTGCTGGTATATGCTGCTGCTTTACTACTTACTGGAACTGGTAGTATAATTTAACAAAAATATTTATTAGACGTTGAAATTAGAGTTCATTTTCAATATATATTTTCCATTCTCATTTTTTATGCATCATTTTTTTGCATGCAGGGTTATGATACTGGATTCGTCTATTGGTAAAAACAAATGGTTAGCAAGGCGGCTTGAAGAATTTAACAAAATTGCTTATGTTGTTCGTGAGAGAAGATCCTAGTTTCTTTCTTTTCCTCTTCATTTCTTATTTCTCTTTTGTTCCTTTTGAGAATGTTATCAAAGTTCCGTCCTTATTCTGAGAATATAATACAGTTTGCGCTCCCATTTCGCTAATTGCGCTATGAGATAATTAAGGCCCTGATCAAAATGAAGTTTACGTGGGATTTCATTTCATTTCATTTCAATTGAATTGATTTTATAGGATTTCGTTGGATCTAATTATATAGAAATTCCAACCAAATGACACCAAATCCCTTCATTTTGATCAAGAATTTTCCAACGAAATGAAATGAAATGAAATCTCACGTTAAAAAAATGGAATTTCGATCAGGGCCTAATTGTTCTGGGAAAGAAAGAAAGAAAGAAAGAAAGAAAGAAAGAAATTTTGGGACACACACATCTATAATTATAAATATAAACTTATTACCACCCGCTAACTGCAGTTATCTCTATTGATCCAAACGCATTATGAAGCACTGCTTTTTGAGGTTTCGACTCAATCCAAACGTCACCCCCGGCAACTATTTACTATTTAGCAGTTGCATTGGCCAGAAACATATATGCTGAGATACGTGTGGTTTCTATTTTAAATTTCTATTCTATTTTCACCCTTTTTTCTTTGGATGAAGGTAGATTTTCAATTTTCTTAAGACATGATGACACTACACTTTTTGATAAACTTTTTCGAGGAAAGGATGTTGGTGTCATATCGGATGTAAACACCGTGTAAACGCATTTTAATTATCAAAGAAATAGTACATGAATGATGTTATTTTAAGTTAGTTTGTTCTAATAGTATGAGAAAAATGCTGATTTCGTACTATTTAAAATAGTATAAATTTTGTTTCAGATTGTCCTTGTTCGGAACAGTGCTAATTCAATGTTCTTTTTTTTTTTTTTTTATCAAAGGGGGCTCGAGTTGGGCATCCATTTAAACGAAAGAAAGTACAAACAGTATCCAAGAAACTAAACATAAGAGCTTCACTAATCCATCAACTTAAGGTTAAATGGATATAGTGATCTAAACCTCTACGTACACCTACCGGAGAAGGTCTATCTATGCTGTAATCTATTCACTTTCACATCACATATCACAATCAAAGCAAACAGACACTAAAGAGTATAAGCAAAACAACAGTAACACTTCGCAAAAGTAATAACACTATTGAAGGCAAGACAAAGATAGGCTTGGCAGCTGAGATGAAAGCTTTGGTATGCACTCTAAACTGAGTCCACGCCATCCGAAACATGCCCTTCACTAGTTTCATTGCTCCTCTGCATTGCTGCCAAATCTCTAAAGTTAGCCTCCATCTGTGTACTAAAAACTGTCCAAAAACGAAATAAACAAAGAGTGTTAAAGTATGTAACATTGTAACATGAGGGCTTATGCCTCTAACATAAGAGAAAATTCTTTTATTTCTCTCACTCCATATGTTCCAAAAGAGAGCAGCCATATTATTTTTGCAAAGATTTTCCTAGATTTTTCTAAGTTGTTAATACTATTCCAAATTGTACTTAAACTACTACAATCAAGACTTATCCCTTTTAATAAGTGCTTTTATTATACCATGCCGGGTATATCGAAACATTTCTTTAGTTCTTGAATTATCTTATTGGAGAATGAGGTTGACGCTATATTTTGACAATTTGTAGGTCGCATTCATGCAAAGTTACTTGAATTTGTTTGCTCACCTAGTTGCATTTAAATTATATATCCTGCTGGGTATATTCGAAACAGCTAAACTAATTTCCTAACTATATATATATTTTTTGAGCACGAAAGTGACATTACCTATTAGATTCTAAAAAAACTACAAAATCTAGAATGAAGTAATGTCACGGCACATGATTCATTTTTTTTTTCCTTGCGACATTTGCATCGTTTTGTCACTAACAGAAGAATTTTGAAATAACTTTGAAAGTGATTCTGTCTAAGTCATCAATGAACTCCTGTCACTCGTAGGGGCGGAATCAGGATTCTCAAATGGAGGAGGCGAAAAATCATAATATGGATTTTTTTTTTTTTAGTTTTTAGGGTGTGTCAAATAAGAAATTTTTAAGATTTTGAAAGAATTAGTATATAATTTTTTAATTTATAAGAATTTTTTTAAAAGAATTGGAGTATAGCAAGCACACTTTGGAGTCCACTTAGTTCCGCCCGACTCACTCGTAAGAAACTAGGGTGTGTTTGACACCTATGCGAAGAAGTTGTTCGTGAACAAGAATTAGTATATAATTTTTTAATTTATAAGAATTTTTTAAAAAAATTGGAGTATAGCAAGCACACTTTGGGGTCCACTTAATTCCGCCCGACTCACTCGTAAGAAACTAGGGTGTGTTTGACACCTATGGGAAGAAGCTGTTCGTGAACAAGAATTAGGGGGGCGCCAACCAAACACGGAACGAACAAGGGGAACAAACTGTTCGCACCTTTGTTCTTGTTCTTGGGTTTTGGTGGAACAAGGAACTAACAAGAACTGCTTGTTCTTATTGGTGAACACTATTAATTCTTTAATAGTGCTCAGTACACGTGTTTGTGTGTCTGGCTTCCGGAAAAGAAAAATACATATTAAAAATATAAAAATGAATATGAAATGCATAGTATCAAAAAAAAAAAAAAAAAACGCAACATAAAAATGTAAAAAAACGGACATATGATCACTTCATAAATGGAACGAAGCAGGCTTCATGTAATAATTAATATTTACTAGTTAAATTAAGCGTAATTATGTTCAATTGTATCGTTAAATATCACAATATATATAGCTGATGGAATGAGATCCTCTGGTCGGCAGACCAGAGAGATTTTCTGGTCGTTTTTAGATTCGGGCCGTCTGATTTAATCTCAATGGTTAAGGATGTCCCGTGCATGATACCAGAATTGATAGGTCCGAAAAAAGTTAACCGTTGAGATTAAAGCCCGGATAAAAGAACGTCCAGGTCGTTTATAAAACGACCAGAGGATCCGACTCCGGGTGCTGATGCTCTCCGTTTCTCCGTTTCGACTAAAATTTTTCCGTCTGTTTAAACCTCCACTGGCACCTCTTTCTCTCTCCTCTCTCGTGCTTAAACTTTTCTTCTCCCCTTCGAAACTAAACTAAGAAAAACCAAAGTTTCTACCTTTGCCTCCTCTTCTCATTAGCGTTTCGCCTCCTCCCTCCACGCCACAAAGTATAGGAGCTCTTCCACAGCCGGGAGAGATGCCTCAAACACCTCCTCTCTTCGCGATCTGGCAACAACAACCTGCGACCTGCCTCAAAACCCTCATTCTCTCTGTCCATCGCTGCGACCTATCCTTGTTCCTCTTTAGGATTCGGTGAGCCTCTTTTCCCTTTTTCCATCTATACGATTTTGTTAGCAATTTTTGTATAATTTCGGTTTAATTTTGATTTAAAGGTAAATGGTGTGTATGGGGTGTGATTTTGTGGTTTACTTCTGATTAATTTGTTGTTAATTTCTAGTTTAGTTCTGATTAATTTGTTGTTAATTTCTGGTTTAGTTCTAATTAATTTGTTGTTATTTTCATTGCTTTTTATCTTCTTATTTTCAGAACAGGAGTCAGGACCAATGGATGATGGGTTGATGGTGTAGTTACCCTATGTAGGGTTATTGTTTTCTTCTGTAAAGCCAAAGTGTTGGTTATTATTTTGGACTAGTTGACAATAGGTAAGATAGGTGAGCTAGCTAGGTTACATTTTGTAAAGCTGAATGCTAAGATGTGTCTTCGAAGTTGGATGAATGCCGAATGTTAAAGTTGAATAGTATAGAGTTATAATTTGGTGGTACCGTGGTTAGAGAAAAATTCTCTGATAGTATTCTTCATTCTGGATGTTTATGTTCAATTTAGACTAGAACCAAAGTAAAAGCATCAAAATACAACCACACATCACATAACAGATCTGAAATCTATATAAAAAGTGAGAAAATGAAGATAAAATTAGACAAGATAAAACTAAATAGGAAAGCATGTTCTTGCAGTAGATGAATCCTAACACCATGCTAGATGAAATATTCATATCATATCTTCTATACAAAATGGTCATATCATATGTTCCAATATCCAAATCATCAAAGTTATATCATCAAGCTATAACAAAAATGTACTCTAAATTAGGTCTAGGCTCTAAAACTATAACAAAATGATCACAACATTCATTCCCATATCTTCAACTTGACAAGTCTTCATAATTGTATGCACTATCCGATTCGACATCTTCAATTTCTGGGTCACCAACAAAAATGCCTTGCAACAGTTTATTACAACCTCTCCTTGGCAGCTCCTCTCAAGCTCTCGAACGAAAACAATTAAGTACAACCTGAGAAGAAAATAACTATAAGCACAACAAACAGTTTACTTAAACAGAAGTATCAGCACAAATCGATCAAGGAAACTAACAAGTCAAAAATTGAACAAGGGATAGAGCGATACCTCCACTAATGATGTGGCGAGAAGAATTTGAACCGAAATTGAGCTATACCTTCAACCAAAAACAATAATAAAAAAACATTCATTAAATTCTTTACAGAAAACAAGTCTCAATTGATCATCGATCTCTGAAATTGAACCGATATCTCAGTTGGAAAGATGACAAAGAAATAGGATCTCTGAAATTGAACTGAAATTGAACTAAAGAAATACCTGAAGCTAGGGTTGATCGATCGAGAGACCTGACCCTTTAGGTGTTGATCGAGCTGCTCTGAGAGGAGGTAGAGTGTTCTCGTAGGGTTGATCGAGATGATGCGAAAGGAGACAGCGACGAAGATGATCCGAGATGATAGACGGAAAAAAATAGAAAATAACGGAGACGTCCAAGTAGTCAGCGCTTCAATCCATACCTCCATCAGTCCATCTTAATCTTAACGCGAATTTTAAAGCGGATCCAACAGCGCAGAAATGCTGTGCATAAGATCCATATGCACATTAGTGTTCTACTAGCAGCAGTGCCCGCTCAATGTGCGGACAATTTTTTTATTTGATATATTTAAAAAAATTAAAGACTTTTAGTATATATTCTTTTTTATGTGAATGTGTGTGTATGTATATATATTTGAATGGACGCATATTTCCAAATCAATTAATAATCAGACATATAGTTATCTAATTAAACCACAAGTAATATACACGTTAATTACAAACTGTCATGTATAGACTCAATGGCTACATAGGTTTTCTTTTTATTACATACAACAAAATTAGGAGCTTTTCTTCTCAAATACCTAAAACAAGGGGGGAAAAAATAGTTTAGTTAGTAAAGCACATAAACCAAATTGTTTCAAGTTCAAGTTTTGAAGTGTTCATAACATATACCAATTGGTGACGGGTATAACAGGTTTTCTTGGCTAAATATAACAAAGTCAACATATTGTTTCAAGGTTTTCTTACTGACAGAAACAAGTCAATAGATTATATAATGGTGTCATGCAATTCTACTCTGCTCATCTGTTTTGAACACCTAAAGATTTGTACCATGTGTTTTTTTTTTACTTTTTTTCATATAATGCCCAGGTACCATTACCATCTCTAACCCATCAGTTTGTTTAGCCATCTCTCGGGTTCTAATGTAACTCAATTAAACTAATTAATCTTTTGAAATAAAGAACATATATGAGAAAACAAAATAAAGCTGGCATGCCTACAGACATTTGATAGTTTTTTTAACTTTACCAACTGGTCCCTTAACCTTTAACTATCTGCACAAAGCTCAATGTTGTCTTTAGGACTTTACTAAACAAAAAAAAAGACCTCACTATTTTAGAAAGAATACATAAACAGTCATAGAGAGAAACAGACAAGAAGAAAGTTCATGAGTCTCTCAAGTTACAAACTCTAAAAGGCAACAGATTCTAGTAAGCAAAGGTAACAGAAGATTTATTCTTCCAGAAATGCCCTTATTGACTCCTGCTACAAGGATTAAGCATTCATCTAAATCTCTATAGTCACCAAAGAGATGCGATTTTATGCCAAGAAAGACATGAACAGAAAAGACTTTAATCCATAGCTTTGACCATCAAGTTCAGCCTCCTTTTCTCATTATTACAAACACTTTAAATAACTTCAGGGTTATTAGGTTTAATTAGGGTTAAGAAAGCCCCAAATTTTAGGGAACTGGTGTAAAAACTGTAATAGTATAGAATTGCTTTGCCCATCACTGGTAAAAATTAACTTAAATCAGCAGGCAACTATCCCTACAACAGTCTCGTGCAAATCACCTTGATTTCCAAGTCATGGTTTTCATGTACTTTGAAAGCTTTTAAAGCCCTAATAACGTAGCATAGGTTTGCAAACTTCTTATATTGTGAAGCATAATAACCAGCCTTTGCACTCCTACAAGGTTTTTAGCCAGATAAAATAAATATCATATACTTTCAATTTCCATGTACTGTAATTATAATACTTCTCAAATTATTTAAAATAAAAATTTAGAGGATCTTTCATTTCGTACAAGTGGATGTTAGCAACATATACAAAGAAATGCTTGTCCCCAGTTGGCCCCTCAATTGCACCAACATCAATTTTTAATTGTGTCCTTGAAATATATATACTTGTCAGAAATGAAAAATAAAAACACTAAACATACAAAATTAGAATAAGAATAGGAAGAAACCTTTTGCAATTCGATCAATTGCATCATATGGATTATTTTTTCCTGAATATTTAAAAAAAGAGAGAAAATACAATCGATTTTATGAAGGTAACAGATTGAAAGGTCAAATTTATTCACATAAAGTAACAAAAAAAGAATAAAACTCACCAGCCAAATGTTCTAGCAAAATCTGAACCAGTTCCAAGTGGAATAAGCTGTGAAACAGAATCCAGGAAAAATAATTTAATACAGAAATCAAAATAAGGATTAATTAGAGAAATTTAATAAATGGATACTGACCCCAAGTGCAGTTGTAGACCCTTTTTCATGAGAAACCAATGGATTTCCATCCTAGAAGAAGCCATTTACCACCCATTAACAGAAAAATGATTAAAAGTTGAATATCATCTAGATTGGACTTTTGAACCAGCTAGAAATTCTAAATACAGAATAATTTGAATTGCATCTACTTAAATGTACATATTCTTTTTTTTTTGTTAGCTTCGAAACATTTTGATTTGGCACCTATCCACCGTAAAAGATTCACACACCTATCCATCTACTTGAGAAGGTCCCGATGTAAAAGATTCACACACCTATCCACCGTAAAATCACACAAAATATTAATCGATCGGATAAATTTGCGATTTGAAATTTCCTAGAATTGCATTCATTATTCACAAATTAAACCAGCAGTTTTTTATAACTTCTGAGGAAAGTATTTTGAGATGCTTGTGATACAGTAAATTGCACAATAATAACTTCTGAACAGACAAAAGGAGACCATGTAAAAGCACAGTTAAAACGAACAAAAGGATAAACCCCATAGGTCAAAAAATTAGAGCAAAATCATAGAGATTTTACCAATTGGAAGTAGCAGATACTTGAGAAAGGTCAGAATAGAGAGCTTAGCTCCTTTAATCGTGATTTAATAAGACTTGAAAGGTAGTCGAAACCAACGCAGCCATGCCTTCGTTTGGGTTCACGCCATGGATCCACACTTTTACCAATATCAAGCACTCTTTAATTAATCTACCTTGTGGAGCATGGTCACAATCATAAAATTCTAAGGTCAAGCAAAAGTCAGCCGAGATCTTGTACCTACACGTACCAAATGAAATATAATTAAAAAAGTTTTAGTTATTTGGGGAAATTACCATCTTGGATTTTTGATAAACAACCTGGCATGAACTCATTATAGAACCGAAGTACCAAAATGATTTTAAATAAATTAATGTTAGTAATTTTGTGCACAACTTATAAACTATTCAAGAAATTTCAATACAGAGAAGCATTGCTATTGCAAGTAAGGAGAAGCATTACTATATCTGTACAAAATTAAGGTAAAAGTAAGGTGTCCTAAAACCTTTTGAAGAAACTTTCCTGTGTCCATAACAAATCCTGCATCAGTTGGCCCAAGAGTCGCAATGATTTTTGTCAGTGAGGGGAAAAATTTCTAAAGCTCATTAATAAAGAGAACAATTGTTAGAAGGTTCTAGATAGAAAAATCAAGCAACACAGTCATTAGAACGAAAATTCCTTTGTAAAAATAAATTAGATTCAAGTAAAATATTATTTGTCCTAATCCAAAAGCAAGACAATGAGAAATGAGCTGATCACTTAGGGGTTAGAGAGATATATGACACTGCAATCAGTAATGGAAATTGATTAACGCCATCGCTGAATTTAAACCTACAACCGACCCAATTGGGCAAACAAACTGTCTAATACCTTTCCCTGACTTCAAAAATTCAAATCTCATACCAAATTCATCACAAATTTTCAAAAGGTACAAACCTGAATCAACAATATTGCTGACTTGAGATAAGTGGTGACATTAATTTCATAAAAAAATACCCAAGCAAACAGGGAGTGTATCTAGGTTCACTCATAACCTCAACCAGAGATGCTAATCTCGATGGGCCTCTTCATCCCTCCTTTCTTCCTCTCTCTCTGACACTCGACCAAACGAAGAGAGAGAAAGTTGAACAGGCGAGTTGGTGTTGTACAGGCGGGCTGCAAGGTGACGGCGGAGATTGAGTAGATCTGGAGGCGAGAAGGTAGCGGCTCCTCAAATAAAATTTCAAGATGCGGCGTGGTTGAGAATTTTGAATGAGATGTACTAACCCTAGCCGCAACCTTGATTTGTTGTGGAATGTGCCTTATCTGGCTGCGAGCCTGCGATGGGAAATTGAGGAGGGGGGAGCGAAGGTGGGACGGTTTCTTTTCTGAGACTTGTTTCCTTTCTGAGCAGCGAAGGTGAGATAGCGAATGTACATGTGGGAGCAGCGAAAGCAAGGAATAAAGAAAGGTTGGAGAAAAAAAAATAAAACAGCCAGGGATCGAACTGCAGTGAACGAGCTCGCGTAAAAACCATTCCACCGCCTGGCCAGTTTCAGACAAATGGCTATCTTTTTATCTGATATACAAATCCAGACCATAGATCACATTAGATCAATAAAATCAATGACCCATAATTGATGTTAAGGATATGTTACAATCTTTAATCTGATTTTCGTTACAATCTTTGTAAGGTGTTTTTATAAGTAGTATAGATATAGATATAGATATCCACACTCTCTCTCTATATATATATCATAATTGATCCGATTAGCGTAATGTATTTGACGACGTGGTTTTTCTCGTAGGCTTTGAAGTTTAACAAATTTCTATTTGGAAAATTTTCAATTATTTTTCCTTTTGCTGTGAAAAGAATAAGAAGGTTTAAACTTTAAAAGGGATGGTCAATATTATAAATATATAGTGATTAAGTTTGTAAAATTGTTTCAGCAAATCATATTTATTTATATAATTATAATTAATTAAATAAAAGAAGCTTGTCCGAGAAATTCGACGGACGGGACAATTAATTAAATTAATTAAGCGGAGATAGTTGTTGTTTTTTGTCCTTTCGCTTTATTTACTCTTCTGACCTCGGAGTCGGAGGCTCGGACCTCTCTCCATTGCGATGCACGGTCACGGTCACGGTCACGGTCACGGCCTTTCAGAAACAAATCGGCGCCGATGACACCTCGAGCTACGACGAGGAGCCATCAGCGATCCAAGGCCAGCCTGATGGAGTCGGTGGCGCACCAGCTCCACTCCTGGAAGCCCTTCCAGCTGCACCAAACCCTCATCGCCGAGGGGCACGGGCATCCCTCCAACTCCAAGCCCTACCTCTTTGCAAACCCAAACAACAACAACAACAAGAAGCCCTGCCGCTCCGATCGATCCACTGCTCCAGCTCCCCATCTCTCCTGCCTCAGCCTCAGAGAGGACACCAATCTGCCTTCTACTGCTACTGCTACTGCTACTGCTACTGCTACTGCTAGACCCCGCGAAGACCCTTTCTTCGTTCAAGGTAACCCAATTCCTTTTTTTATCATTCTATCTTGAGGAATTATAAATAAAGCCCCAAAATGCTTCAATCAACTTCACATCACAGACGGCTACAAGAGATGGTTTGCACGCAAGCGCCGCCGTCGTGGGTCCCGTTCTGTATCTGGCCGCAGCAGCGACCGCAGCACCACACATCTAACCCCCCTCACATGCACTGCTGCTACCTGCTCCGACTCCAGCGGGGAGCTCATGAGCTGGGGTTCTGACGTCAGTGAGGTTCGCATCCCAAGGCATAGAGAAGCCAGGGGGGACAACTCGAGTCTTAGCTTTGCTTCAGAGAAAGAAGCAGCTGGGTCTGCTTCTGGGTTAGTAGCTGCTGCTGGAGTGGGTCAAGACAAAGACCTGTTACAGGGAAATGAATCTGGCTATGGTAGTGAGCCCGGCTATAGAGGTGATGGGGAGTTTGGTTATGGAGATGAATTTGACGAAGAGGATGAATTTGATGTCAGGCATTTGCTGTTCTGGGGTGATCATCGGATCAGAGGTGTGTTCTTATTTTCATTCTAATTTAATTTTTGGACATGTACAGGAAGTATGTTACAGGTGAAACTTCCCCTAGTTTCTCTTATATTTCTGGGAAATGCTTTTTATCATCAGATAAACTGGCAATGAAGCTTCTTGAAGTGATAATCATTGTTTATCTCTCATACTGGTATTCAAAGTTTCTTTTTAATGTTCATTTTGTATAAGATATTCCTGTCAGAGTATAACTGATAATCATTGTTTATCTGTCATATTTTGTAAATAATCCTCTACATTTGTAATAAACACATGGTAATTCGACTAGCATATATGTTTTTTTTATCTGTTTTGGGAAAAAAAATCATTGTTTGACCTTCAAACTTGCATTGCTTCCTAGTTTTGAAAAAAAAAAAAAAAATCAAAGTGAGATTACTTAGATGTTAAAAAGAAAAAAAAAAGATGTCTAAACTGTGGTGAAAAAGAAAAAAAGATTTCTAAACTGTGGTGAAAAAGAAAAAAATATTTCTAAACTGTGGTGAAGCTTACATCTCTTAATTAATGAATCAAAACCAAGCATCTAAATATGTGTTACCTCGGCTCCGCCATTTCCTGTATGTAAAGGACTTATTTTAGACATAGATATAATTTATGGACATTCGAAAGATTATACTTTTTCACCGCAACGCATCTTATGGTTCATATTATTTGCATGCATTTCAGAAAACACTTGTGTTATTTGCAAATGGAAAAAATGTTAGTAACATAGTTGATGTGGATGGATCTTTCAGGGCTGTATAAGTCTGAACATTTTAGAGTTTTTTTTTTCCTATGGTTTAGGCTTTTAAACTATAAAGGAACAAAGTACCAACTTTGGTAATTATATAACCTTTCAAGCAGAAAGTCATGGTCAAATCTGTTTCAACTTAAATGTGGCTCAAAGTTTTGCTATGGTTTAGGCTTTTAAACTATAAAGGGACAAAGTACCAACTTTGTGAAACAGTTTTGTTGGTTATACCTCCATATCGCTTGTTACATAGCCTTCATTATTCTCGAATTTGTTTGTCTAATTATCTAAGAAATTTGTTCCCCAGATGGATATCAAAGGGGAATGGAAGGCAAGAACAAGATTGGAGAATTGAAGAGCCACCACCGGAATAGGCGCAAGAAGATAATCATGTAGAACGGTCTCTTGAAAGATTTTAGTAGAACTATGTTACCATATTATCGGAATGGGAAATTGTGTTATGGGTGAAAAATCCCTATTTATGATAAACTTATGGAGTATTTTCGCAACTGTAACTAGGTAGTCGGGATTGTGGAGTAATAGAGAGATGTCTTGTGAAGTGTAATAATAATTATTATTATCTTGACACTTGAGAATTGCAGTTTGCAATTTGCGCCTTGATTATGAATGTAAATAGGTTAATTGATCTAACCCTGATATTAATACAGTAGTCGTGTTAATTTTTTATAATCCAGTGTGTGGTACATTTTATGCCGCGTCTCCAAATTAGAAAACAGCGATTATCCAATCTGTAAGAAATAGCTTTGTTGAACTCTTTTTCTGCTCACTAAAAAATTAGAAAGTAAGCAAAGCATGGTTGCTGTTCTCAGAAAATGGCGCCGATGATGCGAGGCAGCAGCAGAGCAGCGCTTGTGAATTGTGAATTTGTCATGCACGCAGCACGCTAAGCTTAAATAATATTAATTGCCGCCTGATCCGTTGCCCGGGGCCACCCCACCTTGCATTTAGTTTCCAGTAGTTGATGACGTGGAATCGTTCGTAAAAATAGTAAAACCGAGGGAATAGAATAGTTGCTTTGTATTTGTTTGTAAACGATTATGGTGCAAGTAGGAGGAGGAGGATGCGAGGCAATTTATTTATTTATTTGATCTGAGACCAGACCAGCGAGTCAGCGACCATTTATTTATTTATTTATATTTATTTCGTCTATTGGGTACATTTGCCTATTTATTATTTATTATTTATGCGCTGAAGTTGGAGACCTTAAATTTAGGAGTTAGAAGAGCTTGAGCCTTGAGATCTCCGCATCTCATCTCTCTCCCGCTCGATCTCTGGTTGCTTATTTCTTTCTTTCTTTCTTTCTTTCTCAATAGTTAGTTAGTTAGTTAAGTAAGCATACTCAGGGAGAGAAGAGAGAAGAGAGAAGAGAGAAGAGAGAATGGAGAAGGGGAAGACGGAAATGGCGGTGGCGGTGGGAGAAGATGGCGTGGCAGTGGCAGTGATTACTGTTGTCAACCCTCCCGTCAATGCTCTCTCTTTTCACGGTATTTATTGATATTCATTTCAGTTTCTTAATTAGATTTTCATCTTCTTACTTCTACTTTTGCAATGTAATCTTAATTTGCTGATTAATTAGTGAAATGCCTGGCCTGGAGATCATTTCTTAATTAATATCCTACCGTTGTTTGTCGTTTCTACCACGGTACCATTCATTCTGCAACCCAACCTTACTCTTAACTCTTAATTTGTTTGAGTACAATCTTCTCTCTCTGACTTTAAATGCCAGAATTGTAGTAAGGCCCATCTTCTTCATCATACTATTTTAATATCAGGTCTTATTTGCATATATGTCCAGCAATCTATGCTACTAGTTGCTCATACAACAGATGCTTTCTTTGAATACAGTCAAACATTCTGCATATGCAAAATTAACATTTTTCTTTTTTTTTTTTGGGTGCAGTTTTGATCAGCTTAGCTAAGCACTATGAGGAAGCGTTGACAAGAGATGATGTGAAGGCAATTGTTCTCACTGGTATAGCTCTTACGGGCTTTGTACACTTCACTATTTTTTTTTTTTTTTAAAAAAAGAGCTTTCTTTGTGTTTTGATTATTCTTGATGTACTTCTTATATCCTATTGGTCTAGCTCTATCACACTGTATGATAAAGATTAATCAACTGAGCTAATCTATAAAAGTGAAACAGGTTCCAATGGTAGGTTTTGTGGTGGTTTTGACATCAGCGCTTTTCAAAGCCCAACAAGTAACTTCTAAACACTTGAATATTATTTTTATTCTGTTATGCTATTCTAAAATTTTGAGGAACTTAGTGTGCACTTTTTTCATTGCTACTTATACTTCTCTACTGTACCATTAGGTGCCAAGGAGAAGCTTAATATCACGCCAAACGAATTTCTCACATACTACGTGGAAGGTACTTGCATCAAATTATTATTGAAATTAAACTTTTTATTCATTCATATCACTAGTAAGTAACCAAAGTTTTTATTTGTACCTGCCTATCGAGGAATTTATTGTCTGGGGGGTCACAACTCGCAACGCTCTAATGATGGGATATTCCCAGATAACAACTATTGTTGTTTGCAGTAGGACTATTACAAACCCCAAATGTTTAATTCTTTTCAGGCGGTAAGAAACCGACAGTGGCTGCTATAGATGGTCTTGCTCTTGGTGGTGGTCTAGAGCTTGCCATGGTATAGTTTTACATTACCGCACTTTTGTTAATATTTGAAAAGGTGACAATTTAGAAGGCCTAAACTATGTTTTAATTATGACCTCATAGACAAAAGGTTTACAAAACCAGCAAACAAAGAATCTATCCTCCAAAATATGAGAAATATATTCAAGCCCTCCATTTCGCTCTTTTTCTCCCGAAGTATCAAATTTACCCCTTTTTCCTCCTTTTCCCTCCAGAATGACTAATGAAAAGGTGATAATTTGGAATTCTTCAATAAGGAATCATGGAATGAGGGATACGGAGGTGATCACCACTCTGTACAAGAGAATCTGACAGACCTTTATGTTAGGTTAATGGAGGGTTCAAAGGATATTGCCTATTTGCCTGCCTTTATTTGTAAAATGTGGCAACTGCTTTCACAAGTTAATTTTTACTTTAATAGGCATGCCATGCACGTCTTAGTACTTCATATGCTCAGCTGGGGCTGCCAGAGCTTCAACTAGGAATTATTCCTGGAATGGGAGGTGTGTTTTCAAACTTTTTTCTGCTTTTATTCTGGATATGCCCTTACAACAGGAACTATAGTGGTTTGATACCAGTTAATCTCACTTCTTTCGGTCCCTTTTTTTTCTTTGGTTATTTTTCTTTGTCTCTTGAGTTATTGGTGAATACTAACCTTTGTCTGCAGGCATGTATTACCAGACAAAGGTTGGTATTACCAGACAGCATGGTAATCCTTGGTATCAGTTCCAATGAACATTCAATGTACCTTGTTAAAATGTTCAAATTGAATAATTGGTTTACTTAAAATCGTTAAAAGTGCATGGAAAGTAATGTAATTTTAAGGATAATGCAGCAATAATTTTTTTTAAATAAAAGAGACAAAGATTTACATTCAGTTCTTTTAACATTCTTTGCATAATAGTTATTACCATTCTCTTCTTTAATTTTATTCTCCTTTTTTCGTAAAAAAACTACTTTAGGAACACAAAGGCTTCCTCGTCTCGTTGGTCTGCCAAAATCTCTTGAAATGATGATTGTAAGTAAATTCTTGTTTTCAATTTCCCTAATTAATTACTGAAGTATCTTACCTTTTTGGAATCTTATTGGTTGAGTAAAAATAATTCAGCTCTGAAATGACCTTGTTTATGGAACTGAAGAACACTCTTTATTAAGGAACTAATTAGGAATAACAACAACATGAAGAGCAACAACGTTGTAATAGCATCATTAGTATTACTGTTGTTCCTCTGGCTGATTATATTAATTCTTGCAGCTCTCAAAGTCAATAAGGGGAAAAGAGGCACATTCTCTTGGCTTGATTGATGCAATTGCTTCACCGACAGATCTAATGTCAGCTGCTCGTTTGTGGGCTCTTCAAATTGCTGATCATAAGAGACCATGGGCTAAGACTATTTATAGAACCGATAAATTACCATCCTCTAAGGAGGCTCGAGAAATTCTCAATTTTGCAAGGACCCAGGCCCGAAAACAAGCTCCTAATGTCATGCATCCATTGGTGTGTATTGATGTTATAGAAGAGGGTATCATCTCAGGACCTCAAGCGGGACTTATCAAGGTACTTTCTGAACTCATGATGCCACTACCAGTGCATTCTGTCAAGTGACCTCACTGTCATGGTACTCCATATGTAATTATGATAGTTTCAGTATCTAAATTTTATCCTCTCTCTCTCTCTCTCTTTTTCCCTTTTCTTTTCCCTGAGTATAATATTGGAACCCAATAAAATCTGAATTGACCTTCAATTAAATTATCAAGAATCAGATCGGTCTTAAGTGAGGCTGTAAAAGTAATTAGGGCTTCAGAAATATTGATTTTGACACAATAACTGTGGCAGAAGCAAACTTAATTTTTCCTGCAAAAATTACTGCTCAAGGTTCCCTAAGCCTCTCGGCCCATGCAAGTAGCACACAAGTGGAGAGAAAGAAAGATTTAGTGAGATTGACCCGTCCATACTGCTGTTATGATAGAATTTCAGAAAGACTGCTATTGTATCGGTGTATGGATAAATCGTAATATGCATTTTCTTTTTTCTTCAGAGATTTTAATTTTTCAAATTTACAGGAAGTTAAGTGTGCAAAAGAACTACAAGCCTCACAAACAAGTAAAAGCTTAATTCATGTCTTTTTTGCTCAACGTGCCGCTTCAAAGGTAAACTCCTTGCATCTCTTCACTGCACACCCTATATTTCTTACTGTTATTTACATTTTTTATAATTTGTGACAGGTACCTGGTATAACTAATATAGGTCTGGTACCAAGGAAAATAAAAAAGGTGGCTATTGTAGGAGGTGGCTTGATGGGGTCTGGTATTGCTACTGCATTGATATCAAATAATATATTGGTAATATTGAAGGAAATAAATGAGAAGTTCTTACAGGCTGGTATTGACAGAGTCAGAGGTGAGAACCCTCTATAGTCCAAAATTTGATTTAGTTATTGCTTTGTAGCTTTGTCAAGCGCCAGAAAAAAACCCTCAAAATTTTCCTATGCCATTCTTGTTTGCTATATGCCATTTTAATATCACTTTTTTGTGTTAACTATTCAACTTTTGTATAGTTTTAACTACTAAGCTATATTATTATCTGTTGTATAACTCACCATTTTTTTCATACCATTCAAATTTATAAATCTATATCAGTTTGGAAATATACAATTGTCAGATATAGGATTATGCTTTTAATCAGTTACACCATGATACTTGCAACTCGCCGAGCAATTTTTGCAGTTTTTCTTGGCAGAAATTGTTCAGTTCTTTGCTTATTTGTTTCTTTTTTCTTTTTTTTTTTTGATAGTGATGTGAACTTTTGGTTTCAGAAAACTTAGAAAATCGTGTGAAGAAAGGACATATGACACAAGATGGGATGGGAAAAGCTCTCTGTTTACTTATTGGTGTCCTTGGCTATGAACAATTCAGAGATGTAAACATGGTGATAGAGGCAAGTCTACTAAAGATGTATCCATTATAATTTTTTTCACTGTAAATAATTTGCATAACTTAACCTTATAATTATCATAGTGGAATTCACTGCAGTAGTACAACCCAATACTAATGTTGTTGTTTACCAGTTCAAGTTCTACACCATTCCACAATCAGTCCTTATAACAAACGTACTATTGGTGATGATTGGTATGTTGCCTTCATTGAGAAAAAAATCTGAAGTTGATCTCTTACTCATTTGTTTAACTTATTAATAGCATGGTGATCTTTTTCTTTGTCTAGTTTGAGAGTTAGAAACCATATTTCGATGTTAAAATGATGGTTTGTACTTTGTACATAATTTTCTGTTCTGCTTGTCATTCTAAAATATATTTTTATCTAATTGCCAAAAATAAAATAAAATTAAACTATGAACCAAAATACATTAGTGTGCTCAAGGTGCACTAGAGGAGCATGTACTCGTTCAAAGAGGGAAATTTTTCATCAGTGCGTAATAACTAAATATTTCCAACCTAATGCATTTTCGCATTAAATATTTGTCTATGACAGGCAGTAATTGAGGATGCTTCACTAAAGCAACAGATCTTCTGTGACCTAGAGAAATACTGCAACTCAGATTGCATACTTGCTACAAATACTTCTACAATAGACTTGCACTTGATTGGCCAAAAAACTGCCTCACAAGATCGCATAGCTGGTGCACATTTTTTCAGGCAAGGCCTCCTTTTCTCATTCTTTGATCAGTTGAATTGGCATCAATTGCAGGCTTGCTTTTGCTGTGTTACCTTTTTTTTATTTATTTGCTGTGTTACTTAAGAAGCTTCTGTGTTGTCTATCATTTTGACTGAAAGATTTTTCTTTCTTTTCATTTTGCTCTTAACTTTTGAATCTATTTCTAGTTGTGATATTGAAATTGGAATAGTCAAAGCTTAATATGGATCTCTTGAAAAATTTGATCCTAATTCTATCTTAATAATTTATGGCTGAAACTTGCAATAAAGAGCTAAAATATTATAAATTGGGCTTAATTGCAACATTGGTGAATGCTCAAACCATGTCTGTGCAACTAGGGCTTTGCAGCATCAAACAAACCCTATCCAGTTAAGATAGGCATTTAGTTGGATAATGGTTTGAGTTCTTCCAGGATTCTCATCCAACTACTAGGTCAGGTCAGCCCAATCAGCTTAGCAATATTTTGTAGCTTTTCTGTTTAAAAAATTCATCATTTTCCATTCTTCAGCCCAGCGCAGGTAATGCCGCTATTGGAGATAGTCCGCACCCCCAATACCTCCCCTCAAGTGGTGGTTGACCTTCTTGACTTGGCCAAGAAGATTCGCAAAACACCTGTAGTTGTCAACAACTGCACTGGTTTTGCTGTCAATCGCATGTTCTTCCCATATACCCAGGCAGCTATCCTGCTGGTTGATCATGGTGTTGATTTGTACCGGATTGACCAGGCCATCACTGAGTTTGGCATGCCCATGGGGCCCTTTAGGTACTAATTTTGGTGTTTTTATATGGTTAGCTCGTGATTTGGCAACTAATAAATAATTCTGAGTTCAAAACCTTCAAGTTTTGATTCTATTTCTATCATGAAAGAGAGTTTAGTTGTACAAAGTCTGATTATTGATTTTTGTCTTATGTACGTAGGCTTATTGATCTAGTAGGATTTGGTGTTGCTGCAGCAACTGGTGCGCAGTACCTCCAGAGTTTTCCTAAGAGATGCTACAAATCCACCCTCATTCCATCTATGCTTCAGGATAAACAGACTGGTGCGTATATTGTTTTTCTACCATGCAACTTTTTGCAACCCAGTTGTATCAATACCATGTCTGATAAGGTATTGGCAGTTTGGTTCCATCTATAAACTTTATACCTTGTGATATTTGTTCCCATCTAATGCCAAGTTGGATCATAATCTCAACAAAACTTAAACTGAGTAATCGGACCCTCAAAAATGTTCAGTCCAGTTCCTGTAGGTACCAACTGGTACTAATGTCTATTAATAAGCTTTTCCAGGAGAAGCTTCTCGCATGGGGTTTTACATTTACGATGATAAGAGACAGGCAAGCGCAAATCCTGAGGTCGCAAAATATGTTGAAAAATCAAGAAGATTATCTGGGTTTACCCCTGATTCCATGGTATCTTTCAATTTTACAAAGATACAGTTTTTTTCCTTCTTCCAATTCTGTCCTATTCTTTGTATTTTTTTTTTCTTTTGTGGATTGATGTAATAAATATAGGACAGTGAAGAAGAGCAACAGAAAAATAAAGAGTAGAAATTATAACAGGGCCCTTAGGAAAATTGATTCAGTGAATGATAAGCAAATCAAACAGTCTATGATCTTTTCTAAGATAATTGAAGTGTTAAAAAACTCAAAAACCTGATGGATTAGCCTCTAGTTGCACTTTTTGAATCATTCTGTTGAGAGGTTACATGTTTTTGGCAACAGAGTACGAAGATTAGTAACTTGTATCATGCAATTGGACCATTTTGTCCTTCACAGATTGCAGGATTAAGAGACGAGGACTTAGTTGAGATGTTGTTTTTCCCAGTTGTGAATGAGGCATGTCGGGTACTCGATGAGGGAATCTCTGTCAAATCTTCTGATCTAGATATTGCATCGATCATGGGAATGGGTTTCCCTTCTTACAGGTTACTTCCTCAAGTTTCGTAAACTCACAATTACAAGTTACTCCCTTCTTACAGCCACTTGGGTACACCTGTCACCTAACTTAAAATAAACATGAGTACGGAGGTGTAGAAATAGTGAGTTAAACTTGTGGAGATTAAAACTGTACTTCTTCTAATGTCCTTGTTGCGCATCACCCTCATCACTGATGCCCCATCTGCCCCATCCCTCTTTGTTTAAAGTCGCTCTTACTCCTTTTTGAAGATGCTAATTGTTCAAGTTACTCCTTTTTAAAGTCATTCTTCATATTCTTCTAAGTAAACTGTATTTTTTTTTGTTTTTCTATTTCATGGTTTAGTTTGACCCAATAACTCATGCATATTTGTTTTTCTTTTTTTCCATATCAGGGGAGGCATACTGTTTTGGGCTGATACAATGGGTACAAATTATATATACAGTAGACTGATGACTTGGTGTGAATTGTATGGTGGATTTTTCAAGCCATGCAATTATCTAGTTGAGAGAGCAATTAGAGGATTCTCTCTTGTAAGACAAAACCTTTTAATAACATTTATGGTACCAAGGTTGATGTATGAAATGGGATTCAAACTGCATCTTTATGTTGCAAACATCCATTATAACACTGGAAAAAAAACTGACCATACCTAAATGGGAATTAATCAGGGGACACTCATCTTTGCAAAACACTCCCATTTTTAATGTGAAAAGACCAAAATGTCCTTCATTTTAGGATTATGATGAATAAACAATCGACGGTAATTTGGTCTTTTCGAATTAAAATTAGGAGTGTTCTGCAAAAGAGAGAGAGAATGTCCAGAGCAATTCCCATAGCTGAATATACTGTACAAATATGATCCATACGCATATTCTTGTAGTACTTGGCCTAGTTTAACTTTTGTAAGTTTGAAGAAAATTTGGCTCGGTATTTTGTATAAATTAGCACTAACAGGGCTTACATACAATTCTGTGCAACTCACTCTGGTTTCAATTATAATTGTGCAGGGAGCTCAGATTGATCAGGCCAGATCTCAGTTATAAGGGGTTACATAAAGATATTAACCTCTTGATTTTTAGCTTTTAAGTCTGTAAATTACGCGGGGATTTTCAATTGTAGCCCACTATCATGCATAAGTAAACAAGATGTTAGGTTTTCTTAAACTTGAATGTAAAATGAGAATTTTGTTTCATTTATTTTTTTAATAATAAAATTTTTATATTTGAACTCACTTCGTCAGGTCAACATGACGGTCTTATCTCGGTAGCGAACTAATTCATCGTACTTGTAATTTAACGACAATTAATTAACACTCTTATTAATTTAGTCAAATTAAACCAAAGAAACTCAAAATTGAAAAGAATGCAGTATCATATTGTTAGCCTTATAAAGTGGTTGGATATCAATTTCATGCAATTTAAATATTATTTGTATGTTTCATTAGAAACAATATTTGTATGTTGCATCAAAGTATAACTTTTCTCTGTATTATTAACATATTATATAGGTCACATTGAAATAATGGAGTTCAAAGTTTTTTTTTAGATATGTACTGGATAGAGTGGAGTTCAAAGTTAGATGTTATTTCTGTGGTGATTAACGAGTTTGTCAAGTCCATAGAGAATGAAAATCAACTTCTTTATAAATTACAGTTTTGCTTTGCTTGCATCCGAATTGGCTCGCAAAATGACATATTCATTGTGCCTAAGTTGGTCAGATCTTGAGGGAAATCGGGAGAATCTTAAACATGCTACTTGGGATTCAAATGAAATTTAAATAAGAGGAAAGTCTGCTCGTCATTTTAAAGTTTAAACTATTGTACTAGATTTAATTATGTCACTGAACTCTTTTTATAAATTATTATAGGTCTATTTCGTCAATTTTTCAACTGTTAAATTAGATTCAATTCAGGTTGCAATTTCAGTAAGGAATCATTAAAATGTATCAAAATGGTTCCATGTTTGTATCGGGTTATTAATCGTGTAACGTTACTCCCCCGTTATGCCGCGTTAACATCATATCATCAGCCGTATGTGTCATGCTCTAGCATTGTAAATTTCTAATATAGTAATAGGAAATGAAACTTGAATGAAATAAATATAGAATAGTTGGTTCATAGCATAATTCACTGTTTTTTTATACAAACAAAAAGCAAAAATAAACTTTTATCCGTATTTCACTTTTTCTGTATATAGAAAAGTAAATTATATATATGAAATGAAACATAAAATTTTCTGAAGGCATCATTTTTTACCTTGAAAATAGACAGCGCAAACTATCTTGATAGGTGAAAGATACCGACCAAAATTCTTTTAAATTGGTACCTAAACAATTAGGCATCAAAAGCACTATCATAAAGATTCCAAAATTTTAAATATGTTTGCAACTTTGTGTATTGTTGGATTTGTTGCCCTTTCATTTTCTTCTTTTTTGTGAGAAAACAATTATCATCTATCGTCCAATTTTTGCAATTTAGGCGATTGTCACAAAACAAAAGTGCCTCTTGTTTCTTTATATTCAATATTTCAATTGAAATGGAGTTGTGCTATCCTAATTGCATGACCTATAAGTTTGCGATTGAATTCTAATTTTCTTCCGCATAAAAAATTTTCAACACAAATTTGAACAATTATATAGGAAAACAAATTTTTTTTCCTTTGCAAATTTCATATTTCACCTTCATAAAGATTTGTGGTTGTCATTCCTGACCCGAGACTCTGCAAAAGAAACAATGGAGGCTGCTGTGATTCACAGAAATGAAGATCGAAGGACAAAAATCATCATATATCATGATTCTGCTTAACCCAGTAAACAAAATAAAATAAAATACACTGATTTGACAGAGGAACCTTTTTTTTTTTTAAACATCACTGTAAGTTCGATATCAACTTTTGTAAATATGGCATGCAATATACTAATGGGGCGGTGGCCTAGTTGAGAGAATTCTCAAATTTTTTTTCCCCCCCATGGCATCCTTATCTGGTACAAGCGTAAACTATATTCGATACTTTAAGATCACCTCAAAATTCTGCTGAAGCCTCAAGGCCTCAACTTGTTACTTTTCCTTTATTTTCTATTTTTTATTTTTATTTTAGGTTTTCTGACTATCTGAGGCAGTTGAGATGCGATGTTTCAACGCCATCCATCATTGGCAGGTTTTAAAAAATTCGAAAAAAATAATAATAAAATCTCAAAAATTGCAAAATTTGGTTTGCTATGAGAATTCAATATGTATATTAGATTGGTTAAATTAGATTTGTCAATTTATAAAAATATCCCAAAAAAATTTGCGGTGCATAGAAAGCCCTATGCACTACAGTGCATATTAAACTTTCTCTTTATATGTATGATCAAATTTTAAAAGATTTAGATTAAGATTTTTCGACACGTATATGTGCTTCAGTCTTATTTTGCACATTATATGGATAAATAAAAAAAGATTGTATAAGTAATATTACTTTTCAAATATTGATAAATTTGACGTCAATTGCCATGATTGACCAACTCAGCTGGCTCTGCCTCTGAATTTTTATTTTTTTCCCATAAAAGTATCGTAAACTTTCTTAAATACTTCCTTGAAAAAAAAATTAATAAGTGTTCATGATAACTTAGGTGTTGGTTAGATCACACACGATAAGTAAATTAATTTAGAAGCAAACTTATGATGTATTTTTCAATGAGCATGGCAGGTCAAATTCTTAATTTTTTATGAAATGAGCCTTTACTATTCAGTCGTCATGAGAAAGCATCATGTCAGACTTGAAGAATGCAAAAAGCCAGAACAATTAATATTTCTCGTTGAAGAATTCAAAAACTGTCTTAATTATTGCATTGCATCTATCCCAAGTTGACCCCAAATTTATCTTCAACAAATATATCTCAAGTTGACAAAATGAGAACAAATCAAATGGGGCAAGTTTTTAATTGAATTTCTATGCATATGTACGAACAAATAACTATTGATTTGACGCTCATAATTATTTAATACAAATTTAAAAATCTTATCAATCGTAGTTCTTGCATATATTTGATGGATTTTTCTTCTTATCTCGAAGTTATGTTCTTCGCCAAGAGACACGAACATACGTGTGTAACCTTATCTTATCTTTAATGGTAGTTCACCAAAAGTAATTATTATCAAAGCATTTACTAACTTCTCATTCCATTGGATCTAATTAATTTAATTTAATGTTTACTGTTCACTGATACTAGATTTATATTGATAATTTTGATTCCGGGCAATACCTATAAATAAGCTTCAATTTCTGAGTGTGATTTATGTGAATTAATTATTTAATTTGTATGATATATATAATGATCACTCTAACTTATTAATGGTTTCCTGTTTATGTAAGGATTTACAATTTTTGATGAATTAACTAACGTGAATTTAAAGACTTATTGCATGATATTCACATTTTAAAAGATTTAACGTATGACAAAACAGCACACCGAATTTTTTTAGACAATTTTTTGAACTTGTCTGAAATTCATCAGTGACAAAATTAACAAGATATATATGCATTGTCAAAAAAATACTGACCTAGTATCAAAACAGAGCATGTTGTACCCAAAATGAAAAATCTTTAGGGTATTTTTTGTATTTTTATTTATTGATTACTTCGTAATAAGCAAAATAATTCATTAATTATTTTGATAAATAGATAGATAAATAAATAAATAAAGGTCACCATATGGAGATAGAAAAACATGAAGATGAACCTGACGCGGAAAAATGTTAAAAGTCATCAATCATCATCAGAGCCGGAGAGCCCCACATACCAACAATATATACCAAGTAGCGTTAAAATAATAATACAGTAAAAAATGCGTAAAGCTTGCAACATTATGTGATTCATGTCGGATTCGGATAGTCAGCTATGTTTGGCAGCCGCGCGAACTGTTCTGTTCGCGAACAAAGTTGTTCGCGCGAAATCAAACGGAGAAAATGTTTTTGCGAACAATGAAACTATGGGATAGTTCTCAATTCCTCCTTTTTGGTGGAACAAGAACTAGGAATAAGAACTAAGATGAGGAAATCGAAGTTGTTCTAATTCTTTGTTCTTGCCTTGTTCACTCGAACTGCCACACATAGCAACATGGGTTAATTTAATTGATGGGTACATTTGTTAGGAAAAGAGGGATGTCTTGCACCAGAATTCAAGAAATTAAATTATTCTTAGACTGCACTGGACTGAACTGGACTGGGGATGCTTATCCTGGCCAGCTGGGATCACAATTATAATTATTCCTAATAGTTTCCATTAATACTTTCTAAATGCTAATAGCAAGGGAAAAGGCAAAAGGGTAAGGAAGGAGGAAATATGAAATATCTAATCTAACATCTTGGTTCAGGCATTGAAAGGTCAAGGTCAACTAGTCAAGGCATCTGCCACTAATTTGCTCTTTCCTCTTTTCTTTTCAAATTAACTACGCGTGACTGAACTCCTTCCCTCCCATGAATCGATACCTTAGTTACACGTAGGGCTGTCAAATGTGGCCGAAATGCACGGAACAGCCCATACCGTTTGCTGTTCCGTTAAGAAAACAGTTTCAGCATTTCATTTTGTTAACCGTTTCGTTTATGAACCGGTACAGAAATCCGTTTCGTTATTCGTTCCACTTCACAAATTACACATGAAATGGTTTGAAACTAGGCTGAAACGGTCGAAACGGCATATACTTGTATTTTGTTTACTGTTTCGTTATTGAAACGAAATCCATTTCGCTGCCATTACCTGTTTCGTTAGACATTAACGAAACGGCATCACGCGTTTTTTCTTTCCGTTGACAGCCCTAGTTACACGTAATCTGCATTTTCCATCTATGTCCACAAACTTTTTTTTGTTTTGATCTCCATTAAACTTTCATTTTTCAAAAGTTCCTCCCTCTTCAAATTTAATACTTTTCTCCCCTGCTAATGTTCATTTTCTGCATTTACAAATACAGAAATGCAAATTTTGTACGTTTTCCGACAATGTGAGCTTCCTAATTGTTAAAATTATTGGAAGCGACGTGAATCACTACAATATACTTACGTTTGTAAAATTATTATGCCCCATTCTAATGAAATCTATTGATATTTTCCTATGTAAATAAATTGGAGTGAGAAATATTAAGTACACAATTTATTTCTTTTACCGCGCTATTAATATATTTCTCTAATTCTTTCCTCCAGATGTACCAAGTGTAAGATCATGCCATATGTAGAAAAAATTACACTATAGCAGATTTCACTTTTTAATTGTCACTTGTCAGGTTACTCAGGTATCAATAATTTGTGGATTTTTATAAGGAGCTAGTTGGCCATAGAATGTTCTGATTAACTTGATCATACCTTCGAAACTAAATCAGTAAATTAAAAAAGAAATTAACTTTATTGGGTTATGTTATAGAAATGAATTCCACCATTTTTTTTGCAATTACGATGATAATGTTTAGCAAGAGGTCAGGTGTTGGAAATTTTAAATCATTCAATCAATGTCAAAACCTACCAGTATTGTCATTATTGAAAAGTATAAAATGCATCATACATATTAGCGCTAAAAATTTCGAATTTGCCAAAATTAAATTCATAGTTAAAATTGTAAATATTAACAGCTGATTATTATTGTTGTTGTTGCTATGCTACTATAGAAAAAAAAAAAAAAGAACGGCATTTTATAACACTTACCATATTGATTTTTCTATGAACCTAACTGCCAATAAAATAAAAAAAAAAGGATAAGACTAAATTAATGATGCCCCAACAAAGGAGACGTTACAAAACTTAATTGACTTTGCTTGGGACAGAAATCCTCTGCCGGCTCACAAATTTATTTTTTCTTTCTTTATTAAAAGCATCAATGATCAAACTAATAGGAAATTGAATTGAATACTGATCTAACTAAAGATAGAATATAAAAGTCCGATCTAGTGTGAAAGAGACAAAGATGAAATATTGGCACCCGTCATTAGTGTATATATATTACATTCTATTATTATTTACTAAAAAAAAGTACAGTACAATATTCAAACTCCCCTCCTTCCTCGTTAATATCATAAAAATTGTAACTCTGAATTTAACATTTTTTTTTTTAAAATAACTGAAAAATAGGCATAATCTTTTAGTTTCAAATAGGAATGCAATTAACATAATAGGTATATATAATACATATTAAAAATCAAATAAAAAAAGAAAAATTCTTATTTGTAATCTGAATAAATATTTTGAATCCTATAAAATTAACGAAAATACGTGTTAACATTATCTTTAATGTTAGTTCACCAAAAGTAATTATTATCAAAGCATTTACAAACTTCTCATTCCACTGGATCTAATTAATTTAATGTTTACTGTACACTGATACTAGATTTATATTGATAATTTTGATGCCAGGCAATACCTATAAATAAGCTTCAATTTCTAAGTGTGATTTATGTGAATTAATTTGTATGATATATATATGACAACGATCACGCTAACTTATTAATGGTTTCCTGTTTATGTAAAGACTTACAATTTTTTATGAATTAACTAAAGTGAATTTAAAGGCTTATTGCATGATATTCACATTTTATAAGATTTAAGGTATGACAAAACATCACACCGAATTTTTTAGATAATTTTTTGAACTTGTCTGAAATTCATCAGTGACAAAATTAATGAGATATATATGCATTGTCAAAAAATACTGACCTAGTATCAGAACAGAGCATGTTGTACCCAATATCTTTGGGGGTATCTTTTGTGTTTTTATTTATTGATTACTTCATAATAAGCAAAACAGTTCATTAATTATTTTGATAAATATATAAATAAATAAAGGTCACCGTATATAGATAGAAAAACATGAAGCTGACGCGGAAAAATGGAAATTGGAAAATGTTAAAAGTCATCAATCATCATCAGAGCCCCACATACCAACAAACAATATATACCAAGTAGTGTTAAAAATAATAATACAGTAAAAATGCGTAAAGCTTGCAACATCATGTCGGATTTGGATAGAAATGAAGAAGATGTTCTTTTTTAAAAGGAGCAACATCAACATGGGTTAATTGATGGGTGCATTTGTTAGGAAAAGAGGCGTCTTGCACCACAAATTCCAAGAAATTATTCCCAGAGTGCACTGGACTGAACTGGACTGGGGATGCTTATCCTGGGCAGCTGGGATCACAATTATAATTATTCCTAATAGTTTCCGTTAATACTTGCTAAATGCTAATAGCAAGGGAAAATGCAAAAGGGTAAGGATTAAGGAAGGAGCCAAGGAGGAAATATTAAATATCTTATATCTTGGTTGAGGCATTGAAAGGTCAAGGTCAACTAGTCAAGGCATCTGCTACTAATTTGCTTTGCTCTTTCCTCTTTTTCAATTCAATTAACTACACGTGACTCAACTTCTTCCCATGAATCAATACCTTACACGTAATCTTCATTTTCCATCTATACCCACAAACTTTTTTTTTTGTTTTGATCTGCATTAAACTTTCATTTTTTAAAAGGTCGTCCTCTTCAAATTTAATACTTTTTCTCCCCTGCTAATGTGCATTTACAAATACAGAAATGCAAATTTTGTATGATTTCCGACAATGTGAACTTCCTAATATAGCTACGTTTGAAAAATTATCCCCCATTCTAATGAAATCTATTTGGAATTTTCCTATGTAAATAAATAAATTGGAGTGAGAAATATTCAGTACACAACTTATTTCTTTCACCGCGCTATTAATATTTCTCCAATTCTTTCCTCCAGATGCACCAAGTGTAAGATCATGCCATATGTAGAAAAAAAATACACAATAGCAGATTTCACTTTTTAATTGTCACTTGTCAGGTATCAATAATTTGTGGATTTTTATAAGGAGCTAGTTGGCCATAGAATGTTTTGATTAACTTGATCATACCTTCGAAACTAAATCAGTAAATTAAAAAAAATAACTTTATTGGGTTATGTTATAGAAACGAATTCCTCCATTTTTCTTTGCAATTACGAGAATGATGTTTAGCAAGAGGTCAGGTGTTGGAAATTTTAAATCATTCAATCAATGTCAAAATCTACCAGTATTGTCATTATTGAAAAGTTATATGCATCATACATAATCATCATCATCATATAGTAAATCACATATTCACGCTCGAAATTTCGAATTTGCCAAAATTAAATTCATAGTTAAAATTGTAAATATTAACAGCTGATTATTATTATTGTTGTTGCTGATGCTACTATTGAAATAAAAAAAAGAACGGCATTTTATAACCCTTACCATATTGATTTTTCTATGAACCTAATTGCCAATAAAAAAAAAGATAAGGATGAGACTAAATTAATGATGCCCCAACAAAGGAGACGTTGCAAAACTTAATTGACTTTGCTTGGGATAGAAATCCTCTGCCGACTCACAATTTTTTTTTTTTTTTTCTTTGTTGAAAGCATCAATGATCAAACTAATAGGAAATTGAATTGAATACTGATCTAACTAAAGATAGAATATAAAACTCCGATCTAGCTAGTCAAAGAGACAAAGATGAAATATTAGAATCCGTCATTAGTGTATATATATTACATTCTATTATTTACTCAAAAAAGAAGAAGTACAGTACGGTATTCAAACTCCCCTCCTTCCTCGTTAATATCATAAAAATTGTAACTCTGAATTTAACATTTTTTTAAAATAACTGAAAAATAGGCATAATCTTTTAGTTTCAAATAGGAATGAAATTAAAATAATAGGTATATTATAATACATATTAAAAATAAAATAAAAAAAGGAAAATTCTTATTTGTAATCTGAATAAATATTTTGAATCCTATAAAATTTGATTTAAAAATAATGTTATGCTAATGTTATGGTGGTGTTAAGAGATATAAAGGAGACTGAGGGAGGGAGGGAATTACATTTACAGCAGAAAATAAAGTTGATGGGACAAGGATGAAAACAGAATCCGAGTATATAGTAGGGTTGTATTGGGAAAAAAGTGAAGTTTAGAATAGGGAAGAGAAAGGAAAATTGTCCACGGTGCTTTTGTCGTTGCTCGCTTCCATTCATGTTCCCAAATCCGAAGCGCCGACTGGAAAATCAAAGGAAATAGCTCACAATTTTGCTACGACTGACTGGTGGGTCTGCCACCGACTGGGGACTGGGGACGGGGTCAACGTTTGTGGAAGTGCCAGGAACTAGCCAGAGCCAGCCAAGTCCAAAGTCCCAACTAGGAAGGAAAAAACGGAAGAGGCGCAAGCACAATTAAATTAAATTAGCGACTTGTTCTGACTTTTGACTGGTCGACTACTACATCGGTGATCAGTCTACTTCATTAAATGCATAAGCCAAATTTTCATGGGCCTACCCTAGTACCCTACGAATGAAAAGGGAGGCCAATGCCTATTGCCAATATGCCAATGCCATGCCCAGAAGTGTGACGGTTCACATTTGGTAAAACAGACCTAGTCCATGGATAATAAATATGATTGAAAACCCCGACGAGAAGGTGTCGTCTGCTTTCCTCTGGCAGTGGCTGGCTTTGTCTTTAAATACACGTCAAAAGCGCCCCTTCTACCTTGCATCATTGCATCATCCGAAACCGAAACCGAAACCGATTCTCAGTCTTCTGCCTCTTAATTTGTGGAGTTGAGACTTGAGATACACTTCAATAATGGCTCGCGCGCTCTCTACCGGCAGCTCTTCCCCTTTCAAGACTCTCCTCTCCGATGCCGTCTCCTTCCTCATGCAAAGGAGGGGATTTGCTGCGGCAGCGGCAGCGGCAGCAGACGTGCTGAGAAGAAGCCCGAAAGCAGAGGACAAGGCAGCAGCAGCACCTGTGGCTCCTCATCCTCATCCCTGGGTCCCTGATCCACTCACTGGCTGCTACCGACCCGCTAACCCCGCTGTTCAGCTCGATGCCGCTGACCTTAGAGCCATGCTCCTCACCCCTAAGCCTTAGCACCTTAGCTACACTACCCACCATTTTGTTCCAAACTTCTCTCTCATTTGATCATATGCTTGTACTCAGATTTTGGATTCATATTATCTATATTATAAACTTACAAAGTTATTTCATTCTTGCACCACCATTTCACTAGTTCAGCAAGAACAGAGTAAGTTCTTATTATTTTTTTCAATATGTTTATCAAACAAAATTTATTCAAAGATAAAAGTAAAGTTAATGTATTGTATAATATAAAATTAAGTTGTTGTATCCAATATTCAATGAAGAAGATTCTAATACTTCTTTTTTTGCCACAATTTTTCTTCGTTTCATTAATATTTCAAAACTAAAAAAAGTTCAAAAGTCAAATCTGAACTGTTCAATGAGCGATGCATCATCATTTCTTTTTTTTTTTCTTCAAATTTTGGAGTAATTTTATACTCGATGGATTGAGATGTTAACAAATGAACATATTAGAATTAATATATCATAGTTAACAAGCTTTATTTATTATTGACTTCTTGAGTATTAAATTAAAAATTTTATGGTAACGTATCACTCATTTAATTGAATAAGATTAATGATTCAGATTTCGTTTTAAATTCCAAATTTTGAAATGCTAATAAGAGAGATTACGGCAACATGTGGCACCAAAAGTTTGTGGCATTAAATTTTTTTTATATTCTTTTTCTTTTTTTAAATTTTATTTTGTTGGAAAAATCTCAAGGTGTGCATTAATATATAATTTATGCTTTTATTTTATTACTATCAGAGTATCAGACATCACGAATTTTATCTTAACTAATTGTAAACACTCCTAGTTATTGTAACATTAAACCAAGGCAAAATTAGATATAACCCCCTTGAAACATCTCCAATTAGAAATAACCCCCTCGAAACTTCAAATTTAGAAATAACCCCTTTTAATCATCTCAAAAATAGATATAAACCCTTTTTAATCATTTTATATATTTTAACAATATTTTTTAACAAAATAATGAACTGTATAATATTTAGACGAAAATGCCCCTCTCCCAGTCCATGACCTTTCATCTTCCCGCTTGATCTCTCGCTCAGATCACACTGTTCCTCAAGTACTTTGTCTAAGAGCAGACATACCTGAGCAAGAGGAGACAGTGTACTTGAGGAATAGCGTGACCTGAGCGAGAGATCAAGCGGGAAGATGAAAGGTCATAGACTGGGACAGAGGGTTTAGGGTTTTAGGGTTTTAGGGTTTTAGGGTTTAGGGTTTAGGGTATATTAACTAAAAATAGAGTTTTAGGGTTTAGGATTTAGACACACATGAACTCTAATTGGAGATGTTTCAAGGGGGTTATATCTAATTTTGCCAAACCAAATTAACAAGGAATATCACATGAACGCATTTTTAGTACATATGATTGTAATATATGCATATTGGCTGAAACAATGGCACGGAGCTATCTTCAATTCCCTTGTATAAAAAATGAACCTCTCAGCTCAAAATATTCATAAATTCTTTTCGTGTATATTAACTAGAAGTGAATAAATTCTTTTCGTGTATACTAACTATAAGTTAGTTTGTTTTATGTAAAGCACCGTGTGTTGTAATAACAAGGGTGCGTTGCATAATCCTGTGTATAATGTAATAATAATCAAGTACTATGAAGTATGCAGTAGCTAATGTTCAAAAAAAAAAAAAAAAAAAAAAACCTAATGTTGTATTAAATGAGGTTTACAAAACGAGTCGGAGTACTTGATACGTTTTTGGATCCAAACCTGAATACGCTAGTACTGTTTATTGACACGATAGACAATCATGTATTATCACGATGGGTAAGCGCATATTTTTCAAGAAACAAGTGTTCGGTCAGAACTCAGAAGACATTTTGATACCTATCAATAATTGTGCCTAAACAGGAGATGTAATTGACTAATATGCAATAATTATATAATAGTTATTAAGTGCATCAAAAAAAATATAATAGTTATTAATTAATTAAGTACATATATATTTTAAGATTCGTAATAATTTTTAAATAGTATGTTAGCTATCTATAAGTAATAATCGGACCCAATTAGCTTTTTGAGCAACTTAGAATTAATAAAAACAATAACTACCGGAAAAAAAGAAGAAGGCAACATAAAATACTAAAATAGTAACGTACAGTGAAAAGTTATGCATGTACGCCTCCAATCTCCATTGGTGAATGCATTGTGAAAGCTTTTTTAAAAATTTAAGAAAATTGTTATGATTTATGAGGTTGAATAGTAATAAATTGTTGGCGATGTTTGATTTCTACAAGCGAGAAGGACGTTTGTTTGGAGACTTTGTAATTGTTGTAATTAATTTTTGGCAATGATCGATTCCAGCCACAAAAGACTGAAAGAGCCATCATTAGCAAGTAACTGGGTACTTTGCTTTTCAAGTAATCCTATTTCTTTCAGTGTAAGATACATCAATGATGAAGAATTTGTCTACGTACTATTCTACTAATTTTTAAATTTTAAGACAGGTTACTTCTATTCGAAAAGTATATATATATATATAGGAGCATCTTTTTTCTTTAAGTGCTGATTTACCAAATAAAAGGGGCATTAATGTGAGGACGCATTATGCTTATCCGTTGATTGCGAGGAAGCAAATTTACAATTTGCAATGAGCCCAATTATTGCGGTACAGACAGCACCCATCAATTTATTTAATTTTTTTTTTTTTTGTTATTTGTTTTCTTGGGAAAACGACCTCTCCGGCTCTTCCTGCATGCAGGTGAGTGTTTATAAGATGCTGAAATACGATAATAGTCATGTGAGTGTTTATAAGATGAGTTTACGGAAACCGCGCGTATAAAATATATTAGTCCATAATTGCGACAAATCAGTCCAATAATTGAAGGGTGAAGTGCATTTCTTCTTTTTGGAGAAATATTTACTCGAAAAATAATATATAAGAGGCATTAGCCTCCATTGTCAGTTTCCTTTTTGTCATGAACTCAATAGGATCCGGATCCTGTGTCGCGCGGCACAGCGTGTAGTGCAGGATCCGAACCGTCCGATCAGATCTCGACGGTTTACTTTTTTCGGGCCTTACAATTTGGTTACATGCACGGGGCTCCCTCATCCATCCAGATCTGATCGGACGGTCCTGTGCTGCGCTACACGCTGTGCCGTGCAACACAGGATCTGGATTCAACTCAATAGCAGTAACACGCCTTCGAATCGAATTTTTTTTTTAAAACAAATACATAGGTATGCTGGTATAATTTTCGAGAAATGAATTTGTTCATGGGGAACACTTTTGTCTCTGACTTTGTTCGTGAATAAATGTGCGTCGTGTGGTACGAACTCTCTATAAATTTTGTGCATAAAAATAATACTATTCAAGTTCTTAAATAAAATTTACACTGATTTTCATAATCAGTTCTTTGTCTAGTGACAAAAAGTAACGCACAGCAAAAGTTGCAGGTTTGAAAGCTAGCAAGAGGTCTTTGAGAATCGGTTCTTTATCTAGTGATAAAGAGTACGCACCTTCAACAGAGATTGCGGGTTCGAAAACTAGCTGGAGATTCTTTGTGATATTTAATTTCGAAATAAGTGAGAAAACTTCACCTCATTCTTTATCTTAAAAATAAAAATAAAATTTACACTGCTTCAAATAAATAAAAATTGATAAACTGAAAAGTAGACAATAAATGACAAGTGCCAACTTTCATGGTAGGTTAAAATAACGACAAAAATTCTTTACAAACAACAAATACCTAAACGATCAAGTCCAAGAGCATTCTCATAAACATTCCAAAAATTAAAAATAACCATGTATATTAATTGTGGATGATCTCAGATCGATGCCTAATTTTTTTTTTTTTTTTTGAGAAAACAAATACCTAACATTTTCTTTTTGGTCAACATGCTTTATCAACTTCAGCGGTTCATGCATAAGCATAATAAACGGGACATGCTTTATTCTCAAACCAACATGATGATTCTCAATATTTATTACTCAAAAAGCATATATACCCTATATAAAATAAAATAATTTTTGTTGTCTGTCGTTACTAGCCAATAACCAGTGTCAGACGCACTCAAACTCTTTTTATACCTGAAATGAATAAAATTTTCCCATGAAATAATATTCCTTCTCCATTTATTTATAAATTATGACCATTGCATTTTGCACATGTTAATTAGCCACTTTTGTAGAAAAATATATGCCTCGTATAAACAATTATAGTTCCCGTACGTGTTAATCTTTGCAGTCTGAGCAACTATCACCAAAAAATAAAAATGCCTCTTGTTCTTCTATTAAATGAACTTGAGTTACGCCAGCCTAATCAAAGATTGTCATACGAGTTAAATAGCCTAAAGAGTTCGTCATAAGATATCTATGGACCAGTGCTTCGGGCAACAGAGTTTTTACTCGGAGCAACATTAATTTCTTTCAAATGACTAAACTACCCCTCCCGGCATAAATGAGGATTATATTTTGTTGGCCGTGAAGTCGTAAATTGTCGCACATCAAGTAATAAACTGGAAAAGAAGAAAAGTAGAAATAAATTGCAAAATATCAATCTACCATTAGAAATTAGAAAGGAAAAAAAAAATGAATTAGCCCTAACCTAAAGGAGATGTAGAGTTTACTGTATTTGAATGAATCCTTCACTGTACATAGTTGAGAAAAGGTGGAGATGATAGATCGTTAAAAGAGAGGGGAGAGGATGGCTAGGGCCCGGTGTGAAGAGGAGGGATTGAAAATTAGTGGCGAGGTTGAGTTGTTTAGAGAAGGGCAAATTAGTCATTTTTTTAAAAAATATGTTGCTCGAAGGAAAAATCCCGTTGCCCAAAGCACTTCCCATATCTACGTATACTATATCAACACATAAAACGAGATACAAATCTTATTGGACAACTGTAAACGACTGATACAGATCTAAAATAAAAAAAAATAATCTGTTTTTATATTTTACATAGACAGCGTCTTAGACTTTATATATATATATTTAAAAAATAATTTAATGGCAAATTCTGATGTGGACATAATTTTGTAATCAGATTTCGATCCAAATCATTCATTTAAAATTATAAATATAGATGAATAAGCATAAATCAAATGTGATTTAAATTTTCTGTCCAAAACATTTTTAATTGAATATTTAGGAATATTAAAATTTTTAGTTTATTAGGATTTGTTAGTGACCGAATTATTTTGAAATAAGAAAAATTACACCAAATTCGATGTGTAATCTATCTAAATAATCAAACATAAACTTTTAATTGCATAAGCCAGCTCTTGACAAATTTCTGATCACGTCCGATGCGGTCATGTAGAAATTTTTCGATGTAGATTTGAACGGTTTTATACATCTTCATCAAAAATTCAAAATTCATGCCGTATAAAACTAGTGACTCTCCGACTCTCCGTATAAGAAGTATTGGAGGACGCCAGTGAATCACATAAATAAAGATCTAGTACAGAGATAAACATATGTCATCAGGAAATCTGTTTCTTTATCCTCCCCGACTGAAAACGAGCTATAAATCCCTAACAAAAAACAATTTTTGCTTGGACCGGGGACAAAAAAAATATAAAGAACTGATCTGACAGAGGATTTTCTTATATTATCCGTAAAACATTGGCATTAGCATTGGATTATGAAATGCATATACTAATGGGCGGTGGTCAAGTTAAGACTTCCAAAATTTTTGTCTCATTTTGGGATGCTTATCCTGTAATGTTGGAGCAAGCGTAAAATATAAAAAAATAACCTTATTTTAACTTTATCATCGAACTGACAGATTGCCTATTACGTTTATGCTTAATAAATTATTTCCAGATCTTATGTCTAAGCAACATATATTCTCATCTCCAAAATTGTTTAAACTAGCAATCTTGTTTAACGTATGTAAAAAAGAAATACATACTAAAAAAATCTATCAAAACATAAGTAAACAATAAATAATATGACTAAAATTACCACATATTTTGTCCAAATTTAGATTGAATTTGACTTTAGCATTATGTTGAATTGACAAATCATTTATATGAATGAAAAAGAACCTACTTGTAATTATATATATATTTTTTCATATATAGAGGAACGTTTTATAATTATTATCAAATTAAATCAGTTCCTATAAATTTTTGCATAATATTTATCAAGCTTTTAAAATGCTCCATTTTATCACCAATTAAACTGAATTATCCATTTTTTTTAGCCATACCGCATCACCGTTTTATCGCGAATCATCGCCCAACCGCTAAACCGCACAAATCACATTTTAAAACCTTGATATTTATTCTACCTTTATAAATACTTTAAATTAATAATTAATAATTAAAGAAAATGTGCTCATGAATGTTTAGGAGTTGGACAACAAAAATCGATAAACAAAATAACATGGTATTTTTTTACAGGAGTGATAAGGATCATCCCCACATTTGATCATCTCATCATCTCCAGCCTTTCTATTTTAGAAATGCAATTAATTAAGCACTAACTGCCTTTTTATTTTTGCCTCTCGTCCCCTAGATGTGTCATCGATAGCATACTCCTCTCCTCAGTTCCTATGTTTTACTCCCTCACCCCACCTAACTTATTGTTGGAGTTATGTCTTAAAAGTCAATAGTTTAATGACTTAATTCTAGTTTATGTTATTGATGATGTTTGATCATTTGTTCCTAGAGTTTATTATTGACAGATCATTTAGGTTGAGGATCTGAATTATGGATCTCTATGTATCATTTTGATTAAATAACAATAATAAATCTAAATCGTCCATAATCTTGATAATTAACAAAGAATATTAATTATCATAAAAAAATAATATGCAAGTTAAGTGATGATTAAGTTCTACAAATCATAGGTAAGGAGTTACCAACTTACTTGCATATGTATATGTTACTGGAATATAGCACATGACTTGACCCAATGAAATAAATATATGGATTGTGTTATATATGTGTCATTATTTATTTCATATGAGTTTGATTCAAAGTTTGAGATGGTTTAGCTTTTCCACATGAGGATATGTTCGATAAATATTATCTAACGCTGATTTCTGACAAAGGCTGCTATACGAACTCTATTTAAGTTCTCTTGAATTGTGCGAAAAAAAGTTATCCATCAAGACAATCGTATGTCCCTCATTAGTAGACCTAATGAGTGATGATATCTATTGGGCCCCTTGATAGTGTTGGATTGTTTTGCCGACAACTTGTACAATCAATTCTAGATCAAGAAATGTATAATCTACAAGAATGACGCTTTCCTATCTTGGATTATACAGTGATATCATGAGACATAAGAATCAAAACAAGAAAATTATAAATTTCTTATGCAAGATTGAAATACTATAAAAGTATAGTATTTATTTATGTTAATTGAGGATTATAACGTGTTTCTAGATACTGCAAATGATTATTGGAAATAAATAACGATTTAATTTTTTGTGGCCAACATGACATAAATCCTTAAGGGTCACACGAATAAAAAGCTCTTAACCAACAATGCATTATTTAGTTTATTTGCATTGGAGAATGCAAGATATGATAAGTTGATTAATTAATTATATACTGTTATGAACCGTTATAATTATTTTCTATCTTTTGTGCATGAAATTTCTATATCCACTAGATCCTTGTGTTTGCTTGTTGTTTAATTGCAATAAATTTGATTTAAATGCATAACAATGGCGAAACTAAAATCCTTCACTTATTCTATAATAATTAGCATTTTTTTCAAGACAATTAATTGTTTTCTCAGGATAATTAGTAATATTATCTACGATAATTTATATTAGTATTTTTTCTATGATAATTAATATTTTTCAGATTTTTTTGCAGGGTGAAAATTTTTTTCAGAACAAAACCAAACAATTATGTTACAAAACTAGAACAATTAGTTTTTTTTAGGACAATTAATATTTTTTTCCTGGACATAATATTTTTTCCAAAACAAAACCAAGAGGACAGTTCTATTAAATAACTAGGACAATAATGTCACGGAACTAGGACAATTAACTTTTTTTTTTAGGACAATTGATTTTTTTTCGTGGATGGCATGTTTTCCAGAACAGACTCAGATAATTAGTTTATAAAATTAGGACAGTTATGTTACAGAACTATGACAATTAGTTTTTTTTTTCTCATATCAAATATTTTTTTCAAAACAAATAATATTTTTTTTCAGAACAAATAGCACTGAAGGGATGAGTAAGCGCTGGATGAGAGGTAGTGGATGAGGACTACAAAAATAAATGGAAAGGGATGTTGTTGTTGTAGTTGTTTATTCTGAAAATGAGAAAAAAAGAATAAAGCACATCACCAAAGAATGATGGAATGACGTTGAGGAGGGATGATCGTAAGTAATTTCGTATTTTTTATCGGGAAAAATAACGCGGTATTTAAAAAATGACAGTATTTTTTATCAGATTTTAAAAAATGACAGTTTTTGAACAGTTCAGAACTAATTAGATTAACGATTTTCTAAAATTTCAAAAAAATACTTAAAAATTTCGAAAAAATGTAAAATTTAGTCTACATGAAGATTTCAATAGAGAGATCATATTAGACTGTTTGGATCGGTCATTTTGAACTAGCTTCATGAATTTTGATCGCATCTCATGGAATGTTTTTTGTGATGCATCTCACCATAGCTATATATATATATATAGAGTTTTGCTATGGTGAGTTGCAACTCACCAAAGGCTCCGTGAGTTGCGATCAAAACTCACAAATCTAATTCAAAATGACCGATTCAAACCGTCCAATGTGATCTCTCTATTGAAATCACCATGCAGACCAAATTTTATATTTTTTTAAAAATTTTAAATATTTTTTTCTAATTTTTAAAAACTGCTGTTTTTGAACGGTTCAGAACTAATTAGATTAATGATTTTCTAAAATTTCAAAAAAATACTTAAAAATTTTGAAAAAATTTAAAATTTGGTCTGCATGGAGATTTCAATAGGGAGATCAAATTGGACGGTTTGGATCGGTCATTTTGAATTAGATTTATGAGTTTTGATCGCAACTCACGGAGACTTTGGTGAGTTGCAACTCACCATAGCAAAACTCTATATATATATATATATATATATATATATAGTTTTGCTATGGTGAGTCGCGACTCACCAAAGGGTCTGTGAGTCGCACTCAAAACTCCTAGTTCTGGTTCAAAATGACCAATCAAAAACATCAAATACGATCTCCCTATTGAAATCTCTATGCAGACCAAATTTTATAATTTTTTTTAATTTTTAAGTATTTTTTTCGGATTTTTAAAAACTGTTGTTTTTGAATGGTTTAGAACTAATTAGATTAACGATTTTCTTAAATTTAAAAAAAAAATACTTAAAAATTTCGAAAAAATATAAATTTTGGTCTGCATGGAGATTTCAATAGAGAGATCGTATTGGACGGTTTGGATCGGTCATTTTGAACAAGATCTATAAGTTTTGGGCCTGACTCACAGACCCTCTGGTGAGTCGCGACTCACCATAGCAAAACTCTATATATATATATAGAGAGAGAGAGAGAGAGAGATGACTTGATGGCATGGGACCCTCTGTGCCATCGATGTCATGTTACCCATTATATATATATATATAATTATATATAATTATAGGAAAATTCTAATGTGGACACAAAAAATGCTGACCGTCAATTATTAGCAGATCTAATGGCTATGAATCAATTCCGATATTTTCTGTCTCCGTTAAATTGAACTGAAAAGTTTTGGCCGAAGGGCAAAATTGTCCATTACATCGAATAGCTCTGGTGATTATTTCGTAGAATCCTCCGACTCTTCACTCCAAAAAAGTTTTCCTTCTCCTCCAAACCTAGCTGCTGCCAGAGAAAAAAGAAAGAGAGATCGAAAGTGAGAGAAAAAGAGACGAGGGTTTCAATGTCGTGGGAGAACCGGAGGAGAAGATTCTCGGCGCCTTCGCCGAGATCCTCGGACGATTGAAAATCGCCTTCTTCCACCTCCTCCGTCGTGTGTCCGGTCGTTACGGCACTTGATCTGATAACCATCGTCAACACCAACACTTCGCAAAAGTTGGAGCAGCTTCACTGGCTTGGTGACCCGAGATTACCGACCAAATTATGGTCTCGTTGAGTTGTGCTGTTAGCCACGACATTTGAGGTTTGGCCATCTTTTTTCTGGCATTTCCAAGGTGCTACTTATAAGTCCTATTCAAATTTTCTTTCGGTCTCTGATTGGTGCATATTCACTTAAGACAACGCAACAAGGGTTTTGATTTAGGCACTTTTTTCCACATGTGAATTGCTCCTGTGATGCTTCAATTAACTCCAATTTTGCAATTGGAAATTCAATTAGTTATTTGGTCCTTGATAATCTGATCTTTGGGGTGCATATTTGTTAATTTGGCATCAAGGCAATCTGATCTCATCACTTGAAGAGTTTGGGAATCTAATCGGTTGGCTGATTAATTCCTTGTTATTATTGAAATCTGAACAACCTTTTGGCCTCTCTTACAAGATAAACTCAGTTGTCAATGGAGAATGTAAGATTGGATGAAACTAAGACTGAATTATTTTTTAAACATTCAATTTGTAATGCTGTACATTCAAAAAGAAGAAACATAATTGCTATCCTCTAGTGCTAATTTGTGTCATTATCAAGTGGGAAAATTGTCAATTATAAGCTCAAAATGCAATAGCTGCAAATACTAAGTTTCATTAGTCATCCGTTCAATGAGTAAAATTTTAAATCATGCCTAAGGATGATGCCTCTTTTGAGTTTTGTTCATTTACTGGTTCTTGTGTTAAACTTATGCCACAGATGTGCCTTTTGATAGTCTAAAATTCATAACTTATTATTTTATTGGTCTAGATTATGGACAAAAACAGTGAAGAAGGAAGTGAAGGCCATGATGCCTCCAATCCAAGAGAGAAGCTGGTAGATGACAATGGGGGAAGTGCAGACTGGTGAGTGATATTACATACAAGAGGTGGAAAAGGAGCAGCTGGGATACATCCAATAGGTGCATGGTACCGATCTCTGGTACAAAAGAACCTATACTAGTATGGTGTTTGTGACATGACCCTTGAACCCAGGGATTTTTTGTGAAGTCAAAAAATGTTCCAGGGGCTAAAGTGATGAAAGAAAATATGAACTAAAATTGCTACATAATTGTTTATTACCAATTACAAATTGAAACTGCATTTTTATATATGGGTTCACTGTTATTTAAGTTGTTAGTAAATTAATTCGATCGTTATTTGAAATAGTGGCAAAAAATCAGCTGATGCATTGAAATCTAATACATTCCCTCCCTGGTGTAAATCTCTAATATCCTTTTAAAATTTAGACATATAAAAATATTTTGAAAAGTTCTTTCTGTCTTGCTTTAGAGGAGCTACACATTTTACTACACAAGTTGTGAATCAAAGCCATTGTATTAATCATTGGGTCGAATTTCAATCTGTCATGACACTGTAAATTGATGGTTTTTTGTTGGCAGGTTCGGTCAAGAGAAAACAATGTGGCCCCCTCTGAGCTTGAGAAAAGCTTGATGGGAGAAAGTTGTGGGAATAATTATGTACCCATTATAAGATCATGTGCTTGTGCTGATAAAGGATCAAAGCATAGCATAGAGGATGTTTACTTCTGTTGCGATGATTTTACGAAAGATTATGGGCTCCAGGATTTTGACGAGGAGACTAGTGCTTTGAGGATTGTTATACTTAGTTTCCAACTTTCCATATTACAAACCTGTTGGTGCTGACTTGTGCATACTTGCTTGTATTATCGATTTTATTTTTGTAAAATCTATGGTTTGTGGCTTTGTGCGGTGCTACTTGTATTGTTGAAGATGCGTTGGTGTAATGTTGATTTAAATTAATACAGATATTGGGTTCAATCTATGCTTGACTTACTCATCAGTTCATAATTAATTGTTGCAACATTTTTGCTTAAATAAAGCTGTACTTGTGCATCTGTGGGTTCAACATTTTGGTTTAAACGAATAATTTTGTTATTCAGTTCTGTACCAAACTAATTTGTATTGGTGCAGTTCACTGTTAATCGAGGCAAAATTTGGTTAAACAAATAATTTTGTACCAGGGAGAAGTTGTAAAGTCAAAAGAAGATAAATTAGAGAAGATTTGGCGTTCTAATACTAACTATTGATTTGGATCAAGAAATCTTGTAAAGTCACATATACTTCCAGTAAATGACATTGGTATAAAGATCTGATTTTGTAAAGTTACATATACTATTGATTTCTATCTACTGTATGCATGGAAATTAATAAATCTAGCGTTGATTTTTGTCCGTCAATACTATCATATAGATGGTAATTAATAAAAGCAGATGGTAATTATGCCACAGATGTGCTTTGTCATTTTGTTAAAAAAAAAGAAATGAACAGTCCATATGATTTTTTTCGTTTTTTATTTAAAAAAAGAAAATAATAAATCCATTTGAATTAAAGCATTAGACTTTTATAACATGAACGAACAGACCAGCTGAACTCGCTTTGTCAATTTGTTAAAAAACAAAGAAATAAACAGTCCATATGAATATTTTTCTTTTTTTATTTAAAAAAAGAAAATAATAAATCCATTTGAATTAAAGCATTAGACTGTTATAATATGAACGAACAGACCAGCTGAACTCGCTTTGTCATTTTGTTAAAAAAAAAAGAAATGAACAGTCCATATGAATATTTCCATTTTTTATTTAAAAAAATAATAAGTTCATTTGAATTAAAGCATTAGACTTTTATAACATGAACTAACAGACCAGCTGAACTCGCTTTGTCATTTTTTTTAAAAAAAAAAAGAAATGAACATTCCATGATCTTGAATTTTTTTCGTTTATTGTTTAAAAAAAATTAAATAAAAAATACATTTGAATTAAAGCATTAGAATTTTATAACATGAACTAACAGATCAGCTGAACTCGCTTTGTCATTTTGTTAAAAAAAAAGAAATGAACGGTCCATATGAATTTTTTTTTCATTTTTTATTTAAAAAAAATAAAAAATCCATTTGAATTAAAGCATTAGAATTTTATAACATGAGCTAACAGACCAACTGAACTTGCTTTGTCATTTTGTTAAAAAAAAAAGAAATGAATAGTCCATATGAATTTTTTTTTGTTTTTTATTTCAAAAAAAGAAAATAAAAAATCCATTTGAATTAAAGCATTAGACTTTTATATTATGAACTAACAGACCAGCTGAACTCTCTTTGTCATTTTGTAAAAAAAAAAAAGAAATGAACAATCCATATGAATTTTTTCGTTTTTTATTAAAAAAAAGAAAATAAAAAATCCATTTGAATTAAAGCTTTAGACTTTTATAGCATGAACTAATAGACCAGCTGAACTTGCTTTGTCATTTTGTTAAAAAAAATGAACAGTCCATATAATTTTTTTTCGTTTTTTATTTAAAAAAAATAAAAAATTCATTTGAATTAAAGCATTAGACTTTTATAACATGAACTAACAGACCAGCTGAACTCGCTTTGTCATTTTGTTTTAATTTTTTTTATTGGATTATAATAATTTGGGATGGCAGTCAAATTATTAATCAAGGTGACATATGGAATACGCATTAAATTGGTGAAATATGAATGTGCATGTCATATGTATATATCAAATGCAAAAGATCACATGCGTGTACTTAACACGGATATTGGAATCAAATTGCATATGGAAAGATACAAATTGGATATGGAATATTAGATCCAAATCAATAGTCATATTGCTAGATACAAATTGGATATGCAATTCTTTGTTGTGTTTCTGATCCAATGGAAAGTTGGAAACCAATCTCTTATATTTGTCATATAGAGGTAATTAAATTTGTTAGTTATTGTTGTATAAAAGGTAATTTATAATCTAGAGGGTAATTAATTAAACGTGGCCATTGTATATAAGGAAGATATAGCGTGTAAATTTACTCCCTAACATGCGCAGTCAACTATATTCATTGCGCTTCTGAGAGCTAGCGATTTTCATACTCAAAACTCTAATCCAGCGCACCATGCATATCAACAATGCATTATGCAACTGTAAGCCCTAAGCAGTAGCGTTTGCTAATTATAAAAAGAACAACTGATATAGAAACTGCAGATCATGAGAAAATACCAGTATTTAATGCAGATCCACCAGGTTCCTATTTGAACACAAACTGCACTGGTACCACATCCGTACCAGTGTCATATCCGTACTAGTGAAGCAACCAAACAAAGACAATGCAATTCATGATAAAGTCCTTGAGAAAAAAAAGAAGCAATGTACCAGTTGAGAAAATACAATTTAATTGTAGTATGAAACAATCTCCTGATCAAAGCCAAAATATCCCCTTTGCCTTTTAATTGTCTTAAAACCCCTAAGAACTACACTAAAACCAGAACCTATAGCCACATCCAGTATAACTAGGAAAGTAAAACACAATGCAATTCTCTCTATCTATAACCATAAATTTTTCATTTTTGCAAATTTCTCTCTCCAGAAAGCCTATTTTCTCACTTCTCACTGCTCTTCGCCCTTCATCAATCTCCATTGCCAACATCAATTATCAACATGCACTGATGAGTCGACCATATCCATGAGTTACCAAAAGCTTGCTGAAGATGTGAAACCTGGCATGGTGATTCTATGTTTTGTAAGGAAAAAGAAAAAAAAGTGAAAACTCCATGCCTTATTGAATGTATAGTTCAATTCAATTGTTTAAATCTGAGATTGTATAGTATACTAAAACTGAGATTGTACAATATAAAGAACTTTATTCTGTTTTCCTTGGACTTAAATTCATCCACTAGTCAAGTTATAATGCAGTGCATACTTAGATTTCTTCATGTTTCTAGATTTCTCCATATATTGGGCTTGGGCTCAATGTTGTTATTCTTAACATAATTTTTGATGAAATAGGTACCCTATGTTTGGTTTATTCATGTGTTAGCCGTTACTTGCAGGTAACAGAGATATTAACAGTTAAATCTTTTTTAACAACTAACAAAAAGGTTATTAAATTAGACAAGTACAATTGTATAAATGTTTTTCCTAGTTAAGATAGGATGTGCATGAAATTTGGTGCGATTTTAAAATTGCTTGGTCACCGGCCGGTCAAGTGTGGATAAAATTAAACTGTTATTTTTCCATATCGCATGATTAATGGCCAATAAGTTTTCAAGATTAAAATTGTGCATCAAGGTTGATGCACGTGTTAGGAACTCAAGTCCATGTGCAATTTTAATTTTTATTAACATTTAACAAGCAATTAACACGCACGAAAAACAGATCTAGTTATTCAAGTAATTAACACGTAAAAGGAGAAGCATAGGAGGTTTACCTCTCACGAAATCGTATTCGCGAGGCTCGAATCCAATCTCTTGGAGTCGGTGGCGTGGTCGTCACCCTCGCGGCTGCATCCGGTTGCCTCGAGTCCACCTAGAAGATTAACCAAAGTCTCAAGACAAGTGCTAGCTTGTCCGAGACGATAGCTAATTCCCTGTTTTACTCCTTTGCGCGGTTAACTGTTTAACTGGAAGGAAAATCGCTCAGCACATGAGCTAGAGAGGGAGATGGAGGCGCATAAGAGAGGGAGAGAAACAAAATTTATGCTCCTCTCTTGGAGCCGTCGGCCAAGGAAGAGGGAGAGAGAGATTAGGGATTTTCCCACGTTATTTTCATAAACAACGCTGCCTTATATAAAGACTAGCTCTCTTCTAATTTTTGTCTGGACAAAAATATCCCTCAAAATCCGAAAATTTCAGGGTTTATGTGGGCTAACCCACATAATATAATGGCCCATTAATTTACTCTATTAATCCATCTCAAATCGGGCTTTTAATTAACTGATTAAACAAAAGACCGATTAGCTCAGTATAATAAATATACGTTGAACGAACTTAATTATTAACATATTAATAATTAATTTAGAATTAGCATATGCATTATATTGTTTCTATATGATCCTCTTGAGTTAATTAATTATAACGGTTCGCAACGGTATATAATTAATTAATCAACTTATCATATTTTCGCAGTACTCGCTACTGCAAATAAACAAATAATGCACGTATGGTTAAAGTCCTATTTGTGTGACCATTTGAGAATTTATGCTATGTTGGCCATGGAAAATAAATCACCATTTATTTTCATTAATCATAAGCGGTATCTAGCAACACGTTATGATTCCCAATTCGCATAAATAAATACTGTACCAATACAGTACTTCAATCCTGCATAAGAAAAAGGTATCTTATTGTTTTGATTCTTATGTCACATGATATCCTTGTATAATCCAAGATAGGAATGTGTCATTCTTGCAGATTATATGTTTCTTGATCTAGAATTGATCGCCTAGTTGCGCGCATACGATCCAACTCCATCAAGGGGCCCAGTAGATATCATCACTCACTAGGTGAACTAATGAGGGACATACGGTTGTCTTGATTAACAGTTTTTCCCCGCACAATTCAAGAGAACATAAATAAAATCCGTATAGCAGCCCTTATCAGGAATCAACGTTAGACGATATTTATAGAACATATCCTCATGTGGAAAAACTGAACCATCTCAAACTCGGAATCAAACACGTATGAAATAAATAATGACACATAACACAATCCATATATTTATTTCATTGGGTCATGTCCTGTGCTATGTTCCAGTAACATACACATATGCAATTAAGTCGGTAACTCCTTACCCATGATTTGTAGAACTTAATCATCACTTAACTTACATACTAATCTTATATGATAATTAATGTTCCTTGTTAATTATCAAGATTATGGACACTTTAGAGATATTATTGTCATTCCAACGAATGATCCACAGAGATCTACAATTCAGATCCTCAACCTGAATTATCTGTCAATAATAAACTCTAGGAACAAATGATCAAGCATCATCAATAACATAAACTAATATAATAGCCACCAACTGATTGGCTTCTAGGACATATCTCTAACAGCATGATCTACCTCAGTTATAGAGAACATATATATCTGCCGTCTCATTTTTCTCACTTTCAGAAACATGGGTCCTCATAGTTGTCAATATAACATATATATCCCTATTTCCCAAAGCTATATAGAGCTGATATTATATTATGCAACTAATTAATTCTTAGATACATCAAAGCTTCTGCCTCTCTCTAAGGATCACATAACAGTATTTAGAACCTAGTAATATACAGAGCATTACCTGGGTTCTAATTAATATCCCGAATTTTGACTAGTGAGTGAGATGTACCACTGCCAAGGATCAGGCCATCAGGATGAAAAGTAGCAGTTGTGTACTCATTAACAATTTATAAAATTATGTGCAAGTAGATGTGTCAGACCACTAGAAGAACAAGAAGAATTCAACCCCCAAATTGGAAATAAAAGAGTGACTAAGCTACCGTCCAGACCAACCTCTCTATCAAAATCCGTTTCCTAGCTAATCTGTGCTTGTCCGATTCATAGAATTCTGGGGAGATGAAGGAGTTGTGCTTGTGCAGGAGAGAGAGAGGCGGGAAAAGGGCATTTTATAACAAGCGAAAGATGGTTATGAGAGACAGGGAAGTTAATTGGACTTTAAAGGTATGACAACTGAACGCTCAGGTCATTTATGTCATCATAGGAATGTAGAAAAACTAACCAAGATTAGGTATTTAAACCAAATATAATGTCTCTATCCTCATGGCCCGACACTTTAGTAGAGGCAGCGGCGTTATCCTGCAAAATACAAATAAAAAGTTAATTCGATTATGGCCTCGCTACCCACAATGTCCACATTAATTTGTTCTTCCACATGATCTCAAATTCTCAATCGCTGACTTAATCCTCTCATATGACTTCTTATTTTTCTTCGGTGCGCCTAGGTTACAAGTGAAAAGGGAAAAGTAAAAATTCAGCTTTTCATTCGAAATTCTCTTTGAGATTTTTGCAAATGGAACCTCTATTTACAAGTACTCGCAGAAAATAAATTCAAAACCAACCTGTACGCTAATAGTGTGGTAAGAAAATGACCAATTAAAAGAACCGACTGTAATCGGAAACTCTGGATCTACCTCGAGGAGGAAGAGAGCAGCAGGCGGCGAGGAGGAAGAGAAGAGCAGAGGCGCCTTAATCTTCAGGATTTCAGATTTTGTTCAGAAGAGAGGAGGAAGAATGCATGGAAAAATGAATTTTGATTTCTATTTTAGAAAGCGATTTTGGTTTCCGATATTCTCCGATAAAATTTTTTCATTTTTTTCAGTGCTTAACAGACAGAGACGGATAGAGACGGTGAGAGATAGGATATACCAATTTTACCCCTCTAATTTTGTACGGCTGTGATTTACAGCTGAACATTTTGTAAAAATTTTGGTGTCCACCGTAGCAGGATCCATAATTATATATATAGAGTTTTGCTATGGTGAGTCGCGACTCACCAAGGGTCTGTGAGTCACGCTCAAAACTCCTAGATCTGGTTCAAAATGATCGATCCAAACCGTCCAATATGATCTCCATATTGAAATCTCCATACAGACCAAATTTTATATATTTTTTTCAAAATTTGTAAGTATTCTTTTGAAATTTTAGAAAATCGTTAATCTAATTAGTTCTGAATCGTTCAAAAATAACAGTTTTTAAAAACAAAAAAAAATACTTAAAATTTTCAAAAAAAATATAAAATTTGGTCTGTATGGAGATTTTAATAGGGAGATCATATTGGACGGTTTGGATCAATCATTTTGAACCAAACCTAGGAGTTTTTTAGCGCGACTCACGTGAGTCGCGACTCACCGTAGCAAAACTCTCTCTCTCTCTCTCTCTCTCTATATATATATATATATATAGAGAGAGAGAGAGAGAGAGAGAGAGAAAGCCTTCAATCAAAGCGCTTTGACCGGAGTCCCGATTAAACCCGTCAGATTTCAATTTTGAAATTTCAAATGACCGATCCAAACCGTTCAATGTGATCTCCATATTGAAATCTCCTTGCACACCAAATTTTACATTTTTTTGAAATTTTTAAGTATTTTTTTCAGATTTTAGAAAATCGTTAATCTAATTTGTTCTGAACCCTACAAAAATTGCTGTTTTTAAAAATCCGAAAAAAATACTTAAAAATTTCAAAAAAATGAAAAATTTGGTCGGCAAGGAGATTTCAATATGGAGATCATATTTGACGGTTTGGATCGGTCATTTGAACTTTTAAAATTCAGATCTGACGGGGTTTAACCGGGACTCCGGTCAAAGCGCTTTGATTGAATCCTCCCTCTATATATATATATATATATTATCATTATCATGGCAGGTCAAATTGTAATTTTTTTCGGGAAATGAACCTTTAATATTCATTTGTTGTGAGAAAGCATCACGAGAAGGCTTGAAGAATCCGTAAATTGAATGATTATTCGTTGTAAAAAAAGGAACTATGCACATGATTTTATATATAGAAGGAATTTTTTTTTTTTTTTTTGTCAACTATAGTATTGCATGGACCATCCCAGGTTGACAAAATAAGAAAACAAATCGAATGGGGCAAGTACCTTATTAAATTTCTTTGAACGTCAGAGAACTATATATTAATTTGACACACGAGAAATTTGCACGATATTAATTTAAAAATCAAATGGGGGCAATTATATATATATATTTTTTGTGCTAAAAAAAATTATATCTAATTTTATTTCTTGCATAAGTACTATTACATATTGGATGAATTTTTCTTTGAGATGCAGACTTGACCTAGTGTTCTTATCTTGAAATTACGAAAGATAGAAACGCAATGCAAATTAATCATGGCATCTATTTCTATGTATATTAATATTAATAGGAATCTTACCGTAATTTACGTCCAAGAAAACAATATATAGTTATCATTGCATACGTTGCATCCATCAGTACGTCTTATCTTTAATTTTTAACTTTTAATTAAGTAATGGTCAAAGCATTTGCAAGCTTCTTTCATCATCTATGCGTTTAATTCTAAGACTCAATTACATGGGCGGAAGATTTTTAGAGATATTAAAATAATACCGGCACCAAAGTTTTAATTATTTTTTCTATCCATGCAATTATTTTGTTGTCAAAAACCATGATTTGAAATTAAAATATGGCTTCTCATTTTTTTTTCTGAACCTGATATCTTTGTTACAATTAGCGGATGCAAATTGATCGTCGGGTTTCATATCGAAATATACTATCTTTTTAGGCCTAGAATTCCAATTAAATGCTTGAGTTTTAGTTAGATTTTATTGCATTTTAAGTTAGAAACAAGGTAATGTTATTGCTCTTGTCAATTCACAGGTTCATCGAAGATTCGGTGCAATTTAGAGAACTGGACAGCATTCAAGCAGAGCAGGTCAGAACCCAGGCAAATGAAGCGAAGAAAGGAGCTAAAACTAGACGAGACCCCTGTTCTAGCGACCCCGCCAGGATTCAAGCGACCCGCCTGAACTGGAACCGCCAGAGCAGATTTAGCAGCGATATTTCTGGAAACTGGTTTTCTCCTAATTCCAAACCATCCAAACATATTCTCCACGAATTGCAACCGACCTAAAGTCTATATAAGCAAACCCAAGGCCACAATTTGAAGAGAGTCAGATTTTAGAGTAAATTTTGGAAGGAAGTTGCAGCAAATCATCACAGCAACGATCCAGTCGAACCCGCCAGGATTATGTCGACCCCGCTTGCAGTCTTGCTGAGAAGAGAGATGCTTATTGTCGCAATCTTTCTTTTGTTCATTTGCTTTGATGTTTGATTCGATGAAACCTTTATTTTGTATGATTAGTATGACAAGTAGTGAGTAGATTAGTTAATTAGGGACAATTGTAGAGAACCTTTACTTGGCATTTAATGAAGTTTAATTATTTTTATAATTATTCTATTTGCTTTATCTTTCTTGAGTTAATTGCTGAAATTGTGGTTTTGAATTGTTTGTCTTGAAGGTTTATATCTGTTAATTAAGATTTTATCTAATTGCTTGGTAACAAGAACTCTGAACTCAAGTTAATTCCTAATTGCATACCATAGGATAGGTAGAGGCCAACCAGGACTTAGACGAAAGATATGTTTTTTTCTATGATCGAGAGATATATGATATCCTACAAGTTAGAAAGGTAAACTTGGAAACTAAGTCATGGAGCGAGAGTTAAAATTTAGGATTTTTAAGATGTATTGAAGGTTGAAATTTAGGGATTGAACCATTAACAAGAGTTAGGATTTGAAACCTAAGTTAAGACTAACAACCTACACTTAGATAGATTATAAAACTGGTTAAACTGATCTAATGACGTATTCAAGCGGACCTGTCTAAATAAGGCCAGGTAGAGTAATTCGAAAAATTGACTCTAGTTTAAACCATTAAATCGAGTTATTTGATTTTCTTTAATTATTGCAAAATAATGAACGATTGACCCAACGATTGTGAATCGAGTTATTTATGAACGACTATTGACGTACGGGATAAAATTAATAAATGATTCATTCCATTCTGGTCGGTCCAGCAGAAAATGGTTTTGATTTTGAGATTTCCGCAGCGTGGATACTTGATATCAATTTTCATCATGGAGTCATAAACAGTTTTTCAAAAGAGCAAGATTATGGTGCCACAAATGTCACACTTTATTTTTTTCAAAATATATATCTAAGTACTAAAAACATAAAGCCCTTAATTAAACAGCAGTCTTACTTAGTACCTACATAGTAGATACTATACCCATCTTTACAAGATGGGCACACTGGACACCAAAAGAATCAGCGTAAAATAAAAAAAACACGTCAAGACAATAAATTATTGTTTACATTAATTTATCATTATTCATTTCTAAACCTTTTGTTCATTTATAATTTATAAATTTCGGCATGTTTTGGTTGTATACTGTAGCATGATCTGTTAGTACTTGTACAGAATGGTACCGAGTTAAATATTTTGGACTCGTTCAAGGAAATAGAAAATAATGATTTTGAGACGAGAAAAGAAAAAGATTATATTTAAATGTTATTTTCTGGAAGAGTGTAGGAAGGAGTGCTATTATTGCACCATTTGAAATTGGTGGTTTACCCCACTAGTTTAAAAAAAAAAAAAAATGAAAGTGAACAAAAAGTAGCAATCAAGTTAGTAAGAAAAGTTAATTCTGCCCTTTTTTAAAAAAAAAAAATCATCTTAATTAAATATTAGTTTATTAAATATATCATTTAATTTTTATATTTTATATTGAAATAGGACATCTTAATTATAATCTCAACAAAAACTGATGGATGCATCCGCTCCTTTTTTCTTTTTGAAAAAGTGGTATATATTCTTGAACGGGACCAAAATGATTACATGATGGACTGATGGTACATTGTGAGGGGAAGTCGGAGGAGGTCTTGCATCAAAAATCCAAAAATTATTCCTTTACTATATAGTTACTACCGACCGGACGTTGGAGATGCTTATCACGGGGATCACAATTATTTGCAACAATAGAATAATATTAATAATAGGTAAAGGCAAATGGGAAGCATAGGCGTTGGTTGAGGTCTTGAAAGGTCAAGTTAATACTCAAATGGAATGGCAATATGACATTTGCTTGCTGTTTTACAATTTTAGATACATAGAATCTGTACTTTTTCTTGCATGCCCTCAATCAGGCCTGGGTAACGTTTATTACGGAAACGGAATTAGTCCAATACGTAAGTCGTTCCGTTTGATGGATGGTAGTAAATTTTTTGACGTATGACGTTCTATTTTTTAAACGTCACAGAATTTTATTCCGTTAACGTTCCATTGTAATTCAACGAATTAGACGTTATAAACGTGTATTTTTTACTTCTGTCATAATACCTTAAAAAAATGTAATTTTTTATACAATAACATGCAAACACTTACATAAAATATTATATAAGCAATTACAACTTACAACTTACAAGAATATTTACAACTTATAATTTACAACTTACAGAAAAAATGTACACAATCACTTTTCACTTACAACTTACAAGAATATTTACAGAAATCATTACACAAGCATTTAGTAGTTACAAGTATTACATACAAGTATATTTAAAGCTTACAACTATAAGGAGTCACATACAAGCATATTTACAAAAATCATTACACAAGCGGTTTCAACTTTCAACATACAAACAGTCACTCCAAGGTCACACAAGCAGTTTCAACTTTTAACATACAAGCAGTCACAAAATATAGAAGCAGTTACAAGTACTTAATCCATGATTCACTCAAGCTTGTTAACTATTCACTTCATGATTCACACAAGTAATTTCAACATACAAGCAGTCACAAAAACAATTACAAGCCAACACTTAACCGTTCCAAACATAAAAAAGGCAACACTTGCTGACAGCAAAAGAAACTTACTAGACAAGCATACAAAAGTGTCATCACACATACTTGAGCATAGAACTTCATGTTTCATCGCCAGTGCCAGCAAAGCCACAAATAGTGCCATCAGTAGGAACACCTTCATCACTTGAGCACAGAACATCTCCAAAGACACCACCAGTTTCTACAATCAAAACCAAAAGAAGAGATTAACTTAAACAAAATACTTGTTAAAATAATAAATTTGAAATAGTTATGCAAAAAATTATGCCTGCAACAGAAGCTTTCAACCAATCTTGTGCACATATCAAAGCTTCTAAACTCTCATCATTTAAAGAGCTTCTTATTAGACTCAAAGTTAAAGTGGACTCTGAGGCCACTGTTGAAATTGGAACAGCCAAAATGTCCCTTGTTAATTTAGCCATGATAGGATATTTAGGTGTCTTTAGTTTCCACCATGCTAGGATGTCAAAGTCAGCATCCACACTTGTGTCATCTAAAGCATCAGATATATACTCCTCCAACTCCGTTTTTGTTGGCTCAGCCGTCTTCATACCACTTAAGAAGTTCTTTAATCTAGCTCTTGTATCAGTAATGACACTTGATGAACTAGAGCTAGTTGACCTATCCAAAACAAGCATAATGAAAGTTCAGGTTGAGCTGGATGCATTTCTTTTGGTAGGATAAAAAGCAAGTTCATGCATGCCTTTAAATTAATGTGAATTCAAGTAAAAAGCAAGTTCATGCAAGCATAATTAGACTTGATGCATTTCTTTTTACTTGCATTAGATATATTCTCTGGCTGAACTTACTCATTGGATTAATTACTTGTGTATCATGGTTGAATTGATTACCTGTGCATCATGGTTTTGGCCTTTTATGGTATCCATTTTCTAGCGAGACATCTGATCCTTAATTTTTTTTAAATAATTTGTAGGAGCTGGACATCTAATCAATTTTAACAGTAAGTAGGAACTCCAAAATCAAATCAATTTTAATAGAACCAAAGCAATTGGTTTCTCTTAGCACATCTTAACCTGATGTCAGAATCATTCCATAGAAATCATAACATATCAATTTTAATAGAATCAAAGCAATTGGTTTCTCTTAGCACATCTTAACCTGATGTCAGAATCATTCCATAGAAATCATAACATATCCACAATGTAAGCAAGTATAATGAATTCAATGTGAGCAAGTTCAACTGATTACCTCAAGTTGGCAGTTGATGTGTTAGTTTGGCTCTGATTTCGATTGGAATATGTATCTGAGTATTCTTTGAACAATTGATTCATGCATGCCTTTAAGTTAGCCATAAACCTAAAAATATAAGAGATAAATGCTTAAGTAATTATATATTCAGTTAGACTTATAATTTAAAAAAAAAAGATAAAAGATAAAAGATAACCTAGGGCATTCTTCTGGATGCATTTCTTTCAAGTAGTATTCCACCACATGCAATTTGCACCTAGGGTTCAGAAAACAAGCAACTGCCAACAAAACATTGCCAGCCTTCCAATACTTCTCCCATTTCTTAAACATTTGTTTACTCATATCAACAATAAATGGGTAAGCACTAGTGGACATTTTTATGATAGTAAGATATACCTTACTGTACTTAGGGAAGAAAAGATTGAGTGTAGGATACTTGGTGCCATTCAATTTATTTGTGACATCATAAAATACTTTCAAATGACAAACCATTGCTTCCACATGCTCTCAATCTACGTCTGTTGGACAACAACTAAAACTACTATCAGACAAGGCATACCTATTAATAGCCTCTTTAAGTTGCAAAGCAAGATCAAGTATCAAGTATGTGGAATTCCATCTTGTTTCCACATCTCATGCTGGTTTTTTATTTGGAGCATTAACCTAAAAATATAAAAGATAAATACTTAAGTAATTATATATTCAGTTAGGCTTTTAATTTTAAAAAAAAAAGATAAAAGATACATGACCTGAGATGCTGCCAATCTAAACTTTTCCATCATTTGCTGTGAATGTCTGATATATTTCATAGTCTCTCTTATCTTTGTTATCTCATCAGACAACACCTCCAACCCATCTTGCACTATAAGATTTAATATGTGGCATCCACATCTGAAGTGAAAAACAACACCATCTGCTGGTAGCACACTCTTAATAGGGGTTGTGCTCAACAGCTCCCTTACACAAACATCATTAGCCGATGAATTATCTAAGACAAGAGAGAAGATTCTCTTATCCAAGTTCCAATCGACTAACTGTCATCTATAAAGTGGCAGGTAAGGGACATGAAACCCCTATCTCTTCCTTTGCAACTCCACAAATCACTAGTAAAATTCAATTTACAATCAATTTTACCAAATAACTCATACAATTTAACCCTCTCTTCTTCATAGATTTTCATACAGTCATATCTAAGTGTTCTTCTTGAAGGTAATTTGAAACTAGGACATACATCACTTAAGAATACCTTGAAAAAGTAATGACCTGCACAATTGAAAGGATATTCATGTGTAACAACACACCTAGCAAAACTTTTTCTACACTTCATTTGATCAAACTCCCAAGGAGTAACAGTTTGCTGACCATCTAATATTTGAAATATATGAAAGTTAGAATAAGTAACAATTAACTTGATTAACTTTTAAATAATACCTTCATAAAGGTTTAAAAAATACCTGCATCTCTTCCAGCCTGCAATAATTTCTACAAGGCATCACGCTTGCGCCTTTTTGCTGGAGGCACCTTCTTGCATCCTCTTGTAATATGATTTGTCATGTTTCCAGTACCCTTCTGGTTACCCATATCATAGACATGGCCACAATATATGCAAGTTGCAGTGTAACTGCCGTCCTCTTGTTTTTCACCCTTTTTGAAATGAGCCCATACAGGAGCACTAACTTCTCTACTCTTTTTCTTGTTTGTAGTTGGTTCAACAGGTTCAGGTTGTGAATCTTTTGCTTGAGCTTCATTTTGTATTCTTTCTATCTCTTCAGGGGTCTCTAGGTTCAAACCAGCCCCCATGCTAAAGCAAAGAAATAAAGAACTCAGCATATTAGATAGCACTTGCAACATAAAGCATAAAACATATCAAGCACAAGTAACATATCAGATATTAGATAGCACTTGCAACATAAAGCATAAAACATATCAAGCACAAGCAACATATCAGATATTAGATAGCACTTGCAACATAAAGCATAAAACATATCAAGCATTTCAAGCACTTGCAGTATAAAAGCACATTACAATATTCTTATTCAACCCATTTTCCTGCATAAAATACATTTCAATATTTCTTATTCAACCAATTCAGATATCACATAACAACATAAAATATAAAATTAAATTAAATAAAGGACAATATATTTTCATACTCATCACTACAAATATCAGGCTCAGATACTTCAGATTCAACCATCCTTGCACAACACAGAATGTTACAGCTTCACTGCCTCAGACTAGCAACACAGCACGTCAGATAGGACAAGTTCAAAGCCTAGCACAAGTTCAAAACCATAAAAAGGAAAAAAAAAAGAGACAAATAGAATCAGATATATAACAAAAAAAAAATGAGACATTTGTAGTGCGAATTGCAATAGTAAAGATCCGTTAGACTTTAATTTCTTTCTCTGTTTACATTTTGACCATGTGAAAAAAAAATTGCAATAGTAAAAGAAGAAATTTAACCCATCCAAGCATATTGAACTACAAAAAGGCCACACAAATTTTTAAAACCGAGCCCTTTAATTATGCACTGATGATTCGAAAAGAAAAAAAAATTAACTAAAACTAAGTTGAGAATCATATATGAAGCCATATTCTTTATACTAACTTTTTTTTTAAAAAAAAACCAGTATTCTGTACAGATAAAGGTGAAATTCCCTGAACATTTTCTTTTTTTACAAATAACACCACCATAAAAGGCTGAAAAGCTATGCATGAGAGACACATAAAAGATTAAGGATAGTCATCAAGTTGGAATGAAAGGTGAAACTAAATCAAATAAGTATGTAACTATTACTTTACAAAAATTTTAAGATGGACTCAGATTCCTGGATAATGTGTATATAGAAAAAATTAATAGAAAAAAAATTAGAAGCAGAAATTCGAACCTTTCTATAGTTTTCTCTTTCTTTCCTTCTTCCTATCAGCCTCTCTCTTTTCTCTTCTTTGAAATAGCATGTATATAACCAAAGACCTCAACAATTTCCTTCTCGGAATTGGTGACAGATTGACGGCCATGGCTCAAGACAACCACAAATTAGGGATATAGGGTTAAGCGAGATCAGAGAGGGGTAATGATTTGGTTAATAGACAACGAAACAACAGCTGACAATCGCTGTTGCAAGGACGTGATGTGAGAGATTGACAGTGAAAAAGGAGAGGCGATAGTGTGACAGATCGGCATGGCTTGGCTGCATGGCGCACCGCATGCGTGAGCTTGATTTCAGATTTGAGGGGAAAGATGGAAAGAGAAATTGAGAAAGGAGGATTGAGAAGGAAAGCATGCGGCGGAAAGGACGAGAGAGTGACGAAAGAGGCGAGAATCCCATCCCAACCAGCGATATTTCTCCTTAAACCCCTAATCTGTAATATGCTATTTGATGTATTCTAAATGTGTAGAATTCAAGACAAAACGTGTTGAAACGTATACGGAACGAGACCATTTCGTTTAACGTTCCATAAATACCAACGTTACAAGTCTGCGTTCCGTATAACGTTCCATTTGCGAAAGGAAATGGAAAACGCTTCCGTTACACGTTCCGTAATTGCGGAACGGAACGAGTTCGCGACTCAACGTCGCTCTGCGCCCAGCCCTACCCTCAATCTTTATTCTTTTTCTTAATACATATTATTATAATGATGTCAAAAGATAGAAATGAATGATGATGATATATTGCCGACAGCAAATGGAATTTGACAAAGTTATTTCATTGGGCATCCAGAAAGAAAGAAAGAAAGAGAAAGCAACATTTGGACCAGGTGCATGCAAAATAATGAATATGATTCAAAACCCTACTGGCGGTCGCGGTGCATCGTTGCCGCATGTGCTGCTCCTTAAATACTCCTCATACCTCATTCCTCAAGGACAAGGCTCAAAGGCTCAAAGTCTCAAACCCTTGAGAGTTCAGCCTCACAAAGCCTTCAGCCTCTTCTATCTGGGAGAGAGATAGAAAGAGAGAGAGAGAGAGAGAGAGAGCGCGACCATATCAACTACGTACAGATCTAATTAATGGCTCGCGCTCTCTCCACCTCGGCAGCCTTCTCTAAGACTCTCCTCTCCGTCTCCTTCCTTGCGCCAAGGTATATATCCACGTAAACAAGCCAATTGTACGTGGGTAATCCATTTTTGCCATTTTTATTCTGAGATTATTTTTTCTGATTTGTGCTGTGCTGTGCAGGAGGGGATTTGCTGCGGCAGCAGAGACTGCTGTGAGTGTGAGACGAAGCCCAACAGCAGACGACAAGGCCGCGGCCGCTGTGGCTGTGGCCCAGCTCTTCGCTCATCCCGATCCCTGGGTCCCCGATCCGGTCACTGGTTACTACCGGCCCTCTAATCGGGTGGTGGATGTTGATGCGGCCGAGCTTAGAGCCATGCTCCTCCGACCAAAGCCTTAATTATTATATTAATTAATTAATTTTGAGGAATTAATTGGAAGGCTTCATTTGTATGGAAATTAAGTTCCCATCCCCGTCATACTTGCTGCATGGCAGCTTGAGCTTTGGATTAATTAATGATTCCAAATAAAATTAATTAAATGGCTACTTAGTTTTGGCTTATCTTTATCTTATTGTTTACTGTTCACACAGCACACACATTACTCTCTTGCTGTCTTGCAAAAAGGGCCTTCATAAAAAAAATGAGATAGTCTCTCTCAAGTCTCAACTGCTTGCTTGCTCGTTGTTTTAATTTCTCTGTGCAAGGATAAGGATTCCCTTGTAATTAACCAATAACTAAATAAATAAGTATAACAGGAATGTTATTTACCAAATAAACAAGAAACTGCACATATGAATATATGATCGATCTGATAAATAGCATTTTCAATTATTATTGGTTGAAATCATGCCGACGGAGCAGTAATGCATGCAGTATATATTATTTCCCAACGGACGATGTAAAACGTAGGAGAGTGATTGTGTGAGCTTCATCTAATACCACTTGGATCAATGTCAAGTCAAGTAAAAAATTTTACTTAAAAAAAGGATTTTCGTATAATATGGTTACGTATTGTATTGTCACAAGTAACGTAAATAGTCTGAGGTGGCGTATGAATAGCCAAAGCTATATTAGTGATTTTTTTTTTTTTAAACGGACCAAGTAATTAATTAATTAATTAATTAGGGTGAATTCATAGAGTTGTTTTCTTGGCAACGTTTTTGAAAGTTGACAGGTGAGTTTGTTTGGTCAATCGTAAATGTTATCATAAGGGACTTAATTTTAATTAATTTTTGTTTCGAGCCACAAAAGGACTAGCTAGAAGCCATCATTTGCAAGAAATTGTCAATTTCGCTTCTCAAATCCATCTAGCTAATTCCTTTTTGGTCACTGTAATTATATATCTAGTTAACCCCTTTTTGGTCACTGTAATTATATACAAGTAATACAACTTAATTACGGTTTAGTAGTAAGGTCAAGGTGTATGTTTCCATTTTGTTTCTTTTTAATTCCGAATTTTTTTCCTGCATAGGGTAATTAAGGCAGAAACACTAGTATCGAGAAGAACAGCTAGCGCAGGCCGAATATTTTCTTAAGAAATTGCACACACAGCAATTGGCGTTTCTTAAAACAGAGACAGACGTATATTTTCTTCGCTTCAAAACGCTCGCGTCAGAGTTTATGCTATTTATAAGCATTTTTTTTTATCAATTACTTGTATTAAATATAAACAATTTTACCAATCGCGGAATGCAGTGTGGATAGTGAGGTGCAGTTATCTGGACCTTTTTATTATTTTATCTATTTTTGTACTTATTTTAATTTATTTATTTTTTGCTGGTTATTGTTGATCATATATTCATATGCCACATAAAATATCTCAATTTTATATGGTAAATGATTATCCGTTGAAGGTGAGAGGAAGCAAATTTACATTTTGCAATGAACCAATAATTGTGGTAAGAGACGGTCGACCCAACACCGCAAGTTTTATTATTATTTATATATTTTTTAAGGTCCTAGATGGAAAGCGACATATCTATGAATAGAGCCAACATGAGATCGATGCGGCGAGGCCGACGATTAACCTTGGATTCTCAATCATTAAAAGATTATTTCTTTTGTTGCTTACCTTACCTATATTCAAGGGTGTCAAACGTGTGAAACGGAAGCGGAACTGGTATGTTTCATTTTTGTTCCGTTTCGTTTTGTTTACTGTTTCGTTCTTCATTTTTCATTGATTTTAGTCCAATTTTCGGTAAACGCTAACGTTTACCGGCATCCGTTTCGTTTCCGTTCTGTTTTCAAAAACGAAACTGATTTTCCTTCCGTTTCTATTCCGTTTTGGACGGAACGGAATGGAAACGTGCGAAACGGCATGGGTATTGATAGCCCTACCTATATTTAATGTTTTCCTCATATTGTCCAGTTTTTATTGAATTATTTTTTAAAAGTATGTTAGCATTTATCAAACTAAGATTAAATTTTTAGTTGCCAAAAATTTTAGAGAACATCTCATCCATCTCATTGATTATTTGTAATATTTGAAAGAAATAATTGGTTTTATACCACCCTAAATTTTGAAGGATATCATTGTAATATTTAAATAAAATGCAGAATACAATGTTTAATTTAAGTGTAGATAGCACGCACGAATATATGAAGTGGAAATGTGAAACTCTAGTAGTCTTTTATATATTCTTTTGTGTTATTTCATTTAAGTCTTTTGTGATATTAAGAAAAAATAATTGTGCTTTTCTGTCATGCATCGAGGAGTATAGATGTATGACTTATTACAGAAACTTAGGGGAGACCAAAGCACATCTTATGTTCAAATTAATTGTTGGACGAATAAAAAACACAAATCATAGGGGAGACCAGGCCTCCTCCAGCCTTACCTTTGGCTTCGCCGCTGGTTAAGTGTGTAATCAATCACAAACTCATTTTCAGCTGCTTTGTTAATTTGTAGAAGCAATGCATTTGATATCTGGCAACTCCTTATTAAGACGTGATCATGAATCCGTGTCGTACAAAATTAGCGTGGTATCTTGGTAGCTTTCGGAATAAGCTAGAAAATTAAACATATAAAATTGTGTTACGCCATGCAAGTAGAGCACATGGAATTCCCTATGAGCCATTTAGACATAGGCCTCATTAAAGGAATTCTCTCATCTAATACAATCATAGAAATCACCAAGAACTAGAAAGATAAATGAAATGAAATTAAAATCGAGAAACAAGGACGTACCGTTGTTGCCTCTCTTGCAAGATCTGGCTTGAGAAGAATGAAGAGAATGAACAGAACAACAAGTCAAATGGGCTCTCTCCTACTGTACTTGGGCTTGGGCTTGGGCTTGAAGGCTCTCCCGTCCGACGAAGCCCTCAATTAAATGAATGACCACGTCACGTGCAGAAGTGCTCGATTTTCATTCCCACAAACCCCAAACCCCCCGAGAGACGAGAGACGAGAGACGAGTGTTAGTTCTCTCTCTGCCAGAGTCAAAGAGTGCCAGTGCCGCTAGCTAGGCTAGGGTTAGACAGAAATCTTCCTTCCATTCCAATTCCATGTCGATCTTCTCTCCATTGCCTCCTCCATTGTCTCCATTGTGAATGTCCTCTCTCTCTCTCTCTCTCTCTTTCTCCATCGCTAAGGTTAGGGTTACCAACTCCATTTTGCTCTCCTTTATCAATTCCAACCGATCAAATGGGCAAGAAAACTGCTCAGCCAGGTACCTCTTTTTTAATATATTTTTACTTCCATTTCTTCAAATTCTACTCCTACATTTGTGGATATGTCTCAAATATCTATTATTTAATGTCTTCTACTGCTCAATTTTGTGCATAATACTCCATGTTCTTCTCTTCATGTATTCTTATAAAATTTAATTAATATATTTCATTTTCATTGGTTTAGGGACTAAATATGCTGTTTGAACGGACTATTTTGCTACTTGAATTATATTTCAATCAGGAACAATCTGCTGGTTAATATATTTTAAGCAAGTACCTAGTATGTTTCATGCACTATTTCTATTTGGTACTTCAATTGTATTACAATAAGTGATGATCTTAATTTAAACAACAGACTACTCCTCCTGATTTGCTATAAAATTGTTCCTATCATTTATTATTTTGTTTACCATAATTTATTTTCTAAAATTGTCTTCTCTGCAGTTACATTTTTTTTTTCTTGGTGTATTAGTTAATTCCTCTAAGTTGCATTCTCCATCACGCACGAGAGGAAGAGGTTCTCTCAGTTCTTTGTTCAACCTTCCTTCTGGTTAGACTCTATTGATTTTATTTTTTTTCTTGTAGTTTAGTTACAGTAAGAAGCATATTGTTGTTGTAGTTCTTTAGTTAATTACAATAAAAGAGCATTTGATAAATATATGTGTTCACAGCTAATATTAGAGATTGTTTTGTTTATCACAATTAGAATTTATTTTTGTGTATTATTATTAATATAAAGGAAAAATGTTAATCTTTTTTTTTTTAATTTATACATATCACCTCTAATGTAATTGTTTCTACACACAGCCGGTAAAACTGTGACGCTACGCTGTCGACCATTACGGATGGTCAAATTTTACAATGATAATTTGGCGCCCAAAATGTCAGAGTTACACCGGCAAAAACTGAACCAAACACCGTTTAGTCATCTTTTCGAAATGCAGCCGGTTTTTGTCTCAAAGTCGCTGTTTAAGAAGATCTTTGACTCCTTCAATCCTAAGGACAGAGTCTTCAACATTTCTGGCGTTAATGTGCCCTTCACACACCGAGACGTTGCACTTTCCTTGGGTAATTTTAATGTTAAATTTTTTAAACCAATGTTTGATTATGGATCATAATTCTTAATAATTAACTGTCCATCTAATTATTATTATTTGACCTTCTTATTCTTATTAAGTCTTTTTAACTTATTTCTGTAAAATGTCCAACTTATTACTTTCAAATGTTCACTTTTATTTTAGTCAAGTGTCCTTCTTATTATTAGACGTTAATGTTTGTATATTCTGTTTGATTATTAGGTTTGTGTGAGGACGGCATTTTCCTTCATCTCTACAATGAAGATGGGAAGAGGATTAGAAATGGGAACAGTGATCATCGTTTGAAGCAAGTCTATTTTCCAGATCCTCCGGAAGAGCAGATGACAAAGGAGACGACATATGAAGAGGATGAGGAGGATGATGATGATGAGCACAGCAAGGAATCTAAATCAAAGCTGCCTAAAAATCATGTGCAGTACAAGGCGCTTGAGGAAAAGTTGAAGGATTTAGTTGACGATGACAATCATGTTGATGACTTTGTTTCTCTGCTCATCCTCTACCTTTTTACGATGTTGTTGTTCCCGACGGCAAGTGGACGAGTAGACTTGAGCTTGATACCGATTGCTGCCAACTTTGAAATGCATCGAAATATTGCATGGGCAAGAGTTGTGCATGAGGCGATGACTCAGCATATGATAGATGCTTGCAACCACACCGACGAAAAGAAGAAGAAGAGAAAGTCCCTTTGTATCGGAGGGTGTGCACTCTCTGTTATTGTATGTTCTACCATCTATTTTTAAAATCTGTTAAAGATGTTCATAATGACATCTTTTTGTACTAATAGTGTCTATACACAATTTCTATTTGGTAGGTCTGGTTTTATGAGAGATGCAATGTTTCAAGCTTAATGTTGATGTCGGGTGGGGTACCCAGGTATAATAATTGGGACCTCAATAGAAGGTTGTCGGACGCGACAGTGGCTGAAACTTTTGAGAAGATTACAGCAGCACAGGTTCGCAAAGATGATGAGCAGTTGAAGCCTTCTGATCTCAAGATGGTTACAGAAGGTTTCAAACTAGAGATGCTGAGGAAACCCGATCCTACTATTGTTGGGCAGAAGAGGAAGAGGGTTGTTAAGTCAACAAAGGGGAAGGAGCCTATGGTGCAGCCAGTGAAGAAACGTACTTCTCCTGAAAAGGGGAAGAATGCCAAAGAGGAACATGAGGAACGTATTCTAGAGGAAGAAGAGGCACGAACTGAAGGTAAATGTCCATTCTTTATCGCCTATTAATTATTTAACGTGTATTTATTTGCATTAAGGACGTAACTTTTATAATGTTCAATTAGTAACAAGAAGGGAGAATTTACTAACTATTACATGTTCAGATATTTTCAATGAGGGAGTAACCCATAATAGCAAAATGTTCAGTTAGTGACAACAAGGGAGGTTGGAATAATTGTTACATGTTCAGTTAGTTTCAATAAAGTAGAATCCTACTGTTGCTTATATTTGTACGGTAGTATTTAATAATTATATATATATTGTAGTTGAGATATATCCTGCAAACAACACTTCTGTTCCTGGAACGCTGGAACATGAAGAGGCAGTACAACAGGAGCTCCCTGTGGGTTCTGGTAAGTATTTGTTCAGTTAATTTAGTCATTTATACTTCACATATTTTGTTTAGATTGGTTAAATTACTATTCAGCAAAAAATAGGGTTTTAATAACTCAATGCACTAGGTAAATAGAAATTAGGGGAGCCCGTATGAGGACCCTTTATTGATTGAGATGAGAGCAAGAAAAGGAAAATATTGGTAGTTCATCTAAAGACTATTCTGTTAAATTATGTTAGTTGCAACAAGGGAGCATCTTAAAACTATAATTGTTATAGTTTTATAATTAATGTTGTGGATTTTATATTGTCTGGGAGTCTAAATACCATTTAAAAATTATGTTAGTTGCACTAAGGGATCGTTTTCTGGTATGTAAAACTATAACTATTTTTTGTTGTACAGGTTGATCTTTTGATAGGTGGTGTTTCTACATGCTGAAAGTTGGCTAATGTTGCTCTTTTTTTGAAATGATTTGTGCTTGATCCTATTTGAACTAATTTGTGTTTGTGGTTGTTCGAAAACATAATTTGGGGTTGTGAATAGTTATTAATTTGCGCTAATGGTTGTGAACAAATTTGTGCTTGTGGTTGTTAACAGTTTTATGCTTGTGTTGTAATTATGTTAGTTTGAGTAAAGGTAGTTACTACTTTTCTAATCGGTTGTTCAACTCCTATTAGTGTTGCTACTTTTCTTGATCAGTGGTTTTCATTAAGGAAGCATTAATTTAAAGTAAGGGACTAGATTGTTATACTAGTTTTTTTATTAGTACAACAGAAAAAGGATGTAAGCAATCAGCTCTCTCCAAAATAAACAACAACAGACGATTGAAGATCTGTCTACTTTAAAGTGCGAATGAAGGAATCTCTTCACCTGTCCAATTTTACGCTTTACAGAAATAAATATTAACCCACAATCAACCCAACGATTCAACTTTCTATTCAATTTAAAATGCTTCCTTAGTTTTGAAATATTGAGGAAAAAGATAGTACCTCTACAAATTGGTAAGAGAGAAGATCTCTCAACTGCTTTTCTTCAGAATTGAATAAAACTATATGACTAAAATTCAACAAGAGTGAATCATTGAACACGCTCTTTACAAAATCAGATGGGTGAAACATGAACCGATCTGACTCATCTGTGACATTCTCTCCTCACTGCAGAAGCAAATAAATACATATAAACAATAATTGTCTTTAGCAGGTGCTCCAAATATTTTTAAAAATCTGCTAACACACTCTATTCTTCGTATTAGCTTCTAAAACTCAAAACCAGGCATGGTGCTACATTAAGCCATCATAAGGTATTCAGCCTATCCTCGCCAAGAGAAGTAGCTAAAGTGTTTACTTTTCACTGTGACAGTTTACAAAGATAAAAAAAATAGAAAAACATGTTTGCATTTGCAAAATTATGCGTTTCTAATTTAAAAACAATTTTTTAATGCAACAAAAAAAAAAACAGCGATAAGTATGCATTTTCTTATTTTGCCTCAGTCCAATATGATTTCTGGCTACAAAAACTCATATGCTACTTTACTGTAATGCAAAAATGATACACTTTAGGCTAACAATTTCAACCATTCTCCCTTCAAGCCTCGCTTTTTAACTAAGTCCCAAAGGAAATAAAATCAAGCCAAGTCAAATGTTGAGTGGAATTAGGGTTATTTTTCATTTTGTAACTGAGTTGACCTTATTTATATGGTTGGTTCTAATATATATATATAATTGACACAAAAATTATTGGACTTACTAAAATCATGAGAAATCTTTATTGAGATATAAGTGGCCAAGACAATAATAATAATAATAATAATAAATAAATAAATAATAAAAATATAATCATACAAGTGAATTGGCAACAGTTATTGAGCTCAGAGCCTTATTTAAGTAATGTGGGCAATGCATGGTTACATTGTAGTGTAAAGAAGAATAGCAAGGAATGGACTGGCAAAACATAAGATATAGAACTCTAGAAACTTCTCCTTTATGTGCTTCCTTCAAAAGGCAATATACATCACATCTCCTGTTCCTCGCTGAAACTATTTTAGCAAAACATTCATAATTTTTATTTATACAAAAGAAAGACAATGAAAGTCTATTAGTTTCGCTTCTCTCCTCAGACTCGGCCTCTTTGCAATGGTTCTTGCTCTCACACTCTCTCTCAACCAAACTTGAGCCAAAACACAGATCAATTCAATTGGAGCTCAACTTTTGATGGACTTTTTTCTGTCGAGTCCATATACAATTTCCAAAGATTTACCCCAAAATAACCTCTACACTGTTCGTCTGTTCCCCTTGTGGGAGTTAAACATTCCTCCTAGAATGAGGATGTTAATATGGCAAATGGCAAATGGCACAAAACAAAATAGCTACAATTGATAATCTGAAGAAGCTAGGTTGGCAATTGGTGAATGTTTGCACATTGCGCGGCTCAGAGGAAGAAACAGTGCAACATCTCTTTAATGACTGCCACTTCTTTAAAGAAGTAACGCGTACAACAATCTTAATACTGTCCAGCTTTCTCGGCTCTTGCCTTCACTTCAAACCCAAATTTCCTAACAAGTGTGCTGTGTGCAGAAACATCTGGCGGGTCAGACCCGTCAATAAAGAGGAACATTATAAAATGGAAGGCCCGAATCTGGCCTTCCATCTGGCCCATCTGGTGGGTTTTTAAAAATACAAAATGGAAGGCCCGAATATGGCCCATTGAATAAATAATAATAATGTTATGTGTGGAACATGGGAGTCCAATACAGCTTGTCAATGGCTCCGCCGTTTATCTAAAGATAACGGGTTCAATTCCCGCTAGATACGGAAGAGGGATGAAGTCTCTATTGACTGGATATGCCTCTCTAAATAAATATCCTTAAAAAAATAATAATAATGCTATGTGTGAGAAATTGGACCTTTTTACATCTTTCCACGAACATAATAAGCGCGCAAATTATTTCTAACAAACTTAACCAATAACCAAGCAGCAATATTTTTTTGGACTAGATAAGTGCAATCAACAAATCATCGTGCAATTTAAGCAATCACATTGTTATTTTGGAAAAATTCTAATATGTGTGTCGTCACACTTCATCTGCAGTTCCTCACTGGTAGTTCACCCCTTACATCGCACACTTAATGACTCCACTATTATCCTAGAGGTAACATGATCAATTTTTGCTAGACACGGAGAAAGGATAAACTCTATTTTATAAAGTGGATTGTGCCTCTATAAATAAATAGTCTTATTTCAAAAAAATTAATAAAATACTCACTTGAGACAAATAAATAAAATACTCCACTATTATCCTAGAGGTAACATGACAAAAAAATAAATAAAATACTTCACTATTATCCTAGAGGTAACATGATCAATTTTTGCTGGACACGGAGAAAGGATAAACTCTATTTTATAAAGTGAATTGTGCCTCTATAAATAAATAGTCTTATTTAAAAAAAAAATAAAATACTCACTTGAGACAAATAACAACTCGCTAGTCATTTATGATATATAACATCATATAATATAGTAAGGTACTCTCTTGAAATATATAAATACACTCTTGATATAAATCGATACCCCATTCTTATATATAACTATATAACCTTATAAGATCCTTCATAAAAACAAATAAATACTCACTTAAGGAAAATTAATACTCTATTATAATATAGAACTTCAAATAATCTTATAGGAGAATGGATTCAATCAAATCAATTTGATCGGACTCCCGATTAAATCTCATCATATCTCAATTTTGAGAGTTCAAATGACCAATCCAAATCATCTAATATGATCTTGTAAATATTTGTTTTGAGAAAATTATTGAAAAGAGATTTCATTCACCTGAAGAACTATTAAATTGTCTTCTCTTATATATAACGGTACACTCTGATATCACGATTAATGAAAATTACAAAATACTACCACTCATGGCCTAACTTACTATAGTATTCTAGTCCATTATTGTCTATACTGAAATTGTCATGTGTTTGATCATCATTCTGTTTTACAGCCCCTCGAGCTTAAGGGGTCTTTTGTGAGCTTGGAACACAACCTCAAAAATTTTGCAGAAGCAAGTGGTTTGGTGAGTATGTTAGCTAACTGGTCAACTGAGCACATGAATTGAATTGCTAGTTTCTTATTGGTCACCTATTTCTTTAATGAAATGTACATCTAGTTCAACATGTTTTATCCTTGCATGAAACACAAGATTGGCTGCCAGAAATGTAGCCCCTAAGTTATTACACTATAGCGTGCGTGCATAATGCAGTCTCATCTCCAATTCACTGAGCAAAATTGAATCCATATTAATTCAGCAATCGCTATAGCCATGCTGCGATATTCTACTTCAATAAATGACTTTGAAACTATGTGAGTACTGCCTTCTTGAGGCTTGTTGTGTAACAAAGACCTGAGCAGTTGAATTTGAATCATAGGAGCTAGTATTGAGGTTACCGTGTTCACCTTTGTTTTGACTTGTGTGAGATGTTCCATGCTGTGTGGAGAGATTAGCAACATGATTCATTGTAGAGGCTTAGAGATTGACTCTCTGGCGTGCTTCTTGAGCTAGTAGAAGACTGTGAAGTTGGCCCGTGGTGATTACTGATTAGATCTTCTCTCATTGAGATCGCATCGACAAATCTGTCAAATTCAATGCCAAATCCTTACAAAGTGTGTAGTACCTGATTTTGATCTGACGCAGCTGCTCGAATACTCTTAAAGTGATCTACAATTGCTAGAATTTTCTCAAGATATTGAGCACATGAATCATTACCTTTACGGATTGTTTGGAGATTGAGCTTGTATTCAAGAATCTTGGCTAGAGACTGAGTGTTGTAGATTTGATGGAGATAATGCCAGAGTTGAGTAGATGTGTCACAATTCACCACTTGAGTTAAGATATGAGATAATGAATTAAAGATCCAAGTATGGTGTTGTGCTCAATCCATCAACAAAAGGCATCAATCCATGGCCCCGTAGCACTGGAGCTACTTGGAGTTTCCAGAGCAACAAGTAATCGTGAGTGAGAGTGTTGTTGATCTAATGTGTGAATTGGATTGCTAGAGCTGATCGAGATATGGTGGAAGCGGCTGAAATTGGAGAATTTTCAGACATTTTTATTAATTTTTGGAGATTTTCTCGTTAGATTGGATAGATCTTGAATTCTTGATGCAAAGAGAAGGGAGAAAGGATGAGCGTGTACTCTTTAGTGGCGCTGATACTATGTAAACATTTGTTTTAAGAGAATCATTGAAAAGAGATTTCACTCATATGAAGAATTATTACACTATCTTTTCCTATATATAATAGCACACTATATGATATCACAAATACTGCCACTAACGGCCTAACTAACTCTAGTCTTCTTGTCTATTATTGTCTGTACTGGAGTTTTTTGGACAGACTAGATAGCGGCTATCTAGTATTGTCTGTATTGGAGTTGTCCAGTGTTTGTTCATCATTCTATTATATAGATCTCCTTGTTGATCAAATTTTATACTTTTTAAAAAATTGTAAGTATTTTTTTCGCTGTTTATGAAGGGTTCAAAACAGATTATATTAATGATTTTCTAAAATTTAAAAAAAATAGTATAAAAAATATATAAAATTTGGCCGGCAAGAAAATATCAATAGGGAGATCATATTGGACGGTTTGGATCGATCATTTCAACTTTAAAAATTGAAATCTTATGGGATTTAACTGAAAGTTCAGTCAAATCAATTTGATTGCATCATTTATTATCTTATAATATACTCCCTTAATATAAATAAATACTTCATTAAACCTATTAAGTACTCCCTTGAACTTTTAAGATATTCTTTTACAATGACTAGTACTCACATAAATAATTTCACATTTATACTTATTAGATACCCTCTTAAACTTATTAGTTACTCTCTTACCAAAAATTACATACTCACATAATAAAAAGATAAATAAAAATATATTTGACACTCTCTTAATATATATTATATTATATACTTCCTTTCTCTATTTTGTTATATTGATCAAAGGAGAGATGAATTGATGGCCAGAGAATCGAGCAAAATGAAAAAAAGATGGAGGCTCAAGAGAGACGAGGCGAAGGATCATGACAATGGGAAGGAGGAGGAGAGGATAGAGGAGTGGGGATGGGCGGTCAACCACAGAATGAAATTTTATAAGATTGGCATTTTAAAAAGTAAATTTTTACGTGTGTATTGGAGTTCCTTTTCCCTTGTCCACAATTGGATTTGTTTAATTTTTTTCTCCTTTGCATGTTATGATTTCTATTAGTTTAATCATCAACCACAAAATAACCAAATTTCCGATTATAGACTCGAAATATGGCTGACACTATTGGCTTCATTTAGCTCAGAAATCATGCGATGTTTTGCATACAAAGGACCGATTTTCTAAATTTTAAATTGAAGTAATTTTTATGACACGCTTTCGCTGAGCTTCTCAAGGACTGAAGATTTCGTTGTTATTAATTACGAGAAGGGATTCATTAACGATAGATAAACTTTAACAATGTTAACAATAACATATCAAACTGAGGTAAAAAAAAGTAGAGACAAAAAAATTGAAGATACATTAATCAAGCCTTAAAGATTAGTCGAGCATTAAATTTTATTTAATTAATGATATTTCATCGACAATTATTAAATCTGATCCGAATTGTTTCAGATAATGATAAGTGACTAATTTAATTTATTTATAATTTCATTACTTTTTTAAAGTAAATGATCCGAATGACAGATTTTTTTTAATAAAAGAAATGTCAGATTTTCAATAAATTTTTATATTGTTGGCGTATTGTCAAAGAGATCCCACTACTTAATTATTACATGCGACCCGCCTTACTTTCAAGTGCTTGCATCATCCTACGCTTTCAAATCTAACTCCTAAATTGGGTTTTCCTTGAAATGTAGATGGTCACACTCAAAAGGGTTAAAAGTCTGGCAAAAGAATTCCATCTTCTTTTTCTTTTCCAAGTTCATTTCTCTATCATCATGTCCTGCTTCCATCATTTTTAGATTTGAGAGAGAGAGAGAGATCTACAAGTGTCCTATCTGACTATCTCGCAATCTTTTGAGGGCAAGGGGTTGAGTGTTTGCACTCGCCAAGCATGTGATCCATCCAAAATCTCCCAAGTCTTTATTATGCGTCTCTTAATTGGTTAAAGAATAATTTTGTTTTATGAGTCTTCCGCATGCCACCATCCCAAATTGGGTTCCATATCTAGTGCCCTTGTACCCTTTTTCTTTGTTTGTGTACTTGTAATTCAAGGAATGCATCATCAAAAGGTGTCAGAAATGATCAAAATCTGGATTAGCATGATGCGCTTTTGAATTTATAGAAGTTTTTTTTTTTTTACCTTTTTTTCTTTTTCTTTTTATTTATTTATTTTTTTGAAGAAAGAAGCTTTGTCAGTGCACTAGGACTCTAGGAGACTGTAAGAGAAAGGTGCTTCCACCACAAAATTATTATTTGTGGATTGCATTTCTATGAACCATCTTTTATTACTAATATAGCCTTTTAAATAAAATGAATTTCTAAAATCAGTATGTATTATTCATTGATTTATAAAAATAATTGAATCAAAATTTTATCAGAAATTAGCGACGAGGACCAAAAAAAAAAAAAAAAAGGAGAGGAAAATAAGCAGACACAACTATATATATATATATATGAAATACAACTCGATTTTTTTTTTTTTTTACATCATCTCTTTCATTTTCTTTTGATTTTCAAGGAAACTGCTGAGATAAGTTTGTAGGGAAACGAAAATACAAGTGTATATATGTGGACTACGGTAGATATCATTTTTTTTTTTTTTGAAGGCAGGATGGCGACTACCATCCAACGATTTTCATCAAACTAAAAAAGGAGACTTTCTAATAATATATAAAAAAATAAAAAGGGAAATAAAAATAAAAAAGATAAATAGAAATATTTATAGATTTAGAAAAATAAATTAAAATAAAAATTTAAGAGGCCTTTCATAAAACTTAGAATTTAATATTACGTGTAATTTACAAAGCTCATGCAATTATTATTATATTGAAAAAGTGAACTCCCTTTATTATATATTACGTATAGGTAAACAACACGCTCGGTTCATTTTTTTTTTAACAAATCAACTAATTAATCAAGTCATGTATAATAATGTATAAGTTGTTTTAGTGGGTACACAACACACCCTTTATTCCCTTCAACCGTGGGATAACTTATACACGCACACGTACGTACGATAAGTTCGAAATACCTTGGTACCGTAAATTTCTACTTATTTACTGGAGAATAATAATGGTGATGTTACGTCAGGAGTTGAGCAATAAATCCCAGGTCTCCCTCTCTGTCATATTATAAAACTTGTTGCTAAGTTAAACAGGTCTTGTCAAGTAATTAATATCAAGTTTATATATATACAAAGTTTTTTTTTTCTGAATGAAATATATATGTAAAGTGAAATTGTTAGTTAAAACCAGTCCTGTCATGCCTTGATGTGCATCAAGTTACAATGAAGTAGTTACCTACTTTTTTTTTTGATAAACAAGTAGTTACCTACTAGAGAGCAAGACTTGAGAGGGTAGGTTTGTTGCTATACTTGGTAATATTGTGCCTGGAAAAAGAGCAAGATTTTCGAAAAGAAGGAAAATTTAAGAAATGAAAAGTTTTTCCAAGTTTCCGTTGACTAGGCGATGACACAAGCGTAACTTCATAGGTTCCTTATTTCTTTAGTAAATTAGTGACGGAACTGCAAACCGAAACAATGTCTGAGTAATGAATTCTCTCAAAGCAAAATTTATTGCCAGTCAAATCCAGAGAAGCGGTCGCATAAATAAATGATAAATGTAGTAAACATAGTCAACAATGTTGGGTGTAGAAGTGTATAATGATAAATGTAGTAAAGATAGTCAATAATGTATTACTTGGTTAGAGTGGAGGGAGTACGTACGTACAGGGATGTCAAACTGGGAAACGGCCACGGAACAGGGCAGTTTCGTTTTCATTCTGTTTCGGTAACGAAACGAAAATGCTCTTTCGTTTCCTTTCCGTTATGTAACTTATGTTAATGGAATGGAATTTCTGTTCCGTTTTGGTTCCTTGTTTCATTTTCCATTATAATAATTTCTTATATGTTCTGTTTTCCTAGCTAAAACGGTATTAGTTTTTATTCCGTTTCCGAAAACGAAACCCATCTACCCTGTCTATTTTCATTCCATTTGGATGGAATGGAATAGAAAATGTGCAAAACATTTACACCCCTAGGTACATAGAATTCACATCCTCTGCTGCGCGACACGGGCGTAGTTTTCATTCCAACTGTCCGATCCATGATGGGTGCCCCGTGAATTATACCAGATTGATAGGCTCGACAAAATTTAACCGTCAAGATCTGATCGGACAGTTAGAATGAAAACTGCGGCCCGTGCGGTGCCGGCGTAGGATTTTGGTCCTACGTACGTACGCATAAATGTGTGTGTTCAGCGGTTGAATGTAACATGAGACTAGGAGAGGCGGTGACTAGCGCGCGCTAAGTGTGTGTAGCAGAGTAGTGGCGCTAGAGTGAGTGTGGATAATTAAAATAATAAATAAATGGGATATTTATATGTCGAAAATATAATTAAAAAATGGGAATTAATTAATTAATTAATTAATTAATTATATAAGTGGCGTAGGGAAAGAAGAAGGGAGGGGGAGAGTGATGTGACGGAGAGTCGTCGCTGGAGGGAAATAGGGATGGAGAAATGATCATCACTCATGATATTAACATATATATATATATATATATATATATATATATATATATATAACTGGAATTATATTGATTCATGCATATATTGTTGCTTGGGGTTGGCTACTTGGCTCTGCACCTGCTGCTGTGCTGCATGCAGGTACCCAGCTGGTCAGGCTCGATCTGGTTTGGTCTCACAGTCTCACTATCTCAGATATGGCACCAGCCGTGAATTTAGGGGGATCATATCATATCATATCATATGGGACCCTAGCATGCTCAGCCTCATCGCGAGCTCCCCTTCTTCTTAATTCTCTTTCTCTCTTTATTTATTTATTTTTGTATCTTAAGACTTTTTTAGCCTGCAACTTGGTCCATCCTAATTAATATATAAAGGGGCAGGGATCTCTTACATTAGTCATCGCTAAATTATTTACTTATAAGTCGGAAACAAATTAAGTTGAAGCGTGCTCAAGTAATTAATTAAGCAAAATGCTTTTGAAAGCCCAAAAAATGGAAATACTTTTTTTCTTTTCATTTTCAATCAACATAAATCATATATGGAATGTCTAAATTTATTTAATTACGCGAGATAGAAGAAAAATACAAATGTTTAGCTATAGTTGTTATTTAATATTTATTATAAAGATGATTAGTAATTAACACAGTTAATTAGTTAAAGCAACAGCATGAAAGAACTTAATTAATTTGTGTTTTTATCATCTAATAATTTCAGCCAGTATCTTGTCCCACTAGGTTTCTTCTATCCATTAATTTTTCCTCGTGGAGGCTGAGTGCATACGCATGCTCACGTACGTAGCTTAATTAATCTCTGCAAATTAATTATCCTGTAGAAATTAAGAGGAGGGCATATATATATGCATGCATATATGGATGGTCACAATTGTGAACTGTAAAGTGTCACCGTACTGTGAAAGCTAGGAAACCGCGATCCAGTTAGAAATTAAAAAGTTGGAACCGGATTAATTAATTAGGATCGCCAAGGTCATCTCAAAATATATAACCCATGCATATAGCTGTCAACGGCAGCTGTTATGCCGTTTGCCGTCACGTGAAACCACTAACGAAACGGTAAGTGGCAGAGCGAAATGAAGCGTTTCAATAACAGAACGGCAAACGAAATATAGAATCGTGCCGTTTCGAACTGTTTCGTTTCGTTTTCAACAAAAATACATGTAATTTCTAAGTGGAACGAATAGTGGCACTTAAATCTTGTTTCGTTTTCTAAATGGAACGGTAAACGGTATGAAATACAATACCGTTTTCTTAACGAAACGGCAAACGAAACGACCTGTTCCGTGCCATTTCACCACGTTAGACAGCTATACCCATGCATACTTTATTTTTGGGTCAAAATCAGTACTAGAATAATTAAAAATTGGTCCTGCTTATTTAGGATGAAAAACTTTGCACTCCAAAAAGCAGTATATTAAGGAAAAAAAATATGAACGAATTAAGTTGTGCTGTACATATAATCATATATAACTAATAATTAATTAAATTAAGCTAGCCAAATCCAGCTGTAATGTAGCGCGCGTAGCCACTGTAAATAAAAAATTCTCCAAATCAAATCTAGAACAAAATTACTTCGTTACCCATCTCTCTCTCTCTCTCTCTGATCTTTTGTTAATGATTTGTCAAAAAGAGATCAGCTGTAATGTAAAAAAATAAATAAATAAATAAATGTTATCACCATGCTTCATATATATCTATCCGAGTCCCTAATGTATGTAGATGTATCCATCTATCATTCTATCTGTCCATCTATCGATCATTCATGCATTCATTCATGCTTTCCTTCAATTCAAAGTTCCTTACCCTCTCTCTCTCTCTCTCTCTCTCTCCGCCTTGTGCCTCACGCAAAGTCGCAAACCTCCACCCCCATGCTTGTCAATTTCTTCCTTTGCAACCTTTACCATTTCCCCCCAACACTTTGTTGTTACTATCTTATTATTTATTCTTTTATTATCATTTGTTGTTACATCAGGCTCAGACTAACATAAATTTCATATAGCAATGCTCCCACACACATACACACAAAAAAAAAAGGTATAGAAAGTACATAATTAATTAATTACAATTTTACCAAAATTTTCCAACAACTCTCAATAATCAATGGAAATTAAAAAAAAAACTGAAATGTCATTTTCATGCTATACAACTAATTAAAATTACATTTGAAGAAATTTTTAGCAAAATATAAAAGTTATATTTATTGTTGGAAATATGGTGTGTTTTACCACGCGAAGTGTAGTATTTTGGAATACACCCTGCTATGTCGTGTTTTGGCACGAAATGTGTTGTAATTCTCAAGAAACCTGTTTACCACACGCTGGCTAAAACATGTGATTTGTCATACTTAAATTGATAGTGTCAAGGTATGTGGCCATGCTACGTGATTTACTCATTACTAAACATGATTTCTTTTTCTCAATCAATTTTAAAAGTGTGTATTGTTGGGTTTGCTTTAAAGTCAAAGTAATAACAATTCTAGCAGATCAAATAGTAAAATTTAAAAAACATGAACTCACAGAACCATCGGTGAAATGGGCCGTTCCAGTGATGGACCGGACCGTTCCAAAACACCGAAAAAACTAAATCGAGAGCGGAAACTTACCTAATTCCATTGCTATGGCCTGAATCTTAATGTTTAGCACTTCTTGATGTCTCCTAACGTGTGTGCACCTTCACCAATGTTGTTCCACGCACCAAAGTCGGAAGAGAGGTCTTCCAAGAGAACAAGACGCGCCCTTTGATGCCTTTCGCCTAAACAAAAGCACTATCTTTCTCTAATTGATGAAATAGCTAGGGAGAGGGACAGAGGTGCTGCTATCAACGCATGTATACAATAATTCTCATGTGTATCTTGTCCCTTGGGGACCGACCCCATATTTATAGTGCTAAGGACTTCTTGGCCACAATACAATTTCATATTTCATCCATCACAAAATAGGAATTGTTTCCAAACATAACCATCTATAAAAGACAATACATCTATTGCACAAAATTTGCTATTTCATTACAGTCATATTTAGTCTATTACCATAATTAATAAAAACTTGGATACTAAATAATAATCAGCCCACAATTTAGATTGTTTCCATATAGACTCCTCAGCCTTTATGGAAATAATCTAACATGTATGTGTTGTGTTTTCGGTATCTTTTTAATCATATTATTTTTTTTATAAATTGGAGGTCAACATATTATTGTTTTAAATCAAAATCAATTTAAAAGAACAGAGTAAAATCGTGTAAAGCTGTGGCGAAGAGCGCCTCAGGCCGTCAGGCGGATCCAAGTAATCATCTATAGAACTCTGCAACAATCATGACATATACAATCCAACAAAGATTGGGAGCTATATATATGTAGCTGCAAATAGGTCAGGGAACCATAATAATTGCAATGACGCATATATCCAGCCGTGGTCGTCCTAACAATTCTAGATGATGATGAAAAAAAAAAAAAAAAAACGACTCATAATTAACTGTGTTTGACAATTTCAGATCTCCTCTGAAAACAAATGATTTCTCATGAATATAATCGGTCATTATACGCTCGCACTTTCCCCGCCTTGCTAGAAAAATTATGTCTAAATAGTAAACATCAAAACTAATTTTACTATAATTCTATTAGACTAACAACTCAAAAGATGAACATAAATATATATATTTATTTTTATTCATACATAACTTATACATAGTGTTGTTGCTAATCAAAACAAAGTGGTTTATGTGTGCGTACAGAATGCGACATTAATTAGATAGTAACAAATTATTATAATATTTGAGTTTTATATTTTGTGTTCCCTATATAATGCATGTTTTGAAAATCACGTACTCAAGTCAATCCAATTCAATTAATACAGTTAGGCGCTGCAAATACTTTTTAATCCGTGGCAAATAAGTTAACCAAATATCAAATCGAGAGTTTTTGCTTACAATTAAATTTTGCAGTTTTGTCACAGAAAAGCAATGTTATAGATATATATATATATAGTTTTGCTATGGTGAGTTGCAAGTTTGCAACTCATCAAAGGGTCCGTGAGTTGCGATCAAAACTGCTATATCTAGTTCAAAATGACCGATCCAAACCGTCTAATACGATCTCCCTATTGAAATCTCCAGACCAAAATTTATATTTTTTTAAAATTTTTAAGTATTTTTTTCGGATTTTTAAAAACTGTTGTTTTTGAACGATTCAGAACTAATTAGATTAATAATTTTCTAAAATTTTAAAAAAATACTTAAAAATTTTGAAAAAATGTAAAATTTGGTCTGTATGGAGATTTCAATAGGAAAATCGTATTAGACGGTTTGGATCGGTCATTTTGATCTAGATATAGCAGTTTTGATCGCAACTCACGGACTCTTTGGTGAGTTACCAAAGTTGCAACTCACCATAACAAAACTCTATATATATATATATATATATATATATATATATATATATATATATATATATAAATATATTAATAAGTGAGAATTGAAAAGAATAATTTAATATGGTTATGTTAGAAGGGAAGAAGACATAATTAATTAAAAGAGAGCAGAAGTGGACCGACAGGGGCTTAGTACTCGACCCCTTGCTGCCACTGCTACTATTTCCTTTTTCGAATAAAAAAGAATCCTTGTATCATATCATTATTAATTAATTATATCAATATTTCACACTTCCTCTGCCCGAATGCCCCTCCCTTCTCTTATAAAGTCTTAATTAAACAATCTGCAAAAGTAGGCTCCCTCCCTTCCTCTCTCCAGCTATTGCTAAGCTAACCCATTCCAAGACTCAATCTCTCTCTGGTGCACTGCAGCACTGGTGCTGCTAGCCTGCTAGCTGTACTATAAAAAGGGCCGCAGTGCCTCTCATATTCTCTGCACCATTTCATATCTAACTCCTCCATCTTACTTACATAGTCACATCTCTTCTTTTTCTTGCTTCTAACGGATAGAAGAGATCGAGACTGTAATGCGATTGGGAGAATAGGTCCTTGATGGAGAAGCAGGGCACGTGCAAATTAAACCCTACTTCTCTCTCTTGTATTAATTAATTGTTACATACAATACAATACGAAGGGAGTCGGAGATGGATTAATTATTTAATTGCACGCGCTCCCCTTCTCCACCATGGCCTGCTCTCCTCTACCTCCTTAATTTCTCAGAGATCAGCATGCATGTCTACTTTCCCAGGTGTGTGTGTGTGTCTATATATATATAGACCTTAAAGAACTATCTTGCGATCTATATCGCTGCCATGTACATAACCATCTTCTTCTTCTTCTTTTTTAAACAAAAACAAAATTGCAGATGCAATATTTAGCTTAGTTTAAATTTTTGAAATATAAGTTTTGGTTTCGCGGTTTCTTTTTGAAGGTTAGTTTTCACGTGAGAATTTTTTGATTTCGCATTTTAAGGCAACGTAATTTGAGTGAAGATCGTAAGTCTAAAATCCAGCAGGAGGATCTTTTATAGACATTAGTTTATAGTTAAACTTTTAAAAATAGGTTCATCTTTATCTAAAAAGAGTAATAATAAATTTACAGATCTGTGATTTTAAATTTTATTGCTCTCGAATCTTTTTTAAATTTTGCAAGCATTTTAATTTTATTTCAATTAACGTGCGTAATGGTGGCCAGTAATTATTAGCTAGCATTTACAAAAATTTTTTAAGATCAATTAAGTAAACATGTAGTAAAAAAAAAGGTTAATTGATTTAATGATCTGTTATATTTAATTTTTTTCTGTTCTCGACTCTTTTAATGTTTTTTACTTCAATAAATTTACTGTTGACCGGTAATTACTAGGAGTTTTGACGTTCTATTAAGTTGAAGATATAGTCATTGAATTTCCTTAGTCCAATAATGCGTCGGTCGTTCATTTAAAGTTTTCAAGTTCTTTTCTTTCTTTTTTCTTTTTTTTTTTCGGTTCTCTAGCGTGACGAATAAAAGTATTATTGCTTTTCTTATAAATATTAATTTCAGAAGCAGAATGTGCCACTATTTGAATTTGATCCTTACATTTTGTTGCATCTTTTTATTTGCACAATTTGTAAGTCAGTCAGAATATTAATGTGTCAAATTAATGACTATATATATTTCAGCATTTTCTTTAATTTGTGTGTGGCTAGTGTATATATATGTATTGCTGTCCGATTGGTTTTAAATGTTTAAAAATTGACTTCTCATTAAAGTGTTATTCGATTCTTATTCTGCTGGCGCTGATTGGTGGGGTCCAACTGTAAATCAAATGTGCACTTTATGCACGTCATTTTGCAACTGAATTCTGTGAACATCTATGGTACTTGTTTGAACTCATTTACAGCGTGTAATTAAAGATGGGGAATAAAATGTGGCACTAATTAAATTCTTTCCTTCCAATATTAATTGTTTCAGTCGTCATGACTCATTACTCGTGATTCCATGTATTATCATATGTGTCTTGTCCATTGCCTCGTGAAAAGCATTCAGTACTGTATTTAGTAGCTACCTTCATCTGTATTATTTTCCGTAAAATTAGACAAATCATACAAGTTGTACTGTATCCGTTCTGCCCTTGTATATAACATACAGGGAAATTATGATGTATGCTTGTTAGCTAGGATGGAAAATTTCTACGAATTAAGTATGAATAATTTGTATAAATTATGCGTTTGAATCTTTTAATTGTTCATATTTTTCTACGTACTTAATACATAATTAAAATGATGAACTTCCATTAGCTAAGAAACTGGGACGCAATTTTTTTCCGTATTTTGCATATTTGCTACTGACAGATCATATTTGATCAACAAGCATAAGCAATTTCATTTTGTCGTTATATATTGTACACTGGTAGTTTAACACTTAGTTTGTCAGCCTTGTACGCGTATTAAGTATAATAAATTGTGTTTATTTTTGTATAGTTTCCGTCATATGCTAATTGTTTGATAATTAACAAATTTTATTGAAAGAGTACGTAGAGGCGTAGAGCAGAGCGGAGAGAGAAAACTTTTCACGGCGAGCTTACATTAATTGTTGTTGGCTAAATGTAATATTAAATAAATAAATTCCATGTAGGTTTGTGCTGAACGCAATTAAGCCATGCATGCAGAGAGAGAGAGGGACATGTAGATTAATTCTGCAGATGACTAGCTAGGCGGCTAGGCTTGGTGTTCTCCCCTGAATCTACAATCTGTCCATATATATGTCATATGTTCCTGATGCTCGTGTTAGTGCGCGCACCTAGTCTAGGAAAGAAATTAATTAATGACGGGGTCAGAAAAATATATAATTAAGCAAACACTTCAAAATTCAAACTTGAATAATAATATTTTGAATACGCGATGATCCGTACGTCAAACTTACAAAAAGTTATAAACAATATAAATCTTCTACTCACACTCTCACTACGCCAAAAAACAATTTTAGCACCGCAACACTAAGATCGGTTTTTAAAAAATCCGGTTCTAAAAATATTCAGTGGCAATTTTGATATTGTCAGAATTTTATTTTCGATTTTTATAAAAAATCGGTCCTATAGAGTTCTCAAAAATCAACCGAAAAATAAGTTTTTTTTCGGACCCATTTTTTTTATAAAAAACCGGTCTTAAAAATTGGCAGATTTTTCCTTTTATCTCCTTCCATCATTGATTGTTCTGGTCGCGCATTCAATTCATGGCTATTTTTTTTCTCTAAAAATCGAGTCTTATTTTCTCTCTAAAATCAAACAAAAAAAAAAAGCTAAAAATCTAGAAAAAATCTGAAAAATTGAAAAATCAATAGAGAAAGCAAAGGAGATAAAAAAGAAGCTAAAAAAATTTATTTTTGAGGTATATTCTTTAATTATTCAGTATTTTATTTATTATTTATTAATTATGCAAATTTTGCTCTTTTTTATTGATTTTTTTCATTTTGATTTGATAAAATAGAAAGATGAAGAGGAAGAGAAGGTTATTCTATTGAAGAGAAAGAGGAAGAAAAGATAATTTCGGTAATTTTCTATTTTAACCCTCAATAATTTCAATTCGGTAATTTACCGATTTCTATATGCATATATATATCATTTGACATTTGCATATATTAGTTGTATTGTCATATAGGACTAAATTTGTTAGAATTTGTACTATTTTAAGTCGTGCTCGTCCGAAATTAATCCATTAGGAATTAATCTCGGATAGTACTCTTGTCTCATTTAGGACAGCGAGTTGTACGTTAGATGCAAGTTGTTGTCTGAGAAAAATTCGACGTCATTTCCCCTTATGTTTCCAACAGATACGTACACACGAGCAATCGTGTGTTGACGTATTCAGAAAATATAAGAAAAAATGCTGTCGAATTTTTCTTAGACAACAAATTGCATCTAGCGTACGCTCGCTAATGAGACAAAAGTATCCAAAGAGTGGGCTAGGATGGTAACCGGTCCAAAAACCTAATGTAATGCATTGAACCTATAAATTCCAATTCCTGACTTTTGGATATACATTTCTATCTATACAGATGGATCAGAGGGAGAAGTACATGTATGAATATTCAAAGATATCAGGTGAATTTATTGGAGTTGTTGAAGATTTCTCAAAATATGCAGAAGAAAATCGAATGTTAATTAGAAAGTCCAGAATTCTATGTCCCCGTAAACGTTGTGTTAACTTACAGAGACATGATAGTATAAAGATTAGATCACATTTGATTGAGCGTGGATGGATTTGTTGGAGATATGTCCTATAAGCCAATCTTTATCTGGCTACTTCTATACTTTATGTTATTGATGATATTTGATCATTTGTTCCTTGATTTATTTATTGGCAGTTCATTCAGGTTGAGTATCTGAATTGTGGATCACTGTGTTTCATTTATGACTAAATGACAATAATAAATCAAAAGCTGTCCATAGTCTTGATAATTAACAGGGGACATTAATTATCATATAAGACTAGTATGCAAGTTAAGTGATGATTAAGTTCTACAAATCATAAGTAAGGAGTTACTAACTTAATTGCATATGTATATGTTACTGGAACATAGTACATGACTTGATCCAATGAAATAAATATATGGATTGTGTTATGTATTATTATTTATTTCATATGTGTTTGATTCTAAGTTTGAGATGGTTCAGTTTTTCCACATGAGGATATGTTCTATAAATATCGTCTAACGCTGATTCCTGATAAGGGCTGCTATACGGACTTTATTTATATTCTCTTGAATTGTGCGGGGAAAAACTGTTCATCAAGACAACCGTATGTCCCTCATTAGTTTATCTAGTGAGCGATGATATCTACTGGGTCCATTGATGGAGATGGATTGTTTGCTAGCAACTTGTGCAATCATCTCTAGATCAAGAAACGTATAATCTGCAAGAATGACACACTCCTATCTTGGATTATACAAGAATATCATGTGACATAAGAATCAAAACAATAAGATACTCATTTCTTATGCAGGATTGAAGTACTGTATTGGTACAGTATTTATTTATACAAATTGGGAATCATAACGTGTTGCTAGATACCGATTATGATTATTGGAAATAAATAGCGATCTATTTTTCATGACCAACATAGCATAAATCCTCAAAGGGTCACACAAATAGATTTTTGACCATCCGTGGATTATTTATTTGGTTGCATTATGGAATGCAATAATATGATATGTTGACTGATTAATTATGTGCCGTTGCGAACCGTCATAATCAATTAAGTCAAATGGATCATATAGAAATGAATTAATGTATATTCTAATCCTTAAATAATTATCAAGGTGTTGATAATTAATTATGTTCAACATAAATTAATTAAAGTAATTAATTTTGAGCTAACGGGTCTATATTTAAATGGTAAATTAAAGGTCCAACTTGAGAGCAATTTATTGGGCCTCTAATTAAATGAATTAGAGATCAATTAATTGAATTGATAAAATCCAATATAGCCCATATACATGGCTGGCCATACAAGGGCATATTTGTCCATTAATTGTTGTGGAATGGTTGCCTTTATAAGGAGCTTTTGGAGAGAGAAAATAAGAAGAACACACCATTTTCTTTACTCTTCTTCCTCCTTCCACCTTGCCTGAAATTTAGAGGAGAAATTTCAAAATTTCTCTCTTCATTTCTTGCTCTATTTCATCTCATTAAGCTTATGTGTTGAGCACCTCTTGCCTCCATACAATTAAATAGTTAATTAAGGCAAAGAAAGGAAGGGATTAGGCTAATTACTTGTCTACTAGCATAAACTTGTGATTTTGGTTAATACCTTGATGGACTCGAGACCAAGCAAGGTGGTGGTGCCGGTGAACTCGTCATCGTCTCCAAGAGAAAGGATTCGAGCCTCGCGGATACGATTTCGCGAGAGGTAAACCTCATACGCCCTCACGTAGTGTTAAATTGCTCAAATAGCTAGATCCTTTATTTGCATGCTCTTTTAAGCGTTATTAATGAGTAATAAAATTAAAATTGAGCGTTGCATATCTTTCTAATAGTGGTATCAGAGCGTAGGCTGCTATTTGAGCATTTTACACTTAATTAAAGTGAGAAATTCGTAATTAATTAAGTTAATTAGTGATGTGCATGCTTGCTGTTTCTGAAAAAGCTATTTTTCTGCCTTGTTGCTTGTTTTTCGTAGTGTAAAACTTTCTGGAATATTTTTTTTCTTTTGATGGAGATTGTAGATCTACGAGTTATGCTTCTTTTCCCACTGGATTTACCTTGATTCGATTAAAAATGAATTTTTGGTGAATTAAACGGTAACGGTGCGCAGATCTAGAATTCTGCTGCACAGTTCTGTTGTTGTGGCTAGTGACAAATAAGTTTGTACATAAAGTATCTGTAAATTTTTGCTAGAATTAATCTAGACTTGATGCTCTTTCTGAATATGTAAATTTTGTTGCATGTTTCAGATTTTATGTGGGTGTTCAAGTGTGAAAAAAAAAGTTGTTGGATCAGTTTTTTCAAACAAACTGATTGTTTTGAGAAACTGCACTTATTGAGAAAATTTTATGAAAAAGTGTTTGAAATGAATTGTTCCCCTTTAAGTCTGGAATCTGTGAAAATTAATTTCATACAGTTTCATTGAGATTTGGTACTTCAACTAGGTGAAAACTTTTCAGTCGTCGGTCTGTTTGAGAACAGAGCTAGTTACTTGCATGGCATTTAACTTGACTATTTTGAATAGACCTTGTTATTTTTCTTTTCATGGATTGATAACCAAGTGCATGTAGTATTTTTCTATGTAAATTTTTTTCTGGAAAAATATCAAAGAGATGATCATGCAGGCCAAAAGGTTGAGACTAAAACAGAATTTCTCTCTAACGGTGCTTCGCGCACAATCTGAGAATTTGTCTTTTTTAGTTCTCTCTGATGGTAAATGATCTCTTCTTGAAATATTTACAGGTAGTTATACTCATAGTAAGGAGTTTTCTGGATTTATTTCGGATTTTTTGGAGACCGAAAAAAAAAGTCGAATTTTATCGGGTCCCAAATTACGTATTTTAATTAGTTAAAATATATTTTAATTAATCAATTAGTTGAAATGTTAATTAGAACACTCCTTAAATACCCTCCTTTCAGTTTTAGAATGTTGAATTAAATTTCAAAAGGGTTTAAACAAACTTGTTGTTAAAATTAAACCTTCTTTGCATTTGAAAAAAGCGAGCAACGAGCATGCACAAAGACTCTAATTAATAAGGTTAATTAGGAACAAGTGAACATGTATATTGTATATGTGCTAACTTTGTTTTGTAGGAGGATCGTGGGTTTAGTATGGCTCAAGATTTCAATGCCTTGTGTGTTGTAATTGTATGTATGCATGTGAATGATTGTGTGTAAGGTCGTTGGTGTCATTATTAATTAATTTGGATTAATTTTTTAATGTAACTTGTGAGGCTTGCATACCCCTAAAGATTAGGAGGGAATTAGAAATATTTCACATGTATTTATTTCTATTAATTATTAGATAGGATCTAAATAATTAGTGGAGAGGGTTTGAATAGATTACTCTTGCTACATAGAGATGCGGCGAAACTAATATGCAAACAGGAGCCATACAAACCGACAACAATGCTTGAGATGCTAATTATGTGATTGTTTTGAATATGCTGTGAATTGTCATAGGATAGGTACGGGTGTATGTTGACACGACCACCAAGCAAAATCACATAATGATTGTCCCAATTAATTTGATTAAGCCGACCGCCCTCCTTCTCTCTATCCCCTTCACGTCGCTTTCCTTCTCATGACGCGGTCCGCCCAAGCGGACGTCATGGTTGTCATGCGATAGTCGGGGTACAAATAAAATGATTTGTAAGGAGCAAATAGAGAGAGGTTGCTTATCGATTGACCTAACTAGAGTTTGGACATCGGGGCGAAGTTCGCGACGCAAACCAAGAATCATAGTTGTATGATTGGTTATGAACCTACCTTATCTAGTCGGGTTGGGTGACGTGCCATAATAGGTCCAACTTGACGAAAATAGAGATCTTGAAAATTCATTACATTTAGGGACATAATTTAGTGTAATGAAAGTTTTACTTTATTGAAAATTAAAACAAAAAGCATAAACTAATTAACCTTTAATTGAAAATTGTTGTAGATGTCTTCTCATTCGTCTTTCTCGCTACGTTCTCTCTTAGAGAAGGAGAAACTCGCCTTCAATGGTGCCAATTTCTTGAATTGGCACCGCAATCTTAGGCTGGCCCTTCGGTTTGAGAAAAAAGAGTATCTCCTTTCCACTCTTTTGCTCTTGGCTCCCAAGTCGGATGCCACCCAAGAGGTCAAGGATTCCTACGACAAGTACATCTTGGACGACATGGAGATGTCGGTTTTGATTGTGGCAGTCATGGAGTCTGAACTCCAAAAGAAGTTCATGGACAGTGGCTACGGTATGTTTGACATCGTCTCTCGTCTCTCCACCATGTTCCAGACCAAGGCCCGCACCGAAAGGGCTAGACTGATCAAGACCGTCGCCAATACTCGATTGGCCGAGAGTCATGAAGTCGGGCCACACGTAATGAAGATAACGGGGTTGTTTCGGCAGCTAGAAAGGCTTGACACGCCCTTCCCGTCAGGGGCGGTTCAAGACTTCATTCTCAACTCTCTTCCTCACAGTTTCACGGGGTTCATTGTGAACTACCGCATAAATGGCATGGACAAGAGTTTGGACGAGCTCCAAAACATGCTTATCGAAACTGAGGAGAGCCTTAAGAAAGAGAAAAGGCCGAGGGATGTTCTTGCGGTGAGCGACAAGAGCAAGAAGAACAAGAATAGATCCCGCAGAAACAAGAAGGACAAATGGCTGGTGACGCCCCAAGGTTTCACCAAAGGAGTTCCCGAGGGTTCTAGGCATAAGAAGAACCTGGCCTCTTGTGACACGGTTTGCTACTATTGTAGTGGCAATGGCCACTGGAAGAGGAACTTCCCCGAGTAACTTGCTGACAAGAAGGCAGGAACTGTCTGGCCTTCAACCTCAGGTATATTTGTCATTAAAACCCTTCTCGCTACCTCAAGCACTGACTGGATATTTGATACTGGTTCGTGTGCTCGCATTTGTTGAAATGTGTATGCACTAAAGAGTAGGAGGCGGCTCGAGAAAGGAGAAATTCAACTCCGCGTCGGTAACGGCATGTGCGTCTCAGATATGACCGTTGTGAGCGTAGAGATTACTTTGCTTTCTGATTTTGTTTTGGAACTTACAGATGTTTATGTAGTTACTTGTATCACTTGAAACATAATTTTTATTTCTTGTTTGGACATGGATGGTTTTGATGTAATAATAAAGAACAAGTGTTGTACTTTATTTCGTAATGATGTTTGTTATGGTGTTGCGCATTTATTGAATGGTCTTTATGTGCTTGATACTAACGAACATGTTTTGAGCGTTGAACGTGACAATATAAAACGTAAAATTTCACATGAAAATGCAACTTTGATGTGGCATTGCCGCTTAGGTCATATCAACGAGAAACGCATCAAGAGATTACATACTGTTGGTAATTTGGATCAATTCGCTTTCGAGCCAATTGACACATGCGAGTCTTGTTTGATGGAAAAGATGACCAAAGCGTCTTTTACCAACAAAAGTATAAGGATAAATGGCTTATTAGACCTCGTACATACTGATGTATGCGGACCTATGAACATTTGTGCACGTGGAGGTTACTCGTACTTCATTACTTTCACCGATTATCATAGTTGATACGGGTATATATATTTGATGCGGCCAAAGTCTGAATCCTTTGAAAAGTTCAAGGAATTCAAGAATGAAGTTGAGAACCAACTTGGTCGAAAGATCAAGGTCTTGCGTTCCGATCGAGGTGGCGAGTACTTGAGTCATGAGTTTGGTGATTATCTTAAGGAGTGTGAAATAGTTCCACAACTCACTTCATCGAGAACACCACAGTGGAATGGTGTATCCGAAAGGAGGAATCGAACTTTGTTAGACATGGTTCGATCGATGATAAGCCAAGCTGATTTGCCTAAGTCGTTTTGGGAATATGCACTAGAAATCGCAGCTTTTACTCTAAACCGTGTTCCGTCAAAGTCCGTTGAGAAGACGCCACATGAGCTTTGGTTTGGTCAGAAACCAAGCATGTCGTTTCTCAAAATTTGGGGTTGTGAAGCTTATGTGAAAAGACTAATGAGCTATAAGCTTAGACCCAAATCGGACAAGTGTCATTTCGTAGGATACCCTAAGGAAACGAAGGGTTACTACTTCTACAACCGCAGCAAGAACAAGATAGTTGTTGCTCGTTATGGTGTATTCTTAGAGAAAGAGTTTCTCGCAAGAAGAAGTAGTGGGAGTGATGTGGTTATTAAAGAAATTCATGAACCACCGCAAGATGTGCCTCAAACAGGAAATCTTGTGATTCCCAATATGGTGCCAAACGAGGTAGTAGCCAAATCTATTCCACAAGCCGTTGCGGAAGAAGTTCTGGAGCATGCTCCCCCAAATGATAACTCGAACATATCGCGAGTCGATAGTACTCAAGTTACTCCCACAATCGAGGCTCAAGAACAAAGTCCACAAACCGTTGTGGAACAAGTTCAAGAACCTCAAACATCGATTCTACGAAAGTCAACGAGGGAAAGTCGTCTACCCGAAAGGTACTTGGGTTTACACGATGTTCTCGTCATTGTGAATGACGAACTTTTGACTATTAAGAACATGAAAGATAAATCCGACTCCAAGAAATGGCTTAAGGCCATGGAATCCGAGATGCAATCTATGTATGACAACAAGATATGGACCTTAGTTGACCTTCCCGACAGAGTAAAACCCGTTGAGAACAAATTGATCTTTAAGAGAAAGGTCGACATGGATGGCAACTTGACTATATAAAAGGCACGGCTGGTTGCGAAAGGTTATTGGTAAGTTCATGGTATTGACTGTGAAGAAACCTTCTCGCCCGTTGTTATGTTTAAGTTAATTCGGATTTTATTAGCAATTGTCGCATTTCATGACTATGAAATATGGCAAATGGATGTCAAAACCGCCTTCCTAAATGGCAATTTGGAAGAAGATGTGTATATGACACAATCTGAGTGCTTTGTGGATCCAAAGAATGCTAATAAGGTATGCAAGATTCAAATGTCCATTTATGGATTGAAGCAAGCATAAAAGAGTTGGAATAAGCGCTTTGATGAAGAGGTCAAGCAGTTGAACTTCATTCAAAGCGAAAAGGAACCTTGTGTTTACAAAAGGTTTAGTGGGAGCATGGTTGTGTTTCTTGTTCTGTACGTTGATGATATACTCTTGATCGGGAATGATATTCTCGAATTGAATATAGTGAAGACCTCATTGAAGAAGGTGTTTTCAATGAAGGACTTGGGCGAAGCCGCCTATATTCTAGAAATCAAGATCTATAGAGATAGATCTAGAATGATGATAGGTTTGAGCCAAGATGCATATATTGACAAAATGTTGATAAAACACAAGATGACTTGTTTCAAGAAATGATATTTGCCTATGTCACATGGCATACACTTGAGTAAGACTCAGTGTCCGAACACCAAGGAAGATAGGAATTACATGGGGGCAATTCAAGTATCCATCTGTCGTTGGTTCGATCATATATGCCATGCTATGCACTCGCCCCGATGTGACATATCCGATTAGTGTGACTAGTCGATTCCAAGCCAACTCTGGCATGCCAAACTAGACTGCAGTCAAGAATATCCTCAAATATCTAAAGAGAACAAATGATAGCATTCTTGTGTACGGTGGAGACCAAGAGCTCGTTGTAAGTGGTTACACCGATACTAGTTTTCAGACCGACTGAGATGACTCAATGTCACAGTCTGGCTTTGTATTTCTGCTTAATGGTGGTGCTGTGAGTTGGAAGAGTTCCAAGCAAGATACCACAGCCGATTCCGTACCGAATCAGAATACTTAGCGACTGGTGAAGCAGCGAAAGAAGCCGTTTGGATCAAGAAATTTTTGACCGAACTGGAGGTGGTTCAAAGCATCTCATGTCCAGTGGATCTCTACTGCGACAACACGGGAGCCATAGCTCAGCCTAAGGAGTCTAGGTCTCAACAAAAGACCAAGCACATTCTACGACGATTCCATCTTATCCGTCAGTTTGTGAATGATGGATGGATCAAGGTTAAGAAAGTGAACGGTGCCGCGAACACAGCGGACCCTCTGACAAAACCTCTATCTCGAGCCGCACATGAGTTGCATGTTGCATCTATTGGGATTAGACGCATGCCTGAGTGGCTTTGAGTTGTATTTTTTACTTTTGAGGCTTTAGTATGAGACATGTATATATTTTGATATTACATTGAGTACTATACACTGGCTAGAAGTCACTGTTGATTGACTCTAGACCAAGTGGGAGATTGTTGGAGATATGTCTTAGAATCCAATCTTTATCTGGCTACTTCTATAGTTTATGTTATTGATGATATTTGATCATTTGTTCCTTGATTTATTTATTGATAGTTCATTCAGGTTGAGTATCTGAATTGTGGATCACTGTGTTTCATTTATGACTAAATAACAATAATAAATCAAAAGCTGTCCATAGTCTTGACAATTAACAGGGGACATTAATTATCATATAAGACTAGTATGCAAGTTAAGTGATTATTAAGTTCTACAAATCATAAGTAAGGAGTTACTAACTTAATTACATATGTATATATTACTGGAACATAGTACAGGACTTGACCCAATGAAATAAATATATGGATTGTGTTATGTGTCATTATTTATTTCATACGTGTTTGATTCTAAGTTTGAGATGGTTCAGTTTTTTCACATGAGGATAGATTCTATAAATATCGTCTAACGCTGATTCCTGATAAAGGCTGCTATACGGACTTTATTTATGTTCTCTTGAATTGTGCTGGGAAAAATTGTTCATCAAGACAACCGTATGTCTCTCATTAGTTTACCTAGTGAGCGATGATATCTACTGGGCCCATTGATGGAGATGGATTGTTTGCTAGCAACTTGTGCAATCATCTCTAGATCAAGAAACGTATAATCTGCAAGAATGACACACTCATATCTTGGATTATACAAGAATATCATGTGACATAAGAATCAAAACAATAAGATACTCATTTCTTATGCAGGATTAAAGTACTGTATTGGTACAATATTTATTTATGCAAATTGGGAATCATAACGTGTTGCTAGATACCGCTTATGATTATTGGAAATAAATAGCGATATATTTTTCATAGCCAACATAGTATAAATCATCAAAGGGTCATACAAATAGGTTTTTGACCATCCGTGCATTATTTATTTGGTTGCATTATGGAATGCAATAATATGATATGCTGATTTATTAATTATGTGCCGTTGCGAACCGTCATAATTAATTAAGTCAAATGGATCATATAGAAATAAATTAATATATATTCTAATCCTTAAATAATTATCAAGGTGTTGATAATTAGTTTTGTTCAACATAAATTAATTAAGGTAATTAATTTTGAGCTAAGGGGCCTATATTTAAATAGTAAATTAAATGTCCAACTTGAGAGCAATTTATTGGGCCTCTAATTAAATGAATTAGAAATCAATTAATTGAATTGATAAAATCCAATATAGCCCATATACATGGCTGGCCATACAAGGGCATATTTTTCCATTAATTGTTGTGGAATGGTTGCCTTTATAAGAAGCCTTTGTGTGACCCTTTGAGGATTTATGTTATGTTGGCCATGAAAATAAATCGTTATTTATTTTCAATAATCATAAGCGGTATCTAGCAACACGTTATGACTCTCAATTCACATAAATAATGTACTGATACAAATATTCAAATCCTACATAAGAAATAAAAGTATTTCCTTGTCCGATTCTTATGTCACATGATATCATCGTATAATCCAAGATATGAATGTGTCATTCTTGCAGATTATACGTTTCTTGATCTAGATTTGATCGTCTAGTTACGCGCATACGATCCAACTCCATCAAGGGGCCCAAACAGATATCATCACTCACTAAGTAAATTAATGAGGGACATACGATTTTCTTGATGAACAACTTTTCCCCGCACAATTCAAGAGAACATAAATAAAGTCCGCATCGTAGTCCTTATCAGGAATCAACTGTATACGATATTTATTGAACCTATCCTCATGTGGAAAAGTTGAACCATCTCAAACTTAGAATCAAACTCAAATGAAATAAACAATGACACATAACACAATTCTTATGTTTATTTCATTGGGTCATGTCCTGTACTATGTTCCACAACATATACATATGCAATTAAGTTGGTAACTCCTTACCTATGATTTGTAGAACTTAATCATCACTTAACTTGCATACTATTTTTTTATGATAATTAATGTTCCTTGTTAATTATCAAGATTACGGACGATTTAGATTTAATACTGTCATTTTAATAAATGATCCACAGAGATCTACAATTCAGATCGTCAACCTGAATGATCTGTCAGTAATAAACTCTAGGAACAAATGATTAAATATCATCAATAACGTAAACTAAAAAAATAAGTCATTAAATATTGACTTCTAGGACACAACTCCAACCTGGATGACAATACCTACATACATCCGGTAGGTTTTGCATGGGAAAAAGTTGGAAGATCTTTTAAATATTTGGACTAGCAATTTTAATGGATTTGATTCAGAAAATAGTGTACAAAATGATTGGGGGGCTGATGTAAGGAATGAGATATTTGTGGATGAAAATGTAAGTCAAGAACAATATTGTGAAAATGATAATGTAGAAAATGATTTGGATGAAATGATGAATGAAATACCAGATGGTTTTATTGATGAGGTTCCTGATATTTTTCAAAAATTGAATGAAAACTCTTATATACGGTTATATCCCGGTTGTAATGAGGATAAATTCTCAAAAATTAAAACTGTTTTTAAACTTTATAACCTGAAAGCCAAGAATAATTGGAGCGATAAAAATTTCACATCTTTGCTCGGTCTTTTACAAGAAATGCTTCCAGCAGAAAATACATTGCCAGATACATATTATAAGGTAAAAAAATTACTATGTACTTTGAATATGGCAGTAGTGAAGATTTCAGTATGTCCGAATAATTGCATACTGTTTCAGAATGAGTACGATAATCTTAATAAATGTCCAATGTGTAATGCATCACGGTACAAACTAAGGGACGATCATTTGGAAGATGATGAAGACAGTTGTAAAAATAGGCCTGCTGTGAAAATATTGTGGTATCTGTCGATAATACCAAGGTTTGAGCTTCTCTTCAATAATTCAAGAGATGCTCAACTACTGAGGTGGCACGCAGAAGGCAGAAAGAGAGATAAAATGATCAAACATCCTGCGGACTCACTTCAATGGATGAACATAGACAGTAATTTCAAGGATTTCGATTGTGAATCTAGGAATTTGAGATTGGGATTATGCACAGATTGGATGAATCTTTATGGTCTCATGAGAAGCAATCGCAGCGTATGGCCAGTTTTATTGGTTATTTACAACATTCCTTCCTGGTTGTGCATGAAAAGAAGATATCTGATGATACCATTGCTCATTTTCGGTCCAAAATAATCAGAAAATGATATAGATGTGTACTTGACCCCGTTAATAGAAGACCTTGATATGTTGTGGAAGGACGGAGTAAAGGTATTTGATGCTTATTTCAAAAGTTATTTCACCCTACGTGCGATGGTATTTTGCACGATTAATGATTTTTCCGCTTACGGAAACTTGTCAGGTTATAGGAACAAATGAGATAAGGCATGTTCTATTTACGAGTAGGAAATACATTCTGTATGGTTATCTAATTGTAGGAAGAATGTCTACTTGGAACATCGTAGGTTCCTTAACCGTCATCACTGCTACCGCCGGACTGATTGCAAAATCATATTTGATGACAACACCGAAACCCGACGGGCAACAATACCAAGAAGCGGAAGACAGATATATGAGGAGGTGAAGGATCTTAAAATCAAATTGGACAAACCATTTGCGAAGAAAATTTCGGATGGCAATTAGAAGAAGAAGTGTGTATTTTAGGACCTTAAATACTGGACGTATTTGGATGTTAGGCATTATCTGGATGCGATGCACATCATTAAGAACATTTGTGAATCTTTGATTGCTTTGGTTTTAAATGCCCAAGAAAAAATAGACAGTGCTAATGTGAGGAAAAACATGGTCGAAATGGGAATACGACTGGACCTAGCCGCAAAGCCAGATACTAGTAAGAAACAAGATTGTTACCCGATGCAGTTTACACTTTGACAAGAAAAGAGAAACTCAGTTTGTTGGAGTGCTTGAAGTTTATCAAGATTCCGACTGGTTATGCCTCAAATATCTCAAGAAAGGTATCAATCAAGGAAATGAAATTAATTGGAATGAAATCGCACGATTATCACATGCTGTTGATCCAGTTGCTTTTCGATTGCAATTCGAGGATATTTTAAGGAAAAAATTCGGAACTCCATCACTAAGTTGTATTTTTTTTCTTCAATGAAATTTGCTCCAAAGTGATTGATCCTGAAAAACTGACTAAGTTAGAAACTGATGCTTATTAGACCATATGCGAGCTGGAGATGCACTTTCTCCCATCATTTTTTATTATAATGGTGCATTTGACCATTCATTTAGTCAGGAAGATCAAGTGGTGCGGTCCGATATTTTTGCGGTACATGTACCCTTTTGAAAGAGGAATGAGACAAATGAAAAGGTTAGTCCGAAGCAGATTTCGATCCGAAGGAAGAATAGTCGAAGGATATGTGGCCGAAGATATTATTGATTTCTATACTAATTATGTAGATAGATTAAAACCTATTGGCCTGCCCAAGAATCGGCACAAAGGTAGACTCCTTGGAAAAAGTATACTTGGTTTGAAAATAATTACAGTGGATCTTGAAAGAAGAGAAAAAACACATCTTAAAATTTTCCAACAAATCGCCGTTGTGGCTCTTTATGTGGATCAACATACAGTAGAGTTGCGAGAGCAAAATCCTCACAAAGGTGAAAATTGGATCACCAATGAGCACAACAAACTGTTTGTAAATTGGTTCAGAAAGAAAGTGCGATTATCCTCGTCCGAGAATGAAACTGTGAAATACCTTGCGAATGTGTACACCTATCAAGGGTACAACTTGAATGGATTCACCTGGTATACAAAAAAACAAGATGGAAAAAGCACAATACAAAATAATGGAGTCACAATAGAAACCATATCAAGTGATGGCAAGTCATCAGAGACGTATTATGGGTGGATCGAAAAAATCTAGGAACTTGATTATAATGCATTCAAGATACTTGTGTTTGAATGTAAATGGATCCTCAAGGGTGGAGTCAAAAAAAAGAAAAATTCTGAAATAACAACCGTTGATTTCAAAAAGTTAGGATATACATACGACCCTTTCATAATTGCAAACAAACAAGCAATGCAAGTTTTTTATATTGTTGATCCACCCGACATCTCACGACATGTGGTTCTTTCGGGAAAAAGGCGCATTGTCAACGTTGAAAATGTCGTAGACGAAGAAGAATATGACCAATTCGATGAAATAGAATCATTCTCCACAGGTATAATATAATATAATTAATCTCAATTAATTGCATGAAATTCTATTAATTATTGAATTAATTTGGTATCCACACTATTATATTATATTCACAGGAATCGATGGAACGCCGCTACCAGCTGAAGAGCTAGCAACTAATTTGCGTGTGGATCGCCAAAAAGCAGGCGTGTGGGTAGCTCGACCAAAATCACCAAGGAATAAAGGAAATTGAGTTATATATATATATATATATATATATACATGCATGTAGCATTTCAATTGGAATCGAATTTTTAAAAATTTTTAAGTATTTTTAGGAACTTTTTACTTATTTTAGTTCTTTCAAGATAGTTAATTTTTTTTTAATTTTATGATATATTTTGTTTTATTAAAAATCATAAAAAAACGGAAAGGGAAAAAACAAAAAAACAAATATTTCGGATTAATTTTTAAGACCGATTTTTTAATAAAAAATCGGTGTTAAATATTAATCAGAAAAATATAATACATAAATTTTAAAGTTTTTAAAATAATTTTATGATATATTTTATTTCATTAAAAATCACAAAAAAACAGAAAGGGAAAAAAAATTTCTGATTAATTTTTAAGACCGGTTTTTTAATAAAAAACTGGTCTTAAATATTAATCAGAAAAATATATTACATAAATTTTAAAGTTTTTAAAATAATTTTGTGATATATTTTGTTTTATTAAAACGCACAAAAAAAAAATAGAAAGGGAAAAAACAAAAAAAAATTCGGATTAATTTTTAAGACCGGTTTTTTAAAAAGCCAATCTTAAATATTAATCAGAAAAATATAATACATAAATTTTAAAGTTTTTAAAATAATTTTATGATATATTTTGTTTTATTAAAATTAACAAAAAAAAAACAGAAAGGGAAAAAACAAGAACATAAAAATTTCGGATTAATTTTTAAGACCGGTTTTTTAATAAAAAACCGGTCTTAAATATTAATCAGAAATAAAGTTTTGTGCGTTTTTTAAAAAATAAGAAAAAAAATATACTTAAATTTTAAAGTTTTTAATAACAAAATTTACAAAAAATCTACAAAAAAAATAAAATTAAAGAAATCTATTAAAAATATACATAAAATTTAAAGTTTTTAATAATAAATTTTAAAAAAATCTATTAAAAAATAAAATTAAAGAAATCTGTTAAAAAAAAAACTGAGTTTTCATTACATGAAAAATGATCTATTTTAAAAAATAATTTTTAAAAATTTAATTTTTAACTTTTAATACCAATTGATAAAAGATCACAAATGAACAGAAATTTAATTTTTCAAAATTTTTTAAGGCCGATTTTTAAGTAAAAATTGGCCTTAAAAATTAATAAACAATTTCCGATTTAATCTTTAAGACCGGTTTTTTACTTAAAAACCGGTCTTAAAATTTGAAAACCTTTAAATCTCGTCTCTCCTCTCTTGTCTTCTTCTAAGTCCGAAAATCTCCTCTCTCTCTACTTGAGCCTCTGCTCCTCTCTCCGCCTCCTCTCTAAGTCCGAAACCCCTCTCCTCACTGCCTCTTTCCCTCGACTGCGCCTCTCTCCCCACTGCCTCTCTCCCTCGAGTGTCCCTCTCTCCGCGACTGCCGGCGCCTCTCTCCCTCGACTGCCGCCTCTTTCCACTGCCTCTTTCGAGCACTACTGCCTCCTCTGAGGTAATTTCTATTCAAAAATCAGTTATAAATTGAAATGGTGAAAAATGCTGAGTATGAAATTATGAAAAATGCTTAGATTGTGAAATTGTGAAATGCGAAAATTGAAATTGTGATTGCAAGTACAATAGGTACTATGTGTATTGCTATGAAATTGAGAAAACTGAAATTGTGATATGTGAGGATATGATGAGCCTCTTATAGCGGAATGAATTGTGCATATATTTTTAGATAAACTGTGCATATATTTGTGTTGGAGAAATTTTTGGATAAATTGTGAAATTAGTTGTGAACATTTTGGATAAATTGCCCCATATATAGGGGAGGTTATGTCAAATTTTTTTAGAGTTTAGGGTTATGTCAACTTTTCGGATGCCTAGAGTTATGTTTTGTTTAGGGTTTTTTTTAGGATATGAATATGAATTGATGTTTTAATTGTTATGCATATGAATTGGTGTTCTAATTGTTATGCATATGAATTGATGTTTTAATTTTTATGCATATGAATTAATGTTCTAAGTTTTATGATTATGAATTGATGTTCTAATTGTTATGCATATGAATTGGTGTTTTAATTGTTATGCATATGAATTGGTGTTCTAATTGTTATGCATATGCATTTGAATTTGCAGCCATGTCGAATCCGGATAAGAATTCCCCATCGAATGTGGATGAGGATCGGAAGTTGAATGAGGATGAGGATTTAATGGCAAATCAGGAAGCTTAACCCGTTAGCAGAAAGGGAAAAAGATCAACGGCAAAATGCCTAAAGACGGCAAAGAAGATAGCTGCTCAAATTCCGTTGGAGATCATTTTCAACTAATAAGGTCTAATATTTAACTGCAGTTTTCATTTTGTGATTATTATCGCAAAATCCTTGATAAAAACGATTTGGATTGTGGATTCGCTAAATCCAGAGAGTTATTTTTCTCCAATTTTAGAGTCATACAACAAGTAATTTTAGGATTTTAGTCGACACATGCATTATCTAATAGGCAATATCTACAAATTAATTCTTCTAACTTCATATTTTAATGTTGCAGTGCTTTATCCAGAATGAAGTTAGGTAGCAGATTCAATATTGACATCATTCCGGTACATAGCTCGGACTAATAGTTTCATTTCATTTCGAATTAATTTATTGAATTTAATATTAATTTAAAAAAAAATTGGTTTGTATTTGTAGGGTACACATCAGCCGAACAATACCGATTGCGGGTTCTATGCGATGAGAAACTTGCACATGCTCCTGATGTTTTACTCGAACTACCAGCAGTTACCAGGGGTATGAATTACTACTTAATTAAGGTTTAGGGTTTAGAATGACAATTTAAAGTATAGTGTTTAGGGTTTAGGGTTTACTACTTAAAGTTTAGAGTTTAGGGTTTAGGGATTAGCCAAACAATATCTGATTTAGGATGAGAATTTAGAATTCATGCATAATTCAAAATCAATATTTTATCATTAAATAATTTAGTTTGAAATCAATTTGCTTAGGTTTTACTATTTGAATTAGTTTAATTGAATGCAGAATTTGGAGCCGGCCTTATAAAGATGAAGAAATTAATGATAGTTTAGATGAGTTTTATATATATCTACGAAAAATTATATCTTGTTAGATAATTATAATTTTTATGAATATATTTTGATAATTATGTGATATGTGATATATATATGATTGTTGTGAATGTGAATATTACATGAATATTATGGCTAGCAAAAATGGGGCTAGCCCAAAAATAATTTTTTTAATTATTAATTTTTAAGACCGGTTTTTAACTAAAAACATGTCTTAAAAATAGTATTAAGACCGGTTTTTAACCTTAAAAACCAGTCTAAATGATACGAAAATACGAAACAAAAAACAGCATCTTAATTAGACCGATTTTCAACAAAAAACTGGTCTTAATGATGTGTTTTTTAAGACCGTTTTTTTTTTTAAAAACCGATCTTAAAAATGCACTTTTTTTTTTTTTAGTTTCTGTCTGATTTTTAGCACCACATTTTTAACACCGGTTTTTTATATATTTTTAACACCACATATTATTAGCACCACCTCCAAACCAGTCTTAAAGGCCATTATTTAATCGGTTCTAAAAATAAAAAGTGGCGTAATGTCTCAACGTGTGAAATAATAAAGCACAAAAATATCATCACCAAACAATGAAACAAACGTGCATAGATTCAAAATGTTGGGAACTTGATGAAACTTTAAAAATTGACCTGATGCTTGAAATTATCCTTGATCTGGGTCTGCTTACGCTAACCCGGACCGTACCGTTCATTTTAAGATGAGTCAAACCTGAGTCGTGATCCAAAACTCGTTGGGAACTTAATTTAAATGGCTCGAAACCTACTTTATATATATATAGTTTTGCCATGGTGAGTTGCAACTCACCAAATATCGGTGAGTTGCGATCAAAACTCTTAAATCTAGTTTAAAATAACCGATGCAAACCGTCTAACATGATCTTCCTATTGAAATCTCCATGCAGACCAAATTTTATATTTTTTTGAAATTCTTAAATATTTTTTTCGGATTTTTAAAAACTGCTGTTTTTGGACGGTTTAGAACTAATTAGAGTAATGATTTTCTAAAATTTCAAAAAAATACTTAAAAATTTTGAAAAAATGTAAAATTTGGTCTGTATGGAGATTTCAATAGAGAGATCATATTGGATGGTTTGGATTGGTCATTTTAAACTAGATCTAGGAGTTTTAATCGCAACTCACCGATCTTTTGGTGAGTTGCAAGTCACCATAAACTCTCTCTCTCTCTCTCTCTCTCTATATATATATATATTTGAACAATATTCTTTAACTCTCGTCTATTTAAATTTTAATGATGAACGATATCTGAAAATCCGAGTTGATTCAAATTTGAATTATTCAAACCAAAAACAAAATCTAAAATGCGACTGAATCCTGACTGATCGAAGACTTCAATTTGCTGCTCTGTCTCCGCTCTTGATTTTTGTTTTGAGATTTAATTTTTTCTATTCATGATTTTTTTTTTCTTCTGCTTTCAAGTTTTGAGATATATTTTCGAGATCTTGACGACGGCTACCAAGTAAAAGTCCAACTTAGATAATCTTGAGGAGTGTATGTTTTAAATAATTATGAATAATATCGTAGAACCACATATCGGTTTTTTTGAATTGTATTGTTTTTATATTTTGGCAAATCAGCGACAATTTAACGTCAGCTACCAAGTGTCTACAATTTGACACTAGTCACTTGGAAAAAAAATGACCAATTTATATAAAATAATATTTAATAATGGACCAATTTAAATAATTAAAGGATAAAATAGTAATTAAAAAAGATCAGTGAAATTGTTAAAAGTATATTTCATATAGTTTAAAGAAGTTAATGTATTAGATTTGGTTTAATTTAAAACGCTAGCTGCATGATCAATTAACTTTTGAATTGCATCATATCTAATTTACGAAATAAAAATCGGAAGCTTCTATACAGATGTCTCTAGGGTTTTATATATACGATCAATATATCAATTATATATCTATAATTTCATTCATACTTGAACGACAACGTGCATATAAAAAAGGAAATTTCATTGTATATAGTCTGTCCTTTTCCTGTTCATAAAAAGAAAAGAACAGGAAAAGATATACACGTACGAGTAATTAAGTAAAAGACAGGTTTATTGAATCCTTCTTGTTCATGGTTCAACATGGCTGGGTGGATATAATTAATTGTAATGTTTTTCAACGGGAGGGAGGGAAACTGGAAAAAGGAAAAGGGGGAAGGTGAATTGTAATTTGTAGAGAGTTAAACAAAGTCTAAAGAGAAGGAAATTGGGGGTGCATGGTGAATAAATGAGAGCAGAGGAGAGCACACGCAACGCAATGAGATGGACGAGTGTTTGGCGGGCGCGTGGGAATATCAATCTCAATTTCAACGTCAATAGATTCAATACATTTCTCTCTCTCTCCATGTATTTATCATATCTATCTTTTTCTCTGCTGCTTTGGAAATAGAGAAGCAAAGTTGAGACTTGAGAGAATCACGGGGGATGAAGATAGATCTGATGGATGGATGGATGGAATTGAAGAGACTTTGAGCGACTCACACACTCATACAATAGATACATTTATTTTTCAATAATTTTGAACCTCTCCAACAAATACTAAACGAAGCAAACAATTATAATTGAGGCCAACATTTTTTTTCTGTAAATGAGTAGACTTTGTTACTGTGCCTCTTTCTATGACAGTTCCTCACATAGAATTACAGGCCTGCGCTTTTTGCGTGACCCTCAAAGTTAGCTGGACCAGAAGAAGTGTTTAACTATGTCCATTTAATGGGCCTATGATATTCTAACATTAGGCCCAATAAAGTTTCTGAAAGTGTAGCCATTACCTCTCTTAAAAGTTAGAATTGATTTCTGTTGTTGGTTCTTACTTCTTACTTGAAGAAAGGTCAATTTGTCCATTTAATCCCGTTATGCTTTCTTGTGATTTGGGACCTTAACTTGAATTTCTTTTCCCATTAAGTTGAGAAAATGTCAAATTTTATTTGTTCTAAATTTATTCTCGTAGAATTGGACGCATCTGATACATAATCTCAGCATTATTTCTCAAAGCAAATTAAGAAAAATTGAACCAAGCCACAAGTTCATGAAGTTTGGAAAGAATAAATACCTATCAGAGTTCTTACAATTTGTCAATTTTTTTTTTGTCATTAACGTGTGGAGAAGCTACCAAATTAAGACCGTTCACATTTCAGAAACCGAGGCTAGCTCCTATGCATGGACTTCGTTTTTTGTTTTTTTTTTTAAAAAAACACGGAGCCACTTTGCAGTATTATTAGTTGTCATTTCAAGAAGTAGTTGATCTTGAATGATATTTTTTGTCCCGCATACTTTAGTAGTGCCGCATGTTATATGAGCATTTTGAACAATTTTTGCAATTGATTAGATGACCTAAAACACATTGAATGATTTGGAATAATACAATGTAAATGTAGAAGCCGGGCTGAGTGAGGGTCGGGGTTTCGTCAATTAAAACAAACACAAATACCAATGAGGTATTTTGTTTTAAGTGTGAACACATACAAACAAAGTTCAATAAAAATAAATTGATTATGCATATAAAAATATGAACATGATGACAAAACTATTTTTTATATGTTTATTTTGATTTTTATATATATAATGACTAACGTGCCATAGATGGCACGGAGGGTCCCGTACTATAGAGTTGTTTTTCGAGATCTAAAATTCAAATACTCAATCCGAACCGTTCAAGTTATTCACCATATTAAAATATCCTTGGAGACCAAATTTTACATTTTTTCGAATTTTTCTGCTATTTATTGTGATATTTTAAAAAATATTATAATTGGAGTATTTCAGACCCTCCAATTTGAAACTATCATAATAAATAGCAAAAAAATTCGAAAAAATGTAAAATTTGGTCTCCAAAGGTATTTCAATATGATGATCAACTTGAACGGTTTGGATTGACCGATTGAATTTTGGATCTCGAAAAATAACTCAAAAGAGAAATTGATGGCATTGCCATCTATGACACATTAGTCATTCTCTATCCTAAATCTAGTTTAAAATGACCGATCCAAACCGTCCAATATGATCTCCTTATTGAAATCTCAATGCATACTAAATTTGATATTTTTTTCGAATTTTTTAAGTTTTTTGTTTTGAAATTTTAGAAAATTGTTAATTTAATTAGTTCTGAACCATTAAAAAACAACAGTTTTTAGAAATATGAAAAAAATACGTAAAAATTAAAAAAATATATAAAATTTGGTCTGCATGGAGATTTCAATGGGGAGATCGTGTTGGACGGTTTGGATCGATCATTTTGAACTAGATGTGGAGTTTTGATCGCAACTCACCATAGTAAAACACACTCTCTCTCTCTCTCTCTCTACTATATTAAAAGCACCAATGAAGAGTGTAAACCTTCAAACTAAGGGTGTATCCAACTCTCCAATTTATAATCTGGACCATTGATTGTTTAATATGTGTACCAGATGTCTCCAAATGAAGGACTAAATTGTCCGTTGACCTTTCGATTGCGATAGGAAATTATTTAACGCTGAATTGAAACAGAGAAGGGTGCGTCTCTTCTTACCAAAAGAGTTGTTCCTCTTTCTTCGTTTCCAGCTTTCCGCCGTCAGATCCCGACCTCAGGAACCTAAAATGGCACCAAGCCACCGTTCTTTCACCGATCTCCCTTCTAATAGTGGGATCGGCGGCTACGAAAGCCTTCTCCAACCCGCCGTCAATTCCCATGCCCAGTTCGATCTGATCGAATGACACGTGGAACAGGAGCCGTCTGATGAACAAAGCGCTCATAATCTCCCTTCGCGGCAAAATAATTTGAAATATTCCAAGCATCAGCGTTTCAAGTTTAATTTTTAAATTTGAATTTTCTTCGACGCCCCTTCCATAGTTCGCTTCCCTATTCCAAACACTCCCTCATTGTTTGAGCAAGTGAGGCGTGCTAAATGGAAGGGGCGCGGGAGAAGGCAGGACATAGAAACTTGAGTGCGTTTGCTAATCGATTGAGGTATCTAATCTCTCTTCCTATCCCTGTCTTGTTTGATCGGTGATTGTTGTTCATAGTTGAGAAGGTTTCTCTTATACTTTTGGTTGAGTTTTTGGGAAAGTTTCTCTTATACTCTTTTCTTAAAATCTGTCTGCAATTCATTTGATGGTATGAATATGGAGAAAGAATGGTTAATTGGTTAGGAAATATTAGACGTCTTCTCTGATTTTACGAGCCTGTCTATCAAAAATGATATGAAAAATGCAAGATTAATTGATTAGAAATAATAATTATCTTTTCCAATGTTTACTATCTTGTCTAGCTTGATGTTTACTATACTGTGGGATCAATTCTCATATGCGAGGTTAGGTAATTAATGTCAGAGAAAATGAATGCTTTTATGTTAGAATTTATTGCTAGACCAGTATGCCACTGGGTTGTTGGGCAGTAAAATTTTAATTTTTTAAGTAAGCAGATATTTTAGTAGCAAATTACTTACAAATATACAATGAATGGGCAAAAGAAAAAAATAACAATACATCATTTACAACTTCTCAGTTGTCAGAACACATCATTCTTTGCTTATCTGAACATCGCTGATTTATTTTGCTTTAGGATGGGTGGAAAATGGTAAAAATAGAAGAGCATATCTGGAATTTGACTGTGTTGATTTTCTTTAAACATTGAATTTGTTCAATTTCATAAAAAAGGAAAAAAAAAAAAACGAAATGATTTATGTGCTTAATTCTTTCCCCTCTTATTTTCAGATCAATTAGGAGGATTAGAGAAGAACAATAATGAATAATCCTCTTATATATAGCTTTGTCGCCAAGGAGAAGATGGTGTTAGCTGAGCAGAACTGGTTTTCTGGAAATACCAGAACAGTTGCAATTCAGTGTTTGGCCAAGTTGCCTTCAAATAGCAACAAATTCACCTACTCATGCGATGGTCACACCTTCAATTTTCTTGTTGAGAAGGGTTTCGGTATGTTTTTTTGTTCCTTATAATGTAAAAGCAATACAGTACCAGTAATTTCATATGAAAAATAAAAGTTCATTTTGTATATTTCTAATGATATAGTGTTTCTGGTGGTGGCTAACAAGGGATTAGGATGGAGTGCACCATTTGTGTTTCTAGGGAGGGTTAAGGAAGACTTTGTGCAGCAGTACGGTTCAACTATTGCTAATGAATGGTGCGACACACACCTTTTCAGTATCTCTTATATTCTTGATTGTGATTTTGGGTACTATTTGTGACTCAAAGCTTCTTAATTTTATTCTTTTCTGATATGAAACCAAATTAATAGGCCACATCTGAAGAGAAAATATAGGCTTATGAGTTCTTTTAGAACAAAAAAACAATAATCGTAATGATGTGAAATTTAACTCCCAAATTGCTAGGCCACGACTGAAAGAGCATATGCAGTATTGCATAAACCACCCAGAGGAAATTAGCAAGCTGACAGATCTTATAGAGATGAAGGGTATCGTGAAAAGGTTCTAGATCAGGGTGAAAAGATTGAACTTATAGTTGACAAGACTGCAACCTTACATTTTGAGGTGCATATTAGTCACAGTTTCTTTTTTTTTTTTTTTTTTTTGGTCAATTTCAAGTACATGTAGATATTAAATTTCAAGGAGAGCCTCTTTAAGAAATACTAAAGAATCTGTCAGAATTCTGAGTCTTATCTTATACCAATTTGACTTGTGTTGTTCGAGCTGTGTTATGACTGACTGTTTCTCGAATGTAGGTGGGACCTATATCTAAACTCAGCAACCGCATGTATGCAATTAGGGACATGCAAGGTCCAACATCCACGGATTCTCCTATGCTTTTCTTGGTAATTACCTATTTCATATTTCGCATGTTATAAAAATGCAATCATTCTCTTCTCATATTAATTTATACCAGTCTTTTATTGTTTAGCACTTAACTTGATACTTATTTTTATTTAATAACTACTAGATGCAACCACTTCATCCGCTGAACACAGTGGATGCTGCAGATGGACGATGGGGTCAAACTTTGCATCCCAATGGAGTTGTGAGGGACGTTCAACTCATCTCTCCAAGGTAAATTCTTAGTAATAAGAGTAAGCACGTTTCTCTCTTTTAATTAATAATATATGTATTAAGTTGAAATGCTACAATAGCTTTCATATTGTATGAGTTAATTCAGGAGAGAATCCTGATCCAATTGTACATTGTCATCAGTCAGTTGCTAATTATAGTATCGAGTTTTGAATGAAATAGAAAGCTGGAAAGAGCAAGAAAAAATAATATTATATGGAATTGCACATTTCTAGAAGATTTTATGATAAAAAACATGTCGGGAGGTATATATGGAATTGCAAGAACAATTGCTCAAAGGTTTTTCTTTATTACTGCTTGCTTCTGTTTGGATAAAGTAATATATGAAATTGCAAGAACAATCACTGTCGTTTGATAGTGTAGTTATTGTTTCAATGACATTTGTTAATAGTATAAAATATAATGGACCTGTTAGCAAAAGAGATCCCAGAATATCAGATATACAGATTTGTTATATATTTTAATTATCTTCAGTTTATATACCAAGAATATGATGATATTATTTTTTAAGGATTCTCATTTTATTTTCATGAATTTTAGACCAAATAGGAATGAGCTGAAATTCGACCATGTGGCGCAGAAGTTCTCACTGCCAATCAAAGAAGCCGCCAGAGATCTCAAGGTATCCGTGTCAACACTGAAATTTAGGTGCAGAGAGCTAGGCATCCCGAAGTGACCATATCGAAAAATTCACAGTTTGGAAACTCTAATAGAAACTATGCTAGAATTAGCGCCTTTTGGATTTCAACATGTGATTGGCAAGGTTCGAGAAGAAATAGAAGCCATCAAGTTGAATCCCGCATTAGAAATAAAGTATGAAACCGAGAGGCTTAGGCAGGAGATTTATGACTCCAAATACAAGCGACGAAGGACATCTGAATTTACTTCGTAGATAGGTACACGTTGCTCCTCAAATGATTTATTAGTAAGCATAACTTTGACACAAATTAGTCTGATTTGGGGAAGCAAGAGTTGGTCAATACATGTTGGTTCACGGTTTTTATCTATTGGAACATCAGTATCACTACAAGGAGTTCACATTGATTGTGCTTACTCTACCGTAGTAACTATGGCTATGATTAACATTGGACGGTTCATATCTGACCCAAAAATACACCTGGATGACCACACTATGCCACATTAACCAATATTGCAACTGTCACAACAGATATGGTCTCTCAGTACTGGTGTTGGTACTAAATTGACAATATAACCAAGTATCTGCCACAAATAGCATGCTAAAAGGCAGAATGGAATAGAGGCACCCAAAAATGGCATGTCTAACTGCTCTGGTTTCTTGGGGTTTGGTGATTGTTAAAGTTAAAAATTTTCTTCTCTTAAATTACAAGAGTGACTACCTTTCCAGCATCCACCCATGTATTACTGATCTTCTGTTTTTGATAAGAGTAATATGCCTCCTTAGAGGTACGTCTTGGTGGCACAGTTTAAATAAAGATTCTTTTTCTATGGAATTCATAGCATATATGTTAGCAAGTTGTTACCTACACTTCATTATATTGAGCTTTCTTGTCAGTAATCTTCTTACTCGAGTAATAAAGACATCTTTATTTCTGATTTTACTTTTTAATTTTCAGGCAATTATGATATTGGAATTTTGTATCAGCTTGCTTGAAAGAATTAAGGTAAGGTTCCATGCTGACATGCATATCTGTTTAGTTTAGCAAAATTTGAATGAGCTTTGTTTCATAGCTGTTTTATTCTATTTCAGTTACTAAATCTATGAGTTCTGATTTATTGTGAATAATAATATTTGATCCGAGTGCTCCTGTCTAGAATGTTTGGAAAATTAGGAATTCTGTCATTTCTAATAAAATACGTATCAATACCACTAGAAATGCTTAATTTGATGCTCATTAATCAAATTTTATTTTTTTGGTCAGGCTATGGCACACTTATACAAGGACAATAGCAAGAAATATGTATCTGAAGACTTAGTTTGCATTCAAGGAAGTGCATATACTGGTAGTTGGGAAACATGAGCTTTATAATTTGTTGCAATCCAAATTTTGTCACGTTATTTCCCTGCTCCAAGTACTTTATTTTTCTTCTCTTTAATTCTAGGTCCCTCAGCCTTTGCAAAGACTTACATAGAAATTTTTCTTATTGACATGAAAATTAGATGAATCTTTGCTTACATGCAAAAGGAATTGCATGAAAATGCCGATTGATTTAAACGATGGCTCATAAGCCCTTCTTACTATATTTTCTTTGGCCTTTGCATGCAACAATTTAATTTAAGAAAATAAAATAAAAAAAATGTAGAATGCAGTGACACGGAATACAAATGAGCAAAAAGTTTTATGTGGAAATAATAAGTCTGCATTTCCCACATCCTACTCAGTTTGCAAATAAACTAAAAGCAATGATAAACATGTTCTTAATTTTTCAAGCGACAAGTCCAGCAGATGCTGATTAAGAGTGAAAAAGAAATTTCTTGAAACATAGAACTTTTATAGTTCGATTAAGTTTGCCTTCTTCTATGCAGAAACCTTTGTTAAAGGAGTCTCTCAGGAGAATCGAATACTTAAAATATAAATGTACCTAAAATAAAGAAATTACTATCAGCCCATTATATATATTTTATTTGTATCTGTAGAATATCCACTTGTCAGATGTGAACTATGCATATATAGTTCCATATAAAATAATATTGAAATATATTTGTTAGAACAATTATTTTTTTCACATATTTGAAACATGTCCACACATTGGGTGGGCACTGCTGCTATCTGTATTAAATAACATTTTCATTTTCACATATTAAAATTCGCCCACACATTAGATGGGCACTGTTGCTAGTATATATATATATATATATAGAATGACTATACTACTGTTAGATCTCTTCAAGATTCGTGCTTAGATCTAAAGCAGCGGCTCAGATAGAGGAGCTAACTCCTCCTTCACCTTATTTTTTCCGTCTTCTCTCTCTGTTAAGTTCCCGTCTATCATCTCTTCACAAAATATATCACATTTTCTTTTAAGCCGCTCACCTCTTAGCACTTAATCCAAAAAAGAAGAAAACAAAAACCTAAGCCCTCTCAGTGCGACATCGCGAAATTCTCGATCGAACCTAGCCTCGATCAGAACCCTAGCCTTGATCGGAACCATAGCCTCGATCGGAACCCTATCTGTAGAGCGAGCATCTCTCGGACAAGAAGAGTAGAAGGTACAGCACTCGTGGAGTCTCAAACAAGAACAAAAAATTAGAAAAAATTGCTATTTGAGTGATTTCTTGTTACAATTGAAGGTCAAACCAGTTTTATTAGGCATTGAAATTGCTATTTGTCCTTACTTTTCCTACCGTACTTTGCCAATTATAAATGGGGTGCCAATTGAAGGTCAAACCAGTTAATATTTGACCAAATTGAGTGATTATATTTTAATTCTATTATCAATGTTAGTATGCTTTATTTTTCGGTGCCAATTAGAAAACCAAGATTGAATGTAATCATAATATTTTTTTTTTTCCATGAATCCAAAATGAGTACTCGAAGTCAAATCTTTTGGAATCAGTGAGGAAACCCTCCTTGCTGGAAATTTGGTGCATACACTGATACACAGTAGTGAAGGTGTCGAAATCTTCGAGTAATTCGAATCACAAATATTTGAAATTTTGGTTTTAATTATAGTTGACTTTATAAATTGGGTTTCTAATTGGATTTTCAATGTATGATGTAATGGATGATGTATGCTGTAATCTTTTTGTTGCTGTTTAGTGAAGTTTGATTAGCAGAACTGATGTTTAATTATGTTGTGTCCATGCTAGTATGCAAGCTACTTTCTTGAAAGGTCAAACCAGTTATATCTGAGAATTGACTTGTTAACTTATTTGTGTAATGCTTTTCTGGATTTAATGGATCTATCTAAAATTGGTGGGCTAATTAGCATTTTAATTAGGAATTCCAAAATTGAAAGGAACTTTATATTTGGTTCGTACAAAAATCTGACCTTTGAATACCAGTTAAATTTTAATTAATCAGAGTGACATTGGTATATTGGGACAACGCACATACTGGCAGCAAGTGGAAGAGCTTTTGAATAGAAAATTTCAAGATACTACTATCGAACCTTTTAAGTTGCCATAAGAATTTTTTTATGTTCTTATTTATGTAGTTGCTATTTTTCTCCCTATTTACATGATTATTTTCCCACCGTTTTTGGCACCTCAGTGTGGCCATCTTTTAATTTTTTTTTCATGCAACAGTGCGAGAGAAGAGAGTGCGCAAGCACCATGGCAGAAGAAAGTGCCAGAAAATTAGAAAGTTCTATGTGTGAGAGGTTTCATATTCCAGGAAGAGGAGTCGACAAAGTCATAAACTAGAAGTAATAAAAACAGTTATTAGTGTTCAAAGAACAGTTGCGATTGAAAAATGCATAGACCAAAAAGTTGTATTCTTTCAAACAATGGCACACTGACAGCAACTTGTTGACGTACATTTTTTGACAGATAATTCAGATTTAGAAGGGCTAAATTGCATAAGCGTAAGAATTTGCCAGTAACTGATTCAATATATTCTTATCTACCAAAGTCAGAAGGTACTGATTCAATATATTCTTATCTAGCATAAACGTAAGAATTTGCCAGTAACTGAAGCATTAAACCAATGAAAATGTGTTAGTTCTTTTATAACCACGAAAATTGAAACTTGAAAGAGACCAGTGACCAGATTGGTGGAAGGAGAAGGTAGGCTAACAGAGTGACCACTAAATAAATCTCGAATACTTCACGCTTCTCATTTGGGTGAAACCCTAGGAAGGGTTTCTAATCTAAAAGAGAGACGATTGGATATTGCTTCGTCTAGTTGGCTTTCGCGCGATCAGTGTCAGAGATCGAGAGGAGAGAGAGATTTGCGTCGAGTCGAGCAGAGAAGGCCATAGAGTCGAGTCGAGTCGAGCTTTTTTTTTCGATTTCCATCCTTAGTTTTGTGCAAACGGAGAGAGAGACGGTACAAGAGAGCAGGGAGACGGAGTAAAGTAACAGAACGAACGGCAAATTTTAATGCAAAGGCTCCCTCAGCGCCTCATTCTGGATCTTCCGATCTGATCTCTGCACACATCTTGAAAGGATCCAACGGCCTAAAAATTCATCCTACAAAGCAACTTTGCATATGAATCGTAGTATAGCCATTCTCTCTCTCTCTCTCTCTGTATATGTTCATCTTATCTATTTTATGTGTTCATTTGTTCAAACGATTACATGTGATAGTAAAATTGTAAATGACCGTTATCATTTTTCTTAATTTGTGTGTCGAAACTGAAGTGAACGTAGCGAGTTCATGTAAAGAGTAATAAATAGTATTATTAGTTTAGAAACCGATCATGAGTTCATGACGCATGTAAGCAAGTCTTTGAACAATTTCTACATTCTTTTTTTTTTGTCACAGGAGTTAGGTATTGGAGAAAGTATTGGGAGGCGAGAAAGGATGGGGATTCCGATAACGATCCGTTAAAAGTCCTACGGGAACTGCTTTCACAAAAGAAAATAATTAAATATATATATATATATATTCGTTATTATTCGGCGATCGATAAAGTCGATATAACAACAAAGGACAATGCTGCCTACTCTCCTCTCCGTTTCCTCCCGAGGCCGGAGATACCATTCTTAATTATGCGGCCAAAAAATTTTCATTGCGTGCGTGTTGTTATATACCATTGAGCTTGATCTCATACGCACTGTTAAGAAAGTAAAAATTAATTCGTGATTCTGCTGTTAACAGGTTCAAGTTTCACTGGACTATGTCTGCTTAAATAGATGTCTTGTTTTCAGAAGAAATGATAAATAAAAATTAACTCAATGAATGTGAAAAATAAATTTAGGTAATTGGTAATTTTTAATTTATATTCATTTTATAAATAGTTTTGATCCAAAATTACCAATCCGTGCAATCTGTCCAACAGTAACAGCAGAAAAACGCTGGATATCTTTTGGGCATTGTTGAACTGGAGATGTTACAAAGCGATTGGAGTGTCAGACCGCCTCATGTGATTGTGAATAGATAGATGCTTGGCACGTGTAATCCGAGCCATACACGCTTTGATTTTTTTTTTTTTATTCATTATTTATTATACCCTAGCTTGGCAGCTTTAATTTCTCTTTTTTTATTATACCCTAGCTTGGCAGCTTTAATTTCTCTTTTTCCCATCTTATTTTGTCTCCTCCTCGCAAACTCCTCTCTTCGGGCTCCACACATCAATACATCATCATCAATGCATCATCTCTCTCTTGCTCTCATCAAAATCATCTCTCTCTCTCTCTCTCTCTCTCTCTGCCTCCGGGTTGTTTATACTTGAAAGAACATAGCTATATCGATCATAAATGGAGGTAGATTATCGAGAGGTAATTAACATTTAATTCCTTCTTTTTATGTACGTACAGCTTATTAGTTTCCTTTAATTACTTCTCTTTGGTGATATTTAAAATAACTCTTGGAATAACAATCCTACCTCTGCAATCTGCATAGGTTTTACAACAAATGTGGCATTTTGTATAGTTATAGCACATAGATATATATGATATATAGCTAGAATAATAGAGAGGCGTGCCAATTTGAAAGTACAAGGTTAAATCATTTATGTTTGTTTAATTTGTGTTTTCTCTTTTTGTGATATATAGGAATATATAAAAAATTCAAGAGGAGTACAGCTCTTTACATGTAAATGGTTACCCCCCTCCTCTGCTCCTAAGGCTTTGGTCTTCCTCTGTCATGGTACCTTCTTGTTTTATTAATTAATTAAAAAAACTTTGTTTATCTTGTTAATTGTTAAAAATTAATTAGTTTTCTTTGTTCTAATAACCTGTTTTTGCATGGTTGATGGATTTGCAGGGTATGGGATGGAATGTAGCAACTTCATGAGAGGTTAGTACTTAGTACTAGTACTGTTTAGCGATTACTCTTATAATCTTATTTTATTATTTTATTTTATTTTATGTTTTGATAAAAGAGAGATTGAGACAGAAGCTGACAGGCTGTTTCCTAAGTATATTATGCTAATTTTCAAATGTTAAACATGTTATTCAACTTCAGTCCTTTTTGGTAGTGAAATACGGAGCTAAATTGGAAAAATATTGAACACGAATCAAGCATGCATTACTACCCGAAGCTAAATTTATCACGTTTTTAACTAGAATTCCAGATAATACTTATTTATTTTTATGCTATATTCTCCAATGATTTCTATGAGGTACAAACATTTCAGTCTCCAACATTCAATGTGACCTACGAAATCTTAATTATTTGTAAATAACAATTTATTACTTTCAGCTATCGAGGATTTTATTACTCTCAGGAGTTCCTTAATTTGCATGCGTCTAATAAAATTTGAATTCCCCCTCTGTATAAAAGTTGGCAATGTCATGATATTTATAAGGTACCTTATTTTTAAAAAATATTTTAGATGACAAGGTCAAATTTTCAACAAGCTGATCAGCCCAAATTGGATGGTTAAATTTCAAAATCGGAATTATAGCACAAAATATCACGATCTTTTTTTTTTTTTTTTTTTACTTTATAAAACACAGTTAAACTCTATCATGATATTAATTAGGACGCCACTAGACTTTAATAAGTAATAACCTTTGTATAGAACTTTAACGGGTCTAACCAATGTATGGCGTACATGTGGCTCGTTTGATTTAATATAATTTTTTTGATGGCCGGTTGGCGAAGTAGTGCCAAGTGCCAACGGCAGATATGATTTTTTTTAAAAATTGAAAAATTGAAAAGTTAAGGTTTATACAAGCAACACACCTTTGATTTAATAATTAAAATCACGAGCATTGATCAACAATCAAACAGTCGTCCACACATGCTAATCTACGTGGCATGGATAAGGATTTATAAAACTGACCTCGTTTGCAGAGGGGAACATTACATTCGGCTCTTGATAGAATTTGGGGGCAGTGGGGGATTTAGAAAATCTTAGAAAAATACACACAAATTTATAAGAAGAAAGTACTGTATCGATCAATGTTCTATTTTAATTATAATAGATATAAGACTAGGCATATATAAAATCGATAAGCTATATTATTTGGTTCTAGTTAAGAGATGAAGGTCTATTACTATTTGAGATCGGGTATATATGGACCTAGGTCTACGTCGTCCTTTGCTTTAGGAACCATTATATTATTATTTTATCATTACATTCAAAAGAAACATTCTAAATTTTGTCATTAAATAATTGAAACAAAACTTAATTAAAAATATTATGAGAGTTAATGGCTTAACTTCCACATTCATGTTTAAAGCAGCTAACTTTAAATATGTTCAAAATCTGAGTTTATCATCATTATAACAGGTTCAACCATGCTTGCACTTTTGAATAAACTAAAAGTAAAGCAAATAGCCAGTTTAATTAATGTGGAGATAGGTGTAATGGGTTTTCTAACTTTCAATAAATAATTATATCAATAAATTTTTTTTTGGCAAAGCATCATCCATCAACTTACCCTTTGATAATTAATACAATTAGCTCTGGTCAATTGAAAGTTCTATTAAGAGCAAAAAGGACAATTATTAGAAAAGAAAATATAAAAAAGTGTTTGTCCTTAACAAGGGGCAGTTAGCTAGGCACCAAATTTCATTGTATAATACCGAAGCAACCAATTTAGTTATACTTAACTGCACCTATACAATCGCTATGTGGCTCCTAATTTTCTTTTATTTTGCTCCAATTGAATCCTTTGCTTAGGTGGCACCAAATTTGAATTTTGAATGTACCTTATGGAAGTCTCTATATGATATAAATTGGATTTGGAAGCAATTGTTGGTCCCACGCCTAGCTAGCTAGTTGTTAATTAGATATATCTTATACTTAGGGTCCCGTTTGGATAGGTTGGGAATAAGGGGGAATAAGATATTCCGGGCGGAAAAGTGGAAAATTTTATTATAAACAATCCAAACTCTTCACAAAGTTACACACTTTCCAATACTTTCCGCCTAGGAATAAGCTATTCCCCTTATTCCCAATGCATCCAAACGACCCCTAGAATAAGATTACATAAATAAATCTATCCGAAATAACTACGACAAGCATTTAACTAATTATCATAATAAAATAAATAAATAAATATATATATATATATAATTATATATCTTCTCCATAATTTAGATATGTTTTTGTATCAAGTTTGATATTTAAAGATTAGTTGGTCATCTATCGAGTGGTTTAAACTTAACAGTTCAAATTTTTCATCATTTGATTGGTGATAAAATGAATCCAGTATTGTATATATGCAATTCTTTTATTTTATTTTATTTTAGTCACTATTTTATCAGTTGTCGAGCTGTCAATAAATTAATATAGTTTTATACATATTACTTGCGTCTTGTTTCTTTGTTGTATTTTCTCTTTATCGAAAAATCTGGTGATGCATGAGCATGATCCTCTTATTGTAGAATCAATACTAGTGATGTAAGTACAAATTTATTCGTCCAAACAAAATAAATACACAAGAATAATGTTTTCCTTGAGCGTAACTTATGGCTTATACTTGTAGCACACGTTGATCAATATAAAACTTTATATTATATGCAGATCTTGGGCTCAATTTTTTTAAATTATCAAACTTCCTTGATTTGAAAAGTTTATCTCAGACACTTTGTATATTATATATTAGCCACTAAGTAACGTCAAGTGGAATATTCCACACCTATTTCAAAAAATTTCTTGTGCAATTATTAGGTCAATTTTAATGTAAATAAATCAGATGTAAACAAAGTGAGGTGGGTTAGGCCACCGGAAAACAGTAGAACACCCACCTATCTAGTTTGTCACAATCAATCCTGGCAGCAAAAAGATTCTCACTCATCCCCCAATCAATTAATTTAAAGCTTTCTTTAGTGCATTTAGTTGTGCTACTATCTTGATCTTGGAGCTCTTTTCTTTTGCTCTAATGACCTCTTCCTCCTTCCACGCTCTATCCTAAACAGTAAACACCAAAACATAAAAGGAGAAAATTAGTTTTATGCCACTCTAAAATAAAAAAATTAGAAAATTGTCACCCTCACTCCAAATCTAGTTTAATTAAAAAAAATACTACTTCTCCTTGTACCATATTTTTTGTATTGAGTCTATTGACGAAAATAACCCTCCTTCCTCTTCTGTTATCTGATCTCTTCTCCTTTGTTCTCTAATGGTGAAATTTTTTTTTTTGGCGAGTTTCAATCATGTGATTTATGCTTAGAAAAAATTCATCAATCAATACTCGTTTTTATTATTTATAATCAAATTGAGTCTCAATATGATTTTTTTGGAAATCTAAACATAAGTTATAGGAATTTTTTGTCCGTAATTGTTTCCTTCTAATAATGTTTCCCTCTAATGCCGTAAGTGAAAGAAAAAGGTCCAGTTTTGGGCACGGCCTGATTCAAAAACCTGTCTAAAGGGCATATGTTGTGATTGGCAGGTCCAATCTCATGGCTCGTAAACAAAAATTCGTTCAATAAAACTCATTCACTGCTTTGTACATATCTTCTTATTAATAAAATTTATCGGTGTGGTACTTGCCACTTGGCCCTAAAAAAAAAGTCATTCACTGTTAGAGATCCGAGGAAATGAGGCGTGGAGGTAGAGAATGAAAAAGAGGGAAGGATATTTTAGTCAATACAAAAAAAAATAAGATACGGAGAGAAATAATTTATGCAGTAGAAGTGACAATTTTCTAACTAAATTGATTTTAGGGTGATAATTTTCAAAGACTCAATTTTGGAGTGGTAATTTTTTAATTTCCTAAGTTTAGGGTGGTAAAAAAACTATATAGTAATAGTAATTAAAATGGTTTCTTCTAAATTCAACTTACTTTGTTCCGCTGTACTGCACTATTAATTTTTCGAGAAAAGAAAACGGGGGAAAAAAAAAAATACTCGCTCTGAGTTTTAGGTGCGGTAGTCAACTTAGTGGTGTGTTTATCGGGAACGAAATCCTCTGCGTGTTTTTTTTAAACACACAGCTGCGTGTTTTTGATCTCTGATCGTCCGATCAATGATGCATGTTCCGTGATTAATATTAGGTATGTCGAGATTCATGCGGCCCATGAAAATCTACCCGTCAAGATTAAATCGGATGGACGTGATGAAAAAACACGCAACTAGGTGTTAAAAAAAAACACACAGAAGATACTGATCTGTGTTTATCATAAATTTATGTTATGAATTATAAGCATCTTTCCTTTTGTCTTGTTTTGATACTAATACATGTTTATATCATAAGGTCCAGTTTGTTTGTGATTTAAAAGGGTGCATAACTTAAGTTATACATTCTTAAGTCACCAAATACCCGTTACATAAGACATCTTAAGGGTGCATAAGTTATGCACCGGTCCCCTTTAATTTTTTTTTCCAACAATACCCCTTTAGAAATAATTAATAAATAATAATATTTAATAAGTAACAATAGTTATTAAAAAATCATAATTAATAATAAAGATTAATTATTATAATTAATATTTAAATAATAATAATTAATAATATTTATAATATTTAATTAAAAGTAATTATTAATATTTCATAATAATAAAAATGATTTATTATCATCGTTAATAATTAATTTTTATAATAATTAACAATAATTAGGTCACAACGTATTATTAATACATAATACTAATTCAAATTAAATAATTTAAGGACATTTTAGTCTTTTGATATGAATATATGCATGCATTAAGTTACTCATTTTTAGTATACAACCAAACATCCATTACATAAAACTAGATAAACACTCAGTCATTCTTAACTTATCCAACCCTTACTGCACAACCAAACGCCCCCAAATTCGTAAGTCCGGAATTTAGGATGTCCTTTGTTTGGTAGGTCCCACACTATCCCTAGCCTTTTATTCAAGATAGGCCCCTCAATCTGATCTTGGTTTTGGTTGGTTGTTGGTCAGTGTGAAAGCATTAAATATGAGGTATCCCATTTTTCATTTATTATTAACGTCATTTTCCAATATTTTTTCCACGACATGAGAAATGCTTTTTTTCGCCATAATTATCCTACTAATAATTTCCTCCTGCCGAAATTGTTAGCTCTGAGTAGTTTTTCTAAGAGAGCGATGTAGCAACAAGAAATACATTTCTTGCCTATGAGGTAGATCAACCATACATTCTTTGATTTGCAAACCTAAAATTTTTGTTCATGTTTAATTTTTAGCAACGCAAAATTTGAAATTTCATTTATATTTGAGTAAGAAGTTTGTGAGCACATTTTTTTTTTTAAGGTTTGTGAGCACGTTTTTATTTCTTTGAAAAATGCCATATAAAGTTATTTTTTTATTAGTATGGTTAATTTAGAGATAATAAATGAATCGGTGACTTTGATAGTAAATACGTCTTCCAGAGTCGCTGATTCCACATTTCACAATGTAAAGTTGTAAGGGAAATATATATATATATATATTTTTAAATACGTCTTCCAGAGTATGGTTAATTTCTTTGTCTTATTTTATTCTTATTTTTATTATTAGGATATTCTACGGTAGTTTAATTGTTTCATTCAAGCCGTGATTAATCAAAGCTGTTCCAAATTTAAACGAACTTTATATTTTTCTGTCAATATAAACAATTAGTCCACTGCAGAGTTCGCCTCATTTTTTTTTATTATTACTATTACTACTACTGCTGCTACTACTACTACTATAATAATAATAATAATAATAATAATAATAATAATAATAATAATAATTATTATTATTATTATTATTATTATTATTATTATTATTTTATTTCTTGTGCTAGAAAGCTTATATTTGGCTGTTGATAGCTTTAAGGTGCAGCTATCGCCTAGCAGAGCATTGCAACCCTAGTTTAAATAGGAGCATTTTTCTGGAAGTAGGGTTTAATTTTTTTTTATCTGCAATATATCTTTATTTTGAAACTTCATAATTCAAATTTAAAATTAAAATCTGAAAATAAAACCAATAGAGCTTGTAAGATTCTGATAAGGAGGACTACTTTCTGGACATTGATTTTTTAAGCCCTTGATTCCATCAAAATAAACTTAATATGGTGTATAAAGAAGAAAATAAATATTCCATCTAGATAATTTTATATTTTTTTATGATCTAGAAAAACAAGGCATAATGATAGATTGCAATCATGCCACTTAAATTTTTCAAAGCTTCTTGCTTAAAGCATCATGTTTGCTAAAAGGCAGGTGATGGTAGTAAGTCATGCGATCTTAGTTGGACGGCTTGAATAAGACATAAGAAATCAAATCCTAATTAAAGTGTCAATGTTTAATTATAGACCGAATCCTGTCATTATAATAATGATCGTAAATAAGTTTTTTTTTAATAAATGGGAACTACAAATCCCCACCACTTTTATTTGATTGAAAGCCAAAGTTCTTAACTGAGTTTAGTTTATATAATGATAATCAACGAAAAGAACCCCACACATCAAGCTTACTGTACTGGTATGAGACACAGTACCATAGTAAATAAGACTTGAAAGAAGCAAAACTACCTTTCCTTTGAACATCTATTCTATCTCCTATATATATAATACCAAACTGCAATTTGATAATGAAATCTTAAAAATAACAAGGCCTATTTTTTCTTTATTGGAAACAAAAATTAATAATATATGTTTTAGTGCTTGCGGGCAGGGTAAAGTAGTGGCGTTTAAATGATGGTTTTGTCATTCTGATTACTTTAGAAGCAAAATGATCAAGATCTGACGGTCAATTTTTATTGCTGTGGCAGCATGCGGGGTAACACTTGCGGCTGCAGGGTTTGGCGTGTATGGCATGGATTATGAGGGTCATGGAAGATCCATGGGAGCGAGGTGCTATATCAGGAAATTTGATCATATTGTGGCTGATTGTGACCAATTTTTCAAATCCATTTGTGGTAATTTCTATACTATATTGAACTCTTGGTTTATTCAAGCTATAGAAACCTAGCTAGATGAACAGAAATCAAACCGACCTGGTATACACTGGTACCTTAATTATTTTAGCTGACTGGAAATCATTTCCCACCTTGGAACAGCACAAATATTCTATAACTTACTTCTATCCATGAAATTGTTCTTAATTTTTGGAAATTCAACAAACTTAAATATGAATTTTAACTTGAAATGTGAGATAGATAAAGAAGAGAACAGAAGAAAGAGCCGGTTTCTGTATGGAGAGTCGATGGGGGGTGCAGTGACCCTGCTTCTTCACAGAAGGGACCCCACTTTCTGGGATGGTGCTGTTCTTGTGGCCCCCATGTGTAAGGTACATATCCGGACTGGGGTTAAATAAGCAGCATAGCAACGGATGCTTTAATTATATTATATTATATAAAAATCAACAGTAGAAAACTCCCATCTGAACTCTAGTAATTTTAAAAACCAGCGGAGTATTAATTTAAGTTGTGTGACTGTCAACATTTCATCAGTCCTAACATTTTTCAATTTTCATTGTTCATCATAGCAACCCAATTTGCAATCTATCTAGAATTCAAATCCTGTATTAGCTTGATTTAGTTAATTGATGTCTAGAGGCAAAAGAAATTGAACTTTTTTAAGAAAGAGGGCTAAATTTATCAATACTGCTTGTAATTATGTTTTTATTTTTTTTTTATCGACCCTCAAAAAATTATGTTTTTATCAATCGCACTCAATGGACTAAAAGAAAGTCAAAGAGGTTTGATGTAAGTTAAAGGCTTTGCACAAATAACGGTTATCTCCTATTGTTGGCATCTATTTGGTTTTGTTATATACTTGTACTTTCATAGTTGTAACTGCTGCCTTCACTTTCAAATAATGTCATTGCTTTTTTTTTTCCCCTTGAAATTTTGGAATAACAGATATCAGAGAAAGTGAAGCCTCATCCGGTGGTGGTTACGTTGTTGACACAAGTAGAAGAAATTATACCAAAGTGGAAAATTGTTCCCACAAAGGATGTAATTGACTCAGCCTTTAAAGACCCTATTAAGCGCGAAAAGGTCCCTGCTACTTTCTGTATTCTTTTCCAATGCGATTTAGCCATATATTTGTGTGGTCAACTTTGTGTTTTTAATTTAACTTCTTTTATGTTGATTTTTTCTTGTGTATTTTGTTAACTGATATTACATGTGATGCAGAGGATATATCTAACCATAGCAAATTAAATGGTTTCCTGCCGCTAGTTATCAAATGTGTAATTGTTTATGAAACCTTATCATAGAAGTAGTTTTATTGAAAAAATAATAATAATAGATTATTGCACTATGTGCCTTGAATAAAATTAACAATAGATTATTGCACTATGTGCCTTGAACTGGGATCAGTTAAGCATAATTTGTATCATATCTTTGTTTGGCTATCCTTTGACAGATAAGAAGCAACAAATTGATATACCAGGACAAGCCAAGACTAAAAACAGCACTGGAATTACTTCGGACAAGTTTGGACTTAGAGGATAGCTTATCGGAGGTATATCACTCTCTTTTCTTTAATGAAATCCATGCAAATCTATGTCTATCTCATCGAACTCCAATTTTGGAGTTTTTTTTTTTTTTGTTAATTTTACTTTTGTTACATTTGTTTTATTTAATTTAAATAATATTTTTAGTTTGTTATTTGTTCAGCATCCTCCTCTGATTGAAATTTGACCCAAGTTTAGTGAAATCATCAGTAAACCAACAGAGGCATTAAGCATGTTCTTTTAGTGGTAATTAATTGCAAGGACATTACAGAAATACTTACAAATTCTGCATCTGGCAAAAAAACTTTTATGTAGGTGAAGTTGCCATTCTTTGTATTACATGGGGAGGCTGACACTGTGACTGACCCAGAAGTAAGCCGTGCATTGTACGAGCGAGCGAGCAGCTCTGACAAGACCATGAAGCTCTACCCGGGCATGTGGCACGGGCTAACAGCTGGTGAACCTGATGACAATGTCGAAGCTGTTTTCGCTGACATCACCACCTGGCTCAACCAAAGGAGCTTAAATTGGACCGAAGATAGGGCTCGTCATACTTTGGTCGAACCATCACATGATGGCGAATATGTTAATCCTAAGTTTGACAAGAGGCATCAGAGACGGTTTCTTTGTGGGTTGAAGGGTCGGACACAACATCACTCGGCCATGTGAGCTTGATTTGCTGTATTATGTATTGATGTATGATAAAAATAGTAGGGACATTTTATCAAAAAAACTTCCATGAAAAATAATAACAGGTGGCATACTGGCATAGAAATACGTACAAGCATAATGTAACGAGTTCATATTAGAAAGTGTTCATTACTCAAGATAAATTGACGACTGTTAGGGATAATTTGTAGAGAACATTTTCGTTAAAACATGCTGTGTGAATTTACAATTCAAATAAATGAATGACACGAAAATTTTCCTCGGTGGCAAGTGGCAAAAATAACCTAGGCTAGCCCTCGAGAGGGGGATAAACATGTTGTTTAAATTGAACTCATGATAGGCTAGCCCAGTAGCCCATAGTTTGCATTTAGAAGTTCGTTGTATGCGTTTCGTAGAAAATTAATTTTGGGCCGTAGTATAGACCCATTTTATTCGTGTTACATACTTTCTCAAAGCATAAATTACAATATTTATTTAGGTAATGTTCAGATTCTTCCTCTGGCCTCAGAGAAGTTCACTTTTGATTTTTGAAGCGAGGAGAATCATATTAGTGAAATTACAACTGCGCATGGTATAGTGAACAGTCCAAAAATCCACCCACAATTACTACAAAATACAATATGGGATACTAGTGCAAACATACTCCAATTAAAAACCTCTCATGATTAAAGTGACTTGTCTGTGAACAAAAATCAGTGCTGCTGTGTCTGACGCATCAAGACCCTGCTACTGTTCCCGTTGTCGTTGTTGTCGTCTCAGAGTGGTCGCCAAAAATGCGTTTGCAGAAGTCGGTCACCATCAAAGGAAGGCCTTGACGGAGTGAGATCTTGGGCTCCCAGCCGAGCAGCTCCTTGGCACGTGTAATGTCGGGCTTTCTCTTGTGCGGGTCATCCTCTGTGTTAGGCCTGAACTCGATCTTCGCCTCCGAGTCAATTGTGTCTTGGACCACCTTGGCAAGTTCTAGCATGGTGAACTCTCCAGGGTTGCCCAGGTTGAATGGGCCTACATGGTCTCCTTCCATTAGCCGAATCAATCCCTCCACCTGTCACAATTTGTACAGAATAGTTGATTCGGGAATTAGAAGATCCATGTTGAATAGTTGAGAGTTATAAACTTATAATTAAGAAATATATATAACAAATAACAAACCAGATCGGACACATATTGGAAGCTCCGTGTTTGTTTCCCATCTCCATAAACTGTCATCGGTTCCTTTCTTAGTGCCTGATTCAATAATGAATCAACAGCTAATTAAGTAATCATAAAACAACTGAAGAGATTACCGAAGGAACCCACAAATGTCAAACTAGATACGAATAAGCTCAGAAATACAGCCCCACAAGAGAATTTACCTGAGCAACAAAGTTGCTGACCACACGACCGTCATCAATGCACATGCGGGGCCCATAGGTGTTGAAGATCCTTGCTATTCTCACCTGACACAATGCAGGTACATGCAATGAACATCATCGATGCAAATTAAGAAAACAATTGCATATTTGTAAGCAACTTTTGGAAAAGAGAGACTAGAAAGGTACCTCAAGATTCGCCCCACGATGATAGTCCATAGTCAGTGTCTCAGCTGTACGCTTTCCCTCGTCATAGCAGCTCCTGACACCTGCAATGCCACATCAGTTCAATTTCAGAATCTGATTTCAATTCTGGAAATTAAAGTACATTGTAAGAATCCATATATATGCATACCGATCGGGTTGACATTGCCCCAGTAGGTCTCGACCTGTGGGTGCTGGAGGGGATCACCGTACACCTCAGAGGTGCTCGTCAGCAGAAACCGGGCCCCGACTCTCTTCGCGAGACCCAGCATGTTCAGTGTCCCCACCACATTTGTCTTGTGTCATATCTGTTAAGGATTTTTAATTTCCACAACAAAACAGGTGGTTTGTGCCATGAGCTCTATGACACTTCAGATACAACATTTTTTTATTAGTAGATCATAGAGCGGGTTTCTTTTTTTTTTTTTTCTTCTTTTCCTCTTTTATTGGGCACATGTCCGCTTTTTCCAATCACTACGCAACAAAAGGAGAATAGAAACAGACAGCGCAACCACTTGGGAAGTGCTTTATGCAAGGGATAGAATTAACAGACTAAACAGCTATGCATATCTAACTATGCCAGCAACTTATTGAACAAGCAGGAATTAAGTACAGACCTTGTGTATTTCTCTCTCTCTCTCTTTTTGCTGTCTACTCTATCGATTATCAGAAGATATATAAAAAGCTGCTGTCCAATTTTTATGACGGACTCCTAAAAGAATAATTGATTATCAATACAAACTACAAAGGCTTAGTTTATATATGCTAACAGCCTAACAGTACCAATAATATATAAAGTGATGAACAGCGCGTTACTAAAACTTTTGTGCATGTGAGAATGCCCTTTATTCCAAATCACTGGTGGAAGGAAGAAAGAAAGACTGAAAAAAAGATTTGATTAAGAATAATTAGGTCGGAATACAACTTGGGTTTTTATTGTCAGTATCAATGCTTATGTTTGACTGACAGTTCTGTCTATCTTGTCCTTTTTTTTTGCTTTAATTTCAGTCTAATATTGCTTAACTAAAGGATAAAATATAATGCAAATAATTTTAACTTAGAGAGAAAATGATTGTACAATAAAGATATTTTTTTTGTGTGATTAACGATCTATAATTAGCCTTAAAGTTAAAAGAAAGTGATTCTCAAGCTACTTCTCTAACAAATAAAGTGACGTCTGTAGCTTATTGACTCTCAAATTCTACATGCAAAAAGATATCTCCAGTATCAATAAAACTGGAGGGTAATTAATTAGAAAAATAACTTAGAAACATTAACACTTTTTATTGTGTATAGGTTTACTAGTTTACTTCTATCCTGGTAAGACAATGTCACATAAACCTAGTACATTGTACATACATGCATTGACATTTATTATTGTAGCTGTACAATTGAAAAACACAATAAAAATAAAAATGGGGGTCCGAAAGTAAATGATTGGTATTAATTAGAATAGAATCAGCCGGCCCACTAATAATAATAATCAACCCACAGGAAGTTAATATCACCAGGATATTTAAATAACGGAAAGGGCCCAACAATACAAAAGAGCGGAATATATTAATTAAAAAAGAAAAGAAAATGCCAAAAGCTAATAAGCTAATAAAAGAAATGAGCTTCTTCTGGATTAACTTAAATTAAATTCCGAAAAATATTATATTGTAAAAATGAGCTTCTTCTGGATTCTGGCCTCCCACTAATAAAAGAAGACTCCACAATAATTTAACAAAAATAAAAGAAAACAAAAGCACAAAAACGGAATCTTCCCGATATTTAAATTGCCTACTTAATAATGCAGTATGTCAAACATATAGAAGCATGCCATGCAGTGCAGTAGACAAACAAGGGAACAGAGAATAACAATTGAATGTAACCACAGAATTAGGAATTGAAATAGAGAAGGTAGCATACCAATTATTCAATTAAGATGAGAAAAAGGATATGATAGTCTTGACGGGGTTGTACTTGTAATGCACCGGCGAGGCGGGGCATGCGAGGTGGTAGATCTGATCGACCTCGAGCAGGATGGGCTCGACCACGTCATGCCTGATCAACTCGAAGTTGGGGTTTCCCAAATGGTGCAGCAAGTTATCCTTCCTGCCGGTGAAGAAATTGTCGACCACGATCACATGGTCCCCCCTCTCCATCAGCCGGTCAACCAGGTGGGATCCCACGAACCCGGCCCCACCCGTCACCACAATCCTCCGGCCCTTATTCTTCAATCCCAACGGCACCTTCCCGCCGACAAACCCACTCCCCGGGTAGTGCATGTGCAAAGTGACTGCCTGGTGGTGTGACAAAGAGCCTGTGCCGACGACTGCCTGGTGGGACCCGTACGAGGAGTGTGGGGTCCCTGACCCTGAGCCTGAGGGGCGGAGGAGGAAGAAAAGAGAGGTGAGGAGGATGCCAACGAGGCCGAAAGTGAGACGCTGCTCGGAGATGACATAGCGACCAGAGTGGGTCAGCCAAGTCAGCTTCTTTGCGGGTCTCGGAGAATGTCTTAATGAGTTGGATTGCGACTCGTGGCCGCCTCGATAGATCAGCTCCGAGGTGCCCATTTTGGTTCTTGGAATATTATTAAGAAGAGCTACGGATATATGTGAATCCGAATTTGCTGTTGCGCGACAAATGGTGTAGCGCACGTACGAGCCGTCTGATCTTGATCGGACGGTTAATTTTTTACGGGCCTATCAATCTAGGTTACATGCACGGGGCTCCCTTGTCCATTGGATCTTGATCAGACGGCCAGCATGCCGCGCTACACCATGTGTCGCGCGGCAGCGGATCTGAATTTGATATATGTTTCTGATAATTCTTTGAAGGTTTTTTTTTTATGAAGAGTGAAAAAGAAGGTGCCTGCCTGCCTGCCTGGCCTAAGAACTAAGAAATGGTGATCCCTCGGAACATGATAGTACATCATAGACTTTGTGTAATGTTACAATAAGCACCTCCATGATAATTTTAATTGGAACACACACACACACACCTTGCCCTTGGGCCTTGGACGAGTTTTTATTTATGTAAAACGTCTGTAACAAATGCATCCGGTCAATTGTCAACTTTATTAGCACACGAGAATTTTACTTAGCTTTAGCTATATATGGTCTATGAGTGAAACTGTTAGATGGAATTAATAGTAAAATTTCACATAATAATAAAATGAATGGTTCAATTTTACATTGTCTGAAAAGGTCAAAATATTATTTAATAGGATTTCAGATATAATAGGTAATATGATAAAATGTACAAAACAGTGAAGAAAAATATCAAATACCCTCATATATAGGGATGGGGTTATTTAGTACAATTAACTACTTAATTAGTAACAAAAATGTTCAGAAGAATCATTTATTTTGTACCTGTATGCATGGGTAATACTATCATTGCATCTTTTAATAGATAATTGATAATTGATGAATGCAAAATTTCTAATAAATGTGTAAACATCTTATACGCTCCAACATAAAATTAATTAGAGATATCCATTATAATTTTCAACAAATTAAGGTTCCAATTTTTTAAGTAAAATAAAATAAAATATTTTTGAAGTACTCAAATGATGCTCCAGCTTTATATATCATACTGAACCGCCCCCCCCCCCCCCCAAGCTTTTTGGTAGATTTAGTTATCTGATGGGATAATAAACAAAAGTGATTGACAAAGCTTTTTGGTGGATTTAGTCATCAATAGGATAATAAACATAAGTGATTGAGAAAATATTTAAAGCCGTCCGATGCGTCAAAAGGTGAAGCTAGCAGCCACCCACGTGGACCTCGATTCAACACAAAATGATAAAATTGGCCCTCAAATTAAATAATAAAACTAAGAACGTGAGTGCAATGATCATGATCAGTGTCAAAAACAAATCTTGCTCCCGTTGATTGGGCACGCTTCATGCAATTACCAATCTGCCAAAAATTAAAGGTCCCTGAGTCCCTGCCGTCGATTGGCGAAAGCTATTCTGCAATTTTACAATTTTACAGGGTTTGCATGAAACATTAGGATCTGTTATTATTTGCCTATCTTGCACCTTAAATAGGTTATTTTTGGATACCGAAAGAAATATAGTGAGGACATTATTTTTGAAATTATCTAAGAATAATATATAAAGGTACTAACTCGAACCATGTCGGAAGAGTATATTAATCGAAGTAATATTGTAATAAGAATGATATACAAAGGTGCTGAATTGAAATTATCTAAGAATAATATATTAATCGAAGCAGTAACCAATATTATGTTTGATTTTTATTTAAAAATAATAAATAAATCAAAGAGAGCTACTCATTCTATTAATATAAAGTTTTATGTTAGTATAATACAAATATAATATTATCTCGAAAAGAAAAAAAGAAATTTGGATTGCATCTAAATCACGAGAAAAAAAATACAACTATATATTTAAAATTTTTCTCATGCATTAAAACATACACAATTCTGACAAAACGCATGCATTCGGAGTATCAGTAATTTTCTTCTAAGTATGACATAAATAAAACCGAACTACATTATCAAAAAAATAAAATAAAATAAAATAAAACCGAACTACGTAAGAACGCATGATATATTGATATTGCGTGGCGTGGACTAGGGATGAAAATGGATCGGATACGGAGCGGATGTTGGTCTTTCCATATCCGCATCCATATTTTTTTTCGGATATGGATACGAATACGGATGCGTTCGGATACGGATACGGTTCGGATATTAAGCGGATACGAATACAGTTCGGATATTAACGGATACAGAGTCGAATACGAATATATTTTGTCGGATACGGATTGCATTTTGATCGATTATTTTTTATTCATTTCTTCAGCACATTTTGTAAAATTCATAGTGCATATAAAAGCTTTGCAGCGTATGAGAGGAGCCGAAACATAGAGGAATATATTACGTCATGCAATGAGTTAAGTTTTGAGAATATAAATTGTTCACTAATTAGGTAAGTAGTGCTTAGAATTCATTCATTCAATCAATCAATCCAAAATCATCTCAACGTACTATATAATTTGTATAAATTTAATTATTATTAATACTATTAATCATTATTTATAATTTTATATTAATCTATATCAAACTTTTCAAAATTGATGGCTTGGATACATATAAATATATACAACAACCAATTTTATCAACAAGTGTTAATTGGTCTGGTGGTTGAGGTGTAGCCGTGTAGGTCTGTTGTCCAGCCAACGTGGGTTCGATTCTCAGTTCAAGCAATTCTATTTTATAGCACTTAGCATGAAATGCGGATGTGGGTCTGCACAAAATTCGAATATCCGTTTGGCAGATAGTTGCGGATGCGGATTTTTATCCTTATTCGCATCCGTATCCGCACCAAAATGTGTTCCCATATCCGCATCCGTATCCGATTAAAAAATCTGAATCCGCATCCGTATCCGAACGGATCCAGATATTAATATCCGAATCCACAACTTTCCGAATACGGATGCGGATCGGATCGGATAATATCCGATCCGTTTTCATCCGCGTGGTCAGAAGTACGAGTGTATTTGTGTATGACATAAATTTGCTTCAGCTGTTCAAATCTACAAGGCCCAAAGCCCTTATTTAAAATACGAACTTCACAAGACACAGTACGATAGGGCCGAAAAAATTAAAACTAACGTTACTGTTCACACGAATATCGAAAAAAACGTTTAAAAATTCGAAATTTTAAAACTAACGTTGTTAGATCGGCAATCGGAATGCCGATGTTGGAAATTGCTTAGATCGGCAATTGGAATGCCGATCTAAGCTTAGATCGGCATTCCAATTGCCGATCTAAGACTCCCCCTCCTATATAAGGCGACAGCGACCCCTCCCACCCCTCTCACTTTCTCTCGCGCGAGACCACTCTCCTCTCTCCACAGGTATGGTTTTTTTTTTATTTTTTATATTTAATTTATTTATTTAATTTAATTAGTTTAATTAGGTAATTAATAGAAAAAATAGAATTAATATTGAAAAAATAATTAAAAAATTACTAAAAAATCAGAATAAATATAAATAATTATAATATGTAATTTAAAAATTTTTTATATAATTTAATTAGTTTATTTATTTAATTTAATTAGGTAATTAAGATAAAAAAATAGAATAAATATTGAAAAATTGATAGAATAATTTTTTAAATGTAGAAAATTTTTTTAAAAAGAGACAAGCAGCGCTTCTAGTCGAGGTGAGTTTTTTTTAATATTTATACATTTAATTAATTTATTTTATTGAGAAAATAGGAAATGTTGTTGTATGAGAAAATACAAAATGTTGTTGTATGAGATTGAAAATGTTATTGTATGAGATTGGATTGAAAATGTTGTTGTATGAGATTTGGGTTTGTAATTAGGGGGGATTTGGGTGTTTTTTTTTCGGAAACACTCTAGGTATAGGGGAGATGCTGCCGAAATTTTATTAGATTTTTTACATTTTTAATTTTTATTGCAGTGTAATAAAAATGCCACCGAGAAGAAGAGTACCAGAAACATCAGAGGCACCACCTCGTAGATCTACGAGGCTTCGTGGAGATGTGGGCGCTTCTACATCTACCGATGCCGAGGCTTCTACATCAGCCGGTCCTGTTGTTCCTCCCGGTCCTGTTAATGCAGATCGTCTTTTGCATTTAGATGGGTTCAAAGTTCGTGGCACTGGTGTAAGTTATTATTATTCTTTTATTTTTTTACTTATATATTTCTATGTTGGTATTATTTTTTAAAATAATGAAAAAATAAATATATACAGAATTGGAGGGCAGTAGTACATAAGGCTCAGATGTCACGTACTGCTGAGGTGGACGAGCGTCTGATGAGACTTGGACTGATACATTTCGTTCAGTTGGGTCATATGCAGCTCGATCATTCGCTTTTGCAGGGTCTGGCCATGTTCTGGAGGCCAGAGACCCACACTTTCTTTTTTCCGCACGTTGGCGAGATGACGGTCACTCTAGAGGTTCGTATCAATACCTATTTGTAATTTTATTTTTTTGGAACTATATATATGTATAAAATTTGAACTATTTGCAGGATGTGGCCTTTTTGTACGGTTTACCTACGAGTGGTAGAACCGTTACTGGACGGACCGATTATGACGCCATACAGTTACTTCAGGATTTTGCGTTGCCGGAGGATACAGACACGGCGATAGTTGAGAAGTGCTTCAGGGAAAAAGAACAGACGTAAGAAGGTTTTTTTAAAAAAAAATTTATGTTAATTTTAAATATATATAATTCTTACAATCAAATTACATTATAATGTAATGCAGGAAATCTTATTCCGTTAGATTCACGAAGCTGCGTAAGGTTTGGGATCAGATTGGGGGACCTGGCACAAATGATGCAGCGAGAATCGATAGATACACACGCGCTTGCGTGCTGGAGATTTTTGGGTGCGAGTTATTTCCTGACGGCACGGGTGACTCGGTTCCATGTTTCTATCTGCAATTATTGCAGGTTAGCCAACAAATAATGAAAAAAAATCACGCTTATGATATTCGTAAATATCTCACATTTATTCGTAAAAAAAAATTAATATTTGCAGGATCTTCATTCTAGTAACTCGGTGCAGTACAATTGGGGTGGGGCCACTCTTGCCATGCTATACCGAGGCTTGGACACTGCCTTCATTAATAATAATATACATGTTGCTGCTCCTTGGGTGCTCTTGCAATTGTGGTCGTATGCAAGACTGCTACTTAGTCGGCCGAAAATCATTCAGGATTTTGATGGTTGGGGTCTACCCAATATTGACTCGTGTCCGCCTTATGGGAGGTATGTTAATTTCATTTTAATTGAAATTTTAAAAATATGTTTTACTTGATTTTAACAAACAACAAAATGGAAATGCAGGAAGTGGACGACGAGACAGAAATCGAAGAAGGTGACCGGCCCTACTCGCGGTGGGATAGAGTATGCAAGGGATGTCTGCATGAAAATGAAGCCTGAGCACGTCGTGTGGAGGCCTTATGATCACATCAGGGCCCGCATGCCTCGTTGTGCCCAGGTTGAGCAGAGGATGTTCCTTCTACGCATCCCATGCATTCATTATTGGGCTGTGATGTGGCACCACGTAGATCGTGTTATGCATCAGTTTGAGCTCTATCAGACAGTTCCCCCACCGCCACCTCAGGTATATTTAACTCTTCATATACTATTTCATTATTTAATTCTCGCAATTACATTTTGTTGATTAACTGTCATTTGAATAAAACAGGCTTGGTCGAGAATGGAGCAATTGATGGGATATCACCATAATACCTATCGAGGCATTGATTGGCAAGAACTCTTTCGGTCTGAGGTCAACATGTGGACGAACACTAATGAGGCTAGGGTGGTAGAGGAGCGGCCGTGGAGCGAGGATATTTGGACCGACTACCGACGCTGGTTGAGGGTACATGGAGGTGCGCATCTTGTGCAGATTCCTGAAGGGGCAGCGTCTGGTCCGGCTCACGACCTGTCGTACCTTCGCGAGACGCCTGGTCACATGAATTTGGTAAGTTATATTAAGCAAAATTTTGTGCCTAACAAATAATTCAGTAGCTAACAAAAATTGAACAGGTCAAGCATACTTTGCGGGAGGCGTTGCGAGGATGTGCATGGGCTGTCACGAAGGGATTTCGTCGCGCTGGGAAGAAATTGCTGAGGGGGTGCAGCACGTCTTTGGATATTGTTGGCGAGCCTCATCGATTGCCTCGACTCTTAGAGTCGAAGGGTATTCATTCAGACATCGAGTCTATCCCTGATACGGATGATGAGGATTATGCACCAGAGCCGGGATCTGTTGAGGAGCAGCAGTTTATGCAGGTATAATACATTTTTTAATCACTTTTATTAATATTATTGTTATTTTTATGCTTAATATTCTATAATTATTTTTTATTATTATTATCTGTAACAGCATGATTTCAGTCTGCATGATTGGGATACATTTTTCGATGTTCCACGACCCAGTCAGCCTCTTATTCGGAGCAGACGGTCACATTCCCAGTCTCAGACCACAGAGCCGCACCCTCCACCCCATTCCCAGCCGCAGACCACAGAGCCGCAGCCTCCATCCCATTCCCAGCCCCAGACCACAGAGCCGCAGTTTACTCAGACTCAGTATCCTCCACCTCCACCATATACTCAGTCTCAGTATCCTCCACCTCCACCATATACTCAGGCTCAGTATCCTCCACCTCCACCATATACTCAGACTCAGTACGGAGGAGGGTACAGTCAGCCATTTACGTCTAGCCCCACACCTATCTCTCAGGCGGATGCTTATTACCAGGCATACGGTACTCCACTACAGGACCCATTCACACCTATGTCTCACCATCCAGTCGGCGATTCTGGAGCCTCATCTAGCAGACCGCCTCGTCATCGCACTCCATTGCCTCCCCCCCCTCCTCCCCCAGGACTTGCTCCAGGCCGAGAGCCTCGAAACTTGCCTGGTGCTCCATTTGATTTATCTCCTTCTCAGGGATGGTACCGTCGTGATGGACGTCAGTAGGATAGTGTGATATTTATTGTGATATTTATATTTTTGTATGAGAGTCTTATGATTTTATTTCGGACTTCTATTGCTATATTTCTATTTTGTGTTATGATATTTCGGACTTCTTGAGTTTTTATTTCTATTTTGCATAAAAAAGTTCAAGAAAATTCATAAAAAATCATATGATCTATTGATTGAGTATTAAATAAAATTCCAGAAAAGTATTTCTCATATTGGAAATTAAGGCTGAATATCGTATTAAATATAATTTCGCCTCTAAATTTATCCTTTAACGATGTAACTTTTTCGCACTTTCAGAAAGACTTTTCAACGAAACATTTAAAAAAACGACAAAAATAATCAATTAATAACTATCAATTAATAATTAATTAGATTAATATAAATTAATAACTATCAATTAATAATTAATAATTAATTGTATAAATTTACATTAATATAATCAATGATAACTATCAATTAATAATTAATTAGTAATTAAAATTAATTATATAAAAAAATTTCAAATTACATATTATAATTATTTATATTTATTCTGATTTTTTAGTAATTTTTTAATTATTTTTTAATATTTATTCTATTTTTTCTATTAATTACCTAATTAAACTAATTAAATAAAATAAATAAACTAATTAAATTATATAAAAAATTTCAAATTACATATTATAATTATTTATATTTATTCTGATTTTTTAGTAATTTTTTAATTATTTTTTCTATTAATTACCTAATTAAACTAATTAAATTAAATAAATAAACTAATTAAATTATATAAAAAAAACACACACACCTGGAGCGTGAGGGGGAGGAGGGTCGCTGGCGGCTTTTGGCTTAGATCGGCAATTGGAATGCCGATCTAAGCTTAGATCGGCATTCCAATTGCCGATCTAAGCAATTTCCAACATCGGCATTCCGATTGCCGATCTAACAACGTTAGTTTTAAAATTTCGAATTTTTAAACGTTTTTTTCGATATTCGTGTGAACAGTAACGTTAGTTTTAATTTTTTCGGGTACGATAGGCCTAATAAAAAAGGCCAAAATAAAAAATAAAATAATGTAAGAAAAATAAGGTGTGATATACACCATCCAACAGGCCAACGAGTCAGAAATGGACTTAAAAATCCAGATTTCCGCGTGCTGACGTCAGCAAATTTTTTTTGACCAATTTCCGAAAATTTTTTGGTGCTAACGTCATCAAATATACTGATTTAAGGGTTCAGTTAAATGTTTTAAGGAATGAATTCAAGTGTGTAAGTGTTCAGTTAGATGCATCAATAATTTGGATTTTTTAGTTTTTGGGTTTAGTTAAACACCTTAAGGGATTATTTAAAAGTGTGTATGTGTTCAGTTTAATGCACCAATAATTTGGAATTTTAGTTTTTTGTGTTCAGTTAAATACTTTAAGGGATTAACTTAAAGTGTCTATATGTTCAGTTAGTTGCAGCAGAAATTTGATTTCGTAGTTTTTGTGTTCAGTTAAACTACTTAAGGGATCAATTAAAATTGTTTATGTGTTCAGTTAGATGCGCTCGTAATATGACATTTTAATAATCATGCAATAAAGTAAACAATGATCATTTATTAAGAATAATATCCATTATTTCAACAAACTGAACAATTCTTATAATAATAGCATCTATTAATAATAACACTAATCCTACATAATTTTAACCACTACAAGCTAAACACACTTCATCAACTCCTCCTTCGATTCTTTCCGCACAACTCTTCTCATCATGTCATGTAATTCCTACACAAACAAAACAAAATACAATTAAGTTCAATTACTAATTAAGTGTTCTTATAATATTTAATCCTTTCAGGTCATGTGAGTTTTAAAAAAATATATAATGAAACAAGATAATCCCTTAGATATATTAATTTAACTTATAGGGAAACAAGATGATCACTTAGAGAACTGAACAATATAATGAAACAAGATAATCCCTTAGAGATACTAACTTAACACATAGTGAAACAAGATGCTCCCTTAAAGAACTAAACAATTAAAGATAGTAAAAATACATAATGAACAATCAGATCATGTGAAGTTTTAAAAATACATAATGGGCAAGCCTCTGTTGCCCGCATGAGCCTCCGCAACTATGTTTAGGTTCTCATATCTCACTTCTATTGTGGGGATATCAATTCCAACCCTTCAAAATGAAAGAAGTAAAAAATAATATCAACAGAAGAGCGCAGGTTACAACTAAGAACAATATAATCACTATGGCATTTCACCGAACACATTGCATGCACAATACAAAATACACTGGGATTAGAGAAATGCTGTACGAAACCAAACAGATTTCTCAAGCCATTTCACCCACACACACACAGACCACTGTACAAGCGATACAAGAGAGTGTGGCCAAAAATCAAAGGAACAATCAATCTCTACATACGAAACATCTTAAAAATCAAAACCCTAACCTAGGGAGTTCTTCGTCGAAGGAAGAATGCGAAGTCGACTTCTTGATCTGAAGCTCCTCCATGTCGAGCAATCGTATCTCCTCAATTTGTCGCCTCTCCATCACCTGGGTTGGTGCTCGAGTGTAGAGGAGAAAGGAGAGAGAAGGAGATGCGATCTGAGAGGGAAAAGAGGAGAGGTGTTGGAGTCGACGACTGATCCGTCGATATGATCGGAAGCAAATGGCGCATCCCGTCGATCTCGAGCAGCGGCTAGGTTTTCTTTCGAAGGGATGCAAATGACGCATAGAAGGTGTATATATATCTGAATTTATATTTTCAAAGGGATGGACCGGACTTAAGGCCCACTTAAAGCCTGCTCTCAGTCCAGTGGATGCTTGAATGCAATTTTTTTGGATGGTATATACCAATTACCAAGAAAAATATACATGCCCCCCCTAAGTAATTAAAAGGCTCACAAGTATCTTATCATATTGTGATCTTTAAACAAAACCAAAAGCTTTTTGGAAGTCGCTCTAGTAACTAGTAACGTTTATAATGATTGACTTATCGGATTAAGTATCTTGACTTGACTTCTCGAAATTCCAAAATGAGATGCATTTACTCTTTTACCAGAACTTCGACAATAAAAAAAATGAAAAACCTCTGGCTATATGTTACATCTCCATCTAATAATATGATGAAAAATAATGACCAAATAAGCTTTTATATCGATCGAGTACTTAAGAATGAACCAAATCACTGATCAGTTATGTTTATATATTGCCTATAATTAATGGTAAAACATTGATATTAACCCATTTTCTATTCTTAATCATAGAACAATATGATGAAAAGGTACATTGATAAATTAAACCGAAACAACGCGAGGTCTCGATTCTAGTACCTAATTAATATGTTTGTTTGTTTTTTTTCCCCCGTTATTAAAGAGGCCTCCTGCATTATATAAAATATAATTTCTTATTTGATTACGGGTTTTCTGCCAAGAGAAAAATATAACTTACTAATAATATCTAAATATTAGTTGCTAAGAATTCCACAATTGTTTTTTCTTTTTTTAGAAAACAGAAATATGATATTATATAGGCCACCTCGACAAGGAAATATTTTTTGTTCCAGCATGTTTCTCGTCAGAAATAATTACATATACCATATGCATGAAGACGATTTTCATTTCTGATTGCATGTTTCTCGTCAGAAATTACAATACCAAGTGCTTGCTTACAAATTTCAGCAGGAGAATGTAAAAGGAAAAAGGTAACATATTAATTTCTCAACCAGCAAAGTGATATCAGGGAAGAATAGTACTAAATACTAATGGCTTGCTTCTTAGCGACCAAACTGGGGCATTTGACACAATATGTGTAAAATTTATTTGCGCTTGATTTATTGCTGATCAGTTGGTGCTCTTAGAAGAAGCTAACTCGTTAACAAAGGCCAACGCATTGCTACACAAATGAGCAGCCTTCAAGACCCTGTGCTTCACACCTCCAACTTGGTCCCCCTTATAATACATCAAGCCATCAATACATGTATTCGCATCAGTTAGAGCCGCGCTAACCCATGTTTCGATGTCATTCATTTGCAACTCAAACTTGGTCCTATCAAAATTCTTCAATTCATGTTCTGAGCTCTGCAATTGCACCGTGGCGTCACGCATGCACTCGGTGCAGTCTGTGAATGCTGGTGAACCCTGATGTTTTTTCACAAGGCAATTAGATATGCGTCGGTATTCGGACAATGCCACAGATACTGCCAAGTGGGCCCACTCCCTTGGGCTTCCCATTGGTGTGTTGTGTGAGAAAGGAGCAAGGCTGCGGGTGCAAAGATTACGGTGCGGTGTATCATTGCATGCCCTTTTGAGGTAAAAATGGTAATCGGAGGTGTTCCTCGCATGGAATGAAGGGAAGGAGACAATGAGTAAGGAGGAGATCAGAAGGAAAGAAATGATGGTTGCCATGGGTATATCTCACTTATATATTTTATTTCATATAATAAATACTTTTTTTTTCCTCAGTTAACTTAGTTAATTGTTCGGAGGTAGTGCAGGAATATATACCAGGTAAGTGGGAATGCAATATGGGGGTTTACATTGATTAGACTCTTCTATATATAATCTGCGTTAGTTGATGCTGAGTATCATATGCATGCAACAAGTCAATATTTTTACAAGTTCATACTTTATTTCGGATTCGCTGTATAATCTTAAACTACCATGGATGCAACAAAGGAACCATTGTACTTTTACAGGTATGAAATATGACGATGTGTGTTTAGGCATGAATGTGGTGATCTTAGTAAAGAGAGAGAGGTGGTCTCTAAAATGAGAATATATTTGGAAGGCACGCTTCTTGTGAACTTGTGAGAGAACTGTGTGAATAAAGTTCATGTCTTCTGTGGAGCGTACAAGAGAGGCAGCAAGTGTAACAAGTCACAGGCATTTAAATATTAATAACTGAAGTAAAACGAAAAATAAGTAGACGTACTATACAAAGAGCATTTGAAAATCTATGAAGAGAAAAAAAAAAAAAATACAAACCATTCCACTGCATGTAGAATAGATTTGCTGCTTTTACAGAAAATTATCAATTGTTAACAAATGCCTATTTCAAAGTGGGAAGACAAGAAATAAAATGAAAAATAATTAAACACCTAATTTGGCTATTTGAAAAAAAATAACATAAGAAACAGAAATTAAGAACCTGATACGTATATAAATAATAGTCACCATATTGTTGTGTTTTCCTGAAGGTAGAATGCTATGACATATTGAGAGCTAATTCCAAAGTATAGAACAAAGCTAAAAGTTCCAAAATTTTGTGTATTTGGAGCACACAAGAGTTTAAAGTTCCAATTCTTTAGTATGATAGCCTTAAATATATCAGTGCTATGGAGTGAGCATTAAATATATATATAATATGTTTCACTTTGACCAAAAAGCTAAAAATTAAGTTTAACGAGAGGAGGCACAAAGTTGGCAGCCATTGGCATAATAGACTAATTTCTAAGGCTCTTATTTTCTACAACTTGCTAAGTTGACCAACAATATGTTTTGGTCTCTCCTTTGTATTAGACGTTTGAATTCTCCAATCATTCAAAATAACATTACCATTTACCACCAAAAAAAAAAAAATACATTACCATCTGTACAATCAGTACAAATATTTCGAGCACAAACAAAGTAGTAATGATAATGAAAATAATAATAATAAAATTCTTCAGTCCTTGTACAGATATTATCCCCTTCAGAACCAAGGCATGTATATATTTATGTTCGCTTTACAATCTTTAAAGAGGAATCCAAGCCTGTCAGTTATTTGAATCTCAGTTAACACGCTACAATGTCACTTGAAAAAAACTTTTGGGTAAATTTGTAGTAATATACTGGTTTTTCCTTCATTGGTTGTTAAATTCACATGGCAAATTATCCTTTAAAAAAATAATGCTTTTGCTCTTGTTGTTATGTAAGCACGCATTTGATTTGACAAACTCTAACAAAGTGTGGCGATGGGAGAAAAAAGAAATATATAAATATGAATCTAATTGTAAGATGTGATATATAATTAGAGGTCAAACGAGAACCAACTCTTGGTCTAGTGGCAAAGAGCAATGCATCTTAAGTGAAAGGTCGCAGGTTCGAAACCCGGCTTGGGGAGGTCTTTCATAGACATTTAATTTAAAAATAAGTTGGGAGGCTTGACCCCTAATTTATCTTCAAAAATAATTAGAGTTCAAACCTGTATTAATCCAGTATCTGTGGCACAAAAAATGGTGTCATTTGTCGCTAAGAGGCATGTTATCTTGCTCCCTGCCACTAATCTCCCAACCATCTGCGGCTTCTCTCTCAACCATATCTTTAACCAACCACAAAAATACAAATGTAGAGATAATTGAATAATTGCAAAAGAAATAATTAAAACTTGACAGGATGTGTTTTACACCTATGCAGATTGTAAATTATGACTATTTACAATCTTTCTTTAAAAGTAATTTTGAGAGTGAAAATCTTTCTTTGGCTGGTTGGTAAGAGTTGTATCTTAATTAGGACAATCTTAACATTAGGGGCTGCAAGGGTAATATTACTTGCTTGTCATGTGATAAGCTTGACAACCTTTGAGCACCTTTTTTTTCATCTCAAATTTTGTGGTTATCAAATCAACTATTACTTACTGGTCTAGTTTATGTAATGAAGGATTGAAAGGTAAGGTGACTTCTATAATGCCAGAGATAAAGCATGCCCCTACAACAGATGGACACAGGCCTTTCCTATGCTTGAAGATTTTTACTAGGAGTATGGATGGCCATACTGACAATGCTGACTTCAGTGTTATTTTTGTTCAAACCTGTGTGTTTGGATTTTTGCTTCAGGGTGTTGCTTATTTTTTAATTTTTTATTTTTTAAATCTATGTGCACAAACGATTAGGATATCCATAGATACAATGAGTGCAATTTGATAAAAGCTGAACTGGTACATCGTACACCGTGTAGATAGGTGATGCCAGTGCTTGTTGCTTGTTGACACATTCTGGTTGTATTTTGCACAGGGTGTATAGTTACTTTCTTTTATGAGAGTGGAAGATGATAAAGATGCAATAGCTTATAATTTCACCAGAAAATTGGTCTTTACTTTATATATCTTTGCAAAACAAAATTCTAACCTGAATCACACTTGGATTTTTGTTGCAATTTAAGTATATAAAGTCTTCGACCACAGCCATTTCTTGTACTTCCCATCCCTTTGGCAAAGGTAATACAATGTGGGCCCCGAACCTCTTTCGCCAGTTCTGTATTTCTCACACAACAAAATATAATAATTTTTTCTCTTCTATTTTTTTTATACAAAAAAGAGAATATTGGAAGTGTAATTTTACAGTCACCATTCAAACCATCAGAAATTCTCCTTTCTCCACAAAAAATAGAATTTGCACCCACCGAAGAAAGAAACATCATTATAATGTTATCAATTAATATGCTCGTAGGGCCCCAACCCCCCCCCCCCCCCCCCAATGTCTCAATATTCACCCTTGAAATGATGTGCAAACATACCTGTTTAAATGTACCAACAAAGATTTTTTTGTTGTTGCTTTGTTTTGTGGCCCATTTTATGTTTGACGCAACATATGTGATAGTCTCATTCTATTTAGCAATTGGTAAAAAGGATACAAATGACTCTTTAAAAGTACACATAAGTGCACAAAAGGAATTTTTTATGATTACTATTATTATTGCTGCTGATATTTACTGTGTGTGTGTGTATGTTGTGGTTTGGTTTTGTGTGTGTGTGTGGGGGGGGGGGGGGTTTGGGGGTTGACATAAAGAATATCGTACCTTAAAACTAGATCCTTGAACAGAACTACCAGCACAATACATCCAATCTTTATAAACCACAATTGAATTTACAGGCTGTTTTCGTAATTTCCAGCTTTTATCTGGAGCACGGATCTCGATGCTATTGTTTGTTGTTACATCTAACTCCTGAAAAAAATGTTCAATTTAAACCAAACAGATGGACAACTTATAAAGCCGCTTCCAATTTGTCAGTTTTTAAGTTCTGCATCCAGTACTTTGGTTCAATCAAGCCCTTCAATTCTTTGATTTGTTTATAGAATTCTATTTTTCTTTTCCAAAAAAAAAAAAAAAATCAAAAACAGGTCACTGTACACTGGATTTCATTTATTAATATTATTTTTTTTGGTAAAAAGCATCTGGAGTCCTTGTTGTACCACAATTTATGCAGCCAGTTAAACTGACAGATTAAATTAATCTAGATACAACGACAGGACCAAAACATAGAATTGGAGACCAGTTAAGCAATGTAGTTGCCAGTTGCAGATGTCAAAAGTGATAACTTTGAGGATTTTTAGGCTTTCGACCCTATAAAATTTCAGAGATAGTTTATAAAAGATTATCTCCAAAATTCAGAATTTAGTGGGTTTCTGAAACCCATATGACCCTGAAGGACCAGTGCAAGAAGATTGTAACCTGGATACTGAAGTCAGTGCAACCTGTGTATAGTTTGCCTTGAGAAGCAGCTACTGATTTTATGTGCTTTTTCTTGCAAATTGTTTGGCTACTCCGTGATGCATATAACATCTGTACAAACAGTAATTCACATCAAGAAGTAGGCATGTTACAAGAAAGGACAAATGCAGGAAATAGAGGAACATACGAAACATTGTATATCTAGAGAATTTACTCTTTAAGGGTTAAATTTCAACTTACTTTTTCTTAAAGAGGAGTTTCTTTAATCTAAACTTAGTATTCAAAGGTTGAAAATATTTCTCCCATTTCAATCCCAGCTCCCATCATAGGTTTCCATTTTTGTCTCCACTAAATGCTTTGAGCAGTTTGTTGGGAAAAAAAATATTAATGTTTTTTATTTAATAGTGATCGTCACCTTAAAATTTCTTCTATCAAAGCTGGAAATGGAGTTACAATAATGAGACAAGAAAAATACAGACAAGCTCCCAAAACAAAAATGAAAAGATAAGAGAAAAATACAACTAGAAATTATACACAGGTTAATACTGTGTGCAGTCAACCGATCTGGAACAATAAAAGAACAAAAAGAAAAAGCTTATACCTTCAGACTTCTGCTTGCCATTATTACAACAATGCAGTCTCCAAAAGTTTCCAATTTTTGAATGGGCTCCTTCATTCGCATCACATCTACACACTCTATTTTCCTTTGTACCATTCTCCATACCTATAAACAATCAATTGTTAACACAATGCTTTCCCTTGTACCATTCTCAATTTGAAGTTGGAACTTCCATAAAAGAGGGAATAATTCTGTATGTAAAAATAACATGCAATTATTTCAAGACCAGCTTTTACAATGCTTTAAGTGGCAATATCCAATAAAGATTAATCAACATTAAAAAATAAATAAATTATTATGAAACGAAAAGTTTCTTACTTCAAGGACTAAAATAGGAACTCTGTGAGATTTAAAAGGACTACCAATGCAATTACTGTGAACTTAACTAATTGAATGTATCATAGTTATAAGAATGTACCCGGATTGACTTGTCAACAGATCCACTGAGAAGGTTGTCACCTGGTGCAAATACACTGAAGCAAATTACGGTTTTTTTGTGCTCTCTGACCTCTTGTACCAGCATTGCTCTTTGACCCCTTATTTCCCATGCCTAATACAAAAACATATCAAAATTAGCAAACAGTTCAACATAAAAAACATAAACAATTTGCCTGAAAATTTTGCCTCAACCCTCAGCAGTTATGCCTAAGTTAAGATTTAGTTCAGTCTCAGTTAAACACAAACAGACCTGGACCACACCGTTTAAGAAAATATACAGCCACGTAACTAATTGAGGTACCTTACTTCCCGAAATTATACCCTGTTAGCGAAATCAAGCACTAAACAACCACAGAATAGCAATTAGCCTCCCACTAATTCAATTTTACGTAAACTGGCCCTCAATTTTGCATTTTTTCCCCTTGAGATTTTAAATAGCCTTATTTACCAAACATGGCCAAACAGAAGGAAAATAGAAAACAAAAGCCCTCCATGTATGTTTTGGTCTGGAACAAACATAGAATAAATGAAAAGCAATATTGGAATTTTAAACCTACCATTTGAAATAATATCCAAACTGACCTTAATGGTACCGTCAGCATAACCAGCATACAGCTGGCCTTTGAAAAAGGTAATTGCAGTGGCAGCCCCATTGTCACCTCGACCTATTTCTAGTATTTGTGTATGTACACAGGAAACACGCTGCACTTGACAGGATTAATATTACTCATTAGGTACTTTCAGAAATCAGAAATGAAAATATTTGGATTTGTTATGTGACCCTGCAACCTGATTGAAAAAAGAAATCACACATATGCCTACAGGATGAGAAATATTTTGGAAAATATCAAACTATTCCTCCATTCTTACTTGCTCCATTTCTTGTGTGGAGAGAAAGTAGAAACAATAAGGAACGAGTTGCAGTACAAACAAGATTATGGATAATTTCAATACAAATACATGCTGTAAACTGAACATGGCATACTTTCATCACAAAATTTGAGATTTAATAAGAAAATTTTCTAGTGTTACAAGATTTCACATACAGATAACTTTCACCAAAGTAACATCCCAACAAATAACAACACGAGGAAGAAGGGGCCATCTAGATATCTTGTAAACAAATGTGGAACCAAAGGCAACATGTAATATTTAATAAGCACTAGCAAATATTTTGTAGGTGTTGAAAAGTAAATATTATTCATCTAGTGGAAAATATGATATTTGAAAATGAACTGACCGGCTTAGTTGGGAATAAATAATCAGTGACCCGAAGCAATTCTTCAGCCATCCATGTCACAGCAGAGAGCCGCCGAAGTGATTCTCTCAACCCCTCTGAAAAGCTCATCAGCTTCTGTTTTCCTGTATATTTGAAATTTTAGTCATATGATTGATGCTTCACTTAAACTTTTAGTCGTATGATTAAATTACCTCAAGATAATTAGCCGATTGATAAAACACTAGTAATACTATATATAATCAATCAGAATGTAACTTATATACTGACCCTAAAAATTTAGGACAGGAATCAACATACTGCATGAAATAATGAGCCACACTAACACTTGATTCCCCTCCCTTCTCCATTCCTTTAGGGTCTACTCAAGAAAGCGAAGTCAGAGGGAGAGGAAAGGGAAGTGACGGAAACAATTAAAAACCTTACCCTGCCCGAAGATTTTATTCGCTCCAGATGGGAAGGCCGAGGATGGAAAGGAAGAGAAGAGGAGGTGAGAGATAAGAGTGATTTTGTGAAGGGTTTACTCTTAAGATCTACCCTCCGATTTGGAAGGTAACAAAATCCGGGCAACATTTCCTCTCCTTCCCTTTCCGTTCCATTAATGAGGCTGTTCTGCTAGCACAGCCTAGGAAATATACACACTTTTCATGTTTCTCGGTGAATTAGTCAGAGAGCATATTTTTTACATTAAGATTATTAATCCTATATGCCTATCGGCTTTTGCACTTTGATTGTTCTAATAGAACATATTTGCATATTTCATACCTTTGCCAGAGGTGTAGTTATACACACAAAAACAAGCAAGGATTCTCTCATCGAGCTCTGACCCAGGATGAAGAAACCCAGCCACATCAGCTAGGAGGACCTCACATGCCATCTCCCTAAGGCTGGTGGCAGGGCCTGTAGAGGCCGAGAAACTACTACCAAGCCACGCCGCACATACAAGACAGTCACGAGAGACACTCTTTGTCTTACTTTGTAATCCCCTTGACAAGGCATTGAAAAGGGGCCTACCAAATTTTATTATAGCTCGAGCAGTGTTCAAACTCCATTCACTTGCTTCAGGCTCCTAAAAGCACAGAAGACTAAAACTTTTTAATGGCAATAAGTATGAAAAGGGTTATTGGATATAGGTATTCACATTTCAAGGATGACTATAAGGGCCAAACTGTAGTGCTCATTTTGAAACAGATATTTACTAGTTGGTGCCACCAGCACCAGTTTGGTCTATGCCATTTCTTCTTCTTGTAACTTCCTTTAAAGAAATAATTAGAACACAACATGCATTCTGGATGCCAAACACAGTAGACAATAGACTGTAACTTTTAACAAAAGAGAAGATACAAAGGTAATTGATAAATTGCCAGGTGCCTGCCAGTACATACATAAGAGGATACTGCTGCATGGCTCTCGTCCACATATTCAAAAGGCCAATCTAATCTCATTATTGTTTGCCTGGCTGATTAAAAACGTAAATAAAAAGATTATTGTTTGCATGGCCCTGGTCAACATATTCAAATGGCCAATCTAATCTCATTATTGTTTGCCTGGCTGATTAAAAACGTAAATAAAAAGATTAGTCTTTGATTGGTACCTGTAAGCAAGGGTCAAGCCAGTCAACATTTCGTATCATGTTTCTATGGGCAGTAGACACCAAGCCAGCCTTTTTGAGCAACAACGCAGCAGTATTCGATTCACCTCCCCAGGAGTGTGTCCCTGGGAGGTTTGATATAATATGAGCTGCCAGTGCTTGTGTGCCACAGTTCTCCTCTGATGACACTGAGTCAAGAAGCACAGCCATTGCCTCTTCTCTAAACATGGTTTTCGTACTCGCTTTTCCCTATATAAATAAACTAATTAAATTCGTAGAAAAAAAAAAAAGCACGCACTTAGTTTACATTTTTTTACAGAACTGCTTTATACTCTTCAGTCTTCGTACATAACCTTATTTACATCTGCAAGTGGTAATTTTTTGTAGGATATAGGGTTTTCTGTAGCACGCAGTTTCATGTGCTGACTGTTAAAATTGCTGGAATTATATAGCTGCTGCTAACTCCTTCCTGTGAGCTCTAGAGGACAACTTTTGGTCATGTAGATTGGTCTGATACTAGGTTTGAATGGAAAGGCATCTAATAGTAGTTACAGGTAGTAACTTTCCAAGATATAGTCAATCACAAAAGAATGAACTCTCCTTTCCACATCAATCCCTACAAAGAGATGTCACAAAAGAATGAACTCTCCTTTCCTCACAATTTTCAGCCACTTTGTGAAATTGTTTTGTATTACCCTATTTGATCCTGGAAAAAGAAAACAACAATATCTTCTGCGAAAGTAACTTATTTTATATTATGGTAGACTCAGATCTTATCCTTTTCTAAGTGAATATGATTAGAGGTTCCAACATTGGAATGCTTAAGGACCAATTGGAGAAAGAACTCTAACATTCAGAGATACCAAAGAGACCTAACTTTTCCTTCAAGGATCATTTTTGTAATTTACACAATCAAAATTTGAAAATTGCAGCAATTTCATATCTTTACCAGTAAATCAAGTTGCAGGAGAAGATTTGCAGCCATAAGTCGGTGCTCAAGCTTTGATTCATGGAGGCAAGACTGTAAGGTTTGCAACAGATGTAGACCCCCTTTTTGTTGTAATTGTTGCAATAAATTATTTGACGAGGACCTAAATGAATAAAGAAAGAGGAATGCATCTTGCTTGTTACTTCATATCAATTAATTCTCTATAACAAACATCAATCAATTTCTGTGTATCTTGTTCTTGCATTACTCATTTATAATTTTCTCCCAAAGAGTCTTATGCTATATGAAAAGGCAATTTGGGCATATGGCGAGAAATAATTCATCAGGTCATATGTTCTCCTTTAAACAGTTATGCGTTTAGTTTGAGGTTTCAAAAACAAAATTTTCAGTAAGGGCAGTTTGGGACTTTTTGAAGAAAATAGTCTGGGTTTTGCAAGGATACACCTCAACTTTTTACAACAAAAGCAAAAATTAAAAGAGTAAATACAAACCAATTACCGTGGCACTTGAAGTATCTCTTGAAAATATTCTAGTGCTGCAGACTTCGCGCACCTTTCTTTCCTGCAAAGCAGCTCCAAGAAAGGTTCCACAGGTGTTACTTGGTAAAGGAACTTCTTACAATTTGCATTAAGCCGCATGCATCTAACCAAAATTGCAGACAAACCCACACCTTCCTCCAAATTAGTTTCGTTAGTTATTGCAACATTCACGAGCTGTGCCAATATTTTTGGTGATGAAACCCTTGCTAGATGCATGTTATTTGTGACATAATCAAATGATGTCACAAGAATCTCGATCAATGCTATAGAAGCTGATGTTGGTGTGATTGGAATTGTGGTTGTATGCAACTTCCACTTTCCACCACTTGAGTGGCATGCAATTTCCACTAGGGTTGGTAAAAGGTCCAGGTTTTTTATTTCCGATGGAGAGGGCTCTAGTAAATAAATAAGAATAACTGCCTCCTGTATGTTTTGCTTTAGTGCACTAGCCAAATAATGCAAATAGAATTTTTTTCTCTTGATATCTTGTAATATACTCTTATCTTCTGATATCATGAGAAGTAGTATGTGTACCAACACCCGAATGGTTTTATTATCCTTCTGCGAGCACGAGATTCCATATAATAACTGGTCAAGAATATCTCGTTTAAAAGAGACACAATTCAGTTCTTTTTGGGTACTGATAAACTCCCAGACGGTTACAATTTCAGGTCCTGCATTTGATGAGCACATGTTCAAAATTGCCTTTTCAAAGTTTTCAGCAATTTCTGTTTGTGTGTAAATCGAGTTACAATCACCAAAATCCCTTTCACTGCCTGAAAAGCTCATGATCCTTCGAGCAAAACTACCATGTAGAATTTTGGAGGAGAAGTTGCTGAAGCATCTTAACTTGCAGGCATCGTGGGGACTGGCAGGAGGTGAGCCGTAAGTTAAATCACGGAAATCTAAGATGGAGTTGTCAAGATTGTGATTTGAGTTGTGGGATGTACAAGAGGGTGCATACAAGCTTGTGTTATTGCTATACTCTTCTTTTGTGTCGGTTGAATTTGAATTTGAATATGAATTTCTAGCAGATTCTGGTGCAAAAATCATCGCATCTTCTGTAGATGAGTGTAAAGCAATGCACTTTCTGTAATTAAAGAGTATAAGTTATTAGAAAATACTGTATGCAATGGAAGCTAAAACTCAAGGGGTTCAGTTTGAATAATATAGGAAACTTAGGGTTCTTCTTCTGACAAACTAGCCGTAGTTGACCACACCAATATGTGAACAGAAGTTGGTAATGCAATACTTCTTTTAAAAATAAACTAGAGTCGGTACAGCAATCTCTGGTGAAACATTTGCAGATATTTATAACCAAATTTTCGCAGATGAAAACAACAAGAAGCATCTGATCACTAATACCACTAACATGATTACTTATTTTACTATTAGTTTCGATGTTTCTGTTGCTGCATCTGCTATTAGTTGAAAATATAATAATAAAAAGATGAACTAAAGCCGTTAAGAGCCTTGTCTGAAATAGAGAGAGAGAGAGAAAAAAATAAGTTGAGGAAAGATATTCCAGGCTGACAAGATAAAAGAAATAAATATGAGTACCTGTCAGAAACTTTAGATGCCAACAAAACTGTGTCAACAGGCGTAACATTTGCCAGGCTGCCTTTATCCTGCATAAGTACTCAAGTTGATGAGAAAATCGAGAAACGACTAAATCAAAACCATTATTTCTGCATTTAAACATTTGTCAAAGTTGTATACATTGAAGTAATAATGGTTGATTTATAGAATTCTAAAGTACAGCTCTAGTAGCATGTACCTCTGTTGAAATAACCGTACCAACTTTGGGCTCAAACTAAATTTAAATATTTAGAACCCATGGAAACTTAACTTGTCTGTTTCAGTAGTATGACATGCCTGCCTAATTTCCTTTACAAAATTATAATACTTTCAAAACACATCAATATCTTGCATTTGATGATTTGAAAGAAATTTCAGAAGGAAAGTTCAAGATTTACAGAATACTAGATTTCACCTCAGAATCACTTGCATCTGACAAACCATCATGGGAAATGGGAGAGTCGGATTGGGAATCCTCTAGCATTTCTTGGAGGCGTTTCATGTCAAATGTTTCTTTCATCACGTTGTTAACTGTGCCAATTTGACCATCGCATCTCACACGATTGGTTATTAAGCTTTTATTGTCCTGAAAAGGGATTTTGAAATTTTAATACCATTCTTGATCAACCTCAAATAATAATTAAGGTTTAATTCAGGAAACATTTCTTCAAGGAAAATTTCTTTATAGTTAGGTGACAGTATCACAAACTTTATAAAAGTTGAATAATGTCAAAGGAAAAGAGAAGTTTGCAGATAGAAACTAACATCAAGGTTGTTTAAGCAAATTGGCATGAAGGAGCTGGGGATAGCAGTCAAAGTGCAACTGGTATACCTGTGGAAACAAATTTCAAAGACAAAATAATAATTAATTCCTGAGTACCTCTGTTATGACAGGACTTAACATCTGACCTTTCTGTTGTATCATTCCCAAATACGTTTGAAGTCATAAGTTGCTTCTTAAAGTGACTTCAGAGATAAAAAAATAAAAAGAAAAACAAAAGAAATGTAGTTAGGCTGGTGGCAGTTGAGAAAGAATAAGTTGGAATATGCAAAAATGCTTTTCATTTTCTTGTTATCTGTATTTCAGCCTATGAATAGTTAAATACATAGTTTATACAAGTAGTAAGTAAAGGAACAAAAGAGAAGTTACAACATAAAGCCTGTACATTTGTCTGTACTGGACAACTTGCATGTACATTTTTGGACGTATTTGAAAAAGCCTCTACAAACAACAAATAATCATGGGAAGAGTAGACCTTTTCACTAAAGAAGAAATTCTATCTCAACCATTCTTAAATAGAGTTAATATAATATATACTATTAGTAAAAGAAACAGTTTGCCTGTATTACAAAAGATAACATCATAACATTTTGACCTGTCACATGCAAAAACTAACATTGTTTAGCTAAACCATGCATGTGACTTGCCAATGGACCCTTTGCTCTCATACACCACAATTCTGTCATTTTCAGAGCACGTGCTAACATGAATCGAGAAAGTTGTAAACTTGTAATGCAAATAACGCAAGCTTGAAAGGTCACTTGTGCAAAAAAATTTTCAGTGATATATTTCTTGACCTTAACAGTCATGTTTCCATAATTACCTCGTTTATGAAGTGAGGACCGAGAGCTCATGAGCAACCAAAATCAGGGAAAAGAAAATAAGAAAAATATTACTAATTTTCTTATGTAACTTTGAAAATTCATGTCCTCTTAAAACTATCTTTAAGATTTTCGTGTGAATTTTCTCGAATCAACACTGGAGGATAAAATACAAAAAAAAAAAAAAAAAATTGCAAAAATCCTGCAAAAATTTATGAATGTGAAACCCCAGAATTGCGAGAACAGAAGTTTCCAAGAGTAATAACTAATAATTAATAAATAAAAAGCAAACAATATAAGTTGTTTATACTCACTGATGATTGCTAGTTCCAGTGTCGTAATTTCTATTCAAAGGCGGTGCATCGCCATAAGAGACAACTTGATAGTACATTAACCAGCTCTTGTACCTCCTAGCCTGACATTTGGCCGCAGCATCAATCTCTTCTCCTGCCTCTCTCGCTGCACCATGTCCGTGTGCACAGGCACTGAAGACGCATTCCCATAACGTCGGTGCGAGCTGAGTTCGTAGCAGTTGAGGATGAACCGACACTGATTGCAGGAAATGGATGGTCATCTGCCATTGGTCTCCTTGTAGCTTCTTCACCAATGCAAGATAAAAATAGGCGAGCGATACCATGAGGCGGTTGTCGATACCGGCAGTGGTACCTTCTTCCTCTTGCAATGCCGGTACCTGCAGCAATTTCTCGGCAGCGGCTAGGCGGGAAGTTTTTTCCTCAAAGGAAGTGCACTGGGTTGTGGCCTCAGTTGATTTGATTCCATAGTAGAGATTGGAGAGGACGGAGTGATCAGAGAAATCAGAGGATAGAGAGGTGGAGGTGGAGAGAATTGTGACGGATTTCTGGTGGAGAGAATTGAGGGCGATAGGGTCGGAGAGGAGGTGGGTGAGGTGGTGGTTTACATGGGAAACGAGAGTGCGAATGGAATGGAGGTCTAGTCGGGTTTGTGGGAAATGCGCAAGGGAAGAGGAAGAGGAGGGAAGGAGCGCCATTGGATAAGAGGAAAAGGCAGAGTGGGTACTGACAGTCTACAAGTAGAAGTAGAGGTAGAAGTAGAAGAGATATTGGGGACGAAATAAGGAAAGGTAAAAGAAGGCGACAGAGAGAGAGAGAGAAATGGAGAATGGAACATTCGCTCGTGAGAGAGAGAGTGAAGAAAACAAGCGCCAAGGAAGGAAGGAAGGAAGGAAGGAAGGAGCCAAGAGAGGCAAAAGAACAAACAGGTGGCGTGCACTGTCTGTCAGGTGCGTGGGACTGGGAGTGACCGTTGCTCTTTCCCGCCACAGATCGAGAAAAGGAACATCCCAACATTTGGCAATGCGATGCGTGAATGCGTGAGCGTGATGCCTCTCATCTCTTCTAACAACTGCCATCGGGACCGCACACTCTGGATTCTCAACTCTGGAGTCTGGACGGGACCTCTCCAGTTGTCCAGAGGAAAAGCGTTAAGCCCACCATGATGATTAATATGACCATCATCATCATCACCGAATGCATTATGCATGCATGAATCAAGAGTTCATGACGGAAGCCGCAATAATAATGCTCTTAACAATCGTCAGATGAAGTAACTATATAATTAGATTTTCCGTCTAATAAAGAAATAAATTGAATAACATATCTATTTACATCACTAGTAGATTAAGCAACATTTTTTATTATCTAACATTATATTGTTTTTTTTATTTGCCGAGCATCTTATGTTAGTAACATAATAATGATGTTGGTCATTCAAAATAGGTAGCAACTATAATAAAAATAATAACATATTATATATAGAGAGAGAGTTTTGCTATGGTGAGTTACAACTCACCAAAATGTCAGTGAGTTGCGATCAAAACTCCTAAATCTAGTTTAAAATGATCGATCCAAACCGTCCAATATGATCTCTCTATTCAAATCTCCGTGCAGACCAAATTTTACATTTTTTTTAAATTTTTTAAGTATTTTTTCGGATTTTAAAAAACTGTTGTTTTTGAACGGTTCAGAACTAATTAGATTAACGATTTTCTAAAATTTAAAAAAATGTAAAATTTAAAAATGCAAAGTAATACTTAAAAATTTCGAAAAAATATAAAATTTGGTCTGTATGGGGATTTCAGTAGGGAGATCATATTAGACTGTTTGGATCGATTATTTTGAACTAGATTTAGGAGTTTTGATCGCAACTCACCATAGCAAAACTCTATATATATATATATATTAATTAAAGCTACCTTATATTTTAAAAAAAAATCCACCACAATTATCGTTCGACTATAGCAATTAACTTATTTTTAAATTTTACTTTTTCCTTTAGAATTAGTATTGTTCCAAACATAGCAATATTTGAACTAAAGCAGTAACTATTTTGTATTTCAAAATTTAAAAGGTATCAGGGACCATGTATAGATACTTAGAGATTGTATTTGTGCAAATTTGATGATTCAGGACCATACTCTTTTGTATTATCTAATGCGACTCGAAACTTTATTCCTAGGATAGATCTTGTATTGGAGGGAATTGTTTCGTACACCTCCTGTTTTAGAGATCCGGTCCCTTTTCTTTGAAAATGACTTAAATGTCCTTGGTTCAGATACATTGCAAGAGAAGAAATAAAGGAAGTGAAGGACATTTTAGTCCAAATAGGAGTGGATTTCCAAATCGGGGGTGTGAGAAAAGCAATTCCCTGTATTGGAGTACTGAGGCTGACGCTTTCGTAATACTGTTTGATCATTTGTTTCACTTATTGGGTGCGTCGAGCAAACTTGAGATCAAAACTTTGGTTTCAAGTAGAAAGCTTAGCATTTCCAAATGCACGAAATATTCAAGATAATGTTAAAAGAGGAGGGATCGCTTTGTAAATGATTGTTTTGATCATTTTAACAATGATTATTTAAACATGTATTGATAATTGATACAAGTCGAAGCAGCTGGTAGATATATAGTATATTTTTGGACATATGAATAATCTCACAATCAAATTCAACTTCAGTTTGTTTGATGACGAATCAAATGCGTTAGTGTTAAGTCATTAAAAAATTAATTCACTTTGATGAACCATGAAATCAATACTAAATCTCATTATTTTTACAGACATAATATGTGTACTGTATAGATTACATCTACAAATATCAGATCTCAAATTTAAACTTTATATTTGAAGATTATTAAGAGAAACAATCAAGTAATTCCATCTTTATCTAAAACTATAATTATCTGAATATTTGCCGTTAGAAATTTTATTTGATAAAATGTAAGAATATGTTGGCATCCAAACTTAATTAGACATGATGTATATAAATTTGATATAACTTGAGAAATATTTTGGCCAACCAAGTACTATAAAAAAATGAAGTATTACTTTACAAACTAATGACTGAATGACCAATTGATTTTCAAATTGTATCAAAGCTGATATATAGTTTATGTAAACTCTCAATGATGTCTGCATTTTTTTTTTTTTTTTTTGTTGGGAACTAGATCGGATGTATTAGATGCAAGCTTTTAAAATGCGTTTTTTTCGGTATGACGGTCCGGAGTTTATTTAACGGTGTGTATATGCGAACATAAGTGTCAAACTCATATGTATTCTTGTGTACAGTACTACATTTGTATGGACGATTGGTACACAATATTGTACTTAAAGATGCCGTGGATCACGATATTGTACACGATATTGAACATCTCTAAGCATTTTATTCACGATATGTACCAAATACAGTATGTTTTCAATACGCGATATGTCTTTTGATATTGTACACGTTTAATCGGCAAAAAATACAATTTTTTTTACGTTTAATCGGCGAAAAAACATAAATGACGCATTATGTTATTTTATCGTTTTTTCTGTGATATTTGTGCGGTTGGCTACAAAATACCGCTATTTTCGAAAAAATGGCGTTTAAACGGTATTTTTAAAAGCTTGATTAGATGTCAGATAAAAATCATAAATGTAAATTTATTTGAAGCACATTCAATGGCTTTTATTGAAAAAAAAGGAAAACAGTTGATAAAAAAGTTTAAGACAATGTATCTTTGAATTCTTTTTATTTAATAAGAGAAATCGAGTTGTATTTAATCCAAACTATTTAATTAGTTTTTTGAAATTTTAGAAAACCGAAATAATTTTTTTTAAAAAAACATCGCCATACTTAATTAGAGATAGACAAATAAAATTGTAAGAAACGAAAATCTTTATGACACTTGGGAAAATTAGAGAGTTTCAGAATTTTTTAGTAGTGAAAAGGGTAGCAATGAAATGAGAGGATATAAAAATTTGTTTGCTCGAGAACTTGATAGGAGTTAAAATCTATCATCCGAATCTAAAACTATAAATTTTATGTGGGGTCCACGTTCATACAACTAGTTCCTCATTTCCACCCGCTACATTCCAATTTCGGGGGTTTCAATTTCTCCCCAAACTTACTTTTGATGCCATCCATTCCCATTCTTTTACCTCCGAACTAGGGCTGTCAAACGTGGTTAATGACCACGGAACACCATGTTCCATTTGTTGTGCCGGTAAGGTAAACGGTATAGTGTTCTATTTCACAAACCATTCCGTTTTGAAAACGAAACAAAAATCCGTGCCGTTAACTGTTCCACTTCATAAATTACATATATAACGATTCGAAATGAGGCTTAATGGTTCGAAACAGTACAATTTTGTGTTCCGTTTACCGTTTCGTTATTGAAACGAAATAAAAATCAGTGCCATTAACCGTTCCGTTTCAGTTATACGGAACGACATCACGTGCCTAACAGCAGTATTGACGGCTCTACTCCAAACCAATCAGGGGCGGAGCCAGAAATATACCATTAGGGGGACAAATTTGCTATTTTTTTATATTAGGGGAGCAAATTGCTTAACATACATATAATTTTATTAAAATTGCACTATGATTTTATGTAAATTATAAATAACAGGGGGTGCAATGTCCAGCCTTACATCCCCTGTGGCTCCGCCCCTGAAACCAATCCTAGAGCAGATCAAAATTCCTCTCTTTCATTCTATTCCATCCGTTTTCCTCTTCTCCTTTTCTGGAGCATAGCTTAAGAGTAAAAAAATAATAATAATAAAATAAAGGTAAAAGGCCAAAACAGATTTTTTTTTTTAAGTTTTTTTTTGTTGTGAAGTATATATATATGAGAAATGCGAGTTATGTTGGAGTGTGTTCACCACCCCTGATTGCCACGTTGCTGTCACCCACATCACCTCACGCGCAGGCAGGACAGGCGCATTTGACGCCTGACCTGACATTCTGACGTAGTGACATCACCCAAACTCAAACTACATGGCATGACATATTGACATGCTTGATTCTTCTTATTTTATTTTAATATATATTTTGACATAAAGCAGAACCAGGGCGCTCAAATCTCCTAGATCTGGTTCAAAATGACCGATCCAAACCGTCTAATACGATCTCCCTATTGAAATCTTCATGCAGACCAAATTTTATATTTTTTCGAAATACAAAAAAATTAATTCAATTAGTTCTAAACAGTTCAAAAACAACAGTTTTTAAAAATCCGAAAAAATACATAAAAATTTCAAAAAAAAATTTGTTTGCATGGAGATTTCAATAGGAAGATCGTATTTGACGGTTTGAATCGGTCATTTTGAACCAGATCTTGAAATTTTTTAGCGCGACTCACGACTCATCGTAGCAAAACTCTATATATATGGCACTACTATAAAAAATGTTGGAAATGCAACAGACTAGCAAACAGGTGAGCGAAAAAGCCGGGTGATTTGGATATATATTGGAATATGATTGACCGTATCGAGTTAAAAATATTTCGGGATTTTTCTTTTTTACAATAAAAATGCTCCAGCTTGTAGTGTGTGTACGACTCGTTTGTTGGTTTTCTTATTAGAAGGATAAGACATCAACTATCTATGGAACCGCATCTCAGCAGCCGAGATTTGGCTGTTCCAAACAGCCAAATTCTTTGTTTTTAATATTTCAACATTTTAAAATTCAAATGTTGAATTCAAACCGTTAATCTTGTTCAATTTTACGGGCGATGTGTTTTCATATAAGTTTTATAAAATTTAGAATCGATTTAATACTTGATTAAGTGACCAAATTATGAACGTATTAGAATTAATCAGTGATAGTTAACCAGATTCGTTCGTTTGTTAACCACTTGATCTAGTATCAAATCAACTCTAAATTTCATAAACTTATATGAAAATGCATCGCCTGTAAAATTAAATAAGATCAACGGTTTGGATTTAACATTTGAATTTTAAAATGTTGAAATATCAAAAAAAAAAAAAAGTATGGCTGTTTGTAACAGCCAAACTTCGACTGCTGAGGATGTGGATCCAACTATCTATCATTCATTCAATGATTCAATTGCTCCTGCCCCTCAAGGTCATCTACTTTTTGAACGAATATATTACCAACCTTGCATATTTTCTTCAATAGTAACTGCGCCAATAAACAATATAATAACACTCAAATCTTAAAAAAAATAAAACTCTTAATTAATTATAAATTATTAAAGCTTAGTATTATTTGAGGATTATTTATATTTTAAAAGACAAGTTGGTAACTATCTAATGACAGTTTCATTGATAAAAAAAAACAAAATAAATATATACACTATAAAAACGTATGTCCAATTAGGGCTGTATACGAGCCGAGTTCGAGCGAGTTAGCCTCAACTCGAACTCGAGCTCGTCACAACTCGAGCCAACTCGTGACTCGATAGCGAAGCAGTTCCGAGTTATTCAAGCTAACTCGAACTAACTTGATTTTAGCTCGAGCCAACTCGTGATTCGCCATCGGACTCGTGGGAAAGTGTCCAGGTACTGGCTGCCTTTGAATTTTGCTCGAAAATTCCCCTGCCGAGAGAGAAGAAGAGTTAGGAGTCGAAGGAGAGATGCGGTCTACTAGCGTTCTTGTGTCCGATGGGGAGAAAATAAAGCTACTGGGGAGAGGGGAGTGAGGTCATGGACTCATGGTTAGTGAAGAAAGGGAGAGAGGAGCAGTCGTGAGGGTGTAAGGGAGGGGAAAGGGTTCTAGGGACTTGGGAAGTAGGGAACTAGAGTTAGTGAAGGAGTTATTGGGCTGTAAATCAATAAAATTGTTAGGCTGTATATTAATATGAGAATATTTGATTTTCTGCTGCCTGTATATTCTGACTCGAGTTGGGCCGAGTCGAGTTGGGCCCAACTCGAACTCAGCTCGTAAAATTAATGAGTTGGCGTAACTCGAGTTTCTAAAACTCGAGTTCTTTTGACTCGAGTTATCATCGAGTTTTTTTCGAGTCGAGTTCGAGTAACTCACGAGTTACGAACTTTTTGCTCACCCCTATGTCCAATACAAGTGGCGGAGAAATTTTGACGTGCATAAAAGCACAAAGAACGACATTTATCGTCAAGTTTTATGTTCTTTTTTGTGGGGGGGGGGGAGTGTAAGAATAGTGATTGTTAGATGGTAAACTAAGTCTTTAATTTGTCTGAATAATAGTAATTAGTATTAAGCATGAATTATATGATCAAGAAATTAAATAATTTAATTTTGCAATAGTAAAACCTGACGGGATTTCTAATCTGGGAACACGAAAATGTCAGTGATAGAATCTGGATACTTTCTATATAATTGCCATAAATATCTGACTTTTGGATTGATTAAATTAATTGATATGGTGAAATAGCTAATTTACAAGAAAGGGTTGTCAGTAAATTGCAACACAGAGAGTTACATGGGTTTTGCCACAAAAAATCTGGAGCAGATTTAATAAAATATCGAGACAAAGGAGTCTCCTCCTTCTACCTCGTCTCTCGTTCTGATCTGGCGATCTCCTCTCCGCTCTTTCTCTTCTCTCTGAGCCCATGCGAGTGTGGTGCTGTGTCTCTTTCTCTATGTGTTGCGATGTGAGTGGTCGAGAGAGAGGCTGGCTCTGGATAGCCCAACCAGGGGTTGGCACCTCTCAACTCGTTGGTGTTTTGGCACGAGGAAACCTTCTCCTCTTCTCTACGATCGATGACGGCTGTTATGGCATTGATTGAGCAGTTGTTGTGGCTCAATCCCCTCTATTGAACTTCACTCCTCTCTCATCTTTTCCGTCTATTGTGTTGAGGTAAGTTTATTTAAAGAAATTAGGAGTTAGGGTTTTGATTTGGGACTGGAATTGGAGATGAAGAGAGAGGAGATTGAAGCTCAGAGAGGTAGTATTTCTCTCATCTCGGTTCAATTCTTGATTTATTTTGACTCAATTTTGAGTCAATCGGATTCTTTCTAATATTGCTAACTGTTAGGTTCGAACGGTTTATGGAATTGTCCATGTTCTTGATTAGCTTGACTTTGATTTTGGCCCTGATTATCCTAGAGCGTTTGAGACGATTTGTGAAGGCACACAAGCAAGGTGTAACACTCACTGTTAGGTTTTTAATTTAAACTAAATTGTGTTGGCTATGTGTGTATGTGGTTCTTCTAATCTGTGCTTGTGCTAACTGCTAATTGTTAGCTTAATTACTGTCCCTTGTGTGTGTGCGCTGATGCTTGATTTAGGGATTGTTTGAGTTCTAACTCGAGTGTTATATTTATCGTGTAGAGTAATTATGTAATATATATCTATTTAGGTATATATATATATATATATATAGTTTTGCTATGATGAGTTGCAACTAGGGCTGTATAGAAAAAAAATGAAACCCGTCCGACCCGTTTCACCCGCCCGATCCGATCCGTTTTTGAACGGGTTTAGACATTATCGGGTTGGTTTAGGTTTTACTTTTGACAACCCGTTTGTATTGGATTGGGTCGTATAATTCATTTTGATAACCCGTTTTGTACCCGACCCGGTTGTTTTTCTAAATATTTTCTCAAATTTTCTTATAGGTTGTCGAGGGACAATAATGAATACAGTCTAATTTATTTATTATTATTGTTCGCTGCAACTTATTTGACTTGTTTAATTAAATCATGCTATCTTATTTTGCCTTTCCAGATTGTTTCGCTGCAACTTCCTTTGCTTTACTGTCATTTGTTTAGGTAAGTTCTTTGCGTTACATTGCTGAAATCTTATTCTTTTTGTTACGTACTCACTTAAACTAAATTCTGCAATTGTATGATAAAGTAGGAACTATATAAAGACCACTATGCAAAATCAAGATGAGTGTTCAAATATTGTGTAGTTAGCTATCACATGTATTTAAAATACCGCGTAGTTAGTTATTGTCAATTTTATTTATGTACCATATAAATTAAAACCCGTTTAACCCGGAAACCCGTAAAAACCCGTAGATATAAATTTATATGGGCTGGGTTGGATTACGGGTGGGTCAACTAAAGAAAATTTTTTAACCCGATATAATTGGATTGGATTGAAATATTGATAAAAAATTACAAATCCGTCCATTGTACACCCCTAGTTGCAACTCACCAAAAGGTCGGTGAGTTACGATCAAAACACCTAAATCTAGTTCAAAATGATCGATCCAAACCGTCCAATATGATCTCCCTAATGAAATCTCCATGTAGACCAAATTTTACATTTTTTTTGAAATTTTTAAGTATTTTTTTGAAATTTTAGAAAATCGTTAATCTAATTAGTTCTGAACCGTTAAAAAACAGTAGTTTTTAAAAATCCGAAAAAAATACTTAAAAATTTCAAAAAAAATATAAAATTTGATCTACATGGAGATTTCAATAGAGAGATCATATTGGATGGTTTGGATCGGTCATTTTAAACTAGATATAGGAGTTTTGATTGCAACTCACCGACAATTTGGTGAGTTGCAACTCACCATAGCAAAACTATATATATATATATTTTTATCAAGGTTGACTTTATATGGCTAATAAGGCACTGACTTAGTTAGAATTGATGATAGTTTTGCTTGATGGATTTGTCACAATAGCCCATGATGTGAAAGTAGCAAGCTGAGGCTTAATTTGTTAATTTGTGTATATCTCTTGAGTGTATTTGATAACCTGAGATAGTTGTGATGCTGGTTGAAAGGTTTAGAAGGTGAATGGATGGAACTGAGGATATATTAGATAGTTGTAATATGTCATCAGTACATGTGCATCTTAGCAAACTTGTAATTGTGTTGGCTGTCATGAAATGTAATGCATATAGGAGTATAATCTTATGTGATTTTTTGATATGTGTACACACTCATATGCATGATCAGTGATATATTTAGATATAGAAACCTGAATATAGGGTTATGCAATCATATAAATGCATTAAAAGCATGAATATACGTTCTGATAATTGTAATATGCATTTCAGCTAGCTACTAGTGTGAATATAAGGTTATATACCTGCTATTAGGTACAGGTGAGCATATAAAATGCATTTGAGTACTTTGTAGGGATTTTCATTGAGGACGGTGCATTAATTGATGAGAAATGGTATGTTTATAGACTGAATAGGCAATTTCATGAATTGATTATAAGTATTTCAGTATGTGAGTAGTTGTTTTAGATTTTGTGTTGCAAGAGATTACTGGAATCTGTTGGAGACATATATAAAAAAAAACTAATCAGGAACCGTCGCACCCTGATTTACTTCGGGGTGTGACAATAAGGTTCTCCCTTATAACTAATCGATTAAATAATAACAAAATCTGACAAAAAAAATCCTCAATTTATGAGGAACCTTCACCTTTAAAAAAAAAATATGTTTGTCAGGTGTGTACTTTAACGTTCAATCCACCTGACTCGAATCGTTTTTTATCGAGTTAATATGATGTTGAGTCGGAGATGGGTTCTAATTTTGACAAACCCGTTACTCCGGATTAGATTACGGATTTTGTACTAGTAACCCATGTATACTCCAACCCACCCATTTATCACTATATATTTACTCCTCTCCGCCTCACATTTACTCATATCCTTACTTAAAAATCTCCTCTCTCATGACATTTCGATCTCCTTCATAGCCATGCACGTCTTTTATGCCTCTCACAAGGTTTCGAAAGTTGAACGATGCTTCAAATGTGCCTCCAATTTACCTCGAACTAAATAGTAATAGCCACAAAATGATTTTTGTGTACAATTTTATTTGATCAAAATTTTAATCCGTTAAACTCGTTCAATCCGCTTAACCCGTAAAAATCCGTACATAAAACAATTGATGAGTTGGATTAAATTATAGGTGGGATAACTAAATTTATTTTCTAACTCGATATTATTGGATTGAATTTAAATTTTGATAAAATATCACCAACCCTCTGTAATGTTTGTCATAGACGCATCGAATTCCTTGATCACCAAAATTTGATACCCGCTTTTAGCAGAAAATAAGCCATGAGCCCATCACCCATCAGTGGTCTATTTCCAAAGTTACGGCCTTGTCACCTAACAAAGACATTAACATGAAAATGAATGAAACATAAAATCTTGGGCACGAATCAGTTTGCATTAATTGTTAAAATCACACTTGGTTTAAATAGACAATCCATCTAAATTATAGAAGACATTTATTTTTTTTCCTTTTTAATGACTATTAAGTTGGTTGTCATAATTGTTATATTAAAAGAAGTTGTTATAAATATGATACTTTTAATATAAATTATTTTTTAGTTGAGCTAAGTTGGATTACGCCTTGTCAGTTGTCACTAGACCGTGTAGTTGCATCACGGAAAAATATTTCAGCATTTATAAATCTAACCTCCATTCCGCATCCGATCCGATTTCCCCAGCTGACCCGTTGCACTTTACCAAATCTGTTGTATTCCAATTTCGACTGTGCGAGCTTGTGTGATGTACTCCTGACTCCTGACTCCTGTTGACTGTTGTCCTGTCCTCCTGTGTGCAGTGTGCGTTTCTCTCTCTCCAAATAATTCAAGTCGGATGGTATTAAGATTCGTGCAAAGAAATAGATATCTGGTGTGGATCGTTGCGCTGAAGATTGCTTTGCTCCGTTCTCTCTCTAAAACATTTCCGTCTATTTCTCTTCCGTTCCTCCGTTACTCTTCTCTCCGCAATAGATAGATATTCTGTTCTCTCCTCTCGTTCCAATCGCTCCCTCCCTTTAATCTTTCATTCGAAACCCTAGATCCGTGCCTCAGATCGCCTCAACTGCTGCTATCTCTCCGCCTCCTCCCCTCAAATCGCTATCTCTAGCCTCAGTGGTACAAAGCTGCGATACAAGAGAGCAGTTTCAATTTTTTTGAGGTACTTTTTCTCAAATGTTTGTTATTTCTTCTTAGGTTTCTTGGAATCAATTGTTGCTTAATGACCTTCTTTATTTCAAGTATATGCTTAGTTGGGCTTAATTCTTCATTAGCCTTCAGCTACAACTTGTTAGATTAACAATAATGGATTTACATTAGAAAGTGCCAGAACTATCAGCAATTTATTCTTAAATTAATTGGTAAATAGGACGAGTAGTGATCTTGTAAAATAAACAAATTTAAAATTTCTTGTAATAATGCGCTTATTCACATTTAGATACAATCTACCAGTCTTACATCCTATGCTAATTGCTGACTGGATACCAGTTCTAGCATGCTAATGAGGTAGAACAGGTCTAATCTAAGCAATCGAGAAAAAAAATTGCTACTGAGTACTGACGTCTATCATGTATGGTTTATGACCCAGTAAAGCAAGTAGCCAAAATAGTCCTTTGACTGCTACAAGTCTATGTACTTGTCACCTCGGTTAAAGAATTTCATTTAAGACCTTATTCTCAATCTTTTTTTTATAATGATATTTACTTAGCAGATGGTATAAGTGGGGGAAGGAGTGCTTGATGACATGAAGATAGGTTGAATAAGTTAAATGCAATGTATGCTAAGTACTAAACGTGGATTTGATAAGTGCAGAGAGGTACTTGGATTTTATTATTAACCGAGTAAAAGCTATTTTCTGTCATGGTATACAATTATTTTCTCATCTGACGTATAGATGAATATATCAGTGGAAGAATCAAAGAGCTTACAGGTTCGTGTGCAGAAGGTAAAGAGGAATGGCAATTTTAGAACACTAGAAAATAGAAACCAGCATTGTATTTGTTGAAGATGAAATTTTATTCATTTGTTGGAGATGTTGTTGTTGTTGTTGTTGGAGATGTATTATATTTGGTTTTATTGTATGATTGTGTCATGTATGTTCGAGATATTATGAGTTCTCAATTTTATTCATTGTATGATTGTGTCATGTAAATTGCTCTCTATGTACACCAGAAATCAGCTTGTAAATTCACTAATAATAAAGTAATAAGCATACATCTTGAATGGTTCAATTTCACATACATCCAGTAACAAAAAAAAAAAGCATCTAAATTCAATCAAAAAATAACTTTTCACGGAAAGAAAACCAATCCTGATCAAACTCATTAAGATTTTGTTCCCCATTGTGCTAATTCCTTCCTTCAGTTGGCTCATTTTAAGAGCTGACTTCAACGCATCCTCTAGACCTACATGGCAACAACAGAAAGATCCCATTAATAGCAAGAGACAAAATAATAAAGATGGAGATCTGATACATACTCAAACTTGACATTCCTATTTGCAAATTTTAATTCGAACAACCAAAAATTGACAGTAAAAGAAAAATAGATAGAAAAATTAAATGCTATGTTTGTACAAATGAAAATCATACCCAAATTTTACAAATTAAAAGTCATGAAATTTAGCTTACTAATTCAACGATGCAATGACAGCAAGAAAAATGCAAAGATAATCAATAAAAAAAACCGAGCAAATAGCAAAATTTTACGGTACCAAATTTTGCATATTAAATAGATTCCAACAATCTGCACATCCAGAGGTTTTCTTCTTTTGGGGGAGAGCACACAGCACAGTCGCACAGATTAGAAGAGAAAGGAAACGGAGTGGTGGAGAGAAACTAACGCCGATGGAAGGAAAAATAGAAGGCAACGGAAATCTCAACCTCTCAGCGCTTCATTTTGAGCCTTCAGATCTGATCGACACACCAATCTTTAAGAAATCGAACAGTCGAAAGATGGATAGGACAGAGGTTCAGTCCTATCCAAAGGAAAATAGATAGGACAAAAGTTGACAACCCGCTGCACTGTGAGAGACCATTCTAGCCACAAGGGATCAGAGACGTGCAAGGTTCTTGTAATGTAAGTTGTAACCTCTCTTCCCTGTGCGAAAAGTAAGTCTAACAACCTGGATATTTGGCAATATTGCTTAGCAGTATTAGGGAAAATTCTCACCATTTGCATTATGGATTACTGTCTCGATCATAACAAACAAAATAATAGTAATTAATTATAGCAAAACAGAATGGAAAAATAATAAATAAATAAAACAAAGTGTTGTTCTTTTCGCACCAACCTGTCTCTGGTCATGCCATGATGCCAATATACAATAGACGGAAACATGGCATGGTTTGGAGCATTAGTCGGGATCTTTTGCGGCACAAGTGTCAATGCTGAGCCTGTGACTGTCCTTTGGTCAGCTTGAAAACGGTTGGTTTTATTTACAATGAAATGAGATAACTGATGATTTTGACCATATTTTTTAAATCAAATAAAAAATTCTCAAAACTAGAAAATAATTATAGATATATATGAAACTTTAGGAATGAGATGTATATTAAGTTTTATCAATTTTTGGATCAATTGATAATTCGTCAAAAGACATTAAATATGAAGTATCGTAAATGTAAAGCCATTTAACGGAAGTTAAAATTCACATCAAATATTGTCATTTTACATTTGAATGAGATACACATGATATATACCGCATTTAATATTGAATTTTATTTATTTTACCATGGTTAAATTTGTCAAACTAATTGATCATCAATAATTTTCACCAAATTTAATCGTTGCAAGCATTATATTAGATATGTACGTACCATAAATAAATTGGTTATGGAAGGGTTACAGTTCGTCCATGGCTGGCTGACCTAGAAAGTTAGAAAGCAATACATGCCAAATAATCGCATAGGCTCCATTTGTTTGTGACTTAAAGGATTCATAACTTAAGTTATGCATCTTTAAGTCACCAAACACTTCTTATATAAAATGCCTTAAGGGTGCATAATTTATGCAACCTACCGGTCCCCTTTACTTTTTTTTTCCAAAAATACCCCTTAGAAATAATTAATAATTAACAAATAATTAATAAATAATAATATTTAATAAGTAACAATAATTATTAAAAAATCATAATTAATAATAAAGATTAATTATTATAATTGATAAATAAAAATTAATAATATTTATTTAAAAGTAATTATTAATATTTCATAATAATAAAAATGATTTATTGTTATCATTAATAATTAATAATAATTAAAAAATAATAATATTTAATAAGTAACAATAATTATTAAAAATCATAATTAATAATAAATATTAATTATTATAATTAATCAATAATAATTAATAATATTTAACAAGTAATATTTATTATTAATAATAATTAATTAATCAATAATATTTTTATTATTAAATAATTAATAATATTTATAATATTTAATTAAGAGTAATTATTAATATTTCATAATAATAAAAATGATTTATTATCATCATTAATAATTAATTTTTATAATAAATTAATAATTAACAATAAATAGGTCACAATGTATTATTAATACATAATACTAATTCAAATTTAAGGACATTTTAGTCTTTTGACATGAATATGTGCATACATTAAGTTACTCATCCTTACTACACAACCGAACATCCATTACATAACACTGCATAAACACTTAGGCATCCTTAACTTATGCAACCCCTACTACACAACCAAACGCCCCCATAGTAATTAACCTACAGTACAATAATTGAGCATCAAGCCAAGATACAGTACTAATCACATGACGGCCTTGTGCATAATAAAGTCTCATCCCATATTCCCATGTCTGAGGTGGCTATGGTCACAAACGAACGCGCGGAGAGGAACATTCCAAAGGGCAATATACATATTTTTTTTTTTATAAATTTTATTTAAGCACGAGAAGAACAGAAATAAGCTAATTAAAAACAAAAATACTAGCGCCAAAAAAGCAAAAAGGCGCACTACGCTAGTTTTCACGTGATGATGTGTAATCCACAATTGTTGCAAGGCTAACCACCACAAATAAAACAACTCAATTTATGAATTCCGTATAATAAGGAGCCGGTATATATATATATAGGGTCTGCTCCAGGAACTGATTTTAGAGGAATGGAACGGAAGGTAAGGTAAGAAGGTGCTGTTTACTTGCTCCAGCGTCAAATACGTGAGGGAATGGAAGGTGAAGCAGGGTGCGTTAGTTCCATCAGTTTCTTTATTTTGTTACTCTCTGATTTGGAGTGTACAAAGAGTAAAATTGCTTAATTTACACAAATACCCTCCTAAAAGCAGCGCCGGAATAAAGAGCAGGGGTAAAATGGTCAAGTTCATATAATATTTAATTAATATGCCGAATACAGTTCTTTCCATCCTTTTTCCTCGTGTAAAGGCCTAGAGCAAGTAAATCAAGAATTTTCTTTCCTTTCCATAACGTCATTTTCCTCTCCATATTTTTCCATTACATTCTATTCCTTTAAGGGTGTGTTTGGATGCCTTAGAATAAGGTTTGGGTAAGAATAAGCTCCAAATTCCTTATTCTTGTGCAACCCAAACAACACAAGAATAAGGAATTTGGGCTCTTATTCTTATACTAACAAAACTATGGAATTTGAATAAGAATAAGGATTGGCATGAGATTCTAAAAATTTCTTATTCTTATTCTGGAGCACAGCCATAGAGAATGGCTAACGCGCCATTGATGGCTCGGAGGGTCCCGTGCCATCAAGTCATTTTTCGAGATCCAAAATTCAAATGATCAATCCGAACCGTTCAAATTGTTCTCCATATTGAAATATCCTTGGAGACCAAATTTTATATTTTTTTCAAAATTTTTGCTATTTATTATGATATTTTTAAAAACATTATGATTAGAATATTTCAGGCCCTCCAATTTGAAAATATCATAATAAATAACAAAAAAAATTTGAAAAAAATATAAAATTTGGTCTCCAAGGGTATTTCAATATTGTGATAAACTTGAACGGTTTGAATTTTAGATCTCGAAAATCGAGTTGATAGAAAATTGATGGCACGTGCCATCGATGGTGCGTTAGTCATTCTCATATATATATATATAGAGTTTTGCTATGGTGAGTTGCAACTCACCAAAGGGTAGGTGAGTCGCGCTCAAAGTTCCTAAATCCAGTTCAAAATGACCGATCCAAACCGTCCAATATGATATGTCTATTGAAATCTCCATGCAGACCAAATTTTATATTTTTTTGAAATTTTTAAGTATTTTTTTCGGATTTTTAAAAACTGCTGTTTTTGAACGGTTCAGAACTAATTAGATTAATGATTTTCTAAAATTTCAAAAAAATACTTAAAAATTTCGAAAAAATGTAAAATTTGGTCTGCATGGAGATTTCAATAGGGCGATCGTATTAGACGGTTTGGATCGGTCATTTTGATCTAGATTTAGCAGTTTTGAGCGTGACTCACCGACCCTTTGGTGAGTTGCAACTCACCATAGCAAAACTCTATATATATATATATATAGAGAGAGAGAGAGAAAGCCTTCAATCAAAGCGCTTTGACCGGAGTCCCGGTTAAATCCCGTCAGATCTCAATTTTGAAAATTCAAATGACCGATTCAAATCGTTCAATGGATCTCCATATTGAAATCTCCTTACACATCAAATTTTATAAATTTTTTTTAAAATTTTAAGTATTTTTTTTAGATTTTAGAAAATCGTTAATCTAATTTGTTTTGAACCCTAAAAAACTGTTGTTTTTAAAAATTCGAAAAAAATACTTAAAAATTTCAAAAAAAATGAAAATTTTGGTCGGCAAGGAGATTTCAATATGGAGATCATATTTGACGGTTTGGATCGGTCATTTGTGTTGGAGTTATGTCTTAGAAGTCAATAGATTAATGACTTATTTTAGTTTATGTTATTGATGATACTTGATCATTAGTTCTTAGAGTTTATTATCGACAGATCATTCAGGTTCAGGATCTGAATTGTAGATTGCTGTGGATCATTCGTTAGAATGACAGTAATAAATCTAAACCGTCCATAATCTTGATAATTAACAAGAAATATTAATTATCGGATAAGATTAGTATGCAAGTTAAGTGATGATTAAGTTCTACAAATCATAGGTAAGGAGTTACCGACTTAATTGCATATGTGTATGTTACTGGAACATAGCACATGACATGACCCAATGAAATAAATATATGGATTGTGTTATGTGTCATTATTTATTTCATATGTGTTTGATTCCGAGTTTGAGAAGGTTCAGTTTTTCCACATGATGATAGGTTCTATAAATATCGTCTAACGTTGATTCCTGATAAGGGCTGCTATATGGACTTTATTTATGTTCTCTTAAATTGTGCGGGGAAAAACTGTTCATCAAGACAACTGTATATCCCTCATTAGTTCACCTAGTGAGTGATGATATCTACTGGGCCCCTTGATGGAGTTGGATCGTATGCGCGCAAACTAGACGATCAACTCTAGATCAAGAAATGTATAATCTACAAGAATGACACATTCCTATCTTGGATTATACAGTGATATCATGTGACATAGGAATCAAAACAATAAGATACCATTACATATGCAGAATTGAAGTGTTGTAATTGTACAGTACTTATTTATGCGAATTGGGAATCATAACGTGTTGCTAGATACCGCTTATAATTATTGCAAATAAATAACGATTTATTTTTCATATCCAACGTAACATAAATCCTCAAAAGGTCACACAAATAGGTTTTGACCATACGTGCATTATTTATTTGATTACATTATGAAATGCAATAATATGATATGTTGATTGATTAGTTATATACCGTTGCGAACCGTTATAATTAATTAAGTCAAACAGATCATATAGAAATAAATTAATACATATCCTAATCCCTAAATAATTATTAAGGTGTTGATAATTAATTTTGTTCAATATGAATTAATTAAGGTAATTAATTTGAGCTATCGGACCTTTGTTTAAATGGTAAATTAAAGGTCCAACTTGAAAATAATTAATTGGGCCACTAATTAATTGAATTAGATGACTAATTAAATAATTGATGGAGTCCATTTAGGTCCACTTTATGGCTGTCCAAAAGGGTGACATAATTGTAAATTAGTTGTAACTTTTTGGAAGAGTGGTTGGTATATAAAAAGACTACTTATGGAGGAGAAATCCTAGCTTTTTCCCACACTCTCTCTCTTCCCTCCTTGGCCGTCACTGTTTACGGGTACTGTTCTGTTAGGAACTCAAGTCCTCGGACAATTTTAATTTTTATTAACATTTAATAAGCAATTAATACGCACGAAATACCGGATCTAGTTATTCAAGTAATTAACACGTAAAAGGAGAAGCGTAGGAGGTTTACCTCTCGCGAAATCATATTCGCGAGGATCGAATCCAATCACTTGGAGTCGATGGTGTGCTCGTCACCTCACGGCTGCCTCCGGTTGCCTCGAGTCCACCTAGGAGATTAACCAAAGTCTCAAGACAAGTGCTAGCTTGTCCGAGACGATCGCTAATTTCCTTTGAATTCCTTTGTACGATTAACTGTTTAACTAGAAGGGAAATCACTCAACGCATGAGCTAGAGATGGAATTAAGAGATTAAAAATGGAGAAATCAATTTTCTCCACTGTGAACAATACCCGTGAACAATACGTGAATAGTGCGGCCAATGAGGGAAGAGAGAGAGAGGTGCTAGGGTTTGTTTCTTCTAAATTGTGGTCCTTATATAGCCATCCAAACCTAACTCTTGGGGACCACTCCATATTAGAACGTGGTGAGCCTTAATATGGGCTTCTAAGCCCATATTAGTTGGTCTTTAATTCCCTTTAATACTCTCCTTTAATTGCATTTAAGTTGGGCTCATATCGGATAATCAAAAGATAGCCCATTTATTTAATATAATTCCTATAATCATATTAAATGTGTTGAACAAAATTAATTATCAATTATTTGATAATTATTATAGGATTAGACTTTGCATTAATTAGTTTCATATGATCCATTTGAAATAATTAATTATAACGGTTCGCAACGGTATATAATTAATTAATCAACATATCATATATTGCATTCTCCAATGCAAGTAAACTAATATTAATGCACTGTTAATTAAGAGCCTTTAATTCGTGTGACCCTCGAGGACTTATGTTATGTTGGTCATGAAATTAAATTGCCATTTAATTCCAATAATCATAAGCAGTATCTAGCAACACGTTATGATTTCCAATTCGCATAAATAATGTACTGCTACAATATCTCAATCCTGCATAAGAAATAATAGTATTTCCTTGTCTGATTCTTATGTCACATGATATCACTGTATAATCCAAGATAGGAATGTGTCATTCTTGCAGATTATACATTTCTTGATCTAGAGTTGATTGTACAAATTGGCCAAACAATCCAACTCCATTAAGGGGCCCAAATAGATATCATCACTCACTAGGTATACTAATGAGGGACATACGGTTTTCTTGATGAACAACTTTTCCCTGCACAATTCAAGAGAACATAAATAAAGTCCGTATAGCAGCCTTTATCAGGAATCAACGGTAGATGATATTTATTGAACCTATCCTCATGTGGAAAAGTTGAACCATCTCAAACTTAGAATCAAACTCATATGAAATAAACAATGACACATAACACAATTCGTATGTTTATTTCTGATGTACCTAAAGGAGGCGGCTTAATCAAGGTTTAGCGGAAGCAATTAAGATTTTAGACCGGTTTGGTATGAACTACCCTAACACAATTCAATTGGTACCCAACACAAGCAAGCACACAAGCAATTCAAGTATAGCAAGATAATAAAGAGAGAGAGAGAGAGAGAAATTGAACACTTGGTATGATTACGGAGTTCCGACCCGCTAGGAAAGGCTAGCCTTAGTCGTACGTCTCCGGGAGTTTCGCTACCACGAAAGGGCGCGCTCCGTTCAATTCCAATAAGAACGGGTCTACAACTTCGAACCGAATCACCTCGTCACAAGGACACTCGAGGTGGATCGGCCTAACTCAAATGGCACAACAGCCTCAAAGGAGAAGAGCTCTCAACCTATTCCAACCTACACCTAGCGACAATGTCGGGGCGGTGGTGTTTGAGGCTACTAAATATCTCAAAATGGTCTAGCTATGAAAAGCTCAAGTGGGAGAGTATCCCTGTGCTCAAAAGGCTCTATTCTGGTCAATTTTTGCAAAGCAAAGCTCTCTTTGGAGAGAGAACAAGGGGTGGATATAAATAGAGCTCATCAAAAGCTGTAAAACAACTCAGTTTGCTGTTGTGCGTTACATAACGCAATATTGCGTTACACGACCCACAGATAGCCGTTATAATAAAACAAACAAAACGAGCTATCCGTTGCTAGTGCGTTACACGACCCAATATTGCGTTGTACGACGCACTGGACGACCGTTATAATAAAACAAAACGGATAAACTATCCGTTGAGTTGTCAGGTGCGTTATACGACGCGGACCACCCGTTGTGCAACGCAACATTAAATGACATTAAATGATCAGGAAAAGTGAGTGAAAAAGGCCAGGGAAAAACCAAAGAAAGGTTGTACAACGTTGCAGTGCGTTATACAACGTTCTGGCTTGACTTGAGGATATTGCGTTGCACGACGCGTAAATTGCGTTGTATGATGCAGCTAGTGCGTTACACGACCTTCTGTTGCGTTGTGTAACGCACTGTTTCTGTTAAAGGAAAAATTCTGCACAAACAGGTGCGTTATATAACCCAATATTGCGTTACACAACTCACTGGTGCGTTGTGTAACCCAATATTGCGTTACACGACGCACTGGGTCTGAAACTGAGAAAGATGCTGAGTTCTTGAGCTTTTCTGCTATCTAGACTATTTCAAGGATAAAAGGACTAAAGTAAACCTTCTATTAAAGTCTAAACTAGCCTATAAGCTCTCTAAATACTTGATCTTGATTTTGCACATAGTTTTTATCCAAGTCTTCAAACTTTGCATCTTCTTCCTATAAAACTCAAAGAAGATCGTTAAATGCCAAATGATATTGTTTTGTAATCGACAAACTTAGAGACGTTTAGTACAACAATTTCATTAGGTCATGTCCTGTACTATGTTCTAATAACATACACATATGCAATTAAGTTGGTAACTCCTTACCTATGATTTGTAGAACTTAATCATCACTTAACTTGCATACTAATCTTTTATGATAATTAATGTTCACTGTTAATTATCAAGATTACGGACGATTTAGATTTATTACTGTCATTCTAATTAATAATCCACAGAGATCTACAATTCAGATCCTCAACCTGAATGATATGTCAGTAATAAACTCTAGGAACAAATGATTAAATATCATCAATAACATAAACTAAGAAATTAAGTCATTAAATATTGACTTCTAGGACATAACTCCAACATGTTCACCGTGGAGAAAAATTTGTTTCTCCAATTTTTAGCTCTTAATTACTTCTTTAGCTCATGTGTTGAGCATCTCTTGCTTCCACTTAATTAAATAGTTAATTAGAAGGCAAAGGAAGGAAGGAATTAGGCTTAACCTCTTGTCTACTAGCATAGACTTGAGATTTTGGTTAATACCTTGGTGGACTCGAAGCCAAGAGACGAGTGGTGGCGCATCAAGTACGATTATGCCGATTGGATCGACCTTCTAGTTGCGAGTCTAGAAGAGGTAGCCTCCTATTCTTCTTTTTGTGTGTAAAATGACTCAAATAGCTAGTTCCTTAGTTTGCATGTTCTTTTAAGCTTTGTTAATTAGAGTATCTCAGGCGCTTTGATTGAATCCTCCCTCTATATATATATATATATATATATATATATATATATATATAGTGGATGGATAAAATACACTCTGGTGTACGGATCGTCTCCCGTACACCAGAGTCGTTTTCGAAATCTAAAAAATCAAACAGTCGATCCGAACCTTTCAACTTATTTTCCATATTGAAAAACTCTTGGAGACCAAATTTTACATTTTTTCGAAATTTTTTGCTATATATTATGATATTTTCAAAAAAATACTACAATTGGAGTATCTCAGGCCCTCAAATTTGAAAATATCATAATATATAGCAAAAAAATTGAAAAAAATATAAAATTTGGTCTCCAAGAGTTTTTTCAATATGGTAAACAACTTGAACAGTTCAGATCGACTGTTTGATTTTTTGATTTCCAAAAAGATTCGGGTGTACGGGGACGATCCATACACCAGAATGTATTTTATCACTCCTCGCTCTCTCTATATATATATAGAGAGTTTTGCTATGGTGAGTTGTAACTCACCAAAAGGTCGGTGAGTTGCGATCAAAACTCCTAAATCTAGTTCAAAATGACCGATCCAAACCGTCCAATATGATCTCCCTATTGAAATCTTCATGCAGACCAAATTTTATAATTTTTCGAAATTTTTAAGTATTTTTTTTTTAATTTTAGAAAATCGTCAATTTAATTAGTTCTGAACTGTTCAAAAACAGAAGTTTTAAAAATTCGAATATGTACACTAATGTGTACCGATCGTCCCCGTACACATGAGTCATTTTTCAAGATCCAAACTTCAAACGGTCAATCCAAACCGTTCAAGTTGTTCTCCATATTGAAAAACTCTTGCAGACGAAAATTCTACATTTTTTCGAATTTTTTGACTATATATTATGATATCTTCAAATTGGAGGGTCTGAAATATTTCAATTATAGTGTTTTTTGAAAATATCATAATAAATAGCAAAAAAATTCGAAAAAATGTAAAATTTGGCCTATCTAGGTTTTTCAATATGGAGAACAACTTGAACGATTCGAATTGACTATTTGAATTTTGGATCTTGAAAAACGACTCATGTGTACAGGGACGATCTGTACATATCAGTATACTATATATTAGAGAAGCTTGATATGAGCTTAAAAAAAAACAAAAGAAAAAAAAGGCGGAGTACCACTTGATTGCTGATATCAAGGTTCGAAAAAAAAAGTGCCGGAATAATTTAGGTAATGTAATTGTGGCGTAAGTTGAGAGAATATAAAAAATAGGAGGGTAAATAAATAATGAAAATGAGGTTTGAAAGAGAGAATTGGGTAATTAAGGAAGAATGGGAGTAGGAAACTAGGAATAGGTGTAAGCAAGAGTAAGCTCAGACCTTATCATGTAGAATAGTAAACGTATGTGTGAGAGTGTGAGGAAAATTTGGGTTGAACAGTGAGTGTATCAAATGAGCCGAAAAAATTAAAACTAACGTTACTGTTCACACGAATATCGAAAAAAACGTTTAAAAATTCGAAATTTTAAAACTAACGTTGTTAGATCGGCAATCGAAATGCCGATGTTGGAAATTGCTTAGATCGGCAATTGGAATGCCGATCTAAGCTTAGATCGGCATTCCAATTGCCGATCTACGCTTAGATCGGCATTCCAATTGCCGATCTAAGACTCCCCCTCCTATATAAGGCGACAGCGACCCTTCCCACCCCTCTCACTTTCTCTCGCGCGAGACCACTCTCCTCTCCACAGGTATGGTTTTTTTTTTCTTTTTTATATTTAATTTATTTATTTAATTTAATTAGTTTAATTAGGTAATTAATAGAAAAAATAGAATTAATATTGAAAAAATAATTAAAAAATCACTAAAAAATCAGAATAAATATAAATAATTATAATATGTAATTTAAAAATTTTTTATATAATTTAATTAGTTTATTTATTTAATTTAATTAGGTAATTAAGATAAAAAAATAGAATAAATATTGAAAAATTGATAGAATAATTTTTTAAATGTAGAAAAAATTTTTAAAAAGAGACAAGCAGCGCTTCTAGTCGAGGTGAGTTTTTTTTAATATTTATACATTTAATTAATTTATTTTATTGAGAAAATAGGAAATGTTGTTGTATGAGAAAATACAAAATGTTGTTGTATGAGATTGAAAATGTTATTGTATGAGATTGGATTGAAAATGTTGTTGTATGAGATTTGGGTTTGTAATTAGGGGGGATTTGGGTGTTTTTTTTTCGGAAACACTCTAGGTATAGGGGAGATGCTGCCGAAATTTTATTAGATTTTTTACATTTTTAATTTTTATTGCAGTGTAATAAAAATGCCACCGAGAAGAAGAGTACCAGAGACATCAGAGGCACCACCTCGTAGATCTACGAGGCTTCGTGGAGATGTGGGCGCTTCTACATCTACCGATGCCGAGGCTTCTACATCAGCCGGTCCTGTTGTTCCCCCCGGTCCTGTTGTTCCTCCCGGTCCTGTTAATGCAGATCGTCTTTTGCATTTAGATGGGTTCAAAGTTCGTGGCACTGGTGTAAGTTATTATTGTTCTTTTATTTTTTTACTTATATATTTCTATGTTGGTATTATTTTTTAAAATAATGAAAAAATAAATATATACAGAATTGGAGGGCAGTAGTACATAAGGCTCAGATGTCACGTACTGCTGAGGTGGACGAGCGTCTGATGAGACTTGGACTGATACATTTCGTTCAGTTGGGTCATATGCAGCTCGATCATTCGCTTTTGCAGGGTCTGGCCATGTTCTGGAGGCCAGAGACCCACACTTTCTTTTTTCCGCACGTTGGCGAGATGACGGTCACTCTAGAGGTTCGTATCAATACCTATTTGTAATTTTATTTTTTTGGAACTATATATATGTATAAAATTTGAACTATTTGCAGGATGTGGCCTTTTTGTACGGTTTACTTACGAGTGGTAGAACCGTTACTGGACGGACCGATTATGACGCCATACAGTTACTTCAGGATTTTGCGTTGCCGGAGGATACAGACACGGAGATAATTCAGAAATGTTTCAGAGAAAAAGAACAGACGTAAGAAGGTTTTTTTAAAAAAAAATTTATGTTAATTTTAAATATATATAATTCTTACAATCAAATTACATTATAATGTAATGCAGGAAATCTTATTCCGTTAGATTCACGAAGCTGCGTAAGGTTTGGGATCAGATTGGGGGACCTGGCACAAATGATGCAGCGAGAATCGATAGATACACACGCGCTTGCGTGCTGGAGATTTTTGGGTGCGAGTTATTTCCTGACGGCACGGGTGACTCGGTTCCATGTTTCTATCTGCAATTATTGCAGGTTAGCCAACAAATAATGAAAAAAAATCACGCTTATGATATTCGTAAATATCTCACATTTATTCGTAAAAAAAAATTAATATTTGCAGGATCTTCATTCTAGTAACTCGGTGCAGTACAATTGGGGTGGGGCCACTCTTGCCATGCTATACCGAGGCTTGGACACTGCCTTCATTAATAATAATATACATGTTGCTGCTCCTTGGGTGCTCTTGCAATTGTGGTCGTATGCAAGACTGCTACTTAGTCGGCCGAAGATCATTCAGGATTTTGATGGTTGGGGTCTACCCAATATTGACTCGTGTCCGCCTTATGGGAGGTATGTTAATTTCATTTTAATTGAAATTTTAAAAATATGTTTTACTTGATTTTAACAAACAACAAAATGAAAATGCAGGAAGTGGACGACGAGACAGAAATCGAAGAAGGTGACCGGCCCTACTCGCGGTGGGATAGAGTATGCAAGGGATGTCTGCATGAAAATGAAGCCTGAGCACGTCGTGTGGAGGCCTTATGATCACATCAGGGCCCGCATGCCTCGTTGTGCCAGGTTGAGCAGAGGATGTTCCTTCTACGCATCCCATGCATTCATTATTGGGCTGTGATGTGGCACCACGTAGATCGTGTTATGCATCAGTTTGAGCTCTATCAGACAGTTCCCCCACCGCCACCTCAGGTATATTTAACTCTTCATATACTATTTCATTATTTAATTCTCGCAATTACATTTTGTTGATTAACTGTCATTTGAATAAAACAGGCTTGGTCGAGAATGGAGCAATTGATGGGATATCACCATAATACCTATCGAGGCATTGATTGGCAAGAACTCTTTCGGTCTGAGGTCAACATGTGGACGAACACTAATGAGGCTAGGGTGGTAGAGGAGCGGCCGTGGAGCGAGGATATTTGGACCGACTACCGACGCTGGTTGATGGTACATGGAGGTGCGCATCTTGTGCAGATTCCTGAAGGGGCAGCGTCTGGTCCGGCTCACGACCTGTCGTACCTTCGCGAGACGCCTGGTCACATGAATTTGGTAAGTTATATTAAGCAAAATTTTGTGCCTAACAAATAATTCAGTAGCTAACAAAAATTGAACAGGTCAAGCATACTTTGCGGGAGGCGTTGCGAGGATGTGCATGGACTGTCACGAAGGGATTTCGTCGCGCTGGGAAGAAATTGCTGAGGGGGTGCAGCACGTCTTTGGATATTGTTGGCGAGCCTCATCGATTGCCTCGACTCTTAGAGTCGAAGGGTCTTCATTCAGACATCGAGTCTATCCCTGATACAGATGATGAGGATTATGCACCAGAGCCGGGATCTGTTGAGGAGCAGCAGTTTATGCAGGTATAATACATTTTTTAATCACTTTTATTAATATTATTGTTATTTTTATGCTTAATATTCTATAATTATTTTTTATTATTATTATCTGTAACAGCATGATTTCAGTCTGCATGATTGGGATACATTTTTCGATGTTCCACGACCCAGTCAGCCTCTTATTCGGAGCAGACGGTCACATTCCCAGTCTCAGACCACAGAGCCGCACCCTCCACCCCATTCCCAGCCGCAGACCACAGAGCCGCAGCCTCCATCCCATTCCCAGCCCCAGACCACAGAGCCGCAGTTTACTCAGACTCAGTATCCTCCACCTCCACCATATACTCAGTCTCAGTATCCTCCACCTCCACCATATACTCAGGCTCAGTATCCTCCACCTCCACCATATACTCAGACTCAGTACGGAGGAGGGTACAGTCAGCCATTTACGTCTAGCTCCACACCTATCTCTCAGGCGGATGCTTATTACCAGGCATACGGTACTCCACTACAGGACCCATTCACACCTATGTCTCACCATCCAGTCGGCGATTCTGGAGCCTCATCTAGCAGACCGCCTCGTCATCGCACTCCATTGCCTCCCCCCCCTCCTCCCCCAGGACTTGCTCCAGGCCGAGAGCCTCGAAACTTGCCTGGTGCTCCATGGGATTTATCTCCTTCTCAGGGATGGTACCGTCGTGATGGACGTCAGTAGGATAGTGTGATATTTATTGTGATATTTATATTTTTGTATGAGAGTCTTATGATTTTATTTCGGACTTCTATTGCTATATTTCTATTTTGTGTTATGATATTTCGGACTTCTTGAGTTTTTATTTCTATTTTGCATAAAAAAGTTCAAGAAAATTCATAAAAAATCATATGATCTATTGATTGAGTATTAAATAAAATTCCAGAAAAGTATTTCTCATATTGGAAATTAAGGCTGAATATCGTATTAAATATAATTTCGCCTCTAAATTTATCCTTTAACGATGTAACTTTTTCGCACTTTCAGAAAGACTTTTCAACGAAACATTTAAAAAAACGACAAAAATAATCAATTAATAACTATCAATTAATAATTAATTAGATTAATATAAATTAATAACTATCAATTAATAATTAATAATTAATTGTATAAATTTACATTAATATAATCAATGATAACTATCAATTAATAATTAATTAGTAATTAAAATTAATTATATAAAAAAATTTCAAATTACATATTATAATTATTTATATTTATTCTGATTTTTTAGTAATTTTTTAATTATTTTTTAATATTTATTCTATTTTTTCTATTAATTACCTAATTAAACTAATTAAATAAAATAAATAAACTAATTAAATTATATAAAAAATTTCAAATTACATATTATAATTATTTATATTTATTCTGATTTTTTAGTAATTTTTTAATTATTTTTTCTATTAATTACCTAATTAAACTAATTAAATTAAATAAATAAACTAATTAAATTATATAAAAAAAACACACACACCTGGAGCGTGAGGGGGGAGGAGGGTCGCTGGCGGCTTTTGGCTTAGATCGGCAATTGGAATGCCGATCTAAGCTTAGATCGGCATTCCAATTGCCGATCTAAGCAATTTCCAACATCGGCATTCCGATTGCCGATCTAACAACGTTAGTTTTAAAATTTCGAATTTTTAAACGTTTTTTTCGATATTCGTGTGAACAGTAACGTTAGTTTTAATTTTTTCGGATCAAATGAGTGTGTATGGGCTTTGTAATTGTAATTCTTCGAGTCAGCCTGCGTGGCTGCGTGGGCCTGGCCGTCTGGCCGTCCGCTCTCATAATCTCATTCCTATCCTTGGTTGTTGGTTGTTGGTTGTTAGTTGTTTCTTTTCTTCTCACATCGACATCGACATCGACATCGACATCGTGCCGTGCGGTGGTGCGGACGCAGGAGAGAGCTCCGTCTCTTTGTCTCTCTCTCTCTCTGTCTCGCCCCTGGTGGAGGAATGGCTATATCACATTCACAGCTCGACGATGGAATTGTGCGCAGTATGTCTGTCGCAGCTGTCTTCCATGATTTTGTAAGTGTTCTCAATTTTGAATGTAAATGGGAGATGTAGAGCAGCACTAGACATATATATGAACTGGCATCGTTAGTTTTAACTCTAACTCTTTCTTTTTCTAATTTTGATTAGGCAGGAAAGATAAGCTCTTTGGATTTTCATAGAACAGAAGATCTTCTCGTTACTGCTAGTGCAGATGACTCTATACGCCTCTACAATACCACAACTGCCACGTCAGTTTTCTTAGCTTTCATTGTAACTTGTATGTCTAATTTCACCTTCACCTGTGTCACCTCCACTCTTTTAAGACCCAACTCAATCCCAATTCACCCACAAATCCCATTTACTTCCATTTTGTGGCAGGCTCCTTTTAATTAAATGCATTTATTATTCAGGCTTTCAAAGATGACATATCACAAGAAGCATGGTGCAGATAAGGTTTGTTTCACCCACCACCCAAGCTCCCTTTTGTGCTCTTCTAGGAACAAGTTGGAGTCTGACGAGTCATTGTGGTACCTCTCCATGTATGACAATCGCTGTCTACGCTACTTTAAGGGCCACAAAGACAGGTTAGATGTCCATGTTAAATAGCTATACCAGTTAGCTCCTACTGATAGCAGCATGTATGCCTCACCTCATTATTATAATTTAGACACCCACATTACGGTGACAGTCCGAGTACCATAACTATGATGTTAAGCATGGTACTACCTCATGATTGGCAATGTTTTGGAGACAATCTTCTTTTGGGACCTTTATGTTTATACCTGAATTAACATCCAGTGATCTAGGTCTCAGCTTTACTCATTTAAAATACTTTGAAAGGTTTTTTCCTTCTTGAATGCTTGTACACCCATACTACACTGTCATATGCTTGATACCTGTTCGTTATCATGTCTCATTTATTGGTTGTTGAGGGCACCCACACAATACCAGAACCAAAGATTACCAAGCTGACTCTTGCTGCACACTGTCATACTGATTTTATTATGTTTTGTTGTTTTCTTTTTTAAGAATTGTATAGAAAAGTGCTATAATTGGTCATCTGTAGGTGCTGTCCAGAATATATGTACAGAACCATCATTTGTCATACTTTAATCTGTAAAAGCTGTTATTGCTGGAAGATAAAGTTATCTGTGCAACTTGCAATTTGAATTTTGAAATTGAATTGACAGGATAATATCCCTGTGCATGTCACCTGTAAATGATAGTTTCATGTCAGGATCCCTTGACCATACAGTTCGAATCTGGGATCTTCGAGTGAATGCTTGCCAGGTTTGGATTTCCTTTTACTAATGATCAAATATAATTTCCTTGTACTAATGGTCAAATAATTATATTTATACATATGGATGATTGAAATGGAAGTTCCAAACAGACAATAAATAGGAAATGCAATTATTATGTTGGATTATCAGTTTGTTTGGTTATGGATTAAATTAAAGGTTGGCTTGGGAAAGGAAAAATAAAAGAGATGGCAGAAAGAATATATGTGTGTACATATGTATGTATGTACTCACACATGTCACCTTCACATATAGACGACCTCTGTGTGTGCATGCATGCACAATTAAACATACATATGTAAATGGTGCACCCATCTTATTTTGATTTGGCCCCAAATCTTGGTTTTTGAGATTCAAATGGGCAATCTGGCCATTCAAAGTGATGCACAGACCAGTATCTTGTGGGAGACTATGTTTTATATCTTTAAAAGTTGTTACTATCTTTTTTAGGATAGGAGAAAAAACATACTTTTAAATTTTCTTGACAATCCAATAACAATTTCTTCTACCCAAAATAATTGCAAAAAGAAATAGAGAAAAATACAGGAGTTGAATCCCTATAAGATTTCCATCAGTAGAATATTTGAAGCAGAAGATAATTAGGTTTTGAGGCTTCCTCTTTTTCTTTACCCATGCACACATATATGTATATGAGACTATATGTTCATACATGTACAAGAAGTTTGGCTATTATAAAAACAATTTGTATTTTAGCATATCAAAATTTTATATGCTACAAATTATTACTATCATCATCTGATTTTTGTTGTAATGGATTAAATTTGAAGGGAATATTGCACTTGAGAGGCAGACCAGCAGTTGCATTTGATCAACAAGGTCTTGTTTTTGCAGTTGCGATGGAAGGAGGCGCTATTAAGCTCTTCGATTCTCGCTCTTATGATAAGGTTGAGCTTTGGTTTATTTTTGTAAATGAGAGTATTTTCTTAAGTTTTAACGTTTTTATTATGATCTGTTGATATTGTTTTTTTTTTTTTTTTTTGAATAAAGATCTGTTGATATTGTTGTACTAGTTATTCCAAATGTGCATCCAAAGTTTGCACCTGATGCCTCCTAACCCCTTTAAAATGTGAGACAGGGGCCATTTGACACATTTCTGGTCGGCGGTGATACAGCTGAAGTGTGTGACATAAAATTTAGCAATGATGGGAAGTCCATGCTTCTCACTACCACCAACAACCATATCTATGTCCTGGATGCTTATGCAGGCGATAAGGTCATTTTGTTTATTTATTTATATTAAGATTTCAAATTGGTTATCTAGTATCTGACACTTCAATTGGTTATCTGGCATCAGGTCATGTTACCAGTATCTGGTATCTGTTATGATGAATGTTTAGGATTCACTTGACTAAACTGTCTCTTACTTCTTGAAACGATTGTTGTAGTTCCTAATACTTATCTTATTTTTGTTCCTTTAATTTTGTAGAAATGTGGATTTAGTCTAGAACCTTCCCCACATCTGACAACAGAAGCAGCTTTTACTCCAGATGGACAGTATGTCTTGTCAGGTCTGGTCACATCATAATATCCTTTATTCCAGTGCATGACAATTGCCTGATAAATATGCTCAAATTCCTCTCCTGCACTTAAAGTCTTGTAAATGAAAGAGGCTCAAGTGAATAATTTTGACATATTTGAGAACTTTTTTATCAATTAATTGTTCATTGCAGGGTCTGGAGATGGAACGCTGCATGCTTGGAATATCAATATGAGAAATGAGGTAACTTCCAATTCGTTTTCTCAATATAATTTGACAAGGTGCATGGTAGATGTTATCCAACTTTTTATTGCAATATTTTGTATTATGTTTGTGTAGGTGGCATGCTGGAACAGTTATATAGGACCAGTGACATGTCTCAAGTGGGCCCCACGAAGGGCTTTGTTCGCAGCAGCATCAGACGTGCTTACATTTTGGATACCAAATAATCAGCCCTAGTCAAATTGTGAAAGCTCTAAAGGCTAACATTGGATCTATAATGTGGTATCTGACTATGTTATTGCTTAATCATCAATAATAGCTTTTGACATATATTATGTCTAGTGTTTAGAGTTTAGTGTAGCTGTGCAAGGACTGTATGTACTAATACACATCATTTGTTTGAGCCCTTATGTTTATAAAAAAGGAAAGAAGTGATGATTTTGAACCACCTGTCAGCACATTTTTTATGAAACTGGTGTGACAACAGCAACTGTCTCAAATCATCCAGATCCCAGTACGGCAGTACTTGGCTAAACATACGCAACATTCCTGCTCAAAAGTCAAAACCTCTTTTTTAAGTTTTTCCACAGGTTCTGATGACGTAGCATCAGTATTGGTTGGCATTCTACTTTAAACTCCTAACAATGATGTGGACTTTAAATTCTTCTTTAATAATGTCATCACTTCCCATACCCTGTAATAGCGGCATACATCAATATCTAAGAAAATTTTTCCAAATTTCAATGGATGAAAAAAAACAAAATGATGTGAAATACTTAATGCCATGCCTGAATTGTCTATATATTATTATTAGTGAATGTTAACAAAGTAAGGGGTGGTGGCGCAGTTGGCTAGCGCGTAGGTCTCATAGCTTATAATTGAGTGAGTTATCCTGAGGTCGAGAGTTCGAGCCTCTCTCACCCCATTTATTTTTGTTATTAAAAAGGAACCGTGATGACTTGGGGTCTATCACAGCCTTCTGAACCTAATCAGATATTCAGATGACACCTGCATTCACTGAGCTCCCTTCTTCTTCTTTTTTTTTTTTTTTTATCCTTTTGTCTTTTTACTTTTTTTTTATATATATATATATATATAGGAGGAAAGGAAAAGAAAACTTCACATGTTAACAAATTATCTTGTATTTAATTAATACATTGCACGTACACAACAAGTACAACATTCGAATCTTTGTAATTCGAAAAATTAAAGAATTGATACGATTTTAATTTTTACTAAATCTTTTCGTAATTATAAAGAGAATAGAAAAAGTAACTAACTTATTGTGGTAAGCGTTTACATCACCCTGCGAAATCGAAGGGATGCACCGTATCAATACAAAGGGGGGAAAAGAAACAGAGAGATGCACCGAATCTACAATAATTATTAATACTAATGCACCAGCCTTGAAAAAATTTAAAATTCTGAGCAAGGGTCAAGATCAAGTAAATTGTTCAAGGCTTCAAGCTTTGAGCACCTCCATAATATGTGTACTGTGTCAGGAAGTTATTCAAGGATGGTGAGCAGGGTAACATTGCTGGTCTTGCTACTCACACTGCTCTACATTCAATCACAAGGCACTGGGCGCTATCTCGAGGTAACCAGAGGTTCCTCGTTCTTTGTTAGATCAATTGGAGACGATCTGACGGCATCTCAAGCTGCGCATGGATCTGCCAATATTACTTCTTCTCTAAATGCCATTTTTGAACCCCAAATTGGAGATTTTTTGTCTTCCTATGTAAGCCATTGCAGGAGTAATTTTACTTGCATTGCATGCTTTTAAAACTCTTTGAGTACTGATTGCATGTATCTGTGTAGTTTGCTGTATACCAGGCAGGAAATGGACCGTTCTTTGGGGGTGGAGGGAGATTTGACATTTATGGTCATCCAAATATGACGGGGCATGAAGTCATCACAACAGCAGTCTGGATTGTTGGGGAACGTGATGATCGCACGCTAGATGCAATCCAAGCAGGCTGGCATGTATGTTAATTCAACATTTCTTTTCCTCTTTTTGTGTGTTTCTGTGTGTACGTGTTTGTCAGACAGGGTCTCTACAAAAACACTGGACCTTATTTATTGTGAGTTGCTTCTTACCCTATCCTTGTTTTAATTACATGTGTTTCATATGTTCAGTAGATTGTAAGTGGCCTAAATAATTCCAGTAAAGATTTATTTTTAAATTTTTTTATTTTTATTGAACTAATTATTTCTTTGAGATATTAATTTGGTCTTACATTATCTAGGTTAATCCAGCTCTATATGGAGACTCAAAAACAAGATTCTTTACCGCATGGATGGTATAAATTTATGTTGATTTATTTCATTCAACACAAAAATCTAAAAAATTCCGCATCCACAACTTTTCTTATCAAAATTTGATAGTCATTTTTTTTTTCAAGTGTGTTGTCCATTGCAATGCTGATGCAGCGTTCCATAAAAAAACTACAGGCTGCTGATGTAACGGGCTGTTACAATACTGCGTGTGAAGGTTTTGTCAAGAGTGATACTGCACCCATCTCTCCAGGAGATGTTCTTCCCATTTCAACGCCTGATGAAATTCATGAGCTAATGATATGGATTGAGAAGGTACCTGTTACATACTCGATGTAATCAATATATATACTTTCACGCTGGAACTAAATTATACAATATTCATGCATTGAAGGAGATGATCTGTATTTTGGTATACAAGGTAGAGCTAATGCTTGAACTTCACCAAAAAAAAAAAAAAATCTCCTGAGCTAAACATTAATTGATTGCAAGACAAAAATCTCAATTTAGAGATATATCCGATGTTTGTAAGTGTGGTTGAGAGAAAGATTAATGGAAAATTAAGGATAATCTTCTCTGTAGAGAGAGGCTCCCTTTTATATTAAATAAAAATTGTTCTTTTATAAATAGGATCCTGAACTTCTATAAATAACAAAACATACTAAAATATAACATAACTCAACACTCCACCTCAAGATGGGCGGTAGATATCAATCATCCCCATTTTGTTACAAGAAACATCAAACTGCTTAGGACCTAGACCTTTGGTTAGACAATCAGCTAATTGTTCCTCAGATTTTACATAATTCAAAGTCAACACCCCATCATTCAATTGTTCCTTAATGAAGAAACGATCAATCTCCACATGTTTGGTGCGATCATACTGAACTGGATTGTTTGCAATATTGATTGCTGATTTGTTGTCACATCGAAGTTGTAAAAACTCTCCTCGAAACACGCGCAGCTCTGATAGAAGATTTCTCACCCACATCATCTCACATAGACTGAGTGCCATAGCCTTGTACTCAGCCTCAGCTGTAGATCTGACCACCACATCTTGTTTTTTACTTCGCCAAGCCACAAGATTGCCACCAACAAACACATAATATCCTGTGGTGGATCTACGATCATCCAAACAACCTGCCCAATCAGCATCACAATAGCCTTCGACTCTCAGATGTCCATGACTCTTGAACCATAGTCCCTTTTCCGGGGCTCCCCTTAATATATCTGAGAATTCTGTGAACAACATCCAAATATTGTTCTCTAGGGTCATGCATGTACCTACTCACCACACTCACAGCATGAGCAATATCAGGTCTTGTGTGACATAGATAAATGAGTCGACCAACTAACCTTTGGTACTGCTCTTTGTCTACTGAGTCACCTCCCTCAGAACATAACTTCTGATTCAGCTCAATAGGAGTAGGGACAACCCTACAACCCAGCATCCCTGTCTCTGAAAGAAGATCTAGTGCATACTTTCGCTGAGAAAGCACTATGCCTGTCCTGGACCTAACAATTTCAATCCCAAGAAAATACTTCAATTGTCCCAAATCCTTGACCTCAAATTCTTTTCCAAGGTTTCTTTTAAGCCGCATGATCTCCTCAGCATCATCTCCGGTAATTACAATATCATCAACATAAACAGCAAGGACGGTGATGCGACCTTTCAAGTGTCTGTAAAATACAGTGTGATCTCCATTGCACTGCTTGTATCCCATGCCGCAGACTGCAAGTCTAAACCTATCAAACCACGCCCTCGGAGACTGCTTCAACCCATACAATGACTTCTTCAGCTTGCATACCTTCCCAGCTGATTGTGGAGTAGCAAATCCAGGTGGAATTCCATGTACACCTCTTCTTGGAGATCTCCATGCAAGAAAGCATTCTTGACATCCATCTGGTGTAGTGGCCAATCGAAGTTGGCAGCACACGACACTAACATCCTCACTGTGTTCATCTTTGCAACCGAAGCAAAAGTTTCATCATAGTCAATTCCATAGGTCTGGCTGTATCCTTTTACAACCAATCTGGCCTTGTACCTATCAACCTTGCCTTCTGGAGTTTGCTTGATAGTGTACACCCATTTGCATCCAACAGCACGCTTTTCAGGTGGTAGAAGTACCAACTCCCATGTATCATTCTTCTTCAATGCTTGTAATTCCTCTTGCATGGCACTGAACCATCTAGGATCTTGCTTAGCTACCTGCCATGTGTTAGGTACTGGCACAGAATCTAGAGATGCAAGAAACGACTTATATGCAGGTGAAACAGATGCATATGAAATATAATTTGCAACATCATTTCCCCAATTACCATACTTGACAGGTGGTTTTCCAGCATTGATTCTAGGAGTTCGTCGTGGCAAGACAGGTGGAGGATTGTTACCCATCAATTCTAAAGAAATGCTCGAGGAAGAGTTACTTGGAACATCAACATTTAACTCCCCCTGCATATGCTATTGCTCTAGCACAATATGTTGCTCGGGCTGCTCATGCTGCTCAGACTGCTCATGCTGCTCAGGATGTCTCTGTCTTCTTTTATAAACTAGTAGTTCCCCCTGCTTACCAGTCTCTGAGACACCATCGCCATCACCGTTACCATCACCATCATCACTGTCACTCAATGACTGAATAGGACATGGTACTATACCAATCATTGTTTCATTCACATTCTCCCCCTCTTTACTAGAACTAGTAGAGCCATCCTGAAATAATGAGTCCAACTCTGTTCTTTCTCCATAGTATGGTTCAGATTCTCGAAAAGTCACATCCATACTAACAAAGACCCTCCTTTCAGTGGGACACCAACACTTGTATCATTTCTGACTTGATGAATAACCCACAAAGATGCATTTTACTTCTCGTGGATCCAACTTTCCTACTGTCAATCTATGATCCCGCACATAGCACACACATCCAAACACTTTAGGTGGTGCAACAAAATCATTAGAGCCAAATAATATCTCACGTGGTGTTTTCATTCCTAATACTCTTGACGGTATCCTATTGATTAGATAGGTTGCTATCATAACTGCCTCGCTCCAGAGAAACTTCGGTACGTTCATTTTAAGAATCAATGAACGTGTCACCTCTAGTAAATGTCTATTTTTCCGTTCAGCTACTCCATTTTGAGCTGGAGTGTCTGGACAAGTGGTTTGATGGAGGATCCCTTGATTAGAAACAAAAGTAGCAAACTCCTTATTGACATACTCTATCCCATTATTCGTTCGAATGACCTTCACTTGTACTCCAAACTGGGTCTTAACACAAGCTGAGAAATCCTTAAAGCATTTGAGCACTTCAAATTTCTGTTTCATCATATAGATCCAAGTCATACGTGAGTAACAATCAATAAAGGCGACAAACCATCTAAATCCACTAACAGAAGTAGTGGGACATGGCCCCCAAACATCAGAATGAACCAATGCAAAAGGCTCCAAACTTCTTAAACCAACCATTTTGTAAGTAGAACGTGTGTGTTGACCAAATTCACAAGCTTCACAAAATAACCTCTTCATATCTACTTTACTCATCATTTCAGGTTCTAACTTACACAAACTATCAAATGATAGATGTCCCAATCTACAATGTTGAAACATTACTTCAACTTCTAATCCTCCACCAACTGTACGAGCAAGCATCGCAACTTCCCTGTCCAAATACCACAAACCATCACGCCTGATGCCAGTCCCAAGTCTCTTTCCTGTTTTCTTTTCTTGAAAAACACACATGTCTTGATCAAAGGTAACAGTGCAATTTAATTGATCAATAAGGGCACTGACAGAGAGTAAATTTACTGGAAAGGAAGGAACATGCAACACAGAGGACAGAGTAATAGATGAATTACAACACACCATGCCAGTGCCACTAATCGGTCGGGAAGTACCATCAGCAGTTTGAACAGTATCAGGATGCATTTGCTGGTTAGGATAATATGCTACAAATTCACTTGATGCTCCTGTGATATGTCTAGATGCACCTGAATCTATGATCCAATCAGCATGAGATTTAGTGGATGAGAGTGCTTGAGCTTGAGTACCTTGTTTTACATGAGAATAACCTGTAAACTTACCAGAATTTGTCGCGTCAACAAAACCTTAAAAGGTTCGCCCCTTATCTTTAGACCTCTCAAATTGAAGCTTGAACTGACGTAATTCCTCCAGTTCTTTCAACTTAGCTCTAGTCACCTCATCAACAACATGAGACTCCTTTGTCACAGCTAGGTTTACAACTCCCACACCTCTACGCCTTCGGTCCTTTTGACCATTATTTCTACTATTTCGTCTTCTGCCTCCTTGGCCATCATTAGATTTGCGAGATTGAGGACAATTGAAGCTGATATGTCCTATATTCCACACTCATAACACTTTATCTCTCCCCTGTAGTTTCTCGTCCTCTCAAGTTTAATATCATTGGACAACAACTCTTTTTTCTGCATTACCTATGACGATTCCAACACAGATCCGGCCATCTTGCCGGATGAGTTCTCATCAAACTTAGCCTGACACATTCTGACCTTTCCTACAACTTTCTGCAATTTCATACCAATCACAGGTGTCTCCATCTCTACAATCAATCTTTCTTATATCTCAAACACAGTTAGAGGACGAGATAAAACAACTCAACTACAAACCGTGCGGACGCACACGATCACGGTTTTCAGCAAATTGTCAAGCAACTTTCAACGTACAAGAGAGAAGACATGGTCAGACAGTCAAATTTGTCAAAGTTCGATAACATCAAATTATCAAGTTTCATAACATCCATTTTTCTCGGTCAAACTGGTCAAAGTTGAGGGTGCTTGGTCAAAGTTGCAAAAATTGGAGAATAGATATGGTGTATGTGTGGTGTACAGGTGAATAGAGTTGATGGCTGGTGTAGGCGCGGTGCACAGAGAGGCGATCTCTCTGATCTGGTGTTGGTGCGGAGAAAAAGGAAAAGAAAGAACGGAAAGGTAAGGTTCAGTGCCGCCCACAAGAGGGCTCTGATACCATGTGGTTGAGAGAAAGATTAATGAAAAATTAGAGATAATCTCCTCTGTAGAGAAATGCTCCCTTTTATATTAAACAAAAATTGTTCTTTTACAAATAGGACCCTGGATTTCTATAAATAACAAAACATACTAAAATATAACATAACTCAACAGTAAGAATGTTCATTGTAAACATGTATAATATACATATATATACATGTAATCAAAGGCAACTCCAAGTCGGTCATAGCAAAATATTTACAGATCGAAGAGTCATGTTGGCCATCAAAAATGTCAAAATTAACCGACAGAGAAATAATCTATAGTTAACACTATAGACGATACAAAACTAAAACTTATTTGTTGAGTTTTGAGCTAAAGAACGTACACAGTAATGCATGCAATTAAAAATGTCAGGATGACAAAGGAGGAGACTGGTGGTTATATGCATCAACTGAGAGCACAACCAGTGGTAAAATCGGCTACTGGCCGAAGTCTCTCTTCTCTAAATTAGCACAAAATGGTACTGTCGTCAACTACGGCGGCTTTGTACAAGTGAAGAAGGGGTCAGTGAGCCCACCTATGGGCAGCGGGCACTTCCCAAATGATACTGCGGCATTCTTTGCTAATGTTGAGTATGTCGACGAATTCGGTCGTAAAATTGCAGGGAACCTGCCATCGGTTGTCACCAACAAGAATTGTTATGATGTAGGCAACATGGGTGATGCCACTTTTTTCTATGGTGGACCTGGTGGCTGTGTGAGCTAATTAAGACATTAGAGCTGGCGCACCTAGCAGTCTCATGTAGTTGTATGCTAGGAATTGCTGTAATATCAATATATCATTTCTTACCAAGCTTAATTTTGCTCGTGGTTTAGAAATTAGCTACATAGATTTTCCTTATAATTTTCATTTCTTAATTGGTAAGGTCACTGGACTCACTGCGTCATCTGCCTACCTAGAATTTTTTTTAATCAAAATATTCTTGAAAATTGACTTTGGCAGTTGATATTCTTTTCAAATGGAGAAGTTCTATACATGGGAACTTGAATTTTAAATTCCAGAAAGAAAGATGATTATATTGTCCATGTCCATTAATTAGTCAACATTAATAATTTGTAATGTAAATGTTATTTACTTAATTTTAGTACTTGATGAAGTTAAATATTGATTAAAACATCAACAGATACAGGTAACATGCCGCAAAGGAATTAAGCCAGTTTTCGTTCACCAAAAATAAGCTCGTCACTTAAAATTAGTACATATAAAAATTGTGACCAAATTCCAGGTCATATTTGAAGTATAACAGTCTCAAATGCACATGATATTAAAAATGCATTCAGACCACTTTTGGCTTGAATGCCGCACTAGTTTTTTTTTTTTCCTTGAAGTATTGGATAATGATTGAAGAATTATTGTTAGTTCTTATCACTTTATTATTAGAAATAATGCGTAATGGATTATTAAAAGTATCAAAATATGCACATAATGCTTTCATAATCATGCTGGAAAAGGCATGCAACAGTTTCTAGAATTCTAGTTGCTTGATATTGCCCCCCCCCCCCGCCCTTTTTTTTCCCCGGAAATGTTAGTTTTACTCATTTACAATTTGAAATGAGACTGGAATATGAATCAAAGCAGTTTGTTTATGCAAAAAAAAAAAAAAAAAAAAACTTATTTAAAATTAATACAAGAGCAAATAATATTTCAAGGCAGGGCAACGATCGGCTCCATAAATTTTGTTAAGAAGGGATTATAGTAACTTTCTCTTTTAGTTAGTTAGGAAGTGAGGATAAAATGATTAATTTTGATTTTCAATAAAGATATAATGAAACAAGAAAATCCGGATTAAAAGGCAACAAAAAAAAAATGTAATGAGTTCTGATGAAAACTGTAAATAATCTTTGACTTAAAAAATATCGATGGAGAATGAAATTCCCGAGTATTACAGCCAGGGATGAAACTAAGTGGACTAAAAAATGTGCTTGACATACTCTAATTTTTCAAAGAGATCACTATAATTATAAAAATTATATAGTAATTCTTTCAAAATTAATTTTTTTTGTTGACACATCCTAAAAACTTAAAAAATCCATACTATAATTTTTCGCTCCTTTCATTTCATTTGAGAATTCTGTTCCGCCCCTAATTACAGCAGCAGGGATCATCCTATCTGAATGTGAATGAGAAAAATTATGTAATTCCCGAGTATTGCACTGAACTTCTTTGAGAAGCTTCATAGAAAGTTTACACTTTTTTGCAAATATATTTCATTTCCATCAACAATGGTTTAATAAATTTTTTTTTTTTAAAAAAAATAGAAACTTTGAATGGGAGGAGGAATGGATACGTGTAATGTAACGTGTTGCTGAAAGAAAAGAAAGGAGCAGCGTGCAGCAAGTAGCAACCGTTCTTATCGGCCATTGACTCGCTCTTAAGCCCCGTCGCAAGAGAATTCGTCGCAATAAATTCTCTGAGCGATTTTTTTTTTTTTTTTTTTTTTTTGCTGCACATGTTTTTACATGTACCTATAGAGGCTGGCATGCGGGGCCCACCCTGTCAGAGAACCGATCTTAGTGGATCGTGTCCTTGGGTCTCGATGCTCCATAATGTTGGGTACACTCGGTTCACCTTAATATTGTGAACTCGCACTGCAAGGGGAAATGCATTAATCTATCCAATTATTTTTTATGTTCTTTATATCCTCACTTTTCAAATAAACATGAAAAATTTCTCAAAATTTTTTTATTCCTACTTGGAATTGATAGAAAATGGCTACGATGTTATCATAAAAACAATTACCACAGAAATCATTTCGTTTTTAAGAATTAATAATTATGTGTCAAGCAATTTCATTTTTATCTATAATCTATATATATAATACTAAAAGAATTAACACCACCAAATAAAAAAAAGAATTTCTTATAAAATTTATCAATTTTAAATTTTATTTTAGAAGGTCCACTATAAATAGAAAATATAGAAATAACAAATATTACATAATTAAGAAGAGTTATCCTATCAATTTACCACTTTACTCTTGAATGAATTGTTATATCACTTTTAGAAAATGTTAAAATGTTTGAAGACCATAAAGATTTTGATGACTATTTCAAATTCATTTTACATTCAAACATTAAAAAATAGTAAAGTATTATATGCAAAGTGCATATTTAATGCACTTCCTAAATTATTAAAACTTGTCTAATTCTTTCGTGGGTGTATTTAATTGCACAAGTATAAATAAAAATATGAAAAAAAGAGAGAGGGAAGAGCGAGAATAATTTTTTTTTATGGAAATAAGTGTTATATCTTACTCTTTTTTATGTCTCATCTATAGAGAAAAAGGAAATAAGAAATGTACCATATTTATATTTTGTTTGTGTTTGGATAGATTCACTATGGAACATAAAGCAATTTTATAGCTTACACTGTCCAACCAAATAGCCCGTAAGTATATATACTAAAATTTTGAAAATTTTATTGAAGCATCTAAAATGAAATAACTGAAAAAGGAGATAAAAATTCTGATCGTAAGTCTTTTTTACAACAGAAAATATTTACCAAGCTCACATCGATATTGATGCATGTCCGATAAGTTTTTAAGATACTTTTCAATTGAAGTGATCCATTTATTATGAAAAGCACTAATGATTATTACTTACAATTAAGAAATGCAAAAATTAATTCTGCCAAAAGTTCTGGACATGCTTCAAATTTATAATATGCTTATGATGTTTTTCTTGATCACGTTTGAAATAAATGAATTGGACGTAGCTCTAAATAATTTTTTATTTTTATTTTTTATAAGTTATAGCATATTTCATTGCGATTCATTATTATAAAGTGATAAACCAGGAGGGTTTTGTGATTTGTTGCTGTTAGGCGTTAGCATTCGCTGTAGACTGGGTGTAAACAGGAAGGGTATATGACTATGAGTATCTCGGAATTCCGAATGAATCCCCATCCTCTCCATTTCTCATTTTCTCTCTCCAAAAAGGAACTCAAAACTCTTCTTCTCACTACTAATTTGTTACCAATCAAATCAGAAAAATGAAAATGGTCTTCTTTCTCTTCATAACCCTAACCCTAACCCTAGTTCTTCCCTCCGCCTCCGCCTCCGCCTCCTCCCCCTCCGACTCGAACCTGACTGCCTACCAAGCCCTCCAGACCTTCGATTTCCCCGTCGGTATCCTCCCCGCCGGCGCTCTCGGCTACGAGCTCGACAGATCCACGGGCGCCTTCAAGGCCTACCTCAACGGCTCCTGCCAGTTCTCCATCCAGAGCTACTACCAGCTCCGCTACAAGTCCACCATCTCCGGCAGGATCACCAAGGATCGCCTCTCCAACCTCTCCGGTGTAAGTGTCAAAATTCTCTTTCTGTGGCTTAACATTGTTGAGGTCTCTAGAGATGGCGACGAGCTCTATTTCTCCGTCGGGATTGCGTCCGCCAGTTTCGGCATTGACAACTTTTACGAGTCCCCGCAATGCGGCTGCGGCTTCGATTGCAATTCTCTTAGGATTCGGGCCGGCCGCGCCACTTCCAAATTGAGACTGCCCTTTTGAGCTTCTCTCTTTTTCTTCCTTTTTATTTACTTAAATTATATGTATGTTGTATAATTAGGAGAAATGTATCGTCTGCACCATGCGTACTTATTTTTTCTTATGCCAATTATATGGGTTGTTTCAGAATAAAATTTACTCCTTTTCTCTTGAATATGTGCCTTTCCATGAACTTTCTTGCATAATGGAACACAAAAACAATGTTCTGCTCTCAAGTTCTTGCATAATGGAACTAGAAAAGTTGTACCTGAATTCAGTGGCGGATCTAGGAAAAATATTTAGGTGGGGCTGTGGGTCTATGGTGGACTGGTGGACTATTGATTTATTGGGCCATCGTAACCGGGAAGAGAGAGGACACGGGATTACGGAAAGCAAGCACTCTTCAACCTCTGTTCAACATCTTCAGCCCCACCTTTGAGTACTCCAATAGCAGAAAAATTAGCTGGGACTAAAGGGGGACTCCATGAGCTCGACGGCGTTAGGTGGGGCTCTAGCCCCACCCGACCCGGTGCTAGATCCGCCCCTGCCTGAATTGGGAGATTTTACTTGCGTTTGTCAAATTCAGTTTAGATAATTTAGAGTTTGTTAAATACTCTCCTCTCCTACAAAATAGTGTCTTCTAAACTGTCAGAATGCCCCAACTAGACCAAGAGCTGGTTCTCCTCGTCAGATAATTAGGAAACCATACAAATCAATAGGGCTGCATATGAAAAATCATGGAAAAATTGTTATCTTTCGTGCAAATGATCACTCAAGGTGGTCATAAAAAGTGCTCTTCCATAACTAAACTATCACCTCACTTGAAAAACAAAATTAAAGAATGACAAATAAGGGTTTGCGTGTAGGCCTGCCGACGGAGTATTCGTCAACGTGATTCCGTGCACGTTCCGTCTTGACGGAACGAGTGGCGGAATGGTTTGGTATTTCGTCGTATGCAACGGAACGGATGACGGAACACAGTCTGGTAACGTTGGTATATACGGAACGTATACGAAATGGTCTCGTTCCATATTCGTTTCAACCCGTTCCGTCTTGGATTGTACAGATTTAGAATATACTGCATTACAGATGGGATTATCACAAAGAAAACCTAGGTTTTCCGCCTCCTTCGTCCTGCCTCTCCTCTTTCCCTCTATCCTCTCAAATAAGACCCATGCCGATCTGCAATTGTTGCCTCTCCCACTCTCCCATCCTTGCAACCGCGACCTTCATCTCTTTACTCTGTACTCAGATCCCTCTTCTCTCTAAATCAATCCATGATTGACACCAAATCAAACCATTAATTATTTTCCAAATCGTGTAAGAAATGCTCTGAGGAAGAAAGGACATGGCGACGAAGGTTCTAGGGAGCCAAACATTCGAGTACCTCGCAACGATTCAAGGCTTGACAGATGGTTTGGTAGTGGCTAGCCAAAATCCGATTCTCTTCCTGCAGCTTCAAGTGCTGGTTGAAAGCCCCGGCACTACGCCATGTTCAGGCAGCTCTCGAGCTCTAAGTCAGGTGAGCCGGTTTTTTGGTGTGCATGAACGTTGATAAAAACAGAACGGCAACGGAAAGAAAATTTCTGCCGTTCTAATTATTAAACAGAACGGTAAACGGAAAAAAAAAATATGTATCGCTCTTATAACGGAACGGAAACGTATAGGCATAATTCCGTTGCCGTTTTACACGTTAGACAGGCCTATTTGCGTGCCATCCTTGAAGGGGAGGATGTCCCCAACTCAAGTCTCTCGATGTCAGATATTGTGGTTGGTTGACTATCGACCAAAGCATCGAGAGTGATCTTGAAAGGATAAAAGACCTGAGGCTTCCTGATGACTCCATCGACGACTTCAAGTTCGCTCGCCATGTGTTTGAGCTCTTTTGCACCTGCTGTGATTGGTCATATGCTACAAACTCTGACGATGATAGTGTCAGTAACAAAGACTTTGACTATTGACTCTGACATTGAGAATTATTATTATTTTGACGCTAAGTATGAACATGTTATATTTCAGGATTGGGATTAAAAGGTAAGTGAGGTGTACTATCTGAGCCATTTTTTCTCTTTTTTCGAAAGAAATTTATAGGGGGAGATTTGTGTTTGTTTTATACGAGGTGACTTGATATTTTCAGAAATTTTGCAAAGCCAGCAAAGATTAATCAAAATACTTTGCATATATGATGGAACACACTTGTTTTGTCAGGGGATTGTCGTCATTTCGAAGTGTTTTAATTTTTAGGATTGATCACAGTTTTAACTTTTCAGGCGTCTAAAAGAGAATATTACTTCCAAAATCTAGATTTTTCCTAAATATTGCACTTTGTATTTGTTTTTTACGGGTAACCTAGTATTTTTAATGATGCACAATTGAAGGAATTTGGGATTCTTAGTTCTAACTACAGCATTTCAATTCTAGAATTGACCAATTTTCAACTTTTTTATGGTCTGGTTTAAATAATTTTCATAGAAATGACAGATAATTAACTGATCAAATGGCACATTATGAAGAATAATCATCCAGGTATCATGAATTTAGATTATTAAATTATGTAGTCAAAGTTCTGAACTTTAGTTGTTTATTCATTAACTGAAATAATATAATTTGGTACAACAACACAACAAGTCAATAGTGTAAAGAGAATATCTATAATGCATAGAGGCTTCCATGTATTATGACCATTTTGGTCGGTACTTCCATAGATTGACAAATCTAATTTTACCAATCCAACATACATATTGAAATCTCATATCAAACAAAATCTTATATATTTAAATTTTTTAAACTATTTTTTTATTTTTTAATACTTTCTATTTTTGGATATTCTTACTACTAATTTATATCAAAAAAATGACAAGCTTTACAAAATTCATAAAAAAAAATAGCAAAAAATATTTTTTAAAATATAAAATTTTGTTTGCTATGAAATTTTAATTTATAGTTTGGATTGATTAAGTTAAATTTGTCAATCACCGACTAAAACAGTCATGATGCACAAAAGTCTTTATACATGTATTATGATGCATAAGAGATTTACTCGTAGTGTAAATTCACAGTTAACGTTGGTCCATTTATGGCTGGAGTAACTACTCTGCAGTGTGCATAGGCTCCGAATGCCTATGGTAGATTGGTCCGGGAGATTTTTGTGGAACAAATTAATTAAAGTGGGCTTTGATAAATGTTTACAATTAAAATATACAGCAAATTAAATCAAATAATTTGCATATAAAAAGATTAAATTAAATATAACCGAGACAAGTCTGGACTTTCTAATACGTTGAATGAATGATCGATTTGTCTATCACGTAAGTATATAATGATCCCCTCACGTGTAAAAGATAAAAACTGATCCATCCTCAAGTCTAATCTCAAACCTCCTTTATTTCTCTCTAGTGGTATCGTCATGGAACCGAGATCATCCATTTCGAAACTACAAGGAGATCTCACTTTCTTCAAATAAAACAAAATGTGGTCAAGTGTAACAGAGAATGATTAAATTTTATATATTTGACGATTAATTGAGCGGAAAATGGAAAAGAAGTGTGCTTGTGATTGTAACATAGGTGGTCTCAAACTCTCAATCCCAGAAATGAAGGAGAGGAAGCTTATTTCTTTTTAAATGAAATGCTAAAAGCAAAAATTCTGATAAGTGAGCATTTATAGTTGGTGTACTCAGTTTTTTTTTTTTTTTTTTATTTGGTGTACTCAGTTTCATTCAATTATTTGAGATATGAATGGAATTGTTGGTTAGTCAAGCATTGAACATGTCAGAACAGATGCTCAAATTATAGGTCGAGGTACAGAACTGACACTAATAAATCTATTTGTGAACATATCAAATTTACTGGTACTGTGAGCTTATACCACTTCAGATAATTTGATGCTTTGATGCCTTGTAATTCAGATAATTGAATTAGTATAGGCTTAACATGAATCAGTGATGCTTTGATAGTTTGATTTGATGCTCGATCTGGTATGAACCGTGATATGAATTACATGGCTTGATCGATGTGGTATATATTCTGCTATGGAGGTTTCTTTAAAAGAATTTCGAATGTTGCTTTGCTTTTATTGATTTAAAAATTTTGAGGGTTAAAAGGTGAAGTTTCATTATTTTCACTGGAGAAAAGAAATCCCTGATCAAGTCATTTATCCTGGGAGTGCCGATTACAGCTGTGCATAAGACCACTTACCATTTCCTTTATTTATTCGGGCTTGATAACAATTATCCCAAGATTCGTCATTCCTATCGTTTTTTGCAAGTACTCGTTTTCTCTTTTTATTTTGGAAAGTCAGTACTAATTATCTTTTCATTTTTGTCGCTCATCCCGTCATCTTCTGACCCTGAATTTATTGTCCAAAGCATACTCCCTCTCCCCTCCTAGTATCTATGGGGTCGTTTGGATGTGTCCGGAATTTGGGGATTTTCCAATTCCGAGCATAAATTTTAATATAAACAATTCATCTCTCTCACAAAGTTACACACTTCCCAACGAAAATCCTTATTCCTTCCTAGGAATTGACTATTCCTAACCCATCCAAACGACCCCTATAGTTTCCCTCCTTCCCACTTCATGCTGACCTTCCACCCCACCCCTCTCTCCACCCACATATAGGAGAACATGAGGTAGGAGATGCAAAAAAGTGTAGGCGCCAAGAGAGGATGAGATGGATACGCATTGGATGACAGGGGATGAGGATTAGAGAGGGGAGGGGTGAGTAAATGTTAGGAGTTAGGGTGGATAACGTGAGTAGACACTGAATGGGGATGATGAAATGTTACGAATGGTGGTAAGCAATTATGTTAGTTATTATTAGTTTTTATTGTTTAGATTTGTTGTTTCTTTCTGCACAAATCCCATAACAAGCATTATTGGCTTCTCATACATGTGTTGCCGTGGGGATCTATTTATCGCGCAATGCCAATGATGGACATGGACTATATTTCAAATTCGTCTGGACTTGTCAAATTTCCGAATTTAGTGAGCCTTTTGTGTTGATTTTGATGGTAATCATATCACTTTAATAATTGTTATGTTATTATGTAAATCCTCAACAGTAGCAAGGTCCTTAATCTGTCTTTTTTTTTTTTAGTCTCCAGTCTTCACAGGTGGTTTGATTCCTTCTTTTCTTTCTCCTCCTACGAAGCAGCTATTAACCTCCTTGACAGCAACTGTCAAGGTTTTATAGAAAAAAAAAAAAAAAGACGCAGCTATTGACAGTAATGTTATAGTTTTTAGTGCCTCTCATCCTTTGTGAAAATTTGGTCAAATTCACTTTTTAATTCCAGTGGTAACAGGCACATTAATTAAAATAATATCTTTTTAATTTTATAATGTGTTTAATAATTTAACAAAGATAAACAAAGAAAATGTAGCAACATTTTGATGATTTCGTTCATGCTTTAGGATGCTCTTTAAAGACTTTAAAATTCAATATACGTCTTGCTTGTCACTTAACACATGCAGTAACCATAAATTTATTTCACTGATAATTAATTAATACTTATCATACACATTGCACGACATGTACAAACGGAATCAGATCAAAGTAACAGTACCCTTACAAAGAAGCCCTCTGTTTATTCTGTCTTGTACACTTGAGTCCTTAGATTCTTGAAAGGTGTTTGCAGAGCAGAGCCTTCCTGAGGTCTGCTGCATCAACCTCGGCGACCCAGTAGCAGTAGATTCATTGGCCTTGGCCGTATGAGATCCAATAACCCGTTTCCCTCCTGCAAAAACCAAAACCTTCTCTTCCACTTTGCAGCTTTGCCTCGCCACGTCTGCTGTTACAGCATATGATATCCCTTCCTGAAACAAATAACATTTTTACGCACATTGTGCACCGGAAACAATCTCTGTTTGGATCAAGAACACATTAAGAAAAAAAACAAAATCTGAAAATTGCAACTAAAATAAATTACGGAACAATTGATTATTTAGTGGAGTTCATTAATTTAAAGTATTTAGCTTTGAAAATAATTTAGCATATTCAACATAATTCTGGGTAAAATTAAAGCAAAAATGGTCTCTGTTGTTACTTTTTCACCCAAAGAGCGAAACAAAAGGAAACTACTAAACGAAATTAATTAGTTGCTATTAGTTGTTACCGTTGGAGAAAAGCGGGGATTCCATGAGAGAGAAGCGAAGAGATGAGAGTCAAGTACTCAAGTTGCAGGGAGCACGACCCATTGATTGATTGGGAATTTGGGATCAAGGTTGAGAGAGCTCTCAAATTCTCCCAATGGGCGCTGGGTTTTGATTTGTTTTGTTTCGTATTTATAACTTTAAGCCAAAGGTGTAAGGTTTCGAATAACATGCGTGCATTTTTGAAAGACTTCTCACTTCACTTATTGGACGTTACACGGTAATAAACGCCAACCGAATAATCAATTAAGGAAGTCAAAACCTGGTGGATCGGTTTGTAAGTAGCATTGAGTAATTTTAGTAGTTTTCTATTTTTCTATTTTTTTTTTTTTTTTGCGATGTCATTTAGCGTATGATTCAATCATAACACGCTTCTATTAGTAGATTTTGTAGAAACTTTCGGCTCTGCTCATTTCAAAAAATAATAATAATAATAATAATAATAATAATAAACATAACAAACAATTAAATATTTACACTTCATATTGGAGGAAAACTCCTATATAAAATGTAGTAATTCCTTGAAAACATAACAAACGGCTAAAATTTACACTTCATATCGAAGGAAAGCAACTTTTTAAAACTACTTTATATTTCAAAAGTACTAATGCTAATTGATGTCACAGAGTTTGGCTATGGTGAGATGCATCACAAAAAGATAGATCTAGTTCAAGATGATCGATCCAAACTATCCAATATGATCTTCCTATTGAAATCTCCAAGCAAACCAAATTTTATATTTTTTTCAGAATTTTTAAGTATTTTTTTGAAAAATTAAAAACATTAATATAATTTGTTCTGAAACGTTCAAAAACAACAGTTTTTAAAAATTTGAAAAAAAAACTTACAATTTTTGAAAAAAATATAAAATTTGGTCTACAAAGATATTTCAATAAAGTGATCATATTGAACGGTTTGAATCTGTCATTTTGAATCAAATCCAGAAGTTAAATGGCAAATCACGGAGGATTTTTTTTGTGATGCATCTTACCATCGCCAAACTCTTGATGTCACAATAAGTATCAGTTCAAAACATTGAATATCTCCATATGTCTCTGAAATATATATAAATTGGTTGTATCAAAATTAAATATAATATGAAAGACTATTGAAGTTATGTCGTAGAAGTCAATATTCTAATGACTTAATTTAGTTTATGTTATTGATGATATTTGATCATTTGTTCTTTGAGTTTATTATTGACAGATCATTCAGGTTGAGGATCTGAATTGTGGATTTCTGTGTTTCATTTTTTTAGTAAATGATAATAATAAATCTAAATCGTCCGTAATCTTGATAATTAACAAGGAACATTAATTATTATATAAGATTAGTATGCAAGTTAAGTGATGATTAAGTCCCACAAATCATAGGTAAGGAGTTACCAACTTAATTGTATATGTGTATGTTACTGAAAAATAGCTCAGGACTTGACCCAATGAAATAAATATGTGGAGATTGTTATGTGTCATTATTTATTTCATATGAGTTTGATTCTAAGTTTGAGATGGTTCAGTTTTTCCACATGATGATAGGTTCAATAAATATCGTCTAATGTTGATTCTTGATAAGGGCTGTTATACGGACTTTATTTATGTTCTCTTGAATTGTGCAGGAAAAAGTTGTTCATCAAGACAATCGTATGTCCCTTATTAGTAAACCTAGTGAGTGATGATATCTATTGGGCCCTTGATGGAGTTGGATTGTTTGTCGACAACTTATACAATCAACTCTAGATCAAGCAATGTATAAACTGTAAGAATGACACATTCCTATCTTGGTTTATACGAAGATATCATGTGACATAAGAATCAAAACAATGAAATTATCTATTTCTTTTGCAGGATTGAAATATTATAAAACTATAGTATTTATTTATGTTAATTGGGAATCATAACGTGTTGCTAGATACCGCTTATGATTATTGAAAATAAATAGCGATTTATTTTCCATGCCAACATAACATAAATCCTCCGAGGGTCACACAAATAGAAAGCTCTTGACCAATGTGTATTATATTTATTTTATTTGTATTGGAGAATACAAAATATGATAAGTTGAATAATTAACCATATACCGTTATGAACCGTTATGATTAATTATTTCAAAGGGATCATATGAAACTAAATTAATATAAAATCTAATCCATTTAGGCTGTGTTTGGCACCCACGCGAATAAAGGTGGAAACAAAGAACTTAGGATTAACAATTATGTCCTAGTTCCCTCCCAGATCGCCAAAATAGGAGAAACAACGAACAGGAGGTTTGTTCCCTGTTCTTGGATTAATGTTCATCGTTTGGTTCGCGCTAACAGCACTAGTTCGTGAACTAGCTGTTCCAAGCGTGTTTCAAACATACCCTTAATAATTATCAAATAGTTGATATTTATTTTGTTTCAACTCAATTAATATAATTATGCGAATTATATTAATTAATCGGGCTATTTATTTTGTTTCAACTCAGAATTCCATTATTTACACATTATATGCATAATTACTGTGTATAATCTAATCTTTTGTATAAATAAGATACAAATCATATTCTAGACAGTATAAAGAATTCAAATATAAATTATTGTGATGAAATAACTTAGAATGAACCCAGAAACGATTGAAATGCTAATATTTTACTCAGAATTGTAATATTTCTACATTATATGTGTAATTATCATGTATAATCAAATCATTTGTATAAAGAAGATAGGAATCATATTCTCGACAGCATAAAGAGTTTAAATATAGATTATTGTGATGAAATGATTTAGAATGAATCCAGAAACGATTGAAATGCTAATATTTTACTCCGAATTGCATTATTTGCACATTATATGCGTAATTACCATGTATAATCAAATCTTTTGTATAAAGAAGATAGGAATCACATTCTAGACAGTATAAAGAGTTTAAATATAGATTATTGTGTTGAAATGACATAGAATGAACCCAGAAACGATTGAAATGCTCAGATGATACTCAGAATTGCATTATTTACAATTTATATGTGTAATTACCATGTATAATCCATTCTTTTTAAATAAACATGATATGAATCATATTATTGACAGTATAAAGAGTTTAAATGTAGATTATTGTAATGAAATGCCTTAAAATTAATCCAGAAACGATTGAAATTATCAAATTATACTCAGAATTGCATTATTCGTATTTTATATGCGTAATTACCATGTGTAATCTAATATTTTGTATAAATAAAAAAGGAATCATATTCTAGACATATAAGGAGTTCAAATGTTGATTATTGTGATGAAATGACTTAGAACGAATCCAAAAACGATTTAAATGCTCAAATGATACTCAGCATTACATTATTTGCACTTTAATGTGTAATTACCATGTATAATACAATATTTTTGAGTAAACAAGATACGAATCTTACTCTGGACAGTATAACGAGTTTAAGTATAGATTATTGTGATGAAATAACTTAGAATGAATCCAGAAACGATTGAAATGCTCAAATGATACTCAGAATTGCATTATCTGCATATTATATGCGTAATTACCATGTATAATGTAATCTTTTTGAATAAATAAGATGAGAATCATATTCTAGATAGTGTAAGTAGTTTAGATGTTGATTATTGTGATGAAATGACTTAGAATGAACCCAGAAACTATTGAAATGCTTAAATTTTACTCATAATTGTATTATTTGCATATTATATACGTAATTACCATGTATAATTTAATCTTTTTGTATAAATAAGAGAGGAATCATTTTCTATACAGTATAAAGAGTTTAAATATAGATTATTGTGATGAAATAACTTAGAAAGAATCCAGAAACGTTTGAAATTCTCAAATGAAACTCAGAATTGCATTATTTGCACTGTAATGCGTAATTACCATGTATAATCCAATCTTTTTGAGTAAACAAGATACGAATCTTAGTCTGGACAGTATAGAGAGTTTAAATGTAGATTATTGTGATGAAATGACTTAGCATGAACCCAGAAACGATTGAAATGCTCAGGTGATAATCAAAATTGCATTATTTGCACTTTATATGCGTAATTATCATGCATAATCCAATCTTTTTGAATAAATAAGATATGAATCAAATTCTAGACAATATAAGGAAATTAAATGTAGATTATTGTGATGAAATGATTTAGAATGAACCCAGAAATGATTGAAATGCTGAAATTTTACTCAGAATTTTATTATTTGCACATTATATGCGTCATTGCCTTGTATAATCTAATCTTTTTTATAAATAAGATAGTAATCCAATTCTAGACAGTATAAAGAATTTAAATATAGATTATTGTGTTGATATGACTTAGAATTAATCCAGAAACGATTGAAATGCTCAAATTTTACTCAGAATTGCATTATTTGCACATTATATACATAATTACCATGTATAATCTAATGTTTTGTATAAATAATATAGGAATCTTATTCTAGGCAGTATAAAGTATTTAAATATAAATTATTGTGACGAAATGACTTAGAATGAATCCAGAAACGATTGAAATCCTCAGATGATACTCGGAATTACAATATTTACAATTTATATGCATAATTACCATGTATAAACCTATCTTTTTGAATAAATAAGATATGAATCACATTCTAGACAGTATAAAGAGTTTAAATGCTGATTATTGGGATGAAATGACTTTGAATGAATCCAGAAATGATTGAAATGCTCAAATAATACTCAGAATTGCATTATTTGAATTTTGTATGCGTAATTATCATGCATAATCCAATCTTTTTGAATAAATAAGATATGAATCATATTCTAGACAGTATAAGGAAATTAAATGTAGATTATTGTGATGAAATGACTTAGAATGAACTCAGAAATGATTGAAATGCTGAAATTTTACTCAGAATTTCATTATTTGCACATTATATGCGTAATTGCCTTGTATAATCTAATCTTTTTTATAAATAAGATAGTAATCCAATTCTAGACAGTATAAAGAATTTAAATATAGATTATTGTATTGATATGACTTAGAATGAACCCAGAAACGATTGAAATGCTCAAATTTTACTCAGAATTACATTATTTGCACATTATATGCATAATTACCATGTATAATCTAATCTTTTGTATAAATAAGATAGGAATCTTATTCTAGAAAGTATAAAGTGTTTAAATATAAATTATTGTGACGAAATGACTTAGAATGAATCCAGAAACGATTGAAATGCTCAGATGATACTCAGAATTACAATATTTACAATTTATATGCATAATTACCATGTATAAACCTATCTTTTTGAATAAATAAGATATGAATCACATTCTAGACAGTATAAAGAGTTTAAATGCTGATTATTGGGATGAAATGACTTGGAATGAATCCAGAAATGATTGAAATGCTGAAATGATACTCAGAATTGCATTATTTGCACTTTGTATGCGTAATTACCATGTATAATCTAATGTTTTTGAATAAACATGATATGAGTCATATTCTAGACAGTATAAAGAGTTTAAATGTAGATTATTGTGGTGAAACGACTTAGAATTCACCCATAAACGATTGAAATTCTCAAATGATACTGAGAATTGCATTATCTGCACTTTATATGCGTAAATACCATGTATAATTTAATCTTTTTGAATAAACAAGATATGAATCATGTTCTAGATAGTATAAAGATATTAAATGTAGATTATTGTGATGCAATAACTTAGAATAAACCCAGTATCGATTGAAATGCTCAGATGATACTCAGAATTGCATTATTTGCACTTTATATGCGTAATTACCATGTATAATTCAATCTTTTTGAATAAATACGATACGGATCATATTCTAGACAGTATAAAGAGTTTAAATGTGGATTATTATAATGCAATGACTTAAAATTAATCCAGAAACTATTGAAATGCCCAAATTATACTCAGAATTAACTTGTATAATCCAAGCTTTTGAACAAAAACGATATGAATCATAATTTAGAGAGTATAAAGAGTTTAAATGTAGATTATTGCGATGAAATGACCGAGAATGAACCCAGAAACGATTTAAATCCTCAAATGATACTCAGAATTGCATTATTTGCAATTTATATGCGTAAATACCATGTATAGTTTAATCTTTTTGAATAAACAAGATATGAATCATGTTCTAGAGAGTATAAAGAGCTTAAATGTAGATTATTGTGATGCAATGATTTATAATGAATCCTGAAACTATCGAAATGCTCAAATGATACACAGAATTGAATTATTTGCACTTTATATCTGTAATTACCATGTATAATCCAATCTTTTTGAATAAACAAGATATGAATCACATTCTAGACAGTATAAAGAGCTTAAATGTATATTATTGTGAAGCAATGACTTAAAATGAATCCACAAACGATTTAAATGACAAATGATACTCAGAATTCCATTATTTACATTTTATATGTGTAATTACCTTGTATAATCCAATTTTTTTCAATAATTAAGAATTAAATCTTATTCTAGACAGTATAAAGAGCTTAAATGTAGATTATTGTGATGAAATGACTTAGAATGACCCAGAAACGATTGAAATACTCAAATGATACTCAGAATTGCATTATTTGCATTTTAATCCGTAATTTGCATGTATAATAAAATATTTTTGAGTAAACAAGATACGAATCATATTCTGGACAGTATAAAGAGTTGAAATGTAGATTATTGTGATGGAATGACTTAGAATGAACCCAAAAATAATTGAAATGGCCAAAATGACACTCAGAATTGCATTATTTGCATTTTATATTCGTAATTACCATGTTTAATCTAATCTTTTTGAATAAATAAGATATGAATCATATTCTAGACAGTATAAAGAGTTTAAATGTAGATTATTGTGATGAAATAACTTAGAATAAATCCAGAAACTATTGAAATGCCCAAACGATACTCAAAATTGCATTATTTGCAATTTATATGCGTAATTACCATGTATAATCTAATCTCTTTGAACGAACAAGATATGATTATTAGTCTGAATAGTATAAAGAGTTTAAATTTTGATTCCTGTGATTAAATGACTTAGAATAAACACAGAAACGATTGGAATGCTCAAATAATACTCAGAATTGCATTATTTGCAAGTTAAAGAGTAATTACCATGTGTAATCCAATATGTTTGAATAAACAAGATATGAATCATATTCTAGATAGTATAAAGAGTTTAAATATAGATTATTGTGATGAAATGACTTACAATTAATCCAGAAACAATTGAAATGCTCAAATGATACTCAGAATTGCTTTATGTGAAATTTATATGCGTAATTACCATGTATAATTCAATATTTTTGAATAAATATGATTTAAATCATATTCTAAACAGTACAATGAGTTTGAATGTAGATTATTGTGATGCAATGACTTAGTATGAATCCAAAAATGATTGAAATGATCAAATGATACTCAGAATTGTATTATTTGCAATTTATATGCGTAATTACCATGTATAATTCAATCTTTTTAACTAATAAAATATGAATCATATTCTAAATAGTATAAAGAGTTTCTTTTTTTTGGATAAACTAGATAGTAAATAGTATAAAGAGTTTCAATGTAGATTATTATAATGAAATGACTTAGAATTAATACAGATATGATTGATATCCTCAAATGATACTTAGAATTGCATCATTTGTACTTTATATGCGTAATTACCATGTATAATCAAATCTTTTTGAATTAACAAGATATGAATCTTAGTCTGAACATTATAAAGAGTTTAAATATAGATTCTTGTGATGAAATGACTTAGAATGAACCCAGAAATGATTGAAGTGCTCAAATAATACTCAAAATTACATTATTTGCACCTTAAAGCGCAATTACTATGTATAATCCAATCTTTTAGAGTCAACAAGATACAAATCTTAGTCTAGACAGTATAAAGAGTTTCTATGTAGATTATTGAGATAAAATATCTTAGAATGAATCCAGAAACGATTGAAATGCTCAAATGATACTCAGAATTGCATTATTTGCACATTATATGCGTAATTGCCATGAATAATCTCATCTTTTTGAGTCAACAATATAGGAATATTAGTCTGGACAGTATAAAGAGTTTAAATGTAGATTATTGTGATGAAATAACTTAGAATGAATCCAGAAACGATTGAAATGATCAAATGATACTCAGAATTGCATTATTTGCACATTATATGCGTAATTACCTTGTATAATATAATCTTTTTGAATAAATAAGATAGAATCATATTCTAGACTGAGTGAAGAGTTTTAATGTAGATTATTGTGATGAAATGACTAAGAATGAACCCAGAAACGATTGAAATGCTTAAATTTTACTCAGAATTGTATTATTTGCATATTATATGCGTAATTTAATCTTTTTCTATAAATAAGATAGGAGTCATATTTTAGACTGTATAAAGAGTTTAAATATAGATTATTGTGATGAAATAACTTAGAATGAACCCAGAAACAATTCAAATTCTCAAACGATACTCAGAATTACATTATTTTGTACTGTAATGCGTAATTACCATGTATAATCCAATCTTTTTGAGTAAACAAGATACGAATCTTAGTCTGGATTGTATAAAGAGTGTAAATGTAGATTATTGTGATGAAATGACTTAGAATGAACCCTGAAACGATTGAAATGCTCAGATGATAATCAGAATTGCTTATTTGCACTTTATATGCGTAATTACCATGTATAATCCAATCTTTTTGAATAAATAAGATATGAATCATGTTCTAGACCGTATAAAGAGTTTAAATGTAGTTTATTATGATGAATTAACTTAGAATGAATCCAGAAACTATTGAAATGCCCAAATGATACTCAAAATTGCATTATTTGCAATTTATATGTGTAATTACCATGTATAATCAAATCTCTTTGAATGAACAAGATATGAATATTAGTCTGAATAGTATAAAGAGTATAAATTTAGATTCTTGTGATTAAATGACTTAGAATAAACACAGAAACGATTGAAATTCAGAAATAATACTCAAAATTGCATTATTTACAAGTTAAAGCGTAATTACCATGTATAATCCAATCTTTTTGAATAAACAAGATATGAATCATATTCTAGATAGTATAAAGAGTTTAAATATAGATTATTGTGGTGAAATGACTTAGAATGAACCCTGAAACAATTGAAATGCTCAAATAATACTCATAATTGTTTTATGTGCAATTTATATGCGTAATTACCATGTATAATCAAATATTTTTGAATAAATAAGATTTGAATCATATTCTAAACACTATAATGAGTTGAAATATAGATTATTGTGATACAATAACTTAGTATGAATTGAAAAACGATTGAAATGATCAAATGATACTTAGAATTGTATTATTTGCACTTTATGTGTGTAATTACCATGTATAAACCAATCTTTTTGAACAAATAAAATGTGAATCATATTCTAAATAGTATAAAGAGTTTTAATGTAGATTATTGTGATGAAATGACTTAGAATGAATCCAGAAATGATTGATATTCTCAAATGATACTCACAATTGCATTATTTGTATTTTATATGAGTAATTACCATGTATAATCCAATCTTTTTAAATTAACAAGATATGAATCTTGTCTGAATAATATAAAGACTTTGAATGTAGATTCTTGTTATGAATGACTTAGTATGAATCCAGAAACGATTGAAATGCTCAAATGATACTCAGAATTGAATTATTTGCACTTTATATGCGTAATTACTATGTATAATCCAATCGTTTTGAATAATAAGATATGAACCATATTCTAGACAATAAAGAGAATTTAAAGGTAGATTATTGTGATGAAATGAGTTAGAATGATTCCAGAAAAGATTGAAATCCTCAAATGATATTCAGAATTGCATTATTTGTACTTTCTATGCGTAAATACCATGTATAATCTAATCTTTTTGAATTAACAAGACATGAATCTTAGTCTGAATAGTATAAAGAGTTTAAATATAAATTCTTGTGATGAAATGACTTAGAATGAACCTAAAAAGGATTGAAATGCTCAAATTATAATCAGAATTGCATTATTTACACTTTAAAGCGTAATTACTATGTATAATCCAATCTTTTAGAGTCAACAAGATACAAATCTATGTATGGACAGTATAAAGAGTTTATATGCAGATTATTGAGATAAAATATCATAGAATAAATCCAGAAACGATTGAAATGCTCAAATGATAGTCAGAATTGCATTATTTGCAAATTATATGCGGAATTGCCATGAATAATCCCATCTTTTCGAGTCAACAAGATAGGAATCTTAGTCTGGACAGTAGAAAGAGTTCAAATGTAAATTATTGTGATGAAATGACTTAGAATGAATCCAGAAACGATTGAAATGCTCAAATGATACTCAGAATTGCATTATCTGCACATTATATGCGTAATTACCTTGTATAATATAATCTTTTTGAATGAATAAGATAGGAATCAAATTCTAGACAGTGTAAAGAGTTTAAATGTAGATTATTGTGATGAAATGACTAAGAATGAACCCATAAACGATTGAAATGCTTAAATTTTAATCAGAATTGTGTTTTATGCATATTATATGCGTAATTACCATGTATAGTTTAATCTTTTTCTATAAATAAGATAGGAATCATATTCTAGACAGTATAAAGAGTTTCAATAAATATTATTGTGATGAAATAACTTAGAATGAACCCAGAAACGATTGAAATTCTCAAATGAAACTCAGAATTGCATTATTTGCACTGTAATGCGTAATTACCATGTATAATTCAATTTTTTTGAGTAAAGAAGATACGAATCTTAGTATGGACAGTATAGAGAGTATAAATGTAGATTATTGTGATGAAATGATTTAGAATGAACCCAGAAACGATTGAAATGCTCAGATGATAATCAGAATTTCATTATTTGCACTTTATATGCGTAATTACCATGTATAATCTAATTTTTTTTGAATAAATAAGATATGAGTCATGTTCTAGACAGTATAAGAAATTTAAATGTAGATTATTGTGATTAAATGACTTAGAATGAACCCAGAAATGATTGAAATGCTCAAATTTTACTCAGAATTCTATTATTTGCACTTTATATGCGTAATTACAATTTATAATCCAATATTTTTGAATAAATAAGGTATGAATCATGTTCTAGACAGTATATGGAATTTAAATGCAGATTATTGTGATTAAATGACTTAGAATAAACGCAGAAATGATATAAATGCTCAAATTTTACTCAGAATACCATTATTTGAACATTATATGCGTAATTACCATGTATAATCTAATCTTTTGTATAAATATGATAGTAATCCAAATCTAGACAGTATAAAGAATTTAAATATAAATTATTGTGATGAAATGACTTAGAATGAACCCAGAAACGATTGAAATACTAAAATTTTAACTCAGAATTGCATTATTTGCACATTATATGGGTAATTACCATATATAATCTAATCTTTTGTATAAATAAGATAGGAATCATATTCTAGACAGTATAAAGTGTTTAAATAAAGATTATTGTGATGAAATGACCTAGAATGAACCCAGAAACGATTGAAATTCTTAAATGATACTCAGAATTGCATTATTTGCACTTTATATGCGTAATTACCCTGTATAATATAATCTTATTTAATAAATAAGATAGGAATCATATTTTAGACAGTGTAAAGAGTTTAAATATAGATTATTGTGATGAAATGACTTAGAATAAATCCAGAAACGATTGAAATGCTCAAATGATACTCAGAATTGCATTATTTGCAATTTATATACGTAATTGCCATGTATAATCCTATCTTTTTGAATAAATAAGATATGAATCATATTCTAGACAGTATAAAGAGTTTAAATGTTGATTATTGTGACGAAATGACTTAGAATGAAACAAGAAATGATTGAAATGCTCAAATGATACTCAGAATTGCATTATTTGCACTTTGTATGTGTAATTACCATGTATAATCCAATTTTTATGAATAAACATGATATGAATCATATTCTAGACAGTATAAAGAGTTTAAATGTAGATTATTGTAATGAAAAGACTTAAAATTAATCCAGAAATGATTGAAATGCTCAAATTATACTCAGAATTGCATTATTCGAACTTTATATGCATAATTACCATGTATAATCCAATCTTTTTGAGTAAAAAAGATACGAATCATAATCTAGAGAGTATAAATAGTTTAAATGTAGATTATTGCGGTGAAATGACTTAGAATGAACCCTGAAACGATTGAAATTATCAAATGATTCTCAGAATTGCATTATCTGCAATCTATATGAGTAAATACCATGTATAATTTAATCTTTTAGAATAAACAAGATATGAATCATGTTATAGACAGTATAAAGAGATTAAATGTAGACTATTGTGATGAAATAACTTAGAAAGAACCCAGAAATGATTGAAATTCTCAAATGAAACTCAAAATTGCATTATTTGCACTGTAATGCGTAATTACCATGTATAATCCAATCTTTTTGAGTAAAGAAGATACGAATCTTAGTCTGGACAGTATAGAGAATTTAAATGTAGATTATTGTGATGAAATAAATTAGCATGAACCCAGAAACGATTGAAATGCTCAGGTGATAATCAGAATTGCATTATTTGCACTTTATATGCGTAATTATCTTGCACAATCCAATCTTTTTGAATAAATAAGATATGAATCATATTCTAGACAGTATAAGGAGTTTAAATGTTGATTATTGTGATGAAATGACTTAGAATGAATCCAGAAACGATTGAAATGCTCAAATGATACTCAGAATTTCATTATTTGCATTTTATATGCGTAATTACCATGTATAATCCAATCTTTTTGAATAAACATGATATGAATCATATTCTAGACAGTATAAAGAGTTTAAATGTAGATTATTGTATTGAAATGACTTAAAATTAATTCAGAAACTAATGAAATGCCCAAATTATACTCAGAATAGCTTTTTTTGTACTTTATATGCGTAATTACCATGTATAATCCAAGATTTTTTAATAAAAACGTTACAAATCATAATCTAGAGAGTATAAAGAATTTAAATTTAGATTATTGCGATGAAATGACTTAGAATGAATGCAGAAACGATTGAAATGCTCAAATGATACTCAGAATCGCATTATTTACACTTTATATGCGTAAATACCATGCATAATTTAATCTTTTTGAGTAAATAAGAAATGAATCATGTTCTAGATAGTATAAAGAGTTTAAATGTAGATTATTGTGATGAAATGATTTAGAATGAACCCAGAAACGATTGAAATGCTCAAATGATACTCACAATTGCATTATTTGTATTTTATATGAGTAATTACCATGTATAATTTAATCTTTTTGTATAAATAAGATAGGAATCATATTCTAGACAGTATAAAGAGTTTGAATATAGATTATTGTGATGAAATAACTTGGAATGAACCCAGAAACGATTGAAATTCTCAAATGAAACTAAGAATTGCATTATTTGTACTGTAATGCATAATTACCATGTATAATCCAATCTTTTTGAGTAAACAAGATACGAATCTTAGCCTGGACAGTATAGAGAGTTTAAATGTAGATTATTGTGATGAAAGGACTTAGAATGAACCCAGCAATGATTGAAATGCTCAGATGATAATCAGAATTGCATTATTTGCACTTTATATGCGTAATTACCATGTATAATCTAATTTTTTTGAATAAATAAAATATGAATCATGTTCTAGACATTATAAGGTATTTAAATGTTGATTTTTGTGATGAAATGACTTAGAATGAATCCAGAAACAATTGAAATGCTCAAATCATACTCAGAATTGCATTATTTGCACTTTATATGCGTAATTACCATGTATAATCCAATCTTTTTGAATAAACAAGATACGAATCATAAACTAAATAGTATAAAGAGTTAAAATATAGATTATTGTGATGAAATGACTTAGAATTAATCTAGAAATGATTGAAATGCTCAAATGGTACTCAGAATTGCATTATTTGCACTTTAGATGCGTAATTACCATGTATAATCCAATGTTTTTAAATAAATAAGATATGAATCATATTTTAGACATTATAAAGATTTTCAATGTAGATTGTTGTGATGAAATTACTTAGATTGAATCCAGAAATTACCCCGTGAATAGTACCATATTGATAGGCCAGAAAAAATTTTAACCGTTCAGATTCAGTCCGACGACTCTGATGCGAGGAAGAACACCGGACTTGTTTAAAAGAAATCCAAAGGATCAAGATGCCCCATAGGCTTCTTTGGAAATTCAAAAAATATATACTAAAATGATCAGGCATGATCGAATAATTTAAAGAGGGAGGTTCTGCTACCAATATTTTAGTTGCCCCATAATACCAACATTTTGCTATTAAGTTATTTTTTAAAATTTATAAATTCAAATATAAAATCCAAACCGTTGATCTTATTTAGTTTAATGAGTGATGAGTTTTCATATAAGTTTTGTAAATTTTGGAGTTTATTTGATACTCGATCAAGAGATAGTAAAACAAACGAACCTTGTTAACTATGATAGATTCGTTCTAATATGTTCATGTTTTACCCTTTGATCGAGTATCAAATAATTTCTAAAATTTTCAAAACTTATATGAAAACACATCGCTCGATAAATTAAATAAGATCAATGGCTTGGATTTAACGTTTGAATTTTTTATTTTAAAAATTAACTAAATAGTAAAATGTTGGCATTTGGGGGCAACCAAAATGTTAGCAGCAGAACTTTACTCTAAATTAAATTGCATCGAAGTTCAACACATGCTCAATTTGAATTTCAAAGATACATATACTTTGGCCATTTACCTTTAAACGTTTTACTGAAATTATCATGATTGTCAAATAATCATCATAGTTGCCAAATGAATACGTCCCAACATATCTTATCCTTTTTTTTTTTACCTTAAACACTGCAATATTATTTATTGGAGGATTGAATTGACTCTACAACACATACAAATGTCTATGGGCAAAAAAAAAAAAAAAAAAATCTACCACTCTCAAATCTATAATTGAAATGCTCAAATGTTACTCAGAATTGCATTATTTGCAATTTATATGCGTAATTACCATGTGTAATTCAATCTTTTTGAGTAAATAAGATATGAATCTTAGTCTCGACATTATAAAGAGTTTAAAAGTAGATTATTTTAATGAAATGACTTAGAAAGAACCCAGAAATGATTGAAATGCTCAAATGATACTCAGAATTGAGTTATTTACACTTTAATACGTAATTACCATATATAATCTAATCTTTTTGAATGAACAGGCTATGAATCTTAGTCGAAACAGTATAAAGAGTTTAAATTTAGATTATTGTGATGGAATGACTTAGAATAAACCCAGAAACAATTGAAATGCTCAAATGATACTCAGAATTGCATTATTTGCAATTTATATGCGTAATTACCATGTATAATCCAATTCTTTTGAATAAACAAGATATGAATCATATTCTAGACAGTATAAAGAGTTTAAATGTAGATTATTATGATGAAATGACTTAGAATTAATTCAGGAACGATTGAAATGCTCAAATGATATTCAGAATTGCATTATTTGCACTTTATATGTATAATTACCATGTATAATCTAATCTGTCTTCTTTTTGAATAAATAAGATATGAATCATATTCTAGACAGTATAAAGAGTTTAAATGTAGATTATTGTGATGAAATGACTTAGAATGAATCCTGAAAAAATTGAAATGCTGAAATGATACTCAGAAATGTATACTGATATTTTTATATCAGAGGACAGTAGCACTAAATTGCAAACGTAACATGTATACATATATAAGATAAAACCAGTTGATTAATCTTTTAGGATTCATACTATTGTTAGCCATACCAAAAAAGAGGCAAATCCGTAAAATGAGGAGTTGGCTCATTTTAAATAGAATGAATCCAGAATATATGGATTCAGATTAATCAACTGATCCAAGAGGAACAATATGAGACAGAAAAAGAGGAACAAAAACATACCCTTATCACCTAAAATCAGGGGTAAATATAGTTTCCTCCACTACCACCATGAACGCACACGGTATCAATAATCACCACATTATTAATGATAAATTCAATTTGTTGTGTTCCTGCAAATCCAAACAAACTGAGTTAAATTCCATGCGGTAAATATCAGTCCAAAAAAGAACAGTTTGGACTAGTAAATTTGTCAACTACTCATGAACTTAGTAAATTATCAAGATTTGATTACTTCAAATAGTGGATTAATCCATAAAACTAAGTCCAAACTGGCTAATTAATCTCACTTGAAAGGACAGAACATTAAAGCTAAATGCAACTCTTTAAAACTATTTTTTCCAAAATCGCACAGTAAAATTACATGTAAAGCGGAAATAAACACAGTTATGGTTGGTAGCGGAATGAATACTTGGAGTGGGGAGAGTTTATGTAGTACTAATAGAAGTCAAGAACTGAAACATGATCCATAAAAGTATAAAGAATTTAATTAAATATTAAATTCAATTTAACTTTAATTTCGGGCGTTGCGCGATTTATTTTTATCCGAATATGTTACGAAACATTTTCCTAATGAGTATGAATATGTTATGAAACGTTTTTGCAAACAGACATAGAATATTTGGGATCATTAGTACTATAAAATGAAATGGACAGTCATGTTGTCAGGATTAATAGCCATGCGTATATGTTGATGCTTGTATTAGGTTATTGGTGCTTAATCTTGTATTTGTAAGAAATTGCTTGTGTATATCAATATAACAATTGAGCAAGGACACTAATTATATTATATTTGATATATTCGTAATTTTTTGCGGTCAATGAAACATATTAATTGATTTATTAATTTGTTTATTTCATATTTATGAAGTAAATATTATACAAAAATTGTTCCATCAAACCAATGCATAAATAATATGTTTATCACTTTTGTCTAAATATGAATTTTAGCTTTTCTGAGTCCAAAAATAGATCCAATAGCATGCAATCTTTTCTTCTTTTTTTTTTTTTTTTTGATCTCATGAATTCTGGTTTGATGGACAAAATATAAAGACCTAGGCCGAGAAATAACAATATCCGATTAAAAAATTGATACTCAGAATAAACCAGAATTTCCGATTAAAAAACCCCTCCATTTGCGCGAGAGAGAAAAATAAAGACCTAGGCCGAGATAAGAAAAGAAAATCGTGAGATAGAAGCTCCCGCACGGCTTCCATTTCTCTCGCAGAAGAATTGAGGCGCCGCCTAGGAGAAGAAGGGTCTGACTTGTGGGACCGTTTTGTAAAGTATTTGTCTTTACTTGAATACTTTATTTCCCCACCGACCCCATGCCCTTATGTTTCTGAAGACTTAATTTATAACCTTTTAATAGGAATAACTTTATTGTGGGACCCATGGTCAAAATAATGGATAAAAAATAAAACTAAATGAGAAATATTGAATACGGATTATATTCAGGATTAAATCTAATTTTATCATGATAAACTTCATTTAATTTATATATGTTAAGCAACAAGAAATCCGATTAAATAAATAAAATTTGATCCCCACTAACAGCTAGGGTATTGTACATCAATTTTTTACCCATTCTTCTTCTCATTTGAGCATTTAAAAAAAATTATTCTTTTTTTGTTATTGAAGAATTTGCACATATAAATTTTCATTTTTAAAATGAAAATTTATTTTGATTTTATTCTGACAAATCCTGATTATCTTCAATAACAATGATTTTATTTTATTCATCCAAATTGCATTTAAAAAAAATGCAATTTCACGTCCCTTGGTGTTTATTTTAACATATACTCCATAGGGTATACCTCAGTACACTATTCAATTTTATAACTATTCTTATAGCAAACACGTACTTATAATACACAAGAAATCATTTAGTATACCCCCCCCCCTTTTTGGTTCATTGTAAAATTTACATCGAATTCAACCAAAAGCAAAGACATTACCATGAAGCAGGCGGAGATTGCTATCTGTACATATATCCCCTTTTTGGTTGTATCAAATAATGAAAGACATTAAATCATGAATACTAACATGCTCCATAAATTTGAGTATTGCTATCTGTATGTCCAATTTGAACTAACAAATATATTTATTCATATTTCAACTTTTCTAGGTTGTTTTAAGGAGTACTGTCGAAAATTGCCAAAAATTTGGTTTTAATTTGAAAACTACTACCAAAATATGTATACTAGGAATCTAGGATTCATGTTGTAAGTTATTCCAAAACAAAAGGTGTTGTCTTACATAGACAATGCTAGTTGGAGATTTCTACAACGTGAATACCATAAGCAATCCTATGAAAAGTTATTCAAGAGAAGCCAGGGAATCTTTCATTTTTTTTTAAATGTACGAGTCGAATCGAACTTGTACTTCGGTTTTTGTCAAAAATTTTTTTATTTTAGCTGTCAATTATGACATGTTTGTGTTTTCTTCTTCTATTTTTTTTTTTCTTTTAATAGAAGATTTATGTCTTTTCTCTAGTCTTTTTAAAGAACTTTTTCCTAGAAATTCTACAAAAGCAACTTATAAAATCAAAGTGAACTTAACTTTTTAAAAAATTAATAATAACAGAAGAAGACCTATTATTCCATTAGACAGGCTCTCCAGACAAGACAATAATAGAGACCAATCTTGTCACACACCAAGACCCAAGCATGACAAAACCTTTCTTAACTACACATTTACTACTGTACAACTCAAATTCTTAGTTAAATTTTAGCTAGCAAGTATCATGATCTAAAATTTAAATTGAAAATTAAAGGTTAATTCACATGCATGCATACTGTGATTATCTAAAACATCTAAAATTTCTAACCAACCATAAGTGTTGAGAATTATTAAGAATATTTTTTTTATTCCAACAAACAGAACCATTATATACAACGCCTAAATAAATTAAAGTAAATATGGACGTGAATTAAGTTTGCTTAGAAATCCATTATACATGTAAAATAAGACTTGATAGAAGAGCATGAATATTTCTAAATAGCAATGACACTATTTCTACAAAATTCCAAAACGAAATTAAAACACTTATCTTCTAACGTAATATGATCCAATGAGCCACCTAAGAATTTAAAAATCTAATTATCTACAACATACCCACAAATACTGAAATATAAATGTTTACATTTACAAGCAAGTTCTTGATTCACATTTGAAAGTGTGCGTATACAGATACAAAACAATACCAAGCTACATATCATCAACATTACATTTCAAACAGACCACTGCTTGATCATTACAATAGTTTTCCAAACCCAATAATTGTATTTAGTACACAAAACGCTGCTGAACTAAGAACCAAATTATAGCCATGTTTGGAAAATCAACAAGAAGATATATAAAACAGAAATTTAATAGAACTTCACATTTTACCCAAAATAAATACTATGCGCTAATTTTGAAAATATCAAAATTAATTATAAAGGTATATACCGACAACACCCTCGTCTCAATGCTTGTAGTCTAGATAGGCCATAGTTACACAATTTGACTTATAAATGTACGTTATATAAGCAGTAAGTAAAATCTAAGTGCATTCTCGAAATATATAGTTTAGATTGTACCTACAAATAGTTATGCATTTCATCTACTTGGAATACGTACCTGAACATAAACTAGCTGTACAACCTTCCAAATATGCAAAATAATTTCATGCACTAACATGAAAATACATATACTTTTTTTTTAAGCTACCCGATTATCATTCCAAAACATGCCTTCATACATACTGTACAGATACTAATCTTGTCCAAACCAAAATATCTAAACTGGTACAGGTCACATAATACTTACCAGCAATTAACTAAAATGGCCTACTCTTTACAACTCCGACCCCGCTCACTAAACCTGGAACACACAAAGTGGAAAATGAGATAAAGTTACTTTATCTCAGTACGGTATTTAGTTCCAGCCACTTGAAGTTTTAATTATCATGTTTTGGAACTAAATACATGACTGAGTCGAGCAATTTTCAAATCAAATCTGTACTTATTTCAAATAAGCATTAAATATAGTGTTTCAATCTAGCAATGCAATTATCAAATGAATACAATTCAATATCATTTTAAAATTCAAAGTATGACAACTGTCATTTTAAATACTTGGACAAGTAATTAATAGTATGTAGTAACTAACATGTAATTTAAGAAAAAAAAAACTTTTACATCTTGTTGCAAACAGACGTGACAATATCAAATTATGTAAATGAATACAATATGAAATATGGGCTCAAAACCAATTCGATCGTATTTCAGATTTGGAAGTATACAAATACCAACTCAAATAATTAGACAATCTAGTAATATGCAGGTTTGGTTCTACAATTCAATATCAGAGTCAGAAATGTCACGAGTCTCCTTCTCTAAGGGCTACCAACGACCAATCAGAAATGCCACGAGTCTCCTTTTCCAAGGGCTACCAATGACCAATTCAATTCAGATATAATTCAATCAATTAAAAAATCAAATGTACAAGCAAGCTGGGAACACTCACACTCCGGACCATTCTAAACTGGACCTACTGAGTCCCGGTTCATAAGCGTGTAAGAGTCCCGGTACATAAGCGCTTATTACATGGTGCTTGGTAGGATGAGTCATGACTCCACCTCCAAACATTACGAGTGTCTATCTCAACCGCACAAGCTGTACTCATATCATTCAGAACACAATCAAATCGAACACAGTTCAACATGTCACTTAACAATCATGCATTATCTATACAGTAAGAAAGATATCATGAATGCAATCATTTCGGGATACAACATGTCAACATGAATGCTCGTACTTAAAGTTTTTTCCATGTAATTAAAACTTAAGCGGAATCCGTACCTTGAATAGCAGCAAAAACCAAAGCAAAAGCAAGCAATCAAACTAATTCTACATGCCTCCGTCATGCCCATTTGCTCCTAAATTTCCACACATAACCTCCTGATTCTAAACAACATAAATTTCCTTTTCAGTTTTAAGACTCAATTAAATTCACTTTTATATTTAAAGCTGTTGAACCCTAAAATATTGCCATAACTACCGGAAAACGGTAAGAAGATTTTGAGATTTCCATAAGAGGATCAGGCACGGGAGGTGCTCGGTAGTCTGAAATTATCCCAGATAAGTTGGGAGGACATATTCACAGATACGGTGATAGAAAATTTCAAGACAAATGGTTCTAAATCCCAATGGCTATAATGGTGCTAATATTAATATGAAAAAATAAAATCATATTAATTTAGCATGCGATATATGCTTCTTTGATCCATAATAATAATAATAAAACCTAAAACATGCCTCGGAATGTAATTAAAATATAGTTGTATAGTTTTGTGTATATTTATACATGAGCTTATACAATTATACATTAAATTGCAAAAAAAAAAAAAAAGTGCAAAGATTGGGAACAATCAAATTCAGCTTGTATGTGTCGGCCCATTTTCTCAAATACAATCAATAAAAAGGGTCCAAAAAAAAAAGAGGAAAATACGACCCAAAAGAGGAGGAGGCCCACTGAGCAGCTCATCTCCCTCTCCGTTCCTTCCTGTGTCCCTCCGCCTCTGACGCACGCCATGACGCGAAGAAGCCTTCCTCTGACGAACGCCGTGACGCAGGAGGCTCCCCCTTGTATTCAATGCCATGTTCCCTCCCCTCATTCGCGCTGACACTAGCAGCAGTGAATAGAAGACCACTGCTCACCTTTGCCTCTTCTCCGATGGATGAGTTCACACACAAATCGAGAGCCACTCGAACCCAAAATTCGCCTCTCCATCATACTATCATGTCAGACATTTAATTGCAAAGAAGATAATCTCGAGGCCAACAGTAAGTCCCTCTCAATGCTCTTCAGTGAACTCGAAAAGAAGATGGCTCCAGTGCCTAAAAACTGTAAATTCGAGTGCTGTAAAGAGAGGCAAAGAAATTTTGAATTTCATAATTCGACAGCAATCAAGATGTTGTGAGAGGCTAATTGAAAGAATTAGTGAACAAAGGCCATAGAGCAGCCGTAGTTGTAGCTGATTAAGCAATCAATCAGCAGGTCAAAAAAAAAATGAAATAAAAAGGAAGCAAGTCATGGAGAAAGCTCAATTACTTAGGAATCATGAACTCAAAGATTGCTAAAACTAAAGGGAATTGAGCAAGCTACAACAAGGAAGCATCAGTGGAAATATATGAGGTATCTTTTGGAAATATCAATAAAAAGAAAAGACATGATAGCATGGAGCTGAATTTCATATTTCAAAATTCTGAAAGAGTAATCAACAAATGGGTATTGAGAGCAATACTTTATGAAAGAAGGCAAATGGAGAAGGCATTAATATGTTGTGATTCAGAATTCAACAAACACGGGGTAGTGATAAAAAAGAGAAATGCAAAATTAAGAAGCTGTGTTTGAAATACAAAACAGTCAAGATGGTGATCATTTCTGTTGGTTCTAAGAAATAATGGAGAGGAGCAATGGGTGAGATACAATCAGACAGATTGAAGAAGAGAGAAGTTAATCACATACAGTAAAGCCCTGTGTCAAGGGATGAGATGTTGACAGGGGTAAAACTGTCCAGCAACTCTAGACTTCACATAATTGATGCCATCCATTGGTTCTCCTATAAATACAACCCCTCAGAAGACAACCAGCAAGGACACAAACCCACAACCTATACCAAGCTCTAATCACATCACTTTGTACACATTCTGTGAGAAGGAGAGATTATTGTTAGGATAGCTACTTATTAAGGTTAGGACAGCTAAAAAAAAAAAAAAAAAAAAGAGTGTTTAGTAGAAGTAATTTCAGCAATAGAGGTGACTTGATCCACTTTTGTGTGTAATCTGTACAAGTAAAGTAAGAAAGCTTTCTATCTCTCTTTGCAATACTCACTTTCTTTTCTTTTTCTTTTCCTTTTCTGATTCCACATATGCATATTAGCAATGTAAGGAATTAACGAAAGAAGAATATTCATGTAAATATGTATATAGATGTGTCAACTAACACAAGCATTTAGCAACCCATATAGGAAATAATTAGAACTCATATTTTCATGATATCTGTTTGCCTTGGTTAAAAGAAAAATCATATCTACACTAGCTGTAATATGAAAAACCATATGAGAAGAGAAGCCAAAGCAAGTTATGTTTGTAACTAAACATGCATATTTAACATTAAGGCAAACTTCCACATAATATATATATATATATATATATATATATATATATATATATATATAAAAGTGAATAATAAACAAGGACAGCAGGTTTCAAAAAAAATATATATAAAAAAAAATATAGAAAGGACAGCAGGTTCCTTTGGAAATTATGGAGTACTTCTCATGCCAACACATTACAACTCATGGAAGACAACTCATGGAGGAGGCAGTCATCATCAGAGGAGGAGCTGTGCATCATTGTGGAAGTTCCCTTGTGTTGGTTTGATGACTTGTTATCCCTCAGATACAAGTCGTTATTTATTTATATAACCCCTTTTCAAGTTGATGCAAGGTTGCTTCATCCTGGCCAGATCTAAATTGAGGAGAAGCCTCATATTGCCATGGTTTCGTGGAGCAATTGAGGAGCCACATACTTTCAAAAGCATGCCAACACTCTCCTTCGTACCTCACCAGACTGACTGCTTCGCCCAGGATTTCAAATAACTAAATAGAGGCAGCCAACAATCCTTCACCATGGACGAATCAATTTGTGAGGAAATTACTAAGCAAGAGGCCTCAACCGCCAAATTGACGATGCAGGCACCTTCTTGCATTATCCACAAGTCTCACAGACGCCTCAACAAGCTCCCTTGATGGCTTAGTAACTGCATCAATCGACTCACCGACATGGCTGGTTTAGACTAAGGTGTAACACCATGCCGGAGGCCATAATCGGTCAAATTGGGGTTATAGAAATCTTCGTGGATATCGCACGATGCTCTCAGGTGTGCCAATTTGGCTCAACAGTCACCAGAGGCCTATCATCGCCGTCAGGCCTCGTCAAACCCTAGCCGGCTAGGGAGAAGGCTATTGCAGTGAACGAGAGGAAGATAAGCCCGAAAAGCGAGCCCTACAACATCCTGGGGACCTCACGATCCCATTCGGCACCATCTTGAGGCTAACGATCACCTGACAAGCTCAATTAGACGGCCATGAAGGTTCTTCCATCGACAGATTGACGGAAGGAGAAGGGAGTAAGGAGAGAAGAAGGGGGTTTATTTCCCCGACTTGAGTAGACATGGCTCACGGAATAACGACTAAATCATAACCATTGACAGTGGGCCCCACATTCGAAAAGATCAACGGCTCCGTGAAACATCGGGCGTATAGGAGTAACAGAAAAGTTTTAACAAATTCGTCCCAAATTTGGTGATCGTCTGTGGCAATTTTGGTGTGGCGAGTCAAATCCCTGTGGCAACCCGTCAGCAGTTTATGTGGACCAACGAAATGATGCCACGCGTCTTACACGTGATCACCAGAAGTGCTGCTGATTCTCCTATCTTTATTGAGTTGGACAAATCAGATGCTGCCACGTGTCATCCCTGCTGAGGTGGCTCAATCAAATTGTGAGAAACTTCAAAAATTCGTAGAAAATCAACCGTAACTCAGAAAAATCCAAACCAAATTTCTACAGGTCCAGGAAAATATAAGGAATTCAGTCATGCCAAAACCACAACCAAAATCCAAATAGAATATTTTTAACCTATTTTCCAAGCTCTGGCCAACCACAAATTGCCACGTCGCTATGATATTTATTTTAAAATCCAGCAATCTTTCAAAATTCATAGAAAATCACAGGAGGCTCAGAAAAAAATATGAGGAAAATTTCTAGAAGCTCAGAAAAATAGGGAGAATTTAGTCATGCCAAAACCATAACCAGAATCCAAGCAGAATATTTTTAACCTATCTGATCAACCCTAAATTGCCAGCAAACTTGAGAAATTCATAGAAAATCACAGGAGGCTCAGAAAAATGTGAGGAAAAATCCTGGAAGCTCAGAAAAAATATGGAGAATTTATTTGGCTGATCATCACCACCAAAAACTCTGCCAGATATACCCTTACCATTATTTCAGGATACTATGGAGATAGGCCGTTCCGGCAGAGACTCAAGGGTTCATAATTAAATCGTTGAAGGCATAACAAATATTTTACCATCAAGGAGGCCCCCTGCTTATCCCGAGGAGTCACCAGAATAATTTGAAGGATTTGTTCTGCAAATTATCATAATCGAAAGCTTAATCAGGCCAAACCCTATTATTATCCGATACTATGGAGATAAGCCGTTCCGGCAAAGGCTCAGGAGTTCATAATTAAATCACCGAAGGCATGGATAATATTCTTATATCAAGGAGGCTCCCTGTACACCTCAAGGAGTCACCAAGTCTCAGAAGAAACAAAACCAAACAAAACAAAAAAATGATGATAACTCTGTGAGACTGGAGAACTCCTACAGGAAACCCTGAAATCCAGGAAGTCATACAGGAGCACTATCACGACCGAGCCTAGTGCCCCGTTCATGGCTTAAATAGAGATTACCATAACCCGAGTGATCAAAATCGCTAAACGGTCATCATCACGACGGGTATGAAGCAAATGGAGATGCTAAGAATTCCTGATAATAACAGGTGTGCTGGCGAAATAATTAAGCTCAATATTGAGAATCTGGTTAAATTGAGACTCTCTAATCTCAAAATAACGGATAGTGAGATTTACCATGGCGTCACGGAGACTCTATTAAGGGTCCCGAAATCATATACAAACTAGGCGAAGGCCAAATCAAAGGTCAACTGGCGAAAATCCAAATTGAAGGCATATTACACCGCAAGATACTATCGGTGAAGAATATGGATCTATCACATATGAGCAGAACTCTTTGCAATCTGAGAAAAGCTCACGATGCTGTTAAATCTGTGGTTTGTCGCAACAGTGGAAGTCCACGGTTATCTAAGGCGCCCACTCTCTCGAGAGATGGCAAGAGGTCATATCTTGAGTGTATGCAATCTACCCGCCAGGGATAAACGTCCGCTTGCACTACTGTCACAAACAACACCTTGAAGCAACATTATGGTCCTATCTAGGATATGCAAACCCAGTCACTACGGACAAATACCAAACCATACCATATCATACCACCCATGACCTTAACCTTGGGGAATAGCTCACGATTTCATTTCAGGAGGATTGAGCGGCTTGCCGCAACATTGGAATTTTATACTCGCTCTCTCAAGAAGGCAGAAGATGCTATCTTGAATATTTGCGATCTAACTGTCAAGGATATGCCAAGGCCGACACTGATGCCACAAGCAACTCCCTTAAATGATACTATGGCCCTATTCTACATCATACCGCCACATTTGATGGATCCGTGATTCTAATCTGAGTATCATCTTCATCAAAAGCCTTCAGCATGTTTCATGGTTACATTACTCAAATGGATTAGTGATGTTGCCTAAAAATCCACAACCAGGTCTCATGCAACAAAGCTTACCTCACTCGGTGCTTGAGGGAAATTACAGTGTTCCGGTTGGAAGTCGGACGCTACTTGAACGCTCATAAGCTCAATAGCCCAGCGTCACTCTAGTGCTTCCCTTGGCTAAAAGTCAAGAATCACGTCACATTAACGTTTGATCAGGAATCAAGTGAAGTTTCAACATTTGGTCAGTGACTGAGCGTCAAAGGAGCGCTCCTATGTTCGAGAACCAACTGTCTGCCGCACCTAAGGGAGCCAAGGGGCGTCCGGCTTAGGTAGCACCCGCGCGCATAAGATTTTTCAACGCCCACAAACCCAAGGGTCTGGCGTCTGACATATATTGAACGCTTCGGGTGAGAGCCGAACCGTTATTTTAACATCTGACTGGCATCCAGATGAAATTTGGACATTTCAGGTGGCAGCTGAATTGTTCGCCGAACGTCTGATTAGCAATCAGATTCCCTGTAACATCTTGAATAACAGTCGGACTATTGTTTGGTATCTTGGCTGGCTACCAAGTATCACCTCAATACTTCGAATGAGGATCGAGTCGTTGCTCAATATTTAATTGGCGAATGGACGTCACTTCAACGCTTCGAGTAATAATTGGATTATCTGTCTGATATTCTGGCTGGCTACCAGATATCATTTCGGTGTCTCAATTATGATCGGACCGTCTGCAGAACATCTGGCTGGCAACCAGATGTCATTTTGAACGCTTCAAATATAATCAGACCAATTGTTTGGTACTTCGGCTGAATACCAGGTATCACCTCAATACTCCGAGTGATAGGCGAATCGTCACTTAACACCTGGCTGGCAACCAGGCGTCTTCGATTCAGGTGGCAGCTGAATCGACCCCCGGATATTTGACCTGCAATCAGATGCCCTGTCGACATCTCAAACAACAATCGGATAATCTGTTTGATATCCTAGCTGGATACCAGGTATCATTTCAGTATTTCGAATGATGGTTGAACCGTCTACTCAATATCTGAATAGGCAATCAAATGTCTTCTGAACGCTACGGACAACAATCGGATTATCTGTTTGATATTCTGGCTGGCTACCAGATATCACCTCAGTGCTTCGAATGGAGATCGGATCGTCACTTAACGTCTGACTGGCAACCAGATGTCTTAATGATTCGAGTGGCAGTCGAATCGTTCACCTGATACCTTGGATAAAAATTAGGTATCATCTCAAGAAAAAACTGAACATCGCCAAATGTCACTGCAACGCTTCGGGAAAAGACAGAACCGTGTACTGAACATCGCCAAATGTCATTTTCAACAGTCGCCAAACCGTCTGATCAACATCTTGGTCAGGAACCAGATGTCATTTCAACGCTCTATGCCCATTGAACGAGCGTCAACCCACTCCCGGGAAAGGCCAAGGGGCAGCCGACTCGGGTTGCACCCGCGCGCATATGATTTCAACGACAATAAACCCAGGGATCTGGCGTCTACCATTAACGTCCACAAGCCTAAGGGCCTGACGTCAACTCAAAATAAAACCCCTCAGCACCGCACCAACCTAATGTTTAACAATCTGATGAAGAGTCAGACGTCACTTTCAGACACCCTCGACAGAAGTCAAAAGGGAGTCCAAGAAACCCGCTTCGGGAAATCCATGCCTTGGGAAATATGAATTTAACGATCTGATCAGGAGTCAGACGTCACCTCCAGACACACTCGACAGAAGTCAGAAGGGAGTTTAAGAAACCCGCTTCGGGAGATCCATGCCTTAAAAACACAGAATTCAAACTGAAGAGCCCAAACTCGGAAAACGAGAAGATCACAAGCGTCCAGTGATGGCAGTCAACGAAAATCTCTACAAGTCAAGAACTCCAAAGACTGCTGTCCCCCGCAACACAAAGTCCACAAAAAAATATATAAATATATAACAATATGTTAACATTGCATGATAGTAGTAATAATAATAATAAAAAAAACAACGAAAAGATATAACGCATGATAGGACCGCTAATTGCATTAATGCATGATAGGACCGCTAATTGTATTAATGCATGGTAGGACCGCTAATTGCATATTTACAATTCCCTAGCAGCTCACGACGCACAATCCTTTGATTTTCCCGATCTAGAGGTGCTCCTGACCATGTCGGAGGTAATTAACAGTAGGGGCTTGCGTCTACTGGAAAGAAAGGACCCCTTCAAATAATAAACTCTCGTGGGAACTCAAGACCGTGCAGTTACCCTCTCCGGGGTGGTATCGGTATCGGCCTCTTGAGGCTCGCGAGGGGTATCTGATCCACATTCTTTTTGCCCCTCAATCCGAGACCGAATTCTTCGTTTCTTTTCGATCCGAGGGCCGCGAAAAAGTGCGAGACAAAAGCAGTCCTTATTTTAATAAGAATTGTAATTATTATCCAATACACAAAAGCATGTAACAATAATCCTTGCTTAACATCGGTTTATATTATGTTAAAATACTTCTATCACATGTATTAGTACGAACTAGTACCCTTAATCAAGTTTCAACATGTATAAACATTTCATGCTTAAAAGAGTTTCAACAAAAATTGCATTTCTTCTCTAACAAAAATCAAGTTCTACATTGAAGTTAAATGGTGCTCAAAACTATAGAAAAACCATTCTATGCACTAATAAAGTTTATAATAAAACTCCAAATCTGAACTCATTGTTTTATTATCCTTTTACACTTGCTGCTAGAACATAGTTGTAGAACACAAGGTTTCATGTTAATTAATAGAACTGATGAGTGATTTCAAGACTGGACAATGGTTAACAAAGCTACCCAGTAACACACAACAATAAAACAGTGGTACAGGACAGCAAAATAATGATGTTGTGCAGCAACATGTGGGGTGCTGAGAGCAGCTGCTGCCACTATTAATGTGTGATGCTTGATATCACGTATTTATATATGGTTTTAGGCTGGACTTTAACCCAAATCACGACTCAAAACCCTTGATTTTACGTGTATTTAGTTGATATTTGTAGGATTTTGGTACTACATGGGTTTCATTTCGTTTTGTAGGGACTTGGAGTAAATTCACTGCAAAATGGGCTAAAATCGGCACGTTTCGGCGCACGAACCATGGTGCAGAAGACCCTATGCGACCGCACAGGCCCATCCTGGCTCATGTGGCATGGTTCTGGCTCAATCCTGTCCCAGTCAATTCGGTGCAACCGCACAGGAATGTGGTGCGACCGTACCAGTGCATCTCAGACTCATTTCGTGCGCATATTGACTTGATCTTGGTCTAGCAACTTTCGTACGACCGCACCAACTTCATGTGCGACCGTACGGGACTCCAAACCCTACCAAATCCCTATATAAGGCGCCCGAATCTCCTTATCTAGGGCATTCATTATTGCATCCATTATTCCATCATCTTCCTTGGCGGCGCCGCAACCCGAACCAACCCAAATACACCATTCGGCCCCCTGTGCGACCGCACAGGGGTCCCGTGCGACCGCACCACCCCTCTGCCGCCTCGGATCTCGCCGTCTCGACCTTCTACACCTCACCATTCCACCCAAGCATCTCCCTTGCTGATCCAGAAGACGACTGAGGCTTGAGAAGGGGCCTTCGCCTTTCTCTTTCCCTTGGATTTTGCATAGAGATTGTATCTTTATATTCCTTTGCTTTAGTTGTTTGTTTTAGTATAATGTTAGGCTAGATTGAGTCATGTTCTAGGGATTAGTTGAGACTAAGGTTGGGTTTGTTTATTTGACTTGGTATTTGGTCTCTATTGTGTATTGCTTGCTTGATTGCTATATGATTATGCTTGTTTGTGTTTGATTGCCCAATTGAACCTCCTTTTAGGTGAACGGCCGCACCTAACTTAGGCTAAAGGTGTATATTGTTTAATTGAACCAAGTAGGTAACCAAGGTAGGTTAGGAGCCGAGAAGTGACCAACTTAAGCCCGAGAGGGACAAGTTTCCACTTAGGCGAGAGTCTAGTGGATGCTTTAGAGAATCAACAAGTGGACTTAGGGTAATTAAGCCAACATGACGAGAGTTGAGGATTAATTGACCTAATGGGGACTTTAGGCTAGGTTCCGCACCAAATACTGTGACCAACATGCGAGAGTTGTGGTTCAGGAATTTAGGTACGGCTAGACATGTCCCACACAAGCTAGGAACCAAGATATCATGGCAAACCGACACTAACAAAGGGCTGTGCGGTCGCACAGGGCTCTCTGGCACGCATTTGTCAACGTTGCGGCGCGAGAGCGACAAGAGTTGACGGCCTGAGGCCTGACCAAAGTGGAAATTGAATCCTAGAACATCTTTATACCATATTTTACCACCAAAAACACAAAAAATTACTATTGTTTTGTTTATCTAAGTTGATTGTTTTGTTATTTGTTGATTAAGTCCAAAATTCATCATTCGATTGCCTAGATTTTGTGAATAAGTAAAGTCTAATACTCATCTTACCGTCCATGTGGATTCGACCCCGACTGTACCAACGAATAACCGTGCGCTTGCGGTTGTTTTTAGGTTACTTTTGGATATTAGCTAGACTCACATCAATGCTCACCAATGAACAGTGGGGCGTTGAACAGCAACAGCAACGCTGAACACTGACATCAATCGCTTGATCGTAGGTACTAGTTTAGCAAATTTACACCAGAATTTCTGATTAGGCTAAGAGTTGTACATAATCATGGGTAAACATTATTTTGGTACCTATTCCTCAAGGTCCAACTAATTTACTAATTGGACAACCATTCTAATTACTCCATTTCATTAATTGTAATAATCTATCAAATAAAGAAGCAATATCTATTCCTCAAGGTCCAACTAATTTACTAATTGGACAACCATTCTAATTACTCCATTTCATTAATTGTAATAATCTATCAAATAAAGAAGCAATACAATTTGAAATTCCAGCAATATAATTTGATTAACAATTGAGAAAACCAAATTAATTTATTTTGCAAAAATCCAAATAAATATCTTTCTATGAAATAAATCTGCACAATCCTTGTAAGATTATCAGATTCACACCATTTATTAATTTTGCACGTAACATAATTTTGTTTCTAAATCCATTCTTGCAACTAACTAATGAAAAGAAATAAATTCCAAATTTCTCATTCTATACAACTCAATTTCATTCAACTTATGCAAACAATTTTTGGTATTAAATAATGAAATTAAAACTTGGAGAATTGCCTTGGATTATCAAAACCCTAAAAAAAATATGAACTAAAAGTTCAGCCATAGAAAAATTTACGAGAGGGTCCAAAAATATTGCTGAAATTTGTATAATGATGACTTTCTATACTAAAGTTCAAAAACTTGAAGAGATTAAGAAGTTGAACTCGGTCTCACAATCAACTATTACAAATAACTGACGGAAGAATTTAAGTTCTCAAATTTCATGAAACCCTAGGTTTAATTTTTTTTTTAAGGTCAATTTCAGTAGTACATCAAAAAGTAATAATGGATAACGCCAAGGAGTTAAAATCACTTGAATTAATCAAAATAGATAAGAATTCTTACTCACTCGAGATCGTACTTGGGGAGGCTTCAAAACAGACCGGACTTCTAAAATTTTCAGTTTAGCAAAAACTTCCAAGAAAGAGAGCGCTTGTTCTACAAAGGAATCCTAATTTCTGTAACTTTTTCTTTGATTTCGAATGGTTAGTAAAGGTATGAACTAGAATCACTACAGGAAACTGCAGTATCTGCATCGGGATTTATGAATTTCCAGTCAAAAATATCTGTTGCATCAGCCAAAAAAATTTATTTGCATCCAGATGGAGAATGGTTTCTCCAAGGTCTGATTTCTAATCTCATTTGGAAATGGTGCACAACTAAATTATTAAACTATATACTAAGTTGGTAAGTAGGCCCCACATGCCATAGCTACACTGGAAGGAACCCAAGTTAAGGAGCAAATGGAGTTGTAATTGTTTTTCCAATCTCCTGCAAATGTCGATCATTAAAGAAAAATTCAATTTTCTGTTTCAATTTATGGTTTGATACAAAATAAATCCAAATAATTGATTCTAGTACAAATGAAAATTTCGAAAAGTTAAACAGATAATTTTTAGAATGCAAAATAAAATTTTCAAAATTTTCAGAAATCAATTCCAATAAAGTAGACGATAGAGATAAAACTTTCAAATTCAGAAAATAAAATCACTCATCACTCAAATTAGAAATTCATATTATAACAAGTCTTCTCAATTATTATGAAAGACATCAGATTAAATATGACTTTAGGAACGGAAATTATTGCACACCCTTAAAATTGATTCGACACTTTTTTTAGACTAAAATATCTTTAATGAATTGAAAAATATTACAATGATAGTGACTTCTTTGAATAATACTCTCAATTGATTAGGGGTATTTATTTTAGCCCAAAAAGAGTGTTGTATCAATTTTGAGGGTGTGCTAATTGTTAAGAATTTGAGCGTATACGGAGCGAAAATTAAAATTTGGATTTGAGGAGACACAATCTAAGTGCAACTGCACAAGAACCGTGCCTCTTAGAGCCTGCTCCAGAAGAGGAAAGAGAGAGGAATGGCATTAACTATTGGAGTTATGTCCTGGAAGTCAATATTTATGATTTAGTATCTTAGTTTATGTTATTGATTATATTTAATCATTTGTTCCTAGAGTTTATTACTGACAGATCATTCTGGTTGAGGATCTGAATTGTAGATCTTTGTGGATCATTCATTAGAATAACAGTAATAAATCTAAATCGTCCATAATCTTGATAATTAATAAGGAACATTAATTATCGTAAAAGATTAGTATGCAAGTTAAGTGATGATTAAGTTCTACAAATCATAAGTAAAGTGTTACCAATTTAATTATATATGTGTATGTTATTAGAACATAGTACAGGATATGACCCAATGAAATAAACATATGGATTGTGTTATGTGTCATTGTTTATTTCATATGAGTTTGATTCTAAATTTGAGATGGTTCAACTTTTCCACATGATGATAGGTTCAATAAATATCGTCTACCGTTGATTCCTGATAAGGACTGCTATACGGACTTTATTTATGTTCTCTTGAATTGTGCGGGAAAAAGTTGTTCATCAAGAAAACCGTATGTCCCTCATTAGTATACCTACTCTAGATCAAGAAACGTATAATCTGCAAGAATGACACATTCCTATCTTGGATTATACGATGATATCATGTGACATAAGAATCAAACAAGAAAATACTATTATTTCTTATGCAGGATTGAGATACTGTAGCAGTACATTATTTATGCGAATTGGGAATCATAACGTGTTGCTAGATACCGCTTATGATTATTGGAATTAAATAGCGATTTAATTCCATGGCCAACATAGCATAAATCTTCAAAGGGTCACACAAATAGGACTTTAATCACACAATGCATTATTTATTTATTCGCAGCAGTGAATTGCGAAAATATGATAAGTTAATTAATTAATTATATACCGTTGCGAACCGTTATAATTAATCAAGTCAAGAAGATCATATACAAATAAATTAATGCATTAACTAATCGAAAAGAAAATAATTATTAATAAGTTAATAATTATTTTTAGTTCAACACATTTTTAATATAAATGTTATATTAATTAATTGAGCCATCATTTAATAGTAAATGGATAGTCCAATTAAAGAGCAAATATGAGAAGCCTTAATTAAATGAATTAAGGACTAAATTAATGAAGTGAGGTGGCCTATAAAGGCCCTTTATATGGTCGGCCCATAATAGTGGTAGGTAGGAGTGGCATAGTTGTAATTATGAAAGGGGTCAATTAGGTTTTGTGCTCTATATAAGGACCACTTATGAGAGCCTCCATCAAGCTTTCTCTTTCCTCTCTTTCCTCCCTTTGAGGCCGCCACTTTCTCACTCTCTTCCTCTCATTTGCTCATGAGTTGAGCTCTTTTCTCTCCACTAAATCAATGTTGTTGATTGATTCAAGAGAGAAAATCAAGAGGATTAGACTTGTTCTTTGGTGTACTAGCATATGCCATTAAGAACGTGATTAATCTCCTTGGTGGACTCGAGGCCGTGGAGACCGCCGGTGTTCGTGCAACCTCGACATCGCCGGATTCGAGCCTCCATGTTGCGATACAAGAAGAGGTAAAAAATTTCCTACCATTTTCTCCTTGTTTTGATGTATTAAATGCTTTCTAGCAAGATCCTCTTTGTTGCTTGAGTTTAATTGAGGTTCATTAAATGTAATTAGCTTGAAAAATTAAAATTGAGCACTTGCTAACAGTGGTATCAGAGCTCTAGGTCGTGCTTGAGCATTTTAACACATAATTAGATGAGAAATGGTTAATTAACACAAGGATTAGTGATGCACTTGCTTGCTGTCTGGATCTGTTCTCTGTTTTCGACATTGTTTTAGTTTTTTCGCTAAGAAAAGCTTTGATAAAAATTATAAATTTAATTGGATGTTGTAAATCTGTGAGATATGGTCATTTTTCCACTGGTTTCATCTTTTTCTAAGCTGTTATGAATTTTTGGTGAATTAAACGGTAACGGTGCGTCGAACCAGTTTCTGTCAGCACAGTTCTGTGTTTTTGGCGTGTAGGATTTATTTTTCGAAAATAACTATCTGTATTTCTTGGCTAGAAATCTTGTAAACTTGATGCTCTTTCTGGAAATGTAATATTTGTTGCATGCTTCGGATTTTATGTAGGCGTTCAAGTCATGAGAAGTGAATCGGTTGTCAGATCTGGTTTTCCAACAAACTGATTGTTTGGATAAACTGTACTTATTGAGAAACTTTTATGAAAACGTGTTTGAATAGAAAGTTTATAATTGAAGGTAGGAATCTGTAAAAATTAGTTTCAAAGAATTTCATTAAGATTTGGTACCTCAACTGAGTCAAAAGTTTTTAGTCGTCAGTCTGTTTCAAAACAGGGCAAGTAGCTTATATGCTATCTATCTTGATGATTTTAAATAGAACTTGTTGGTTTTCTTTTCATGGATTGGTAGCCTATAATATATAGTAAATTTGTTATGTAAAATATTTGCATGAAAACGTTCTGAAAGACGATTCTACAGACCAAAAGAGTTAGACAAAAACAGAAAATCGGATATCGGTGTTTAACACAAAGTTTGAGGATTTGTTATTTTTGTTTCTCTCTGATGGTAAGTGATCTCTCCCTAAAATTTTGACAGATAGTTACACTCATAATAAGGAGTATTCATGATTTATTTCATAATTTTTGGATACCGAAAAATTTCGGATTTTATCGGATCTCATTTAATATTTTAAATAGTTAAAGTATTTTCTAATTAATAAAGTTGGTTGAATAAGTTAATTAGAATACTCCTTAATACTCCTCCTTTCTGTTTCAAATGTTGATTTGGCTTTTCAAATGGTTTAAGTAAATTGGTTGTTTAAAAGGTTAAACTTTTGTGCGGAAATACCCGAATTATAAACGATGTGCAAAGACTCTAATTCATTATTGTTGATGAAGAAACAAAGGGACATGTGCTAACTTTGTTTTGTAGGAAGGATCGTGGGTTTAGTATGGCTCAAGAAACCAATGCCTTGTGTGTTGTAATTTGTGAATGCATGTGAATGAATGTATGTAAGGCCTTTGGTGCCATGGTTAATAAATTAATAATGATTAATTTCTTAATGTAACTTGTGAGACTTGCATGCTCCTAAGGCTAGGAGGAAATTAAGGATATCTTCACATGTATTTTTGTTCCTTTAATTATATAGGATATGATCCATATGATTAGTGGGAGGGATAATTAGATTAGTTTTGCTACATAGAGATGCGGCGGAACTAATGCAAGCGGGAGCCGTACAAACCCACAATAATCCTTGAGATGCTTATTATGTGAATGCTTCTGTATGCTATGAAATGTCATAGGATAGGTATGGGTGTATGTTTACACGACCACCAAATAAAGTCGCATAATGTTTTGTCCCATTAATTTAATTAAGCGGACCGCCCTCCTTCTCTCTATCCACTTCACGTTGTTCGGTGCCAAATGACGCTTTCCGCCGACGCGGGACGTCTTTTGGTTAACCCTCGAAGTCGGGGTGTAAATCGAATTTACTAGGAGCAAATAGAGAGATGTTACTTATCGATGGACCCTAATCGGATTGGACATCGGGGCGAAATTTGTGGATGTACATGAGACATTTCACAAACCAAGAGTCATATGATTGATATAATTGGTTGGAGAACCTACCTTATCTAGTTATTTTTGGTGTCATACCGACGCTAGCCCTATCTTAACGAAAATAGAGATCTTGGAGAACCAACTACATTTGGGACATTAAATAAATGTAGTGGGAGTTTTATTTATTATAAATAAAATATTACATAAACTAAATGACCTTAAATTGAATTTGTTGTAGATGTTAAATATGTTAATTTCATTGCGATCAATCTTTGAAAAACAACAAACTCGTTTCTAGAGGTAGTTACTTGGAGAAGTAATATAGATTCCTAAGACATGTCCTTGGAGAAGAGAAGCTTGAGCATGTTAATTCACTTAAATTTTCCTCGACCTCCTAAACGAAGCATCGCACAATGATTGATTGGTTTTTGTGAAAAGTTATTCAATAATAAAGCGGATGTCGATATCCTCCTTTTGAAATCCCTAGACCTTTTGAATTAGAGAATTTATACGGACTAGATTTAACTCGTACGCTCACATCAACTTACTCAAGAAAGAGTTTTTAGAGAAAGTAGATATTGACTCGATCATTTATGAGAGAGTAAAATAGTATGAGTTAACCAAGAGATTTTTTCTTTTATATGCATGAATGTTCCAATGGCTTATAAACCGAAAGATTTGAGTAGCTATTTGGCAACTAGAGATATTAAGATCTCCAATATTAAGGATTGTTGATATTGTCATGAAATCTCTTGATTAGTAATGAAAGATATGATGTTCACACACTTGTTTGTGCAAAAGACGAGTATTAAAGGAATACTTTGCTAAGGTATGAGTTGAGACTTCGAGACCCTCACTTGTGACCGTGTGTCACATGAGATGTTTCATTTGCCGTTTATGGAGGCATTTGAAAGGTTGTCCGAAATACTATGATTATGAATAGAAATGTTCTAATCCTTAAGGTGCTTTGTCATTCAAATTATCTCGCTATCTCTAATTTACACTAGTAATTAGGTACTAGTTCATATGCTCGCATTTAACGAAATGTGTAGGCAATGAAGAATAAGAGAAAGTTCGGAATAAATAAAGTAAACTCCGTTTTAGAAATGGCTTGTTCGTCTAAACCACTACCATTGAATACGTAGAATTATCTTTAGTTTGTTTTGGAATTAGAGGTTGAATACCATATTTCTAACATCTCAAAAACCTTTATCTTCACTTCATACTTGATGATGGATAATAATGTTTTGTAAAAGAGAAATGTTGTTATCTTATTATGAATTTGTTTATATGATTTCATGCATCTTGATCAAATTTGCTTGAAATAGATAAACAAGTGTTGAATGACAAATAGGATATGTAAGACTTCACGTAAGTATTTGACTTTAATGTGAAATAACTGCTTAGTCACACATAAACGAAAATCGCATTACGAGAATCTACATTATGTAGAACTCTTTACTCAATTCGATTGCGAATCAATTGATATATGCGAATCATGTTTGTTTGATGACAAAAGCACCTTAGACCTATGTGGGTTTAAGGACAAATGACTTGATTAGAACTTATACATATTGATGTATATGGACCTATAAGTACTTGTGCAATGAAAGGTATTGAAACTTTACTTCTTAACCAACGATCATCGTAGATATTAACGTATCTATTTGATATGGTATAAGTATGAACCTTTTGACAAGTTCAAAGGAGTTCAAGAGTGAAGTTGAAAGACCATTCAAGAAAAGTAAAAGTCTTACGACGGATCATGGTAAATAGTTAAGTCATATAGTTTGATATATTACCTAAAGAGTATGAAAGTCGTTTCACAACTCGCTCAATGAGGAATATTATATTGGAATAATATATCCAAGAATGGAGTATCGAACATTGTTTGATATAGTTCGATCGGTAATAAATCAGATTGACTTATTCGACTCATATTAGAGATTTATGTTTGAGGACAATATTGTTTACACTGAATAAAAGTTCCATCGAAGTCTATTGAGAAAAATATCTTACGAGATTTGATCTCTAAGTACGTTGTTTCTCAAGATTTGGTGTCAAGAAGCTTATTTCAAGTTTGTTGTTTGATAAGCTTAAACCCAAATAGGACGCTTAATGTTTTGTAGGATACCTTAAATTGACCGACATGTACTACTTATACAAACATGATAAGAACAAGGTAGTTGTTGCTCATCATGAAGTAATCTTGGAGAACAAATCTCTCAAGAAGAAGTAGTGGGAGTAAAGTGAGCATTAAATATGTTTATGTGTCACTACAAGAAATATTTATTATGAAAAACTAGTTACTCCATACATGGTGCTTAGTGGGAGTTGAGCGGAACTTCATTCACAAGCGGTTGTGAAAGGAGGAAGTTTATGTGCACGCTCGCTTCTAAGGAGTACTGAAACATCTCATGTGTAGATGACGTTTGAGAAACTCGTGCGATATATTAGACCAATAACTTATTCTACAAGTTATTGTAGAAGTAGTTCACGGACCTCAACCACCAATCCTACAAAAGGTCAACGAGAGTAAATCGCCTAACCGAATGGTACATAGGCTTCACGACATTCTTGTACTTGGCATATGAGAACCCGTTCATAAATAAAGAAATGATGGAAGCACCCGATTCCACAAATATAATTTAAATCCATACGGTCTTTAAATACAATTCATGTATAACAACAAGGTATAGACCTTGGTTGATGTTCATGAAGGAGCAATCCATCAAGAACATTTAGATCTTTAAAGGAAAGATTGACATGGACGGCAAGTTAACTATGTACAAAGCACAGCCTCGCACTTGTAGCTATGTTTAAGTCGATAACGAATTGACTATATACTAAGCACGGCTTATTGCTTGTAGTTATGTATAAGTCAATAGATATCGTTCTAGCAACGGTTATATTTCATATATATTGATATATGGAAAGAAACATCAAAACCTCCTTCTTCGAATGAATGAAGGAAGATGTTATGTATATGATACAAACCAAGGACTATGGTTGATGTATTGCTAGAAACATATACATACTTCAAGTATCCATTAATGGATTGAAGTAAGTATTGTGAAAAAGTAGAATAAACATTTTGACAAGGAAGTCAAAGAGTTGAACTTCATCAAAAGCATCTTGTATAGACAAGATATTCAGTGGGAGCATAATTATGTTACTTGTATTGTACAAGGCAACAAGACGTTAATTGGGAATAACATTAAGAAAATGAATGTTGTCAAGATCTCTTTGGAGAATGTTTTCTCAATAGAGAACTAGGACAAAATCGCCTAAATCCAAGGAAACAAAATCTATGGAGATAGATTATGGTGGATATTAGATTTGAGCTAGTGTGCATATAATGACGAAGTGTTCTAGTAACACATTATGGTGAACTCCAAGAAAGGATACCAAACCACGTCATATGGCATAAGACTTGAGTTTGACTCGGTTTACTGCAACTAAATTCGAGAAAAATGCAAGAAACAGTTCAAGCATTCTTCCATTATGAGTTTCATTATGAACGTCATATTTATGCACATGCCCTAATGTGTAGTATCTAAGGAGCGTGATAAACAGTTATCAAATGGATACAATAGAGACACATTTGGACAATAGTCAAGGATATTCTCGAATATCTTGTGAGAAAGAGTGATATAGTTTTTCATCTGATAAGATGAGAAGAGCTCGTGTAAGCTGTTACACTGATGCTAAGTTTAAAAAGATTGATATAATCACAATTGAGCTACATAATTTGCTTAAAGGTGGTGTTGTAAGTTTAGAAATCGTTCTAGACAGAAAATTACAATCGTTTCCGTCACCAAAGCAAAATACAAAGCAACTTGTGAAACAATAAAAAAGAATGGTTTGGATCAAGAAGTTCTCAGCCAAACTAATATGGTTATATGCATCTCGAATCATAGCTTAGTCTTGAAAAATCCAATATTAAATTGGTGATCCAACTATGATCTATGATAATATCACTTGATCTCATATGATGATGATGATCAAGAACATATATATATGAGTATATATAAGTATAGGGTCAAGCAAATTGGATAGATTCGCGAACACAGCGAAAACTCTGACATAGCCTCTACCTTAAGCAGTATACGAGATGCAGTTGTGCATCCATACATGATGGACGTATGAGTAACATGTTTTAAGCGTATTATTTCTTTTGAGGTTCGAGACATGTATATATATGGATATATGACATTGGTCTAAATTCTTCATTGGCTAGAAGTCACTATTGATTGACTCTAGGCCAAGTGGAAGATTGTTGGAGTTATATCCTAGAAGTCAATATTAATGACTTAGTATCTTAGTTTATGTTATTGATGATATTTAATCATTTGTTCCTAGAGTTTATTACTGACAAATCATTCAGGTTGAGGATCTGAATTGTAGATCTCTGTGGATCATTCATTAGAATGACAGTAATAAATCTAAATCATCCATAATCTTGATAATTAACAAGAAACATTAATTATCGTAAAAGATTAGTATGCAAGTTAAGTGATGATTAAGTTCTACAAATCATAGGTAAAGTGTTACCAATTTAATTGCATATGTGCATGTTATTAGAACATAGTACATGACATGACCCAATGAAATAAACATATGGATTGTGTTATGTGTCATTGTTTATTTCATATGAGTTTGAAATAAACATATGTTTGTACAATCAACTCTAGATCAAGAAACGTATAATCTGCAAGAATGACACATTCCTATTTTGGATTATACGATGATATCATGTGACGTAAGAATCAGACAAGAAAATACTATTATTTTTTATGCTGGATTGAGATACTGTAGCAGTACATTATTTATGCGAATTGGGAATCATAACGTGTTGCTAGATACCGCTTATGATTATTGGAATTAAATAGCAATTTAATTCTATGGCCAACATAGCATAAATCCTCAAATGGTCACACAAATAGGACTTTAATCACACAGTGCATTATTTATTTATTCGCAGCAATGAATTGAGAAAATATGATAAGTTGATTAATTAATTATATACCGTTGCGAACCGTTATAATTAATTAAGTCAAGAAGATCATATAGAAATAAATTAATGCATTAACTAATCCCAAAAAAAATAATTATTAATAAGTTAATAATTATTTTTAGTTCAACACATTTTTAATATAAATGTTATATTAATTAATTGGGCCATCATTCAATAGTAAATAGATAGTCCAATTAATGAGCAAATATGTGATGCCTTAATTAAATAAATTAATGACTAAATTAATGAAGTGAGGTGGCCGATAAAGGCCCTTTATATGGTCTACCCATAATGGTGGTAGGTAGGAGTGACATAGTTGTAATTATGGAAGAGATCAATTAGATTTTGTGCTCTATATAAGGACCACTTATGAGAGCCTCCACCAAGTTTTCTCTTTCCTCTATTCCCTCCCTTTGAGGCCGCCACTTTCTCCCTCTCTTCCTCTCATTTGCTCATGAGTTGAGCTATTTTCTCTCCACTAAATCAAGGTTGTTGATTGATTCAAGAGAGAAAATCAAGAGTATTAGACTTGTTCTTTGGTGTACTAGCATATGCCATTAAGAACGTGATTAATCTCCTTGGTGGACTCGAGGCCGTGGAGACCGCCGGTGTTCGTGCAACCTCGACATTGCCGGATTCGAGCCTCCTTGTTGCGATACAAGGAGAGGTAAAGAACTTCCTACCCTTTTCTCCTTGTTTTGATGTGTTGAATGCTTTCTAGCAAGATCCTCTTTGTTGCTTGAGTTTAATTGAGGTTAATTAAGTATAATTAGCTTGAAAAATTAAAATTGAGCACTTTCTAACATTAACTTACTCCAATTGTATTCTTTAGGTGAATGGACGAAAACGGAAGGAAACTAGTTTTCCTTAAAACTTAAATCAAAGAGAAGACTGGTTACCCCAAAATCGGAGTGTAACTGAGAGTAATGAAGAAATCATGTTTTTTTTATCAACAATACCCTTTCTCCATAATCTCGCCTTTTCTCTTCTAATTAAAATCAAAGGAAAATATCGTCTTTAAGGAAGGATACTATCGTTTACTCCTATGTACGTTTTTTGAAAACTGAAGCAGATGACTCTCATTTACATATACTTCCTTAGCTTTGATGTCCTTAAATTCCCTTTCCTTAGCCTTGATTTCTTTCTTTTGGAGCAAGCCCTTAGGGTTTAGTCAGCACGGATCTCAGAATAGATAATCACACAATTAGACAAAGAGAACACAAGATTTAACGATGTTCAATACCAACTTGGTGTCTATACGTCCTCCACTACACACGCACACTCTTTTTTTTATTTATTTTTTCCGAGATACATTGTTTGAGGGAGAAGGAGAAGATAAATAGACGACAAATTATATAAGGCAACTAGCTATTTTGGTAACAAAATTACTATAAAAAATTTGTATCTTTATTCTTCACAATTTTCTTTTCTTCTGAATTAGATCAAATCCTCTTCATTAGAAATGCATCCCACAATTCACACTCATTTTCTATGGAAAAGATTTGACACAATAATGACTTGTTCTTGTCAAAATATGATAAGTTGGTACTAAATTTTGGTCAAAAATTTGTAAATTTCGATCATAAATTTACTTTGTTCACCTCTGATTCAACATATTTCGGTCCGAAATTAACTTCTTTGGTCCAAATACTTTGCTTTTATAGATTGAATCATCCACACGAACTCCACAATACATCATTCGATCCACATACACACATAATTAGACCTCATTTTTTTAACACTAGTCAATTCCCTTTAGGAGCGCTCTTGTCCGAGATTATACTTTTTTTTTTAATTAATCAAGAAAAGTGGTGTTGATTGCTGTGCATGTCTACCGTTTTGACTAGTATCTTCACCATTAATTGCATATCGGGAAATGTCCTCTCTTGCAAGAACCAGAAAGAAGAAAAAATATATATAAATAATTAGATTAGTTTGTAAAGTACTCGTAGCCCATCCATCCATACATATATATATATATATTATTAATCTGGGGTATTTCTACCCGGATCCGACACTGTAGCTAAGCACCGTAGATTAACAGTGTGGCTGACAGGTGGGGCCCACTCAGTAGGAAAATATTTTCAATTCAGCATGGATAGTTTGTCCGGATTTTCTATGATGGTCTGATCAAAATTCGAACACAGCTAAAGAGTACTTGCCACAGAAAATCGGGTCTACAAATCCAGCCATGTGGTAGGGCCCACATGCTTTGGGTGATGGTGGGTTAGTAGGATTTTCTATGACGGTCAAAGTAAAACTCAATTACAACTAAAAATAGTTTTCACAGAAAATCCCAGGTCCGAATCACATATTTTTTTTTTAATGACAGCCCATTGGCATTTATGACCACACTGTTTTGCTCTCCATTTATTTTAAATGGTCGTCTCCATTTCCAGTATTTGAGAAGAATATATGTTGCTTTTTTCAATTATTTGAAGCTCTTAGAATTTTGTTTTCTCCGTGAAACTCTGTATGCATGCTCAAATAATATATATAATTAATAGATGTAATGATTTTCCATTATATACTTTTAAAATAATTAAAATAAATTTCCAAGTCTCATCATATTTTATTTCTATGGTTTGATCTTTACTTTTTTTATTATTTTGGACATTCCAAAATATATTTCTATTCAGAAAAATAATAATACTTCCATTTTTATTCTCTTCAGAAAAATAATAATACTTCCAAAATTATTTGAAGCCCTTGCAACATTTATATCGCTATGAAATTTTGTAAGCTTACTCACAAAAATATGCACAGTTAAGTGGCATAACATATTTCAATTATGGACTTCTAAAATAATTTAAATAATTTTTCAACCTCATGATATTTTATATTTGTGATTCAGAAAATTATATTAAATTTTATGATAGTTTTAGAGCCTTCTAAAATATATTTCTACAATAATTATTATGCACATTACTCGCAAAATTATAGAAAATTTAATGGTTTCAAAATTTTTTATTTTGGACTTCCAAAATACTAATGGATATTTTTTTAAAAGTTTTCTATTCATGGGGACTTTTGTTGGATATATTTTTTTCCATCAAATTAGAATTCAGCTCGATCAATTTTTTTATTTTTTAGCTTTCGAAATATTTATGATGACTTAATTTTATTAGCATAAAAATATTACCTTTTCAACTGTTTCAATCACTTCCCATATTTGTTTTTGCTTCAAAAAATCAATTATTTTATAGAAAACTGTAAAAAAAAAAATCTAAATTAAAAGGATAAAAGATATTTTTAGTTTTTCTAAACAGCAATTTTATAGTTCTTTAAAAATGAATTTTATTTTTAGCCCAATACCTTTTATCCTTTCATTAGTTTTCTTTTAACCCATTATTATTATTTTATAATGATAATATATTGCCATAAATATTTTGCGCAAACAAACAGTTGATTAAAAAATATAGATTGCGCAATGCGCGAGACCCTGCTAGTATATACAAAAGCGCAGCTCCTCGCAAGGAAAATGTAATATTTCAAACAACCAAAAATCCAGCGTTCCTTTGCACAAATGAAAATTATTAGAATTTATTAAATGATTTAGCATTTCATATGATTTACACAAGGATCAACCGTTGTGAACATCCAACTGGCCTTGTACCTAGCCCAAGCAAAGTCCTTCTGACTGAAAAAATAAAAAATAATATTAAAATATTCATGAATTTTGAAAATATTTCAGAAAAAATCCAAAATTTTTAACTAGTATCGCGATATCGGTTTTTCAAAAATCAATACAAGATAGTATCATTTTTTTCAAAAATCGATATTAGCTAGTATCGGTTTTTGAAAAATCGATACTAGCTTTTTTTTTTTTTACTTTTTAGCGAATTTTCAATTAAAATAATAATTTTTTTTATTATTTTAATTAATTTAAAATAAATATTAATATATTTGATTGATGAAAAATATATATATTTATTTTGAACATATTTATAACAAAGATAAAATATATTATTTATGACAATAATTATTTTTATTTATGTTTTTATTCAAAGAACGATACTAGCATTTTGAGTATTTTATTAATATTTTAAATTATTTTTTATGTTTTTTTAATATTTGTATGGTTAGGTATTGTTGAAATGTATTTTTCTTATTAAGTTGTATTCTTTTATTTTTGCAAAAATACATTGGGATGAAGGTCTGTTATAATTTACGCTATACATTGGGGCTGAGGTGTTAGTCTAGTACTGGTCGGTTTTCATGAAACAGGGTGTTGTTTGATAGGTCTTTTACGATTGAGGTAGTGAGTAGTAGAGGGGATGAAGGTCAATTTGACATGGGAGCAGCAAGTTGGATGGAGTTGTTGAAATCTAATAAAATGTAAAAAAGGTCGAGGTTGTATGTACGGGAGGTTTTATCGATTGAAGTTTATATACTGACCTTGCTCATGTGATCATGTGCTACTTTCAATAGTCTATGGCCACATCAAATTGTCGAGTCATATTTGTTCTTTTGTCTTTAGTCTACTACTTTCAATAGTCTATGTACATTCATTTTCTGGTGAGAAGATTAAAGCTTAAAGCTACAAAATCTGACTTGTCTGATCTGACTCGAAAAGTCTTTACAATTTAAACTAAAATTCAATAGAAAAAGGAAACAAAAATAGGACACATTGAAAATACTTTACAATTTAAACTAAAATTGTTCTCTGTTTGTTCAATTTTGAAGGAAATCAATCATGGTGAAAATAAAAAATGTTAATGAAGGATAGTAGAACTTGTCCGGTACTAATAAATTGAACATTGTAATTCAATATTTATTTTATTGAAGATGCTACAGGTACATGTACACTGTGTTACATGTAATCTGGAAAATCATTTAAGTACTAATTATTTGTGTGTGCAGCAATAATAAAGTGCATGCAATCTGGCAAACAAAAAATAAAGTGCATTATGCCATTGCGTTACAGTAACCATAATAATGCAAATCATTTAAACAACACTGAATTTCGTGCGAAACAATAATCTGGATGTAATCAGGGCATGACCAATAGAAACATATGAATATTTAATTCATGCAGTTGTGGAAAAAATAAAATTGAATTCCAAATTAAAAAAGTCACTCAAAAATAAAAAATTGAACACAATCATTTAAAAAAAAAACCTTAAATTATAGCATGTTACTCCAAAACCTTAAATTCACCTGAGAAATTACCCAAAAAAAAAAAATATCACCTGAGGCTGTTAATTTATGTTGATAAAAAATGGGAAAAATATTCTTGACACTTATTATATTTATTTGATTTTTTTCTGTTAATTTTAAGCTTCATTTTTTTTCTTTTCTTTTGTTTTTTTTTGAAGGTAGGGTGGCGATTGCCACACAAGCTTCATTTTTTTCAATTTTAAATCAAGAATAGTATATATTTGTTATATTTTATTTTGATTTCACACAACTATTAGTGAACTTCCATCTTGATATATTCATTATAAATCCATAAGAGGTAAAAGAAAAAAAGTTAAGTGCAGGTTGCATTTCATCTTGATCAAAGTTGGACTTGTTAAGTGAATTCAAAGAACAATTCAATCTGGAGTAAAATATATAAAACGAATACATAATTAATTATATATACACACGATTACTTATGTGCATGTGTACTGTGGACATTATCGACTGATTTTTTTTTTTCCTCTCATCAAACTCGGTCGGATGAATCTATTTCTCTGTCGACGTCGTAACTGGGCTGAATTAAAGGCTGTTGATTTTCTTCCACTGTCTCGTTCGAGTTTGTAGACGCTTTACTGTTCATGTAGATCATGTAAATCGCCAGCTGAATTAATCCTAAGAAGAAGCCTATTCCATTTGGAATCTACAATTTGAAAATTATCTGTTAATACAAGGACAAAACATATGAAAAAGGTATTTCAAGCAAGTTAGATTGTCATATATTTATAATTTCATACTGGGACAAGATAAATTAAATATTAAACTTATTCGATAACAGTGACAACCACTATTAATTTATTATATTTGCTTCTTAATCAAAAAAATAAAAACGCATGTTTTTTAGTTCATTCGGATAAGCCTAGTATGAAGTTGGTGTGGCATTTAATGTTCACAAGTTCACTTTTAACAACAAACTTGGGACAATAGTAAATTACAGGGTGTACAAAAAAACCGTAAATCCGTTCAATCCACCCGACTCAAACCGTTTTTTCCCGGATTAGCATGATGTTCGGTCGGATACGGGGTTCTAATTTTGACAAACACGTTACTTTGGATTGGGTTACGGGTTTTATACTAGTAACCCGTGTATACTTCAACCCACCCGTTTATCACTATTTACTCATCTCCACATCACAATTTCTCATGTCCTTACTCAAAGATCTCTCCTCTCACAAAATTTCGATCCCCTCCATAACTATACAAGCCCTCTATGTCTCTCACAAGATTTCGAAAGTTGAAAATACTTCAAATGTGTCTCTAATTTGCCTCAAACTAAATGTAATAGCCACAAAATAATTTTTGTATGTATTTTTATTTGAACAAAATTTTAAATATACTAAACCTGTTTAACCCGTTTAACCCGTAAAAATCCGTACATAAAAAAATTGACGAGTTGGGTTGGGTTATGGGTGGATTAACTAAATTTATTTTCTAACCCGGAATTATCGGGTTGGGTTCAAATTTTGCTAAAATATCATCAACCCACCGTTGTATACCCCTAGTAAATTATATTTTTGTTCCCAAGATATATTGTACTGCAGTTGTTGAGTGAAGAAGACTCCCGATGACAAAGTTCAATTTTGACATGATTAGGGATCACGATTATCAAATTAATAACAAGTGTGTCAATACTACAATCTATGCACCTCTCTCCATGGTTCAATCATAACAGAGTAGGCCACAATTAAAAATAGTACGCAGCGTGTCAATAATATAACCGACCATAATGTCTATATTTTAACTATATCAGCACAAACTTCGTCAATCTTTAATGAGCTTGTTTCGTTAATTATAGAGAAAATCAATGTAAAGGTTTTAGAATGGTACTTACACCAAGAAAAACATCTTGAGCAAGAATAGCATATGCAGTCCAGACGCCACCATTCAAGAAGAGAAATAAAGAGAGAAAGAAGGGCATGAACTCCACGCTCTTTGTGTTTATCACTGTTTTCTGCAGATTTATTCAAATTTTAAATGATTGCCAAAGTAGATCACTAAATGCATAATGACTCTAATATATTTCAATAACAAACTGATAATGAAGAGGTATATATTAATGACCCTTCAAAGTATACTCGATCGCATGCTGGCTGATATTGACAATACATGACTGACAGGACATATATAGAACATTATATATATATAGGACATATTGGCTAAAGTATACTCCAGCATACGGATCGTCCGTATGCTGTAGTCGTTTTTCAAAATCTAAAATTCATACAGTCAATCCGAACTGTTCAAATTGTTCTCCATATTGAAATCTCCTAGGAAACCAAAATTTATATTTTTTCGAACTTTTTTGCTATATATTATGCTATTTTTAAAAAACACTATAAAGGAGTATTTCTGACCCTTCAATTTGAAAATAGCATAATATATAGTAAAAAAATTCAAAAAAATATAAAATTTGGTCTTGAAGGATATTTTTGTATGGAAAACAACTTAAACAGTTTGGATCGACTATTTGAATTTTAGATTTTGAAAAACGACTCCAGCATACGGATTTGATCCGTATGCTGGAGCATACTTTAGCCAATCTCTCTCTCTCTCTCTCTCTCTCTCTCTCTCTCTCTCTCTCTCTCTCTCTCTCTCTCTCTCTCTATGTATATATATATAGAGAGAGAGAGATTGGCTAAAATATACTCCTGCATACGGATCGTCCGTATGCTGGAGTCATTTTTTAAAATCTAAAATTCATACAGTCGATCCGAACCGTTCAAATTGTTCTCCACATTAAAATCTTCTAGGAAACCAAAATTTATATTTTTCCGAATTTTTTTGCTATATATTATGCTCTTTTCAAAAAACACTATAAAGGAGTATTTATGACCCTTCAATTTGAAAATAGCATAATATGTAGCAAAAAAATTCGAAAAAAATATAAAATTTGGTCTTGGAGGATATTTTTATATGGAGAACAACTTGAACTGTTTTGATCGACTGTTTGAATTTTAGATTTTGAAAAACGACTCTAGCATACGGATTTGATCCATATGAGTTTTGCTATAGTGAGTTGCAACTCACCAATGGATCGGTGAGTTGGGATCAAAACTCCTAAATCTAGTTTAAAATGACCGATCGAAACCATCTAATATGATCTCTCTATTGAAATCTCCATGCAGATCGAATTTTATGTTTTTTGAAATTTTTATGTATTTTTTCGGATTTTTAAAAACTGCTGTTTTTTTTAATGGTTCAGAACTAATTAGATTAACAATTTTTTAAAATTTCAAAAAAATACTTACAAATTTCGAAAAAATATAAAATTTGGTCTGCACGAAGATTTCAATAGGGAGATCATATTGAACGGTTTGGATCGGTGATTTTGAATTATATTTAGAAATTTTGATTGCAACTCACCGACCCTTTGGTGAGTTGCAACTCACCATAGCAAAACTCTCTCACTCTCTCTCTCTCTACACACACAGACACGAGAAATGATTTACGAATGGGCTATATATGCAGGATCGTCGCTTCCTTCAATAATTATATCATTATAATGATATTTTGTCTTTATATTTTGAACAATTAAGATAAATATAATTCAATCATATTTAAATTTCTTTATTAAGTAATATCATGTATATATTGTATCTATAAAACATAAGAGAGGATTACATACGAAAGCAAGAAGATAGAAATACATACGTATGCAATTAAGATATAGTACTAATCTATATATATAGGAATTTCTCTCTTATATATGTCTATCCTGAGCTTATACGTACGAACATTTAAGTTAGATTGCGTACAAGCAATTAATCATGCTTGACAAGATTCATTTTCAACATCGTAAGTGCAGTTAAAGTCAAGTACGTATATAAATATTGTCACATGGCCTTAATTTTAATATTCAATATTTATAATGCTTACTTTTTCATATATATTATTTTGAAAAAATAGATGCGTACACTCTATCTATGATTAAATGGAAAGGACTGTTTAAACTTAAAAACTAATATCATATTTTGCAGGCTTGGCAGGTCAATTGTAGTAAGTAGTAGTCCTATCATCAAGGTACACATACACATAAACAAAGGAAAATTGAAATTATATACCCTTAAACAAATATAAAAAGGACTATATTCATCTGTTATTTTCTAAAGCTTTTATTAAAAGATACACATTAAATCATTTGATTATTCCTATTCAAGTTTGAAACTTTGACTCTTGAGGCCAATGAGGCGGCCAGTTTAGTGTTGCCGCCAATTATACCACTAAATCATGTGCGTGTAGTTAAAATTTTAACTTCGTTTATTGATTAAAAAGTTTAAGATAGACCAGTAAGTAGTTATTTATGTAGTTCAATTTTTTTTCCCTTAATTTTTTTTTGGTGCGTGCATGAAAGCATTTCTTGATTAAAAGGAAAAAAAAAAGTTGAATTTTCTTTTATGAAACGAAAATTTCTGAAAAACACGGATCTTTCTTTTTTTCCCTGAAGAAAAAGGTTCACGGTGTCAGCCTGTCAGGTTTTAATATAGCTTAAACTATCTTTTCCCGTTTTTCCTCCAAAGAAAAGCAAGAATTATCATTAATTAATTTAGCACGGGAACCGCTGTAAAAGTAAATAACTTAATGAAACAAGTTGTGTTATGGAAACTCGGCAGCATAATTGCTTTGACCAAGTAAACCATGGGTAGCTTTCCAAGTTGGTTTGCTAATGTGTGTGGGTCACTCTTGCGTAAATTCATTAATTTTTCAGATAATCCTGGACCTGGATCGTGATACTCTTTTTAGCATTTATTATCTATTGCCTTACCATAAGCCCATTAAGAAATATTATCACGTGGGGGAAAAACAACTGGTAACATGCATTTAAATTTGAAGAACCACATCCGTACAAATGTGTGTATGCACAAACACAGCTCACCGTGAATCGTGGTGCTTAATTGTCTTTCATTAATTACTTTTTAATATCGATTTTGAAATTTGGAGCATACTGAAATTGACTACCATACATTGTTATAATGAAAGTTAGGACTCAAAGCCGACTTACCGATTATACACGTAAAAAAAGGAAACCATTAAATTACTGCTCAAGTATATATATAATAATAATTGGAAGGTAGGATACAAAAAGTTCTATAAAATAAAAATACAAAAAAAATTAATATGAAGAGAGGTAATGAAACATACCACGGCAGCAAGAGGGGAGCTATACATGAGTATATTAAGGAATCCACCTATTGTTCCAATTACACTTATCCTAACGCTTTCATCATGTATGCCAAACCAAGTCACCAAGAACACTGCTCCAAATGCTCCCACATCTAATCCTCCCACCAAAACTGCTGTCTTCATCTGATTTAATTAAAGCGCCATAACAAATAAATTCAGATAAAATCTAATAACGAAAAAAAAAAGACAATGTTGAGTGTTTTTTTATACAACGATTACCAACAAGAAGAAGAGTGAACAGATTTAATTATAATTAGTAATTCTTAATTAAATAGGGACATTAAATTAATTAAAAAAATATATACATAGCTATAAATTTAATATATTTTCCCATGAGAAATTCCCAAAATGTCTTCACGCTATTTTTTTAATTCAATAACGACATAAACTAGAAAAAATATGTAAACTCCTGGTTTGTTCCATATGTCTTGTTTTGTTCAAAAAAAAAGGAAAGAATAAAAATACACGCATGTAACAAATAATGGGATGGTGCAGATTGAAATAATGTTATAACAACTCTGTAAACAGTGTTTTCTTTCATTAATATAAGTGGTGGGGGTCAAATCCCTAATTATTTGAAAAGAAAAAGAAAAAATAGATAGAAATAATGTTAAGAAATGGAAAACGCTCTATATAATTAATTAATTAGTAGCTATTAGCTTACCCTTTGAGAAGGATTGGCATAAAGAAGAAAGAGAGAGACATAGATAGCCTCTAGCACAGCGCCAACACCATTGACCGTTGCAACGAGAAAAGCATCAGGTTTTGTAACACCATAGTAGACCCAAAATGATGAGCTCAAAAGGGTCACGACGTATGGCGTCGGCTCGAAATATCCCGTTGATCGGCTTTGTATGATTCTCCAAAATGCTGTACTGCCACACAATAAAAAAAAAATGTACTTGTTACAGTTACGATTTACGAAGACATTTTTATTAGCATATATATATATATGGATTAAGATGATATGTTTTACCTTTTTATGCATTGTTGTCTGTTGAATAAAAAGAAAGGATGCGTGCATATGATGAATAACACAGATGATACATAGATTTAAGCATATATAACTAATTTCTTACATGGGCGAGGCAAACGTAAGAACCGAGATGACATTGCCTGCATCGAAGATAGAGAAAAGAGGTTAATTACTTGTATATATATTAATTTGTAAGGCACTATTTTTGTGTTCTTCTCGCGTGTGTGAGACGGAGAAAGAGAGATGATAGAAAGAGCTCACCTACGACTCCAATGGAGAAAAGAACAAGATCCATGAGAAAACTGGTAGTTTGGAACAGCGTTAGAATTGGAAAGGTCGCCGATACAATTAGGAGCCAAGCAATGCTTTGGTCAATTTATTACCTTTAATTAATGTCTAACCATGCATATTTTATTTTGTGACTTATATTTGAGTTTTCCTCAAAAAAAAAAAAAAACTTATATTTGAGTAATAATTAAATAGACTGTTTCGTCGTAGTTTTTGATCTATCTATTTTGTCCTCACTAGTACTTACCTCTTTTAAAGATATCCTTCCCACTTTATTTATCTAACTTAAAAGAAATTAAGCATTTTATCTTCGATCTTCAAATACACTCAGTGTCCTATGATTCTAATATAATCCATACTTTTTTAGTAAGAATAAACATAAACATTTTATCAGCTCGAGTTTGTAATTCTTAAAATTGTAATGAATATTAAATATTGTAGTACAAAATAACTATCAATAAAGACAAAATACAATTTAAAATATAATTAAGAATTTAAAAAAAAAAACTCCTGCAAATATATCAACTAATAATTAATTTTCTTATAAATACTTGTACAATTGCTCTTACAATGCTAGAATTTTCTAGCCGAATGCTTCAAACCATTACCTCCTTTTGCGAGAGATCGTGGCAAGTTTGGACATGTAGAAGCTCCGCGTTTTAATTTTTAGCTTTCTAAATAGTTTTAGAGGTGAATTGTCTTTTGTTTTTTTTTGTTGCTTTATTTCTTTGCTTCCCTTCCTTTGTAATTTTTGTACAGCTTTTCTTATTGAGAATTACTTCAACCAATTCTCACTAGTATCATTTTGTTTCATTTCACTCCAGCGTTTTTCCTTCTTTTCTCTTCCTTCCATCCCCGTCTTTCCTTCCTTTTTTATTCGTGCACGGAAAAATATTCAATTTAGTAAGTATAAATGTTCAGTTTATTAAATATAAATGTTCAGTTTAGTAGGTATAAATGTTCAGTTTATTAAGTACAAATGTCAAGTTTAGTAAGTATAAATGTTCAATTTATTAAATATATATGTTCAGTTTAGTAAGTATATATGTTCAATTTATTAAGTATAAATATTCAGTTTATTAAGTATAAATGAGACAAAGGAGATGAAAGAAAGGAAAACGGAAGTTAGAGGGAGGGATGGCTAAAATAAAAAGCATGCTGGAGTGTCTTTCCATTTTTTTCAGTTTAGTAAGTACAAATGTTCTGTTCATTAAGTATATATGTTCAGTTTATTAAGTATAAATAAGACAGAAGAGAAAGAGAAAAACAGAAGTTAGAGGAAGGGATGCGCTAAAATGGAAAGAACGCTAGAGTGTTTTTCTATTTTTAAGTTGGAATAATACGGATGATACAGTGTATGATTGCACTTATCGTCACTTTTATATTTTATTATAGAATTAGAAATATTAAATATTATTTAATCTATACAATTAATGCAGGCACATGCTGATTGGCATAATTCTTGATTATCCAAATATAAAACTAATTCACGCCATCTCCCTCAAATTAAAGTTCTGATTTATTTTTTTGTTAAATTTTGATTTTTAATTCATTAATCTACCGGGACGTGTTTGGATTTGTAAGAATAAGGAAACAATCGATATTAAGAAATAATTTTGGATTAGAGAGTGGCCCAAACTGATCCGAAATATATAGACTGATTAACTTTTTCATATAAATTCGAAAGTGAGAAAATCTCTAGGTTGTCAATGAAATCTGTTTACCCGTTTATCATATCCGCACCATATTCGATAAGACGAGTATGGGTAAGATTTTATTTTGGTTAGATCAACAGGTATGAGTATATATGGGTAAAAAAAATTATTTTTTGTTAACTTACGGGTACGGTATTTCGTACTCATTATGACATTATCTAACGGGTAAAATTTTACAAACATATATGTATATATAATCATATTATTAGCATATTTCGTAAGATATGGTATTAGTTTTGATATTCAGCAAATTTTATTTATATAGATGAAAAGATTAATTTTCACTCTATTATATTATAATTTATAATTAGTTATATAGATTTTATATATGTCAATTGACATGAGAATAAATTTTATATTTTTTATTATATCTTAAGTATTATCTAAATGTTATACTTTATTCGTATATTTATTTGATATTATTTATTTAGAATATTATATATTTTTATTTAATTAATAATATTATTAATTATTATCCATTATGTATCGTTAACGTTACCCTACTTTTATCGTTAATTCTTAACGAGTACGGATAGGATACAGATAAAGTCATTTTTTAGCAAGTATGGATAGAGAAAATTTTAACGGATACGAATATGAAAATACCTTATACCTTATCGTATCCATTTACAGGCCTCCTCTAACATCGTACGTTTCTTATTCTCAATATATCATTCAGGCAATATTTTATATATTCCCAATATAAGGCTCTCAATTATGTTAAAATAACAATTAATTCTAACAATTTAAACGCAATTAATTCTAACAATTTAAACGCATGCTACAAGAAAATATTATTACAGGCCATGTCGTAGGAATCCGTATCTGCTCCCGCGCGGGACGGTGCAGCGCACCCATCTGCACCGTCTGATCTGATCTGGACGGTTCGGGCCTATCAATCTGTATTATGCACGGGGCTCCCTTAACCATGAAGATAAGATCGGACGGTGCAGATGGTGCGCTGCACCGTCCCGCGCGGGAGCAGATCTCATTTGATGTCGTAGCCTAATGATCACACTCCTTAATTTGGTCGCACCGTGTTATTATTACTAGCCAGCGAACCAATAGTATCCATCTCGAGCAAGAGCAATCAAACTAAAGTAGATAACTACTTTTGTGGTAGTTGGGAGCTGGGAAATCAACATGTGGAGAGAGCTAACGGTCACAAGACACGCTTGCTTTCGGAAAAGTGATAAATATTTGCTTTCCAAATGGAAAAATCAATGTTTCGAAGTAGAGATTTTCCAACAGATATAAATATATTTTTTACAAATAAAATTTGCAAGTGAAAATTTTGAAGCTTGATGTTTTGGAAGTCGTATGTATTGAAAGCATAATTAATTAAGGAAAACGTATGTAAAGTTTAGATTGATATTTTAGTCCGTTAAGGCTTCTGTAATTTAATTTGTATTTAGTAACTTGTGGACGCTAGCAGTATAAATTAAAGTTGGTGGACATTCTTAACACTTATGTTGACAATCCTAATAATCATTTGAAAATTAAATTTTAATTTTAATATTCGACATTTGGAACCATATATGATCTGTACTACATACATCTGCAAATAAAAAAAAAAACGATGAAACTTAATGCAAATTTTACTATTCATTAGAAGACTTCAATTTTGCAACAACCTGCATTTACATGCTTTTGATAAAATACTAAATGATAAAAAAATTGCATAAAATTTTAGTTACAACTAATAAAACGGAGAATATGATCATAATTTTTGTTTGTTTGTTTTTGGAAACAAGTAGGCTCAAAGGCCCACCACTTTTATTTAACAGAAGCAAAGTATTCGGAATTGCTTTTTGTCACCCCCTGTTTCATCATCCCCATCACCCCCCTACAAACGCGTTAATTTTTTCAATTTTTAAAAAACACGTTAATAATTTCTCTTCTATTCTCGAAATTCCAGGGGATGAGAGGATGAGCACCAGGGGATGAGGACAGAGCGAATCAGAGGGGAGGGAAGGGGGGAGAGAGCGAAACAGATTGGGATAGAGGGGATGAGTCCCAAGGAATGATTTATTAACTAGAACAGTTAATATATTAACTAGAACAATTATATATTTAACTAGAACAGTTATATGTATTAACCAGAATAATTACTAAATTAAATATAACAGTTATATATATTAAATAGAACAATTATATATATATATATATTAACTAGAACAGTTGCTACATTAACTAGAATAGCTATATATATATCGACCAGAATAGTTATATGTATTAACTAAAACAGTTACTATTTTAACTAGTTAGAACAGTTACTATATTAACTAGAACAGTTATATATATTGCATTGCATTGTATTTAGTTCTTTATCAATATTGCATTGTATTTAGTTTATTTGTATTGGAGAATACAAAATATGATAAGTTGAAAAATTAATTATAAACTGTTATGATTAATTACTTCAAGGGATCATATTGAAGAAACTTTTATTTAGGACTATTAATCATTTAAATCACATTTAATAGCAATTAAAAGACTCAAACAAAGTGGATCTAGTGGAAATAACAAAATCACGCAAAGAATAGAGAAATCGGATTTTACATCTATCCGTTTAGTAACGGATAGGCTTGACCGTGGCGTAGGAGGCAGTGGCATGCTTCTCCTCCTTGCACCTTAGGTCCACACAAAGTTTAACCAAATTCTCTCAATTTGTGCTAGCAAATGAGAGGAAATTGTCTAAATCTTTAGTTTTCCTTCTTCAATTAATTCTATAATTAATGTGGAAATTATGTTCAACTCATGAACTCCTAATAAAATACAGGAGAGAGAGGTAAAGGGGCAGATTTGAAAATCCTCCAAGAAGGAGAAAATTTTGGCCTCCAAAAGTGGAAAGAGAGGTGGCTAGAAAGGATGCCCTAATTCTTCAACTAGTGCTCCTTATATAGACCTCTCTACCTAACATTTGGGGACCACTCTCTTGGTCTACGGCAGCCACAAAGTGGGCTTCCAAGACCATTTTGTTGGGTATTTAATTGACATTCAATTAACCCTTCAATTGCATTTTAAGTTAGGCCCAAATTGGTATATTAAAAGATAGCTTGATTAATTAATATAATTCACATAATTATATTAATTGAGTTGAAACAGAAAAATAAATATCAACCCCTTGATAATTAGTAAATAGATTAGACTTTACATTAATTTATTTTCATATGATTCTTTTGAAATAATTAATCATAACGGTTTATAATTAATTATTCAACTTATCATATTTTGTATTCTCCAATACAAATAAACTAAATATAATGTACCATTGGTTAAGAGCTTTGTATTCGTGTGACCCTCACAGAATTTATGTCATGTTGGTCATGGAAATTAAATTATCATTTATTTCCAATAATTATAAGCGGTATCTAGCAACATATTGTGATTTCCAATTAACATAAATAAATACCATACTTTTTATAGTATTTCAATCCTACATAAGAAATATTATATTTCCTTGTTTTGATTCTTATATCTCATAATATCACTGTATAATCCAAGATAGGAAAGTGTCATTCTAGCAGATTATACATTTCTTGATCTAGAGTTAATTGTATAAATTACTAGCAAACAATCCAACTCCATCAAGGGACACAATAAATATCATCACTCATTAGGTCTACTAACGACGGACATACAGTTGTCTTGATGAATAACTTTTTTCCGGACAATTCAAGAGAACTTAAATAGAGTCCGTATTGCAGCCCTTATAAGGAATCATCGTTAGACAATATTTATCGAACTTATCCTCATGTGGAAAAGCTTAACCATCTCAAACTTAGAATCAAACTCATATGAAATAAATAATGACACATAACACAATCTATATATTTATTTCATTGGGTCAAGTCTTGTGCTATGTTCTCGTAACATACACATATTCAATTAAGTTGGTAACTCCTTACCTATGATTTGCGGAACTTAATCATCACTTAACTTGCATACTAATCTTGTAGAATAATTAATGTTTCTTATTAATTATCAAGATTAGGGACACTTGAGATTTATTATTGTCATTTATCAAAAATAAAACACAGAGATCCACAATTTAGATCATCAACCTGAATGATCTGTCAATAATAAAATCAAGGAACAAATGATCAAATACCATCAACAACATAAACTAAATTTAGTCGTTGAACTATTGACTTCTTGGACATAACTCCAACACATATGACACTAAATTAATGTAAAATCTAATCCCTTAATAATTATGGATTGATATTTATTTTTGTCTCAACACAATTAATATAATTATGAAAATTATATTAATTAATTAATATGTTATCTTGTAGTATATCAAATTAGTCCTAGTTTTAAATACAATTAAAAGGAGATTAAAAAAATCAATTGGAATAGAATTAATGGGCTTCTAAGCCCACTAAATGGACAACTGATAAAGGTGAGAGTGGTCCCCATTAGGCTTAGTAGAAAGTGATCTTTATAAACACCTCTAATTGGAGAATTGGGACACCACTTTCATTGTTTATCTCTCCTCCCTTTGAGGCCGCCCTTTTCAAGGGTTAGAGCAAATTTTCAGATTTGAAAATTTTGCTCCTTTTACTTGCATTTAATAGGGCTAATGTGTTGATCAACATAGTTTTCTTAATTAATTAGTGAATTAATTGAAGGACTGAAGCAAAGATTAGGCTAGTTCTTCTTGGTTTACAAGCATAAACCAGGCAAAAAGTTGGTTAATTTTTGTGTACCTTAGGTGTTTGCAAGGAGGAGGAGAGCACGCCACCATCTCCAAAGCCGTAGTTCAAGCCTTCCCGATACCATTCGAGAAGAGGTACGCAATCAATTTTCCACCCCTTTTAGTTTTATGCACGATTTTCGCTTATTACCACTAGTTTTTTTGTTTGTGTTAGTTTTTGTCGCTTGAAAAATTATTTTAATTGCACAAACCTCACAAAATAAATTTTCTACACCAATTGTAATGGCACCCCTGACAACTCAGGAGTGATTCTCTCTACTGCTTTCTTGAGTTTATCTGACCACATTCCTGCCTAGTTTGACAACAATTCAATAATTTTTATACCAGTGCTCCTTATATTTGCATAAGCGTTAGCATAAAAAATAGATCTATTTCTATTGTTCCACAGAATCCACAATATCGCACTACACCAAATATGAAATGCTTTTTTATATTGCACATTAATTGTATCTCCTATACTATCTAAATCTTCTAATCTATTGGGCACACTATCTCCAAACTGACTTAGAAAGCATATCCATATCTGAGTAACACTAGTAGAGAAAGAATAGATGATCTAGAGTTTCAATCCCATCACAATAACAACAGTTTATGTCTCCCTGCCATCCTCTAGAAGCCATATTATATCTAGTCAAAAGTTTCCTTTTGCTAACAATTCATATGAACATTTTAATCTATAGAGGTATTCTCATATTCCAAATGAACATGGTGGAAGTATGTGGGACCCCACTATCAGTTAGCCAAGGATACATGAATCTAGTTGTATATTTACCTTGTTAGTTCTCAACCATCTAACACCATCTTGGTTCATCACTAAGAGGATAATAATTTCCTACGGAATATAACATTTCCCTAAGTTCTTTCAACTGCCTATTATTTAAGAGAAAGATTCTGATGCCACAACTTTAGAGTGTCATCAAATACCACAACTATAATTTTCATCAATAATTAAAATTTGTAAAATTTAAATATTAAATCCAAACTGTTGATCTTGTACAACTTAACAGTGATGCGTTTCCATATAAGTTCTATTAAATTTGGACTTGATTTGATATTTGATTAAGAGGTTAAAAAATGAACGAATCTTGTTAACTAGGACAGATTAATTATAATATGTTCATGGTTTGACCTCTTGATCAAATATCAAATCAATTCTAAATTTTATAAAACTTATATGGAAACGCATCACTCGTTAAGTTGTACAAGATCAACGGTTTAGATTTAACATTTAAATTTTAAAAATTTTAATTATTGATGAAAAGTAAAGTTATAGAATTTGATGGCACTCTAAAATTGTGTTACGGAACCTTCCTCATTATTTAAATGCAGTGAAACTTTAAAGCATAAGTCCCATCTTTGAAAACCCTATCCAATATTACATTTATATCAGAGCAAATTTTATAAATTAACACAGGGGACTGGTCACCACACCATTAGTTTATCTATCCAAAACCTAACCTAATTATTGAATTAAAATTTTTAATATGATCATAAGTTCTTTCTATATACATTTCAATTTTATTGAATTAAAATTTTTAATTATTAAAATTAAGGAATTTACTATTGTCAATAATAGATTTCCACCTGTATAAAATTACTTCTTCTTAGCGGAAGTAGATAAAATTCATCTCCTACCAAATTATTACTGGAATTGCAGGACTCGAACTATTTTAATTAACCAATTATTTGCTGTAAAAGTTTTGAAATGTCAGAGTGAATGATTGATTTTTATAAATTTAATAATATTAGGAATACAGATGAGGTAGATCTTTTAGCATAATTAAGTAACGAAAAGGATATATATTAGTAAGCATGATTTCTATTATTATTTGTTAAATCTCCACGTGAGAATATTTTATACTCATGAGTTTAAGAGGAATAATTATATAATGAGCAAGATTCCGGTGCCACACTTTTTTGGTGCCACAAATGCCACACTTTACTTTTTTTTATTTTATATTTAAAAAAATTTAAATATAATCATCGGATCCGAACCGTTGATTTTGTTCATTTTAACGACGGATGCGTTATCCTAAAATTTCATAATTTTTTAAGTTTATTTGATACTTGATCAAGAGGTTGAAAAATGGACATATTAGAATTAATTTATTTTAGTTATTTTGATTCGTTCATTTTTTATCTTTCGATCAAACATCAAATAAACTTCAAAAATTATAAAATTTTATGACAATGCATGCGTTGTTAAGCCAATCCTTATCCTTGTAAGTCGTAAGACTCATAAATGCATCCACGACTGATTTTATACTCTATTTACTCTGCAACACATAGCTGTCTAATATTAATTTTATGAGTTTTAATTGTTCATATTCCCATACAAAAGAGAACTCGTGAAACGAGTGTTCATATATAATAAGCACGTATACGGTTGAAAATATCTTTGAACTATGAAAGGGAAACTAAATAAAATTATTAAATAATTATATTTGTGATTGATATCTATTATAATTGTTCAAGTCACTAGTCTTTGTTTGACTGTGTAATTTTGGAAATAATAAACATCGATCCTTCAAGATGATTAATTAGAAGACACCGACCCACATATGATCATATATATCCAATACAAAAATATCTATATATGCCAGGTCCAAATAAAAAAAGAAACAGGACTCGAAAATAGTTAAGAACAATTAATATTCGTGTAACACGCCAACGTGTAATTTTTTGTTTCCAAGGTCGACTATTTTTTTAGTAGGACCACGGATATAATCCCATAAGTTAGGAGCAGATTGAATCATATCAATAAAAAGATAAAGATATACAATGCCGAATGGCATAGAAAATTTGGTTTTGCATGGGAGATTGTACAAATTGGTTTCAAAAAAAAATAAAATAAAATAAAAAAAACCCGAAACGCCGCTGCCTCCTCCTAGGCTCTTGGAGCATCTCCATCAACAGACGTGGTCTCTCCTCCGATTGTTGATCGAGGTACTCTCCTCCTCTCAGAGCATCGTCACTCGTCCAGCGATTACTGTGCAAGGGGGAGCGGAGAGTGCAGACTTCCTTCTCCAGCGATTTCATGAGGGCCACATCTCCATCGATTTACCAAGTTTGGGAAAATAACCTGATAGATGAAAGACGATCGATGTAAAAGCAGCTCTTCCTTTCTCCTTCAATCAACAAGTTTGAGAAATTACAGATCGGCTCTGAAGAGTGACGATGCTCTGAGAGGAGGAGAGTACTTCGATCAACAATCGGAGGAGAGAGCACGTCTGTTGATGGAGATGCTCCGAGAGGAGGAGGCGTTTTGGGTTTTTTTTTTTTTTCTTTTCTTTTCTTTTTTTTTGAACTCTTCGATACTGTGAGAAACGAGGATATGAGGGAGTAAAAACTCTGATTCTTTCGGACCCAATACGAGGGAGCGGAGTGGAAATAAATTAGAACCGTCTGATCTCACGAAGGGTCCAGATCCTGTGCGCTGGACGGTCCCGCGCGGCACAGGATCTGGATTGGTCATTTGGTCTGTTGGTCTTCATGGTTAATGCGCAATAATTGAGTTGTATCTTTCAACATCAATCAATTAAGACAACCAAAAGCTTACTATTACAAATATCTGTGCCATGACAGGATACTGGGGAGGGAATATGGACCATCAGCTTAAGGGAGCATTGCAAAAATGGATGCCTCGAGATTGGATATCATCCCTTTGGAGGAAGTGCAGGGACCAAGAGGCATATCGATGGGAGAGAGTATGATCACAAGCCTACAACAATGGGTGGCGGTGTACTGTCGTGGAGCCTGAACACTCACTCGGCATGGACGACAAAACAACAAAAAAATAAAATCTCTTTTACTTTTACTGGCAGTGTACTGAAGTGGTTGATAAAGTTTTGAACTCTTAGACTTTGCTTCAGAATTTGAAGGAAAAGGGAAAGGGAAAGAAAGCAAAGAGAAGGTCGATACACCCCAAATTCGGAGATGAATCAAGTTTTTACTTTCTTCATTGTTTTACATTAGTTTTCTCCAAGTTTTTCCAGGTTCATCTCCATTTTCTTTGAAAGTTTGTTGATTGGGAGCAGGTTAACACCCCTGGGTAGGATTTGGTCAGTTAACCTTCTCCCCATTACCCTCCTCTACTCCTTTCTGGAGCAGAGCCTTAGGAGAGAGACAATGAGAAAGGCTGGGTATTTAATTGTGACTTAGAACCAGTAGTTAAGAACTATACTTTAGTTTGCTAGCTATGTTTGTTATGTTTTCGTTTTATCAAAATGAAAATTGGATAGCGCTCCCACCTCTCTTTTTTTTTTTAAAAAAAAAGATAAAGATATATATAATTTTAGAGTACTTCTAATGGCATGGGGATTTTAATTTTCATATTTGACACTATCATAACTAACAATAACCATATTTCCATTTCCATGTTGTTTTTCGTTTGGATTTCTTTTAGTACGGCCTAGACCCAATTTTCCAACTAGGCCGTTGGGACATTTTGGCCCATTATTCAGCCTAATTTAGGGTAACTTTCTGTAGAAGTTTATGCACGGTCTGTAGGGGTGCATAACGTTCAAAACGGTCACGAAATTGACCTCCTGCTTTAACCGTTGTGTTTTATATCACAAAATAAAATTTAGTTGCGTTAACCATTTCGTTTCAAAAAACGATCGAAACGATCAATTTTTTTATCAATCATTTTTTATATTGTTTTCCTATTTCGCATGCAACTTTGTTTGATTCGCTGCTTTGACAATTAATTTTTATACATATTTTTTTATTTCACATGCATAACCGATCGGTTCGATACTATATTATTCTCGGTTCATCAACATTTATTCATAAATACTTAAAAAAATACATAAAAATTGATATAAACGGTTAAACAAAAATAAACGAAACAAAAGAGGTCAGTTTCATTTAATAAACGAAACAGAAAATAGTTTCGTTAACCGTTTTGCATGGACGAAACGAAACAATGAGGCCGTTGAAACGAGTTGCATTTGCCCCTAACTGTCTCCTGACTCCTGTTCAGGCCTAGCAACAGAAGTGAATAAGTGATCGAGGGGGAAAAAAAAAAAACAGGGATAGAGAAGGGGCAAAAAATCAAAACAAAATTCTGACTTATTATTAATATTATGTATCTGAACTTCCTCCAATTTTTTATTTTTGAAACAATCACCTGTTTTATGTAAGAAATGATTTAAAGTACCATCGTGATTCTCACGAACCTCGGTATTCAGTTCATGTTTTGAATATGCATTTCCCACAATTCACACTAAAGGTGATGTTTAAAACTAATTATTTTAGATGTGGATCTCACAATAACCTTCTTCATTTTTTTTTTTACTTTTCTTTTTTTTTTTTTTTTCCTTTTTGGGTTTAGGTAATTAGGTGCATTTGTTAAAATGACAGACAACTTTTATAAAATATCATTAATATTTTCCCTAGTCAGGTTAGTCTAAAGCTATTTTTCTTGGTAGATAAGATAAGACCAAAACGTGGATCTGAGGGTTGGCAGATAAGTGTTTGGATTTTTCTTAGAAATGCCATGTCAGCCTTCGTTTCCGTATACAATTGTGAGTCTCATCCCCCATTAATTTGGACTCTAATCATATCCAAAGTGCACTCCTTTGGAGAAAAAGGGAACATTAGCGCTCAAATAATCATGTCTGAATATAGCTAGTATACATAAAATTGGAGCCGAAAAGTTTCTATTTATTTATTGTGTTATAGTTGTAGTATTTGCTCACCAGACGGCAGACAATAAAATAAGCAACCAGAAATAGATGTAAAATAATAGGAGGTTATTATATTCTGGGACCCATACCATACCAATACCAACTCCAGAAAAGCATCAATGATTTTTCTATAGTTGTATGTAACATACTATTACATTTGACTTTGTAGCGAGTTGGTAAGAGACTGTGGGTCCCATCATCAGAGATTGTGCACTACGTAGCATTGAAAATTGTAACATCTTCTCTCTTGAACAGTCGAACAGACCAAAAAGAACACTGCTTGTACTTAGCTTGCTTGCTTGCTTTGCAACTGGATATAGGAGGCTCTGTCTCTCTTTCTCTCTCTCTCTCTCTCTCTCTGAGAATTCGGTTCGGAGTTGAGAAATGGCGTGGAGACGCCTCGCTCGATTGAACCTCTCTCGGAGTCGGAGTCGGATCACTTCTCTCCACTATCTCCTCTCCAATACTTCCCCAGACCTCTCTTCTGAGTCTCTCACCGCCTCTCTATACTCTCAATTTCCCAAATTGACTGCCACCTCAATTTCCCATGATCGGAGGTGGTACAGCTACTCGACCAATCTGGGTCAAGCCCAGGCGATCTCCTCTGGCGGGGAACTGGTGGAGGTGCCCCTGGCACAAACTGGAGAGGGCATTGCTGAGTGCGAACTCCTCAAGTGGTTTGTCCAACAGGTCAATTTCTCAATTCTCTCTTTCTTCTCATCATCTGCATTCTGCATGCATGGCTTTGTGTATATATTATGTAAATGATCATGATCATGATCATGAATGCATTTTGATTGACAGGGGGATCATGTCGAAGAGTTTCAAAGGCTATGTGAAGTCCAAAGCGACAAGGCTACCATTGAAATTACTAGCCGCTTCAAAGGACAAATCCATCAAATCAATTTTAACCCTGGTGATATTGTAAAGGTATTAATATTTTTACATACTATTTTTCTTTTATTCACTTTTCCTTTTCTGTTGGGGGAAAAGATTACCATGCAATTGAAAATTGCTTCTTCTTACATTGTTGGTCATTAATTAGTTAATGTCAAAAGTGCTGACACCTGTTCCCATATCATGCTTGTCATGCCAGTATCAGTATGCAATATAATGTAGATTAGTAATAGCAGGTTAGTACTTACTAGTTACTACCCTGTCAGAAAATATAGTACAAGTATAATATAAATCTAAAATGAAAGGAAACTGCTGTTTGGCACAAATCAGCTTCTACTGGTATAAACTTTCTAATCCTCCTTAATAATATATATATTCCAATTAATTTCATAGGTTGGGGAGACCTTACTAAAGATACTAACTGAACACTCCGAAAGCGATTCCTCTGAGAGGACATCTCCATTTGACGTTGAGACAAGTAGCGCAGATGCTCAAAATCAAATTCAAGTATCATCATTCAGTGGAGGAGTTCTCTCAACACCAGCTGTCAGGCACCTAGCTAAGCAGCACAACCTCGATATAAATCAGATTCCTGGGACTGGGAAGGATGGGAGAGTCTTGAAGGAGGACGTACTGAATTATGCAATTAATCAGGGGCATATTTGCAAGGATTCACCTTCTACTGACAAGGTGGAGTTGTTCAATGAAAAAGGCGAGCTTAGAGGCAATTTTGTCAGTACGAGTGCATATGAGGATAAGACTATTCCTCTCAGGTATGCAATCAGTGTCAAAGTTTTTCTTGAACAGCCATGAACTAATATCATACCAACTTTGACATGGTTTAAGTATCTTTAGACTGAAGTAAATTAGGCAAAAGTAGCTGCTGAATTTCATCATAGATATTTGTTGGTTAAAATTTGGGTATTCGAGTTTTGTTCGTAATTTTTAGTTTCTGATATAATTCTTTTTTTAAAAAAAATTACCCCTATGTTAATATTGTTTTCTTTTTTATCTCGCATAGCATATATGAAAGAAAACAACACAAAACTACCATATAGTAATAAAAAAAAGGATTAAAAATAAGATGATAACACTGGAATTATACAAATATAAATTCTTTCAATTTTTTCTTCAGGGGATTCCACCGAGATAACACTGGAATTATATTAATATAATTCTGTCAATTTTTTCTTCAGGGGATTCCACCGAGCAATGGTGAAATCAATGACTCTGGCGGTGCAGGTCCCGCACTTTCATTATCTTGAGGAGATAAATTTCAGTGCACTTGTGGAGCTTAAGGAAGCATTTAAAAATGAAAATAAAGACCAAAACATAAAGCATACATTTCTTCCTTTTCTAATAAAGTCCCTCTCTATGGCCTTGACGAAATTCCCTCTTATGAATAGTTCTTTAAGTGAGGAGACCAGTGAAGTAATACTCAAAGGTATGTTGGAATTGTGTGTTCGTGTGTTTTTGTGTGTATGTGTGGTCCAGGTACCAATATAGTAATATGAAACAAATCAGGATTATCCTTTTCACCTTTTGCTAAATAAAGAACAACAGATGTATCAAGGTCCTTTATCTGGAGTGTACCACCAAATTTCACGTACAAAAAATCAAATGGTCATTACACCTTGCTGAGAGGTGTCTATAACCGTAATTACAGAATATATTGACTGTCTGTTTTTTGTCGAGTAGGTTGCCATAACATTGGAGTAGCGATGGCTACTGAGTATGGATTAGTGGTGCCTAATATTAAGATGGTTCAATCTCTATCTGTTTTGGAGGTAATTTATCTTTATTTACTATTTGTTTTTAATTTGTTTTCCTCACTTCCTATTCGTTGGATTTGTCCATTTGAAAAGAAGATGTTTCAGAACATTTGTAGATAGCACCTTGCATATATTGTATTATTGCCTAATATGCTAAAGTCAATTCATGCGAAATTGGTACATTACTCTCATTATTGGCTTTAAGCTACTTGATGATCAATCCATACTATCTCTAGGGAAAGGAATTTATAGGTTAGAAATTGCCAACAAAAAGTTTAATTGTTCTCATATCTGCACTTACACCAGTCTATAGTTTGTGTGTGGTTGGTGAATAATTTAGGCCGTGATCAAAATGTTTTTTACTCAGGATTTCATTTCATTTCATTTCAGTTGATTTCATAGGATTTCATTGGATCTAATTACATGGAAATTCCGACCAAATGACACCAAATTTGTTTATTTTGAACAAGAATTTTCCAATGAAACGAAATGAAATGAAATCCCATGTTAAAAAAATGGGATTTTGATCAGGACCTTAGAGAATAAACAGAATTTATTAAATTATTGACATAGTTCAAAAGAAAGATTATTTATCATAACTTTCTATTATTGCTCCTTTTTTTGCATATTTTAGATTACTAAAGAACTCTCAAGACTTCATGAATTAGCAACACATAATAAATTAAACACTGATGATGTAACTGGAGGCACCATTACTTTAAGCAATATCGGTGCAATTGGCGGTAAGTTTGGTTCCCCGCTACTGAACTTACCGGAGGTGGCCATCATTGCCCTTGGAAGGATCCAGAGACTGCCTCGGTTCGATGAAGATGGGAATATCTATCCCGCTTCTGTGACAAATGTATGCCTAATAACAGTCCCACCTGTGCTAACAATCTAACATATTTTTCCTGTACAGCTGTACTGTATGGTACCACAACTTAGCCTCAATTAAACCTTGAATGAGCAAATGAAGTTGAAAAAAAAAAGAAGAAGCCAGCAATAAAAAAGGATAAACTAAAATAGAAAAAGAATAAGACTGGATGGTATTGAGATCATTTAGCACTGAACCTTCAAAAAAGTGATCAATCAGCACTGAAAAAAAATCTATGGCCATTTCCTAAATTGACCTTGGAATAATACAGTAAATGGAATCTTTTAATGAGTCGTGAATTTTATATATTACAAACCAAATGGTAGTTCTCTAACTGTTATTTGCTGGTATCTATGGCTCAGGAGGCAATGTTGGTTGTTGTTATTGTTGGATAGTAATGATCTTTTGAAGTACCAGGCTTTTCTTATTCATATCAGTAAGGTTACGGTTCATGGGCCCAGCACATAACCAATCTCTTAAAATTTTTCTTTTTAAGTAACATAAAGAAAAAAAATATTGATAAAAGAAAAGCAGCAACAACAACAACAAACTTGTTTGCATGTTGTCAGGTTACAATAGGAGCTGATCACAGAGTGGTAGATGGAGCCACAGTTGCCAGATTCTGCAATGAGTGGAAAAACCTCATCGAAAAGCCCCAGTTGCTCTTGCTCCACATGAGGTGACCAGTCCCCTGATCACCCCGGATGATCAAAACAGCATTGGTTCCAGGGGCGGATTTATTCAGAGGCAAGCCCAGGCACGTGCCGGGGCTTGATTTTCTGAAACTTTGGTTAAAGTGCTGATTTTATGTGTAATTTGAAAGATTAGAACCAAGTGCCTAGGCTTAATTTGATCTTGTGCCCGGCCTTGGCTCTTTGTCGTTCTTTTCTCCTTCGTAAAATTATCCTTGATTTCTCACCTTGGGACTCCACTTTGGATTTTACTAGGCCCACGGCAGCATATAGGCTATAAGTTTGTATAAAATTGCTTTTATTAATTGTTATGATGTGCAAAACTATGTGCAGGGAAGAAAAAAAAATAATTATTCATTTATTAGTAGTAAACAATTTGTGAATTTTTTTTGTAAGTTATAATTTTACTGTTAAATTTGTATCCTCCAAAATTTTTTTTATTTCCTCCACTAGAGGAATTCCTGCATCTTGCTTGTATTTGATTTAATAATTATCATTTAGCTAGTCTGCTTGTAAAAAATAAAAACTTAAAAAGTATAGGTATATTGAGTTTATTGTTTAGAGACTTTAAATTTATAACAAAAAAAAATCTTAATGTTTTTATTTTGTTAGTTAAATATATGGAAAAAAATTATTTTTATAATGGTACTAATTATTAGATTTAATAAGTATTTTATATTAAATATCATTTATTATTAATTTATTTAATTTAATAAACGAATTTGTGCCTAGGCTTAAAAAAATTCTATATCCGCCACTGATTGGTTCGTCATGGTAAATGAAAACAGGTCAATAGCCAATGGGTTTCCGAAATGGTTATTGGTTGTATAGCAGTATCATTGCCTAATAAATTTGGGTATTTGAGGTTAATAAAATATATGCTTCTTGCACTCGCTGTTTCTCTATGAACCTGTCCAAGGTCTGCCCCGCCCATATCAATTTTTTGGGTCGATTATGGAGCGGGCTTTGCTTCGTGCATTCTCAAACATAAGTTACAGAAATTTAGCACTAGATACAAAACAAAAATGGGACTCGCAGTTATCAGGTTAAGAAAAAAAATAGGCCAGCCAGCCAACATGAACAAACATTTTGAAACACGAAACGACAAGAGCAAAAAAAGAAATTATCAATTTGATGCAAGTATTTTGGGTGTTCCCAACTACGGTGCGTGATATCCTCATATCCATCCGTATGTTTACCAATAAAGCTCACGAATTAATTAATGTTACGGTTGTCGAAATCAATGTGACTGGTACAATCCTAGAACGGCACAGCTTTAAAAGGTGCAACATTAACTTTCACTAATGAACTGACGGACGAGCCCACAAAGATCTAGTTGCCTCATTTATGGCTACACTCCATACAAGAGCATTTAATAACGTAAGATTGGCCTAATGCATGATACCATAAAAGCCATTCCATTTTATGATTCCTACATGTTACTGATAAACTGGTAGATGTGCTCAGCGATCTCTATTGCCTTCTCTTGGTTGATGAAATGCCCCGCTCCTTCAACGATCACAACATCTTGCAACAGTGGCACATCCTTTCTGAACCCACCACGGTGAATGTAGTCATTTGCCCCTGGGAAGTGATACGTTAGGTCCTGGTCTCCTACTATGAACTTGGCTGGCACTTTTATCTGTGCACCTGTCCATGCTGCTGTCAGCTCCCAGTTCCTACATTTTTATATATTTTTTTACAAATTACAATAAGATAGTAAATAATACGAGAACAAAAGTCTTCAAGCGCGTTTCAGTTTTTACATATCACAACCTACTAAAATCCTTAGCCTGGTGCCCTGATGTTAGTTCAAATACTTTATTTCAGGATGATTCTTATGCATTTTTTATGCTCTATTGCTCCTGATGAGGTTTATTTTGGAGTTGGAGCTACTAAGGAATCCAAATGAAATGGTAGGCCTAAATTTCAATTGCTAGGGATGTGATTATGGGTTTAAGATTTCATGTATCTTAATAAACTTTCATGTCAAAGGACAAGAATAGGGAGCAAAATAAAGAAGTCTGCGGTGTGGTGCATTGTGTAGACCAGTTTCATCCGACCACAAAAAAAAATAATAAATAAAATGTAGGCTCTTGATTTTTAATTCTACACAAAAAATCAAATTTGACCTCGTCAACTGCACTCGATCAGTCTTCACAATTTCCAACCAAGACCAATTTACTCTAACTGGCAAGATTCTGGCACCATTGCGTCTCATCAGAAGTTTCAGAACTCACTTCATTATTATTATTACAGGGTGTGTTTGGATGAGCTTGAATAAGGAATAAGAATAAGAAATTTCGGTATGCGTGCTTATTCTTATTCTTGTGCAACCCAAACAACACAGAAATAAGAAATTTGGGCCCTTATTCTTATACTAACAAAACCATGGTATAAGAATAAGGAATATGGACAAGCACGCATACCAAAATTCCTTATTCTTATTCCTTATTCAAGGCTCATCCAAACAAACCCACAGTGAAGGGTCAAATAACATTGGAAACAGATCAAAACAGGAGGTTCAAATAGAATAATTGCACAACAGTACTGCCATTAATGGCAGCAGAGTGTACCTCTCCGTTCTCTGTAGCTCTCCTTATATGAGTAGGTTGAGGCATAAATATTAAGTCGCAATATAAATTAAATGTACATAACATAAAGAAAAGGAACTCCAAGATCATTGTATATTTGTATTGCAATTGACAAACTATAATTTGAATATTGTAACGCCATATAAAGAGTAGATAGATGCATACAAGTCCAAAGCACGGTAGTAGTTGACTCCACCAGTGAAGCCGGTACACCTAAATTTATTCGCAAAGTACTCAACGTCTTCTTCTGAAAGCCAAGAAGGAAGCACAATTTCCTTTTCAGGCAGTGTTGAGAATCCCTTGTCCTTGGGTACAATCACGGGTTTCGGGTCATGGTAAGTTAGAAATTTCTTCATCAACAGTTTCATGTCGATCTGTGCAAATTCACCTTCGGCCCTTTCCTTTTCCTATAAACATTAATTTTACAACATTACGATTTTTACCTTTCAAATGTTGTATTTGTTTTTAACATTACAGTCATATTTCTTTTACGTTTTATATTTTTTTCTACAAAGTTAACTTAAAATTGTGCATTCCTAACAGGTTGCACCAGCTGAACTGTGGTTTTTGGATTTTTGTAGCATACCGAGTTGTCCAACCAAACAGTTACAGTGGAATAGAATGGGCTACAAAATGCATTGCCAAAATTTGGCAAGAAAATTAAATGAAGAGAGACAGCAACAACAGATCAGAGACGGGAACTTTCCAGCATAACCAAGTACCAAACGATCGAACACACACGATCGACACGGGTCATATATATTACCCGTTTGACATATGATATATGCAGTGTGGCTGTGTGGGCATGAAACAAGAATTGTACATGAGAGAGGTATCAAACCTGGAAGGCACAGACATAGTAGTCATTGCCATAAACCAGCCTGAGAGTGTCAAGAGGCTTTCTTAGAGGGTTTCTTGGCATGAAGGCAACACTAAGCGCCACCACACTGCGCACCAAATCCGGCCTGAACATGCACAGGTTCCATGCCACTATCGCTCCCCAGTCATGCCCTACCACAAACACCTTCATCGCCGCTTTATGTTAGCATTAACATTACACCAAAAACGAAATAATGTTTGCATGTATGCCAATTACAAATACTATAAATTAACTTGGACAGGGTTTTTTATCCATAGAACAAAAAAATAAAAATAAAACAAACAATAGTGGGTATCTGCTGAAATAATCAAGTTTTATTGAGACTAAATAGACAGATTGAAATCAAGAACTCATAATTAAAATTGATAAACCATATTTCTTGTGCTAACCTTCTCTTCACCAAGAAATTGAATGAGCGCAACAATGTCCCCCACAACATGCAACATGGTGTAACAATCATGTGACGATGGCGCATCGGAGTCGCCAAATCCTCGTAAATCTGGTGCCACAGCACGGTAGCCGCGGGAAGAAAGGTAGGAGATCTGGTGCCGCCACGAGTACCACAGCTCGGGAAAGCCGTGCAAGAGAAGCACAGCCGGTCCCGTTCCTTTCTCTGCTATGTGTAGCCTTATGCCGTTCACCGCTACTGTACGGTGTGTGATTCCACCATCCCCTAGCTCCCCCATCTTAATTTGTGTGCGTGCGCGTCTGTGTTGTGAGCTACCTATAAAGGCCGGGTGGCATGGTTATATACTTGTATATCACAACTTCACTACTACAAAAAGTACTAACCTTACGCGACTAACCCTACTAAATTTAACAATGCCAAACGCACCCTTAATGTTGTAAAAGTTTCAAGTGAAGAGTGTACCTAATCTCTAATATAATATACGATCTGTAAATTGAATTTTGTATTTTGATTGAATATGTGATATCGATGCTAACTCTAAATGAAAATTTAAGATTTAAATTTCAAATAAAAAAAATGTAAGTGTGCATTTATTTTTCAAAAATAAGAAAAAAAATTATACAGAATATTTAACAAATGATGAAAAAAAAATGTATTATATATCCAAATAGTCAAATACAAATCTTTATTTTTGTTAGATAGTTTCATTGATATTCAACATTACGGAAAAATGAAAACTCAATCTATAAGTCTGGGATAACTTTTGAAACCAATTACGGATCTAAAAGCTTTTTGTGGGTTGGTTATGTCATATGTTTCTTGATGGAAAGATATCCATGCATGCATAAGCAGGACGGCGTACTGCATGTAGATCCTATGAGATGAATTAAGCCCATCGCCGCATGTGTAGTCACATCAGTACATCACACACATTCCTATATTCATTTGTTGGGGGTAGTTGGCAAGAAACGGATAGTCAATTAACGATATGAAGATGTTGTATAAAAGATGAGGAGGGTTCGGTGCCTCCATTTAAGGATGCCCCTAAATGTCACAAATTGTGAGCCGTTGAATTAAAATTCAATTTACGGTTCGGATCCAATCTCATAACAACTCGAAAAAAGACAAAAATTAATATATCTCTCTCCCAAATTCCAAGTCCCAAGTTCCAACCTCTCGCTCCCAACCCGACTTCTCTCATCTTTGCCTCTTGTCCATGATCTTGCTTGCCTTTAAACCTCCTAAACGTGACCTGTCGATTCTCTTCAACTTTAGGCACGGCCATTAATGGCTCTCTATCCATCTCGTTCTTGCTATACCCTTTTCTCAGTATAAATAGAGCGTTTTTTTGTTTAATTTATAAGAGAAAAACTGGAGAAAAAAAAAAATCGAAATCTCCTCCATTTACTACAGATTTCGAGGGGCTTCGATGGATTAACCTAAGCTCAATTCCTCTGATTTTAAATTTATTAGGATATTGAAATAAAAGTAAGGTTGACATTGGTAATAGTTCAAGGTGGAATCATTTTCAAATTTTTTTTTTTTTTGCATACCAAAGTTCTCAATATTTATTTGTTTTTTGGGGACAGTTGCACACAAAAGCATTACCTCTCTTTATTTTTAACTTATTCTAAAAAATCAGTAGACAAAGCCACTAAGTCAAGGCAAAAGAGGAAAACAAGTGATTTAGGAAGCATTACAAAAGAGTTTAAGAACTAATTTTGTGATTATAGATTTGAGATTATCTTGCTTGTAAAATTTTAAGCTTGGAAAATTTTTATATATTAATGCAATGACATTTTTCAATTGAAACTGATGCTTACTATTTAAAATCATTTTTTTTTTTTGATAATGTAGCATTTTGTTTGAGTATAATTAATTGTATTTTTTTTTTCTTCATGAACATACAAAATTTGATGAAGTGGGTTGTCCTGAATACTAGTTGAAGTGGCTCTTTTCGTTTAGCCATAAATGGTCATTGTATTTCAATTTTTTTAGATGTAGATAGAGCACGAAAATAATGTTAGTGAGGAGGGGTTCTAATGGCTTTAAAAAATTAGGGTCTGAGAGAAGTAATGTGTTGCATTCATGGGGTTTAGAGACGAGCTGACGAGGTCATGAAGGAGAGGTGAAGGTCAGAGAAAAAGTTCCGAAAGACAGGTTGGGTTGGAAGAGAAACTTTAGAAAAATTTGTCAAATGCACTCCTAAACAGGAGCTACGTTGGGAGAGAGAAATTGGAGGAGTTGATAATTTATTAATTTTTGCAACTATTTTGAGTTGGGATCAAATTGGATCCGAACTGTCTATCGAATTTCAGTCCAACGGCCCACGATTTGTGGCATTTAGGGACATTCTAAAATGGAGGCACCGGAACCCTCCTCATAAAAAATATAGGTTTTATTAATTAATGTCGTTTTGTGTCCAGAGAAATTAATAAGGTGCATAGAACCATAATGAGTTCGTTCGGACATGTACAGGTTTTGGCCGCAGAGTTCCAAGACATGTAGCAGCTATGCAACGTATAAAATATACATATCAACCGATCGATGTTCTGATCTGAAGTTATTGATGATTTCGGATATTCAAACCTCGATTCAAACCGCTCAATTTAATTTATATATAAATATTTTCAACAGACAAATTTATATTTTAATTTTGTAGCATTGCGTGTTAGAAATAAAATTATCGTTGGATGTTTAGAATTTTAAAATCAAGGTTTTTGTACCTAGCCGGAAAAATAGTAGAAAAAAATAAAACATAAAAATTTAGTTGGCTGTAAATTTGAGATTCAAATCAAATTGATCGGGTTAGATTGATCATTTGAAAGTGGTAAAATGAAATTTCTATATCTCGAATATATATAATTTTTTTTTTCAAATCTAGCATCCAAAATTACAACTTCTGTAGTGGGCTATGTTTAGGGCTGCATAACGTCGCAAACGATCACGAAAATGGATGTTTGTGTCAATCGTTTCGTTGGTTCGACAATTTTTTTTTTTGTGTTTTGTGTTTCCTTCTTAGAACGCGACAAAAATTTGTTGTGTTAACTGTTTCGTTCAATAGAACGATAAAAAAACGATTAACCGTTTAAATTTCTCAATCGTTTCCTACCGATCAAATTATCATCCAATACATTGATAATTATTCAAAACATCCAATACATTGAAGATATGCAAACTTTGATAATTATTTTACAGATCAATCCTACACAAAAAAATATATTGATAAATTTCAATCCTACACTAATTATTCAAAGTATGGAGGCTGATGGTGATCAATCCTCCTCTGAGCTTTGCACCAGTTTAAATATGCAAACATCCAATCCTCCTCTAAGCTAGATTCTTTATCACCAACTACAATTGGGACTTCAACAGCCTCTAAAACAGATAAAATGAAATAGCAATAAACATTACATTTAAGATTATTGTCTGCAGTTAAGTTCTACTACTTAAGAAATTTGATAGAAATTAAAACCAAGTGAGATTGAAAATGAAATCATATGAACTGTTTATATATGGACACAAATTGACAAAAACTGTTTATATATATGCCAGAAATTGACAAAAACTTGACAGAAATTGAAAGTTAACACAAATCATGAGAACTATTTATATATGCCAGAAAAAATGAAATTATTTTTAAAACCACACAAATTGAAGTGTAAAACCACAAAATTATTTTTAAAACCACACAATGAAATTATTTTTAAACCAAAATGAAGGCAGTCAGAATTCATTATACCAAGTCAATCGGCTCAGCAAGCACAACAATCAGACCATAACAGATGAATTCAAGTGCATGCCTCAACAAATTCCATCACAAATTCAAAGGAAAAGAGAGAGAGGAAGATGGCAAACCGTGATAGAGCTCCAAAGAGGGAATTGGAGAAGTGACAAAGCTAGGATTTTGAGTGGAGAAGGAGAAGGCGGTGGGAGCCACCAAATCAAAAGACTTGTAGCGAGGAGGTTTGGGTCTAGAGATGTGGTTGAGGTTGAGGTTCTTCTTGACTCTTGTTCTTGTTTGAGGAGGAAGAGGAAGAGGTGGAAGTGGAGGAGGAGGATGGATCGGAGGTGGATGAGTTGCTGTCCCTGGAGTTGTAGCGAGATGAAATTAGCTTAACAATCGCCGAATTTTTTATTTTTAATAAATATTATAAATAAATAAATTTTTTTAGTGAACCGAGAAAATATTTAATAATAGTAGTAATTTTGGACCACCAGTACAACATGAATCAGCATTGGTAATGGCACTTCATGCCTACCAATGGTGATTCCTGTGCTCTTTTTCTCATAATTTATTATTCCCGCCGAAACACATATATAAATTTATAAATTTAAGTTAGATATAGTTTTGAATTTTATTTTATTTAAATTGACGTTAATATTCTATTTTTGTCGATATAAAAACAAGTTTGTTTGATTTAAAAAAAAAAAACATATCTAGCGACATGTGATGGAAAATATGAGCGAAATAGATATGTTTATATTTTAACTTAACATAAACACAAACACAAGTATGTTAAAATATATGCACTTTAGTTTGTTTAACAGGTCGATATAAATTTTATTATTTGTTAAACATATCCTACTTATATTTTATTTAAATCGATATAAACACAAGTATGTTTGTTTTAAAAAAAAACAAGTATTATTTTATTTAGTCACATGTGAAACCATGAAAACGATGCACGGGAAAATAAAATGTTCCAAACTAAATTTGGTATAACCTAGTACTACTAGTTTATCTATAAATATTATATAGATCATGACCACTAATATAAATGGTGCTTCAACATCAAAACGGGGAAAAATTTTATATACGGATAATATAACATAAATAATTTTAATATGAACAGAGGACGTTAATTTTTTTTAAGTATAGCACAGTTCGGGCGGCAATAGAATTGCCGCTATAGCACACCGTTCAAGCGGCAATAGCATTGCCGATGGAAGGGCTATAGCAGCAATCCTATTGCCGCTCGAAATTTTTTTCTTTTTTTTTCCGTCTGACAGATGCTTTTTACTGTGCTCACAAAAGCCGCCGAAAATCGACAAAAAAAAGAAAAGAAAAAAGTAATGTGGAAAAAAAAAACCCGCCGATACCGGAGAAAAAAAAATCGCTTCTAGCGGCAATAGCATTGCCGCTATAGTGATGTTATCGGCAGTACTATTGCCGCTAGAAGCAAATTTTTTTTAACTTTAGTCATTTCAGTGATTTTCGACAAACTTTTGTCACTTCTGTCGTTTCGGTCATTTCAAATAATCAAACTTCTGTCAATAATCAAACTTTTGTCTTAATTCCTTCTTATATAAGAACATAGACGAACTCTCGAAAACGAACCAAATCAAATCTCTCTTCTTACAAAACTCACAAACGTTTTCTCTAATTCCACCCTTCACAAAAAAAATGTGTTCGATCAACTTATATGTCAACCAATCTCCTACTACCAGACCTTATTTTTTCAGTGTTGCTTTCACTCCGCAAACAACCTATTCAGATATTAGAAACGAACTATATTATCGACTCCAAATTTTTGAAACCCAATACAATATAGATATCCGAGGCCGTTATAATGATATAGTACATGGGAGATATGAATCTTTATTTTTTCCTGTCAATTCTGAAAATGAATGGCGTTTATTTTACCACCAAACATTCGAGACGAGAGGTTTGCTAATAATTGTGTTGTACGTCGATTTCATGTCAGTTTACGGCACAGGCCCAGACCTGAATGTACCATATGAAAGTCATGCTGGTGCCGGTGATGGATCTGGCCAACCCGGTAGCAGTGGCGGTGATGTTCCATATGAGAATTATGGTGTCGATAATTCGACAATGTCGCCTATGCAGAATAATGACGATTCAGACGAAAATGTTGATGTTCGGGATGAAAGCGACGAAGAAAGTCCGTTAAGTCACTCTGACCTTTCCACTGGAGAAGAGTTCACTGATGACGAGGACCAAACCACAACTGAAGTGTCATTTTATGCCAATTGTGACGAGGCATATGTCTCGGGAAGAACATTTATGCAACATCATGTAAGTGAATTATGTGATATTTCGAGTTTTGAGAAAGTTGGTATGTCGCAACCAAATTTGACTAATAAAGAACAACTCGCTCCAGATAGAATTTTTCGGTCTAAGAAACAATTAACTTTAACAGTTTGTGATTATTCTTGCAAAAATAATGTTGAAATTAGAACCCAAGCAAGCAACAAATCAAGAATTATAATGATTTATTTACAGAGACCAACATGTAAGTGGCGATTGTATGCCATATCAGAAGGTTATAACTCTAATTGGAAGATTTCTACCAATCCATCCAACCATACTTGTAGTAGACCGCCTGGCGAGACATTGCACGATAATCTTATCGCCGACCTTATTGCTGAACATGTGCGAGATGAATTAAGAAAAAATCTTGCTCTCACGGTTCAAATGGTAGGAGGGCTCATAAGGGCAAGGTATTCGCTTATTTAACCAACTTATAATAAAATGTGGCGCGGGAGAGAGCGAGCATTAGAGCAATTATTCGGGTCTTGGGAAGGAGCGTACAATAACCTTCCACGACTACTGGAGGCAATTAAGAAGACGACTCCCGGTACGAAGTACACTATCATTTTCTGGCAGACGAACGTCCCGAATGTTAGAGTTTTCAAAATGGTGGCTTGGGCTTTCGGGCCGTGCATAGAAGCACTCAAATACACACGGCCTGTGATATCGATTGATGCTAGTTTTCTATCAGGCCGATATCAAGGAAAATTATTTACGGTATGCGATTATAATCTAAAATATAATTTAATTCCGGTTGCATTCGGATTGGCAGAAAAAGAGGAAAATATTTCTTAGAGTTGGTTCATGTCTTGGGTTAGATTTGAGGTTATAGGAGACATGACCATAAAATATTGTGTCATATCTGACCGTCATAAGTCGATTAAACATGTATTTGCTTCAACAAAATATGGTTGGAAGGCACAACGTCCACATAAGGTAGCAATTCATCGATATTGCATGCAACACGTTGCTGAAAACCTATGGAAAGAGGCAGGCGGGCCAAAACACAAGAAATTGAAATATATTTTTAAGTGTAGACTTGCGAATAAAAAAACCCGGATCGTTTCAGAGAGAAATAGTTAGAATTGAAGGAATCAAATCGCAGGGCTTATGAATATCTGAAAAATTGTGGAAAACATAACAAAAGAGATCCGAAAGAAAGACCGAAACCATATATGTGGGCTCAATCCGAAGACAAAGGTTATCGATGGGGAATAATGACAAGTAATGGATCTGAGAGTTTTAATAGTATTTTCAGGGTGGAAAGAAGATTGCCGGTGACAGCAATAGTGGAAGGCACATTTTATAAATGTGCCAACTGGATTAACGACAGAACACAAGAAGCATTACAGAGGCTAAATTTGAGTGAAAGATGGCAAAAAATAATCCATGAAAAATTACACAAGCATGACACCAAAGCAGGTAAATACTTCAAATATATTTATTTCATATGTTTGTTTCTTTCGAATATATTTCTCATATTAATTATATTCAAAATCACAGCTTCGATGAACACAACCGTGTTGAGATTTGACCTTGAAACATTTAGTGTTAAAGTTCCAGGCGAATATAGGGAGGGTCATGACTTTCAATATCTAAAGTTTCAAGTCGAGATCACGCGAGAGATGCAACAAACCGAGCCTCAACTACCTTTTACAGGTACAACATGTAGTTTCAGAAGCCTCAACTAACTGGTATAGCTTGTGCACATATTATCACGGTTTTCAGGAAGTGTAATTACGATGTTAATCAATTCGTGGACACTTGTTACAGCCTGTGAAACCAACATATGATTTGGTATGTGGGTCAATTCCATTGTTATAGGGATGATGACCAATGGCCAATTTATGATGGGCCAACAATCATACCTGACAAGAGTTTGATCAATCGTGGTAGGCGAAAAATTGTTCGTAAGGAGATGTGGATGGACAAAATGGAACGAAAAAAGAATAAGGATCCTAAAATAAGAAAGCGAACAAAGAAGAAAGGTCAGTCTTCAACCAATGAAATTTCCACCAGTCAAAAACGCCAACAACAACCACCATATCCAATGGAGGCATTGCAATTTGATCGCTACGATAGCAGACCACCAAGTCCAACGAGGGAACTCCAACCAAACTTTCAATCAACGTTTCAACCTGCACAAAGGTAACTTCATGTTGATCCACTAAACATAAACAAACATGACGACATTGGGTTAGTCCAACCACGTCAAAATTCAATCAGTACCGATCCGCGGAGCATGATTGTCCCATTCGGGAGTATGCGATCCGAGTCTGTTAGATTTCCGACTGGACAAACAAGCACAAGCAGTATTTCCGGACAACACAAAGGAAAAGAAAAATGATTTACATCGACAATCCGTAACTTTTTATCAAGAAAGTAAAGAATATTTCGTATATGTTCTATGGATTGAGATAGTGTAATTGTATTAATATTTTTATTTTGTATGGATTGAGTGAGTGTATTAATATTTTTATGTAATGAATGTATGGATTTAGTGTATTAATATTTTTAATTATGGATTGAATGTATGGATTCAGTGAGTCCATTAATATTTTTAATTATGTATTGAAAGTATGGATTTAGTGTATTAATATTTTTAATTATGAATTGAATGTATGGATTGAGTATATTAATAATTGAACAAAAAAAATAGCTCTGGATAGCAGAAGTTTTGCGTTAAAAATCCAACAACGAAGTTTCCAAAAAATCTAAAAAAATTACACAATGCTCACTGTCGAATCTATTTTTTCATACTCCAATTTCAAAATTTTTGGACAAACCGTTTTTCTACAAAAAAATTGACAAAACACCAAAATTATACAATTTTAAACTACAAAAATAGCTCTGGGTAGCAAAAATTTTACGTTAGAAATCTAACAACGAAATTTTCAAAAAATCTTAAAAAATTACACAATGCTCACTATCAGACCTATTTTTCCATACTCCAATTTCAAAATTTTTGGACATATCGTTTTCTCATAAAAAAATTGACAAAACACTAAGATTGTACACTAATGGTTATCTGACCTATGCAAAAAGAACATGTGTGGTTTGATAAAGTCAGCAAAAGGACAGGCGTGGTCTGAAAAAATCTGCAAAATGACAGAGTTGGTCTGATAAAGTCACAAAAGGACGGACATGGTTTGATATAACCTGAAAAAGCATACTGATGTCTATCTCCCCTCTGCAAAAGGACAGACGTAATCCGATAAAGTCTGAAAAAGTATACTGATGTCCATCTGCCCTTTGCAAAAGGACAGACGTGGTCTGAAAAAGTATCACGTGAAATTAATTTATTATTGTGTGATTCTAAGTATTAAATTGTCTATAAAACTACTCTCATCAACCAGAATATGCAACACCCACTCAATTCTTCTTCCTGAAAAATTCACTATCATGGACAAAGAAAATAACTCTCACTCCAATAGTAATGACCCAAATTGGCAAACAATTATCCGAGATGAATACTAGCCAAATTACCAACATTTTCCTGCCAATACAAATGAAATAGAAAAGGGAGATTACCATGCAAAATGTCGCATATGTTTTCACACTTTCAAATACAATATCTACGAAGATAACGGAATCGAGTTTGAATTAAAAATACACTACCAGTGGCACGTTAATGGTGGGGAAGAAAGAGACAACAGGTAGCACCTCCAAAGAATGCTGAAAAAATTCAAACCTAAGAATTGTGACTGGTATAAAGATTACTATAAAAAACCGCAACCAATTCCCAAATAAATACCAACAGAAAAATCATATTCTAAACCAAAAACACACTGGATCGTTTATGAAAGAATCTACAACTTTCGTGCAGATCATACAGTGACCTGTACAAAGTGTGGTCAGATTTTAAATTACAAAGAGACCATCTTGCGTGACCACTACGATGACCACAAAAAACAAGCTTGGTGGGATCAAAAAGTAAAGAAATGGAAGGAGAGAGATGAGGCGAAAAATGGATGAAAATGGCACAAAAGACTGCCGAAGAGAGGCAAAAGTTGAAGGAAGAGAAAATTGGAAAAAAAAATCAGGGAGAGCCTGAAATGGCATAAGGAGAGAGATGAACAAAGAAGTGTTGCAGCAGCTAGAATGGCAGAGATAGAATAACAAGAAACCGATGCAGCTTTCTGGAACGAAACTGCTCAATTCGCTGATAATGCTGGTGTGAGTCAGCAACCTGATAAAACTTTCTGGAACGAAGCCGCTCAATTCGCTGACAACATTAGTGTAAGCCACCAACAACAAAAGGAAGAGGAAGAAGAAGACCCATGATGGGATGAAATTCTACAATATGCCGACACCTAGAATATCTAAATAGTTTGTTTTTAATTGACAATTTAGTGAGTGGTTTGTTTAAATAATTTGTTTTGTTCAAGTAATTTTTTTTCCATTTCCTGTGTTAAATTATATTGTGGTTTATTAAGTTACTTCTTCTTATAATGTCATGCGATTTTTTATTATGAATTATTATGCCTATTAATTTTGCTCATAAGTGCAGAAAATTTAGAACTTATTAATTTCGCTCTGAAAATTGACTTTATATTTTATATCAAGTTATATAAAGTTTTATATTAAAAAAATTTAAAAATATATAAGTTTCAATTACCAACATTTAATATTTCAAAATTTTGTAATTTTTACTTTGCGATTTATTAAGTTTTATATGTTCCAAGCCATTCATAATGATAAATAACATAAATAAACTTTAATTTAATTTAAATAACTGCACAATACAAAATGATAAATTTAAAACTATAATAAGGTGCATCAAATTTAAACAGAAAAATTTTATATTTCTATATATTTTTGTATTGTAGTTTACAAAATATAAAAACTATATTATATAAAATTAGATTTTTATATTTTGTATTATATTATCTATTATAGTTTTTACATTTTATATTATATAAAAATAATTAAAACGAAAACTATAATATATATTGTATTATATAAAAATATATAATATAAACTATAATACAAAAAACCATGCATTAAATACAAAAATATATTACTTAAACACTCTCCTATTTACTCGGCGCAAAAAAATAGAAAATTTCGAAAAAAAGCGAATCTGTCAGACGAAAAAAAAGGAAAAACCTTCGAGCGGCAATTCTATTGCCGCTCGAACTGTGCTATACTTAAAAAAAATTAACGTCCTCTGTTCATATTAAAATTGTTTATGTTATATTTTTCATATATAAAATTTTTCCTCAAAACAGTTAGCAGGAAAGGATTGAGCTTTAACATATCTTTTAGTTAAAAATATATGCATTTAGTCTAGTATAAAATCAAACATATCCTTTAATTTTTAAAAAAAACATATTTATACAAACTAAAGTGCATATATTTTAACATACTTATGTTTATATTTTATTATTTATTTTAGGATAGATATGTTTTTTTTTTAATCAAACATTATATCTAACTCTAATTAATATATGTGGTTAATCTTTGCCGTCTACATATCGACTCCTAGTGCAGGTCCTGTTGTGCTGGCGACCCGAAATTATTACTATTATGAAATGTTTTCTCTATTTACTAAAAAAATTTATTTATTTATAATATTTATTAATAATAAAAAATTCGGTAATAATCGCCATATATTGTTGCTAATGTTGAGGGAGGCGGTCGGAGAAGAGAGGCGGAGAGAGATAAGAGAGGGGTGAGCAGTGCAAATTAGATTTGGCCTTATCGATAGTGCCATCGTACTCTCCACCCCCATCCTCTGAAATCAGAATAATAACATTACCGTACGTAGAATCTAAAACAAAACGGATGAAACAACGATCGCGAAATCAGTATGTTTTGTTACATAGACGAAACTGATTTCTATTTGCATTAACCGTTTCGTTGCTAAAACGAAATCAAAATTCTTAATCGTTATCTTTTTGTTTCAAACGAAACGAAACAATCGGACTGTCGAAACAGGTTTCTTTTTCCGCCCTAGATATGTTATTCATATGAGGTGAATATAAACATTTTTTTTTCAAATTCATGAACATGTGTGATTAATTAGAGCTCAAACTGACTCATGGTTTTTAGTATAATTTTGAGTAAAATTGCAGGTTTGAGATAATAAGAGTGCACCGGTATTTAGATAGAGGAAAGGTACCGGTGCGTTCATGGGTTATGTATGGTGCGGTTAGCGCCTTTAATTTATTTATTGTTTTTATGTCCTACTTTTTTTGAATGAAAAGAGGTGGAGTTTATCCACTAGTTTCTAATAATAATAATAATAATAATCAGACCTCAAACCGAGCTAAAACGTTGGTGCACAAGTAATGCCCCATCTAATATTCTATTTGTAAATTTCCTTTTAAATATTAATTAACCAGCTAAATCTTTAAAAAGGAGAGGAAAATTGCATCCCTGTAACAACCGAAAACTATATTATAGTTACTGGTCTGCAGTATTATAAAGATAAATTTTTGATACCATAGGTTGGTTTAAACAATCATCGATATTGAAAATTTTGTTTTTTTTTGGTACGATATCTATTACATATCAATTTGCTAAGAAGATGAAATTTATGTATTTTTTATTGTTTTTCGATAAAACTCAAATATTTTTACAATTGTAAATTTACCTATTCTTGTTGCATTATAAAATTTTTAAATTATTGTAACCTTGTATCTTTGTTATCAAATTAAACACACATCAGTCTGAAAAGAATTGATATAATTATTTAATATAATTTATATTTTTATTAGCACAGAATCTGTCTTAAGTTGTGCGTTCCTTAATTAATTAATTTAGGAGAGAACAACTGAATAGAAGAGCTTACAAATTAGTAAGTAGGAACGAGATGTTGCCGAAAAAATTAAAACTAACGTTACTGTTCACACGAATTACGATAATAACAGTTAAAAATTCAGAATTTTAAAAATAACGTTGTTGGATCGGCGTTTGGATCGCCGAAAATACAGAACCCTTGGATCGGCAATTGAAACGCCGATCCAAGCTTGAATCGGCATTCCAATCGCTTGGATCGGCAAACGAAATGCCGATCCAAACAAAAAAGGGAATCTCGGCACATTTCTTGAACGACAAAAGTTTTAACATTTGTTTAATTTACAATTTTGCATTTTAGCCCTCAAAATTTTTGTTATTACAAAATATATAATTTGTGATTACAAAATAAACATAATTTAAACATCTATTATAAAAATATAAGTATATATTAAATTATGCATGTTAAATACATAATATTGTATATGTGTATAATACTTATTTTATACATATATATTATGCAAAGGTTTAAATTGCGGTTAGCGGGTTCATAGCGGACATATTTTTTGACATCGGTTAGCGGATAGCGGGTACTTTGCGGCCGCTATCGGATCAAATTATAAAACATTATCTACAAGACTTATGCACAAGTAACAAGTCATAAAAATATTATAAAAATATATAATTTAATATGAGGTGCATGCTAAACGAATTTTCTGACCATACATGTAAAATTATATGGAAAAACAAATTTTTGAAGGGCTCAAAAATAATTTAAAAGCAAGAAACATTTTTAAAGTAAATTAAAAAATAATATAATGTATGAAAATTATTAAAAATATTTTGGAAGTCAACAAATGAAAAATTTTATATCTCGGGCTGTATATAATTTGAAGAAATGTATACAAAATTTAGAATACAAATGAATTTAGAAAGTCCATCAAATAAAAAAATAAAAAAATAAGTAAAATGTGTGCTGTTTAAAACAAAGAAATGGACATGTAAAATTTCATTATAAGAAACGTGGCGTAAATCTAGTATAAGGGCCTTAATTTTTGTTTAGATACCGTTTTTATTGAATCCGACAATTATAATTGAACACTACTTTGATGAGGCACAATAACAAAAAAAATAATAATAATAAAATGCGTTCGGATCTGATGTTGTCACAAGATGGTTGTTTGAACTAAACCACACAAAGTCTGTTACAAAAAACCAAAAGTAGTATAAACACAACCCAATATACCATAATTCATACGATACAGCTATATCACCGCTATTGACAAATATTGTATTTAGCACCACAGCGGATGTCTTATAATTCCGCTAATGAACTGCTATTGCGACGCTAATCACCGATTTTTAAACCTTTGATATTATGTATCATATATTTTATATTATTAAATATATATTATTATTGTATATAATTAAATTATGCATATTGAATAGTTATACATATTATTGTATATAATTAAAATAAATGATACATAATATATATGTATAAAACTATTCAACATGCATAATTTAAGATATAAAAGATTTTCAATGTATAAATAAATATACATATATATAAGATTTTTTATATACATACAAATATGTATGTGTAAAATTAAATACAAATAAAAGTATTAAACATGTTATACAATAAATTATATTTAATTTTATACATATATTATATTTATAATTATATATATTTGTATGCATATTTAATGTATATAAATTTTTTTATATATTTATATTTACATTTAATGTATAACAAAAAAAATATTGAACTACATTGTAAAAATAATAATTTTAGGGTCATCGGCGAAAAAATTGAATATATTTTTATTGAATTTATTCGCCGATGACCCTAAAAATATTATTTTTACAAAATAGTCCAATAAAATTTTTTGTTATAAATTAAATGTAAATATAAATATATAAAATATTTTTAATGTATAAATTAATATACATATAAATATATGTACATATTATGTACAATAATATGTATATATTATGTCTCATATATTTAAATTATATACAATATCTATATTAAAAATCTTTTATATATTAAAAATCTTTTATATATTAAAAATCTTTTATATATTTATATTTGCATTCCAATTGCCGATCCAAACACAAAAATTCAGCAACTTTTGACTTATTTTTTTAATGTAAAATTTGCTTTTTAGCTCCCAAAATTTTTGTTATTACAGAATATATAATTTGTGATTAGAAATTAAACATAATTAAAACATCTATTATAAAAATATAAGTATATAATTAAATTATGCATGTTAAATACATAATATTTTATATGTTTATAATACTTATTTACACATATATTATATATCATATACTTTATTTTTTCGGCGAGATGTTGTGTCTACATAGTATTGTTATATCTTATATAAGGCCTTTTATCGAAACTTAGTAGAAAACCCGAAAAAATTAAAAATAATATTTAAATAATCCGGAATTTTGAAAATATTCTAAAAATAATCAAAATTTTTTAAATGGTATTGTAATATCCGTTTTTGAAAACCGATACTAATATCGATTTTTTAAAAACCGATATTAGCTAGTATCGGTTTTTGAAAAACTGATACTAGTTTTTTGGCTTTTTAAGCTGTGTACGCCTATAGAAGTCAATAAGAAAGTTTGAGATGTCCGCCTAACCTATATATTTTATAGCTTTTCTTCGTGTACTAAGCAAAACCCATTTAGTCGTTTAAGCTGTTTTTTATTTTTATTGATTTGCTCATCTTCTTTTGTCCTAATATATAGTTGACGATGGATGCCGTTGATGTAAGAAAAGAAGTATATAAATTAAAAATGGAGAAATTGACACGTCTTCCCTTTCAGCAAAGAAAAAGGACAAAAAGAAAGGCTATAAAAATACAATTTGCTGTACGTGAAATTGATCATCAACAAGTTGGCAAATATATCACATGCGGTAGTAGCTAAGCATATTGACTTTTAATAATATTTTCTTTTAGTCAATAATGCAAATCATGTTCTAGATTTTACTCACATAAACAATAATTTGTATTGTTAGAGTCAAACGCATTTGACGGATGTATGGATCCGTCAAACGCAATTAGATCTCTGTTCTCAATAGGGTTGTATACGAATTGAGATAGAACAAGTTAGGAACATTTCAAACTCAACTCAAACGTAACTCAAGTTGACTCGAGTCGAGTTAGAAACACTTTCAAGTTTTTTAGAGTATGCTCTAGAACTTTGCTAAGAGATGACGGAATGGAATGAAGGAGAAAGAAGATGAAGGAATTGAATGAAACTAATAAAGTTTTGCACTGGAACACATATGAAGTTAAATTTACACACCTCACATTAGTATATAAAAACTAATAAGGCCTTGCACTCATACTTTTGAAGCCATCTTAAAATATAAGTATAAGTGCTTCAAAAGTTTTTTTTTCTGTTTAATTCATATATTATTTCAATATTAAAACTAATTGATATATATAACATTATATATAATAAAATTATTGTCAGTTTTATTCTTTCTATTGATGCAACATATGTCTCGAAACTCAATGTCACATATTACAATTATCTAAAAAGAATATATAAAAGAATAAAATTCTTACAATTATTTTATGTGTTTTTAACACTTATAAATCCTATTGTTAATACAATTTGAGATAGGAATTTATTATGTTACGAGTCAACTCACAAGTTAGCGAGCTGAAATTCAAACTCTACTCGTTAGCCAATCGAGTTGGCACAACTAAAGCATGTTGGCTCGAGTTACAATAGAATTTTTTTTGAGTCGAGTTTGAGTAAAGTCATAAGTTCCGAGTTTTTTTCTCACCCTAGTTCTCAATTAACAAATGACCGATCCGAACCGCTTATTGTATTATTCTTCACATTAAAATCTCATTATTAATCAAATTTTATTTATTTTAGAAATTTTTTATTTTATAATATTTTTATCTAACGATTTATAATTTTTTGTTGAAAAAAATTTGCACAAATTAAAAATAGTAAACAATGAAAAAAAATATTAAAATTTAGTGTTCTATGAGATTTTAATGTGATCAGTTTGGATCGATCATTTACAAACTGAAGAATTGAGATTTGATCATGTTTGGTAGGCACACGGGTTAGACTCCAATATAACTTCCTTAAGAGAACTACTGCAGTGCAATAAAAAAAAAATTAAATTGTAGCGGTCGAATTTCTTGCTATAATCTTACATATAATAAAGATGCGTGGATGGTCCCAAAGGGTGCGAATGAAAATGTGTCTATTCTAATATATATTTCATACTGTGTCATTTGAAAGATATTTCGCCAAATGATGCAATGAACTTGATGCTTTAAAAGGTGTGATTGAAAAGGTGCATATCTTGACATGGTGACCATAAGGTGTCATCTAAGGGATGTCTCGCCAAAAAGTGCAATCAAATATATGCCTCCTCCACCAAAGGATATCGACATTTCATCTATAAATAGTGCTCTCTTTCTTTTATTTAAAAAAAAATAGTGCGTAAGTTTGTAAGATCTTTTCAAAGTCCTAATCAATCTTATTCATAGACTATAGATGTTTCCATTAAGCCCTTTCGATGCAGCTGCTCATGGCATCCGCTCATGGCACCCTTTCATGGCATCTGCACATGGCATCCGCTCATGGTGCTCTTTCATGGCATTTTCACATGGCATCTGTCCATAGCACTTTTTCATCGCATCCGCACATGGTACTTTTTCATTGCATCTTCTCAATGCAGCTCTTCACAATCACACATTTATCAAGGTAATTTCAATAATTTTCTACTTATTTATAGACTACTTATGTTTCCATCAAGTTCTTTCAATGCATATGCTCATGGAATCCTTTCATGGCACCCTTTTATGACATTTGCACATAGCATCCACCCATAGCACCTTTTCATCGCATATGCTCATGGCATCTATTGATCGTATTTTCTAGATACACCTCTTCACACATTTATCAAGCTATTTCCAATAATCTCCCACTTAGATTGATAAATAATAATAAACTAATCTATAGAAAGGCCAGACAATGACAGTGGTGGAGAAAATTATCTAATGGAACCAATACAACCACACCAGATTAAGATTAAAGAAGATAACCAATCTATACAAATGCCAGACAGTGAAAGTAAAGGAAAAAACTGCATAATGGAGCCAATGTCTCTTAATCATGAAGATATATAAGATGAAGAATTTGAAAACATACCGATTATAAAGTAGTAAACTTTACTTTCCATTTCTATTATTTAGTAAAAATATAATAGTTAATGTACATCTATGTATGATTTTAATACCTCGCTTATATTGTTTCATAATAAACAATATCATGTGTAAAATATGTAATGAAACCACTATTTAATGTATTTTTGTTTCCATTTTTTTTATTCACTTTTTACTTCAATTCAATTTGAATTTACAATTTTGTAACTATTGTTATTTTTCTTTCCTGATTAAATATTAGTTTATCAAATTATCTTATATAGTAAATATACATTTATAACATGATCCTTTCCACTAAAATCGTTTATTAAAAAACTTCTCACTTCAAAATCATCTATCAACTTGAAAAATTAAGGCACAATTTTTTCATACATTATTTATAATAAAAACCAATATCGTCGAGCAAAGCTCGACGTACAGATCTAGTGTAAATTAATTTATAAGAGGTATATAAAAAAAATGAGGATATACAAATGTTATGAAATAAAGACAAAATTCATAGAGGGGCCTATTGGTCCTTTGCCACCCCTTTCTTCTGCCCTTAGTTTAATGAAGAGTACGTTTTTGAAATGCAATATGCTGATAATCTTTTCATTTCATAATCTTTATGATTTTTTTAACATCGAATCTTGCATAAAATGTTGTTTTATGAATTATGAATGTGTCTTTTTTGAAAGGTCTGCAGTATGCAACACATGTCGACAAATGTTTTGACTTTATTTGAAAGAATGCTAAACTTATCTTTCAAATCCTTATTATTACATTCTTAATTAACAACTCCAACTATTTTTGTCAGCTTCTAAAAAACAAATTTGAAATTGAGAAACAAAGACAACTGTTTTACAATTTTCAATTCGTGTCAGGAACTCCCGAAAGAAATAAGGGATACCTCTTTGCAAATAATGGTGCTATTTTTTCACTTTCCTGGTCCAGCAATTCCGGTATGTTGGCTTTATTATTATTGAAAAGCAGATCTTACCCACGCTCAAAACTAAGATCGGAAGCTAGTGAAGATCAATGTTTTGAAAACCGACCCGGACATCGAACCGGCGAGGCTACTGGGTCAAGGGTCGGACTGGTCGGACCGGTCGAACCGGTGGATCGAACCGGATGACGTCATCCACTCAAATCTTAGTTAAATATATTAGTTGTTCAGTTTTTTCACAAAATGACTTGTGGCCCAGTGGCAAGGCTCTTGTTTGTTCGGCCCAATGACATGGGTTCGAATCCCATAAACAGCAAATTTTGTTAGAATTTTATGTCATCTAAAAAATCAAACCAAAATTATTAACAAATATAAAACCGGACGGTTTGGTTCGACGGTTTAGCCAAAAACCGGACCGGACCGGCCGGTTCGTTGTGGTTCAGAAACACCCAAAAAACCGGCTCAGTTTGGACCGGACTAGGGTCCGGTTCGCGGTTGAACCGGTCGAACCGGCCGGTCCGGTCCGGTTTTCAAAACATTGGTGAAGATCGATTGAAGGAGAAGTCGTTGTAGACATAGCAATTCTCAATTGTGTTCCCCCGACACGCGGTGATAGAGACAATAGTTTGGTTCGTATGTCCTATCCATTTTTTTTATGGTCTCTTGCAAGGTGGCAGCAACTCTCTCTAGTCTCTACTCTCCATTGACACGAGAAACTAAGTCGTAGCGGCTTCATTCAGCAAAAGATAAAGGAGCAAAAGAAGCAATTGGTTGAATTGTTTTATTCCATACTTGAGAGTTAGAGGCTTAGAGCTTCCTCTCAAACACTTCGCTTAAGGGGGAACGTATCCTCTGCCGCGCGGCACGGGCCGCACTTTTCATACGAGCCGTCCGATCTGATCTGGACGGTTAAATTTTCACGGGCCTATCAATCCGGTATTTTCTAGAGGCCGTCCAGATTAGATCGGACGGTTGGGATGAAAAGTGCGGCCCGTGCCGCGCGGCAGAGGATATGATCCTCGCTTAAGGTGCCAGCCCAATCTTCTTTCTTTTGACCAATAGTGTGTTTGGTCTGGTAACCATTAAATTCTCCTATGAGTAGCTGAGCTAGAGAGCCAAGTCAATTATATACATACCCCAAAAAAGGAACTATTTGCTAAAGAACCCATGTCCCCTGTTGAGAGAACCATTTCACTAGTCACCCATCTCCATCCTGGCATAGATTTAATTTGCCACAATTTCAGGCTTTGCTTTTCTCATTATTTTCATAGCGTAAGCGAACCATATATGAAAGCTTAATCTCCGGATGTTTGATCGCTAAAAAGGCCAAAAACCGATATTGCAATACCATTTAAAAATTTCTATTATTTTTAAAATATTTTCAAAATTCCGAATTATTTTAATATTATTTTTAATTTTTTCGGCTAGAAAACATCTGAGTTAATTAGTTCATGTCTCTGCAAGGTCCAAAGCCCAAAAGTAGGTATTCCCAAGTCCCAAGGCACTTACCTTACCCCTTCTGAAAGCAATATATTATCCTTATTTTCTTATGCCTTTTCATAAAAAATTCGGCCCAATTTTCCTCTTGAATTAATTTTTAAGCGTACATGGTACCTCCATTCTTGTGAAAATGGAGAGGGTTCTGACGCTTAGTAGAATTCAATGGACTGTGATTCTGTGAGCTGAAGAACAAGCGGAGCCCACAGAGAAGGTTGGTACTTTCTCGTAGTAGCACGCATTCCCAATTCCATCTTTTCTTCTCATTGTTTTCCTTCATTTTTTTTTATTTGGATTTTTGTAGAGTCGCATTTGGATAGTTCTTACTTCTTACTAGTTACTACTCTGTAAACGACAACCAAAATATGTACATCAAGCAGTAATTAATTTGTTCTTCTTTGAATGAAATCATAATTTTCTTTTCACTTTCATGACCAAAACTGAAAAAAGTAAAAAAAAAAAAACCCACCCCGTTAATTTCCAAAAAAGAAGGAACAAATGAACTCCTTTTCTGTTTTGCGAAATGCAAAGAGGCGGCAAAAAGTTACATTGATGGATTAAAAAAAAATAATAAATCTCTATTAACCCCTACCAGTACTATTAATTACAAATTACAATTTCTCGACAACAAAATTTTACCAGAATGAAAATAGATTGATTATTGTGAATTTCAGAACCGAAAAGGCTCCACCTACATAGGTTGATTTCTCAATTTCTCAACAATTGAAGTAGCAAGTGGGAAAAAAAAATATCCAAAACGAAAAAAACTACAATCTACCAAATAAGAATTTGAAAGGTCACAATTTTTTTACAAGAACCAAGTAACTAAGTACCACCAATTACAGAGAATCAATTAAGGAACTAAACTAATAACTCAGAGCTCAAAAGCTGGGTAATCGTCGAAATTCCAGAGCATCTGCTGAGTAGACCCTGCAACAGGTCCCTCATTCTCGGCCGGTGCCGCCACCGGCACCTCATCAACCGCTTCGGGCTCAGCGCATCGGCCCCCTTCCATGTACGGCAAGCCGTAGAAGTCCATGTACTTCTCATAAGCCATCAGTTCCTCTGACAGTTCCGTCACCTCTGGACAAGAATCAACCGTTTCAATCTCGACTTTTGGCACGGCGATTGCGGGATTAGAATGTTGAACCAGGAAGCTGTTCAAATTCAAATTAAGTTGGGTCAGTTTCACTTCCCCTTCCCGTGGCTTTTCGTTCGGGGAGACCGGTGGAATCGGGATTTCCTCTTCATTGGGGAAATTGACTTTGGCTTTCTTGCCGCGGATGCGACGTGCCTCACGGTCATATGCACGAGCAGCCTCCTCAGCGGACCCAAAGGTGCCGAGCCATACCCTAACACCTTTTACTGGGTCCCGTATCTCAGCGGCCCATTTGCCCCATGGCCTCTGACGGATGCCCCTATAAAGGTTCTTCCTTTCCCGTTTCTTGGACACTGATTGGAACCGAAAAAGAAAGAAAATTAAGATCATTTCTCAGTACTTAAAACCCATAAATTTCTAACAGATTAGTGCATCAGTTGAGTTGTACTTGTTCCTTTTTAGGTTTGACAGAGAGAAACTGAGACAAAATTAAGAGCGAACCTTTCTCGCGAGGGAAGGTAAGAGAGTCGGAGTCGGAATCGAGGTGGTGCGAATTGGAGGATGTGTCAGCGGGGGCTGCGTCGTCAGGCCACAAATCAGAAGCGGAGAAGCGGCGAATAGTGCGGCCGGGGTTCCTCTGAGGTATGAAATCAGAGATGATAGCGCCTCCACACATGGTAATGGTTAATGGTAATTGTAGCTTTGGCTGATTTTGAGAAATTAAGAGAATGAATGAGTTGGTTCGGTTGAGAAGAGTTGATTTGGAATTGGCGGAAGAAGACGGTGTGCGTTTGAGGTGGTTATATAGGAGCGGTTTAGGCGCGTGGTATTTTGTGTTGGGTCATGGGTGGATATAATCATAATCATAATATATATAATATAATATAATCTGGGAACAAGATAAGGATGGAGGTACAACAAAAGCGCGGTTTATGACATTGACCATGACCACGTATAGTACAGGTATAGATTAGTTGGCAACTCTTTGGGTTCGGCGCCTCTTTTATATACAACAATAATAAAACTAAATTTTAGTTTCAAAATTTTGAGTATGGTTTATATATAGTATGCAGCAGGGATGAAAACGGATCGTACACGGATCGGATAGTGGTCAAATCATATCCACATCCGTATTTTTTTTTCAAATACGAATACAAATACGGATATGCTCGGATACGGATACGATTCGGATGTTAAAAGGATACGAATACAAATCGGATATTGTCGAATACGAATACGAATACGGATATATTTCGGATAATTAATCAAATATCTCTAAATTAACAAATAAATAGAAATAAAACTAAAGTAGCAAAATAATAGTTTCGTTATAATATTTTATCAAAAGCAATATGAAATATGTATAATTAAATTAATAATATTATTATTAACATTAATCATTATTTATCGTCTCTATTAATTGTACCATATAATCCGTAATAACAATTGACTAATTTTCTTAAAAAATAAAAACAATTGTAAAATTCGAAATTTGGTTTGCTATGAGATTTCAATATGGAGATTAGATTGGTTAAATTAGATTTGTCAATTTACAAAAATACCCTCGAAAAAGTCCGCGGTGCATAAAACTCCCTATGCACTATGGTGCATATTAAACTTTCTATATATATATATACATATATATATATATATATATATATACATAAAACAACTATATCACAAAGGGAGAATTCAGATATCCGCTTTGTAAATTTTTTAGGATCCAGATAAATATCCGGATCCGCAACCGTATCCGCATCCATTTGCATTCTCATATTTGCATCCGTATCCGTTTAAAAAGATCCGGATATTAATATCCGGATTCGCTATTTTTCGGATACGGATGAGGATCGGATCGGAGTTTATCCGATCCGTTTTCAACCTGAGTATGGAGGCGTTTGGTTGATGAATTGATGGAGAAATAAATTATGTAGCATAATTTTTTATATCATTTATTATGTCAAGTTATGTAGCCGGTGTTTGATCGTTAAATAAGTACAGTGATGATATAAATCATTATTTTATTATTATTTGTGTTAGTAATCATAATATTATTTGTTAGTTTGAAATAATATTATTTTATTTTTATTCCACTCGTGAGGTCATCTACTTAACTTATACCACCTCTTTTGATGGTATAAGCTCTTTCACCTTATTTCATGTTATGCAAAGGGTGTTTGGTTATATAAATGAGGAATAGATGAGTTATTCCTCTACAGGACTCTAATCATTCCATGGGATTATGAATTTGATAACAAAATAAATAGAAGGGTATAATTCAGAATAATACATATTAGTGATCTGTTTGTCATGAAAGATAAAATAATATTAGACAAAAATTTTGTTTCTCTTTTATTCTTTTTCTCACTTCCATTGTATTCAACATTTTTGTGTTTCTGCATCGTGCTATTTTAGCTAGCGTTCTTTCCAATACAAAATTAAATTTTGATAACAGCCGTGCTATAAATTAGTACGCTATTCAGCATTAGGTAGTATACGAACAGACTCGTCAAAACAGGGAAAAATTATTTAATAAGGCCCAAAATTAATCATAGTACATCTTCTAGTTAAAATTCTAACACTACGCCTTCTTTCTTTAGTTGAGTTTTTCTGATTGATTTGTTTTGATCCAACCCAGTCGAGTTTGGAGTATTTTCTTGGGGAAAAAGTCTAAAATACAATACAAAAAATATATATGTATAGAAAAAGGCTAAAGGGTGGAGAAGTTGAATATGGAGAGTTTCTCGAGTCTCAAGTCAAAGAGGCCCAAACAAATTAAGAATCAGGTGGCGGTCGCCGGTCGCCGCTGTTTTCACTAATCTAGTACTATTAGTCTAGTACTAGGATTGAACATGTACTAACTCCAACAACACAAAATGACAAAAACATGCTTTATATTATTATATATTATATTATATATATATATGATTGTACTTGTACAATGGTCGATCTAAACAACCTTTCTCTGCTGACGTCGCCTCGCCACCAACCAAGTCTTCTAAGTTGTAGCAGACTCTCGTTATTGCCCGAACGTTCTTCTTCTTAATCCAAAAAACTTCCCTAAAATTAACTTACTTTATAATTAATTAATTAATTATAAACCAAGTAAAATTTGAGTGCCAAACTTCGTTACATGAATCCGTTAGTTATTTCATAGTTCAAACTGTAACGAGAAAGAAAGACTGTCAAAATATAAAAAGCACAGTGTAGGCACTTCTTGGGGGGTCTTTGTTAATTAACGGCCACAGTGTAGGTACTCAATTTGTACTTGTACAGGCCACAATTCATTTTGTAATCACGAAGGCAACGTAAGAAATTCTTCCCTTTAGTATTTAAACTATTTACAGTGACGAGTTGAATGTGTATCATGTAATTAAAATTAGTAACACTCTTTCCATGCATGCAACAAGTCTAAGCTTTTCATCCTTTCATCCCTGACCTCAAAAAAAAAAAAACTACCATTCACAAACAAGCCCTTAATTAGCAGCAAAACCCACTCACACACTCGGGTTCAAAGTTTCCCGAATTATTATTGAATTGTGAATTTGTTCGAACATATTTTGTTTCATAATTGCATAAGAAAGTCTTTCGAGATGAATCATAATAATAATAAAATAATTAAAACCCGTCCCGTCAGCTGTTGTCGACCACGACCAACTGTTACCAACTCTATTAGCGTTAGTCAAGTTTAAGAGAGAAGAAGAAGAAGAAGGGGGTCGAGTGTAAGAGAGGAGTGCAGTGAAAGGAGAGAAAGAGTCGATATTTAGAAATGGGCTTTCAGGTCGGCCATGGATACTCGAGGTGGAAGGAGGGAGGGGAAGAGGAGGTGTTCTTGGCTGGGTTGAGACTTGAGAGAGACGATAGAGGAGATCGATGTTGTGTTTGAGTGAGGGAGACGAGATGAAGAAGAGAATTGGAAAGGGCTTTTCTGTGGGATTACGAGCGGAGGAGGAGGAGGAGGGAGAGGAGAAGAGGAAGACGGTGGGAACGAGGAGCCGAGGAGGACAGCGCGACAGAGAGAGAAAAAGGGAGAGGAGACGAGGGATGCGTATCATGTACGTACGGGATCCTCTGTGGTTGCAATAGAGTAGACAAGGACAATTGTTAGTTATTAACAATTAAATACATAGTTATTATTTGTATATTACATTTTAAATTATTTATATATATATTGCATGCCAATATCCGATCATAAATTCATAATTGACAAGAAGTTGATCCATGCGTGTCAGATGGAACTTGGTGCATTATCATTTGCAAATGATCAATTCACGTGCATTAAAAATTGTATCCTTCAATTATTTTTTTTATTGTTGCAAATGAAAAATGTTTTTCTACTAACAATATAATCATAGTTCTGAATTCTGATGCATATTGATGTATGCCTATGTAATATGATGTATATCAATTTAAGTATAAGAAAAATAAAGTGTGATGAGATTGAGCTCGATATGAAAATTTAATCATTTTCAAATTTTTTGCTTACTTTAATAGATCAAGAAATTTTACGGAATAATTTAAATTATTTTCAATCTAAAAAAAAACATAACGCAGCGAAGCTGCGACTGACGTATCTAGTAACATTAAATGGGTGAAACCTTATTTCATATTTCTGAGCAGGGGATTCAATGCCTAATAGAACATGCTCTAATTGTTTAATATTAATTAAATTAACATATTTTTAATGTACAGTACAATTAATTAAAAATTGTAACTCAAACTACAAATGACTTGAACGGCCATTTAGCTAGATCCGTGTATTTATGAGAAATTACTTTCTACATCAATCAAATATCATAAAACATTGATACATACACTTAAAGAACGCTGTTATTTTCCATTTATTCATTCCTTGTTTGGAATCCCCCTCATTGCTGATGGTACAAGTAAGCTAATAAAACTGTCGCGAAGACGACATCACATTTGGGAAGAATTTCCTCTCAAAAATTTTACACCATCATGGCCCGCACCACAAATTTTGTTACCGGAGGACTCTTAACAAATTTAGTTGGTCTTACGGAAGACTTTCTTGTTTTTTATCAGCACAACTTGTCTTGATCTGCACAATTTTGCTACTGCATTCTATTTACTTGTTTTCTGGTCGCTATCGATCTTTTCTTTGTTCTTATCCAAAGAACTTCATAGATAAGGGCACCTCGAATGATGCTGTGGAATTAAAATAGCCAGATATTATTATTATTTTATATTATAAGTACTTCAATTTCAAACCTTGAAATCACTGTAGAAAGAGCTCAAATCAAATCGCAACGGTTGTGTTAGTGTCGATGGATTGAATCTGGGCCCTTCGTCTCTTCGCTTCGTCTGCAGATGCATCTCAACTGCTTCCCTCCCTTTTAGTCCTTACGGCTGGATAGATTGAACAAGGAGCTGGATCGATCTTCACTACGTACACAGTGAAATCTCGGTTTGATGCCAGACTAAAATTGTCGCTGCAATTCATCCTCCGATTGGCTGTCCAGTTCTTCTTCTCTCGCTCTTGGTTGCTGCCTCACCTTCTCTGGTGCGTTCTCTGTGGGTTTTCCTTGCTTTTTGGTTTTTGCTACTGCCGTGCTTTCTTTCTTTTGCTTTGTTTTACCTTGGGTTGTCTAGGGAAAAAATTGGTGATCGTTTTCCCGGTGTTAGGTCTTTCTATTATAATATATATCAGGCGATCCTTTTCAATGCCTGATCGTTATGACATACAATTTAGCAGAAAAAATTGGTTCAATTGCCTAAATTTCTGGTCACGAGTGAATTTTTACACTTTCTTCTTTATTGATAGTCCATTTTCAGTATTTGATTCACTTTTTTTTTTCATTTCAAAAAGTATTTGGATATTACTGTAGATATATTTCCCGATTAGAATAGATAGCAACAGAAATGGGGTTTGATGTTTTTGGTGCTCTTTGACTGTAATGTGTAGTTTGTTTGTATGATAAGAGGACTTGGGATTAACAATAATGAAGGATGTTTTGTAATTCCTGTCAGGAAGTGAATTGTTTTTCTCATGGATAAGAAAGAAGCATCAGTTAATATTCTTCTTCTATAGATATTCTAATTAGATCTCCCTTTCTATTACTATTTTTTATGGATTTAGCTCCTTTTGCAATCGCAGCATCATTTGAGTTATTTAAGTTGTTTTTCTTGATTGAGTACAATTGAATATAGAATTTAAGCAATAATATTGGTACCTTATTTTGTAACAGATTGCAAATCCCTGACTCCATGGGCAAACCATGCCTCATGCATTACTGTATTTAATTTGATCTCACACTTCACTAGGTAATTTTCTTGCTATTTTATTTAAAAATCAATGTGTTGTATTCATACACAGAAAACGAAACATATCTATGGTGTATTCTTTCTGTATTTTGCACCAGATAGGCTCTCAAAGCTATGTGCTTCCAGTGCTTTTGCAAAAAACATCTCCGTGTGTTCTATCCAGTTTTCTTTTCTGTTGGTCTCCTACATTTTCTTTTTTTTCTTTTTTGGTTTTTTCGCTTTTAGAATAAAACTGAGCCCATGGTGGTCAGAGATATTAACAAGATTTTCATGCATTCTCAGTGAAATTTTACAAGGCTCTGTCCCTTTTTAAATTAACTAAATTAGTTTAGGAATCTCACATATTTTTCCTTAATTGACTGAAGGATAAATCTCATTTAAAGGATGTAGTATTGTTTGAGCATGTTTGTTTGCTTGATCCTATGTTTAAAAGATGCTGATTTGGTTTGTGTGGGTGATGAAATATCTGTCCAAAGGCGTGCTTCCAGTTTTGATATTTTTGCTCTTATTATATTTTGATTAGATTTACCGACTTATTATGAAAGAGAGAACTTATGAAGTGGCGTCACATGACGAGTACCGACTTATGAAGTGCATTTGGGCTATCTCTGATCCAATGCTGATATAATCATCGCTGCTTCTTATCAGGTTACTCCCGTCCTCTTCTTTGTAGCTTAATTTTGTTCTCTTCTTTTATCCACAGGCCAAGTGAGATTGTGATTCCTCCTTTCTTTGCTATTGCTTTTGTACAGCTGATGTTGCATGCTAGAACCAAGGATCCATAATGGTATTAGATTCTACACATTGCCATCGACTCGATTTGGGTTAGCTTAATCCTCTTCTATTTTAAGATTCCAAAATCTTTTCCAATTTTTCTTCTCTTTTCTGCACCATCGGTTTTACGAGTTTTGAGAAGTAAAAGAGAACAATTTAATAAGTGCATGAATACTTGAATATAGTACCTTTTGATTCGGTAAAGGATGAATCAGTATGTATTATTTTTTTTATTTCTAGGGTGTGCATTGTTAAGTATGAATGTGCAAATCTTAAAAATTAATTTCTACTATTGTTATTTCTTATTTGTTACTTTTGTGTTGTTCTCCATTGTTATTAATTTCTATATTGATCTATTGTGTCGGTCATGTATTAAGAAATCTTTCTCTTCTATGTCTGAAACAAAAAATGATAGGAATTAGCTGGCCAAACAAAGAGCAAAGACGAGCTAGAGAAATGATCTACAAAGATAAAGAGGAAGTACTAATGTACAAAGTGCACAATCCAGTAGAAAGAGAGAGAGAGAGAGCATAGAACAGAGATGAATTTTATTGTGAGGTGATCTTAATTATTCTCCTTTCATATTTACTGTACTTTATCTTCTTAATACCAAATGCATAAATATTCTGAATTATCTTGAAAAAAAATAAATAAAAGACGAAAGAAGAATCGGGCTATGTGGGAGCTTAGGTTTTGCTTTCCTATGGTTAATACTGATTGTTTTATTGTGGATGGTAATGTTGGAAGCCTACATACAAGAAACTAGCCTGATCTAAACCCTCTTTTCTGAAATATCTAATTTTTAAATATGGTCAGATCGCTGCATCGATTTTAATGGATGACTATACATTGGCTGGTATTCTCTCCGATGAGTACGGTTTCTACGGAAGTTGCTCATTCATTTAACTTTTAGATAGTCGATTCGACTAGCCAGCAGCCCTAGCCTCGCTGGGCAGAACTGAGGCGAGCACATGTATTATTGTCTTTTTTCCCCCTTTCCTTTCTTTCATTTTGCAAGAGTTGTTGTGGCTTTCAACTTTGTCCAATGTATGTGGAAAATATTCATTAAAAAGCATGTCTGTAATTTTCCTGATGATTATCAGATTTTTTGCTAGCAAATCCTGTTATTTCAATTTCAAGACTATTGTTATTGTAATTTATGATTCCCTCTGCATATGTTAACTATGCAATATATTATTCACTAATGAAAAAACAGCAGTAATAATTTATCTATTATCTCTTGCTTTTTCTATTTTGTTGAATTGCAGCGAGAGGACTAAGTGATATTTGGTCTTAGTTCCTTCTTGGTTCTTATAACTTTCAAAGATGTTGATCTAATAAGATATACTTATTTAAAACAAAGGAAGTTATATAAAAATGATAAAAGTAAATGAATTGATGTTCACTGCTATTGCTGTAGTATGCACTAAGCATAGTGTAAAAAAATATTTAGATTGCTTTAGTAGGCCTATTTGTCATCTACGACAACAACAATCATAGAGTAAAAGGAAAAAACACATGATCATAGAACTTTGTGCTATGTAGAATAGATAAAATATTAAATTATAGAGCCAAAAGTTTTAGCTATTTTTCTAAGTAAAATTACTGTCTTTGCATTTTGACTTTTTCCTCTTATTTTCTTATATTTTGATCTCTGAAGGTGATTTTTCTTTTACTTACTATATTTTTCCCTCTTTTTTTGATGCCCCTCTTTCCCTCTCCTTTACTGTCTATCTAGAGGTCATCAAGTTTAGTTTGCCTTCTTCTCCTTGCAGTTCCATAGACTTTTACCAGGTAATATAACAAATTTATGCTCCTTTAAACTTTTGTTTAATTCTGCTTATAGTTGTCAGTCCTGTGTCTTACAGATGAAATAATTCATTTACTTGTACTTATGATTTATTGTAAGCCAGACATTACACCCACAGTTTGTAAGCCAGCCATTACACCTGCTTTAAACAAACAAATTTTTTTCACCCTCTTTCTATTTTTCCTTTTGTCTTTCAGTAACGAAGATGCATCATCGCCTCTTCGCAAAGAGCATGCTCGCAAAAGAAACATTGCACCGCCACCACAACTCCAGACACTATCACCAGCTACAAGCACAACCACACAACACTCCATTGGAGGCACCGGCACAAAACACCAAACAGCATGGTTAAATCTTTCCTTCCTTACTGAAACAAAAAAAAAGATTAGCTCCACCAGAGTTATTTATTCAAATTATGTATTTGTTCATACAGCGGACAATCTGCTCAGTTCATGCCACATACTGGAGATTTCATCTGCTAAAAAAAGACTTTTTTCTACTCTACAGATGCAAAAAGATGGCAGGTATTTAATCGCACATTGCTGTTATCTATCGTGCAGTTCTTCTTCACAATTGCACTCTGACACACATTTGCAGCATGACCCCAAAATCACCAAGACATGCGAAAGAACAAGACGATCATGCCGCACCAGAAAGGTATTTTCGATACAATATGAAAATTTCCAATTGTTTGTTTCTGCTTAGCACAAAAAATAAAAACACACTGCCAATCCTGAATTAACAATCAAGCTTCAACAAATATTCCTCGGTTATCTTCTAACTATTATCTTTCAGCTATACAAACCTGCACAAAAGTAGAAATGACAGATAAATGATTCACTACGATTCTTTACAGTCCTGGGAATTGATGGAGCAGCCATCCAATAGAGAATGCAACATTTTGACTTGTATGTTATCTCTGTATATATAGAAGCATTGTGCCGGTGCTTTTTGTGGTAGATCTAAGGAAAAAAAAAAATTCATGGCCGTCTTGCTAAGTACAAACACACAGCTTTTGTCATGAATTATAGTTGTTCAAATACAGCACATGCCACTGCTCTACAAAAAAAAGGATCGAAATAAGCCCTATGCAATTGAACATCTATGATGGCCTGCTATGTCCATATTTTGTGTTTGTAAACTGATATCTATCTGGCAACTATGTAAGAACAGACGTATAGTTTTAAAAGGACAAAAAAAAAATATCTGACTATGGTGCTACCATAGAACTGTATCTCCAATCAAACAGTTTAGCTTTGAACAACCTAAGAAGAGAATTTCCACCAGCTCCATTCTAGACTTTATATACCTTGAAACAACCTCTAAGTTCCAAAACATGACCCTTCAATGCTCAGGACGCACTGCAAGATATAAATACACACAAAGCTGACACTACCTCTATTACTATCCTAAGAAAGCAAATGGAGCTCGGCTTTCATCGCGCGAAGCGCGATGCAGTAGCTAGTTATTACTTAAAAGTAAATTCTATACAACAGCACAGCACAGAAACGGTAACCATACTGATAAATAGATGTTGAGGGAAGTTGATTAGGGAATGAGAGAATATTTTTCTTTTTTAAAATTATTAACAGCAACTGCCAGCTAGGGGAGACACGTTGGGGTTTACTTGCAAATGTGATAGTATAGATGGAGCATAAATTAGAAAGTTTCGAACTGAAATCACTAAATATTTACGGGGGACTTGGGTGGTTGAAAAAACTACATAGTGTCAGATTTAGACGACAATTTAGATACTGGCAGTTCAGGTCATTGATTACGTACCTACTTAACCAGCCTTGAATGATAGGCTTTTCTGTCGTTTAATTTAGCAATCAAGCTGATGTAACTTGTGGTTTGTGACAGTTATTGGTATATTTGAAATTACAGTACTCGCTATATTAGATATGCACCTAATTCCTAAGCTAATTTCACCTCCTAAGAGTAAAGAGGAGAGTGTGATTGTGAATATTAGGGTCAGAGGAATAAACATGGCAAAGAAAACTGGGCCTTTCTTCTCAATTGCCTTTACTTGCATGTAGCGCGAAGTTCCACTTACTGCAATCCCCTACAATTACATCGCCGAAAAAAAATGTACCAATTAGTTTCAAATCAACCATATAAATTATTCAAAAGCTGTATGTTGAAATATCAAGCTTTTAAAAAGCTCCGTTTTATCGCCGTTTTATTTTAGTTTTAATTCATATTGCACTACCGTTTTATCCGTTTTAACGCCGTTTAATCCGTTTTATTACCGTTTTATCACCGATAAACGCTAAATCACCACCCAACCATCAAACCTCATAAATCGCATTTTATAACCTTGTGAAATATATATATATATAGAGAGAGAGAGAGAGAGAGAGAGTTTTGCTATGGTGAGTTGCATCTCACCAAAGAGTCGGTGAGTTGCGATCAAAACTCCTAAATTTAGTTCAAAATGACCGATCTAAACCGTCCAATATGATCTCCTTATTGAAATCTCCATGCAGACCAAATTTTTGAAATTTTTAAGTATTTTTTTGAAATTTTAGAAAATCGTTAATCTAATTAATTCTGAACTGTTCAAAAACAACAGTTTTTAAAAATCCGAAAAAAATACTTAAAAATCTCAAAAAAATATAAAATTTGGTCTGCATGGATATTTCAATAGAGAGATCACATTGGAAGGTTTGGATCGGTCATTTTAAACTAAATCTAGAAGTTTTGATCGTAACTCACCGATCCTTTGGTGAGTTGCAACTCACCATAGCAAAACTCTATATATATATATATATATATATGGAATTTTGTTGTATGATCTTTCAAAACCAATTCACACGTAATTACTGGCAGAACGTAGAAACTTTCACTTGCTTAGAGGTGTTTTGGTAACTATATATGTTGCTGTTATTAGATTGAATAAAAATGATAACTTACATAGTAGCTAAGCTAACTGTAATTAAGAAGGTCCAAATCGAAGCTCAATTTCCATCTAGAGAAGTTTCTCCAGAGCAAGAGCCATGAAAAGGGATTGAATTGTAGCAAAGAAGCATTGTAAAGTTGTGTTTAGTTTAGTACTTTGGATGGGTACTCAAACTCATCCAACATCGCCCTATTTCAAACTAATAGACAGGCTTCGACCTCATGGTACTTTTCCTGGGCTGTGTCGGTGCTGGGCTCTAATATATACAAAGAGTTTTCTACCGTTTGGGCTTAGACTTGATATAACTTGTGGTTCAGTTTCAGTACAGTGATGAGTGATATGAAAAGTTGGGCCCAAGGTCCACCTCCATCTTAATGGACTCCACTATACAACATAATGTAGTCTACGTATGGTCGAATCGATATCCTCTACAGTGCTGCAAAGGACACCGCTGCTTTCTGTCTGTCCAATACATTTAATATCGGATCGATCTGCACTGTACATTTAATTTGTAATGAAACCATTGCCCTCTGTAGCAATGGGTGCCGACGTACAGTTATTATTAGTTGATCCCAATCTCATCTCAAGCGATAAATGTACCATTATTATCATCATCACCCCATTAAACTATCAGATAATGACAATTTCAACTACTATTAGAGAACGATGGATGTCCCCAAGAGGCTAATAGAAATGTGATCTATTTAGAGTTTGAATAAGATCAATAAATCAATCATAGAATTGAGAAACAATGCATGCATGATGCATCTTTCTTGAAGGGTCCAATACTCCAATCCAATGCATGCATCTTAATGATCATAATTAATAATAATATTCTGGTACCGTCCTACGTGAACTTTGACCGGTCAAACCTGATTAATAACTACCCTAACGAACTACACGGGATCTTCTGTAGCCACGTCCCATCACCCACCGAACCCTCCTACATAGTATTGCAAGTTGCGACATAGGATTCTCCCTTTCTCAGTAATCTCATTCTCAGCTCCTGTTGTACTAGTGCGCTCTCTCTCTCTCTCTCTTCTTTATTGTCCTTTATACACCTTTTTGCAAAGAACAACGCCTAATGCAGACTTCGCTGCTCGCAGCAGTTGGAAGTTGGAACTGCTTCTGCACGCCTTTCAAACATCAGATTTTCTATGGACAGTTTTTTTTTATATAGACGTGATAAGCAGAATAGCTTGCTTGTTTTAATTAAAAAATTTGTCAGCGAAACCCACACATGACGCGTGGGAGTGGTATTCGTATAATAAAATGGTAGTAATCATGAAACCTACAAGAAAGTAAAGTGGATATGTTCTGTGTAGCCGTGTTGGTGCTTAGGGGGGCGCACTCGGGTGTCATCTGTCATTTCTCGCTTTTATTTTGACCAAATGCATCTGCTAGTATGTCCAGATTACGAGGTTCCGGATTTGTGATCGACTTTTTCGTAAAATAACTAACTATATTAGTTCCACATTTATAAAGAGACGACATACAAGAAAAATGTGGCTAACTAATAAGATGATTTTAAGATCCAAATACCCATTCATACTACATCTCTCCTGTTTATGGTATTGTCCCTCCATTGTAAAAACTCTACAAAGAATTTCATACTATGCATTTAAAAATATGATGTGATATGATCAAGCTTTTAAAATGCATTTTTTTTGGTACGATGGTCCGTAGTTGATTTAACAGTGCGGCATTTTTTCGGTGAAAAAACAGTGTGTATATGCGAACATCTGTGTCAAACTCATATGTATTCTTGTGTACAGAACTACTGTACAAGTCCGGAATTCTATATTTTTTTTAATGTGTTGATAATCTAATCTAATATCTAATTATTGCAGAGGGCATATGGACGATTCTGTCTATTCACGATCTTCTCTTTGTACATACTACATAGAGAGGCAGTGTTATTTGGTACATAGAGGGTGTGTTTGGATAGGTCGGGAATAGAGAATAGGAATAAGAAATTTCGGTTTGCGTGCTTATTCTTATTCTTGTGCAAAACAAACGGTATAAGAATAAGGAATTTAGGCCCTTATTCCTATACTAACAAAACCATGGTATAAGAATAAGGAATATGGACAAGCACGCAAATCGAAATTCCTTATTCTTATACCCTATTCACGGCTTATTCCGTTGCATCCAAACACACCCAGAGAGAATTGTTTTGATACACGAGGCATATAAATTTATACAATTGAGGAATGAATAATTCAATATACATATACTTCATTAAATTCTAGTGGTACAGCAATGATATACACATTTCTAGTGGTACACATCATTAAAGTCTTTCGGCTCTCCATTTTTTCTCCGTTAAACGAAATTTTTTTGCCGAAATAACGGCGTTATTTCGAAAATGACGGGTTACGCATTTTTCTGGTTTGAAACTGTAACGTTGGTGCGTTTTTGTCCGAAAAACCGACATTTTTTTGGTTTAAAAGCTTAGATATGATGTATATTGTATTGTTTTCTTGACAACATTATGAGTTGATTCATTGTATGCTAATACAGAAATTGTGAAACATAAATTATATGTATGCAGCATAACTTGACTAATTATACCAGACTAAAATATCACTGTCATAAAATATAATTGATCCGTTGTCATGACTGATTATCGGATCAAGACATCGTAAAAGATAACATCACTGATATACATTGCCAGATTTACAACTCTAATTTTTTAACATTTTTTCCTTAAATGTTTTCAAGGTTCAAATATGTAATCCCTCAATAAATTTCTTTTATTGCGAACATAATTATCATGCATTATGCCTGCAGTTTCTTCCAAATCATATCTTCACATATGAAGATTTAATTATTGGAATTTGCAACTGCAAGTAACTATACTTTTTACCTCACAAATGGTTTCTTTTCGCATTGGGTAGTAGTCTGGACATGAGCGAACGTGTTTCAAACAAAAAAACAAAAAAGACATGAGCGAAGAGCGAACCAGTATCTTCGCGCAAAACTGTGACCGTTCCAAAACTAATTAACGCCTCTGCTGCGGCCTGTGGACCTAAACGCCAACAAGGTTTCCTATGGCATCGAATCCAGGACAATGACATCTCCAATTTTAGTGACCCATAAATATGTACACCTCATAAAAACCGGGGTTGATAAAGTGCGATTAAGCTTTTGAGCAATCAAGCAATCAAATTTTAAAATGAAAAAGACACTCTGACCAAAAAAAAGAAAAACAAGCCTCTGAACTAATTCACGCGTCTCCTCCAATCCCCTCCTCTCCCCTCCCCTCTTTCCCGTCTCTTCTCTTCCCCACCTCTTCCCTTCTCACACCTCTCTCTCATCTCGTTCCCGTGACATATTTTTCCTTTTAGCACTCTCCTTCTCCTCCGTAGTCTCTCCTTCCTCTCTCCAAGGTTGCAAGCACTTTATTTTTCTGCACTGTTTTTTTAATATACTTCCTTGTCAACTATAAATACTTCCTTAGTGCAAAATAAATACTCATTTATGGTGTATAATAATGTAACATTACAATATACTTCCTTAGTAGAAAATAAATACTCCCTTATTAATTACAAAATAAATACTCTCTTAGTATAGGAAAAAAAATTCGTTTATGACATAGAACGACTTTATTAGGTACTCCTATATTATATACTTATTAGTTACTATGTTATAGATATATTTTTACTCCCTTAAAGTTATTAATTACTCCCTAAATAAACTACGCATTTAAATCTATTGCTTACTCCCTTATACATATTATTTACTTCCTTATGCACATTATTTATTCTCTTTTTCAATATTAGTTACTCCATTAAATGAAAATACATATTTATACAATAGATAATGAGAATACCTATTGTGCACCATGATGCATAGAGCCTTCTGTGCATCGTGGCCGTTTTGGTCGGTCGTTTTGCAAATCGACAAATCTAATTTAACCAATCTTATCTATATATTAAAATCTAATGGTAGACAAAATTTTACATTTTTTTAAATTTTTTTACTATTTTTTATAAATTTTTTAAACCTTGTCATTTTTGGATACAAATTAGTAGGAAGAATATTCCAAAAATGGCAAGTTTTAAAAAATTCATAAAAAATAGTAAAAATTTTCAAAAAAATATAAAATTTTTTCTACCATGAGATTTCAATATATAGATAAGATTGGTTAAATTAGATTTATCAATTTACGAAAGGACCGACCAAAACGATCACGATGCACAGAAGCTTCTATGCATCATGGTGCATAATAGATATTCTCATAGATAATTACATACTCTCTTACTAGATATTCTCTTAAAATATATTAGTTACTCCCTTATATATAGAGAGAATATCTAATGTGAACCATGATGCATAGAGGGCTCCGTGCACCATGACCGTTTAAAAGGTGATTTTGTAAATTGATAAATTTAAATTAACCAATCCAATCTATATATTGAAATCTCATAGCAAAAAAAATTATAATTTTTAAAAATTTTTTACTATTTTTTTTCGAATTTTTTAAAGGTTGCCATTTTTTGCTACAAATTAGTGTGTATTTATAGCAAAAATTGACAAGTTTTAAAAAATTCAAAAAAATAGTAAAAAATTTTAAAAATTATAAAATTTTATTTTCTATGAGATTTCAATATATAGATTGGATTGGTTTTTTTTTTAAGATAAATTGGGGATCTAATAGATTGAATTGGTTCATTTAGATTTGTCAATGTGTAAAATCACCGATCAAACGATCAAAGTGTACGGCCCCCTCTATGCATCATGGTTTACAATAGATATTCTCTCTATATATATAGTAGATAATTAGTTTGATTATATATTATATATAATTAGTTACTCCCTTACACTCATTATTTACTCCCTTGAGGTTATTTAGTTACTTCCAATAGCAGAACCAGATCTAAATATCTTTTCTCTTCTTAACCATCTCGATCTCTATTTCTTTCTTCCTATACTAGATCTGTTTGCCTTTCTTCTCCCTCTCTACTCGCAAGGTAAGTACCTAATCGGCATGGCGAACATGATGACCGAAGTTAACTCTAGTTCGGTGGAGAAAAGGAGACAGATAGAATTAGAATAAAGGAGATTAGAAAGGGAAGGAAAAGGAGAGGGAGAGAGATGGCAGTGGGGGCGCACGGAGGAGAGAAGGAGAGGCACGCAAGAGGACAACAACCATGGAGGAGAGAATCACGCAAGTGGACAAGAGGCGTGGGGTGAAGGAGAGAGGAAAAGAGAGAGTGCCCAGCGTAAAAGGAAGATGGAAAAAAATAAGGTGCATATGGGTTGAAAGGGGAAGAGAAAAAGAAATTATCGTGCACAAGGTGAAGGGAGAGGGGAAAAATGAGAGGACGTTGATTGTTTGATTGCTTAAAGGAATGATTGCGTAAAGTAATCCTCCTTAAAAATTGGTCAGTCATAATCTTCTTTATAAAAAATAACAGCAATTTATGATCATTTGGATCACGCAATGAGAATAAAATTAATATTACTTAATCATAATAATTTACTTATTCCTAGATGGTTGAGAATAATTTTTTTAGATTAATTGTATTGTTTTTAAGTGATCTTCCATCCGTAATACGTTTGTAATCCGAATGCATTTGATCATTATTTTTATGGATTAAAATTTTATTCTAATTTTTTTTTAATCTGTCAGCATTTAAAAGTGATCCAAACGCACCGACATTAAAATTTAATTATGGATTGAGAACCAGTTATAACACTCTTAATAAAAAAAAAAGATTCATTCTAAACAATCTAAGATGAATTTTTTTATTCTGAATAACTAATTATACTTTTATTCTCATACAATCCAAACACACCAAAAAACTAGAAATATTTTACTTATGAATAATCGAAATTACTTGAACAACCATCTAAACAACCATCTAGAGATTCCATCATCCCTATCATCTTCTAGCGATGCGTTTAATTTTTTCATTTTCAGAAACTTGATCAGCGTCATCATTAACTAACCATTGCCATTTTTGTCCTCAATTCATCATTGGTTACCCATTCAATGCCTACATACCTCCTCCCTTGTTGCCCCCCTGTTGGAGTTGTGTCCTAGAAGTCAATATTTAATGACTTAATTTCTTAGTTTATGTTATTGATGATATTTAATCATTTGTTCCTAGAGTTTATTACTGACAGATCATTCAGGTTGAGGATCTGAATTGTAGATCTCTGTGGATCATTCATTAGAATGACAGTAATAAATCTAAATCGTCCGTAATCTTGATAATTAACAAGAAACATTAATTATCATAAAAGATTAGTATGCAAGTTAAGTGATGATTAAGTTCTACAAATCATAGGTAAGGAGTTACCAACTTAATTGTATATGTGTATGTTATTAGAACATAGTACAGGACATGACCCAATGAAATAAACATATGAATTGTGTTATGTGTCATTGTTTATTTCATATGAGTTTGATTCTAAGTTTGAGATGGTTCAACTTTTCCACATGAGAATAGGTTCAATAAATATCGTCTACCGTTGATTCCTGATAAGGGCTGCTATACGGACTTTATTTATGTTCTCTTGAATTGTGCGGGAAAAAGTTGTTCATCAAGAAAACCGTATGTCCCTCATTAATTCACTTAGTGAGTGATGATATCTGTTTGGGCCCCTTGATGGAGTTAGATTGTTTGGCCAACTTGTACAATCAACTCTAGATCAAGAAATGTATAATCTGCAAGAATAACACATTCCTATCTTGGATTATATAGTGATATCATGTGACATAAGAATCAGACAAGGAGATACTTTTATTTCTTATGCAGGATTGAGAGATTGTAGCAGTACATTATTTATGCGAATTGGGAATCATAACGTGTTGCTAGATACCGCTTATGATTATTGAAATTAAATAGCGATTTAATTCCATGGCCAATGTAGCGTAAATCCTCAAAGGGTCACACAAATAGGACTTTAATCACACAGTGCATTATTTATTTATTCGCAGCAGTGTATTGCGAAAATATGATAAGTTGATTAATTAATTATATACCGTTGCGAACCGTTATAATTAATTAAATCAAGGAGATCATATAGAAATAAATTAATGTATTAACTAATCCCAAAATAATTATTAATAAGTTAATAATTAATTTTGTTCAACACAATTTAATTATAGGAATTAAATAGAGCTTATGGACCTTTATTTAATTAGTAAATTAAAGGCCCGGTTTGAGTACAAGAGAAATGTCCATTAATTAATTGAATTAGTGGACATTTAACACACCACAAAATGAGCTTGATAGCCCATATAGTGGCTGCCCTAATAGGGATAAAAAGGTCCCTAAAGTTTGTGGAGTGGTTGGTCTATAAAAGGAGGTCATTTGGAGAGAAAAACCCTAGCCACCATAGCCTTTTCTCTCTCTCTTCCTCCTAGAACGAAAATTAGAGAGAAAATTTCAGAATTTTCATCTCTTTCTCTTACTCTTTTCCACCTCATCTAGCTCATGTGTTGAGATTTCTCCCTTCTCCATTAATTAAATTAATTAATTGACAAAGGTAGAAGAGAGAAAATCTTGGGGATTAGTTGCTCTCCTCTTCCTTGCTAGCACAAGTTGAAAGAGGAGGTGATTAAACTTCTTGGTGGACTCGAGGTGGCCGTCGACGGAGGAGAAGGCGAAGGAGAGCACGCCATCAACTCCCATGCATTGGTCGAGCCTCGCGGATACGATTCCGCGAGAGGTAATCGATTCCTTCCCTTTTCTCATGTGTGTGTTGATTGCTTAGCAAGATTCTTTGTGCTTGATGTTTAATTAAGTTAATTAGTAACTAAAATTGAAAATTGAGTACTTTCTAACACTCCCCCACAAAGATAATTAGTATACATCCAGAGCGTCTTTTTTGAAACATACACATTTTTTTCTAGGACAATTAATCTTTTTTTTTGGACAATAAATTTTTTCCAGGACCATTACTATTTTTTACCAATACAATTAGTATACAAAACAAGGACAATTAAAATTTATCCAAACAATAATACTAAAAATGTATTGAAAAATAATACTAACTGTCCTGAAAACTAGGACAATTAATTACAAAATAAAGACAATTAGTATACAAAACTAGAATAATTAATATTTTACTTGAATAATAATACTAACTATATTGAGAAATAATACTAATTGTCCTGAAACTAGAACAATTAGCATACATAACTAGGACAATTAGTGTATAAAAAATAATAATTGTCATAATTATGAGGTGAGGGGAAGAAGAGAAGCATAGGTGCTAGGAGATTCTAGAAACTGAAAGGATGAGAAAAGAGAAAACACACGCTAGAAAAGTATTTCAGAAATAGAAAGAGAGAAAATGCATCCTCAGAGGATGATAGAGATGATCGTTATCAGGCCGATAAATTATTATGTAGTTAAAAGATTTATGATACCTCTGACAATCTGACTTTATATTTATGGTGCTCATTCTCATCCTCTTTTTCAGTTGTCATTTTTAGAAATAAAATATTAAGAGTTCAACACAACCAATTATTTTTTAAATAACAGGAAGAATCTTGTTGAACAATTATCCCTCTTTCCTTTTGTATCTGTATGAATGGTTTTTTTTTTACTATTTAATTAGAAGATATGAAGGAACATTTATCAAGATTTCGTCCATAGGAAGTAAGTTTTCTCTGTCATTAATGAACAAACTTTGAACTAAAAAAATTCTCGAGCCGCTGTCAGGAATAGGTTCTCATGTTTTATATTTTTTTCTGAACCTTTTTACTTAAGAGACGCCTTCAGTAACTCAGGAATGGAGAGCTATGTTTTGAGTTCACCCAAATATTAACGAAAAACTTCCAATTTATCTGCCTTTGAAAGTTATGCAATATGCATTATCCAAACAGGGGAAAAAAACAAAGAAATGGGGCCCAAACCCAAACCCAAAGAGTTGTTTATAATGTTTTCGGAAAGGAGTAATGGAGCAGGACCATCAATGCGTTACCTGTGAACGGTGAATGTGTATTTTGGCAACCAATAGGGATTGAACAAGTAATTTAGTACCTTCCCAGTTCTCATGTGACTACTTCTGACAAAAGGCATTACTAGGATTGAAATTTTGTAGAATAACCCTTTTAAAACATTTTATTCTTTTTCAGTGTCTTCTTTTTCCCGCCTCTACATGGCAATGGCAAAACGTGTAATAAAAACTTAAAAGCTCTTCCTCCCATAAAAAAATACTGCCTGTTGTTCTTATTTTGTTAGCAACTTAGGATTATAACATTGTATTTTAGCATAAAATTTATTAAGTCCCCAATGATTACGGCGGGAATATCTTATACACGATTCTGGTTTTTGTCTAAATCATCAGCTTCAAACTTGTCAAGATCATGTTTTATTTAGATAGTTGTATAAAAATATCAAAATTTTTGTGGGTTTTGTTTAAAATGTACATCAATAAATTCTATCTTTTTTTTTTTTTTTGATGAATGAACCAATAAATTCTATTCTATATAAATATATTAATTGTTTTTACACAGTATATCCTCTAAATTCCCTCCAATTAAATCAAGCCTGCTGCAACAGAGCCACCAAAAAATTAGGCCTCTATAAATAGAAGCCTCTCTTTTCCCTCCACTTCTCAAGGGAGCCACAGAGAGAAAGAGAGCTCGTTCACAGTTCACTTCACACTTGGCACGAACTAATGGCCGCCTCCAGTGCCTCCTCCTCCCTCTTCTCTCTTTTCTTTCTCTCTCTGCTTCTCACCATGGCCATGGCATCTCCAGGCCACAAAGCGCACTCCACACGCAGCGCACACTCCAATCATGGCCCCGCCTCTCACAACTACAGAGATGCTCTCTCTAAATCCATCCTCTTCTTTGAGGGTCAAAGGTCTGGCAAGCTCCCCTCCAGTCAAAGGATGAAATGGAGAGGAGACTCCGGCCTCTCCGATGGCTCAGCCATGAATGTACTCTCTCTCTCTCTCTCTCTCTCTCTCTCTCTCTTTCATGTTGCTTTGGCTAGAACTTAAGTAGTTTTAAACAAGTTTTAAAAGAAGAGTGTTTAGCTTAGTATTGCTGTACTTGTTAAGGAAATGACTGTTCAAAAGAAAATAGTCCGCCCACATTTCTATAAGGTTGAAAGAAAAACAATGCTTCCCTAAATATAGTCTCGTTTTTCGACAATGTACTTCTTAAATATATATATATATCGTACCAGTACAACCAGGAAAAGTTTCAGCCGTCGAAAAATACCATTTACAAGTCGGAAACTGTTTCAAGTTAAGTGATTTTGTATTATTAATTTTCTTGACCCCACTCATCCACTTTAACAGAGACAATGTTGGGTCATACTCATATAATGTACCAAGTCAAAAAATGATTATAATTTCATTATCCTGATAAAAAGATGAAATTTGGGTTAAATATTATTTTCTGTTTTAATTGTACATGCTGCAATTGATTGATTATGATTATGATTATGATTATGCAGGTGGATTTAGTGGGAGGGTACTATGATGCTGGGGACAATGTGAAATTCGGGTTTCCCATGGCATTCACCACAACCATGCTGTCTTGGAGTGTCATAGAATTCGGTGGGTTGATGAAAGCAGAGTTGGAGAATGCAAAGGAGGCCATCAGATGGGGCACTGATTATCTCCTCAAAGCCACCTCACATCCTGATACCATTTATGTTCAGGTCTGCTTCTTTTTCTTCCCTTTTCTTACATATAATCCTTTAAAATAACAATGGGCCACAAAAGAACAATCATCAATTTTTGTCATCAATATAACTATAATTTTCTTTTAAAACTATATAATAATTTCTCGTTTTCCTTTTTCGAATGTCGGTTTCTGGAAGGTACATAATATCGTTATGCTTATTTACACAGTGCAAATGCTTTACTTTTCTGGGAATTGAGGTGTTCTGTAATATTATTTTGTGTGGCTGCCTGGACTGTACCCTTTTTATTGATATTGCATTACTCCAAACTGCCAAACATTGTTACTCTGTTTAGTTGAATAAGAAAAAAAAAAGATAATAAAAAGGATTGTTAATGCTGTTACAAACATGCTTATACTACATGTCAAACTAACCTTTCTATTTTGTCATCTGCAACTCTGGCTACCGCTTCACATTCTCATATTATGTCATTTGTTTTACTGGTAAAAAAGGCAGTAACTTGAGTTTAGTACAACCACAGTATACTTATAAATCTTATACCAGTACAATTAAATTAACTAAAATGTCACAATGCATGTAGCACAATCAAGTGGTTAACTAGATCCATAACCAACACCATAGTGAAATATAATCCAGTTCTAAATTTTCAATTTACAGGTAGGGGATCCAAACAAGGACCATGCCTGTTGGGAGAGGCCAGAGGACATGGACACACCAAGGAATGTACTGAAGATAGACGCAGAAAATCCAGGCACTGAGGTGGCAGCTGAAACATCAGCAGCCCTTGCGGCGGCTTCAGTTGTGTTTAGAACCTGTGACCCCGCCTACTCCAAGCGCCTGCTTGATTCAGCCATTAGGGTACCACAATTTGGTTCTCTTAATTTAATTTTGCTGCAGCTTTTCATCATTCATAAAGAATATTTATGGGCCTATTCAGGCATGTTTGGTAGGAGGAATAAACTTCTTTAAGCTGAGGAATAGCTTAACAAATAAGAGGGGTTTAAGCTTTTTTAAGAAGGAAGAACTTATACCACCATAATTGGTGGAATAACTTCTTCCACGGTAGATTTGTTATGGATTAGTCTCGAATTTCGAATAATTTATCATTAATTTTTATTATTAATTATAATTAATATATTAATGTAATATTATAATATTTTTAGTCACAATAATAAAAAAATAAATAATGTATTAATTTCAATATAGGAAATATTACTATTTTAACATTTTAATTATAATTATCATCAATATTATAATTAGTATAACAAATATTTAATAATATATTAATTTATATAGTACTAATAATAATAATAATAATAATAATACTATTATTATTATATTTTATTTATCATATAATTTTCATTATCATTGATGAAATTATTGTTATTGATATTATTATTATATTAATTATTGTTATCATTAGTATTATGACAACCTCTAAGCATGAAGAATAAAAATTATAATAATTAAATTAATTATTATAATTATAATTATAATTATTAATTTAATTATTATAATTATAATTATAATTATTAATTTAATTATTATAATTATAATTATCATTGATATATTACGAATAAAAATATTTTATATAATAATAATTATTAGTAATATTATTATTAATGTTTGTAAACTAATGACAGTAATTAATATTATAATAATTACTACATATCTAACTTCATATTTTTATATTCTTATTCCTTCAATTCACATAACCAAACAATCATGACATAACTTGACATAAGTTCTTCCTCCTCAACTTATTCCTCTTAAGTTATTCCTTTACCAAACGCCACCTTCAAGTTTAAAATCATGTAATTGAAAATGCAATCTTGTTATTGGAGAACATGAGAATCTAAATGTTGCTTACAAATTTCTGGTAATTTATTTTTGTCATAAGCATGTTATTCAATGCATTATACTTCACTCGCTAAATTATTATGGTCTTCTGCATACATAAAACAGGTGTTCCAGTTTGCTGACAAACACAGAGGATCATACAGTAATGGGCTCAGAAACTTTGTGTGCCCCTTCTACTGCTCTTACTCTGGCTACCAGGTCCCACTTTTCTTCCCCATTCTCCCATTGGTCCTCTTAATCTCACGATCTTGTTCTGTTCTAATTTGATGCTGATCCTTTTTTTTTTTTTATATATCTGGGTCCTTTTTCCAGGATGAATTGCTATGGGCCGCTGCATGGCTACACAGAGCGACCAAAAACCCTAGCTTTCTCAGCTACATAACGGTCAATGGTCAAACCCTCGGGGCTGATGAGTCAGACAACACTTTTAGCTGGGACAACAAGCATGTCGGTGCCAGAGTGCTCCTCTCCAAAGTCTGCTTCTGGGCCCTCTACCTTCCTTTTTCTTTTACTTTCATTTTATTTTTTATTATCCTTTCCTTGCTGTTTGGACCCTTTTTTCTTTGGTTCAGTGCTTGTGCTCAGTGTAGGATTCTGTTTTATTTTTTACTTACATGTGCTTGCTTTATCTTTTGCTTTACACCAACTTGTTTGTTACTAAAGGCTGCTAACAAAGCATTTTAGCACAGAGTTGGAATACTTGAACAAAAAAAAATCTGTTACATGCTAACTTGATTAATTTACTATATATAATCCAATTAAAGGCTTTATAGTGATTCAATGATACGAAGTTTGCTTAGATGTATAAATTTTGCTTGTGTAGGCATTTTTGGTGCAAAATGTGGGGCCTCTGCATGAGTACAAGGGCCATGCTGACAATTTTATGTGCTCGTTGATACCCGGGACCTCTTCTTCTCAGACGCAATACACACCAGGTCTAAATTAAACATTGGTTTAACTCCAGAGATTTTGAACTTGTAATTGAATCACAGATGGAATTCTAATTCCTATTATTGTTCTTCTTAGGAGGGCTCTTGTTTAAGATGAGCGACAGCAACATGCAGTATGTAACCTCGACATCATTTCTCCTGCTCACCTATGCCAAGTACCTGACTTTCTCCAATCAGGTTGTGACATGTGGTGGTGTCACTGTCACACCTCAGAAGCTTCGTGCTGTTGCCAAGCGACAGGTAACCTATAGCTGCAGTCATACATGGCATTGCATGTATCTTTCAGTTGCAGTAGGTAAACAAAATTAAGAGGAGGTTGATTAACTTGTCACATATTAGAATTTATAGGAATACTTTGGAACTAACTGTGCTTGAAAAAGTTAAATTGTAAATCTGTCTGCATATGTAGTGGTAAATTTGTTGAAAAAGACATGCAGGAGCTGGACCTGGACAGCTATTTTGCAAGTCAATCAGAAGAGCATTCGACTGTTAAGATTAAATATTTTAGATTTTTAGTACTTGGTAACGGAAATCAGTAGAATCGCATGTGGCCTAGTGGCTCAGTGGTAAGAGCACTAGACTGGCCTCTGAGAGGTCAAGGATTCAAGTCCCGCATGCATTTTTAATTTCAGAAAAAATTAGATGGCAAAGACCTCCCTCTTTCTTCAAAAAAAAAAAATCGGTAGAATCTTTCTATTCAAAGCACAGACAAACGTATATTTCCCAACACACTAATTTAGTAAATGCAATTTCTTCTATATATGTTTAGGTGGACTATTTGCTAGGAGACAACCCAATGGGCATGTCATACATGGTCGGGTACGGGTCGAAATTTCCAGAGAGAATCCACCACCGTGGCTCGTCTCTGCCTTCAGTATCATCCCACCCAGCGAAGATCAGCTGTTCATCTGGGTTCTCTGCACTATACTCCGGTGGACCGAACCCTAACATGTTAGTTGGGGCTGTAATCGGAGGACCTGATGCCCAGGACAGGTTCAATGACCAAAGGAATGACTATGAGCACTCTGAGCCTGCCACTTATATCAATGCACCGCTTGTTGGCGCGCTTGCCTATTTGGCGCACTCCTACGGCCAAATTTGAATGCCTGCAGGTTATCTTAGTTAACTTGTTGGTACCTAATTAATTAAGTGTTGTAGGGTTAGTATCTTTGAGAGTTGTGCTAAAGGACCCCGGTGCTGCTAAGGAGGGCACATGTGGGTGTTACTTAGCAACTCTTGTGAGATTATTGTCATGATTTGCATGGGTAGTGTTTCATGTTTGGTTAAGTGTGTATGGAGATGGGGGTATTCTGACCCTTTGTGCTGGTTTCAATGTTATGAAGCTGTATTTTGTCGTCTCTAATTAACTAGTATTATTATTATCCAAATTAACCCTGAATCTTTACTTCTTTCAATGCATCTCTGGCACAATAATATTGCTTAAATGTATTATTTCTTTTGAAATTCAGAGAGAGCAGTGTCAGTGCCTAAAGACGCAGATTATTTTTTTACTGCAACCCCCAGTATTGAAATTTCATAGTTTACAGAATTTATTAAGTTATACAAATGGTCTTAAAAATTGTCAAGGGTGTTATTTTTTTTATTTATTTAACTTAAGAGGTTTTAAATTTAAATTATTTCGAATTAGTTCTATTCTTATAAACCGTTAGAAAACTAGGTAGAAGTGCACATCAATGCTAGTGTTCATTTAATATTCAATAGAGGTATTTACCATAATGAAATGAAATTTATATTATTAATAGAACTTATAATTTATTAATTTATTTAGAATGGCCACAACATCTATGCTAGTGTTTATTTAACTGATATTTGTTATCATAGATAATTATTAGAGTATTTATGTCATTTATGTTACTTGTACCACAACAACTACACTAGTGTAATGCTAAAATAATATCACAATAAAAAATGAAAATATTGTTCTTTTCGTGGAATGATTAATTTGATACAAATTAGAAATATAAAGACAAGGATGTAAGTGTCTGAGGGAGCAATTCCGTTATTTACTTAAAAACTGTTAAAAACAGAGTACCTACAAAATAACTTTTCTATAAAAAGGAATGGGAAATCAATCGTGAATAGAATCCAGATCCTGTGCCGCGTGGCACAACGTGTAGCGCAGCACAGGACCGTCCGATCAAATCTGGATGGATAAGGGAGCCCCGTGCATGTAACCAGATTGTAAGGCCCGAAAAAAGTAAACCGTCGAGATCTGATCGGACGGCCCGGATCCTGCGCTACACGCTGTGCCGCGCGACACAGGATCCGGATCCATCGTGAATATTAGAAGCAATATTCAAGTCAATGATGAACGTCTTATCATTTCGTTACTGTGCCTTTTTTTTTTTTTTTTCTTTCGAAGGAGCGTACCATTGACCGCGCTAGAATTGTACGAAAAGTGATTTTAGAATTAATCATTTGTATGATTCCCTGTGAATGACAATGCAATACTCTCCTCTAGCTAATTATCAGTAAAATGCAACTTTTATAAAAGATAGTAAGACTAATATTTTTGTTATAAATTTTTTTAAAATAACATTAAAATTTTTTGTTATGAAAATTTGAAACAATAAAATTAATACTTTTAAAGGTGATTCTATGGTGCATTAAAAACCGGACTTTAATCTTAATTGCTCATTTGTGTTGATAATTTGAAAATTGAAAAGAACGATATTTGGATTTAAGCACCATTAAAAAGTTCAGTTCACTACATAATTTGTCTCCTTTTTATTACCAAATCGAAACGGAATCTGTTTTTCGGAATGCATGTTTAGCAGTTTCAAGAATTGCAACTTTTTTTTAAAAAAAAAAAGTGTGAAATAAGAAAGCCGATCTAAAAGCAAGCGATCATGATCTCCATTTTTTCCTCAAAAAAAAGCAAGCGATCATAAGTACTTTTTTCTTTTTGTTTTACTCGAACATTCAGAATACGGTGCCACAAAGCTGAGGCAACACAAAGAATGCATTCAGTACTAAATACTAAAAAAATAGTTAGATACGTAAAAAATTAGAACCATAAAGAATAAAAGTTTGAGGACTGAAGCCACACAAGGAAACCGCTAATTAAGATCAGGCATGCGGTATGATTTCTCTAAATAATAATGATTATATAGGATATTGAATGGGCCAAAATCATGACATTGATATATACATGACAGAAGTGCTTTCCACAAACTAACAGAATCTGAATCTGAATCGGAGAAAGTGATAGGATGCAAAAAAAATCAATTAACTGAATAGGAATCTGGCAACAAAAAACATAATAATATCAATATAAAATGTGGTCCTGGCATGTGGTACCAATATATATTACCTTACCGGTCAGCTTTTCCAGGCACTCGCATGCAGCGCTGACACCATCCTACTGTGTTTTGTAGCATCTAATGTAACATGTGACTATGTAAGGTTTTGAGTGGAGCCACCATAAAAAATAAAAAATAAAAAACTTTCATTGACGGCCGCTGAAAGGATATTACAATCGACAATGCAATTATTTCACGACAGCAAATTGAAATAGAGATGGGTGGGTTTCTCTCTTTCTAATTCCATTAGTCTAATTGAGTTTCTTATTCATAGGTAAATTCTCCAAAAATGAGAAATAAGAATAAGCCTTTTAATAGTTTATTTGAAATTGTTGTTGGGTGTTTAGTTTAGACTTGAATAAGTTTGTTTTGAACAAGGGCTTATTTGATGAGTTGCAGACACACCCATTTTGAAAATAATATTTTTCATAATATTTTTTATGATAAATGGAATGAAACATCTAATTATTAAAATTATTTGAATATCCACCAGCCGGATTTTAATCAATGACTTTCACTTGCATTATTCTTTACTACTATACTAAGTATTAGTTTTAGAGAACAATATTAAATTATAAATATATTATATGCAATATATTATGCTAAGTTTCGTGCAACAGATTTGAGAATTAATCAATTATTGATCGAACAATTTGATATTTCAATGAGAAATACTAGAGTTCAATATATTGGACGGATGAGGTCCGTTCAATATATTGGACGGATGAGGATCGTTTCCACGTTTTTAAATTTCAAATGACCGATCCGAACCGTTCAATATATTTTCTATTTTGAAAACTTATAAGAAACCAATTTTTACATTTTTTTGAATTTTTTTTACTATTTTTTGGTATTTTAGAAAATCGTTTATTAAAGAACTCGAACGCAATTAAATTTGTTTGCACTTGTAGTTTATATTTTGGCTATATAATATTACTTTTCGAAACAATCACAAATACACCTATATAATTTTATAATTTTGACAAATTACGTACATAAATTGATATATTGTGACGACGAATTAAATATGGGATATTATATTTACTCCTCACGTTCTTATCCGATCCAGTAACTTCTAACTGCCTCTCGTCAGCTTTTTAATATAACCAAATGTTGAAGTACACACCATTAAACATCTTTATATAATATATCAAGTAATACTAGAATCAAACATGTAACATGTTTAACTACTTGTTTCTGTCGAACTCTCAAATCTCAAAATGCAAATGATCTTTCCAAACCACTTATCATGTTCTTCACATTAAAATCTTACTAGATTTCAAGTTTTATATATTTTCAAATTTTTATTTTTTTTAATCACTCGATCAAAAGATTATAAATATCCAATGACAACGATTTTCTAAACACTTTTAAAAGCAGTAAAAAAAAATCTAAACAAAATATAAAAGTTTCTCTCCGCCAAAATTTCAATGCGAAAAATGTAACAAACGATTTAGGTTGATCATCTGTAAGTCAAGAATTGATATCTAATGATATTTAACAGTCTCACTACTGTTAATTAAACTCATTGGACAAAATATATTCAAGTGTTATATTGTAAAAAAAAAATGCATCGGAAAATTATTAAGACGAGTTAGAAAGCCCAAAATGTCAAAAGCACACAATATAAGCTGACTCCTATTTTTAGGGATTTTAGAAAATAAGTGTCACATTGAATGCTATTCAAACCCGTGGGGTGTGTCATTGGTTGAAAAAGAATTTATGCGTTAATTATTGAAAAAAAAAAATACATTGATCTAGCTATGTTAGTGATTGGTTTTTTCTAATCACTAACATCCTGATCAGAACCTCAAAATTAGAGGTGGAATCGGAATCAAAATTGGATTTGTCTGAAATCCAGCGATCGGAACGAAGAAGAAAGTGGAGAGGAATCTGATTCGGAGGGAGTTCGAAGCGCTAAAATCCTGTCATCAAATTCTCTTCAAAACATAGAAATCTAGTGGGAGTTGGAGACAGAGCGTTGGATTGGAAGCGAAGTCTTCTCTATCGCTGCTCAACTCCGCTCAAATCCCTTTTCTCTCTTCCTTCCGATCAAGGAAAAACGATTCGGAATTTGATTCTTCTCCTTTCAACTCCATTCAACTCAAATCCCCTCAGCTTCTCCTCTCGTTCCGATTAGGATGTAAGAGGGAGAACGAAGGAATTTGATTTGAGAGGAGTAGAAAGGAGAGGAGCTGATTTTGAAAATCTTTTCAAATCTCATTGGTTGATCAGAACGGAGGGAGACAATAAGATTGGAGTTGATCATAAACCCTTTCTCAATCTGATCTGACAAAGAATAACGAAATCCCACCGAATTTCATCGTTTTTGAACGAATTTGCAAACGGATTTTGACCCTAAAAAATCCCATCAAATCCAATTCCCTTCTGCGTCGTTTTCGCTTCTGACCAGAAAATTTAATGAAATAGAAAATATGAATCCTATTCCTACGGAATAAAAAGGTTTCCAATCAGGGTGTAAATGGTTCTTCAATATGTTATGTGATATGTCGAAATTATTTTAAAAAAAGAATACATTGACAATTCTATCTTTTTATTTTTGACAACTTTTGGTTCCAATTGTTATTATTATCAAACGAGTTTGACGGTCGATATTTCGTTCCCTTAAAACTTAAGTGGTGCATTCCTCGTATTTTCTGATTAAAATAAAGGAAAATAAGAGTGCACTAACTAATAATTGAGTGACGGCGCCGATAACATTCTACATTGCAAATCATCTCGCGTGGTGGGCTTCTTATATATATATATGATGCAATCTTTATATAACACATGTAATAGACTGATCGGATAGATATTTCCTGGTAGGGATCTCTCCATTTAGGCTGCCAGCGCACATTTAATTGGAAACTTGAAGTATTTTTATTCATGTATTAATGCATATACAGTTTACTTTGTTGATTTAGTCAAAGATATTATTACAATGCTTAACAAGAAACAAAATATGGAGAAATATTTTTATTGATTTTCTCTCTCTTTGTTTACAAAGGCAGCACAACCATATATACTTGATACATAAAAACAGCATATAATCTTTCTACATCTTTCTATATATTGAAAACAAATCTTCCTAATTTCCAAGATTGCTTGATATATTTAGCTAATCTTAAATTTCCCGTAATACTCCCCTCAAGTTGAGCATGAAGATTCAAAATGCCCAACTTGCCAAGTAGATAGTGAAACTGTCGCCTGCCAAGTGCCTTTGTGAATATGTCAGCTAGCTGTTCATTGGTGCGGATGTGAGAAGCAATGATGCACCCAGCCTGAATCTGATCCCGCACGAAATGACAATCAATCTCAATATGTTTTGTTCTCTCATGAAAAACAGGATTTGCTGCTATGTGGAGAGCAGCTTGACTATCACACATCAGTTTCATTGGTTGAGTATGTGAAACTCTAAGAGATTGAAGAAGTGTTTTGAGCCAAGTCAATTCGCAAGCTGTAGTAGCCATTGACCTGTATTCTGCCTCTGCTGAAGACCGAGATACAGTATGCTGCTTTTTAGTCTTCCATGAAATGGGAGATGTTCCCAGCATCACGAAATATCCGGTCAAAGACCGTCTAGTCAATGGACATGTTGCCCAATCTGAATCACAATACCCATACAAAGTCAGATCGCTATCGGCACGCAATAGAATTCCTTGCCCCGGATTTCCCTTCAAATAACGCATGACGCGAATGGCTGCATCATAATGAACATCAAGGGGTGCATGCATGAATTGTGCCAGTATATGCACTGAGTAGCACAGATCAGGACGAGTGATCGTCAGATAAATCAACCGTCCAATGAGACGCCTATAGCGCTCAGGATCCTCCATAGGTTTTCCAGATGCAATGGACAAATTGTGATTTTGCTCAATAGGAAAAGTCGCTGGTTTCCCACCTAAAAGTCCACACTCAGCCACAATATCCAAGGTATATTTCCTTTGGCACAAGTAAAGTCCTGTCGGGTTTCGTGCTATCTCAATACCAAGGAAATACTTTAGTGCACCCAAATCCTTCATATGAAAAGTGCGACTCAAATACTGCTTGAATTGCACTATAGCTTCTGAATTATTTCCTGCTATAACCAGATCGTCTACATATACCAAAATAGCAAGGAATCTGTCATGCTTCTCCAATGTGAACAAGGAATAATCAGCATATGACTGGGTAAACCCATAGGCCTGCAGTGCCTCTGTGAGTTTAGAGAACCACATCCGGGGTGCTTGGCGCAAACCGTAGAGAGATTTTCGTAGCCTGCACACTTTCCCAGGATATTTTGAAGCAAAACCAGGTGGCAAGCGCATATATACCTCCTCATGCAGATCACCATGCAAAAATGCATTATGCACATCCATTTGATGCAACTCCCAACCTCTTGCCACTGCTACAGCCAAGAAAGTGCGAACACTGACCATCTTTGCAACTGGAGCAAATGTCTCTTTAAAATCAATTCCTTCAACTTGTCGGTTTCCTAGCACAACTAGCCGTGCCTTGTACCTTTCCACAGACCCGTCTGAGTTGTACTTGATGCGATACACCCACTTACACCCTATCGCCTTTTTCTCAGACGGTAAATCCTCAATGGACCAAGTTTTGTTCCGCTCTAGTGCCTCAATCTCAGTTTGCATTGCTTTTCTCCAATTACTGTCCTTCATGGCTTCTCCAAAGTGCTCGGGTTCCTTCTTTGCTGTCACTGCAGCTAAAAACTTTCTATGTGCAACTGAAAATTTGTTACAATTTACGTAATGAGCTATAGGATAAGGAGTACCTGAGGTAGCTGCTGATGTGGGGTGAGCGTAAGATGGGTCACATTTTGCAGTGTAGCAAATGTAGTCTTGTAGACGAGTAGGAGGTTGGCGAGATCGTCTGGATGCAATCTGTCGAGATTCAGATGCAGGTGCACTTTGATCCGATGCAGGTGCACTTGGACCCGATGTGGGTGCACTCTCACCGGACGATGCGGGTGCACTCTGACCCGATGTGGGTGCACTCTCACCGGACGATGCGGGTGCACTCTCATCATTTGTGGATTCTAAGTTATCAAAATCAAGACTACTCCCCCTTGCTTCCACACGCTCATCTTCTAGCAGATGTTCAAATGGTCTCCTTATGAGCTGTATAAACGGTGCATCATCACTTTGACCCACTCTGGGTGCATTCTGACCCGAGAGACCCAATGCGGGTGCACTCTCAGATCTTATCTCAGAAAAAGGATACTTGTCCTCACAAAAAACAACATCCCGAGAAATGATAAACTCTTTAGTTTCCAAATCAAATACCTTCCATCCCTTCTTTCCATACGGATATCCAACAAATGCACATTTTCTACTTCTACTTTCAAATTTGTCAGAAGTGCGCGATTTAATGTAACACAAGCATCCAAAGTTTCTTATAGCTGCATAAGAAGGCGGTTTGTTGAATAGCAGATCATAAGGGGTTTTATTTTCCAATACTTGAGTGGGTGTCCGATTGATTAAGTAGACAGCAGTTAGAACGCATTCTCCCCAAAACTCAAGTGGTAAATTAGCTTGAAACCGCAAGGCTCTAGCTATATTGAGAATATGACGATGTTTTCTTTCCACTCTACCATTCTGTTGAGGAGTGAAAACACAAGATGTTTGGTGCAAAATTCCAGAATCAGCATAAAATTGTTTCATGTGGTGCGATTGAAATTCCAACCCATTATCACTTCTAATGCATTTAACAGTTACTCCAAACTGTGTTTGAACCATTTTACAAAAAGATTTTAACAAGTGACTTGTCTCACTCTTTTCAGCCATCAAATAAACCCATACAGCACGTGTATGATCATCCACAATAGTTAGAAAATAGTGTGCACCACAGTGGGAACCAACACGATATGGTCCCCAAATATCGCAGTGTATAAGATCAAAAGAATTGGCTGCTTTATTCAAACTATCAGGAAAAACATCTCGAGTTTGCTTAGCTCTCATACAAATCTCACAAACATCTTTAGAAACATCATTATTACTAAATCCAGCAAAAAGTAAAGTTATCTGCCTAGAAGGATGCCCCATGCGTTGATGCCACAAGTCATAAGGTTCTTTTCGGCTCACATGAAAAGCTTTTCCAGATGCACCCCGATGATAATAATAGACCCCATCTTTTTGCTCACCCACACCAATCAGCGTCCTCGTACTGTGGTCCTGAATAAGACAAAGCTCATTAGTAAATGTAACAAGGCAAGTTTTGGTGCTAACTAACTTGCTAATAGAAATAAGGTTGCATTCCAAACTAGGAACATATAACACCCTTTCAAGAACAAATCCTTCACTCAAGACAACATCCCCTTCGTGTTTTGCCACTGTTTGCTCACCATTGGGAAGTCCAACAGTTGTGGGATTTATATTACAAATATTATGAAGGCAAGCAAAATCGCCTGTCATGTGATGGGATGCTCCGCTATCAAGTATCCAATCTAACTCTAGTATCTTACCATTCAATTTTTCATTGGATGCACCTGCATTGGATTTAGCTATAATAGCTATGATTTGTTGGACCTGGACATCAGAGAGACCGGGTATAGAGACTGCACCAGATGCGCCTGCACTCGAAGCACCTGAACTGGATGCACCTGCAGCGGCGGATGCACCTGCACCAGATGCGCCTGCACCCTGAACTGCATTTGCATATGCGTGTCCACGGCCTCTTCCACCTCGACCACCGCTTCGTCCTCCACGACTTCCACGACCTCCACGACCCCAGCCTTCTGGGTAGCCAATCAACTCATAGCATTGCGCCTTTTCATGGCCAATTTTGCTACAGTGGGAGCATACCGGTCGTGCACTTGACCCAGATTTAGTCGGGTTGTGATCCATTTGCAGTCCGTCACGTGGTTTAGATACTTGAACTGCAAACCCAACTGCATCGGTCCTCTCTTCATTACCACGAGCAATAGACCTATGGCGCTCCTCTTGGATCACCAGAGAATACACCTTATTCAAACTTGGAAGCGGTTCCATGCTCAAAATATGCGATCTCACATTTTTAAAAACTGCATCATCAAGTCCCATGAGAAACTGATGAGTTTTCTCATCTTCACGCTCCTTAAGAAGAGCCTTAGCCATGTTGCAGGTGCACCCCTGGCACGTGCACATCGGCACTTTAAGATAGTTGCTGAGTTCATCCCACATGCTTTTGAGCCGTGTGTAATAGGCAACAACACTCTGCCCTTGTTGTCGTGCAGCCGCGATGTCCGCCTTGAGTTGATGAATACGAGTAGAATTACCAATAGCAAATCTCTCCTTCAAGTCGTCCCATAGCTCCTTCACCGTCTCTGCATATGCTATGCTCGGTTGAAGTGCATGATCAATCGAATTAAAAAGCCAAGACACCAACATGGAGTTGCAAGGCCCCCACAAGCTTGCCTCGGGTGCACCCGCATCAGCAGGTTGCATCACTGAACCGTCAATGAAGCCAAGCTTGTTTTTGGCACGAAGTGCATTTCGCATGGCCTTCTGCCACAAATCATAGTTTTCTCCCTTCAACACACAGGAACTAATCATGGTTCCAGGATTATCCGACGGGTAGAGAAAGAAAGGAGACGACCCATCGATAACTTTGGATGAAATCGCCGATCCTTTGCTACCTCCGCCGTTGCCATTGCCGTCGTCGCCGCCTGCCATGGATGTCCGTGCGTTAGGTCCCTGATACCATAACAAGAAACAAAATATGGAGAAATATCTTTATTGATTTTCTCTCTCTTTGTTTACAAAGGCAGCACAACCATATATACTTGATACATAAAAACAGCATATAATCTTTCTACATCTTTCTATATATTGAAAACAAATCTTCCTAATTTCCAAGATTGCTTGATATATTTAGCTAATCTTAAATTTCCCGTAATAATGCTTGCAGCTAACTTTAATGGACTAACTAATATCAGAGTTAGAACTTAATTTAAAGTATTCAATTATGTTCAGATTTTAAATCATGGATTTTGGAACACATTAACCGGATTAAAAACTTTGATGGCAAAAAAAATAAATAATAATAATAATAATCTAAACAGTCGACCATTTAGGTCGAACACTTGGTGAAAATTTGTACTTATTTGAACACGAGATAGTCCTTGTTTGCATTCATATTTTATGGTACATTCCAACAACATGTTATATCGATAAATATAATTACTGATTTTTGAGAAGTGTAAAACTTCAGTTTGTGGGATTATTAAATTGAATACCTTTCACGCGAGAAACGAAAAATTTAAATGAAAAAATTAATAGTAAAAAAACCAAAACATTAAATAGTAAAATAACAAAATTAAATAGTGAAATAGGAGTGTTAAAATATCTTCATCTTTTTTTTAAAAAAAAATATTATTAAATAACAAAAGTTATAAAATTAAAATAGTAAAATAAACCTTTAGTCATGACTAAGCAATTTCCCCTACAAGCACGTAAAAACTTAAACACAATTTGAATTTTCTTTAAAAATTAACGCTAAAAGATTACCCACGTCGGTGTAATTCTAAAAGCTCTTGATGCCAAGGAAAATAAATGCGAAAACTCCTAATATTTTGTATGTGCGTAGGAAAAATAGTATAGATTGTATCGAAATATTTTATTTTGATATTTAAAATTTAACTGATAAGTAATTAAAGTTTTAAAATAGAGGCATAACGGAGGTATAAAAATGTGAAGGCATCTGAAATCTTGTAATTTAAATTTTAATTCATTATAATAGTTAAAAAGCATTTTGTTTCCTAAATAAACGAACACCTAAAATATCTTTATTGACGGAAAAAAATGTTACATACTTTAAGACGCAATATCAAACCATTAGACTGATTAATTAGATGTGTAATAAAATGTTTTAAGAATGTAGATGTGTAATAAAGTTAGATGTACCATAAACCGAATGTATGTTAAAAGTAACATTAATATAAACACAAAAAAGGCAATGCGAGTATCATAATTAATTTTATTTCGTTCTCATATAACTGATTAAAAGGCACAGTGAGGTCTCAAGTAGGATAGGAAATTGGGATCTCCCTTGAAATTATAATTGAAGATGAGAAAAGAAAAAATGAGGCCACCTAGTGGTTGAGGTTGAGTAGCCACATGAGAGTCTAGTCTGATGTTGGGGCAACGACACATGTGATGCCCGGACACACTCCACATGGCCCAGATTGACGAAATGGTACACCATGTCAAACTCATGTGACTGCTTCAACATGCCATATGGCATATGCCATGCATGCATCATCCTCAGCTCTGGAGGACCCTTGTCATGATCTTGGACTTGTGGCCTATTTCTTTCTCCCCTTTACTATTGTTATTATTATTATTATTATTGTTGTTGTTGTTGTTTTTTATTATTGCTGCTGCTGCTATTATTATTATTACTAGTTTGCTACTACTACTATTTATTTCTGTTCCGTGAATTATAACAACAAATGGAGTGATTCTTTTAGGGGTACAAGTCGCTTAACATATTCTTATCTTCTGAGCTAGAACTGAAGATACTTTACCTGTGACTTCGGCTATAATTTGTTGTTTGTTACATAATATATATTTCATTGTTCGCCAAACGAATTTATAATGTTGACTCCTTTTTTTGGTTTTTTGTGACTTCCGTGGCACCGAAAATTCCTGGTTAAAATTTCATTCAAATCATCAAGTAATTATGTGATAGCAATCACAAATCTCCTCCCATGTGGGATTAAACAGAGCAGAACACCGAAATTTTTTAATATAGGAATGAGAGTAATTAAAGTTACACACTTAGGAAGATGCCACTGGAAGTTACGAGAATAGGAATGAAGTTTTCGATTTCCGTGCGGACAATGCACTCTCCCTAGGCAGCCATTTCAATACATTAATTTTCTGTGTAAATCCTATATAAGTGCACGTAAGGAGATCCCTCCAAAAAAAAAAAATGTAGAAATGGAGGAAATCAATTGCGTTCATAACATTCGAAAAGGAAAAAAAAAAAAAAAAAAACCAGTTGCATTCATAAAATATCAATATACAACTCATTTTAGTGCAAAGTCAATTATCGGCTGTATATGCTCGCTATAGATGCTCATTGTAGATGACCCAAAAAAATTTAATATATAATATAAAGGTTTTTACTTTTTCACAGAGGGAGATTGATGACCTTGAAAAATATGCATGCATGATTTATATATTTTTAGTTTTGCATAGATGAGAGATTGATGTCCACTTTTTTATGCATAGAGAGGAAATACAAAATCAATTGACGTCTCACAATGCTCACTACTATAGAAACTAGAATAGTTGTCATCTTAATCACACACACACACACACACATATATATATGAAATAGTAATGTAAAATTTTCCAGCGTGCTATGACGAATTGACGATGGATGAAATGGAAAGAAAGCGTGTCAAGTCAAAAAGTTGTGTGCATTACGGGATTCAGTCTGGACGAAATTCCATTAGTGTTGCTTCAATCTACATGAGCCAAAAAGGGGAATCTATGGCAGGTAATTAAATGGAAGGTCGTACATTTTATATTTTGTAAATTCTTACCAACTTGCTAACATTGTTTGTTTAATTTAAAGAAATGTTTGCCACTCAGCATGGGATTGAGGCAAGTCGTCATTCAATTAGTTGCGGCAAGTACACATGTATTCTCAAGCCAACCTACACAGATGCATCTTCAAGTTGACAACCACGTAAATCATTAGGAAAAAAGAATTACATCTTTACTAATTAAAGAAATCGATCCTCTAGCCGTGGTAGGAATTAATTTGTTTGCATGTGTATGAAGTTATATTTGATTGTTTTGTGTGTAACGTTTAATTTTATGGTTTGTGTGTGAAGTTTAATATGTAGGTTTTGATGATATTTAATGGTTAAATTTGTATGGTCAATTTAATATAATGATGCGTGTTTGAGTTAACTCAACTTAGGCGTCCAAAAATGCGAATGGTCTTGACACACATGGATTGGCAGTAAGAAATTAGCTTTTAGTTGACTTGAATTCGTCACTATTTGAAATGAAAATATGGCTTCTAGAATATTTGTTGGTTAATTTGATAAACGATACACACGGTAATCACGATTAATTCATTTAGTAATATGGCTAGACCTATGGAAGTGAGAGTATGATATCTTTGTACAATTCACATTTTCTCGTGTTTTAAGGATTTCCGTTATAAAAAAAAAAAAAATCAACAATATCGTAGACTCATAGTGCATACTGGGTATCTGTACATACAATTTTTAGTATGATTTGCACAGAAATTTATACATGCAGAGCTTGTCAACAGAGAATGCACGGTCCGCACAAAAATCAATAACTTTCGTTCCTACTTTCGTAATTCCAAAGAGCATCTTCCTAAGATTGTAACTTTAATTAATCTAATTCCTACATTAAAAAATTTCGGCAGAACATGGGTTGTGTCATGCACGCCGTGCACTCATTCCTACCCAGATGGCGCTGCACACCTCACCCAGACAAAGCACCCCTTGTCCCCTTGCCACATCATTATCCAAATCCAGAAAAAGTTACTTAAAAATAAAGTAATGAATAAATTAAGAGCAAAGAATAATACTTTCGGACCGGAACATAATTAAGACACATCAATTAGCCAAACGGGTTGGTTCATAACTTCATAATTTTATATACAGAGGGAGTCGCAACCAGTGACTTGAAGCCTCTATGCTGTTATCATAAATAAGACAATATATAATATCACCGGGGCCGTTTGGATGAGTTGGAAATTGGAGGAATTTCCAATTCCAAGCATAAATTTTATTATAAACAATTCAACCTCTTCACAAAGTTACACACTTCCCAATAAATTTATGCCTAGGAATAGGCTATTCCCCAAATTCCTAACCCATCCAAACGGCCCCACCAGTATTGTCTTACGCACCGCATTACTAAACTAAACATGGCTCAAAACGTTTCTAAGGTTTGGAGTCTGCAAATTAATAAATTGTATGTTGATTGGAAAGTAAATCCCCACGCGTTGATAATTTTCATCAGATTTAAGTTAATTTCAACGATTCAACTTGGAAAAACTAGACTGAAAATATCTTATGAATATTAAATGAAGATACTTAATCGTCATTTTTTATCTGAGAAAGAAAATTTCAAGTCGGAGAAATTTAAGGCCGCTAAATTGTTAGGACCTATACGTAATCTCCTTGTTCTTTTTTAAAGACGGGACATATCAGGTCCAACACAAACATAACAATAGAATTTGTCGGAGTGATTTGCGCTTTCCTCTCTGGTGTGTTGATTAATGATTTGATTTGATTTAGGCGGGATTGACTCTGGGCTCTGTGCAGAGCTCAACCAAGGCCAAGGTCCAAACAGAAAGAAAGTGATGGGCCCAAACTGAAGGATATTGTGTTTTTCACTTTTGTATACCTTTGTGTTTACAGAAAGAGAAAGTGAAATGAACATACGAATGATACCTTTCTTACTGATGGTAATCAGGATATTGAATTGGTTCTGCTAAAAGGTACATGAAAAGTGTTCCCAATTAGAGCTTATGCCGATCTTGAGTAACAACCATTCCTATTGTCATTCCCGTTCCTCTTGGCACAGCCGCGCGCACAGGTGCCATGCACCTTGCTTCTCGCAAAGCTATGCATGCATATGCACAGTAACATCGTTCATGTCCTTTTGCATTTCAGGTTTGAATTTGATGGGTCAGTTAGCTAGGCAACACTGTAAAAACTAAGAAGATCCTAAGCAAAAACATATTGTAAAAAGTCTTTCATATATGCTGTTAACAAAATCATCTTAACAAATTTTGAATGTTTCATCCATGTATGTATGGATCGGGAAAAGCTGCTAAAACTTTAAAATATATATTTTTTCCATAGGCTGCTAGATATAACTGAGATGATGAAAAGGGTCGCTATCAAACTTTTAGAAAATTTTAAATAAAGACATTTTAAATCTGCACGTTTTGAACTCCAAATTATATCCTGAATGTAATAGCTCACTGGCTTGCTAAAAATTTATTTTAGGCATTCTGCGTGACTACATTTGTAACTACAAAGTACAGCCTAACAATTTAAAAAATACAAAATACATCATAAATTAAATAACATTAGGTAAAAGTTATGAGAGGATTGGAGCTAGACCCATTACAAAGACACTTCAAACTGAAATTTGTTGGGATTTCCGACTACAAGAAGTTTAGACTAAAAGGATTGCATAATTTTCTTCTTCTGCGTTTTTTTTTTTTTTTTTTTTTTTGTGGGAAGCTCCAGTGAGCCTTTTTTTTCTAAACGCAAGTGATCTGCGTGCAAACGCAAGTAGCTGGCTTGCTTATTTTTGTCACTGGGCCTTTCGCTGGGCCTTTGCTGTTTATCTTTTATATCTCAAAGTATTTAAACCATGTAATAATGCTTTTGATTAATTAAGAGAGAGATTTAGTTTGACTACAGAATTGTGCGTATCTCTTTATATTCTCTTTTTCTTCCTTGTGGTGGCTAGGGTTCTTTAACCCAACAAACTTTTGCATATTTCTTTTATTGACCACTGCTTAGCATGAGTAAATTGAGTAGCAGTACGGCTTATGGTAACTCTTTTAATTTAAACTCGCCGCACTGAGCAATGATAACTGCCATATGTAGTTTTGTCATCCCTTGCCATCGCTAAACACAAAATGAACACATAAAACAGACAAGATAAACATATAGACGATCAAAGTGAACACTTACAAACAAATAGGTGTTGTCATCTCTTGTTCAAATTTTTATATGCATATTTAACTTATTTTTGTTGAACTTATTTGTTTGTATATGTTAACTTTGATCTCTATATATGATCACCTTGTCTACTTTATGTGTTCACTTTCTGTTTAGCGATGACAAGGGATGACAAAAATGCAGATGAAGAAGGAAGAAAACCCATCTCCTCTTTATTCTCTTTTACTTCCATTTCGATTCATACCAAAAACCCACTAAAAAAAAAGAATAAAATCTGAAAAAATTCGAGAAAAATAGAAAATGAAGAAGAGCACATGCAACTAATTTATTTTCGATTTTGAGCATTATTCATGTAAGTTTTCATTTTTCTTCCATTTATTTCGGTTTTTAACTTATTAATGGATTTGAACGGTATTTGTGGGAGTAAAACTCGATTTTGAGTGGAGAAATATTGCATGCATGATACATTCTTTCATTTTCGGAATTTTGGTGATTTTTGTAGTTACATGTTAATTATTGGTTGATTATGTAAGGAACTCAAGTCCTTGTGCAAATTTAATTTTTTATTTCTAATTAATACTTAATTAAACATGCACAACAATGATCTAGTATTTTAGCATTAAGAACTTATGAGAAACGGGAGGAGATTTCGTACGTCTTCCAAGCTTGCAATTGGAAGGCTCGATCCAAGGTATTGAAGTCGATGGCGTGCCTCCAATCACTACAATCACGCTGGCCTCGAGTCCACCTAAAGTATCAACCAACTTCTAGAGGTTTGTGTTAGCAAACTCTAGAACGAGGCTAATTTCTTGTTGTCTTTTTTCACGAAATTAACAATTTAATTTGTGGCTAATATTCAACACATGGATTCTTATGGAAGAGAAATAATATGAGAACTTTTTGGAAAAGAAAAATCTGATATTTTTCTGTAATTTTCATCCATAATATATATGGAGAAAGATGAGAGGTTATTTCCATAATGGGTGGTTTCCTTAATTATCAGTCTATAATTAGAAGACCAAACATGCTCCTCTTTCTTTATTTTACATGGACAAAAACACCCTCCCTTGACTGGCCACGAAATGGCTATAATTAGGCCATTTTATTTAGTCATTTTATTCTCATATTAACACATTAAATCAATCATTTAATGGTCTAATTAAATTGCTTTCTTATTAAGCTGAATTTTCAATTCAACCAATTAAAATATGTTGAATGAAATTAATTATTAACTTATTGATAATTATTTTAGAATTAGCAAATGCATTAATTTATTTCTATATGATCCCTTTGATTTAATTAATTATAACAGTTCATAACGGTATATAATTAATTAATCAACTTATCATATTTTCACTGCACTTACTGCTGTGAATAAATAGATAATGCACTGTATGGTTAAAACTTTATTTGTGTGACCCTTTGAGGATTTATGTTATGTTGGCCATAAAAATAAATCATTATTTATTTCCAATAATCATATGCGGTATCTAGTAACACGTTATGATTCCCAATTAACATAAATAAATAATGTACTGTTACAATATTTCAATCATGCATAAGAAATAAAATATTTTCTTGTCTTAATTCTTATGTCACATGATATCATTGTATAATCCAAGATATGAACGTGTCATTCTTGCAGATTATACATTTCTTGATCTAGAGATAATTGCACAAGTTGCTAGCAAACAATCCATCTCCATCAAGGGGCCCAAACAAATATCATCACTTATTAAGTAAATTAATAAGGGACATACGGTTTTCTTGATGAACAACTTTTTCCCGCACAATTCAAGAGAACATAAATAAAGTCCGTATAGCAGCCCTTATCAGGAATCAACGTTAGACGATATTTATTGAACCTATCATCATGTGGAAAAGTTAAATCATCTCAAACTTAGAATCAAACTCATATGAAATAAATAATGACACATAACACAATCCATATATTTATTTCATTGGATCATGTCCTGTACTATGTTCTATAACATATACATATGCAATTAAGTTGATAACTCCTTATCTATGATTTGTAGAACTTAATCATCACTTAACTTGCATACTAATCTTTTATGATAATTAATGTTCCTTGTTAATTATCTAGATTATGGACAGTTTAGATTTATTATTGTTATTTAATTATAAATGAAATACAGAGATTCACAATTCAGATCCTCAACCTGAATGATCTGTCAATAAATAAATCAAAGAACAAATGATCAAACATCATCAATAACATAAACTAATATCACAGCCATCTAATGATTGGTTTCTAGGACATATCTCTAACAGATTAAAGAGTTGATTATAGTTCTTATAGAATGGGATGAACTTATTTTGAGGTTAAAAAGTAATTTCAATGGGTTTTGTGCATGAAAAATATTTTGGCCGAATTTAATAAATTATATTTCGAATTTAGTTTTTATTTATGGGATTTTAGTTAGTGCATATGGTAAATTAATGAGTGCATTAGAGTTTGTATAAAATCTAGAACTCATATGAGTTCTACAAAAATTATTGGGTTTTAGAGAAAAATTTCAGCAAGCTAATTTTTAGACAATGGCATCATGATGTTGCATTTTCATGGTATTCTTGTAGTAAAATAATTTGCATGCATAACCTCATTACTGCACATTTTGGACAGCAAAGAAATATGTTGATTTTAATGGATTTTGACATGATAATGAGTTATAATTAATTGTTTAGTATCATGAGATATTATGTTAATATGTAGGAACACTTTATACACATTTAACACTAAATTTTGTAAATTAGGATAAAAGTTATGAGAGAAACTATACAATTTTCAAATCTAGAATTTTTAATCTAATTATTAATTTAAAGGGGTTTAGTTTAGGATTTTAATTATATTATAGATTTAAGAGACGAGCGATTAGTGCAGGTGACGTCGGTGCTTCGAGTTCGCTTTAGTCAAATTCTTTTCTTGTGGAGTTCAGGTGTGGATTATGCACGTTGATTCATTGATGATTGCATGACTACCATATGACATTTGCATTTCAAATTATTATCTTATATTATTTTGACTTGAATTAATAGTGGTACTTGAATTGAATCGTTTGCATGTTGTATGGTATTCAAATTGTGAAATGGAAAGATTGAATTGTGTATTGATTATGTTACTACTTGTACGGTTGGCTAGTTTCACGAAACATCTTGTGGATGCCGGCTCGCTACCGGTGCACGCTATGTAGTCAACGCTGTTGCATGGGATTCAAATACCCGAGCTAGACGGGGTATGAGGGGAGTGATTCTGGAATGTCAAGTAGAGTATTTTGATAGTGTCTTGGATTACTTATTTATGGATTGAATATTATTGACTTATATTGGATTTGGTCCTGATCCTCGTTTGTGGGGAGGGACTAGTTCTGATCCCTATTTATAAAGAGGAATTGGTTGACATGAAATGACTTGATAGAGATATGAACCATACTTAGTTGCATTAGTTTGGACCAAATAATATTGCCGACTTTTGTAAACACTTGTTATGTTGAAATCTGTTCTATTTAGACTTAATTGTCGGCATTGCGTTATAATTGTGCATGATTATATATATTGTATATGTTTGTTATTACATGCTCGTTTCTTCTTACGTGTATTTAATTACAAACATGAAAGTGGAGTGTTCATGTGTTGGAACTGAATATCGCACTGAAAAATTCTTTTTCTCACTACGCTTTGCGTGTTTCCATGATAGTTGTGGGTTCCAGGTACTGAAGAATCGAAACAAGGGAGTGAGTCTAGAAAAAGTCCAGCTATCATGCCATGTGGTGGGAGTTCTATATTCTTTTAATACTTAGACTAAATGTGATATTATCATGTACTCTCAAAATCTTCATATTTAGTTGAGTATCCGTTTGTATATTTTTTGTTATGATTTATATTCTGGTATTAATTTCGGCACCTTATGAATTATGTTATTGGAGTGCATATTTTGTTTTACCGTCTTGTGTGTATTTTAGGATAAATATGCACGGCGGGCTATGCTAGCCCCGGGTTAGGGGTGTCATAGTTCCTCAACCTGAATGATTTCTTAATCATAAATTCAAGAAACAAATGATCTAATATCATAAATAACATAAACTAAATTAAGTCATCAAATTATTGACTTCTAGGACATAACTCCAACATCATTAGTATTATTGTTATGGACCCAAATGCTAAAATAAACTGAAGGTGATTTGTGTCATTAAAATTTTATTTTCTATTGGGCTTTCTAGAAAATTAGTATTTGTGTAATACCTAGTATTTTAGGATTTTAATTTTTCCATGCTTAATTATTTTGGTTGCTATATAAAATTATTTTTAAGATTGATTTCACTTTGAGTACAAAATTTCTGTGATTTAAATGAGTCTCAAACTTATTGAAATTGTGCTTAAATCTGAAATTGTAAATGAACAAGTGATTTTAGAGAAAACGAGGGACTACTTTGTAAAAACCCACCCATTTATTCTCTCTCCTTCCTTCTTCCCAACAGCCACTTCTCCTTTCTTTCTCTCCCAAAAACATCCCACTGCCTCTTTTCTTTTCTTCTCTTGCTCTCAAGAAAAATACATTATTTCTACCCAAAGAAATACAAATAAATTCCGAAAAATTCTACAAAATTTAGAATTGAAGAGAGGATGAAGAGGAGAGTACATGCAAGCAAGAAAATTTTTATTTGAGCACCATTTTGGTAAGAACACGTTTTTCTTTGAACTACTTTTCTGGAGTTTTAACTTAAATGGAGGTTTGAAATGATATTTTCAATTGGTATTAATTGCATGCAAGGTAATATTAAGTACATTTAGTATTTTATTCGATTTTTGTGAGGTTTTGGTCATGCATGAACTAACCTTCAAGGTTGAAACGATCAAACGAATTTATGAACTTTTGAGGAAATGTTTGAATGATTTGTGCATTATACTGGATTTCAAAAGGGAAAATAGTTGCATGCATGGTACATTTGTGAAATTTGAGTTTTATGCTGAGTTTTTGGTATGCATGCAAGGTTTGAATAGTATTTTCTGTTTTGGTAAAGTTTTGTCGTTGCATGAGAATTTGGTTAAGCAATAAGGTTGCATGTAATGATTTTCTCACAAGATTTCATTTCATTCATTGTTTGAGAGTTTTGAATTTAAATCCTTTAATTATGTGTATTAGTGTTAAGAAATTTTACAAATAATCTCCAAGTTTGGCCACAAATTCTGTCTATATTCAGTATTTCGTCCAGGGACTGGAATTCGGTCCGGATTACTTATAATTTGGTCCAAATTATTTTCGCTGGACATTACAGCTTCTAAAATTCGGTCCGAATCCATTATAATTTGGTCTGAATTGTTCTATCTGAGAACAGATTTTCTTTTGACCATAACTTTGTCATTCGGAATCCGTTTTAGGTGATTCAAAGACCGTTGGAAAGCTCTTGAAGAGCTCTACAATATCATATGATCCTTTTGATATAGTTTAGATGAGAAAATTATGGTTTAAGTCTTAAACTTACTCGTGTCATGTTTGTTTGTGTTAAGTTGTGGTAAACCTTAACCCGACCACATATTGTGTCATAATTTGAAATTGTATTCAGTCTTTATTGCTTGTACCTTCTTGTTGCTTGTTTGATATTAAAGTAAGTACTTAGATATAAACTTTGTTTGTTAGACTTGGATAAATGTATCGGAGCAAGAAGGAACCGATACAAATGGAGTACCACAATTGTTTGTCTATGCTTGATGTTGTTTGCTACTTGCTTGCTTGCTTATGAAATTCTTTGCTGTCAGGTATGGATTCCACACCTATCTTGATTTATTGTTAAAGTTAATTACTTGCATAGCATATTTGAATTGATTGAATTGCAAGCATATTTGTATTTTACCATATTGTTATTATGATATAAATGTTATGTATGCATATTGAATGGTTATTCGATTGATCTGAATGGAAATGATATGAATGGTTAAGTACTCTTGTACAGTTGAATGGCACTGGTTTCGTTTGTACGCTGGCTAGCTACCCGGCGTGTCAATCGGTGTGGTTAAGCTTAATCTGAGGTCTACAGTGTTACGTCTTAAGGTACTCGTTGAAAGTTCGATTTGTCTGAATTGTACTCTGATCCCTGCGTCTGGGGAGGAGTGGGTTTTGATCCCTGTATTTGGGGAGGAACCAGTTGACTGATATTATTTTAGGTCTTGATCCCTGCTTCTGGGGAGAGACCGGTTCTGATCCCTGCTTCTGTGAAGGAACCAAATGACCCGTGATATCTATAAACCAGACTTGCATTTGAATAATACCAAACCGAACCGGCATTTGCATTGTTACTTGATGGTTGAGATTGTTTTGATAATCGAATGAATTGCTGAGCTCATTGCATTGCATGAATTGTATTTATATATGGACTTACATGAATGTATTTTGTTGATGGAAGTGTTATTTTATTTTATCATATCTTAAAATATGTATTGCTTAATACTTGCTTTTAAACTCGGTCGGTAATTAGTTCCGAAACATGTACTCAAGGTTCGTGTGGCTGGAATTGAATACCGCATTGAGATAATTGTATAATTATCTCATTCTCTGCTTGTTGCATTGTTTCCACTTTGGTTGTGGGTTCCAGGTTTTGGATCAGAGTGGCGCAACAGAAGCTTGGCGAGTAGTATATCATTGTACATTTTGGTTGGTGTCCAATCCCTTATGACCAGACAGTTGCTTATGTATTGTATCTTTAGTTTAATAATCCAAGTTGACATATGTAAGATTAGACCTTGATATTGTACATTAATTGAAGATAATAAATGTTGTTTTGTATAGTATGTTTGGTTAAGCCTTGCGGGTGCAAGGGTGGTAGGGTGCGCTCGCGGCGGCTGCGGCATCCCTCGGTTTTGGAGTGTCACAATTTGGTATTCTTAAATATGGGGTGTCATGTCCCCTTTTCCCCCTATCACCTCCATCCTTGCTTGCTTACAAAAAATGTGATGAACATAACTTTATAGAGTTCAACCGCGAAAGGAACTGATTTAGCACAAAAAGCCACTTTTGAAAGCTGGCAAGAAGTTCAGGAAAAAAATTATTCACAGATGCAAGTGCATGCCTCAAGTAGTCGCAATCCAAAAAAAAAATATTGATAGCACTAACAATACTGAAGGATCCATGATGAATTCATCTATACAAGTTTATAATGTCTCTATTAATATACTACAAAATGAGATATCATATAATGAGCAATAAATGAGTAGTGAAGAACATGGTAATAAATGAGTAGTGGAGAATATGGAGATAAATGAGTAGTGAGAAATATGAAAATGAACAATCCATAAATTCATTTAATTTCATAACATGTTGTTACTACTACTACCACTACTACTATTATTATTATTGTTGTTTTTGTTGTTGTTGTTATTATTCCTAGGTGGGGTAATCGAGCTTCGCTCGATCTATGCAGTTTTAATAAATATACATAATTTTTTCATAATCTATGAAATATAATGGCATAATTTTTTCTATAATTAATGACCAAATAGATAACCTGATCTACTCAACAAAATTAAAAGATCACAAATTTTTTTGCTTCTTACTTTTTTTTTCCTTATCTTTCACTTTCCTCTATAGTAACTAATAAATAGTACATGATTTATCGCCTCCACATGAATCTATTTAAACTTTATTAGTACATGATTTATCGCCTCCACATGAATCTATTTAAACTTTATTAGTACATGATTTATCGCCTCCACATAAATCTATTTAAACTTACACTGTTGGAACTTTTTGTATTAGTTAGACAATACTCGTTACAATAATATGACCCCATCTTCATAAATTTGATTCAAAGTAAGAAGGTATCGGCAGCAAGCAAATAGATTAAATTTTGTCCACATAATTAGTCGTGAGGAACCTTGTGAATGCAAACCTAGAAAACATTTACTTTTTCACTCTTTTATAAACTACAATATTAAACAAAGGAAAAAAATATATATTTATAGTTCTACACTCGTGTATTATTTACATCCAAAAAAAATATTTCAAAATTAACCCTTAAAATTTGAAATTTATTTATTAGTTAGATTCAGAATGCTATTGTATGTCATATTATTGTCTTCGAAATCAGTTAAGCCATATTGAACTGAAATCTAAATACGTTTCCAATCAATTTTTGAGTTGTAAAACTTATAAGATAACATTAAGAAAATATAGAAAATAAGTAAAAAGTAATAATTTATTTGAAAGTAATCTATTTTTTTAAAGATTATATTTGGATATTTTCTTGAGTTCAAAACTCATTCGTAATTGAAAGGGAAAAAAAATTAAGTCACTAAAATTCACTTGAATGCCACTCACTAAGGGACCAGTAGCATTTTCTTGTAAAAAACAAATGACGGTATTTACTTTTAGAAAATAATATCATAATAATTAGTGGGCTACTAACAACCAAATGGTGAAATGGTAAAAAGAAAAGAAGATAAAACCTAAGGAAAACACCGGCGTTGGCAGCTTTCTTCATGTTCCATAGCCTATTCTTCTCTTGCTTTTTAACCGTTTCCATTTTTCTCAGCACTCCGCTCAGCAATCTGATCCAACTATTTGTAAAAATCACCAAAACATAAAGAGAGATTGTAAGACAATAGCTTAATCACAGAGACCCAAAGTTGTAGTCATGAATTGAAGAAAAAGGGATGTGGTTGACCTATCTCATTGTTGTATAACAACGATTGTGCTATTGTTAAATCACTAACTAACATCCTTGTTATTTTTTTATCAAGACCTGTAGTAGCACAATACACATAGCTTGTTTCCAATTTGAATCACTCGTAGATGTACTATTTCATTCCATAGATTCAGAACCGATACCAGTGTGATTGTCTGTAAAATAGAAGCTACAAAAAAAAATTGGATACTACCATATCAGAAAATAACTTACCAAATATTTACATATTTCTATTCAATCACCAACTAATATATTGAATTCCAGATTTTTTTCTAAAAAAATATGACTTAAACATAGATATTTAACAAAAAATGTAGGTAATTATCAATTGTCTATATGTTGCTCCTCCTTACCTCAATGGATGAAATCATAAGACCTCAGTCAATGAACCATTTATGGCTGATAGAAACAACTTCCTGATTCAAACATCAACACAAACTTATCAATAAAAAGCTCAAAAAATTTTATTTTTTGTCAAGTATTGGATCCATTTTTTGTCAAGTATTGGACTCTTTTTTATTATTAGTTGAATCTTTTTTAGGATTCTTTTCCATTGACCTTTTGGCCTATTAGTATTGCTGACCTTGCATTATAAGAAACGGTACCAGATTTTATAAGAAAGGCTTGAGCTTGGTCATCTTCTTCATTACTCAAACTTGATTCTTCAGATTCAAAATACCTATTTAGAAGGGACATGTTCTCCTCTTCACCCTAGTCAAGGCAGTAGGTAGTGGGATACTAAACCCATCTCTTGACATTTTACAATCTTCTTCCAAAATTCGTTCGTAGCATCTTCTGAGGATAATAGCCATGCAATTCTTGACTAAATATTTATGGTAGATCTTTCTTGATCCCTAAAACATGTAAGAAAGAAAAAGTGTTAAAAAAATTTTAAAGTAATAGTAGTCCTATTAATACACTTTCAAAGCCCTAGAAGGCCATACCAGTACCATGTTGAGCATAGACTCCTTGAAAAAGATCTGAGTAGAAGTTTTTTTAAGTGAAATTTTGACAAATAATACCCACTATTTTCAGCACAACAGTACATCATACCAGTATTTGGGATACTTGCAAAATCACCCAGAACAGACATTACCACGCTCTTTATATAAAATGGGATGAAATATTTATAATTGCAATGACGGTTGGTGTACAACATTTATGAATTCCATTAATTCCATTCAATTAAAGTGGAGATAATAAAGATTAGGCATTAAACATCAAGCATCTTAGATTTCCAAAAACTATTTAATGAGAACTTACAGAACAAAATAGATCTCAATCCCCACATCTTCCTCTAATTAACACGCACATAAAACTAAATTATAAATTAATTTTTAAATATATAGATTACTCTATGGATAGAACTATTTTTGTTTGCTTATATGAAACTAACATGCAATGGTGACTTATTCAGATAAATTTATAAAACCAACTTTTTAAAAGAAAAGGACTAAGAAGAAAAAAAAAATTTATAACAATTCATTAGATTCCTATTAAATATTGCTCAAGTGCATACTGAATACTATTAGAATGAACCATAAAGTTCGTAAATTGAATAATATAGCTAACTGAAAAAAATAAATCGCAAAAATTTAATAATAAAGTTTGGAATTTAGCATTTGTGCTTTCTTATGAAATTTAAATGTTTTCTAAAACTAATGTGCTATGAAACTAACTATTAAAATATTATGACCCTATTTGTGCAGTGACGAACCCATAAGTTCGAAACTTACTGAGATTGGATGGAGAAAGAAATGGGGTAGGGGGGAAAATCTTGGCGCGATCGTAGCCTTCGCTGAAGTGACCTGTGATGGGAGGCTCTGAGGAGGGAGTGCGAGGTGGAGTCGCGGCGAAGGAGAGAGAGCAGGGGAAAGTGGATCTAGGTTTGTGTTTGCAGAATTTGGAGAAAAAAAGGAGGCAGAAGGAAATTGGAGGAGAAAATGAAGAGACGGAGGCATCGGCGGCCAATCGGTACCAATGAAAAAAAGGATTTGCACTGATAACTTAACAATCTTTATTGTAACGGATCACTTGGACTGGCTATCTCAATTCTTTTAATTTGGTACACACTGGGTTACATACTGATTATACACAAAAAATAAAAATAAATCGCAGAAATAAATCAAAGAGTTTTGCCGTGTCCGAAAGAAAAGCGAAAAATATATCCGACTCCCACGCCTCTTTATTTAGTATACTGATTACTATTATTATTGTTGTTATTATTATTATTCTTACTATTAGTATTATTATTATTATTATTATTATTACTATTAGTATTATTATTATTACAGTCGACAGATTTAAGAGTGTTGACCAAAGACCACTGAGAACGCAAAACAAGAAGATTCCTTAATCCTTGAACTAATCAAGGATTAATTAGAGATAACAAGATTCTAAATCAGACAACAGACAAAGGTGAAGCTGTCCTGCAACCGACGACATGCCACGTGGCTTCATCATTACCGATAGCCGACATCCCACCGCCTACAAATCTATATAAGAGATCCCTTAATCACATCACATGGTTAATTAATGACAATGATAATGATAATACAGTAAAGTTTCTTTAAATGAATAGATAAAGGTTGGATTCCACAAATTATTTGGAAATAATGAAATATATTTAAGATGCTACTCGAAGTATTGAATTTGTTGTTTTCCATATTCAAATTTTGGTATGAGAAATTTGAACAGACTTATTTGAACATTATATCATCTACACCATAAAAAAACTTTGTCATCTACATATTAAAACAGTTTATAAGAATGCTAAATAATATATCTTAATATTTCTTTAGTGAATATTTTTGAACATTCTAATCTAAACTGTCTAACAATAATGACTTCTTCAATAGGAAAAAAAAAACTCGATTGTAATATATTTGATGTTATAATTCAAATCCAGAAAGAAGAATGAATGATTTTGGACAGCATGAATTTTGTTTCCCGTATAGAGATATCCCAAACGCAATAAGTCAACTAAAATTATGAAATCTTTGTTTATCTATTCAGTATAATAATTTTAATAAAATAGAGAAAGATTAAACCTTACCAAAACCAAAGTATGTCGAAATTGATTAATTTCCTAAAGGATGAATTAAAAAAAAAAAAAAGGTCGGTCAATCACAAGTGAAGTGGGGTGATTAAGACATGGAGACAACAAAACGGAACCGACTTTGGCGCTGTCAGGGGAAAGAAAGGGAAGGCGGCCTGGTACGATTTTTATTTGCAAATTGCAACTTGTCGGGTTCATATAGTTTTTCCTTTTTGGTGGAACTACAATTCTCAAGTTATTATCATCACATCGATTGTTCCAACTTCCAACCAGCGGAAAATCACTCGATCATTCTTATCATATTTCTCATGTATAAAAACTTCTAAATTTTTAATCTAGTTTTGACTTTTGAATCATTGATCACAGATTCATTTTTCCGTGCGTCAAAGCCACTAAAATTAGTGAAAAAAAAAAAATTCAACTCCAACCCAATAAATTTTCTATTATTGTTATTATTGTACATTGGATATTGAAAAAACAGCCAACGATTCAAATCCCATAGATTCCTAAATTAGTGTCCTAATCGAGATTCGTACTGAATCATTGTACTTAATAGTGTTTAGATAATGCGAACAATTTTCATTTAAAATCATTAATAATATAACAATACGGATATGGGACATCATGTATTAGGCAGTTACAACAATTAAAGCCCTGCAACTCAGTTACAAACTCGCAAAATTGAAAATTCTCTAATCTAAATTTCGATCTCATAATCTCCATTGTGATTCCATTCGTCAATGCTCAAGCACCCTGTACGTTTTGCCACTTCATATGCAGAAAAGGACAAATATTTGACGCATGAATCATTTAATCATCAGCTGTACATGTTCTTCATACTTTGTATCCCTGTAAGGCTCTGTAACCGTATATATTAAAAAAAAAAAAAAATATAAAAGAAAAGGCTTTATATTTCAAAAAACAAAAATAAAAAAAGTTCTGTAACCGTACGCCCGTCCGTTCCTCCCTGCAAAATGCAAATCCATCACGTTTCTTTTAAACCCACCTCCATTCCCTTTTTTTTTTTAATATTTCGTTCAAAATTAAATTGCCTCGGTTTTTTCTCTTTGGGAAGTGTGTAAATATTCTAAAAACAGTGTTTTCAAAACCATACCTGTAGGGGTGAGCAAAAAACTCGTAACTCGTGAGTTACTCGAACTCGACTCGAGAAAAACTCGTTGGTAACTCGAGTTAACAAGACTCGAGTTATTTAAACTCGAGTTGGGCCAACTCGTGAGTTTTATTTGCTGAGTTCGAGTTAGGCCCAACTCGAGTTAGGATATACATGCTTTAAATTAAATTATATTAGTGTACAGCCCACAAAAGGCTTAGTCCAAATATCTCTCCCATTTTGAATTTCCGATGCACAGCCCACAAGTGCAATTTTAACATCATTTATGCTATTTTCATCATTTAAATGGGCATAAATTTTTATTTTGAGATAAACATTGTTAGAGTTATGTCCTAAAAGCCAATCATTATATGGCTACTTCTGTGGTTTATGTTATTGATGATATTTGATCATTTATTCATTGATTTATTTATTGACAGACCATTCAGGTTGAGGATCTGAATTGTAGATCTCTGTGTTTCATTTATAATAAATGACAATAATAAATCTAAAATGTCCTTAATCTTGATAATTAACAAGGAATATTAATTATCGGATAAGATTAGTATGCAAGTTAAGTGATGATTAAGTTCTACAAATCATTGGTAAGGAGTTACCCACTGAATTGCATATGTGTATGTTATGGAACATAGTACAGGACACGACCCAATGAAATAAATATATGGATTGTGTTATGTGTCATTATTTATTTCATTTGAGTTTGATTCTAAGTTGGAGATGGTTCAGCTTTTCCACATGAGGATAGGTTCAATAAATATCGTCTACCGTTGATTCCTGATAAGGACTGCTATACGGACTTTATTTATGTTCTCTTGAATTATGCGGAAAAAAGTTGTTCATCAAGAAAACCGTATGTCCCTCATTAATTTATTTAGTGAGCGATGATATCTGTTTGGGTCCCTTGATGGAGATGGATTGTTTGCTAGCAACTGATACAGCCATCTCTAGATCAAGAAACGTATAATCTGTAAGAATGACGCATTCCTATCTTGGATTATACGATGATATCATGTGACATAAGAATCGGATAAGGAAATACTATTATTTCTTATGCAGGATTTAGATATTGTAGCAGTACAATATTTATGCGAATTAGAAATCATAACGTGTTGCTAGATACCGCTTATGATTATTGAAATTAAATAGCGATTTAATTCCATGACCAACGTAGTATAAATCCTCAAAGGGTCACACAAATAGGACTTTAATCACACAGTGCATTATTTATTTATTCGCAGCAGTGTATTGTGAAAATATGATAAGTTGATTAATTAATTATATACCGTTGCGAACCGTTATAATTAATTAAGTCAAGAAGATCATATAGAAATAAATTAATGCATTAACTAATCCCTAAATAATTATTAATGAGTTAATAATTAATTTAATTCAACACATATTAATATAAATGGTTATATTGATTAATTTGGCCTATTATTTAATAGTAAATATATAGTCCAATTGAAGAGCAAACAAGAGAGGCTTTAATTAAATGAATTAAAGACCCAACAAACAAAGAGAGGTGGCCCATAAAGGCCTCTATTGTGGCCGGCCAAAGGAGGTAGGTGGGTGGCATGGATGGTAATTTGTGGGAATTTATTCCCTAGGGTTTGAGCTCTATAGAAGGACTCCCTTGGTGGCTCCAAACCCTAGCCTCTTTCTTCCACCTCTTGCCTCCTTCTCTAGCCGCCATTTTTCTCTTCTCTCTCTCTCCATTGCTCATGTTGAGCTCTCATCCATCCATTTAATTAGTGTAATTAATTGATAGAAGAGAGAAAACCAAGAGGGATTAGTCGCTCTCTTCTTCCTTGCTAGCACAAGTTGAAAGAGAAGGTGATTAAGCTTCTAGGTGGACTCGAGGAGGCCGCCGACGAAGGAGAAGGCGAAGGAGAGCACGCCACCGACTCCTACGCCTTGGATCGAACCTCTTTGTTGCGACACAAAGAGTGGTAGCCTTCCTATTCTCAATCTATTGTGTGTGAATGCTTGGACTAGATTCATCGAGATCTAAGTCGTTTGGATTGTTAATTAAATAGTTAATTAGCACAAAAATTTAAAAATTAGACTTCCTAACAAACATTGCATCAATTCAATATATTTTCGAGTTGTGTAGCGAGTCACGAGTTGACTCGAGCTAAAAAATGATGAGTTCGAGTTAGCTCGGATAACTCGGAACCACCTCCTGAACGAGTCACGAGTTGACTCGAGTTTTAATGAGTTCAAGTTCGAGTTAGCCTCAACTCGCTCGAACTCGGCTCATATACAGCCCTACATACCGGCACCTCTACCGACCTAATGACAGAAATCCGATATTTTTTGGGTAACCGGTAGGGATTGAAAACACGGCTAAAAGACTCACATCGGTGGACTTGATGATTTAGTTAGTTAGTATCTCTAATTTCAAGTTAGTCTAACTTAATCTCAATCGAACATACTCTTAGTTGAGAATTGAATCTGACTAATTTATAGATTTGAAGAAAAATAGTATTTTGATTTCTGGATGCACAAAATTCAGAACTAAACAAATTTTATTTGTTCAGTTTAAACAATATCTTTTTTTTTGTATTAATACCGTAATGAATTAAATTGATCTGAATGCAACTATTCTGGTTGAACGTTTTAGTCTATATATCGTTTCATGAATTCAAACTTGGTACGCTCCTCTCCTCCTTGTAGAATTGAATGCATACTTTTAGTTCTAAATGATGTAAATAATATATATAACAGTGTTGTCAAATTATTTAGCCTGGAGTATAGTCATTATTATTTTTTAACTTCAGAATAATATTGAAAAAGGCCTCAAATTTATGCGTGAGAAATTACTTTCGAAAAATATACCACTATTATCAATATAAAAAATGCACGTTGCAACAACGACAAAAAAATGGCCATAATGATAGGGAGACGTATCTCAAGAAACAACTCCATACCGAGACAAATGATTGTGTCCATGGGTGAATGTATACATTATATTTTCTTTTTCATTTTTTGTTCGTTATGAAATATTCCACTAAATTATATAAAATTGCACGAGGTGTAATATACAAATTCATTGTCTACTTGAAATTTAGAGTAATGCTAAGAATTGATATATCTTATTTATATATATACTTTGACCATACTTAGCATCAAAATGACACTCAAACCAATATAATTATCTCATAAATAACTGTGTTTTCCAGGATATTTGGTACTGCCGTTGCATCTTTGCTATTTTGTAGAATTTTCGTGGAGATTGAAGACAAGACACGACAAGCAAGAAGGTTGGAGCTCAATTCTTAGCCGGACGACTTATTCCTGGCTCACATTGACGTGCTATAAACCAGAGAATACCCCATTGGGCCGAGGCAGATCAAGTTTCTCACGAGGGCCTTGGTTTCAGCCCAGATCACATATCCAGAGCGACTTTTCGGTCCGAAATTTATATATGGAAAGTGATTTTTGGTAATTTGCAAAGAAGGAGAGGAGCATCTTTTGCCCCAGCCGCATCCTGGACCTTCTCTGGGTGTATTTACGCACAAAATTCAACCAGAAAGGCATCCAATTTTCTCTACCACAAAATTTTCATCTCTTGAATCGTTGTTTTTGGCTCTCTCCATGAAGTTCGAAGGCAAGGCAGCGAGTTTGGACAAAGCGATAGTAATCCAGATCTATTCTCCATTGACTTCTGACCATAGAAGAAGAAGTAAAGCATATGGGCTATTTGGTTGTCTCTTTCATGTTATTATTTTGTTATTCTATGGGTTTATTTGTTGTCTTATGCATGATACTTGTTGTTAGTTGTAGTTTAAACATGGTAGGCTAAATTTTAGTATGTCTTAAGGTTAGGTATTAGTTTAATTTGGTATTTGTTATGGTTTGATGAGATACGATTATGTTATGTGATGTTGATGTGTTGAGATATTATTTTTTTATGCTTGGTTATGTTTATTATTTGTTTGATTGTTTACCTATGGATGAACTGCAGCGTCTTTAGGACATAAAACTAGAATGAATTGTGAAAATTGCTAAGTATTTGAGGTAAACCATTTATTCGAAAGAGGGGTTAACTAATCGACCGATAGGTGTAGTTTCTACGATCCGAAAGGACTTAGATACCTCCAGAATTCCAATACAAAAACCTTAATTGACTAAATCCCAACACAAAAGTTTAGGACTAGTCGGTTACGTGATAAAAATCGAGTTCCAAATGAAATCCAAACTGAAATTGCAACAGTTAAGGCTAGGATTTAGGTCTGGCTGACAAGTAACCTTCACGTAGCTTAACCTAAAATTATCAAACCAGAATAGAGAGTCTGGAACGAATTTCGACACGACAATCTATTAATTTCGGTCCGAAATTAATGATTTTGGTCCGAAATCTTATATGTTTTGCACGAAAGTGCGTGACAACAACGTTCTAGAGCCAAATTAAATAAACCCAAAATCTTAGGATATTTTCTTGCATATGTTTGAGTCCAGAAAAATACAAAAATCAACCAAAAAAATATTTTATTATTTATTTTCTTGATTTCAATTGTTATTTAATATTTTTTAAAATCCAAAACTTCACAAAAATATTCTTGTTTAGTTTTTAAGAAAAATTAAGTCCGATAATCATTTTTACTGTTTTTGTGGATCGACCCTTAGGTTTGCCCAACGATTAGTAGGGTAGAACGAATGTTATAAATTTATTTGACCTAGGCCATAAAACCTCTATCAAGAATTATATTAAGGAAATGTAACATTTGTTGTAGGTAACAAGAATGATGTTCAAAATTTCACAAAAATTGCTTTCACCGAATTTTATTAGAACAAGAATCGTATGTCAAAACCAACTAAAATATTTGACTACAGAAAATTGTTAGGATAAAAAGGATTGGGCATGCCTATATAAATTTTAATCGCCTATTTCTGATCATATCGTCCATATTTGAACCAAGTATCTTAATAAAATTTGAATAAAACAAATAGAGATGAACTGATTGTAGAAGTAGATAAATTGTCACATTGGCTAGTGAGCTAAGATCGAATTTTAACTAAGAATCAAATAATTTATTTTGTTTTTTATTAATTTGATGAAAGGTCACAAATGAACCACATCCTTTCTAAACTGAACGGGCTCAGGTATGTGATAAAGTCGAGTTGATCTTTCAAGTTTGTTAATATTTATTTCAATTTTCAATATTATCTCCAAATGTTTCTAACAATCTGTCTAAACTAGGAAAGATTCGTAACTGGTTCAATTTCAAAGATGAATATTACAATTTGCATTATTTTGCTAACAGGAAGTCAGAAGATCTCCTCTAATGTAGAAAAGATAATATAATTAATAATTCCATAAGTAAACAATATCAGACAAGTTGTTGGATTTGTCCATTTTTTTAAAAAAAGAAAAGAAAAAACGAAGCAGATAAGTTGTGATGATAAAATGCTCATGGCGCTCGCATTTTGTCTTTTGTCGGAACGGTCCGTACCTCAAAAAGGAAATAAAAATAAAATTTAAAGAAAGCGCTAAAAATCCAAAGCAGCTATAAAAAGCGAAGCAAGTGAGATGCTTGTCATAGTTTGTGCATTTCAGATCAGTCAACTTGAAAGTAAAAAAAGAGAAGCAATATCCAACAGTAAAAGAAGAAGAAGAAGAAGAGAGATCAGAGATGTGTGGTGGAGCTCTGATATCCGACTTTGTGGCCTTAACCAACGGCCGAGATCTCTCCTGGCGCAATATCCGACCATCCCAGTCCCAGGCAGTATCCGACGCTCACCAACTTCCTTCAGGTTCGTATTTTGCGTATGTTTATTATTCTATAAACAATGCATAACGCTCAAAATATGTCTTGCATAATAATTCCACCATAAATTCATATTGATTAACAAATTTACATGCTAATAATTTCCTTGGTAGCATCGACCAAAACTTAATACATATTGAACGCAGAATAAGACTAACTCCGCCACAGCAAAAGCTGATAGCGAAATTATGGACTTGTCCATGTCAGGTAGCGAAAAGACGAAAATAACACTGCAAGACGTGGCAGCAAACGCGGGCGGGGGCGTTGCGAAGCGGCCTCGAGGGCGGAAGAGTAATTACAGAGGGATCCGACGGCGTCCCTGGGGCAAGTGGGCGGCGGAGATCCGGGACCCGCGCAAGGGCATGCGCGTGTGGCTGGGCACCTTCGCCACCGCCGAGGAAGCCGCAAGGGCCTACGACGAGGCGGCACGCCGGATCCGGGGCGACAAAGCCAAGCTCAACTTCCCTGATAACGGGTTGTCGGGTCATGGTCCGATGGAGAGCTCGGGGGAGTCTCAGTCGTCTTCTTGGAGCTTTGAGGCGGACATGGACATGGAGGAGTTTCTGGGCATCGACATCCACATCGACGGCTGGGATCAGGGCCCTTTTGGATCTGACGGTCCCCAGTTTAACTTTTAGGAATTGCAAGCAAATTAAATAAGTGCCGTAGCCACGTTGGTGTGCTCATGTGCATGTACCGATGTACCCTCCATTTTTGTACTAATTATATTAATTAAGCTCTTACTTATTGACAATGGGATTTTAAGCTTCACATTCTCACTTGTTCCCAATACTTTAATTTAGGCCTTCTTTCCAATTAGTACGAACAATTTTTCTTGTGAATTTTTAAAGCCAGATATTTTGGATACTTTTTTTTTTTTTTTTTTGAAGATCAAAGCCCGTGGGCATTTCCATTAATAAAAACATTAATTGTACATTGTCTATTGTTTTCGTATCTTATAACTAAAACAGAAAACCAAAAAAGGACCTATATATTAAGGTTCCATTTAATAATATTGACAAGCACTAACGAATCAGAGAAGATACGTATATGTTGAAATTTATGAAAAAGAAGTTTGAAGCATATCTCAAAGCCAAAGCCTCAGCCATGAAAGCATCATTGCAATCTCCATGCAATTCTTAATTTGTAACAACAAATTTCCAAACCCTCGCGTGGGGAATTAAAAGCAGCTGAGGGCGAAAGAGTAATTACAATTACAGAGGAATCCGGAGGAGGAGAGCTTGTTGTTGTTGTTGTTGTTGTTGGGGCTTCAAGGCGCAAATCTCCATACAGAATTATAGATCAAGCTTTGCTTGGATCCAACTGTCCATATTAACAACTCTCTCAATTGGCCCCTACAAGTTTTACAACTTACATAAACTCTTACTGGATTTATTTAGGTATTTAGAAATAAAAATGAACAAGGGTATTTCTAAATATTATTTTGCTGTGCTCACTGCTCAAGTGCTCAGGACTCAGGACAGGACTCGACGAAAATTATACGTCTAGGACTCTAGGCCTAGGCGGAAGGTTCTTCTTTTCTGAGATCAGTGACCAGAGTAAGGGTTTGCTCCAGAAGGGATTAACGGAGGAGGGTGAAGGAGAAGATTAACTGACCAAATTCTACCCAAGCCGGTTAACATGCTCCAAAATAAAAAACTTAAAAGGAAACCAAAGAGAACGGGGAGAAATGAAGGTGAACCCCTCTATAAAAATGTGAAAAAAAAAGTTAACAAGATTACTCTCAAATTTAGGATGTATCTCTCTTTGGCTCCCTTACACTTCCTTCACTTACTTTTCCTCTTCCCTCTTGTTTCTGGAGCAGGCCCTAAACGGGTTGGATGTCAAAGTAATACCGTAAAAATATGTGCGGTGCGGAGGTCAATTTTGTATCCACACGTGCCGCGCATGTCCCTAAAAGAGCGAAGAATACCTTTGAACTGGTTGATTACTTAGCTAACTAGACTAGATACTTAGCCTAACACCTGTTGTTTATGCATTCTATTCTAATTCTAATTTAATGGATACATATTTTTTTTAGATTGATAATAATCTAAATTTCATCATATTTTCCAAAATTTCTCATGTAAAATATAGAATATCTGTCGTAAAAAACATACTAAAATTTCTAGATAAAAAATTTGTAAATTCAAAATTAGTAATTTTTGTCATAAAAAGTCGTCATATAAACTCGACATAAATCGAAATGCTTGTGTACATTTTTTATCTGGCAAAAATTGATGCGAATTTCAACAAACTTGTGTACATCTCAAAACAATCGACACCATTGGATACCTGATCTATATTCATTATGTTTAATGCGAGTACTAGGTCTCATTTTTATTCATTTATTTTGAACAAGCCTGATGAACGGAAACGATACTGAAAATCACAAGTTTTGAAATATCTATAAATAATTCATAGACATTTATCTACGAATTAAAGTCTGCGAATTCTGATTCAATCAGTAATACTATTTGAAAAGAAAAAACAATAAGAGAAGGAAATGCAGACAATTTGGAATCACATGTTTAATTCTGTTCGGCTTTTGAAAATACCGTGCATGAAGAAGAAGTGCCTAGGTGCTAGGCATCTTTGGGCCTATAAACAAACTTACCCCCACACCACACATGAGCAATCCGAATCCGGTGGCGCGCGACACAGCGTGTCGTGCGCGACACGGACCGTCCGATCAGATTTCGACGGTTCATCTTTTTCAGGCCTTACAATCTGGTTACATGCACGGGGCTCCCTCATCCATCTAGATCTGATCGGACGGTCTGTGGCGCGCTACACGCTGTGTCGCGCGCCACTAGATTTGGATTTCACACATGAGTCATGACACACCCAGTCCCCACAAAATTTTTCTTTCATCTCGTGAAACTTGAAACATAGTAAAATTTAAAATATGGTTGGTGGCACAAGTTAACAGTTTCATGAAAACAGCAAGTACACCATGTGCTCTGTTGCAAAAACCCATGGGCTGTTTCTATTTAGAGTTTTAGTCAGCCCATTGGTTAGTAATCCCACCTTTTCTGCATTTCAAAATTATCCACTTTTCAATTTTAATTGTCACATCACAAGAAGATCTCATTTGAAGATTTAGCTTGTACTTGAAGTGATTCTAGGGCAGTTGAGGCTTGAGACAGCTTTTTAAATGCTCATTTTAGCGTGATCTGATTTTGCTTTCCGCAAATTAGACAGGAGGAAGGATCAGATCTGTATAAATACTTGAATTCAAAATTTTGGTTCTAATAGCATAAAACCTAAACATTAAGGCATGTTTGGTAGGAGGACTAATCTTCTTTAAGCTTCTTTAAAGATGAATAATTCAACAAACAAGAGAGATTTAAGCTTCTTTAAGGAGATAGAACTTATACCACCAAAATTGGTGGAATAAATTCTTTCATGGTAGGTCCCGTTATGGATTAGTCTCGAATTTCGAATAATCTATCATTAATTATTATCAATTATAATTAATATATTATTGTAATATTATAATATTTTTAGTTACAATAATAAACAAATAAATAATATATTAATTTCAACATAGGAAATATTACTATTTTATCAATAATAATAATAATAATACTAATAATAATAATGATTTTTTGACTAGGTGCTGAGGGGTATTAGAATTTGTTGTATTTCAATTTGTAGCCATTATGGCTTGCACTGTGTCTAATTTAAAGCCTACGGGCGTTTTAAACCTTAAAAAAAAAAAAAAAAAAACTTGAATAGTCTCTCCATGCGCTTCATAAAAGGCATCCAACGTTTTATGTGTATACTATTTTGTTAAATTTAGAACTATTAATAAGATCCTGAGTATATATATGTCATAATTAGAGTATATATGTTAGGATTTATGGTCTGGGAATTATAAATGTGGCTAAAATTGACGAAGGACTTGAACATGCTCTTGAAATGCTCTGTAAATGCATTTTAGTTCATATATATTTAATTTTAAACACAATTCAACTGGATGATAATATTGACAAACTTAGAGGAACTTCAATAAATTTTGAGAAATCAGGAACTTGGAAAACAAACAATTAGCTTTGAGAAATTCTAAATTAAATAACTTGTCTAATTACAATTGCGCCTCATACCTCCTTATACAGCTCTACACATCAAAATATAGAAATGATCTACAATACCATAAACAGCTATTTCCTATACAAAGCATAATCTTTCTAAATATAACACATGTTGCTATCTAGTAATAAATCTTCTTAAAATAGCGCATGACTCCTTAATCTGGTACGGCAAGTTTTAAATTTGTATCCTGCGCTGAATCTTTTAAACCAGCATCTTTGTAAACCATATCTTGACATCCCCTCAAATTGATGATGGTAATGAACCATCATTAATTTGTTTATTAGAAAGTTATGTCTTGCTACTATAAGCGCCTTTGTGAAAACAACAGTTGTTTGAAGATTAGATGACACATGAGGTAGTACAATCAAATTTTGTTCCACAACATCTCGAATATAGTGACAGTCAACCTCAATATGTTTGGTCATTTCATGAAAAACAGGATCATTGGAGATGTGAATCACACTTATATTATCAGCATAAAGCGATATAGGACCAATTTGAGAAAAAGAAAGTTCCTTCAGTAAGCGTCGAAGCCAAACAATTTCTAAACAAGCAGCAGACATAGCCTGATATTCAGTCTCTGTAGATGAATTAGAAACACGATCTGGCTTCTTACATTTCCAAGAGATAAGAGCATTACCAAGAAACACACACCAACCAGTGGTAGACTTCTTCGTAATCGAACAACTAGCCCAATCAGCATCAGCATAAGCAGTCAATTTAAGATCATTTTTGATAGAAAAAAATAAACCAACCTCAGGTGTACCTTTTAAATATCGCATAATACGATGAACAGCCGCCAAATGCAAGTGACAAGGAGCACTCATAAATTGACTAACAATATTAACTGCAAAAGTGATATCTGGTCTTGAAATAGTGAGATAAATCAAATTACCAACCAAGCTTCTATACAATGTCAGGTTCTCCAGTAAGTCACCATCCTCTTTGCGAAGTTTAAGATTCACCTCCATAGGAGTGTTTGCTGGATTAGAAAATTAAAGATTTGCTCTTTTAATGATCTCACTTAAATACTTATGCTGATTTACAAACATGCCCTGTGCAGTGTGATGAATCTCCAATCCCAAAAAATATTGCGCCTTTCCAAGATCCTTCATATGAAATGAGGAGGTGAGAGCACTTCGAAGCCGAGTAATGCTTTGTAAATCGCTGCCAGTAATTAATATATCATCAACATATACAAAAGCCAAAGCCACACCATTGGAAGAATTAAAAAGGAACAAGGAAGGATCATTTAAACTCTGTTTAAAACCAGCAGCAACCACTGTACTTTTAAAAGTACGAAACCACTCACGAGGTGCTTGTTTTAGATCATACAAAGATTTGTTTAAGCGAAAAACCTCATTTGAATCAGTACTAGGCAGACCAGGAGGAGGCTTCATGTAAATAACCTCATTCAACTCACCATGAAGAAAGGCATTTTTGCAACAACCCAAGGCAAGAACAACCTGAACAATAGTCATTTTTGCAACAGGAGCAAAGATTTGCAAATAGTCAATCCCATATTCTTGACGACAACCAAGAGCAACAAGTCGGACTTTGTACCAATCAAGAGTACCATCAGATTTCAATTTAACCGTGTAGACCCATTTACACCCAAGTGGTTTCACATCTTTTGGACACAACACCAGATCCCAAGTATTATTGTGAAGTAAAGCATCTAATTCAGTTCGCATGGCAGATTTTCAACATTCATGTTTGATTGCTTCTGTAAAATTAGCAGGTACAAAAATCGAGGAGAGAGTTGTCAAAAATCCATACCACTTTGGAGGATGACGTTGGCGCACAGACCTTCTAAGCGGAACAGATTGAAGGCCTACATTGTTCTGATCAGAACCTTTTGGAGCAGCGCCTCTCTGATCAGTACTTCCTTGGTCATTGTCAATTGGTGCAGCATCTCTCTGTGTAGCGCACAACTGTTCTGCGCCTAACTCAAATCCACAGCAGTCATATCGGGTGCAGGACCCGAACTGTCATTGTCACAATTTACAGGTCCAGAAGTTTGGAACAAAATTTGGTCCTGAGAAGAAATATCAGGATGATGCATAAGAACTGGTTGTTTTTTTCGTTGTCTGACATAAACAATTCCTGGCTTAAATCAACCTGTAGAAGGAAAAGGTGTAAGATAGATGGTTAAAAGAGGTGTAAGATAGATGAAGAGATTGTGCGAGACAAAATACTACAGTGATGGTAATAAAAAATTGATTCCTGAAACACTACATTTCGAGAGACACGAATTTTTTTGAACTTAGGATCATAACAACGAAAACCTTTTTGACCAATAGCATAACCTAAGAAAACACATTTAACAGATTGATTAGACAACTTATTGCGTTCAGAAGACGAAAGAAGAACATAACAAACCGAACCAAAAGTGTGTAACATGTCATACTTCGGGTGGCTTGTCGTATAATAGAAAATATGGAGATTGATTTTGTAAATTTTTAGAAAGCTGACGATTTATTAGATATACAGAAGTCCGAACTGCCTCATCTCAAAAAGTGGAGGGAACAACAGCTTCCAAAAGAATTGATTGACAAGTGTCAAGAATATGTCTATTTTTACGTTCAGATATGCCATTTTGTTGTAGTATGCTAGGACAAGATTTTTCATGAAAAATTCCCTTTTCTAATAAAAATTGTTGAAACTCATTAGAAGTGTTGTTGAAACTCATTAGAAGTGTATTCTCCACCTGAATCAGATAAAAAAGTCTTAATACTCATTTTAAATTGATTTTCAATCATCGCAACAAAATATTTAAATGTCTGAAAAACCAACGATTTTTTTCTCAATAAATAAATCCAAGTAAATCTAGTAAAATCGTTAATAAACAGTACATAATACTTATAACCCAAAGTAGAAATTATTGGTGAAGGACCCCATACATCTGAATGAATAATCTGAAAAGGACTTGTAGTCTTTGTAGTACTAACAGGAAAAGGAAGAGTCTTACTTTTACTTATAGAACACGTTGAACAATGACTGGGGAAAATATTTTTATGAGGTATTAAGCCTTTTTCAAACATATTAAGATAAACAGCTAGAATTCAAATGACCTAATCTACGATGCCACAAAATCCAGAAATCATTTGTAGAAGAAGCAACGAGTGCAGAACCAACCAAGGTAGGAATTTGTTTAGTCGTCACCAGAAAAAGTCTACCATCTTTGTGCGCCATCTTGAGCATCTTCCCAGTGACCTGATCCTATATCACACATCCAAACGGTGTAAAAAGCACATGATAATTATTACCCACAAGTTGCCCAAACGATATTAAATTAGTTGATAATTTTGGTACTAACAAAACATCTTGTAACACCATATTGTTTTCATGAGCAGTCCCAACCCCAGTAATTTTTAAATCAGTCCCATCTGCAAAATGCAAAAAAATTAGTTGATTTTCCAGACATATGATTGGATGCCCCAGAAATTTCCATTGTAGACAAGGCACTTAACCAGTTTGAAGAATGTATACCTGAAATTCCCATTGTAAACAAGGCAGATTGTATACCGATTTGTATCATTTGTTGTAAAATATCTAGAGTGATAGCAGAAGAACCAGAAGAGGGGACTTGAATACTCGGCTGCTGACTAGCTATGTTAGCTGATCTAGAGGCTTGTGACGAGGCAGACAAGAAAACAGATGCGCCAAGCTGCTGCCCAGATGAGTGATTCTACCCAAATGCGCCAAGCTGTTGCCCAGATGCGCCAAGCTGTTGAACAGTAGCGCTAGGTTGACCAGAGGAGTGATTCTATGGACGACAACGACACTCCGTGATGATATGTCCGGTCTTCTTACAATACTTGCAAAATTTTTTCTTGTAGTTTTTAGTAATATGCCCAGTCTCATTGCAAGAGTAACATTTGACATCTTGACCGTCCTTAGAACTTTGACCACCAACCAAAAAAGTCATATTATTAAAATCAACAACTGTTTTAAGAGTAGACCGTGTAGACATGATTTTTTCCTCTCTGACAAGATCTTGAAAACACTCAGTTAAGGAAGATGCAGGGATCGAGCCATAAGCTGTCTCCTCAAGGGCTTGAATTCTGGTCTGAGCTTCATGAGGAATTGATCTCGCATATTTATCTCCTGTAACTCCTGAACTGTAATCAATGCATTAGTTGGAACTTTAGAGTATAGAATAGAGTTATACTCGAGCCACAATGTCATAAAACCCGAATAATACTCTTGAATGCTTTTGTGTCCTTGTGTGTAATCATGAATTTCCAAGTCTAATTGAAATTTTCTTGCATCACTTGCATGATGGTACAAGGTCATTAGATAATTCCACATATCAGATGCAGTCAGATAGTGTCTCAAATTAATGCTAATATGTGGTTCAACAGAACCAATGATCCAACTCATGACACGTGAATTTTCACAGATCCATTTCTTCAAAGCAGTTTTGTTTTCATTACCATCTTTATCCACAACAACAGCAGGTGTCTTTTCACTACCATCTACATAACTCCATAATTCTTGACCTTGAATGAAACACCGAAGATGAAATTCTCACAAACCATAATTTTGCTCATTCAAACAGACATGAATAACAGCATGCTTGGAACCAAACTCCATGAGAAAGTATGATAAAAGCTTGAAGAGAGATTAAGAGAGAATAGAAGAATATCACAAAAAAAAAAATCGCTGGAAACTTCAATCAGAACCGCAGTGCTCTGATACCATGACAAACTTAGAGCAACTTCAATAAACTTTGAGAAATCAGAAACTTGGAAAACAAACAATTAACTTCGAGAAATTCTCAATTGAATAACTCGTCTAATCACAATTGCGTCTCATACCTCCTTATACAGCTCTACACATCAAAATATAGAAATGATCTACAATACCATAAACAACTATTTCCTATACAAAGCATAATCTTTCTAAATATAACACAGGTTGCTATCTAGTAATAAATCTTCTTAAAATAGCGAATGACTCCTTAATCTGGTACGGCAAGTCTTGAATCCATATCCTGCGCTGAATCTTTTAAACCAGCATTTTTGTAAACCATATCTTGACACATATGCAGTCAATAACATTATGTATAATATTAAGAATTTGTTGACCGCAAATGCAGACACATATGCATACTATAAATGTCAATTATAAATGTAGACTAATATGTTTGAATCTTCTTAAATTCCATGCATAATTTTCTGGTATTGTAAATTTGTTAGGGATGATTTTTGAATGCTATTTATGGCTTTAGAAAAAAATAGTTCAAAATACTTTTCATTTATGTATAATAATACTAAATGTTGGAAAAAAAAAATGAATCATTATTCCCATAAATCAATCAAAGCTAATAGTCGCCTCAAAGCATCTTATTTAATTTAAAAAAATGTCAATGTTCAGACAATAGTTAAAAGTACACTTTTCTAAAAAGAAAATAAATCTTTACTACTTATAAAAGCATCCACAGAAAAGACATAAACATGTCAGATAAAAGGTGTTAACTACCCCTAACGTCAAATATGCATCATTGATTTTGTTAATCTGATATGATCTGTGGCTTAGATTTGAATATCAGATAAAAGGTTGACCTCTTATCAGAAAACTATCTGGGCGCTGGACGGTAACTCTATTGTTTCTTTCGGCTTAATGCGAGGGTTCGATTCCGCAAGCACCACTTTTTTTATTTTTCTTATTTCTTGCGCCAACCCTTACTCCCTGCTTTGTCCTCCCTTCCCCCACTACCACTAGAAAAGGACATTTTTTTTAATTAGAATTTCTTGCGCTAGGCTCCCTGCTCCTCCATTCTCCATGTCGGCTACAAAAGGAATGATTTCACAACAAATCAAGGTGGCATCTGGAAATTTTACAACAAATCAAGACCTGCGCCAGAAATGGCACAATTTCTCGCATTTGCTCCCCCCTATCGGCTAGAAAAGGAAAGATTTCAGAATGACACCTGGAAATTTCGCAACAAATCAAGGCGGCGCCGGCGCCCCCCTCCTAGGGTTAGTGCATCTCATTCAAAATTTCACAAAATTTTCAATTTTATGCCGCTCATTATTACTTTCCCTAATTATTGTCAGGATTTTTGAATTTTCGTTTGCTGCTCTCTATTTTGATTGCTATTTAAACAAGCAATCCGATTAATAATAAACACACAGATTTTGTTGTTTCACGTGAGCAAAACAGTATTATTCATTTTTTCTTTCTCATCTCTTTTCTTTTCTGTTTCTATGGACAATGAATTTGAATACCAAATTGCTTCTGTTCATCTTTTTTTTTTTGGGTTATTTTCACAATTTTCTGATAAAGTAAGTCGAGAACTGCTTTTGTACTTGGATCTATATATTTCTATCTAATTTGTAGGTTTTTCCCTTTGCTTTTAGGTGAACAAGATCAAATTACCCTCCACGCGTACTGGTAAGTCTGCAAATTCATTATAAAAGTATACTGTTAAGTATGAAAATCACTCTTTCCTGATCATGTTGCTCTCTGCACCCCCTTAAAATAGATCTAATCCGTTACTTTTAGATTAAATATTGATTACTTCTTTTAAAAGTATATAGTTGTAATAAACAGGTTAGTTAATTTTTTGTTTACTTTTAAATACTTTTGCTTGTTTTCCTAGACTAAATTATGCTGCTCTCATACATATTTCACTTCTTTGCAAGAGTACCTTTATACAAAAAATCCTAATTGCGTTTTTTGATTTCTTCTTGTTGTTGTACCTGGTTAAGGTTTATGATACGATTTGTACTACAGAGACTTTTAGTAATTTCATTAAATGCTTTTAATTATTCTTTCTGAAAATTTGACTGGAATAAGTGGTACAATGGATGCTCGTTTTTTCAGGTGGAGAATGATTTAACGGCTCAGATAGTTGACACCTACCAACACAACGTCCAGAGACAACTCCATCTCCGAGTCTGTGCGACCTTTTGAATAAATTGTTCTTATTTGTGACTTCTTCTTTTTTTTTTTTGCTTTGGTCTCAATTGCCTCTGTTAATTTCTTTTTTTAATGCTGTAGTTGCTTGTAGTTTTGTAAAATTTGTAGTTTAGTACAAGCTAAGCACTCTAAAATTGGTAAACCCCCTTCTAGGCGCCTGTTATTATTTTTCAGAGGCTAATATATGTTAATTTTGTATTATTAGTATACTTTAGCCTCCTTGTACCAAAATAATAAATTGAAAAAGTGCTAAAGATCTGTTTGTTGTTATTATCTTGAAAGTATAGCTGCCACTAACACTACATGGCGCATGCATCAAACCATATTCGACGCACGTACGCTGTAAGGGACACAACTTCTGTACCTAACACAGACGGTGCCATGATTTTTCTGGTAATTACAATTTGATATATATTTTTTAAATAAAACCAATCATCAATTCTGCCATGCTCTAATATCTCATAAATACTAGCCTTTTAGTATTGTTTGTTATTCGACTATATAATTTTTTAATTGTGGATATCTAGGTTCAACCAATTCACCAATTCCAAACATTCAATCTAACAAATGGACAAGGGAGAACTCAGCCTTTACATATCAATGGAGCTGTAATTGTTCAGCATGCATCACCAAGGTTGTTATCTCAGCTTTTATGATGTGTAAATGGTTTCATGGGAATAAAGTTATCCTTGGAAAATCAGGCACTTCTGCACTTTTTCTTTGATCATTCATTGTACTGGTTTATAATGAAAATATACGAAAGGAAGGCATAGGCAAGGTAGACAAGTATACTAAAGATATCATGTCTTTTGTTTCTTCTTTACATAGAACACAACCATTCAAATATTGTATTTTACACAACTCATTACAGTCTCCTTTACATAGCATGAAGCTCTGAATAAGGTCTCAGTCTAATTAGTGCTGAACTGATATAACACTGAGTAATTCAAAGTTGTGGCAGTTAGTACTCGGACTATTTACTTGGGCTAACCTAATCACTTGTGTGCCCAGACTAAATGTAATTGTCCTCATTCTAATTTTACTTATGCTGAACCTAATTACTTGTGGCACTAATTTGTACCTGCAACACTGAGCACTAACACAAAAATCCCACCGAAAACTCAGCCAAATTACTTGTAGCAAAGGCTGAGATAAAATTCCTTTTTTTTTGCTTGATGTTCATTATTGTTTAACTATTTGCTGTTAATAATAAAGTAAATGCAATTCATGATGGCATGAATTTCAAGTCAAAATGGAACAGGAGGGTCTCAGCCTCTACAATCGAATGGAGATGCAATTCTTCAACATGTATCACCAAGACCAAGGTCTGTTAACTCATCAGTGTAAGCTAAAAATAAATAAACTTTTCTAGCATTTCATTAATGTTTTGTTATATTCCAGGGGTAAGAGATTTGCACTGACCTTTGATCACATGGCGCAGAAATTCCATATGCCAATAGATAAAGCTGCCAAAGAGTTTGGATTATCTACGACTACCTTAAAGTGGCGCTGTCGGGAGCTTGGTTTTGAAAAGTGGCCATTCCCGAAGCTAAAATGTTTGCAAAATTTGGTGAAAAATGTGATGGAATTTCGGTTCCGAGGCTTTCAAGCTGTTGTGGATGATATTACGGAAGAAATCGAGTCAATCAAACTAAACCCGTCCATAGAAATCAAAGATGAAACAAAAAATCTCAGACAACAAATGTATGATCTCAAGAAAAGAAAGCGTCGGAGGATTGACGCGAGTGCTGCTTGATTAGATTGTATTTTAGTAGGAATTTTTACTTAGTGTACGAATAATTTTTGCTTAGGTATTTTCTTTTTTGTTTTGCTCTTCTTTTGTGGTATTCGATATTGTTCATTGAAATAATATTTATCATTCAAGTACTTCATGCATTATCTGAGACATTGATTGCTATATTTGTAAGTTGGTTTGGCCCCTAAAAATTTCCTTTGTTTTGTTTCATTTCGTCCCCTTGCTTCCTTGGTTTATAGCTACAGAATTTTTCCTTTGTTAAATTGAGGCTAACTGTGAAATTGTAGATAGTAGAATCTTGATTCTGTAATTACATATATTGTTGAGGTTAATATATACCATTGAGGTTAATATGCTTTGTGGTCATTTTTTCATATAACTAATGTGCTTTATTTATGTTTCACTTCGAGACTCAATTAAACTTAGTTAAGTGCCATTGATACTGGTATCGATTAGCACCAGTTGGGATAATACCGGTACTTCACGTTTGTAAAAATTGTAAGTTTTATTAGTACTTTACAAGCACCTGGTAAAAAATGTTGGATGAATGACTGTACATTGAGTTAAACAATATTTAATTTAAGTTTAAAATATATCATGTTGACCTAATGTTGCCGCATATAATGCTAGCTAGCATGCTAACTAATGGTTAAATTCATGATTCGAAGCTAATATCTCTCAACTAAGGCTATCCCCTGATTTTTTTTTTCTCGAATTAGAGCAAGATGATGTGTTTATTTTTCATATTTATTTTTAAATTAATGTATTTTGCATCATTGAAGATGTTCAAACTGAAAATCAGTACTTTTTGTCTGAAAAAAAGATTAATCACAACAATCAGACCTCCATCTCTTTTCTCACAGAAAAGCCAATTTCATATCATTAGCACATATTTTAGTAAGCTAAAAGGAACACTTATGACTTCATTTTGCACTTCAAGTCTTCAATCCTTGTTGTGTCTTTCTGAACTTGAATTAATGTTAACATAGCTATTGGTTTCGTCTTTTGCTGTACCCTTTCAATGAGAATAACATATCTAATACACTTTAAAGAATGTTCTCTACAGTTATGAAGATTCCAAGTACATCAGCGCCTTCAAGACTAGCAAACTCTGAGTAATCGAATTATAGCATTTTTGCAACGAAGTCCTTCATCTTTTACTACTGTCACTAAATGTATTTGTCCACTCTACTTACAGAATTTTTAATTTTAATCTAATGAATTATTACAAAAGATAAAGAGCATTATTTTATTACAAAAGATAAAGAGCATTATTTTATTACATTTGTCTAAAGGACCCTAATATAACTGTTATTTCTAATTTATTTCTCATTATACAGATCTTCTCTTTATTTCACTCAATTTAATATTTGCTATCAATCACCATAGTAATTTCCTTTTTTTAGTTGCTTTTTAGCACTAATCATTTCTGAAAATTCCTTTTTCTTCGGATAATACCTTGTGAATTAATTTTCAAAAATCCAGATCATATCCATTTTTATGCTTCCATATCCACTTTTTTCTCAATTATATGCCTCCTATGACCTTCTTATATTGATTAATATTAGAATTGACTGAATTTTGAATGGGAAACATATATTTATCAACATAATCTCTTTCTTATATATTTCTATATCTTTATTAACAGGCACCATAGTAATGGAAAAATCTTCATAAATTGATATATTTATTGATATTAGTTTGAAGAAGTATTGTCATTGCAATTAGGCAAATAATCTTCAAAAATGGAAATCTCTTCTCTGATTTCAAGATGTAAAAACCCGTAAAATTACAAAATAAAATTTAATTTAAAAAAAAAAAAAAAAAAAAAAATCATAATAAAATCTATTTTCAAAATAGGAATCAAATTGTGAAAGCTAATCAAACTTCAAGCAAACAAATAAATCTAACTAACAAAAATTCAAATATCAGACTCCAAAAATTTATGTGGTTTAAAATTAGATTATGAGCTGAGTTTTACTGATCAATTAATTCAGAAATCAAATTCAATATGTTTCCTTCAATCTCCTTTGATTTGTACCGTTTGATCAAGTTCGATATCACTGGATTTTTCTGAGCCGTCGGATCAACTCGTTTCTCTCTCTCTTTCTCTCTTCTCCTCCCAGCTTTTCCGGACGAGTCGTCGTCCCCACTCCCTCCTTTTCCGCTTGCCTCGACTCGATCGCCACTCCTCTCTCTCTCCGATGGCGAGGCCCGGAATTCCCGCTTCTCTGATCCCTTTTCCCTCCTTAAGCCGCCTCTCTAAAACACCCTCTCTTCGCATCCGTAACCTCACTCTCTCCCTCTCTCTCTCGTTCGAACCCAGAGCACCAAAACCCTCCCTACTCCTCTCCGATCGCCTAACTCCTTCTCTCTCTCTTTCCGATTGCCTCACCTCTCCTCTGACCCAAGCCCCAAAGCCTCTCGCTCACTGCCTCTCCCTCTTCCCTCCGCCATTTCCCCTTTCCTCCTCAGCCCCACTCACGGCCAACCACAGACCCCTCACTGTTACCCCATCTCTCCTCGAACCCGAAACCCTAGCCTCACCTCTCTCACCTCACACGCACACCCACTCTCTTTCTCTCTCTGTTTGGTGGCGACGGCGACAGTGGCAGTTAACTGGAGACGAGACGACGCATGCGGTGACACACGGAGCCAGACTGAGCACCTCTCCTTTTGCTTGCCATCTCGGTTTGGTTGATTTCTCCCCTTCTCTCTTTTTCTTTGTTGTGCTGTGTTGCTTGAGAGGCATGCTTTGAACTGATCTGTGTTTTGGCTTTGATTGATTTCTTAAAACTGAGTATTTGCTGCCTGACCTCTGTTGCTTTTGATTCGTGTTGAGGCATGCCTTGATTTGAACTGATCTGTTGCTTGCTTGAGTCGAATAAATGTGGATTATTTGTGCATGCCTCTGTTAGAACTGTTTGGTGTTGTTGCTTGCCCTGATGACTCGATTAAGCTTGATTTGGTGAACTGTGTTAGGATAGATGATTTCTTTTTGATGATTGATCCTGTTTGATTGAATGACTGTGCTTGATTGAGGCGTTGAAATGAATTGTTAAATGATTAGTTGCCTCATCTTGAATCCTTGTGGCTTAATGTAGCCATTTCTGGCTTTGCTTGTGTGGTTTGATGCACTCGGCTTGGTTTCCAGGCTGGTACAGGCTTGGTACTAGGCTTGTATATCTCTGTGGTGCTTGATATGTGTTGCTGAGGCCTTAGGAGGCTGGTACGAGCATGGTACCAGTTGGTACGGCTCTGCCATGCGTTCTGGTACACTAAATGGTGCTGCCAGGGGCCTTTGTGTAAGAATTTCTGGTTCCAGGGACTTATTTGTAAAAGTCGTAGAACTACATAAAGACGAGTTTTGAATAAATTCTGTTATTAGGGGTTAAAGTGAAAATTTTAAAGTAAATAAAATGAATCTGTGGACTTATGTGAAAATATAGTTGGACTAGCGGGTCGGATCTGAAAAGAAATATCGGATCAGGATTTTTACATGTGGGTTTGGATTTGATCCCCATAACCCACTGGCCGCTGGACCCGATCCATTAGGCCATCAGGTTGGGCCCCTTATTTCCCACCTGGGCCGTGACTTGTTTTCTGGCCTGTCGGCCTGATTTTTGGGCTGTCTCTAATTTTCTGTGTTGGGCTCTGTTTCTGGGCCGAACTGAAATCCTAAGTTTAAAATTAAATTTCTGCTGGACTTTAATAAAATTCTGGACTGGGCCAGGTCCATATAATTTCAGGATTAACATTAATTAATTAAATGTATTAAAAGTGATTAACTTAAAAAGTGAGAATTAGTAGAGCTATTTGAGTTTAGCTAAGTGGACCGAGAAAATGGTATTAAATTAACGTGTTGCCTAAATAAATCGGATAAGCACGTAAACTTTAATATGGGAGATGATTACAACAATCCAGTATATTTAGAACAGATACAGTGGTACAATTCCAACTGGACTTATGATCCCAAACACATTAAAACACCAACACGTTTAAGACATTAAAACAATTAACAAATATAATTGTAAGTTATATACTGATTTAATTTTCTATCTATATTTGATAAATATAGTTAACTTATTTCTAAATGACATTTGAGTTTAATTTATCTATATTGTATTTGTATACTTCTTGAGTTTCATTTATTAATTAACTAAAAGTGTTAACTCACAATTTAAATTGTTAGAAATTTTCTGAGTATCTAATTAAGTCTAGTTACGACTTTAACGCGTAGAATGGACTGTAGGAACACGTCAGAACGTCTTCCTTCACTCTGTTTTTAAATGGAGTTCTGCCAAAATTTTGTAAAATACTTCTTCTAATAGAATAAAATATTTTAAAACAGAATCTCCTTTTTAGATAATCTGAATCTTTAATCCTAGTATTTAGAATCTCAATCCAAATAGAGGGTTAACTTAGTGATCGTTAGAATGAGTGTTTAGGTCTTAGCTTCTGTTCTGATTAGTCGATCTTTCGTCAGGTGAGCACGAGGACTACTCAGGAATAGCAGACGAGTTCTACCCAGAGTACGAGGCCAGTGAGGCAGGACAGGACTTCACCAACCATCAGGAGGAGTAGTCACGTCTTCTCAGACTTTTCCAGGTGTGGTAGTCTTTTTATGACTTGTGGATGCCTTAGGTTTTGTTTAATCTTTAGTTAGCAATTAGATCATTAATTAATTGTATGCACATCATGTCATTAACATTAAGTAAACAGTTAAGCGCATGTCATTAATTAAAGATTAATTTTGCATATATAGGATATGCATTCATATTAATAATGTGACTAATGAACTTAAAAGTGATTAAATCAACACTTGCATCTGGTGCGGATCAGGATAGTGAGACCGAGTGAGATAAGAGCGTTTTGCACGCGGTTTCCATTATCGGGAGCTTGCACCCCAGCCATTGCCGGTGGGCTCCTTATGATAGCGATCTCGAGCAACGCGTTTCTGATGATCACTCAGCAGACCGACCGTCAGGCGGTACTGCGGTCACTTGATGGTTATTTGTGTTATTATTATATTCCTTTGATTTGTGCTATTATATTCCTTTGGCTTGACATTGAACTAAGAGCTGAGTGTGCCATTATATCAGACTACCTCTCGATCCCCATGAGTCAGTTGGCCGGTACCGTGTTTTACTGCCCACTTCTTTAGCGGGAATGTGGGAATAGGGGCAAAGTTGAGTAATCGAGCAAGGCTGAGTTAGGTAGATCTGTAGGTACGGTTCATGTCATTTATTTATTGGGACTTGTGAGTTGATTCTGGATTTTATGTGACTTATAATTTGATCATTGAGTGCGGGTGCTTCATTCTCGTATTATTATATATATTCCGTACATTATTATACTACTATCATTATCCACTTCTCCAGATACTTTTCAGATTTTATTTGGCATGTCATTACTTGTTGTTTAGTGACTTCATTAAATTAGATTTACACTTAGACATTGCACTATAGGATTTAAAATGTTACAACTTAAGTATGGTTTAGTTCCTAACTAGTTTTTAACCAGAACCTTAGGGCTTTCTTTTACCACCACTGAGTATTCATGTACTCAGCCCACATAATTGCTTGTGGAGCAGGTTCAGGTTTGGCAGACTTAGCAGAAGAGTTGGTGCCAGAAGACCAAGCCGAGCTGGAATATTCACTATCCGCTGTGCATTATTATTCTATGTTTTGTTTGTATGATGACTGGAGATTTTGATATGTGTATATTTTACCAGTCTGTTGTTGTATGAACAAACAATGCCATTATTATGTGATTATCTATTTGTGATTATTTGTATCTGTGACACTGTTTTATAGCCTTACGTGTGCGCAGCAGAGTGTGCATACGTGGCGGGGCTGTCCTCCCCAGATTGCGGCTTGGTTTGGGGTGTGACACAAGAGGTATGATATGATGTACATCAGTGCCATTTCCTAATTCTGCATTATGCGCATGTTGAAAAGAAATCCCCTCTGCGCATATTCCTATTTCTGCGTGATGCGCTATTTATGTTAAGGTCTATTTAATTATTTTGTTAGTATTTCCAATACAATATATATCGTCTCACCAGCAAATCGCCTCCCTGAGATTATTTTGTTATTTTTTGGACTTTGATTATATTTGGACTTGAAGAAGCATTCATTGAGTCGAGGATATAATTTTGTTCGATCTCTTTATATAAAGTAACAGATAACATATTAACAGCCTGTTACAAATTTCATGAGAATATGAGATCATCACGAAGTTAAAAGAGAATCTAAAAATACCAAAATATCAATTTAATAGAGGAATCCCAACCAGTATACAGTAGGTGGATTCAACCTGCGTTATCACTCTTTCCAATCCAGGTGCGTAATATTTCTAACTTTACTGTTAAAACATAATCCATGGGAGCTATATAATATGATGTTAATAAGGTATTATGTCTATTAATATAGATAACTTACAAATAAAAACCCAAATTTTAATTATAGGGAACGCCAGGACTCCCTTCACACGGTAGGAAATCGGCAATGTCATCAGTGGGAGTGGGCCAAGAACTGCATACTTAAATGAAACCCCGTTCATCACTTATCGTGTCCTACAAATTTTCAATAACAAGAATGTGATCAATTAAACATTTTATAAGACCTCATTTCAGTCGAACAAACATGAACATACAAAATTAAATAATTGAGATTCTTTAGCGCTGCCATGGTGCCATGTAATCAATTTTGAAACCTTGCGTTCTTCAGGAATCTAATATTCAAATTATAATAGACATATCTATGCCTTATTACGGCTTAAGTTTGGTATGGTACAATACCTCATTTCGTTTTATTTTATTTATTAATTATTAATTTTTATAAAATATGTCTCCATCTTGAGTATAACCATTATTCGTTACAACAATGGAGCAAGAGCGATTCAAGAATCTTGTCATGTTGTATTATTATTTTTTTGTTTGAGATGATATACTTCATGCGAATTTTTTTATTGAAAAATATTTTTTTCATCGAATTATTTTTCTGGGCTATTTACATATTTACTTTTATTGATTTTATTTGTTTCAACCAGTGAATACTACTGTTACCTTCAGCACCGATCAAGACAACGTTAACCTTAAATATTGAAAATGGACAATATATCTGAATCAAATAATATTTTTATTTTTACATATCACATATTAAAGTCCGCCCACACATTGAGTGGGCACTGCTGCTAGTAGAATTTAAATGCAACTATGAGATTGATTAATTCAATCCAGTCATAAACGGAACATTTGTCAAACCGATCCACTGGTCCCCTTGGATAAAAGAAGACACAGTGAACTGGTTTGCCTCGGTTGCACTAGTTATCACACGATAACCCGGCCACTTGACTCGGTTCGCGGTGCTCGATCCAGGACCCGTGTTTAAGTACTCTCCATAATATAATGTGCTAAGTGCGAACGTACCACTCCATGGCAACCAGCCTGTGGGGTCGATCAGGCTGTCGAGATATGACTGCATGAACACAGTACGAGAGTACTCCTTCCAAGGCCGACCGAGGTATGTCTTGACACTAGATACATTTGATGCCAGGTCAGATGCAGCTGTTACTTTGCACTTTTGGATTGAAATGCCGGTGTTTTGGTTTGGGTCCTCCCTTCCCTGAGCAGTGTAAATGTTGCTCTGGTTCGGGTTGGGTTTTCGCGCATACAAATTACAGTTTTGGAGCACGACAGCGGCGTTGCCAAAGATGTAGTCTATTGTGCCGTAAATGTCACATTCACGGTAGAACTGACGCAGGGAGTGAGTGTAGAGGGTGTCTTGGTACCCGACGAAGCTGCATCGGTAGAAGGTCGAGAGGTCTGAACCGACTCTAAGGGCTACGGCTTGGTGCTTGCTCGGACCGGCTGCATTCTCCACCGTTATGTCTCTTCCCATAAATCCATTGCCAACAACAGCTGTTGCAATTCAACAACATTATAGTATATATATACAGCGTACTAGTTAGGTTGGGAAAAATAATTTTATAAAAAAATTAAAATTTAATTAGAGGTATGTAGAGACCGAAACTTTGTCAATTTGAATCTATGTATTGTATTAAAAAAATGTCACTTTCACGGTAGAACTGACGCAGTGTAGAGAATGTCACATTCTGCCAACTGAGATGAGGCGATCCGTGCTAATTGCTATTCATCACCAAGTATCAATAGAAGATAAGATCCAACAGAGATGCACAATTTCATAAGTTCAAGGCTCATATCAAACAAAACACTGCACCGAGCCACCGACACATGACAGCATTGTTTCTTGCCCCAGCTCCACAGTAACTCCTTTTAATGGGGGCCATACTAGTAGTCTAGTACATTGTAACGTTGATCTGAACTATCTAACATTTATCCGGCACACTAATTTTTTTTTTTTTTGGCAAAAGATAAGAACAATACTTTTATTATATATATGCATCCTATTATAAATACACTTATCAGTCTATCACCGTCTCCATTGGAAACATGTCACGAGAATAAATGTCAGATAATAAATCTGAACCCAACATAATTCGTGATTTTGATAATTGTAATTGTGCGCAATGTTATACTATTAGATAGATGGAAATTGGGATTCAAGAGAGGCTGGGGGGCACTTAGCAGTAGATCAGCAAAAAATAATTCTTTGATTTGTCATTTTCTTGGCATGATACACACTTGCACAAATTGAACTAGATCTCTCTTATCAGCACGTGACTCCCTGACAAAAATATTCCTCTTACATTTTATTGTAAAAGTGCTATCTATTTAGTAAAGCTGCCATAAGAAATTTATTGTGATTGGATATGTATGTCTGATTGTTTGTCAAAATTAATAAATATGAATTAAAAAAGAGAAAGAAGGTCAGTTCCCAAATTTTTAATAAAAATAATATTTTATTAAAATTTTTTAAAATAAACAAGTAAAAGGACAGCGCATTTTAATAAGAACCAAGCAATTACCCACTTATAAAACACATTCATAAAACACGCTGTCTTTTTGCTTGGTTTATTTTAAAATTCTTTAATAAAATATTATGTTTAAGTAAACATTTGGGATATGCATGCAAGTTACAATTGATATATTTTTTGTTAGATTATACATGTCGTCGGTGGAATAAAAGGGCAACTAATCCCAATTTTCAAATTGTACTGTATACATGAAATTAAAGTGATAAAAGGCATATCATATCACACTCAAAAGCTTCGTAATAAATAAGGAGATGATATATTTTTGAAGTAAGTAGATGAATTCAAAAGACGACACTTTAATTTTAGGTTTAGTTAAAAATAAAAAAAAAAAACATTACGGGCTGGAGTAGTTTGATGTGAGAAAAACAAAAAGCTCGTTTCTTCCGTGAAACATGGATCTAACGGAGGAAGACTTAGCCTGACCATAGGTGTCTAGAACGTATTCAGGGCATATAGATTCTAGAAATTTTTTTTTTTTTTTGTTTATCGTTAGAGTTTCTATCACATTTCCATCGTCAGCATAAATTTTATTGTGTCGGTAAGGATTTTGATACGTCATTATAATCTTGATGCGTAAATATGTTAGAAATATAAATTATGTATAAATATAAATTTTACAGAGTTCATAATTAACATAACAGATTGAGTGGGAATTTGCTATAAATCCTACCAATGTAATTCTTAATAAAATGTGTTTATATGTATGATATTTGTTAGTTGTTACGAATTCTGTATGTATTTTAGCATGACCAAGGCTTCAAAGGTACCTATAGACGACGAAAGACATATATTATTTTTTTTATTAAAAAAATTAAGACATTTATCCGGAGAACAGAGTCACATGCTGGGACCCAAATCACCCAATAGAGGTATGGCACCAATAACACATTCACCTTTTAATTTCCTGTTATCACGTAAAAGGGTCCAAACTCTTCACAAGTCATAGCTACGAACTCACCATATGGAAAATACCATCCCACTTATTTATTTAATAAAAAAAATAAATTATTCAATCATATATATTTGGTTTCTTATTCTGCTTCATTTTTGTATTGTTAACGAAGTAACGAAACTATTATGGACAGAATCGGAGTATTTTCTGTTTGACATTCATGATATAATTTTCTTTTATTGATACCAAGTCTAATTGACTTGACAATGTATCAGATCTTATAACAACTACTTCTTAAGATGAACTTGTTGCTAAACCACATTTCTTTGTACAAATTGACTAAAAGTCCTTTAACTTGGATTTTCACTTTATTTTTTTATCCATCTTATTATATCCATTTCATAAATGCTATCAATAGATTGGGTAATCTCAATAATTTTGCAACTTAAAGATAAGAGCTATAGTTCGGTACGCCGAAAGTCCACCGACTATTCAAATATTTAGTCAAACAATATATATTTTTGTTTAAGTTGTATTATATTATATTAATAAATGGTTGGATGTATGCATACCCACACATGTATATATATTGTCATGGAGATATATGGATACACGCATAGGTATAATTAATGAATGTTCTGTTATTTAGAATTGTGTCCATCGAATGTTATTATTCTATCTAGCCGTAATATGCAATGTAATAAAGTTACTAAGAGAAATGCAACAAAATTCATATTGCAAATTCCAACTTAAAAAAAATTGCATAAACATTTTATAATCCAATATTCTTTACATTGTTGAACCGCTTATTATTAATGACATAGAAGTACAGTTTTTTAATTTAAAATTTGAATTTTATTTTGATGGAAATCCCGTAGGAATAGATATAAGTTTTGTTTACATGGACGCATCATCTATGGAACCAGAGAGAGGAGGAAAATGATATAATGAAATGATTTTTTCTATAAGCGTTACAGTCTTACAGACTTACAGACAATTATTAGGACACGAATAGTATTCATAGTGGCCCACATGCACTTGGTCTGAAAATGGATCCAGTTAATCTATCCATCATTGCACGTGTCTCCTTGACTCTGTTTTACAATTGCCTTTAAGACGACTATCCAAGGCCTGCTGGCCTGGCTCTTTTGCTTTCACATTTTAAAACATGGAAACCACTGGCGCTGTGTGTGTCGGTATGAATCCTGAACTTTGACATCTGACATGTTCATCTCCGTTTTAATACGTGACAAATTAATCGTATCATGCCTGGTGGTAATAGTCCTTGTACCAACATTTTGTTGAAGGCAAAATTAGCAATTGATTTGCTATATAAAAAAATATTTCAGTTGCACTGCCATATATCCTAGTTGAACGCAATTATATATGTCAATTCAGAAAATGTATCATTTAGTATAGTTTTTCATTATCGTGATAACAATCAATGTTATTAGCTTATATATATTCTGGTCAGTAAGATTTACTTATCTATTATATATACTAATTTGCTTCTGTTAGTCGTTACTATATATAGTACTCTTTAACTCTTAAGCAAATGATGCGTTTGATAATTTAAAAAAAATAATTTATGATGAATTTTAAATAAATAGTAGGTTTGTTAATTCCTCTTTATTGATATATCTAATCTGGGTTTATTTTAATCAGTCTAAACACTCAAATTAACCAGATTACGTTGATTGATTTTAATTGATTAGTACCTTAATTTGGTCGTCACATTCTACCATATCATATCACTGCGCTGGTTAAATGAAATATTCTTCTTCAGTCCCTTTGAGTTTGTAATACTTACCATACCAACCTCTCTAAGTAAAATTTTCAAGATATGCTTATCAAGTAATGAACAAGTTAATTTATAGATAACGAATTAATTAAATGAATGACACTGACCTAATGTAGCAGACCTGAAGGTGGTCCATCCATCGACCACATTTCGGCTTGCCTTAATCACCGTCTTGCCGATGCCGTCACCGACGAACATGATGTTCGTCTTACTCTTCCCTACCTCCACATTTTCCATATATGCCCCTGCTTTTATGTAAATGACGAATCTCTTCTTGCTCTTGTCTGGTGCTGCTGCAACCGCTGCACTAACCGTGCTGAAGTTGCCGCTTCCGTCCTTGGCCACCGTTAGGTCCGGTATAATCTGGGTTGGGTTGGTGGATGGTGCTTGGAGGAGTCGCCTGTCGCCTGGCCCAACCCATTCAGGAAACCCTTGCTGCATCTTGCCATACCCCTCGAACGCCTCCGGATCCACTTCTTCTCTCATCTGCCTTCCATTTGTTTTTGGAGTAATCTTTTTCACCATGGCCAAGGAGTTGCTCACCAGATGCGACACATGGTGAAGCCGGCCCTTAATGTATCGCCCAATGTTTTCACCTGCATGTTCATTACTTGTTCATCAGTTAGTTATATATTTAAGAACACAATCAATGAAATAATCATGGACTCACTAGTATTTAACCAACATTTCAAGTCAACGATATATAGCGCAGATACAAATATACAATGTTGCTGAAAAGCCAACCTTTAATGTTTGAGAAGCCATCGAGGCATGTATATTGATTTGTCATGGAAGCCGACAGCACAGTAAGCACATCATTAACATGTGAATTCGGCTTTGATTCGAGATCTGATACGGCAACCGACAGTTCATCTAGCGTCCCATCAAGCAGCTCGATACAGTCGTTGATTGCAAGTAGTTGAAGCCGATCAAGAGAGCGGTAATGTAGGTATGCAGAGCAATTAGCCGAGGATGCTCGCACCTCGTCGGCGGTTTTGTTAACGACTGTGCATATTATTTCAGGTAGCGACTTCTTGTGGAGGTCTTGAATTGTAGAGAGCGTAGAGGCACATAGTTCAGGGTATAGTGTGCCTTCACAGTGTGTGTAACTTGGTGAGTGTTGTGAAGAGGCGAAAGCTTGGACAATGCATAATTGTGCAATGAGGAGGGATAGGAGGTTTATTAGACAGGGGTGCATAGTGACCAGTGAGTAGCGAGTGAGTGTGTGAATGGGGTGGAGCAAGAGATAAGCTGGAAATGAATGGACATTTTGGGTTTTTATAGGGAGAAAAAATAGACTGGTTTTGAGTTGCATGTGCTGGAAGTGTTGGATGTTAAGTGTGGGAATTAATGAAAATAAATTGGAACCAACCTTGTAAAAAAATTAAATAAATTGCAATGTTAGAAAACAGTTAGGAGCCATGTATCAGTGGTGCTTGATAGCTGGAATGTAGCTAGGCGGCAATCAATGTTTGAGAATTGAGATGATGAACACCTTTCATGCTTATCATAAAACTGTTAGATCGCACCAATTAATGGTCCTTTGTGGAATCAACATATCACGTTGTCATCCTTTATCATAATTCCTTAGACATGTTTTTGTAGTTTAATAATATTTGTATGTATAGCAATTTTTTTTTTCTAAACAAAGCTGATTGAGGAGTAATTTTTAGAAAATTTTATCACCACAATTCAGAAAACTCTTCTCTTGATATTTTCAGTCGTTGGAACTCTTTGCCCTTTCGGATGTTTTTTTTTCTCTCTCTCTCTCTCTCTCTCTACTCTCACAACGACAGTCTAGTGTCTAGTTAGAGTCCTGAGAAATTGAGAGAAAAATATATGTTTAATGTTTTCTACTAAAAGGTGATGGAAAAAACATGTACAAGTAAGCAAATTTCCTGCATTAAACGTTGTGACCCAATTTTTTTTTTTGAAGTAAAAATGAGGCTCTACGACCTCATCTTATATTAATAAAAGTAGATAAAGTTTTAGCAAGATGCTCTGAGACCCAACGTTGTGACTAGGGGTGAGCAAAAAGCTCGTAACTCGTGAATTTACTCGAACTCGACTCGTGAAAAACTTGTTTATAACTCAAGCTAAAAGAACTCGTGACTCGTGTGCCAACTCGAGTTAGAGACTAGTTGAGTTTGAGCTAACTTAAAAAACTCGAAAGTATTTCCAACTCGACTTGAGCTAACTCGAGTTATAACCGAGTCGATCGAGTTTGAGTTGGTCCCAACTCGCTCGAACTCGGCTAGCATACAACCCTAGTTGTGACCCAATTCTTTATGGAAATCAGTCCGTTCCATATATAACGGACTCAGTTTATTATTTATTACTTTATTGTAGCTATGTCGAATAATCTTTTTTTTTTTTCCTTTTCTTTTGGGAGATCATGTAATTCCTTCAGTAGTTGTTGAGATATATTACTTATCATGTGGCTCCAAAAAATTTAAAATATTTCCAAAATTGGTCGACATTGGAGAACTTGAGTTGAGCTTAATTAAGAGAGAGATTGTTGAAATAGTGGATCAACTCCACTACAATTTTGATATAATTTCTTGTACGCTAACTCTGGTACGATGTACTAATAAGTAATTAATTTTTTAAGATGTAATAAGTAATTAATTTAAACAGAGTCCAGCATATTCATTGAAGAACTTGCTATGTACGTAACCACGCACCTGGGACAGATATTCCATTATTTGTTTATTTTTTCCTCAGAAGTATGTTGAATGGAAATATCACAATAATAAAGTAGACAAATAGAAATGGTGTCGGTGTAAAGAAAAGGGTCGAGCGAGTTCACGTGAACAAAATAGCAAGTGTACAAGAGGCATGAGGTGGTCCATCTGCCATTGCCAAATAAAGTTTAAAAAATTTGAAATGAGAATAGCAACAAAAAAAAAATATTTAAAATCAGGAGCATATTAATTTTTAAAGAACTAGTGTCTAGTATGATCCAATTGGCGCTTAGGAGCGTATTTTGTTTAACACAGTTAAGAAATTCAGACAAAAAATACGAGTTATATAGTTAGTTTGGTTGCCCTGTTAGATTATTTCCATATAGACTGACGAGTCTATATGGAAACAATCTAAATTAAGTATGGACTGATTATTGTTTGGTATTCAAATTTCTATTGATTATGGTAATAAGTTAAACATGACTGTAAAGGAATAGCATATTTTGTGCAATAGATGTGTTGCCTTTTATAGGTGGTTATATTTAAAAACATTATCTATTTTATGATGGACAAAATATGGTATTGTGTGGTGGCCAAGAAGCCTTGGCACTATATATATGGGGTTGGTCCCCAAGGGACAAGATACACACGAGTATTGCTGCATACATGCGTTGATAGCAGCATCTCTGCCCCTTTCCCTAATTATTCCATCGATTAGAGAGAGATAGTGCTTTTGTTTAGGCTAAAGGCATCAAAGGGCACGTCTTGTTCTCTTGAAAGATCTTTCTCTCTACTTAGATGCGTGGAACAACATTGGTGAAGGTCCATACACGTCAGGACACATCAAGAAGTTCTCAACATCAAGATTCAGATCATAGCAATGGAATTAGGTAAGCTTCCGCTCTCGATTTAAGTTTTTGGTGTTTTGTAACGTCCCGTTCCACTGCTGGTTCTGCGAGTTCATGTTTTTAGGATTTTTGCTATTTGATCTGCTAGAATTGTTATTCATTTGGCTTTAAAGCAAACCTAATAAGTGGTATCAGAGACACTCGTCATGAGCCAATAGTTTGTGAATTGATCTGATCTGTTTCTGGAATTTCTAGCAATTAGGGCGGTCCGTTTCATGGCTCGAACGAACCGTTCCGTTCTTCTGGCAAATTATTTCTGAACTGTTTTTGAACTATTTTGATTTGTTTGATGCGTATTATGCCAGATCTTTTATTTGTAATTGCTAGCTGGACCCAAAGGGCTATAACTTGAACTGTCGTTGAATTGATTATATTGATTTAGCCCTTTGTTATATTTCAAATTGATTTGAAATTGCAATTTCTTGAAAAGATTTTGAAAATTAAGTTAAAGTTTTGAAAATTCAAAATCGTTTAAAATCTGACCTAATTGGATGATTTAGATTTAGAGTAGATTGTCAGGTTAGGAGAGAAATTTTTAGGATTTCTCGACCTAATTTAGGACGACATCTTTTATACTTTCTCTGCGGTTTTTCAGGCGGTCCGTTCCATTCCGGAACGGCTCGTTCCACTTCAGTTTTGGTTGCAAACTGTTAAGTATTGACCAGAGTAATAGGGCGGTTCGTTCCACAACCAGGGCGATCCGTTTAGAACCAGATTGTATAGGTTTTAAACCAAATTTAGTTTAGTTTATGGGTCATTTGTACTGGTTAGGTATAAATGACACTTTATGCATCACTCCTCTTCTTTTCATTGCCGTGGTTTTCATTAGTAAGAGCTGTAAGCGTTGGGTTGCCCCACGTTGTCATGAGGACAAGTTCTGTCGCAGAAAATAAGATCGGCGCCTAAAGTGTCCATATGACTCTGGCCTTTTCTGGGAATCTTGCCTGGATGTGGTGTAATTTCAATGGCTGCTGGCTGAACGGGAGACCACCGCTTTCTTTTCTTACCTCAATATGACTCGTACTGGCTTGTATGGTCTTATATCTCTTTGGTTCTCTTCTGGTCTATTTAGGGCGGACCGTTCTCTCACCAAAACGGTCCGTTCCAAGTTTGTTGGTTCGTATGAGTTTCATACGATCCAATGTATGTATACCTTAGGGTTTGCAACTAGGTCCTTAGTCTATATCATCCTAGGTCGGTATTTGATTAGACTTTTCATATTAGAATTGATGTGCATAATGAAAAGTTTAGTTTTTAGGTATATTTTAAGTTTAATATAAAGGTAATTTAAGTTGTATTTTGAGAATTGAACCAATATTAATATTATCTCGTCAAAGTGGGCTCTCATATTAATGGTTATTTCAAAGACTCAAATACAAAGTGTATTAAGGTACATGTAACTTTTAAATTATGGATCGGCCCGAAGGAAGGATATAATTTAAAAGGCTACATATACAATATTTTGGTAGAATCAAATGGGTAATGATTATAATGTTTTACATATAATTAATTAATCGGTCCAAAGGAAGGTTAATTAATTGATATGTTATGAATCGTTACATTTGATACTACACCTAGTTGATTGAAGTTTGCTTGGAGACTCCAAAGAGCACTTGCAAATGAATTAAGACTAGTAGATAGGATTTAGACCTTTATATTTTGTGATTTAAGTTATACATTATGGTTATTAACATTAGTGTATTTTATCTTTGATTTATTTTAGTAAATATTCCAGTTAGCATTAACAGCATACCCATGCTATCTGGTTCCAACTTTAAGGAATGGAAGGAGAACTTGATGATAGTTCTCGATTGTCTAGATCTTGACCTTGCATTCAGGGAGCAGAAACCAACTGAGATTGATGCTAAAATCACTCAACAACACATTCAAAGTGTAATTCAGTGGAATCGCTCTAATCGCATGGGCATAATGATCATTAAGAAGACAATTCCAGAAACATTTAGGGATACAGTTTCTGATTTCGATGAGGTCAAAACATGCTTGGAAGAGATTGAGAAGATATTTGCCAAGAATGAGAAAGCAAAAATTTGCACATTCATGGCAAAATCCACCTCTATGAAGTACAGTGGAAAAGACAACATTCGTGAGTACGTTTTGGAAGTGTCTAATCTTGCTTCAAAGTTACAAGTCCTTAAGTTAGATATATCTGAAGAAATTCAGGTGTGTCTAGTGCTTAACTCTCTCCCTAGTCAGTATAACCATTTCAAGGTTACTTATAACTGCACTAAGGACAAGTGGACTCTGAATGAACTGATTTCGCGTCTAGTTCAAGAAGAGAAAAGGTTGAAGCTTGATAGGACACACAGTGCTAACGTTGCATCCACTTCCAAGAATAAAGGAAAGAGGAAACAAAATAAGAAAAATGTTGCTGATTCTGACTCAAAGAAGGAACCCAATAAGGGAAAGACTGGCAAGAAGTCAAAGAATCCAAATGGGTGCTTCTTCTGTAATGAGGAGGGACATAAGAAAAATTAATGCGAATGCTATATAGCCTGGCGCAAGAAGAAAGGTATGTCTCTCTCTTTGATTTGTTCAGAAGTTAATTTAACTTCGGTACAAAAATATACTTGGTGGATTGATTCTGGTGCTACAACTCATATAAGTATCTCTATGCAGGGTTCCTTGAGCTGCCGAAAGTCAAATGATGGTGAAAGATACATCTATGTGGGCGATGGCAAGAAGGCACAAGTTGAAGCTATTGGACATTTTAGATTGTTACTTAGGACTGGATTGTATTTGGATTTATATGAGACTTTTGTTGTACCGTCTTTTAGACGAAATTTAATTTCTATTCCTGTATTGGACAAATTTGGTTACTCTTATTCTTTTGGAAATGAAAAATTCAGTTTATCTCATAATTCTAAATATGTTGGATCTGATTTTCTTTCAGTTTATGACAATCTATATTCTTTGAAAATTATTGCTTCATATAATGAAAACTTGCATACAAATATTAGAAGTGTTAAGCGTAAATTAACTCATGAAAACTCTGGTGCACTTTGACATAAGCGATTAGGTCACATTTCTCCAAAGAGAATTGAAAGGCTTATGCAAAGTGAAATACTCGATCCTTTAGACATGACTGATTTAGGCCCATGTGTAAGTTGTGTTAAAAGAAAACAAACCAATAAAAGAAGATATGATGCCAATAGAACGAGTGATGTATTAGAACTGATTCTTACGGATATTTGTGGACTATTTCCTACACCTACTAGAAATGGTCAAACTTACTTTATCAGTTTCATAGACGATTATTCAAGATTTGGTTATCTATATCTATTAAGCGAAAAAGCGTAAGGTTTGGACGTGTTCAAATCATTTAAGGCTGAAGTTGAGTTACAACTCAACAAAAAGATTAAGCAAGTCAAATCTGACCGTGGTGGTGAATACTATGGTAGATATGACGGTTTAGGTGAACAACGTCCAGGACCTTTTGCTAAGTTCCTAGAAGAAAATGACATTGTCCCTCAATATATCATGCCAGGGTCGTCTAGCATGAATGGAGTAGCTGAAAGGCGAAACAGAACATTGAAAGATATGGTTAGGAGTATGCTTCGTCATACTAATTTGCCAAAATCTCTTTGGGGAGAAGCGCTTAAAACGACAACATATTTACTTAATCGTGTACCAACTAAGGCAAATAACAACAAAACACCTTATGAAATGTGGACTGGTAGGAAACCAAGTCTACAACATTGTCGTATTTGGGGATGTCCAGCTGAAGCTCGGCCTTATAAGCCAAATGAGAAGAAATTGGACGAAAGGACAATTAGTTGTTATTTCATTGGATATGCCGAACGTTCCAGGGGTTACAAATTTTACGATCCCATTAATAAGATTATATTTGAGACGATTATAGCTAAGTTCTTTGATGATGTTTTAGTTGTGGGGGGAGATATGACACATCATGATATTATCTTCGAAGAGGAAACAAGCACGGATCCTCAAACGGACTGTGACATGAATGAAACGAACCGTTCCAGGACTGGGACGGATCGGTTCATTACTGAAATGGACCGTTTGATCATAGATACAGTGTCCAGAACTGATCTTGAAAATGACGACGATCCTTTGAGGACTCAAACAGATCGTTTAATTCAAGAAACAAATCCTGGTCCAGATCTTATGAAACATGATCTTGGAAATAATCAAGTTGAAGATAATGATGTCATTGAACAACTACAAACACCTCAAGAACTTGTGCCAAGGAGATCCACTAAGAAGAAAAGACCTGCAATATCTAACGATTATGTGATCTATCTCCAAGAACATGAGTTTGACATTGGGATGATGGAAGATCCTCATGATCTTCGTCAAGTTTTGGATAGTTCAAACTCACAAAAGTAGATTGATGCCATGAATGAAGAGATGAAGTCTATGTATGACAATGATGTATGGAACTTAGTAGCATTACCAGAAAGAAAGAAACCTATTGGTTGCAAATGAATTTTCAAGACCAAAAATGATTTTATGGGTAATGTGGAAAGATATAAAGCACGTCTTGTCGCTAAGGACTTTACTCAAAAGGAATGTATTGATTACAAAGAGACTTTCTCTCCAGTTTCATCGAATGACTCTTTTAGGATAATTATGGCACTTGTGACACATTTTGACCTTGAGCTTCATCAAATGAATGTTAAGACTGCATTTCTCAATGGAAACATTGATGAAACAATCTATATGGTGCAACCATCCCACTTTGTATTGGACGATCTAAACAAAATGGTTTGCAAACTTAAGAAATCCATTTATGGGCTCAAACAAGCGTCTCGACAATGATATTGCAAATTCCATCGAGTGATTCTCTCATTTGGTTTCGAGAGTAACCCGGTGGATGATTGTATATATTACAAGTTCAGTGGAAGTAAATATTCTTTATTGGTTTTGTATGTGGATGATATATTACTTGCCACAAACGATAAGAATATGTTGCATGAAACTAAAAAATTTCTATCTAGACATTTTGAAATGAAAGATCTTGGTGATGCATCATACGTGTTAGGTCTTAAGATACTTAGAGATCGTTCTCAAAGTATTTTGAGGCTATGACAAAAGGCCTATATCGATCAAGTACTCAAGCGGTTTGATATGGAAAACTGCAAACCAACAGAGACTCATGTTGCTAAAGGAGACAAGTTCAGTCTTGAACAATGTCCGAAAACACAGTTGGAAGAGAAGCAAGTAAAGGACAATAAGTATGCCTCCATTGTTGGAAGCATAATGTATGCCCAAATGTGTACACGTCTAGACATTGCTTTCATTACAGGTATGCTAGGCAGGTATTTGCACAATCCAGGTGTTCAGCACATTCAGGCAGCCAAACGAGTTTTGAGATATCTTCAGAGAATCAAAGACTATGCACTAACATATCGGAGATCAGATAGGCTGGAGGTCATAGGATATTCTGATTCTGATTTTGCGGGGTGTCAAGATAGTTTAAAGTCAACCACAGGGTTTATCTTCATGATGGCAGGTGGAGCTGTTTCATGGAAAAGTGTCAAAAAATCCCTAGTGGCATCTTCCACCATGGCAGCAGAATGCGTGGCTTGCTATGAGACATCATTATTTGGGACATAGTTGCGAAATTTTGTCACTGGGCTGCGTATAGTGGACTCCATCAAGACTGCACTAAGAATTTTTTGTGACAATAACTCGGCAGTCATGTATGCTAACAACAACAAAAGTTCAGCCAACTCGAAGCACATCGACATCAAATTTCTGTCTGTTAAGCAAAATGTTGAGAATGACGAGTTGTCAATCAAGCACATTGGAACAAACTCAATGATAGCGGATCCATTCACTAAAGCGCTAATACCCAAGCAGTTTCTGAAACATGTAACTAGCATGGGTATAATTTCAGTTGAGGATTTTAGACTTTAGTGAGAGTTTTGTTCAGTGGGAGTGCTAGATTAGACGATGGATTTAGTTTATTCAGTTATTCAATTTATTCAGTGTATTATGCAATGAATTTTTACAGAAATGAATAAAGATTCAGTTTTCAGTTTCAGTTTTCATTCTCACTTTATTAAAGTTGATCTCACTTCAGTTTTGGGTGACCAATAAAGTTGAAAATAGACATGTGACAGTCATATTTACGTGTATTTTCCACACCACTTATACACATCTAAATTCAATGTCGTTCATTTATGATGATATTGTGATTATTGTGAATTTAGTTGCGACGGCTTTGCAGTATTAGAAACCTGTAATGGCTATAATGTAATGAAAGCTTCGTTGGTCTTCTATCATTGTGAATGATGGACGGAATTAAGGGTACAAAATTTATTACCATAAATGTTGAGCTCATTAAATTTAAGAACTATGGATAACACTAAACATAATAGCCCAAGTGGGAGATTGTTAGATTATTTTCATATAGGCTGACGAGTCTATATGGAAACAATCTAAATTAAGTATGGACTGATTATTGTTTGGTATCCAAGTTTCTATTGATTATGGTAATAAGCTAAACATGACTGGAAATGAATAACAGATTTTGTGCAATAGATGTGTTGCCTTTTATAGGTGGTTATATTTAGAAACATTACCTATTTTATGATGGATAAAATATGGTATTGTGTGGTGGCCAAGAAGCCTTGGCACTATATATATGGGGTTGGTCTCCAAGGGACAAGATACACACGAGTATTGCTGCATACATGCGTTGATAGCAGCATCTCTGCCCCTCTCCTTAATTATTCCATCGATTAGAGAAAAATAGTGCTTTTATTTAGACTAAAAGAATCAAAGGGCGCGTCTTGTTCTCTTGGAAGATCTTTCTTCCTACTTAGGTGCGTGGAACAACATTGGTGAAGGTCCATACACGTCAGGACACATCAAGAAGTGCTCAACATCAAGATTTAGACCATAGCAATGAAATTAGATAAGTTTCCGCTCTCGATTTAAGTTTTTGGTGTTTTGAAACATCCCGTTCCACTGCTGGTTCTGCGAGTTCATGTTTTTAGTATTTTTGCTATTTGATCTGCTAGAATTGTTATTCCTTTGACTTTAAAACAAACCTAACATGCCCTTTATTTTTTCTTGTGCTTGCTTGATTGTTGGTTTAAAAGATTAGTTTTGAAAAATAGCAATTTAATTTACGGATATATAGATTGTTTCGTTGTTTCATTCTACTGAAAAGGTGTATTGGTACTTCTTCTGACGGAGAGTTCTGGTCTTATTTCCGATTTAATATGAGTGGTTAGCTTGGCAATCAGGTTTTTGCTGTTACAGTCCGTCGCATTGCCAGACCAATAACGATGCAGTAAAACAAGATTCCCTTGCAATCAATTGTCTTGCTAAGTACGAAAATCCTAAAATAACTGAATATATAACAAAGTCACTAAATATCATATACTGAGTCCAGAATCAACAGGAACAGCAATAATTGACCAACTCAAGCAGTACTTTACTGGTGGTATCCATTTCTATCTTTACATTAATTGTTTTTTCATTCAAATAAAATGAATGGCAATGAAACTGATGCTGTTATGTCATATCAGGACTTAAGAGTTTTAATATGCAAGCATAGTATCAATAAAGTATGACAGAAAAAAAATAAAGCATAATAAAGTTTCTCTAGCTAGGAAAGAAACATATAATATACCGGGCGTTAAAAAGTTTCAAATGCATAGTCTGAATAAAGTTTCAGAAATAACTATATCGTTCCTTGACAAATTAAGCAATAAAATGTCTCTTTTCAAAATTTAAGGAGGCAGTTTAAGCATCTTTTCGAGTAAAAGAGATTAGAGAGGTGTGCAAAGTCATAATTATGAAATTTGTAAGGACTACATGACGTGTCCTGTGTTTTGTGGGCATATTTTTACATTTTTTTGTTTGTTTTTTGAATGAAAATAATATATTTTTTTTGTACAAATTATTACACAAACTTTCACTTGTCGCACAGGCATTTGTATATGAAATAGGCTAAAATCAGCCACGACTGACGGATGGACCCGTCAGTTGCGATTATATCTCCACTTTTGCGGTTCTAATGGCTAATCTGAACCGTTCATATGTGCTCCATATTGAAATTTCATTGGAGACCGAATTTTACATTTTTCTGATTTTATTTACTATTTTTTTGAGAATTTTAAAAATCATAGTTATTGAAGGGTCAAGAATTGTTTAGATTAAGAATTTTGTAAAATACTAAACAAATACTAAAAAATTTCAGAAAAATATAAAATTGTCTCCAACGAGATTTCAATATGGAGAACACATTGAACGGTTCGAATCGACGGTTAGAATCTCGAAAATTGAAATTTGATCGTAGTTGACGGTCTTATCCGTCAGTCGCAACTGATTTTAGTATACCTATTTGTGTATACATAATAAACTCAAAGAAGCACGTACATACTCTGAAGTAGCTTGATCATCCAGAGATTCTTTCACAACGTCAATTAAAGTTACAATCTGAAATTCTGATTAAAATAAAAATTTGGTCTTGAAAGATCAATCGCCGAAAAAAGGAAACAGTACTTTGTACTTGTACAGAGTTTCTGAAAATGAAAAATGGCCAAATGGGTCTCAAAGCATTGCCACATCATTTATAAATGCATATTTAAGTATTTTGCACCAGCATTGAGCATTTAATTTGGGATTACACATTTGACACTTGACGTTAAGTTTGTCAACTAATATACACGTGCCATTTTGTACATTTCAGATTACACATTTGGCATTTGAAAATTTCTCATTTACTGTTAATCGGTACTAATAAACTTTTTCTTTTTAGTTTCTATATATAACAGTGAATCTAAATATTGTTATCGTACCTGTCAGATACATTGAATTCAATGGTAAGAAATATGGTAATAAGTTTGCTTGAGAATGGTGAATTCATGGGACACATCCTCATGCAAACAGGCAACGATAAGTCCACTGTCCACAGATCCAATTTGGACTGGTGTCGGTCTGAATTGGGAGATACTCTATAATACCCTGTCATAGTTCCTGTCTATATACAGGGATATGGTACCAGAACTACTCTAATTGAGCACTACCTTTGGTACTGTAGTAAATTGTCAGCTAAATTTCTGTTAATTTCGTGGTACTGGTGAAGTACTATTCTGGCAAAACCTGGGTACAAAATTGTAAGGTGGAGTTCGTTTAGTAATTTTGTCAAACAGATTTTTTGTTCATACTATTTAAAGTCGATTCTAAAAGTTACTTCCAAATGTGTGGAAGCAAATTGGAATACAACGCACGCATATATAGAGAAATGGAAACATTTGGATATGACACTCTTAGAATGATGACTTAACCAAGCGCCTTAACAAATTTAACATCCAGCTAGGCGCATTAATGTCAAACATGATTAATAGGACACACAGTTTCAACTAATTTCCATTCAAAAGAACTGATAAATGATCAAATTTCTTTATATTAGTTATTTTCTTGCGATGAACTTAGTTTAAAAGATTGAACTAATATGAAATTTTTAAATGCAACTGATTCCAATGATATTTCAGGCCCACTTGGCTATAGGATTACGCACAGGGCCTGTCTTGATGGGCTTCCGAGAATAGTAAAATTTTTACTTTCTGGCTCTGGGTGAAGGCCTGTACTGTACATGGGCAGAAACAGTAAGATTTTCATCACACTAGTCTCTGTGTCCCGAAAAAATTAAAACTAACGTTACTGTTCATACGAATATCGAAAAAAACGTTTAAAAATTCAAAATTTTAAAACTAACGTTGTTAGATCGGCAATCGGAATGCCGATATTGGAAATTGCTTAGATCGGTAATTAGAATGCCGATCTAAGCTTAGATCGGCATTCCAATTGCCGATCTAAGACTCCCCCCCCTATATAAGGCGACAGCGACCCCTTCCCACCCCTCTCACTTTCTCTCGCGCGAGACCACTCTCCTCTCCACAGGTATGGTTTTTTTTTTCTTTTTTATATTTAATTTATTTATTTAATTTAATTAGTTTAATTAGGTAATTAATAGAAAAAAATAGAATTAATATTGAAAAAATAATTAAAAAATTACTAAAAAATCAGAATAAATATAAATAATTATAATATGTAATTTAAAAATTTTTTATATAATTTAATTAGTTTATTTATTTAATTTAATTAGGTAATTAAGATAAAAAAATAGAATAAATATTGAAAAATTGATAGAATAATTTTTTAAATGTAGAAAATTTTTTTAAAAAGAGACAAGCAGCGCTTCTAGTCGAGGTGAGTTTTTTTTAATATTTATACATTTAATTAATTTATTTTATTGAGAAAATAGGAAATGTTGTTGTATGAGAAAATACAAAATGTTGTTGTATGAGATTGAAAATGTTATTGTATGAGATTGGATTGAAAATGTTGTTGTATGAGATTTGGGTTTGTAATTAGGGGGGATTTGGGTGTTTTTTTTTCGGAAACACTCTAGGTATAGGGGAGATGCTGCCGAAATTTTATTAGATTTTTTACATTTTTAATTTTTATTGCAGTGTAATAAAAATGCCACCGAGAAGAAGAGTACCAGAGACATCAGAGGCACCACCTCGTAGATCTACGAGGCTTCGTGGAGATGTGGGCGCTTCTACATCTACCGATGCCGAGGCTTCTACATCAGCCGGTCCTGTTGTTCCCCCCGGTCCTGTTGTTCCTCCCGGTCCTGTTAATGCAGATCGTCTTTTGCATTTAGATGGGTTCAAAGTTCGTGGCACTGGTGTAAGTTATTATTGTTCTTTTATTTTTTTACTTATATATTTCTATGTTGGTATTATTTTTTAAAATAATGAAAAAATAAATATATACAGAATTGGAGGGCAGTAGTACATAAGGCTCAGATGTCACGTACTGCTGAGGTGGACGAGCGTCTGATGAGACTTGGACTGATACATTTCGTTCAGTTGGGTCATATGCAGCTCGATCATTCGCTTTTGCAGGGTCTGGCCATGTTCTGGAGGCCAGAGACCCACACTTTCTTTTTTCCGCACGTTGGCGAGATGACGGTCACTCTAGAGGTTCGTATCAATACCTATTTGTAATTTTATTTTTTTGGAACTATATATATGTATAAAATTTGAACTATTTGCAGGATGTGGCCTTTTTGTACGGTTTACCTACGAGTGGTAGAACCGTTACTGGACGGACCGATTATGACGCCATACAGTTACTTCAGGATTTTGCGTTGTCGGAGGATACAGACACGGAGATAATTCAGAAATGTTTCAGAGAAAAAGAACAGACGTAAGAAGGTTTTTTTAAAAAAAAATTTATGTTAATTTTAAATATATATAATTCTTACAATCAAATTACATTATAATGTAATGCAGGAAATCTTATTCCGTTAGATTCACGAAGCTGCGTAAGGTTTGGGATCAGATTGGGGGACCTGGCACAAATGATGCAGCGAGAATCGATAGATACACACGCGCTTGCGTGCTGGAGATTTTTGGGTGCGAGTTATTTCCTGACGGCACGGGTGACTCGGTTCCATGTTTCTATCTGCAATTATTGCAGGTTAGCCAACAAATAATGAAAAAAAATCACGCTTATGATATTCGTAAATATCTCACATTTATTCGTAAAAAAAAATTAATATTTGCAGGATCTTCATTCTAGTAACTCGGTGCAGTACAATTGGGGTGGGGCCACTCTTGCCATGCTATACCGAGGCTTGGACACTGCCTTCATTAATAATAATATACATGTTGCTGCTCCTTGGGTGCTCTTGCAATTGTGGTCGTATGCAAGACTGCTACTTAGTCGGCCGAAGATCATTCAGGATTTTGATGGTTGGGGTCTACCCAATATTGACTCGTGTCCGCCTTATGGGAGGTATGTTAATTTCATTTTAATTGAAATTTTAAAAATATGTTTTACTTGATTTTAACAAACAACAAAATGGAAATGCAGGAAGTGGACGACGAGACAGAAATCGAAGAAGGTGACCGGCCCTACTCGCTGTGGGATAGAGTATGCAAGGGATGTCTGCATGAAAATGAAGCCTGAGCACGTCGTGTGGAGGCCTTATGATCACATCAGGGCCCGCATGCCTCGTTGTGCCCAGGTTGAGCAGAGGATGTTCCTTCTACGCATCCCATGCATTCATTATTGGGCTGTGATGTGGCACCACGTAGATCGTGTTATGCATCAGTTTGAGCTCTATCAGACAGTTCCCCCACCGCCACCTCAGGTATATTTAACTCTTCATATACTATTTCATTATTTAATTCTCGCAATTACATTTTGTTGATTAACTGTCATTTGAATAAAACAGGCTTGGTCGAGAATGGAGCAATTGATGGGATATCACCATAATACCTATCGAGGCATTGATTGGCAAGAACTCTTTCGGTCTGAGGTCAACATGTGGACGAACACTAATGAGGCTAGGGTGGTAGAGGAGCGGCCGTGGAGCGAGGATATTTGGACCGACTACCGACGCTGGTTGAGGGTACATGGAGGTGCGCATCTTGTGCAGATTCCTGAAGGGGCAGCGTCTGGTCCGGCTCACGACCTGTCGTACCTTCGCGAGACGCCTGGTCACATGAATTTGGTAAGTTATATTAAGCAAAATTTTGTGCCTAACAAATAATTCAGTAGCTAACAAAAATTGAACAGGTCAAGCATATTTTGCGGGAGGCGTTGCGAGGATGTGCATGGGCTGTCACGAAGGGATTTCGTCGCGCTGGGAAGAAATTGCTGAGGGGATGCAGCACGTCTTTGGATATTGTTGGCGAGCCTCATCGATTGCCTCGACTCTTAGAGTCGAAGGGTCTTCATTCAGACATCGAGTCTATCCCTGATACGGATGATGAGGATTATGCACCAGAGCCGGGATCTGTTGAGGAGCAGCAGTTTATGCAGGTATAATACATTTTTTAATCACTTTTATTAATATTATTGTTATTTTTATGCTTAATATTCTATAATTATTTTTTATTATTATTATCTGTAACAGCATGATTTCAGTCTGCATGATTGGGATACATTTTTCGTTGTTCCACGACCCAGTCAGCCTCTTATTCGGAGCAGACGGTCACATTCCCAGTCTCAGACCACAGAGCCGCACCCTCCACCCCATTCCCAGCCGCAGACCACAGAGCCGCAGCCTCCATCCCATTCCCAGCCCCAGACCACAGAGCCGCAGTTTACTCAGACTCAGTATCCTCCACCTCCACCATATACTCAGTCTCAGTATCCTCCACCTCCACCATATACTCAGGCTCAGTATCCTCCACCTCCACCATATACTCAGACTCAGTACGGAGGAGGGTACAGTCAGCCATTTACGTCTAGCCCCACACCTATCTCTCAGGCGGATGCTTATTACCAGGCATACGGTACTCCACTACAGGACCCATTCACACCTATGTCTCACCATCCAGTCGGCGATTCTGGAGCCTCATCTAGCAGACCGCCTCGTCATCGCACTCCATTGCCTCCCCCCCTCCTCCCCCAGGACTTGCTCCAGACCGAGAACCTCGAAACTTGCCTGGTGCTCCATGGGATTTATCTCCTTCTCAGGGATGGTACCGTCGTGATGGACGTCAGTAGGATAGTGTGATATTTATTGTGATATTTATATTTTTGTATGAGAGTCTTATGATTTTATTTCGGACTTCTATTGCTATATTTCTATTTTGTGTTATGATATTTCGGACTTCTTGAGTTTTTATTTTTATTTTGCATAAAAAAGTTCAAGAAAATTCATAAAAAATCATATGATCTATTGATTGAGTATTAAATAAAATTCCAGAAAAGTATTTCTCATATTGGAAATTAAGGCTGAATATCGTATTAAATATAATTTCGCCTCTAAATTTATCCTTTAACGATGTAACTTTTTCGCACTTTCAGAAAGACTTTTCAACGAAACATTTAAAAAAACGACAAAAATAATCAATTAATAACTATCAATTAATAATTAATTAGATTAATATAAATTAATAACTATCAATTAATAATTAATAATTAATTTTATAAATTTACATTAATATAATCAATGATAACTATCAATTAATAATTAATTAGTAATTAAAATTAATTATATAAAAAAATTTCAAATTACATATTATAATTATTTATATTTATTCTGATTTTTTAGTAATTTTTTAATTATTTTTTAATATTTATTCTATTTTTTCTATTAATTACCTAATTAAACTAATTAAATAAAATAAATAAACTAATTAAATTATATAAAAAATTTCAAATTACATATTATAATTATTTATATTTATTCTGATTTTTTAGTAATTTTTTAATTATTTTTTCTATTAATTACCTAATTAAACTAATTAAATTAAATAAATAAACTAATTAAATTATATAAAAAAAACACACACACCTGGAGCGTGAGGGGGGGAGGAGGGTCGCTGGCGGCTTTTGGCTTAGATCGGCAATTGGAATGCCGATCTAAGCTTAGATCGGCATTCTAATTGCCGATCTAAGCAATTTCCAATATCGGCATTCCGATTGCCGATCTAACAACGTTAGTTTTAAAATTTTGAATTTTTAAACGTTTTTTTCGATATTCGTGTGAACAGTAACGTTAGTTTTAATTTTTTCGGCTCTGTGTCTCTCTATTGATAAATGATAAGCACTCAGCCAGTGTAAAGGTTTCTTATATATAATAATAATAAAATAATAATTAATTAAAGAGTCCCTCTGTCCTTTCCTGCCTTAATTTTCTGCTGGACGGGGCAGATGATCTGGAATAACTGCAACGAGAGATAAAATATAGCTTGCTTTTTGTTTGTCACAAATACAAGATGATCTGGGCAAAGACTAGTTCAATATTGGAAGTGGGATTGGAACTAACAGTTGCAATTTCATTCTTGATTCTTTGTTGTATTGTTTGACAATTGGCTACAGTTCTGCAGCTGTGCCAAGTTGTGTGCGTCGTTGTCAAGAAGGAAAAGCTGGCAAGACCCAAGATCTTGTCATCTTGAAAAGACGAGTACATGAGAAGAAAAAAAATCAACTGGCGGAAAGAAAAAAACTACAAGGATTTGGAAGGTTAATTTGTCTGGGAGGCTGTGGCATTGCTACGTTATGCCGTACAAATACAAAATTGAAAATCCTCAAAGAAAATAAGAGAGGTAGGCAGGCATGTTGCATGCAATTAAATTTTTGGTTGGTTCAATAATTCTGTGTTGAGCAGCCAGCCAGACAGCGAGTGGCTTGGTGAGACGGGAATCACATCCTCTGCCTACCTAAAAAGGTTGGCAGGGTGCCAACCTTTGATCTGAACCGTTAGATCTAATCTCAACGGTTAATGGGAGCCCCGTGCATGATACAGATTGATAGGCCCGAAAAATTTGAACCGTCCAGATTAGATCTAACGGCTCGGATCAAAAGTTGGCACCCTGCCAACCTTAAAAGGTTGGCAGAGGATACTCTCCCTGGTGAGACGCCGGGGCGGTAAGACCCAAAAAAAAAAACATAATTCAACTGCCTCTGTCTAGGTTTTAAACTGCTAACCATATAAAATTAGCATCAGTTCTTAATTTTGTAAATAAGCAGTCTTCTATCAAATGCGTATAATAGTGAAAATTACAATCACAAAAAAGTTATGAAGACTTCTTCGTATGATAGTTAATTATTTGAAAATTAATAAGAACCGGTCCATAGTTTATGCGGTAAAAGGTAGCACGTTTTAAGAGAATGTTAAGGATTTGAAATCCGCCCAGAGGATATGTTGTGAATATTTAATTTTGTAAAAATTAGAAAATTAATTTAATTTGATCTCATCTTTTAGAAAATAAATTAATATGACAAATAATATTGACAAGCAACAAGTGAGCCGAATTTTGACTGAAGATTTTGTGAACGTATTACCACGATGGAACTCTTAATATATAACAATAGTAATGAAGAATTTGAAAAATGTACGAGGGGTGAAATAAATTTGCAGCAAAAGAAGGGGTAGGGTGCGGCCGTGTGCCCGTGTCCGTGTGGAGAATGAATATATTTGATTTGACGATTAATGATGAGAATTAAGTGAAGTCAACCATGATGTGCAAATGTGCAATGCGAGAGGAGATGAGCTGAGCTGTTTCAGCGTCTCTCTTTGCCAAAGCGCCAAAGCCTTGCTGCTGCTGCTGCCTCACAAGTCACAATTCAATTGATCACCCCCAACTCAACTGCCTTAATTCTTGGTCAAATTTTCACGGTTTGACTACGGCTTCTCTTCTCATCTCCCTTACTTCATTCGCTGCATTTTTCCATTTCTTAGTGAAATGTTCAAATCATATCTGTATTTATTTTTGGTCGGATTCAGATATGGATACTAATATACTCAGACATTAAGCGAATACAGATATGGTTCGAAGCCTACCTATTCTGTTCTTTTAAAAAAATACATTATCGTCGGATCCTATCTATTCTGTTCCTACTGGAGACGAAACTTGGCCGAATGATTCAGTGAGGGACCAACTGTCCCAAGTCAAAACAAACTGCCTCCTTCAACTGCGTGCCCTCCATGCCTTCAATATGTCCGTTAGATTTTGACTTTAACTCCGCTAATCCTTCCCCAAAATTCAAAAAGGAGAGGACAATTTTTGTAAACTAATTGTTCCCATTATGACATTTATGCAAGGTTGGCTGCTGTTCGGAAATCCATATTTGTTAAAGCAAATTTTTTTCCAACCAAATGGATGTTTTTTATGGTTAATTCTATCTATTTTTAAACGAAAGAAACAGACGGAAATAACTAGGTTTTATTTATTTGTTTTTTGCAATATTTATGTATTCCCTATAATTAGATTCTTATCTCCCAGTTTTTGTTTTCCTCTTATTTGTTCGAAGTTGGGCTGGATTTCTTTATGGACATTTTAAATTGAAAATAAGTCTTCCAATTTGTCATACAAAAATTTTGTTTTTCTTTAATTCTTTATTACATATTTTTGTAAGATAGTTTTATTTTTTTAGTAAAATTTGTTGATTGATAATTGGCAATCAAGCTTTAATGACATTTCAAGTGTGGTGTGGTTGACGTTAGTGGATTAGCTAATATTGTGGCTGGGCCAGGGCTCCAGTTAGAGAATGCATTCAAATTATGCCTACGTGGGTATGCATATCTCCAGCCATCGATTAATTAATTGTCAGGTTAATTATACAAGTTACTTAATTAAATAAGAGCTTCACTAAATATTTGATTGTCACTAGAACGTAATATGCATCGTCGGTGGACTTTCGGCGTACCGAACTATAGCTCTATCCCTAAGTAGCTCATTATTAAATTATTCTAATTGCTGATCCTCACTTCTCCAAGTTTGTCCCACTTGTATCACTGATGGTGATGGCGTTGCAACTTGCCAACATGTATTTGTAAATATACGTCATTCTCTTATAAAAATTAATAAATGATACTAACAAAAAAAAAAGATAATACACTACGTACAATCACAATCAGTTTAAACCACACGAAAAAGAATTATATGAAATGAATTTTGTTGTAATTTAATTGCAAAAGCTGATTATTACTTTTTCTTTTTTTTTTTAATTTTTTTTTGAGAGCAAGACGAAGTAAATTCTTTTTAAAATTTTGTTCTTAGAGAAACATTCTTGTTCAAATAGTACGCCGGCTACGAAGCAAATAAATTCTTGTTCAAAATGAAGTTTGTATTAGTTACTCACTTATTCTTCATTTCTCCTATATTATTGCAATTTAAATTCAAATCAATATCAGTTTTATAAGGACACCAACTATTTTAAGAAGCAAATTAAAATATTACATGACCAATTGCTTACGCTACATACATTAACCATTACCTAGGTAGAGTCAATGTCATGCACATTTGACTCACTTAACCTATTTTGCAAATTGAAAATTGGTTGACAATGATAAAATACCGATATAGTTCGTTGAAAGTCTAGTGTTCATACAATCACACTATTCGCATCAAAATGGCATCAGTATATGATAAGAGAATTCTAATGACATTTTGAGCAATAAAAGGTGAGGAAAAGACGATAATTAAAAATAATATCATTGCGGAGTCAACATCAAAACCAGTCGACTGTAAAAAGAAACAAACAATAGGTGGCACATGTCATCTCCAAAAAATGGATTAAGCTTATTAAACAAGGGATTTGCTAGCAACCAAACACCGACATCACTACACTAATCCGTTTCCAATAAAATAGTAATTATTCAAAAACATATAATCAATTTTAAATGATCAACGAAGAGGCAAAGCAGTTGGTACCTTGGAATTTACATGTATCCTCTTCTAGGAGAAGAAAGTGAGAGGAAGACGAAGTTGCTGACCACTTAGCAACAATATACAAAAGTTATCTAGAAGCTTCAAAGCCTCAAAGGATAATTTGTTATTTGCATGTAAATTTTTTGCATACATACTTGCATAGTTAAAATTTAATCAAGTTCACATACAGAACGGAAGATGAATGCGACCCAAACTTTTGTACTATCATCCCAAACAAATATTTTAACAAAAACTGGAATTTTGCTTAATTGCAATTATATATGATTGTCATGTATGTGACAATTCATCACTGGTTGACCCTTTTCATATATAAAACTTTTATCTGTAATTAAAGAAAATACTGTGATAAGATTATTGAAATTATTTTCTTTTGGCTATGTTTGGATACACGCGAACAAAGCTGTTCGCGAACTACGCCAGTTCGGAGCGAACCAAACCTGAGCCGAATATGAACAAGGGGGTATTCGCGAGTGTATCCTGGGTTCCAGGATTTTGGAGAATACGAATAAGCTCCGCGAATTAGGAAAAGAATTGGGAAACGATTTTTTCAATGTTTCTGGGTTCGCGAACCCAAGTTCTATGCACAGAACCAAACAGACCCAATCTATCTCTGTTTTGCAATGGATAACACCGCGACATCATTCTTTCAAAATTTCGACATATTTAAATTATTTGGCAAATGCATTTGTTTATAAAAACATTCGAATACATACTTTTGCACTATATATATTAATTGCTCGCCAAATATTCTTATTGTTGTTTAGGTATAAAGTACCAATTTTATGCTTATTGCGTTCAGATGATGTTATGAATGCATGCATTCACAAAGGAGACCCATAGTTGTGAAATTCTTTTTTGTTTTAAAAAAAAAAAACAAATATACTGTTATATTTAAATATTTAACAATAAAGATAATAAAGATAGGAAAACAATTTGGAAAATTTTCATATTTTATAAAGATAAAATGTTAAAACGTATCTAGACGATCTTTATTCCTATCTAAATTTTAAGTTTATGGATAATATGGGACTACTAGGGTACAACTTCATGTAGCCAGTAAAAAAACTTGAGGTCATATGAATATGTAATTAGTACAACTATGCGACTATTTGGGAATCAAATTATATATATATAGTCCAATTATTAGTTTTTTTATTTTTTTTAATTGCAGGATTCAAAACTAATTAGATTGAAAGTTTTTTAAAATTCAAAATAAATATTAAAAAATTTTGGAAAAATAATATAAAATTTGATCTCTAAGAAAATTTTCGTACGTAGTACAAACAAAGCAATTCGGATTGGATATTGTAATATAAAAAAGTGAGATCCAATCGAGTTAGATAGACTTAAATGCCAAACACGTTTGACTCTAGCATTATTCATTATCTGTTATCCTAAAATTTTATCGTTTCTTTATTAAGCTACATTCATGCATTTATATATCTAGAACTAGAAAATCTAAACTTTTCTTTTCGAGTAGTTAATTATGTTCCTCTCAGTAAACACATTAAGACGTGGAGAGAGAATATCTAAAATTTGCTCTAGCTACATATTATTAATTTAGCCTACAATGACAATATCAGACACGTAATTAAAACCTTGTTTTTTTCTGTTAGTATTTTCTAGTAAAATAGAAAGTATTAGATAACGACAATAATCGAGGCATCCATAAGATGCTCTAAATTCTGTGACACTGCCACATTTGGAGTGCGTACTATCTATATAATATTAATGGATGAATTTAATTTGAACCATTTCCTTTAAAATTATGCCAGGATCGTCATCCATTTTCAATATATTTAATTAAACTGAAAAGAGAAGCCAAATCCAACAAAATCTGCCCAAACCCAAATGCATCATTCGTACTAACAAACAAATAATAGTTGGCTGCTACAGAACAAAAAGCACTTGAACCAAATCCCATAATACATTTCATTCTTTCTAGAGCCCTTCAATATACTTATATACCCACTTACCCAGTATCCAGCTGTGAATCTTGACCCCTGATTAATTGCATTATACTGTCCACGCGCTTTTGTTTCCCAATTCCCATTTCCCAATTTGCCCAATTTGTGTTGACTCCAAACTCCCCTTCTTAATTAATCAACTCAACCATATACAATTACCATCAAACTATCAAAGTTGATCAAACCCTCGCCACCCCTATATAAACCAAACCTCACCACCCCTTTCTTCACTTCGCAATTCCATACCACATTTCCTTAATTTAATTACTCTCAGAACTTCCTTTCACAAGAAAGGCAAATGGCAACATCCTCTACAATTCCGCTTCTCATTATCCTCACTCTTCTCAGCTTGACATCTCCTTCACTATCTGACCCGGCGACACCGGTGTCGCCATCAACTGCGTGCAACTCAACCGTTGACCCAACATTTTGCCAGTCCATTCTGCCCCCGAGCGGTTCACAAAACCTCTACACCTACGGCCGTTTCTCCATAACAAAATCCCTATCAAATGCAAACAAGTTCCTTGCACTCATCAACAAGTACCTCTCTCGCTCCTCTTCGCTCTCTCCTTCTGCTGTGTCTGCTCTGCTCGACTGCCAGCTTTTGTCGACACTAAATATCGACTTTTTAAACTCTGCTGCTGGCACATTGAGCTCAAACAACACGCTTCTAGACCCTCAGGCAGAGAAAGTTCAAACCCTTCTCTCTGCACTTTTGACAAATCAGCAAACATGCCTAGATGGTCTCCAGGGAGCCGCCTCTGCATGGTCGGTTAAAAATGGTCTGAATGTGCCAATTTCAAACAGCACCAAGCTATATAGTGTCTCACTTGCTCTATTTAACAAAGCTTGGGTGCCGAAGACCAAAAAGGCGAAATCGAAAAAAGGTTTTACTCCTTCAAGGGTACCGACAATCCCTAGTGGCCGCCGTGGTCTTCTAGAATCCTCTGATGCTGTGATGGTCAATGACATTGTTATTGTTAACAAAGACGGGACTGGAAATTTCACGACTGTCTCAGCAGCAGTAGCAGCAACACCAGATAACCTTGATGGAACAACCGGCTACTATTTGATATATGTGTATAGTGGCATTTATGAAGAATATGTCAATATCCCAAAAAATAAGAGGTATATTATGATGATCGGCGATGGGATTAATCAAACAATTGTCACTGGGAATCACAGTGTTGTCGATGGCTGGACCACATTCAACTCAGCTACATTCGGTACGTTTGCCACTAGAAGTAGATAATCAAATCCTAATGATTCTTGATTATGGACATCCAATGATAAAGTTGTGCAAGGTATAAAATGGGACCAGAGTCTAAAACTCTAAATGGCCAAATTCTAGGAATGTAGAGTTGTATAGGTACTGTATAACAAAATATTCATGCATATGATATGGAATGGAATATATATAATAATGCAAAAAGAGGAACGTGCGTTTTATGAAAATTAGATAAATGTTCAAAATGTAACGGCAATGACTGAATTGTCAGTTAATTAATTTTAATGTAATTTTTTTCTAAGTTTATTGATGATTGTTATGAAATATGAATTGCAGCCGTTGTTGGGCAAGGATTTGTGGCTGTAAACATGACTTTTAGGAATACTGCTGGTCCTGCCAAGCACCAGGCAGTGGCTGTGCGCAATGGGGCTGACCTCTCGGCCTTCTACAGCTGCAGCTTTGAAGGCTATCAAGACACCCTCTACACACATTCCATGAGGCAATTCTACCGTGATTGCGACATCTACGGCACAGTAGATTACATCTTTGGAAATGCGGCTGTAGTGTTTCAAGACTGCAATATCTACTCACGGCTCCCAATGTCTGGTCAGAGCAACACTATAACAGCACAGGGTCGAACTGACCCAAACCAGAACACAGGCACTTCAATCCAGAATTGTAAAATCTTGGCTGCCCCCGACTTGGCCGGTAGTCCTGGGTCAGTGATATCGTACCTAGGTCGGCCATGGAAGGCTTACTCGAGAACTGTCATCATGCAGTCGTTCATAGACAGTCTGATTGACCCGACAGGATGGATGCCGTGGGATGGCAACTTTGCTCTGAGCACCTTGTATTATGCCGAGTACAGCAACAACGGGGCCGGGTCGAATACTACTAAGCGGGTCAGCTGGCCGGGGTTCCATGTGATTAGTGCAACTGATGTGGGAAACTTCACAGTGACCAACTTTGTTTTGGGAGACAACTGGTTGCCCCAAACGGGCGTCCCTTACCTTAGTGGTTTGCTTTAAGGTCAACATTAATTATCCCATTGAATTTAATTGAAATTAAAGCGCTACATATATATATTCCATTGAATTTTTTCTTCGGTTCATAGAAATATAATTAATGACCCTGTTCTGTCTGTCATAGTTCGCTTGATTGATTTTAATAAATACTAAATACTATACTGAAAAATGTAATTATGTGTACGTGATGGAATTTTTATAAATGATATTGTGCATAATATAATTAAAGTATGTTGATTGTATATGTTAGGCATATATATATTGACAACATAAGTAAATATATATGAAGATTTGCATGTAATTATATAGATTTCATACACATATGGCATGTACTTAATTAGTTTTCTAGATTCAATATTGTTTAATTCCTCTCGTTAGGTCGTGGAGAACTAATGAGGCAGCAATTTTATGTATGCTTATTTTCGTTTTCATCTTCCGTCTGAGTTTGGTCATGAATTTGGGTGTAGTTGTTTATAGTACAAACTATGACTTGACTTTATCAAAACCATGGAAGGAGCAATTTCGAAGCAAAATTGCTGAATTATATATTTCATATATATATTGGTTTGCATTGCTTCAGGTAGTAGCCATATATTCTTAATTTACATCAGAAGATATCAATTACAGTAATGTATAATATTTTTTTCCGAAAAAGGTGGGAGCTCCATCCAATTTCTTTATCAAAATAAAGTTACAAATAAAAGAAAAATGAAAAAAAAAGTCCCTAAATACACTTTTGAGTTTTGTCTCCTGCTTTTGCTCTCACATCCATCTCACACATGAATGTTGAGTTTCATTATTACAAGCAGACAAAGTAATGAAAAGCAACACAAATTCATACGATTAAACAACACAGTATTCAAAATTAAGAAGCTAAAGGATAGAGCGGCATTGTATCTTTGAAGGCCTCCTCTTCTCTCTGGTTCCAGTATTGTATCATTAGAATTAGTTTCTTTGATCTTGAACAATACGGAAAATCACCAAGTTTTTAAAATAACATTCTACTTTTGTATAGATTGGAAGTACGAAATCTAAATTTCATGAAGGCAATCGCATCTATTAGATGAAAACGAATTTGGGTGGTTCGCATATATGTGCGGGTAAGGATCAACGATTTATGTTTTCACAAGCGCTAATATCGCGCAGCGCGATCACATTTTTTTATTGTTAATTATTTAGAATTGTTGTAAATTTTTGCAAAATGATAAAATTAGCAATGAAAAAAAAAAATCAGAAAAAGTCAGTGATCATATTACTTAATAAGTAATTACATTAGCAAAAAGCTTCTATTTCAAATAATGGAACAATTGACCGTTATCCATCTAACTTGGGTTCATTTTCCAGAACCAAAGGCTCCAATTTCCTATTTTTGGGTTAGAAACTCGTGTGCGCAGTAGGGGTGGCAAAAAAGCTCGTGGCTCGCTCAAGAAAAATTAGACTCAATTCGACATTGGCTCGATTTATTTGGGCTCGAAGCAAATTCGACTCGTTCGAAATTAACTTGAAATTGGCTCGAAATATAATTTTGTTAACTAATTAATTTATATATACTAGCATATACGCCCACCCAATGTGTGGACAAATTAATATTAAATATGTTCTAATTTAGGTTATAAATACTCATCCGAATTCTCAAGTACTAATGGAGTATGATTTTAAGTTTGTCAAATTTATATGACCTGAAACTTCTCAAATCATTCAATGAAGAATTTTTGTTTGATTTAAATAATAGAAAAAAGTATCATTTAGATTTGCTCCCTTATCATTATTTAGAATTTAATATAAAGGACAGCTCTTCCTTGGACGAGGTTTTTCCATGAAAAGTTACCATTGTTCATATAACGAATTTGGACATAAAATATATATTGGTTCATTATGAAGATCATATAAAAAGGATCATTAATTTGATTTTATTAATGAATGAGCAAAGTATATAAATTCTTGAGGAGCACGTTTGGTATGACTTTTCACCAACGAAAGAAAATAATCACAATGGGTGAGCAAAATGACCAATAGTTAATACATTAATCGGGAATAAATGTGGAAAGGATAAACAATCAGATTTGACCAACACATACTGATCAGTGCTTTCTGTAAATTTATCAATTGCTTGATAAAGTACCCTATATATACAATTTCCTAAATTCCCATTATGCATCTAATCCAGCAAAAGATATAGGCCCCAAATGCCACATGCAATAAATAACTTCAACCCTCACTGTAGCTACCTAGGTGCAGTCAGGAGTTTGAAAGTAATAAAATCAGAAAGAAAAATAAAAGTAAATCAATGTATAATTTGATTCTTAATTTTTTATTTTACTTAACAAGTAGCTGTTACAGGAAAGCACTTTCTGTATGTGTATTCCTAATGACAAGCGTATTGGAAGATAAGTTAATGTGGATAAAAATTTCTCACAGGCATTTTTATCAATGATTCATATTTGATGTTAGAGATTCGATACAACTTTTATCTAGTTTGTATTACAAGATTTGTTAGGTGCTTTTATAAGTAGTAAAGATTAGTACATAATTTGATATATAATATATTTATTTATTACATATATATGCTATTTTTATTTAAAATATTATTACAAAATGAATAAAATATTAGTTTAAAAATAAAAATATTATTAAAATTGATAAATATTAATTAATTTGTATATTACTTGCTTGAAAATATATATATAAGTACTATAATTTAGCTCGACGAGCTCGTTAAGAAACTCGATTCGATTCGACAAAACTCGAATTAATTTCAAATCAAGCTTGAGGCTAACTCGTTACCAGCCCTCAATGCAGTGGGGGAAAAAAAATCTGAGGAATACTAAATTGTTTCCTAGCTCCAACTCACGTGGCCATGTGTGAAAGATGGAAAGTGTAAATGCACTTGAAGCACCAATACCGAAGGAAAAGATTCCAAGAAAATGTAAATGTGACCACATAGACCAGGTACTTGTAACTTTGTAAGTTGTAACCCGACACACCAAAGCGTTTTGTGGGACCCACCTAAGACCAGTGGGATGCTTGATCCTCTAAAAATTTCAATTCTTTTAAGGCGCACGGAGCAGGTCGTATATAGTTGTATGACTTTACTTTTAACTTGCGTATAATTTAACATCTAAAAAATCAAAGGCTTAGATGGAACGGAGGAGAAATTCAAGCCCCGATTAATTACTGTGCTTACCACGTCCAGCTCACACTTCTCCATCTGATTTATATATGTATAATAATGTAGATTTCTGCTAATTTTTGTTCCACTTCTTATATTATCCTCATTATTTCCATTAAATTGTCTTCGTCCATGTAGATTTCTGCTAATTTTTGTTCCACTTCTTATATTATCCTCATTATTTCCATTAAATTGTCTTCGTCCACGACTTGTTAATATATTTTGGGTCATTGAGTTAGGTCAGGAAGCAGAGACTAAGAGCCTTTCAGATGCCAACTTTTGTTATCACTTGAAGTTTACTTCTTTGCTACATGAAAAGATAAAATAAATCGGCTTGAAATCGTCAAATGCTACCCAAAAGGATAGTCATTTGACACAGAGTTCTGTTTCAAATTAATTTACAATTATGAAGTCTCTTAGCCACTAACTTCTGCTTGGGATTTTTATTTTTGTCTTCAGTTTTAAGTTTGGTCATATGCTTTTACTCGCTGTCGGACTGTCGGTACAAATATAATTTCACTTGTTCAAATATTTTTAAGATGAAGCTCATTCGAATGAAATAGTTGGAATAAAGCAGATAGCTAGTTTGCGTCACAATTATTTGTAACTGTATATGCAAAAAAAAAATTTCCTTTCTCTTTATATTTGGAAAAACTGAACTGGAATAGAGTTTAGCTCGCATAAAAATGGGCACAAACAGCTAGGAATTTTGTGGGCCTAGATGATAAATCTAGTGAATACATAAAACAATAAGAGTGAAATTTGTACTTGTTTAGAACGTTCGATCTTGGAATATCGGCCTGAATATCAATTTACAATCTCGAATTCTCTAGTTTCTGAAAGACATCAGCTTTAAGAAAAAGAAGGAAAAAAAAAATGCAAAAGAGATGATAAAATTTAGTGGATCATTAATAAAATAAAAACGGACCAAAATACTCGGGTCCTTTTGAGCCCATTCACAAATAAATCCGAAGTTCTCTAAGAAGGCCTTTTTCAGCATAAAATTTTTCATTACTCCAATCGAGTTATTATATTTTGGAAAATTACTACTAACCATTCACACCTAATCCATCCACACCATTCACAGAGACCAATCTCTCTCTTTTTTTTTTTTTCGCGTCGTCCCCTCCTCTCTCCAGCGTGCACCTCTCCTCTCTTCCCCTCCCCCCTTCAATGCTTATCTCCTCTTCCCTACCTTTAGTCCTTCTTTATTATTTTCACCTCTTCACCTCCTCCTCTATTTCTCTCTCCTCTTTCTCATTTTCCTCCATGTCTCCATCTATTTTTCTTTTATTATTTTCGTTCTTTCTTTTCTCTAATAATTCTACATACCCTCCTCTTTCCGCCGCAGTTGATTTTAAAGGAGATTACTGCCTGCATCAGCAATTGGACTAATCATGCTTAGTCTTTTTAGTTTCTTTTTCTTTTTTTAGCTTTGTTCATTTTTAGAATTAGCATTTTTTCTTTACTTTTTTCTTTTACACTTTCACTTTTGTTATCTTTTTCTTATCAATAAAATTTGTCGACGTGGTGATTACTATCTGATCCTAAAAAAAAAGAAGACCTACTTATTTGACTGGCAACTACATGGACATTATTTATTTTCTTTCTTTTTTTTTTGTTTGGACTAGCTAGCATACTGTACAAATTTTTTTACAAAGAATTGCTAATTGAATCCGAGCTGGCTCGAGCTTGACAATTTTTGCATATAAATATTTGGGTCGACAATGATGATCAGTATGCTGGCAGTAGCAATCAATTCTTAAATATTTCTAATTTTCTATAGATTCCAACATTTAGAAATGTTTTTATCTAGTCTCGTTCTAGATTCTAGAAAAATGAGAAAATGAAAATGTAGATTTTTGACAACACTGTATTTGAAGGAAAAACAGAAAAATTGTAATCCATTACAATCCCGTATATGCCGAGAGTTTCCATGCTAAAATTCTTAAATCGACACCAAATTCTTATTTTATTGCTTGGTTTGCTGTGAGTAGGGAAACCAATGGTCTGTTTTGGGCAAGGGTTTTGATTGCCAGATCACCGAGGAGGCGAGGATGAAGAAGGGAGAGATTGAGATGAAGAGCAAGAAACTGTGGCCTTTGAATTCGGCTCGAGATCAAGCTAGGTTGTGTTCGGGTTTAGGTTCAGGCTCCTTACCTCGCTTAAACGGTTACGGCATCTGATCAGGAGGTGGTAGACAATGCGGGTCAGCGAACAGCCGGGAGAGGTCGCCCGATCCAATAAGGCTGTCCATCCACTCATTGGATTGGAGAGCTTGAAACTCTGAGGCGGAGAAAGAAGGGTCAAAGATTTTATTTTATACCTAATTAATCGACGTTGAAGTAAGTAACGAGATGAAAATGAAAATGATAAATGTGAACATCCATCGATTTCATTTTTCTTAGACTTCAACTTGAAGAGTAAATTACTTATGTCAATGAAATGTGATTTTTAATTGTTAAGCAACGCTTGGGGTAAAATTGTTAAGCAACAACTTGAAATAGGTGGTAGCCTTTTGTTTGCTTTAGATTTGTGGGACATATTACTTCTGCACTCCTCTTGAAGATCTATGTTGTATCGAACTTGGCATTTGATTTAGTAAAATGCAGGCCCCCTATTAGGGAGGCTACTTTTCCAATAATAATAATAATAATAATAAATAATTAATTTGTAAATATATTTTTATTTAATAAAAATTTGCCGACGTGGTACTTTGCCATCCGACCCTAAAAAAAAAAATTAAATAAAATTAAAAAATAATTGGGTTAAAAATTTCTGACTTTTGTGTGCAACTCAAACCAATTCTATGGTCAAAGTATCTCCTTAATTTTAGTTTCCTTGATTCGAACACACATTTCCGAGGATTGCATATAAAGTCAATAAATGTATAAGAAAAAGATTGATCAACACATTTCCAATTCGATCACTTTAGAATTTGGATACCAATTAATAGGCCCAGCACGTGACACGAGTCGATATCTAGACCCAATTTAAGGAATTTATTTATTTGATACGTATTGTAAAACATTTCAACATAATTCATGTTTCTTAACAGTTAATGTTTTCTGATCGTGTTAGAAGACTGGTCCTTATTTTTATTCAACCACTTGAATAAAATAAACTACCGAATCTAAGGTTCTAAATGTCTTAGGGGGAAAAATGGTTTTCAAAAGAGAAGAATCAGCTCCGGGAGTTCTCATTTGCTTTGATTGATTTTAACGCATAGCCGATTGATTACATCATGATACAACAGTAGCCGTCAGATTGAGGCAAAACCTTCTCTTTCCATCTTCTAAGCCATCCTCTGTCTCATTCTAGATGAGAAATGGATTACGTATATTATCAAATGGGCCTTCCGAAAATTTATCTATATCAGACTATTTTTTTCCGATTAAATAAATAAGCTCAGAAGTCAGATCCCTATCGTGCCTTAGAAAAAGTTAATTTCCACATATGACATTTTAGAATCACTTTCATGCTGCACCACCAGCTTATAATAATAATACGTTATATGTAGATATGTGATAGTTGAGTCGATATTTATTACTTCTCTAACATTACAAATAAAAAAAATTAAGAATGTTTTTCACTGTCATAATGTCATAAACATAAAATATATGATGAAGGATTTTATGCAGATATTTTGGTAGGGTTTTGACTCCAAACTAAATTAATTTGACTCGAGTTAGGTTAATTAGAATTTTGTATCAAGAATGAGTTATTGTCATAATTCATACTTTTATGCAGGTTTTGGACAAAAAAATGGTTTACATGAATCCATAATGATGTAGAGCTCCTCGTAAGCTTTTCAATCATTTTTAAATCACCTCAAAAGGAGTCTGAATAAAGAAGATATGGGCAAAACACTGACAAAGCGCGGTGCTGAAGATCCGTTTAACTTTCGTAGAAAAAATCATGTGTTCTCAGTCAGATCTCAAACAGTCCATTTGAAGGTTCAACTGGTCCATTTGGAACCTTCTAGATTTAGCAAAATGCCCAAATGTATCTACTTTAGATGTCTATCTTGATCGGGTGGTTATTTTCTATACTTCGACACATCCACATTGCCAATGCCTATATAAGAAAACTTTGAGGAGATTTTGAGATATACAAGAGGGAGTTCAGATCTAAGGTCCAAGTTAGGGTTAGCTGGACATGAAAATATCCGAGAGTTTAGTCTCGAGTCCAGGTCGTGACAACGTTAGATGGGTCGTTCGCGATAGTAGCGAGTGGTTTAGAACGAAATTTCAACAAGATCAAAGGGAAGCAAGAACAATTGGTTGTAACTTCTCTTATTTTCTATTTTCTCTTGTTCGTTCAATATTTCTTAGTTGTTGATTTGTTATTCTAGGGCTATGGTTGTAAACTCATTGTTTAGTTGTTTGCTTGTTTATTTATTTTTATAATTTTTTTTAGGGCCAGCAAAATGCTGACAATCTTCCATTAAAAAAAAGTTTACAAAACCATTTACCTGTATCATAACCGGTAAGAATAACTAAAAGAAAATATAAACTCCTAATTAAAGTTTATATCCAAGCATGTACTAGCATCAAACTAATACTAGCCAAACCAAACCCCGGCCACCATAACCTAACCGATACCTACAAGTCACCCTCGCACTGAACCATAGTAGATTCATCAAATCCAGTCTGAAGCCTAACCAACACCTATGAGCATTGATGATAAAACAATGCAGCATCCTTCAACTCAAACATTGCTAGTACAAAAACCAGCATTGCAGAACCCAGTGACGGAACCAAAAATCTACCACTGGCAGGGCCAAACGACCTCTCAGTAGCCACCAACTAAGCAGTCCTCTCGACCACCTCTGTGACGAGATCAGCTTCACCAAATGAGCTATGGCGAAAACTTCAGCATAAGGTCAGAAATAAAGCCGACAGTGCTCTAAAATAGCCAACTGTTAGCAATCACAACAACCACAGTGTCGCCCAATGGATCTAGGTTAAACTTTACAGATCTGAAAAAAAGAGCAGAGGGTGGGGGTAGTGGGTGTGTCGCAATGACAATATTGTCTCCCACTAAGAGACTCGTTTACCATTCTCCTCCCTCAAATTGACAAGAGAAGGGTGGTAGCAAGATGGCCATCGAAGGACAAAACTCGACGCTAATGACCGTTGAGGAAAGAAAGAAAAATTCAAAGCTGAATTGATGAAAAGAAACACAGTAGAAAGAGGAGGAGAAAAATGGAAAAAAAAAAGAGGTGAATGGTGGTGGGGGAGACCGCCGGCGGCGACCTCCCCGCCTAGGGTTTCAAAGTCGTGGGTTTTTTTTTTTTTTTTTCCTCTTTTGCTTTGGGCTCGAAAGTATAGTTTATTTATTTTTATAATTGATTTGTATTTTATCTCTTGTGCGCTTTGATTGATTATTGTTGCTATAATTTTGTTCTAAGTAAAATGGTGTTTATCCGTTAGGCAAAGGCCACGCTTAAATAGATAGGTCCACATATGAAAAGTGAGCTATTAAAACTAGAAATCGAGAGATTAAGTCTTTACCCTAAATCAAGAGATTAAGGTTTACTAAATTGAATCAAGATATAAACTTAGAAAACCTAAGTCGAGAGAAATGAAAGTTAAAACTTAAAATTTGTAGGAGGAATAGTGGTTTGACTTAGGGAGTTATTAAACCTGTACGAAATTCAGAAGCTAGGACACTAAGAAAAAGTATTATCCTACGCATAATTAGTTGTAAAGTAGATAAACGGTAGGAGTTAAATATGAGTTAAATATCTTTCTTAAAAAGAAGTTCATACGAAGTTATGGAGCACGTTAGGTGCTATGTTTTTAAGCCGTACGGTCGGGATTGCACCTGATTGCTCCCAACAAATTCGAAGTTCAAACTATAAGAATTTAGGACAAGTCAGCCCTTATATATTAAAATATATCTTTCGAAGACTCGTAATTTTGGAAAAAAAAATGTAAGATCAGTTTATAATTTAAATGCTTTAGGAACCATAACAAAACAAAATAAACTTTTCCGTTTTGTCAAGTTCACACTTCAAACAATTTGTTTGTTTTTTCCCTTTTTTTTCTTTGCTATAGCATAACTTCAAACAAACTGAACTGATTCGTGAACTTGCAAGGGCCATTGTCATGTTATTTCCATTTAAAAAAAAATAAATAAATGAACTGGAGAGGTCCATTGTTATCCAAATGGTTTATCCGCTGGCCGCTGATTGTTAATTATGTTATTTAATCAAGCAACTTTTTTTTTACAAAAACGGTGTAGGCCTCGCATGCTGGAAGTGGAATGGAGACGATCAGACTTAAAAATGTATTTAAGGAAAGGCCCTCCCTCACCTCACCAACGATCGATTATATGAAGCAAGAATTCATGGCTAGAACCCTAATTCTCTCTCTCCACCTCATCTCGATCTCTCTCCTCTTCGCACCCTCGTTTGCTGATCCATCATCTCCAATACCTCCCTCTGTTGCTTGCCGCTCGACACCTTATCCGCAATTTTGCAAATCAATCCTTCCAGGCACTCAAAATAGCTCACACTCTCTCTACGACTATGGCCTCTTTTGTATCCTCAGATCCCTCTCAAATGCTCAGAAGTTCTATGAAGTTATACAACGTTACCTAACTAATACCAACAATGGAAGTCTTTCTCCGGCCGCCATGTCAGCCCTCGAAGACTGTGTTCTGCTGTCAGGGCTCAACTTAGAGTACCTCAATTCTGCAATCAAAGGCCTTAACAACACAAACTCTACCCTACTGGACCCAAATGCAGATACTCTACAAACCCTCCTCTCTGCATTACTTACAAACCTCCAAACATGCACCGATGGCCTTGTAGCTAACAACATTACCATTCCTTCTATATCTGACTGTACCAAGCTCTATAGTGTCTCCCTAGCACTGTACACCAACGCTTGGAACCCTGGTGGGATGAGACACCTCTTCCACAACGGATCTGTCTCACCTGGAGTCCTAAATAATCCCAATTTGAAGTCAATCAGGCCAGGTGGTCGCCGACTTCTCCAAACAGTCATGGTGTACGATATAGTAGTGGTTGACCAGAATGGGGGATCAAATTCAAATTATAATACAATAGCTGCGGCTGTGGCAGCTGCGCCAAAATATTTAGACGGGACAAAAGGGTACTTTCTGATTTATGTGATGGCTGGCGTGTACAACGAGTACATATCGATTGCTCCAAGTCAAAGTTATCTGATGATTGTTGGAGATGGGATTGGCCAGACGGTGATCACCGGAAACCGAAACGCAGGTCCCACCTGGAGCACATTCAGCTCGGCCACTTTTGGTACCTTTTTTTATTGTTTTTTTGTGGGAAAGAAAACCTGTAGGTAATTTTTATGGGTCTTGATAGCCCTTCACAAGAACGTTTTCTAAAAAGAAGATTAATTGCTAATCTTCGAATTAAAAGAAACCAGGTCCAATATACAGTGGGCTTTTAAATGGCCCAGTTTTCCAGAATGAAAATGACTGGGGAAATCAATACACAACAATACACAACTGACAGAACAAATTAACATAGTTGTGTAATAACAGTTGACAGATTAAGTCAAATTAACTTGATATTTCCACTGAATCTTATTTGTGAAGCTGTTGGAGGCCAAGGATTTGTTGGGATCGGCCTCACAATACAAAACACCGCAGGAGCCATCAATGGGCAGGCGGTCGCCTTGCGGAACACAGCTGACCTCTCTGTCTTCTACCAGTGCAGCATTGAGGGCTACCAAGACACCTTATACGCTCATTCCATGCGACAATTCTACCGTGATTGCAACATCTATGGGACGGTCGACTTCATATTTGGAAATGCAGCGGCTGTGTTCCAACATTGCAACATCTATGCACAAGTACCGCTGCGGGGTCAGGGTAACACTATCACAGCACAATCGAGGTCCGACCCAAACCAAAACACTGGGTTCAGTTTCCAAGGGTGCCAATTCAAGGCTGGACCCGACTTGGCAGCTATTGGCAATGTTGTGCCAACGTTTCTTGGCCGGCCATGGATGCTGTACTCCAGAGTGGTGGTTATGCAATCATTTTTGGATAGTTTGATCAATCCTGCAGGATGGTCAATATGGTACGGGACTTATGGACTCGGCACATTGTACTATGCAGAGTACGCCAATTGGGGGCCGGGCTCATGGACAGGTAACAGGGTAACGTGGCCGGGTTATCATCTGATTAGTAGCAATGATGCAAGCAACTTTACGGTTAGTGCATTCATTATTGGAGATATTTGGCTGTGGCAAACGGGGGTCCCATATAATAGCGGTTTCCTATAGTGAGCTGGAAGAAAGTGAATAATTTAATTGTTCAAAGAAACATTCCTAATACGCATATTTTTCATCAATTTATTATTATTATTATTATTATTATTTGAATTTTCCAGCTCAAAAAGTTACTTCGAATTCAAATATTGCAAAAAAAATTTCAAAAAATGCTTGCTTTACCTTTATTAAAATGCGCCAACTGCGTCTCTGTTTATATTTTTAAGTACTGAAATTGAACTGCACTAATTAACTAGAAGCTAGCTTTTATTTACAGAAGCATACAATATATCAATTGGTCTTCAAATATGTTGACTTAATACTATGTAAGGATATATAGATCCGTTTGAAACAAGTGTAAAAGATAAAATCGGCCTTCAGAAGAAGGATGCTTGAACAAAACTAAGAAATACATGCGTATAAATAGGTACAGAATTTGTTTCTTCACAATTTGTAACATCTGCTGCAAGGCGCAAACCCTACCAACAAACTTTTTTTACTGGTATATAAATTAAACTGCCATCTCTCTTATAAATTAATTACAAAGCAAGTACTTGTCCGTGCATCCATAAATGCCACAAAAAAAAATCATCCCAAGCAACCACCGCGACTCGGCCCGAATGTCAATCGAACATGGATCTAGTGTTTTACGGCGAGAGACCTGAGTATGGATGCTGTGATACTGCAGAGGCGGCCCACATTGCTGTTCTGCTTTGTAAGCATGTTCTTGTACTCAGGCACAGACTTGCAACCGACCTGGCACAGCCTGACGTCACCTTGAGCCACACTGACCCACTGAGCAGCCTCCCTGTATTTCCTTGTATCGACTGCCACGGATGCATCATCTAGCTGCTCCATGGCATCCTCATACTGGCGCAAGCACTCCTCCAAACACTGCTGCAGATCCGACATGTCTTCGGCTTTGTCGTGCAATTCCACTAGCTCAGCTGATAGTTTTGATGCATTATCGTGGGCGATTTTCAGTGCGATTTTTGCCAGACCCTGTGCGTCAGCTCTTTGGCTCTCGCGCTATGCATCCGAGAAGAAAAAAAATTGACAGAAGTTTAGTTATACGTATATTTTGAGTTTAAAAATTTATTCAATCTCCCAGAATTGTCTGATTGCAAACAAAGTAGCACATATTTATGTCCCCATGTTGCGTGGAAGAAGATTAATTCCACATATGCAAAACTTTTGAACGGGTAAGCAAGAAGAAGAGGTAATGTTGCATCTTATTGTGGAAAATATATATTCCATTATTTGTCAGGAGTTAGGACAACAAGAATCTGTTATATTTTATTTTTTACATTAATATATAAAATGACATGTCGCAAATAATTAATACCTTGGATAACAAGACCTGGAAGCACAGATTACGGTGCACGGTTGCGTACTTGCATGTGTCCCTGATGAGCGCTATGCCGGCCAAGGTGGGGGTAAAGAGAAGAGAGAGGCCTAGAGAAAGAATAAAAACGGTACGTAGGGAAGAGGCCATCTTTCTTGTCTAGAGAGAGAGATGGCTAGTTTAAGGCCTTGGAGGGTTTGATGACAACAGTCTAAAATTTGTTTTATAGATGTGCTGGTTTGCTATTGTTAGCGTGCAGAGTTTAACGAAGCTGAGTTGAGACAGAAATGCAGTAAACTTATGGAGGATCATGAGAGGTGTAATGGTGTGGAGAGAATTGAGGAGTTGATTTTGTTTCTGGCATGCCCAATTTAGAGTGTATATTGTGTAATCCATAATTTGTCACATTTCATCGTATGATGATTCTGAAGACAGGATCTACCACATTAGACATATATCTAATTGTTAGATTCCATCGAATGATCATTATGAAGACAACAACCATCCACTCTAACACGGACATGCTCATAAATTTATAGAATAATATTTACTAGAAGAAAGAACTTTTTATATTTATAGAGATATTGGTCATTTATATATGTTGTATATATTGGGTATTCTGGATGGGGAAACTTTTGGAATTAGGGAAATATTTGCGATTGCATTTGAATTGTTTCTTTTTATGCATGTGCCTGTTGATCTGTATACATGTGGTTGTAAAGGAATGAATAACACAGATCGCTTTTCCATAAAACTGACATTTTGGTTGATCAGAGGTAAATGCTGTGCAACGAATTAGTACATCTCCCACACTTTTTGGATATACTAGCAAAAGGTATGCCGTATGTTGGCTAGAAACAATAACTAATATTATTTTTATTTTTATATAGAACTATATATATTAAGCAATAAAAATATTGTAAAATTAATAATTTTAGTTTTTGCATTTTACATGAAGAGTCAATTTCTTCACTCGAGGTTATCATTACGCCACCGATCAAATCATACTTTTAGAATTACAACAACTACAACAACAACAATTAAGTCTTTTGTCTCAAACAAGTTAGAATAGGCTACAAAAGAAATCCAACAAGAGAAAATATCTAAGAACAAAAATAATACATAAAAAAGTAATACTAACAATAATAATAATAGCAATAATAGCAATACTAACAAATACATATAATAATAATAGTAATAGTAGAAACCTACGCCTCAATCGTGATCTAATAAAGTGACCTACAAACCTATGATCTCACTCATACCCCTATGTTCCTACGTTATGACTCCGGTACATGAATTGCTAACTTCCGTGCGCTCTTATCGATTGCCAACTCCTTGGAGACGTTCCAATCTTTAAAGTCTCTTTTCACCGCTTCTTCCCATATTTTTAGAATTAATGGTCCATATTTGTCCTAGTTTGAAATTGTTTGCACTTCTCGTCTAATTATTTTTTTACATCTTGGATTGGTGCTTATAAGTAGTAACGATAGTAATTAGTAAACTATGGTGCTTACAAGTAGAAAGGATAGGGAATAGAAAGTTTACTAGGTAAGTTCTGATAATATTCATATTAAGACGGAACAGGTGATAGTGGTCTAAAAATTTAAATATTGAGTACTTTCTTGGTGATATAAAAAAATGTAAGAAAACCAGTGATTCGTACAGCACACTTAAGCAACGTAATTCAAGCCACTAATTTACCATCTTTACCATAAAATTTCTTTCCGGTATGAAAAATAACTAATCATATTTGAGAACCGGTAATTTGGGCAGCACTCTTAAGCAACATAATTCAAGCCACTAATTTACAGTCTTTTCCACAAAATTTCTCATGGCATAAAAAATAACTTATCATATTTGAACAAAATATATGCTCCAAAATGTATCATAAATACAATCAAGTTCGGATCTACAATCATACTAACAGCATTTTTCTAATTAAAAAGAAAAAATAAAAAGAGGGAGAAGTCACTGTGGCCGACGTAAATTACAAAAAGAACCCTATTTACCAAAAAAGGAAGTCTGACCAGTTGGGCTGATACTTCCAGTACGGACAATCCTGAGGTTATCCATTGCCTTTTGGATTTCAACCTTCATCGCACTATCCACAGATCCTGATGAAAGCCGTTTATGTGACTTTTGCAAATGCAGCTTCAGTGAACTCGTGCTGAGGCCCACATTCTTGCTGCATATCGGGCAAACTTTCATCTCCGGCCGCTTTTGCTGCCAATCCATCGAGACTTTCCCGTGTACACGTTTGTCCAGGGTTAGGAGAGCCTTTGCGAAGCCGTCATTGGGCTGTGCCCGTCGGTGTGTCTTCTTCAGCATGGCCCATGCCTTTGCCAGTGTATAACCCCTCCATAAATTGAGGTAAAGATGGAGGATTTAGTTTCATTCTTCTCTGGTTATGTTTCAAATAAGAAATAAGTCCCAAGGATTTCATTTTAATGTTTGTTTACCCCTTTGAACAAAGATATTTTAGCTCATTTGTTGCTTTGTTGCTCACTTGATGCTGTTTTAGAGATTAATTGGTTATCTGACATATAGGTACTTTGCTGACATAGAATTTGTGACATATAGGTACTTTGCTGACATAGAACTTGGTCTTACTTTCTTAAAATTAAATATGCAAGCACAACAGTGGCACTTCGGCTTTTCCCTTCAAAACAATGTACCAGAATCTTTCCACCAGAATTTTCAACATAATTTATGTAGTCTGATGCCTCCTCAAATAAACTGCTGATGTCAGCATCTTCATCATCACTTATCTACAACAGACACCAAAAAAATGTAAAAAAATGTTCATGTAAAGGCAGAATCAAGAAAAATATGAATACTAGGAGGAGATGTACACAATTCAGAGGTTTAATACGAAACTAAGAATTACCGCACCTTTTATAGTTATATGTTACCCAGTATGATTTCGTACTTGCCCAAAATAGCCCCAAACCCTACTATGCAATTAAGAACCAATTAAACCTAAATAAGCTCAATGGCAACTGAAAACAGCCCTACAGTTTATCCAATTTGTATAAATTAGCCCTTAACATTGAGAGTATACCTATTTTTAAATTCAAATTAATATGAGTTTGACCTGACTAAACTATGATTAAAATTTAACCGTGCAAATTAAGACAGATGAAAATTATAGTGCAGAGTTGAACATGAGAATAACCAATTCAGTACCATTAGATGCTAGCTGGCAAATTATAGTTGAACATTGCAAACTAAAAAGAGAAAAAATTATTTCGTACTGAAAAGTTTTTGTATTGAAATAGTTCAGGAAACTGAGAATCGGATTGCCCAATCTCATTTGAACACAAGCATAGGATATGAGTAATGCCTAAGTGTTGAAGTGTGTGGATTGACTTGGCAGACAGTGCACCCCCAATGAGCAAGTTGCTTGTAACTGGAGATGGTCTTTCTGTGCCTGCCGCTTCTGAGATCAATGTAATTCTCTCCAAAATATGTTCAAGACGGACCTGAAAAAGTGTGAACAACATTCTCCAGTTCCTTCAACAGCTGTTATGGTATAGAACAAATTTTCTCTATTTTCACATAGGACAAGTTTCATCATTAGAAAATTTTTTGCTGCATCATTGGAAAGATTTGTTTGTGCCTCTAAAGAATCAGCAATACCAAGCATACAATCAGAAAATGGAAACAATCCACCTCTATGCTTCAGTAAAATGTTATTTAAAATATAAGAAGAGAAAAGAAAAACCTACCAGCCCTTCAGAGAAAACATTTAGAGAGCTTGATGCATTTATTAATAATTGGCAAGAAAAGGGCATTTTTCAAAGTATTGTAGGCCATAAGTGATTCTTTATGATAGATTAAACATATGACAATGTACCTTAAGTTCATAGGCATCAACAGAAAGGTTGCTATCAAGCCCATCAAAAAAGCCGGTGTTAAAATTATTCTCCTCACAAAATTTAACAACTTCAGTTTTAACACGTTCATTCCAACTTTCTATCTCTTTTGCCACCTCAGCATCCACCTAGGGAGAAAAAACTCAGATGACTACTAAATAATAATTTGGTGTTAGTTACCATGACACAGAAAAAAGATATATACACATACCTTTGGTGCTTTTTGAAAATCACGCAATTTCATAGTCAACCTAATACCACGAAACATCTCTTTCTCTCCACTTGTCTTCGAATATCGACCAACTGGAGAGGTTGAATCTTGGGTCCCACGGGATCCAGACAAAGAGCTCTTCTGGTTACTTCTATTACTCTCACTATCCACTTGCGACCCTGCTTCGTTAACACCCAAATCAGTCATCTCATTGTCACCAGAATTTTTTCCAATTATTGATGAAAATGCCCTTAGAAGCACTTCCAGTTTCTGGTAAAGAGTGAGGAGAAATAGATGGAAACCCTGCATATCCCTCAAAGCCGTGCGGAATCCGCCTCGGAATTCATGCACAACCGCTGCCATGTTAATGTCACCATGCAGATTAGCCGTACCATCTTCAGGAAATCCTAGTCTCCCACCCGAAATCTCATACAAAATATTTGCTGAGTAATCTAAACTATTTAATATAAGCTCAACTAGTTTAGGGTACCGCTCATTGTCCTTGGCTCGTTTCCCAGCAGGTGGGCGACGTGGGACCCCCGAGTCAATAGCCACAACAGTGAAATTTTCGAAACACTCCGCTCCTTTACCTTGCATTATGAGCTGTGGCTGATGGGAGTCAATCTGAACATCTACAGAGTTAGATCGCTGCTCCTTTTGGAGGACCGAGTTGACAAAAGGGTTGTTAGATACTTTTGGAATTCTATCGTGAGTAGAGGATGTACTGCAAGTTGATGAGTCAGATATCATGAGATTTGCAGGGTTGCCTCGCCAGCCGAGTTCACGACAAGGAAGCCGGTCTTCGTTGCACAATATGAGATCAAGCAAAAGCACACGGCCGAGAGATGCAGCAGTAATTCCTGCAGCTTCCTGTGTGATGAATGCTTTTGGCGTCTCAAGGAGAGGTGAGCCATGTACATAACTGAAAGATGATAAGAAAGATTAAGTACCAGAAAATTATGAGGAGAATTTTACACAATTATGGCCATCTTTAACTGTGTACATGCAAATTTGATCATAAAGGAGAGACCCATGGATAAGATAGAACAAAAAAAGAAAATTACAGAACCACACAACTTCAAATCTTGGTACTCGGGATCAATTCATCAAAAAGAAAAAAAGAAAGCAAAAGGCATGGTATCCTATGTTCAACTTTAAGGACTAATAGAGGTTATCTGCAAAACAAGGAGAACCACTACCATGATTAATGTGAAATAATTAACAACTGAGTTAATGTGAGTACTTCATGAGGAAAAGACATCTGCTAAGTTCAAGAGCTTCTAGCATATCCGAACATGTCATTTCACCTACTTCTTCTCCATTCGAGGCAGCTGATTCACGTGCCTTTTCAGCAGCTTCTCTTATCCTTTGCCACTCATCATTTGAATTGTGTATAACCCTAGCCTGATTAGCAGTTGAGGTACATATGAAATTAATAATACAATAGTTTTCCAAGTCAGACCACAACATATTATCAGTTGATCACCAATTCAACCCCTCAAAACTGTTACTTAAATTTTAGTCAGTGAGGCCTAGTAAACCAGCCAAAACCTGACTCATATAATACCTGTAAAAACTTACCACTTTTATCGTTTGTCCCTTCTTTCATTTTCTTTGTATCTCACCATGTCATCTGCCCTTTCAATAGATTATCCAAAAGGGCGCAATACATTTATATAAAGTGCTAACTTCAATGTATGTACTCCTTAAATAACCCTACCCCAGTGTATACTAAATGGTATCATAATTATAGCACCTCACTGGGGAGAAAACAAGTATAATTACGAGAAGGATATAGCAAATTGAAATATAAGAGTACCTGAGGGGTGTTAATCCCTAGGAGCTTAGCAAACTCATAACCAAGACGTTCAGATTGTGTTGCCATTCTAGAAGAAGACGAGAACTTTATCACAGCAGCTGCTTCCTTTGTTGCCGCGTCATTGTTGTTTGAAGGACTGAACAAAGTGAAAAAGACAACTCCGCCTGAGTTAACTGTGACCTGCATGTATCATTAGTCAAAATCAGACTAAGGCCCTGATCGGAAACTAATTTTTCCGTGAGAATCGGAAATGGAATTTTCCTTTTAGGCAATTCCTCTGATCGGAAACAGTGCACGGACGAGAAATGATTTCAATTAGCAGGATTTGGTGGGAAATTTTTCCGCTGCAGAATTCCCGTGAAAAACCATGAAATTTGGTGCGATTTGGATCGCGCGGAGCCACATATTTTTTCGTCGGACAAAATTACCCCTCTCAACCGATAAAATTACTTTTCTCTACCAATAGCGTTATCTCCTCTCCCTCCTCTCTCTTCTCTAGATCTCTCTTCTCTCTGCAATGGCGATCTAGATCTGGAGACGACGATCCACTACAGCAGCGATCCGATCAACACTAAGAGGAGATCAAGCTTTCACTACTGGATCTCTCGCGACGACATTCTACTGTAACGATCCGATCAAGGCTAAGAGGAGATCGAGCTTTCACAGGTAACTAGATATATTGATTTTTGTTGTTGCTATTAGTCGCTCTTCTTTTGGCACTTCTGTATGTATTGATTTTTGTTGTTGTTGTTAGTCGCTCTTGTTTTGGGCCTTGTTAGAGTGTGTTTGGCTGGTTATGTATGCAAGGTGTTCGACGAAATGCCTTGCAGAATGGTTAGCCATAGAAGATGTCGCATGTACAGACCAAACATTTGGTGTACATCTGACACAAATTACAACAAAAAAAAAAAACTTAATCCAAGGTACATGCAACAGATGGACACATGCCCAAAACAACATTTGATGTCGCATGCACAGACCAAACATTGTCAGAGTGTGTTTGGTTGTTTTTTTTTTAAAGTGTTTATTGGATTAAAGTGTTTATTTTAAATTATGTATGCAAGGTACTGTATTTGAATGTTTGAACTGAGGAAATTTCAGAAACTTAATCCAACAAACACTTAAAAAATACTCAATGCTACATTTGATTTGAAATTACAAAATTATGGTTAGTTAAAACATGATTTAGTGAAAGATGTGTTTATTAATGCAGAGTAGTATTTTTTGTTTCTTGATTGTGACTTGTGTTTCTCTGTTAGATCAATTTGTATGTCAAGTGCATATGCATTTTTCTATTCTGTTGACTGCCTACTACTAGCTGTTTCTATAAAAAAAGATTGGTTGATTAGATGTTTGTTGTATCTGTATTTTATATTTTCTAACACTGAAAAGTCATGAGATATTTTTGAAATTTGAACAACATACATGAACTTAATCTATACATGTAGTTGATTTCTGCATTTTGAAGGGCCAATATGTCATTTTAGAGTAATAATGATAGAAAAAAGATGTTCAGCTCGGACTTAGCGCCTCCTTATCCTCCATTTAAACTCCATCTCCTTAATAATGATATGTTTTGATTTGATTTGCTCTTAGGAAAGGATGAATCAGAATCATTTTCAAGCCTATAGGAATATGTTAATTGCTGCTATGACGGCATATGTTGGTTATTTTTTTGTTCTGATTCACATTGAGAGGTGTAGAAATCAGATTTTAGAATTGAGGGCTGAGGCTAGAATTGAACGGGAAGAAGTGCGTGATAAGTTGATGAAGAAGTTAAGGGATGATGTAGAATGTCGTAATGTCATACGAATGGGTCCGGATGCTTTTAGAAGGTTGTGTGCAATTCTTCGAGGCACATTTCGTTTAAGAGACAATCAATATAGTTGTGTTGAGGAACAAGTAGCAAAGTTTTTGCATGTTTTATCACACAATACTAGGAATCGTCTTCTTAGGTTTTATTTTGGACGATCTCTTGGGACAATCAGTTGTCATTTCCATAGGGTCCTTAGAGCAATAGTTTCGCTTGAGGATAGATTTTTAGTACAACCATCAAATGATTGCGAAATTCCTAAAGAGATCTTGCTGAAAAGGAGATTCAATCCATATTTTGAGGTATTCCTCTTTTAATTTTCTTTTTCAATGTAAAAAAAATTATCGTTTTCAGCTATGTTTTAAGGTTAATACGACTTGTATTTGCAGAAATGTATTGGTGCAATTGATGGAACTCATATTCGTGTGAAAGTTCCTAAGAATGATGCCAAAAGATATAGGAGTAGGAAACAATTTCCTACAATGAACAATCTAGTTGTATGTAGCTTCGATATGAAATTTACCTATGTCTTGGCTGGTTGGGAGGGATCGGCACATGACTCGACAGTACTTCAAGATGCCTTACATCGAGATGACAAGTTGAAGGTACCTCGAGGTAAAGAAATGCTATATCTTTACTATAAAATCTTCTTGATGCACTAACAACATAAAACCTCAGAATTGTTTGCTTTTAACTGTTTGTACTGGTCCTTGCTTTTTACAAAGTACTTTGAAAGAATTGCAGTGGTAGTTTATTGGGTGCATGGTACTCCACTTAAAGATTGTGGTGTGAATTTCCTAAATCAATGGGTATTGTTGAATGGTTGCATTTTTTTTTCCAAAATTTAGAAATAGGATCCCTTTAATGGTACAAATTGTATCCAATTTATTTGGATAATTGACCCTTAAAGGAGAGGTGCTTTTGTGTTACTGAAATATTCAAAGAAACTGCACCTGAGGATATGGTTGAGAATATTTATTTTTATTGAGACTAGATAATATGATAGATGATAGCTGAGAGTAGATGAAATATGATGAAGAAAACTGCTTATAGTATATTTATTGTGAGGTGTACTAATTAGGCTCTGGATATGATTGAATATTTGCAGGTAGATATTACTTGGCAGATGCTGGCTATGCCTTATCACCGTCATTTCTTACTCCTTATCGTGCTACTAGGTACCACCTTAAGGAGTATTCGAACCGACCTCCTGAAAATTCAAAGGAATTGTATAATCTTCGTCACTCATCTCTACGAAATGTAGTAGAAAGATGCATTGGTGTTGTCAAGAAGCGATTCCCAATAATTGCTAGTGGCAATGAGCCATCCTATGATGAGGAAACAGTGTCAGATATTTTTTTCGCATGTTGCTTGCTTCACAACTTCCTGATGGGTGTTGATCCAGATGAACAACTAATAGCTGAAGTGGACAATGAGCTAATGCGTGGCGAAATAGAATCAAATAGAGCATTACTTTCTAGAAGTGAGAATTATAGGGAGGGTGAAAGGATTAGAGATAGTATTGCTTTAAGAATGTGGGGTGATTATAATCAGAATGCTTCCTAGGTTAATAGTTAATAGTTAATTTGTAGTGTTCTTTGCTTTTATCAATTTCTGCTATTCTTGTAAAACTGGATTTGATTATTTGATACAGTTTTTATTAATCGCTTCATTGAATATTAATATTGACAGTCTTGTTTATTTGTATCTATGTTGTTACTGATATATTCACACTAACCACTCATTTGTATAACTATATTACCTTAAATATGTTATGTCAGCAGAGATCAATGGAATCAAATGCAAGTAATGAAGAGAAGTTAGATGAAATTCTGTCCAGTGAAAAAGCATTGGAGGGTGGATATTTTGCATGGACAAAGACAATGGATACAGCTCTCCTTGAAGTTCTGCGTGAACAGCAGTTGAAAGGTCTAAAGGATGATAGGACCTTTCATGCTGAAGCATACAGGGTTGCAATTGAATCTCTTAATGCCAAGTTCCATATCAAAATCACTAGAGAAAAGGTCCTCAATCGTTTGAAGACTTTGAAGGATACAATGAATTTGGCTATACAAGCTCTTAAAAACAGTGGTTTCACATGGAATGACGGCACAAAAAAGATTCAAGCTGGCCCTCAAGTCTGGGATGATCTCATCAAGGTATTATATATCTATACAATGAATTTGTGCTTTTGGTTAAAGAGGTATGTTTTTTTTTTAAGATAAATGTCTGTTGCACCTTCACCTTGTGCTGGATAAATAAAGTCTAGTTCTACAACCTGCACAGTTGAGGGGTAATTAGGAAAAATTGGATTGAGCTTGGTTGTTATTTCACAGTTGTGGCCTTTTTGTTTAAGGTCTACAAAATTGGAGTTTTTTGTATTTTATTTTCTGATGTTAAATTCAAAAGTCTGGATAACTCACCAAAATAGAAAGAAGGAATAAGATCACATAATCTTCCTACTATGTAGTACTGTACTGAATGTCCATAATATATTAAAAATTGATTACTGAAGTATTAGTACTAATGAACCGGATGGTTATGCCTGACTTATGCTCCTTTTTCTTTTATTAAAAAATGGATGGATTCACTGGGTAATTATGGTTCAATTGCATGTCTTGTCCTGGTAATGAATCGAACTAGATTGTGCAAGAATTTCCATTTTTTAGTTGGACCAACCATAGTTTAGTCTTTCATTTTTTTATATTATCTAACTTTCTTCATTTGTTTAATTAAGGCGAATCCAAAGATGCGGCGAATTCGAGATAAGGAGATTTCTAATCTCGATCTGTTACGTGATATTTTTGAGCCAGACCGAGCAAATGGTGTGAAGGGTAATACACCCAAGGAAAGGCTGCAACAGTGGAAAGATTCGGTAATGACTATTGATGAAGTAGACCAACTACAAGCTGAAAATGTTGTAGTTCTTGATAACTTTGAAAATCTCACTGCTGACAATCAAAATGGTGCATCCTCCTCTACTAAGAGCATGAAAAAGTCATCTTCCAAGTTGGGTGTCAAGAGGAAATCTGAAGAAGTTGAGTCAAAGGGAATCGACTCAAGGAGTGTATTCAATAAATTTGATGAAGGGATAATGATCATGAAGGAATCAATGTCTGGGATTGCTCAACAACTAGCTATTGGGAATGAGTATTTCATGAAATCAAATATGAGGGTTTATTCGGGTGCAGAAATTTATGCTGAACTTAAGAGAATTGGAGTTACTAATGATAAGATGATCCGTGCCACAAGACTTCTCAAGTCTGACAAAGAAGAGATGGACAACTTTTTTGCTTGGCCAGATGAACTCAAGCGTGAGTGGTTGCAGGAAAAAGGAATTGATTGTTGGTCCTTCATGGACTAGCAATCAAACACTTGCTTCTAACATGTTTGATATATTTGCTTCTCTGTAGTATTTCAAGTAGACTTTGTTGATGGATAATTTTTGTAATAGGAGAAAACTTGCACATGGTTTAGGTTTTGATTTGAGATGAAATTATGTTGTTTGCTACTGGTTATGTTTGTCAGTTCTTTGATGTAATGAATTGAATGTTAAAACTACTTGGCTTCTGTACTTGGTAATTTCTTTTTTGTGGTGTTCTGAAGCACTTGTTCCTTGGTATTTTAAAAATAAAAAAATGATGAATTTGTGCAAATCAATTTCTTTGTTGCTTCCTGATTCTAGTAAGATGTTGGTACAGTATCTGTACCAGTTGGTATCATCTTGGTTGCATACTACATAAGAGACCAAAGTTGCAGGGACCGTGCTAGAGTATTGGTAAACTTGAGGGACTGTTATGCAAATTTTCGGATATATGGAACATGTGTATAAGAGTGATATATGCTGGTACAGAGGCTCCCCCCTTTTTAATTTGGCTCTAGTAATAGTCTTTATTTTAGTTGACCTTAGGCCTTATTTTATTTTATTTTGTATTTTCTTTGTTTGTTCTCCTTTTCAGGACTCAGTTTCCTGTTCTTTTTCTTTTTAAGGTCCGTAGCTTTTATGACATTTGGGGGGCTAGGTGTTTTTTAGCTCTTTGCTTTAATCTCAGTATGTTGTATGTGAACTTTTTTTATTTAATGCAATGGCCCATGGGCGTTTCCTCAAAAAATATATATATATATGCTGGTACAAATCCTTGGGTTGTAGTTCAGGTATTTGCAAGGGTGAGAAGTCATATTTTCTTGTTTTACTGATATGCTAGTGGTACATCTTATTTTGGTATCAGTCGGTATCTAGCATATATTGTCTCATCTGGCCTCAAATTAGTTAATCTAAACAACACAAAATAAAAAAATTAAGAAATAGGTAGGATTGAAATAGCTATTGAAATATGGTTGCTTCATTCGTGGCTATTAATGGTATGCTTTTTATTATGATGATAGGTACTCGGATACTGGGTTCATGGTATAAAGGTGGCTTGCTATTAGTGGAGAATAAAATAATGAGATTCATCCTAATAGCACTGGTCCTTGAGACATCCCAATCTTATTTGAATTTACGGAGGAAATTTCATTTACACATGAAAATAACTATACAATTTATGCTCTATGGTAGCGTATTCACATTAATTATGGGAATAGTGTACTGCCTACTGGTACACGATTCTAAGTGCAAGATGGTACACGTTAAGTTAATTTGAGGCCTTTACTAGAGTATTAGTTGAGATTAAGCTGAGTGCACAGGGAGAAGATCGTAAGTTCAAGATCGCCTTTACTAAAGAGACAAATAGAAGGGTATAATAGTCAATTTCAAGGCGTAAAATCATTTCCTCTTTATTTTTCTGCAGTTTCCGATCATGAGAGTTCAATTCTCGTCAATTCTCCTTGTGTTGATTCCGATCATAGGATTTCAATTGAAATCATTTCCGATCAATTCTTTTCCATTGAATTGAAATCATTTCTCACCACATGTTTGTTCCGATCAGAGCCTAAGCGAATCATTAATTTAACAAAAGAAGAGCCACTTCAGAAAGACTTGGGTTAAATTGGGATTGCATTGCACACTTTACCATTTTGATCTCATTAATTACCTCGAGAACCTTGTTGCATTCATCTTCAGATTGATCAGCAGTGCTGGTGTGCTCAGTGTGGTGCAGAGACTGGAGGCAGTCCCAGGAGAAGTCAGTTGATTGAATGTCAAGGCTGAGTGAATTTGACAACCTTTCCCACAGGCTGGTCTCTTGAGGCTGTATCTTTTCTTCAACTGGCTGGATGCCCTCAGTTTCCCCACTGAAAGGAAACGAATAAGTGAGAAAGGAGAAGCAATGGGGCGTACAAATGAGTGAGAAAGGAACCTGTGTTGTGGGTAAATAAGGGAAGGGGTGGAGGTGCATCCAGCAGGCATAGATTCGGTTCGTAAATGTGTTGTGCGAAAGGCGGAGGGCTTGATTTTGATTTTGGTGCTTGATCTTTTACGAACCAAAGCGACCCATTTCTCAAAAGCCTGTGCGGGGCTGAGCTCGAGCTCGAGCTCTCCCAAGAGCAAGGAGACGACCTGTAAGCACAAAATTGTTCAGCCTGGAGGCTATGAGGAAGCACAAATTAAGTTGTGACTGACTTACATGAGATGAGAGGATAAATTCTCTTGGTTGATCCAGAGATTGCTGCAACGAATGAGACAGTAAATTATTCAAATGAAAATAAAAAATTGAATTGAAACAGAAATGGGGATGGGGATGGAAGCTTGACCATGGCGGAGGAAGTAGAGGCGCCGGCGGGAAGCGGAGAGCAGTAGGCCTTCTTCTTCTTCTTCTCCTCTTCTCCTCGCTCCTCCATATCCATTAGGGATGTATAATTATCAACTCGGATCCAAAAGGCGAGAGAAGAGAAGAGAAGAGAAGAGAAGAGAACAGCCCAAAAAAATAAAGGAGGGATGCTTCTTATTCTTATAAATATAAATAAAAAAATAGCGTAGCGGCGTCTCTACTTTTCTCGCACCTTTTTTTCTTTTTCTTTTTCTTTCTCTCAAATCTCAATTCGTTCTGATATTCTGTGCCCAAGGAGCACAATCTTTCCGTATTATTTAAGTCTGGAATCAATTCACTCTTCAACGATACTACCACACCGAATGCTTCATCTCTGTATGCCGCAAAAATACTTGGCGACTTCAATCTGGCACAGTGGCACAGTGCCGCTCCACTCCCACTCCACTGTGCCAGCCGACCGGAAGTCCGGAAGCGGACTATTTAACTCACATGGTTAATGGTTAATGGTTAATGGTTTGCTCTTCAACACAAAACGAAAAAGAAAATAATTACTCAAGTACAGAACATTTTTTCTTGTATACTCTTCAAAAATTAAGAACCTCATATTATTCTTATAAAATAAAATTATTCCAACTTTTAAAAATATAAAATCCACAAAAAATGTAGCTTATAACCCTTTGTTCTCTCTTTCTTGCTAGAGAAATAAAAGCGCACCGGCAATCGAAAAAATTAAAAATATTATTAAAATATTCACGAATTTCGAAAATATTACTTAAAAATTGAAATTATATAAATAATATCACAATATCGATTTTTGAAAAACCGAAACTAATATCGTTCTTTCAAAGAACGATAAAATTTGATATCGTTCTTACTGGCCCTTACGCTAAAAAGAGCTAAGGACGCTGTCCAAAATGAATACAAAATAGCATAATTATAACATGGGTACAAAATACAATAATTATAAATGGACTAATGGATACAAAATACTATAATTATAACATGGATACCAAATAATATAATTATAACATGATACAAATTATTACAATGTCTGCTCATGAGTGCAACACATAAGATGATACAAATTATTACAAATTGTTAGTGCACTGTACACATGCAAACAAAATAATTATGAGGAAGGTTCCGCTACTAACATTTTAGTTGTCCCCAAATGCCAACATTTTGCTATTAAGTTATTTTTTCAAATTTTAAAATTCAAACGTTAAATCCAAATCGTTGATCTTATTTAGTTTAACTAGCGATGTGTTTTCATATAAGTTTTGTAAATTTTGGAATTTATTTGATACTCCATCAATAGATAGAAAAACAAACGAACCTTGTTAACTGTGATAGATTCATTCTAATACGTTCATGTTTTAGCCTTTGATCCAGTATTAAATAAACTCTAAAATTTACAAAATTTATATGAAAATACATCGCTCATTAAATTAAATAAGATCAACGGTTTGGATTTAACATTTGAATTTTAAAATTTAAAAAATAATTAAATAGCAAAATATTGGCATTTAGAGGCAAGGTAGCGAAACTTTCCTCAATAATTATCCCCAAGTTATTTCTTCGACGATGATCCATACCTCTTCCTAGCAAATTCTTGGATCTCCGATCATTTTTTTTTATTCCTTCGTTTGGTTCATCCTTCTTCTTCTGTGTTGTCGTTTGCAACCTTATTAGATTCTTCTTTCGATGCATCTTCTCTCTTTTTAAAAAGTTTTTGTCTATACAACTCTTCTCATTTGGACATTTCTATATCTTCACGAATTCTATCTGCATTTTTTTTGCCCAAGTCTTCAATATCTCGAACTTAATCCAAGAAGTAGAGGCAACCCTATTTATAATCATCAGAAGATAGATACTCACCAATAATTCAATCAGACAAACTGATTTCAAACGCTGTGAGCCATTAAATTTGACAACATGATGACAAAACATTAAAAAATATTAATATCGTTCTTTAAAAAAACAATTTTAGCCAATATTTATTTTGCAAAAACAATATTAACTAATATCGTTTTTTTAAAGAATGAGATTTAAAAAAAAAAAAAACAGATTCCGTATGATACTATTTGATTTGAGCTGGAAAAAACTAGTATTGTTATTTGAAAGAATGGTATTGGCCAGTATCGTCTTTTCAAAGAACAATACTGTCCAGTATCGTTCTTTGAAAGAACGATGATGGCTATTTCCCGCTCAAAACAGTGCTTCAACAGTGGAATAGTACACAATAATTCACCGAAAGTTGTTTGTCGCAACGTTAATATCGAATTTTCACAATCCGATATTAAAACGTGAATGTGATATAATTGAAGATTAGATTGATGTGATATCGAATTGACTCTGACTTTTAAATTTGTTTGCTGATATCAGATATTGAATTTCTGATATTGATACTTATAAATAGATCATCGCTCTCAGAATCTGAGAATCATCCATCATTTTCAATTACCTTCAATCTTCATATCCATCTGAGAATCATCCATTTGAAAATATATATTCCGTTCAAGTTTTTGTTAATAAATTTCAATATAATCGATCAAATAATTTCAGTTTTGATACCACTTCGCGTAGTAATTATGAATCCGTTAGTGAAACAAGTTTATCTACCTTAGGATATTACCATAGTCATTATAATTTGAGAATTGTTGCCCATTTCAATGCAATTATTGAGGAAATGTACCAACAAATGTATTTGTCGGCGAACTCGGAAAATGAGTGGCAATATGTACAACATGAGTGTTTCCGAACAAGAAGACTACAATCCCTTTGAACTACACGTGGATTTGCTTCCATTACAAGATAGAATATGACAAATTATAAATTCAGATATTTTATTAATATAATTTACATTTGTTTTACTAAATAAAACCGATAAATTATAATTGTGATATACATCATTTTAATTAGGTGTATTTCTAAATTATAATTATTATAATTATAACCAACAAGGACAACAAGGAACGCGAGATAACCAAGAACAAGAAGAGCCAATTAGTTCATAACTTAATACTATTACATTGGATTGAGATCCTTGGGACCCTGAGAGTAGGGACCCTTAGAAGAACAAGAACATGGTATTAATACCAGTACACGAGTTTGGAATTCTTGGAACGAGAGAGTTGTAGTAACAAACAAGACAAGAGAGAACTAGTGCATGGTGTTAGGATTCTTTCGAACCGGGGAGTAGTAGTAGACAAGGACGAGAAGAGGGGACCAGTGCACGATGGTGACAGTGACGGGGAAGAAGAGGATATTGAAGTAGAAAATGAAGCATACGACCAAGGTCCACATTTTCATTCCAACTATCCAACTGGTGAAGAAGACATTGATGAAGAGACAAAATTTTAGGAGGAAGAGATACGCGCATTAACCGTAAGGGGAGTATTACATAACTGGCAGGATAGACACATACCACCTCGTAGGCCAATTTACTGATGTTTATGAGTTTAGAAATTAGATTCCATAACCTGTTGAACCGCATGGATCGGGCCCACTAGCAGAAAGGAAAATATTTCTCTCCAAAGAACTATTAAAACAAGCATGTGATGATTATTCCTTACATTTAAATGTAGAACACAAAACCACTGCCAGTAGACCTAAGAAATATATATTAAATTGTAAGGTTTCTACATGTAAGTAGTGTTTATATGCTCGTACTGAGAGGGGAGGTATATATTGGAAAATTATAAAGAATCAAGAGGAGCATACATGCATGAGAAGGCATGGAGAATTCATGCATGACAATCTGACGGCTGAGGTTATCGCCAATTCCATTAGAAATGCAGTAAATAGAGATCTTGGTATTTCCGTTCAAGACGTGAAATCTATACTAGAGAAAGAATACCCAAAGGTGAAACCTACTTATAACAAGCTTTGGAGTGGGAGAGAGAAAGCTATTCAAGTCGTGAGAAGGTTCGTACAACAAACTACCAAGCATATTGATGGCTATCGAGCGAACAACACTATGAGCAAAAATCAAATGGTTGATGAGGACCATAGGGGATCCTAACAAAGCTATGTTTGTAAATGCAGCATGGGCGTATGAACCTTGTATCATGACAGTGCCATACTTGAGGCACGTCATAAGCGCTGATGTGTCATTCCTTACAGGTCGATACAAATCAAAATTGTTAATGGCATGGGGTTATGATCTAAAGTAGTGGTTGCTTCCACTGGTGCTTGTATTAGTACCAACTGAGAACGAGACTACTTTGGGTTGGTTCATGAAATTTCTCAAGGAATACATTATTAGTGATAAGAGAAATTTTTTATTGTTTCTGATCTTCACTGGAGAATAAAGAACACGTTAAAAAAACCCCAATGGATGGGAACAAAATGCGAACCCTTCATATATCGTGCACCGATATTGCATGCAACATGTTGTTGAAAATTTGTACAAGGCTGATTGAGACCTCACTCTGCCAACCAAATTCAGAAGTAGGTTGGCTAATAAGAAAAAGAAAAGCCATTTCAAACAAATGTGGAACGAACTCTGCTTAACAAATTCGGTATCGATCGAGTACCTTAAGAGGTGTGGAAAAGATCGTGAATAGGATGACGACGAATCAGAGAAGCCAGAAAGGTGGGCACAGACCTTCGATGGTGGGCACCATTGGGGTCTTATGACAAATAATGGATTGGAAACTCACAACCAAAAATTCGTCGTTGAGAGCAGACTATCGGTGATTGGGTTAGTAAAAGGCACATGGTACAAGTGTGTTTATTGGTTTGATAAGATGAAACTAATAGCATTGGAGAGACAGGCGGAGGAACAACGATGGCTCAAAGAAGTCCAACTAAAATTGATGAAGCATAGTCTCAAAGAAGGTACAAATTTCTTTCAATTTTAATCATTTTTACTTTAAATTTTTAAATATATGTACCATGATATAAACTCATATTTACAGCAAGAATGAATGTTGTCACTATTGCAATTGATTGTGGAGTATTCAAAGTTCATCTGCTCAACGAAAAAGATAGCCTCCTGATTGTAATATGGAAGTACGAAGTGAGAATCAATCATACTTTCAACCAAGAGACTCTCAAATACCGACCAGGTGTGCTCAGTGCAAGTGCAGAAAACTGCAACTAACATGTATATCGTGTGCTCATGTTATTGTTGTATGTGGTGAATATAGGTGGGATGCTGATGATTTTGTGGATGAAAGGTACAACATTGAATGTGTTGAAAATATGGTCAGGTGAATTTCACTACTACGAAGACGAAGATAAGTGGCCAGTGTATGATGGACCCGTGATTGTTCTAGATAGGTGTTTGATTAATTACGACAGGCGAAAGAAGGACCGTGATTAGGATGTGGACGGATGCAATGTGATGCAATAAAAATAAAAGAAGGAGAACAAGAGGAGGAGATAGTGTAGGTAATGCCGCAGAGGGACCTCTGTCGATTGAAGCAGTTTAGTCTGGTTGCCGTACCAGCAGAGCGAGAACACAAGGAACTGCAAGGAATAGAGGTGAATCTTTAACAAGAAACAGAAGTGAACCTTCTAGGAAAACAGTACATCCAAACTGGAATTCCATCAGTATTGATTCTAGAACTGAAAGCCATTTTAGTCTTAGAATATAAGGTCTTCAACCGCGTCGAAATTCCATTAGCATGGATCCACGGTCCATTTCGACCAGATTTCTAACCAGTCAGGGGGCATCAAGTAGCAGGGGCAGTCAAATGACATCAAGTAGCAGGAGATCAAGTGAAGGCAGTGGAGGAAGAGGGATTGGAGGCGAGTTTGCACGTTTAGGACAAAAAATAAGGAACATTATTCCTAGAAGGGAAGGAATTAGCCAATATCTTGTGTTGTAAATTTGTAATCGTAATTATTACTTTTATTTAATAATTTATATTTAATCATATGGACAAATTTGATGTAATATATTTAATGTTGTGTAATTTCTATTTTGTATCTACGAAATAAATCGAATTGCAATTCTTACAATTTATAAAATAAGTATGCTACAAAATATATGCAACATATCACAAAAAATTAATAAAATACCAACAATACAAATATTAAAATTGCATAAGAAATTAGAAACACAAATATCAATTTGTAAAGAAAATGATTAGAAGTATTGAAAAAATATATATTTATATTAAAAATATTTAAATTTTTTTTAAAAACACCTCAAATAGCTAAATACATTGTGTTAGACCGTGTATGGCTAATATTGTCTTTTGAAAGAACAATATTGTGATACTATTTATATAATTCTGATTAATGTAACAATATTTTCGAAATTCATGAATATTTTAATATTATTTTTAATTTTTTCAACACTGGCAGCCAAGATACAGAAAGCCCAAAAGTACAATAATTTACGGTCCAATCCAGATAATTTATAAGCTTTAAGATTTGGAAATTGATTACTGTCATCTGCAATTTTGTCATCCCTTGCCATCACTAAACAGAAAGTAAACACATAAAATAAAAATGTGAACATATATAGTGATCAAAGTGAACATATACAAACAAATAAATATAATAAAAATAAGTTGAATATGCATATAAAAATCTGAACAAAGATGATAACACTTATTTCTTTGTAAGTGTTCACTTTGATCATCTATATGTTTATCTTATCTGTTTTATGTGTTCACTTTGTGTTTAGCGATGGCAAGGGATGACAAAACTGCGGATGGCAGTTATCATTTCTGTTTAGATTTGAAGCTGTTGTTCTTTTGAATGAAATCCATTGTGGTTTTTTAAAAAAACCCTTGCATCCATGGGCCCATGGCCATCCGATCAATGACGGATGCCTCATGATTAATATCAGATCCGTCGAGATTCGTGCGGCCTGTAAAAATCTGCTGGTCGAAATTAAATCGGATGGTCATAAATGAAAATTTGCAGTGCGGCTTTTTTTTTTTTTAGCCGTAGAGGATAATAGCTTTTTGTTCTTCATATAATACAAGGAAAGATGTAAAAAAGGCCCAACATTTTAACAATATAACAGTCTAGACCTGGTTGGAGTACGCTTCGATGTAAGAAAATAGAAATTCTGAATCCTCTACTAATTAATATATAGAACAAATTCTGATTAAGTGATGTATTTACCAAAAAATCACCCCGTTATATAATTAGCGCAATATTATGATTTGAAACTTTGCGGCAAAGCAAAGCCATTTAGAGTGACAATGGACAGATATAAATTCATTATTTTGTTTTGCACAGAAGGTATATAATGGGTAAGGGACTAATGGAAGCATGTATGTATAAGCAAACGAAGTTGACAAAAAAAAAACAGAGAGATCCTACATTATATATGAAAAAAAAAAAATGTTTTGTAAAACATCATCACGTATAATAAATTTGTGGCATTGAATTCAACAAAATTTGTCCATCAAATTTGCATTGACAGGTCGCTCGGCGACTCGGATTGGCACGGCGACATTCAGCCGCCCTCAAAATCGAAAAAAAAAAAAAGAGAAATGAGCCTTTAATTGCTGCTGTGAGACCGTGAGAGTCTCTATCCTTGTTTCTGTGGCAACGAATCGATCGTGTTTCAATGTTTGTTACATCTTTTTAACATTCTTGCGAATTGGCCGCTACCAAAGAAACTTTAATTGATTCTAAGCAGAACAAAAAGTTGTACAATTTCAATTCCTTTGGGAAAGATTAGAAGGAGGTCCCTTTCCTTGTTCCGTGTCAAATTTCTCTGTACAGTGTGCACTACACTAATTCTTGATGGCACCCCACGACTAATGACAAACCAATAAAATGACAAGCATATCTCAATCAAAATTAAAGAGATCAACCTTGTAATATCTACCAGTTGCTACCAATCAATCCATCAAGAGATCATACCGCCGACTCTGATCCGGCACTGGTGCAGGTGCTCTCCTCAACAGGGGTCCGGCACAATGGGCAGCTGGCATGGGACTGAAACCAGGTGTCGATGCAGTCGACATGGAACTGGTGCTGACAGCGCGGCAAAACCCTGACCTTGTCTCCGTCCTTAAACTCGGCCAGACACACCGCACACTCCTCGGCTTTGCCCAGGCCACTGCATCTGAACTCGAGAACCGGGAGGGAAGTGAGGACTTGGAGCTGGAGAGTGGCGCGGGGGGAGGAAGGAGGGGAGGAGTCAGGAGAGGAGTCGTTAATGTTGCCGGAGGACGGGGCGTTGGCGCGCTTACGGAAGAAGAACTTGCAGAAACAGATGTAGAGGAGGAGGACGAGGAGGATGTTGAGGGCCACCAGCAGCCCTGACAGCAGGCGGCTGTGCCAGTGGGACGACGCTAGCCAGTGCGGCGCCGCGGGAGGTGTAGTCGAGTTGTCCAAGGCGAGGCTGGTGTTGTTTTGTATGTCGTCGTGAACGGCGAAAAGGAATCGGTATGCGATCGTCATCTGTTTCTTGTCTCCGTTGCTTCTGGTATTAGGGGGACGCTGAGAGTAACGTTTTCCCTTTGGTTTGGATTGGGAGAGGGAAGTCGCAACTTGGAACTTGGAAGAGCAGTTTTTTTTTTTAAAACCTTTTTAGTAGAAGAGCAGAGACTGTAGTTTCGGGGCTCGCGAGCAAGAAGGTTATTTAGGAGTTTGTGTGTGTGAGAGAGAGATTTCATAACAATAAATATAGAAGATAATCTGTCGATCTAATTAGTCGCTTGGCAAAGGAAATATATAAAAAATTAAATAACAGTCTATATAATGAAAGTAAAATTAACATGAGCTGAAATTTACCAAATAAATGGTAAATATAATCTAAAAATATTAGTTTGTGTTGGCAACCACAAACAACAAGCTTGTTTGCGAACAAGAGGAACAAGGATGAACCAAATAACTCGTAAACTAGTTATTCTAGTTTTGTTTCTACATTTTGTTAGAACAAAATTGAAAATTGTTTTCATGAACTAGTTGTTCTAGTTCATGTTTTTGTCAAATATAACCTTAAATTAGATTCGGATAACAAACTTGAATGATTTTATAAATGGAATTAAAACATTTTTCACTTTAAAATATTTAGTGTATGCTTGATATGTTAAATAATAAATCGGTATTCTTATTTCAATAATTATGAGCCTTTTTTTTCATTCACCGCAAAATGATTTTTTTCAATTAAAAAACTTAACCATAAATTCCTCGCAAAATAACAAAAAAAAAGATTCGTATCATTCGAAGTTAATGTAACAGGTTTATAAAATTAACTTTCGGGTGAGCTGAATTCGTACGGTCTTATTTATGCATAAAAAAAAAAAGAATAGAGAATGCATATATTGGGGTTACTATGATAAAATAAAGAGTAGAACTGGAGGGGAGGGACCCGACAGGTCGATAAGAGAACTGTTTTTAGTGATTCACAGGTGTCTCCAAAAATAAAAGAAATCTAAGATATTATATATTAATTAATCCCCGTGACCGCATTAGTTTTCATTAGCGATGCGACATCTGAGCCGTTCGTGCGTATACGTACGTTGAAATCTGATCATCAAAATTTTTGTCCTTTTTAGACTATCCAACGCTTCTCTCTTTCACACGCCTCTCCAGATGACGACATCCTCTTCTCCGCAAAAAGATTGCCTCTCTCTTCTCCATGCTTCCTCTTTTTCTTTCTTCTTTATTGTCAACAACACCGCTACCGCCTCTCTTGGTTGATCGATCTCCGTTTCCACCTCCGCCAACTCCCCGCCTCAGCCCCAGCCCCACCTCCTCTTCCATGGACTTCCCCACACCCTCTTTCGCCAACTCCCCGCCTCACCCCCAACCACACCTCCTCCTCCGTCGACTTCTCCCCACCCAACAGAAAACCACTGCCCCCGCCACTCATCTGCCAACCCTTCCTACCTCCTTCTCCGTTGACTTCTTCCCGCCCCAAAAGAAACTTCCCAAGCAGCAATTGATTAGGTCTAGGGTTTACGTCGTTAAATAGTTGCTCTGTCATCATATAAACAAGAATTGACTGGGGTGAATTGCGCATGAATAATTTCTTTATCAGGGTTAGTCATCCTCACTGATTCAATTTATGATTTATGTTGCAAATATAGATGTGGTTGTATTTTCTTATAAAATTTTGTTCGATTGTGTAGTTGTAATTTGCAATTCAAGTAAATGATTTTGTACTTTATATAAGGATTTTAGGCCTTTCCAGCAAATTTCCTCAATGTTTGTAATATTTGCATCTTTTGTCAGAAATTAGACATCATTTTTCACATTACAATATGTAATGATTTTTGTGTTCGCATGATAGTGTGGATATGGAGATTTTGTTGTCTTAGGTTTAGGATTTTACTATTCAGTAGAAGAAAAATTACAATGGTGTTCTTTTCGTAGGAAGAGGACGTGTAAAATTAATTATCCCTTTTTATTTTTATGCAATCCTTACAACTTTAAGGTTATTGGAAGAGCTCAAGATAGGGGGACAAAACAATGGAGATAGTATGCTCGACAATAATTTTATTTGTCATTGCTGTAATCAATTTCATTAAATTATTTTATTTTTGAGGTCATTATACAAATAAATACAAATACTAGGTTGCAATGCTTGGATTTTGGGTCTCTTTATATACCATGTCAATTCAAATTAAATTAATACATTTGAGGTTGTCAACCTATATTCTTCAGCAGGTTGTGAGGAGGATATGGCTAGAAGTCCAAGCTAAATACAGAAAAGGTTGGAGGATATTGGAGGTAAAGTTACAGAGTGATTGCTCAGAATATGAGGCCTATGGCAACTTGCTCCTCTTTGTTGGTAAAGTCTGGTAAGGGATGAACTCCTATTAGATGTAGTTTTCTTATTGACAAAGTTTATTACAGCGCTACTTTTTTTCCTGAAGTTATGCAATTTCTTTTGTTATCTGATGTCGATTGCTTTTTGTAAAACACCAAGAGTTTGAAGTCTTAGGCTGTAGACAAAGCAATGTTGCATGTATGTTGTGTGGCAAAAGCACATTAATTACTTTTTGTTAACTTTTTTATTTTATAATAGCATGACAGTTTTGTGTGGGGGTCGAATTTAATAGGGTAAAAAAGAAAATGCCCATTATCTTATTTTCAGGGATGATCTATTGCCATTTTTAGGGGGTTATGAGGTTTGGTGAGTCTTTCTTATTTTAATAATAAAAATAACGGTTGCAATTTTTTTATTTTGTGAGTTGAGATTTATTGTTGGAAATAAACATATGCGATCAAACACGTCCCGTCCAATTGTTCATTTTAACATCTAATTTTCAGAATTTTTGGACTTACAAATGAATTACAACATATTTAAAATCAGACAGAATTTCAGTTCTAGAAAATTTGTTTCTAATTACTTTTTTAGTAAAAAAATTTGTTAGCATATCAATGGGAAAATATTAGACTGTTGTAGTAGCGAATGTATCTGCCCTCTTTTTTTTTCTAGAATTACTGATTTAATTTCAGAATTGCTAATTTGTTGTTTTATGAATATTATATATATATATATTAAACAAATTATCTCAGAAGCTGCATCTTCTCTTTACTGGTAAAATGAGCATTATTCACCAATTAGCATCTTTATATGAAATTTTTAGTATGACCTATGATAATAATATTTTTTTTATTTAGGTATTGTGATTGCTGCGAAATAGTTGTGCTTCTAATTTAGATGTCTCATTTGTCATTACATATCTCATCGAAAAAAAAGTTCAGGTTTTTATAGTTTTTATTGCTTTTAATTATAGTTATAATAGTTAAATTATAACCTCTCCATTTCCTTGGTTGACCTGATCATGAGTGCTTTAATAGTTGATCATGAGAATGGAAAAGGGAAGAGAAGTCCTCTCCTGCATCTTTGCTAGACGTGTCCTCTATTGTTTGGTATTTAGGTCGGATTTGAAAGGATGTAATAAATAAAGATAATCTAAAAACAGTTTGTTAAAGATTTTACTTATGATCATGTGTTATTGGGGAGATAACATTAAAGGAAGAGATGTATAGGTTATAACATTATTGATATAGTTTATAGTATCGAAAATGATGACGAGGTGCTGAATATGAGTGAGTGATCTCTCGCCTGGCTGTTTTTAGAGAATTGATGGGGTCAAAAAGATAACAGGTAGACATCTTTTCCATTCGATTGTTATTAAAACTAGCATTAAAAACTATACGGTGTAACCAGTGATTAATTTTCATTTGTAATCAATAAATCATTGCTAAACTGCCATTTTTTATAATTTCTCTTAAGTGTTAGGTAACTGAGCCTCGAGCAAATGATTATAGCATGCTAAATAAAATGGAGATTGAGCAGCTTTTCTTCAGCGATTCCAACCTTTCAAAGTAAAGTTTTTTTTTTTTTTTAATACAACAGAGACTCTCGAGGCTATGGACCATGGACGACCAAGCAATTTGTTGTGGTTTTTCTTTAATAAAATGACGGTGCACATAATGGTGATACTGAATAATTGAATACTTTGATTATTCATGCATGGTCAAGAAATCTGTAGTGTATATGTACTTTAGGTTTAGACAGTATCGCAAAAGGTCTTTGATTTAGGATGGTTGTGGATAGTGTGGTGTAAAATAACATTTCTTACTATAATTCAGATATATTTGGATTTGGGATGTCCTGAATGGAAGATATGTCGGATGATTTTATTGTGACTAAAATTTATAATTTCTTCTATTTGTTCAGAAAGAAGGATATTATATAGCGGCGAAGCCGCTACTACCCATCTAGTAAAATATATATGCGCTTTAGAAAGCGGCTTCTCTAAAATCGGAAGGGTTATTAAGTTTTTTTTTTTTTTTTTTTTGACATTGACTGGAGGCCAAGGGGGCTGAAGTTAGCTTTTTGTCAACTCTTTCTTTCCCACTTGTCAATTTGTCAATGACATGTTAGTCTTGAAGTTTGAAGTTATTACTTTTTGGAGTCAGTGAAATCAGAAATTATGACAAGTTAATATTAATTTGAGATTTAAAAATGTTGTTTGATGTGTTATGTTTGATTAGAGGAAAATAAAATAACTAATTTATCAATGACATGTTAGCTTTCCTATATATATATATATATATAGAGTTTTGCTATGGTGAGTTGCAATTCACGAGAGGGTCCGTGAGTTGCGATCAAAATTCATAGATCTTGTTCAAAATAACCGATCCAAACTGTCTAATATGATCTCCCTATTAAAATCTCCATGCAGACCAAGTTTTATATATTTTTTTAAAATTTTTAAGTATTTTCTTCGGATTTTTAAAAACTGCTGTTTTTTAACGGTTCAGAACTAATTAGATTAATGATTTTCTAAAATTTCAAAAAAATACTTAAAAATTTCAAAAAAAATGTAAAATTTGATCTGCATGGAGATTTCAATAGAGAGATCATATTGGACGGTTTGGATCGGTAATTTTGAACTAGATCTAGGAGTTTTGATCGCAACTCACGGACCCTCTCGTGAGTTGCAACTTGCCATAGCAAAACTCTCTCTCTATATATAAATATAATGGATAAAATACACTAATGTGTACGGGTCGTCCCCGTATACATAAGTCATTTTTCGAAAAAAAAATTTAAATAGTCAATCCGAACCGTTCAAGTTGTTCTCCATATTGAAAAACTCCTACAGACCAAATTTTAAATTTTTTCGAATATTTTTGCTATATATTATGATATTTTCAAATTGGAGGGACTGAAATACTCCAATTATAGTGTTTTTTGAAATATCATAATAAATAGCAAAAAAATTCGAAAAAATATAAAATTTGGTCTATCTGGGTTTTCTAATATGGAGAACAACTTGAAAGGATCAGATTGACCATTTGAATTTTAGATTTTGAAAAACGAGTCATGTGTACGGGTACGATCCGTACACATCAGTACTATATCCATTCTCTCTCTATATATATATAGAGAGAGAGAGAGAGTTTTTGCTATGGTGAGTCACGACTCACGTGAGTCGCGCTCAAAAACTTCTAAATCTTGTTTAAAATTATCGATCCAAACCGTCCAATACGATCTCCCTATTGAAATCTCCATGCAGATCAAATTTTATATATTTTTTGAAATTTTTAAGTATTTTTTTCGGATTTTTAAAAAGTGCTATTTTTGAACGGTTCAGAACTAATTAGATTAACGATTTTCTAAAATTTCAAAAAATACTTAAAAATTTTGAAAAAATGTAAAATTTGGTCTGCCTGGAGATTTCAATAGGGATATCGTATTGAATGGTTTGTATCGGTCTTTTTGAACCAGATCTAGAAGTTTTGAGCGCGACTCACCAGTGGTATATAGAGAGTTTTGCTACGGTAAGTCGCGACTCACTAGTGGTCTATGAGTCGCGCTCAAAGCTCTTAGATCTAGTTCAAAATGACCGATACAAATCGTTCACGTGCCACCCATTTTCTATCGACTCATTTTTCGAGATCCAAAATTTAAACGGTCAATCCAAACCGTTCAAATTGATCACTATATTGAAATACCCATGGAGACCAAATTTTACATTTTTTTTCAAAATATTTTGCTATTTATTATGATATTTTAAAAAAATATTATATTTGAGGCCATCCAATTTGAAAATATCATAATAAATAGCAAAAAATTTGAAAAAATATAAAACTTATTTTCCAAGGGTATTTCAATATGGTGATCAATTTGAACGGTTTGGATTAACCGTTTGAATTTTGGAACTCGAAAAACGAGTCGATAGAAAATGGGTGGCATGTGCCATCTTTTTGCTATTTATTATGAAATTTTAAAAAATATTATATTTCAAGCTGTACAATTTGAAAAATATCATAATAACTAGTAAAGAAATTTGAAAAAATGTAAAATTTGGTCTCCAAGGGTATTTCAATATGATGATCAACTTGAACAGTTTGCTTGACAGTTTGAATTTCAGATCTCGAAAAACGAGTCTATAGAAAATGGTGGAACTTATTGTGATGCATAAATTAGAGAGAAAAATGAAATATAGCACTTGGGCTCTATGGCCCATATTTTGAACGAATTTTTAAGAAAATTTTGACCCCTTTCTCAAGTCTAAAGCGGTTTGTGGAAGAGGTTAATGGACTAGTCAAAGTGACTTGTAGAAGGGATCATGAATAATTTATAAATAAATCATTTATTTAGATGAAATGCTTAGACAATTTTTATCTCCCTCTTCCTTCCTTTTAGGTTGCCATTTTTCATGGGTGGTTTGACCATCATAATTTCTCTCTAGCAAGCACATAGGACTCATGCGTTGAGCATAACTACTTTCAATTGATTGCTAGAGTTAATTGAAGAAAGAGAAACTTGGATTAGTTAGACTTTCAATTGTTAAGTTACTAGCATAATTTATCAAGAGGTTGATTAATTTTTGTAGGCCTTTTGGCATTGCAAAAAGGAAGAAAAATCTAGGAAGAGACGGAAGTTGTCGCCTCCAATGCTATGGAATCGAACCTTCTTGTTACTATACAAGAAGAGATATTGATTCTAATTCCATCTCTAAATGTATGTTGCATGAAATATTATTTCTACTAGATCCTTGATTATTGTGATTTATGATGCGTTTGGAAAAGTTTTAAATTGCTCAATTACTATAATTGTAGTTACTAAAAAATAACAATATGATAATAACTATATTGTATAGTCTCTTAACATTATAATTTAAGATCACGATCAGATCAATGTCCGCATCAATTAACGCGTTTATACACACTGAAATAATAAAAAAAAAATAATATTGATGGTGATGCTGTTACATAATATCATAATCTAGACAATTATAGTAATTTATTATTTCTGCAATCAATCAAATTTTACTGACATATCTATGATCTTTACAATTTTATTATATTTCCTTAATTACTGTAAATTGTATAAGTACTTTTTTTTTAAAATACAATCATGACAATCAATTATTCAATCTCAAAAATCACCTCTGTTATGAGCCGCACTACAAAAATCAAAGCTCGTAGTAATAAAAGATAGATGCATCAAATTTTTTCCTCAATTTCCTAATTACGTGCTTGAATAATGTCAATAAAAAAAAAGACTCCTTGAACGATTGTTCTATCAAATATTTATTTTCTATATAGGTATAGCACATTGGTTTAGTTTTTCTTTCCGCAGTGTCCAAAGTATATATATTTGTACAAGCTATGCTGCCATGTTTGTTCTCCCCCTTGACTTTCACCATCTGTCCACCTAGCTTTCCTTTCCTATTTTTTTTTTTTCCAGAAAATATTGTTGTTATCTTATGCGAATATATGGACGTAGATGAAAGGAAATTCTTGGCGATCTGCTTAAAAACTTATGATGCCAAATACAATTTATTTTTTAAGGAAGAAATTTTCCTTCGTGTAATTGCAGCATTAAGTTAATTAATTTGTTCCATGACGAAACAAACCCGAATCCGACCCAAATTCAGATATAGACTTTCTTTAAATATGGACCTATATATATTAATATATTAATATATTTATAATTTCTATATTTGTATTTTTATTTTTACAAGTTTCTATTTTAGGTTACTATTTCTAAGCGAGTAGGGACAACTAAAACTCGACTCGGAGGTAACTCGAGTTGAGTTGAGCCGAGCTAGAAATACTTTCGAGCTTTTTAAACTGGTTCAACTTGGCTCAGCTCTAACTCGAGCTAGCTCGTGGCTCATTAGTTAACTTGAAATAAACATATATCTTCAAAATTTTATTTATTTAATAAATATGTTCTTCTAGTATTAAAACTTATTGACATATACAATATTTTAAAACATAAAATTATTATTTTTTTATATTATTTCTGTTTATTTGAAACAAAATATTTCTTCAAACTCAATTTGTTGAAATGTTACAATTATTTTAAGTAAAAATATATAAGAAGAAATTCTTATGATTAATTTATAAAATTTTAATACTTCTAAATCATATTGATAATACTATTTGAAATATAAATTTATTACGTCACGAGTCGGCTCACAAGTTGCGAGCTGAGTTGAGCCCAAGTCAAAATCGACTAATCAGCTAACCGAGTTAGTTTAGCTTGAGTTCTGCCAACTCGAGTTTCGTTGGCTCGAATTATTACCAAGTTTTTCTGAGTCGAGTTTGAGTTAGCTCACGAGTTACGAGTTTTTTACTCACTCCGACTATTTCTAAATATTTGTTGATTTGGAGTTCAAAGTATCTCCTCTTGTATAAAAATATGCTTGTCATTGTAAGATGATGCTATTGTTAATGAAATTTATTTTTGAACTCCGAGAGTTCTTCTTTACTATTTAGAATTTAGAATCTATTTGTGTTTTCTAATTTCACTAAATCATTTATCGCAATCCGTCACTAACGGAGTTGTGATTTGGGACGAACTTCGTCGTCATTCCAACTTTAGCAATGATCTCGTCCTAAGAATTATGGCCTCGTCTGATTGCAAATGGATTACCATCCCATATTCCCATTTCAATGTCAATATATGGGTACCGCTGCTGGTTTCGATTTTAGTTCATGGCAGTTATTATGTAGGTGCAACAGATTTCGGTAATTGTTTGTAAAAGAGTTTGCTTTTCATAATAGAAAAGTGCGGAGGATATCTAATTTCAATTAAAAAATTAATGATGTGTCAACTTGCTAATTTTTTAACTAAGATTGACCCAATGCTAGGCTGAGAATCAACAAATATTTCATGATTAAATTTTAAAATTTTGAAAATATTCAAAATAGAAAAATTGTGGCTTATTTTGTAAACTTTCCATAGAACTTTAAATCACGTCAATCGAGTTCGTATATGAAAGATGTGCCCAAAAATACTAGTGTTATATCAACAAATTATAAACTGCACCGCTATAGCATCGATATTTGCCTCTATTTCACCAATATAATCCGTTATTTCTCACTATAGGTGATGCTATCGGCGGCCTGCTAAATCTGTCGCGTTGTAGTATTTTTAATAATATTTTTATAAATTTTCGGCATGAAATAGCCTGCTTAATGGGCTTAATGCTACAAAGGGCACATGGCCCAAAACAAATGAATAGCTTATGTAGGTCCAGCTATTATAACTGCAATCGCTAAATAAACCATCGCTGCCATCGCTGCTGTATGTTATAAATGTTCACTTTAATAATAAGAAGTGTTCAGTTAAATGCGTCAGAGTCGCACCAGAGTCAAATCGCGCGTGGGTCAAGAGGTGCGCTAGGAGGCAGGGGTAGAGTCGGAAAAAATTTAATTTGAACCGGATCGGTTCATGACCCCTTCTAATTTTTTCATGTGTTTTTTGTTCGGTTCATGACCCCTTCGCTTGGTTTTTTTTTTTCTTATAACAGTTATATTTCCTGTTGCTACTAACTGAACATTTATATTTAAATAACAGAACATTTGTACTTATTAAACTGAACATTTGTATTGACCCAACTGAAATTTTTGGCAAAAAAAAAACAAAAATGAACATAGCGAACACTTATAAAACAGTGAACAATTCTACTACAAAATGAACATTTGTATCTAATAAAGTGAACACTTATAATAACGAAATGAACAAAAAATGCACACTAGGTGAGTAGAGGGGATAGAGCGCTGCTCAGCGAACGCTGGCTGCGATGGCACATAGTGCGATGGTATTAATCAATTTTCATGTAGGTCCTCGGTTCAGTAGTTGTTAGTCCAAACTCTATGTAAAGGTCTCGTACTATTTCTCATCCTCTCTCTTCCGTCGCCTCCTCCTCCACAATCCCTGCCTTCTCGCCGTCGCTTTGGTGGTCGCCAGATCCTCCGCCTCTCCTTCTATTTGCTTCCTCCTCCACCAATGACCAATCCCACCCCAACCCCTGCCTCTCATTCCCTCCTCTCTGTCGCCTCCTCCTCCGCTAACACCGCCTCATTTTCTCGATGATAACATCTTGATGGTAAGGACCTGTGGAACCTATCTACTTTTTTCGAAAAAAGATTGCATGGTCAAATATAAGAGTTATCTTTATTCAAGCATTGGATGTCTCGCAAACGAATTATTATATACTGTAATAAATTGTGACTATTATATTATGTAAATAGCATAATAACATGTGGAGGTAGCTGGAAGCCTAGAACTCTCGGTTTATTTAATTTGAATCAGTTTCCAATTTTTCCCCTTCCTTCGTAGGGCCTCAATTACCATATATGTTTTTATTTTTAAACTAAGAAACCATATCCACTCCATTATATAAATTACTGTAGTTTTGTTGATGCAGTTTTGATTTTGATATTGTTATCTTTTCTCATACAAAATGAGAGATAAAAGGCATATATATCAGTCATACTTGCATCAAATCCTGCTTCAGTCTTCTTCTGAACTTGCATTGCACTTGGTGCGTTCCTTTGAGCTTACAATGTTCTCTACTGGTAAGTTCATGCTTTGTGATACACATTTTTATTTGGATGAGTACAAGTTTGCAAGGATTGGTCCAATCAATATATATATATTTTTTGTAATTGTTCTTTGCTTTTATAAATTCGAAAATAAAAATATTTTGTGATTTATATACATACATATGGCTTTGTATTCAAGATGCACAACTTTCTGTTTCTATGGTTTGTAATTAATATGTTGTTGCTTGCTTGATGCTCATTGTTTAATTCATTGCAATATGCATTTACTAGTATCCTTGCTCATTGCAAAATGAAATATTATATTATTATGTACTTTTGATAATTTTTCTTCACCATTTTGTGATTAAAAATGGATTCTTTTTGTTCCTCAAATATTTTTTTTCACTATGTCTAGATAACCATAATTGAATTAATATTTTTTTTGGTCTCTGGTCAGGTTGCAACCCTCCATCTTGGGCTTTTCTTTTGAACCCGGATAGATCATGTGTTGACTGGGCGAGGTCTGATTGGCTCCTGAAACAGTTATGAGCAGGTGCGTGGTTATAGCAGTAAAGGCTCCTTTTATAACCCTTAATTTGGCGATTCTTATGCATTCAAACATGCGCAACTCATGCACTTACTTGGCAAGCCTTCATTCGTTAACTTTGATATTGGACAATTAATTTTTATATCCATCTTGATTACACCCATCACAAGTCTTCTGGTACTGTGTGTCCGAGACTGACAATTTAATTGATGACAATTCTATTTGTGGATCTCTTTTTACTTTCAGAAACATTTCCATTTGAAATTGAGTTTTCTAGCACATGTAGTTAAATTTAACAATTGTGCTTTCAATCTTTGATATTGTATTGGATCTTCTATTTGTCACCACGGCTCTACCCTCTGGCACGACTTTCATCTTTACCGCCACAACTTTTGCCCTCAGCCACATAACACATGCACATGCCACATGACACAAGAAATATTTCCCTAGCAGACAGCACCTCATTTTATTTTACTATCTCAAAAAATGGCCACATTTAATTGCTGCTCCTCTTGAATGGAAATTGATTATTGAACAAAAAAAATATTAATAGAGCAATGGTCCTTATTTAACAAGTCTTTCTAACATTTATATCTAGCAGCTCTTAATTTAGTCGTATTCATTTCTGATTTTAATCTTTCATCACAATTTTGTTTGTTCTCTCTTTTTTTTGAGAGTGTCTAATTAGGACTGGTTAATTTCCTCTTTGACCATAGATTGTAAGGTCAACAATGTGGATAACTTTTATATTTCAGCAATTTATCTTCTTTCAAATCCATATCAATTGCAAATATTAGAATGTACACATTTAGTATCAATCATGTTGATATATACTATAAGGGTTTTACATTTGAATATGGTTGCTTTTCGACACAGGTTTTTTATCTAAGGCATGCAGTTTGGGCGTAATGCATGGTTGTTTGGAGCAACAGTTGTGAGATGAATTGTAGCCACTGGTGCATGTAAAAGTCGAGGCGTTGTACTGGACAAGGTTGAAAAACTTGATTTTTGGCGAGAACAATCCAGTTACACTAGGCAACGGTTATATATGTATGTAAATTGTCTCTTTATTTTCTTACTTCTATTATGTTTCCCACTTTAATTTTGTACTAATGTCCAGCATCATTTTTTATTATTCAATAGGTATGAATTTTTCACTCATATTATATATGTGCAAATGTGGAATATAATTGTATAGTTAGATCAATTCTAAACCTTCTTTCAAAAATTTAGAATTGCTTTTATAATTTATATATAAAGTTCATATCATGTTATTAACTTATTATATATAAAAAGATGTATTCATTGGGTTGCTTTGCAAAAATCTTTGTATTTAGTTATTGCTTGCAATATGGTTTAACATATAATCTTTGTGTTACGGTCATGTTCTTTTCTATAACACCTAGATTGAACCTTATATCTTATTGATTATCAGTATTACTTGCATTTTTCTTTACAGCAAGTTTACTCCCCTTCTTTTACATATCTGGTACAGCTTGGTGCTATTTCTCCTAAGCCTATATTTATTAGTAGTACCAGTATAAATGGCCTTATGGCCATTGCCATGAATAATTTAAATAAAATCTTTTGCTTGCAAGGATTGGCAATGATCTTCTATATGACTGTGTTTTGCTGAGATGCACATCCCCGCTGCATGTGCATGTTTCTTAGGTGTTTTCTCATGAGCAGATTTGTCGTGGGACAAGTTTGTAATGCTAAATAGAAAGTGGGATAGGACAAGTTCATTTAAATTCTCTATTTAACTAACAATCAATGCTCATTGATTTGCATCCAGCTTTCAATGTTTAAATCCGTTTGTCATAATTTCGTTGTTATCTTAATTTGCAGCAATTATTTGCGATAGAGATTTTGATGTTCTTATCTCATACATCTATATATTGGACTGGATAGCAACATTGATTCGATGATAATTGAAATAATTATATGTTTATTAATTATCTAGATAATTATTCAAATTTTATTTCTACTAGATTAATTATGGTAAGCCATTAGATATAATTAACGTTTCTTAACGTGCAAAATCTAGCGAAGCTCGGCTCACTGACCTAGTTTGAATGAAATACTTAAATATAGTAGCTTTGACTGCAACCAGTCAACCACTTATTTCAGAGAAACTTTGTTAAGGCTCTGATCGGAACCGACACAAGCGAGAAAAGAAAAAAAATTTCATCAAATATTTAATTTGGTTTTGCACAGAAATTTAAAAGGTCAAAATTTTCTCTCTAATTCTCACCTTAAGAGAATTCCCGCACCTCCTTAGTCGGTTCCGATCAACGGATTTGAAGAAAGTAATTTTCGTTTTCGTTTCTCGTGTTAAATTTTCTGGTTCTGATCAGAGCTGAGTGATAATTTTACCCTGGTATTTCTATAGGAAGATACCGGTTCTGAAAAAAAATATTTACATTTATAAAATATATAAAATAGAATAACAATTGGCAGATTTATCATTTATTTATATGACTCGTCCCTTTCTTCCTTTCCCCACTCAATTTTTTTCTGGTTTCTTACTGTTTGTATTGTAAAATGGATCAAAATAATTAACAAAGGAACATTCCTAGAGAAGGTTACTATATATATGCGTGTTCCGTGTAATAATTAATATTAGTAAGCTGAAAAGTTACAAACAAAAAAAATCAAACCATATTATCCAAAGGAGACCGATACACTCTGCTACCATGAGAATAATTATTTGTTGCAGCGGAACAGTCACGTTCACATTCAACATGTATAGTACTGTCTACTTCCTTATTCTCAGCTTCCTCCAATTTCACTACTGCATCGTCTGACTTGGCAACCGGCAAATTGACATCGGAACGACATAGAGGACAAGTAGAATGCGAGCCGAACCACATGTCGATGCAATCCAAATGAAATCTGTGGCCACACTGCGGCAAAACCCTCACCTTCTCCCCATGTGCAAACTCACTAATACACACTGCGCATGTCTCGGTAGTGTCTTGTCCATGTAGAGGCAGTTCGATAATTGGAATTGAGTCAATTACAGTTTGGTCAAGCTGGTTGGGACTAGGCTCGGCACGAACAGAAAAAACTAATTGAGGCTGTCGTCCAAAATCATCCAGCTGCAGTGTACGTCGTCTCCTCATGTGGCGCTGCCTCAAGTAAGTATAGAAGATGAAAAAGAGAAGCACAAGAGCTGCAGAAATGAGGAGGCTGATGAGCATGTATTGTCCTGTGATGGCGTAGCCCGGGGGAGCTTGTCGTATCCCATCGGGTGGCAGCTTCCGATTTGGAATTGGGTTCGTTTGGCCTGAATCACTATCTTTTTCGGCCATGTAATGTATGTATATGGAGTTTCTGTTCTAATGATGTATTTATTAAATATAACTTTTTATGTATTTGGGAGTGAGTTGAAGGAAGCTAATTAATCATTAACAGGAATTGGTTGCTTGGGTTTTGAGGAGCTAAAATGACGGATCATATTATGCTTTATATATAGGACTAGGAGCAGGAGTAAGGACGAAGAAGTTGCATATATATTGATGAGTACTAGCTACTAGTACTTAAGGACGACTGAATTACCTCAGCCAGGTCAGGCACTCAGGCCCAGAGAGATCAGAGTCACAGAAAGGGACTGCATACATCATATATGTCATATGTGGGAGGAAATCTGATTCTGACCTCCGAGTCTCGACTCTCGAGTGCAGTGAAGTGCGGGGTACGTGACGGATGGGCGATCCATAGGAAGTATCGCAGGAAGCTTCCTGACCAACGACTGCTGATGCTGGGTCAATGTTGATTGATCATCTTAATTACTCAAGGTCCCACAAAAATAGTAATGCGAATGGGTCCCACGTGGCAGACAGTCAGGAAGCCGATCGGATTGATGTATTAATTAACTATTATTATATGTTTATATCCCCAATTCCCCATTGGGAGAACATTTCAAGACTTCATTTTTGGACTCTTCCTGAGTACTTGATGGTCTTCTTATAAGAAGACTTGTCGCTTAGCCACATGCTGACTTGGTGGTCTCCTAGGAAATTTCCTGGTGCCCGCAACCTTCCACTCTTTATTGTTCCACATAATTTTCGAAATTTTTTTTTAATTTACATAATTTTCCAAAATCTATTAATGCTTGCTTAACAAATACATACATACTACTTCAGAGACCAATATTCATACCCGTACACACTTGCATAAGGGTCACCAAGTTAACCCAATTCAATATTTCACCCAAGTACGGTTAAAATACATATATAAATAAGATATCATATCTCTATCTTCCATTGTTAAAGATATGTGAGACCGAAGGATTCTATTCTTAGAAAGTGAATTTGTAGTTAGATTATGATTGTGCTCATCCTTCAACACCGTAATTTTCCAAGTAGCTTCATTTACTAACTTGGCTCTCACATCCTGTTTTTATTGATGACCTCACCTTTTTAGGTATTTTCACCTTGTTAGAGTTTTGGGCAAAATATATCTAAGTACAAACTTAAATATACCGTTGTTGCGGAAGTCTTGGATCGAATGACCTCTTTCACGACTATGAACTGCTTGCTCTTCGTCTTCACACACCAGTGACAGCAACCACGTTTGAGCAAACGAGTTATGCCTTGGTTCCACAGTGCAAGTGCCCTCTACTCACTGCACAATCACAAGGACTCGCCGTTGTGATCGAATCACCCATCTCGAGTACTTGATTTTGTACTACATACACAAAATCAAGATGGTGGAGTCTCTCCCTCTTTCTCCTGAGTCTCTCTAATGTCAGAACCACTTCAGAAAGAGTCTGCAGCGTCTCTTTTAAAAGAGACTTTCATATTTAACAGATCAAGCGCTCTTTCATGAAAATGTGCCAATCTGTCGGTTCCCACAACGATCCGCTGGTGATACAAGCGGTCCGCTGGATCTCTGGTAGTCCGCCAATGGAACAACATCTCCACCATATAAAACCAACATCTCCCTCTTGGAGACTTTGTTAGTTGCAGTGTTGTCTTCATACGGAAAATGGACCGTGCGGCTGGCGCATATACATGCATGCGGGAGCTACAAGGATACACTTTAACCTAAGTAAAAGCCACCCAGGAGCCTCGACCCTTTTCTTAAGGGAGCTGTTTATATGTACATACTCATATCCTAGATTTATCAAATCTAACACTAGACATAACATTGTCAACCAAGCTTAATGACAAATGTTTAGTCCCTTTCAATCTAAGTTTCATAAATGTTCTCTTTCTCAATCCAAATGACGAGACCGGTTGATCCTAAACATAGAGAAACATTCTTTGTGTGATTTAAAATCAATCTTCCTTATGCACTTATGTCAATCCAAGTAAAATTAAATCGACCGCTTTCCGAGCAATACATCATTAGACTGAATTATACATAGCCACAGATAACATACCACAGTAGCTGAACATTGACCATACTTTTCATAACAAAATCATTAGTCGTAAGGGTACGTATTTTGGATTTACACTATGAGGAGACAGCCAGTATAGGTCTTGAGACCACTCAACTCAATTCCCAACGCCGCCAAGCACACATAGTATGAAATACGTGCTACAATGAACTATCCGTAAAAACAGATGTATGTCAAGTTCACTGTACAAGTTAAGATCCAATTGCAATCTATGTGTTCATGGTCTAGACCACACTTATTGCAATTCATCCTGAGACTCTCAACAAGACGTTGCCACAAGCGTCAAGAAGTGACTCACCTTGGCCTCTCTGAGCTACATGAATTGTGGTGATCAATTCATGTCGGCTCACCTAAAAAAAGGCAAATCTCATCTTAATCTCAACACTAAGGCGACATCAAACTTCAGCTACAGAAGTAGCTACATTAGTCCTCGACTAATTGCACATAGCTTGATAGAGTCTCATCTCTGCATGCCCATAGCATTAGAGGCGGATGCTTGTGTAAATAAGCCATTCTAGCTCATTGACATACTACCATAATGCTAACAATTTAATGAACAAAATAAATATGAAATTTAATAAAGACAACAGTTATCAATCAATCATATTATTATCATACTATTCATGCACACATACAAACATACATAAATAAACCGTTTACAATTAACAGTACCAGCGGCCCGTTAGGAAATCATGCAGCCTGCTTGAAGGTCAAGCGGTCCACTCATGTCCTGAGATCAAGAGCTCTGACATATCTCAAAAACAGATCATGGCTGATCGATTTTGTTAGAGGATCAGCAATCATTTCATCAGTCGAAATATGCTTCAACATGATTTCCTTATCTTCTACTAAGTCTCTAATAAAATGGTACTTCGAGTCTATATGCTTAGTTTTGTTGTAAAACTTAGGGTTTCATGAATACACAATTGCTGCCATATTATCTCAATAAAGTGTCAAAGGTCCAGGTGTGACCTTGACTACCCCTAGATCACGCACAAAACATTTGAAGCACATATCTTCTTGCGCAGCAGTTGCACAAGCAACATACTCGACTTCTATAGTGGAAAGCGCCACACATGTTTGGTTCTTGCTACGCCAAGAAATGGCAGTGCCACCTAGCAAAAACACATAGCTAGAGGTGGACTTTCTCTCATCTGGATTTCCTCCCCAATCAGCATCGCTATAGCCAACCAAATGCAAACCATATCCTTGATAGCATAATCCAAAGTCTATAGTGCCTTTGAGGTACCGAATAATCCTCTTGACGGCATGTCAATGTGCAAGTCCGGGATTAGAGTGAAATCGGCTTACGAGACTTACCGCATAACAAATATCGGGTCTCGTGCATATCATTGCATACATAAGGCTGTCCGCAGCATTCATGTATGGTACGTTCTTCATCTTATCTCTTTCTTCATCAGTTTGGGGACTCATTTTAGAACTCAATGTGGTATTTCTCTCAACAGGAGTGTCATATGGCTTATTCTGAACCTGAGCAAACTTTTCAATTACTTTCTCTAAATAATTTCTTTGAGATAGCTTGAGAAACTGTGTGGACTTTTTCGTCATCTCTCGAAGAATGAATGGTTTCCTCGAGAAATTAGAATAAGTCTTAGATTCACCCCCCTTAAGGTTCGATCTCTGCGCCGAGTATCTCTTGACAACAAGAGAACCAGAACAAGAGTCGCTTCTTACGAGGGTTTATTAATTTTGCGGGCCCTTTCTTTCCAATAGGCGCAAGCCCCTATTGTTAATTACCCCGTAGTTGCCTACGGGTACCTCTGATTAAGGGGTTTAAAGGAAATACGTAATGGACTAAGAATAATCGTCTCTTAAAGTGACTTAATTGATGGTACAAGACCTAATTGACGGGACTCAATTAAGAAACTTCTAAAATTCTAAAGGATCTAAGAAGAGAGTTAATTTTTATTTTCGCTTGAAAGAAAGAACTTCTCTATTTAGAGTTGCCTTGAAGTCGTTTAGGATTGTTTAAGAGTTGTTTAATGCTGTTCGAGATTGATTGAAGTTGTTTGACAGCTCTCGGGGCAACGGCTGGCCTTCTTGTGAGAGTGGGTTCCTGGGGCAACGGCTGGCCTTCTTGTAGGAATGAAAGGAGTTTTACAACCTTCGGGACCTCTTGGGCGGCCTTCTTATGAAAGTTGGTTCTTTTACAACCCTAGGGACCTCTTGGGCGGTCTTCTTAATAAGAGTTAGTTCTCAGGCCCGTTAGCGGCTTCTTGCGAGAACAAAAGGATACAATTCTAGGGTCCTTAGGTGATCTTCTTAACAAGAATTGGTTCTTTTACAACTCTCGGGGTCATTCAGTGACCTTCTTAAGGAGAATTGGTTCTTTTACAATCCTAGGGGCCTCTTGGGCGGCATTCTTGATAAGAGTTGGTTCTCGGGCCCTTTAGCGGCTTCTTATGAGAACAAAACTTGAATTTTTCAGTCAAGGGGGGGGCATTCGATAAAAATCAAATTTCAAGTCATTTGAGGTTGATCTCAACCCCAGCGAGAGACTTTTCCTAAAATGAAGAGGTTTCGGTTTCGACTTTGGGTTCGCGTTTTGACTTTTTAATTTTCCTGACGTTTCTCTTTGGATATTGGCGATTTTATAACTTTTATTCACTTTGACCTTTCATACATTTTGAACTTTAGAAATCATTTCTATAGTTTTGGAAAATACTTAATATTGAAGATGGTTGACGTTTGAAAATATCAGTCACGAAATCATTTGCTACTTGAAAGTATTTAGGTTTCAGTTTTGAAAATTTAATTTAAAGATATTTAACGAGTTTGACTTTTGTAATTTTGAAAATACTTGTTTTTTTTTAAAATGTTTAATTCTTTGAAAATAACATACCTGAGATCTTTTATATTTGGAAAAATATTTAGCTTTTGTTATAGGAATTTTATTGAAAGAGAATATCAAATGACTTTATTATATTTCTAAGACTTATAAAATTTATATTTTTTTTTATAACGAAAATACTTCAAAAATACAAAAGGCCACTACTTCGACACAATTTCATGTCAAAGTATCAGTGAATTTGGTTTATTTTGATTTTTAGAATTTTATGGATATTTTATTTGAATTTTTCTGAATTTCTTACTATTTTTAATGAATTTTCAAAATTTCTGACAGTTTATTAACTTCCTATTGGTCCACGTCATCAAGAAGGGGTGAGATGGCAGCCGACTGGACTTGCTGGGGTGACGTGGCAAGAGAGTTTGATCTTAAGGCGTTGGGCTTTCTTCTAATTTTTCTTTCTTTGGGCTTGGATAGCTATTGGACCGAAACTCCTTGATTTTATTCCTCCTCACATTTCATCTGTCTACAGGAGTCGACTACATGGGTCTCGCTGTTATTCCGCCACAAGGAATCGATGAAGCCTACGCGCAATCGTTCGAATAGAGAAGACGGGTTTCATTTCTTGCGTTAACGGTTCCGACTAACAACGGATCTGGATCCGATATCGATTCCGGTCGCCACACCTTGTAAGAAGAGGAGCTACGGAACCGTGAGAGAGAGAGAGATGCAGCGGCAGTTTCCGTTTTCGTCGCGATGCATTCATTTAAAAGTAGCAAGCATTTCTTCGATTTGGTCCCTACAGTTTTTTAATTCGAGTTTTCCGGCGATCGCCGTTGTCGCAGTTGACGGGATTGTCTCCATTTGAATTACGATGTAGAGGAGGGCACACGAACATGTTCAATTTTGGTTGCGTTGATCGAATTAAGTAGAGGAGTCAATGAGTGGTACGATGATACAGGAATTTGATACTAAAGAAACACGGGAAACACTCGAGACACTCGATTTATCTTACAACTAGTTTTGTATATTAAGAAGACGGCCCAATATATGTCTAATTTCATTTCGTTTAACTTATTTATAACCCAAGCTAAATCAATGACATACGTGGGTTGGTTTCATGAGAAGGAATTATCTGTGCAACTAATTACAACATGCCTTCTCATATATACATCTCCTGTACTTGTCAAGCAAGACTTCAAAGATTACAAATACTTGTATGTAACATTCCATATCAACAGCTTTGTTAACATTTACACTAGAAAGGCAAAACAAAGAGCAAGAAATAAGCAATTGCGCTATCACAATTAAACCACTGGTCAGATTGTAATCCCCATTACTTCAATAGATCACATATTGAAAATACCATTTCTCAGTTTTGAAGCTGTAACAATAACTTACTTACCTTTTTGTAAGGAAACCCACATTTCTTATACTGCTGCAAGGGAATTATTCACAGGAATTACAAAAGCATCAGCCAAACAAAAAAAGATTTAAACTTACTAAGAGATATTACTTGCTGTCACTATTTTGCATTGTAGCCCTTCCTTTTCTATATTTTTTTTTACAATTATAACTCTACTGACAGCTCTCGTATAACATAGCCTCACTACATCACAATCAGACACACTTGGCCTCCCTTTTACTTGAAAGCACCTTGTTTACTTGATAAGCTGTATAGAATATGACTTTGTTCTGGGGCAGTCACCACAACATATAGCTCTGACAAGACTAGTATATATTCACAAAAGGCCTTTTACTACTCCTTATTACCATTCGGATTATGAGTGTTAGAGAGGTAAGTTTTAAATAGAAGGCTGGTCAAATTAAGTAATATTAACATCTTCACATATGATTGTAACACCAACCTGAAATATGGGAATGTGACCATTAAGTAGAAGAAGACTATTCCGTTTTTAGAAAGACATAAATTATCAGAAAATTTACGAGAGAGTCCCTAATATTTGTTAATTTTCAAAATGACAGTAAACACAAATCTTTTCCACCTCTCATGTGATCTGAGCTATGCGTCAGAATCTCATATGAGATGTACTCATCTTTGCGTTCAAACTCAGCTCCAAAGTGGCTCAGCTACGCTTGAGACCACATGAGAAGTGAGGGATGTTACCCTTCCCAATGGCTGCTGAGCTAGGCTCAAGACATCCATGGGAGAGTTGATGAAGCTTTTCCATGTCAAGACTGAGCTATGCATCAGACCGAGACCAAAGGATCAGCCGATTTGTTTTTAGAGGAGAGATCAAACTGGACTTTTAGGAAAAGTGAACGAAGATTTAATCTAAAAAAAGATTGACCTCGCTCTTACCATGACTGAGCTATGCGTCAGACCATGGTAGGAGGCGAAATCAGAACCTAATGTCAAAATAATATCCAATCAATTGCTGGGCAGATTAAAAAGTACCAGAAAGAAATATCTAACAAAATCGATTACAAGGAATTTGTGTAACCTGAAAATTAAGGAAGAATTAAACTAATCCCCGCCATGACTGAGCTATGCGTCAGGCCATGGTATGAGATATGACAAGATCACGATCATGAACAGATTAAATGAGACTAACTCGAAGATCCTAAGGAAGAGGGAGAGATCGAGTGAAACCTACATAATGAGGCAGTAATAAACTGAAATCATAAGAAAAAAAAAAAACTAGTTTAAACTTTGTCACGACTGAGCTATGCATCAAATCCTGATCAAAGAGGAAGCAGGAAAGATGCAAGGAGGTAAGATTCAACTAGATTGACCTACGAAATCGAGATAAGGAAAAAGGAGATAATAATCAAGCTTCGTTTTCGCCATGACTGAGCTACGCATCAGACCATGGCTTTAAATCGATTCAAGAAAGAGAAAAGAAACAGATTGACGATCTAATTTCAAGAATTTCAGAAAGAAAATCGAGAAGAAAGGAAAGAATCGAAAAAGAATCGGATTTCAACAAAATTCAACTTCAATTAACCAAATTACTTACGATTTACACTTCAATCCTCATCTAATTACACGATTTTTACCTTTCTTCTTCACAGAAATCTCTTCTTAGACCTTCTTTCTTCTCTTCTTACAATGCTCGCTAAGTGTTTGTATAAATGCTAGCCTATTCGTGTCAGTGTGTGTGTGTGTGTGGGTGAGTTCTAGATCTAACTACCTAGCCCCCGAGAAAAAAAAGTCCCGTTTCTCTTCTTCAATCCTCCTTATATAGGCGTTGCTCCTCTTCTCTGATTGGTCCAGAACTCAACAGAAGCCCGGCGGTTTTCGTAACAAACCCGTCTCCAACCATTTCTGTTAGGAGTCCTCATCTCTTCTTCTTCCTTGATCTTGGATATACTCGGTGCATCATGAACCCTGTTACTGATGGTAGAGCGTACCAATTCACATCTCATTCGTTTCACGAGCCCCGTGTGCATCTCTTTTTTTTTTTTTGACGAAGGGATCATTCTTCACTCAAATGCTCCTTCAGCGACGCTCTCTCTTTTTCCCTTTTGCGTGCACCTGTTCTTCGTGAGCCGCGCGTCTTCATTCAACTTAGCAATGACCTGGTGCAATGAGCCGAACGCATCCATCTCTCTTTCCTGTACGGGGGGAAAGTTTTGAACGTCTCTGGCCTTCTCTCCGTTTCCAAAATCACTGGAGAGGTGCAGTTAGATTGTATAATCTGATGTTTCATGCCTTGGTGACTCTGTTCTTTGTATTAATTGCTTATTTCCAATGGGTTTTGAAGCCTTTGTAATTAAATTGCATCGAGACACGTTTTTTTTTTTTATGCCACAACAGAAACCTCTTAGATCGGTCTCTTTTTATCTTGACACCCAGCACATAGCTAGCTTCACCCATGTCCTTCGTATCAAACATAGAGGACATCCATATCTTTGATTTCTCGATCAAAGACATATCATTTCCAGCCAATAGAATATCGTCAACATATAAGTTCAAGATTAGAAAGCTGTTTTTTGACCGCTTCACATAGACACAGTGATCTTCTTTCATTACCTCAAATCCATTTGATAAAACGGCTCACTAGAATTTAAGATTCCATTATCGTGAAGCCTGCTTAAGATCATAAATGGATCGACAGAGTTTGCACACCTTGTGCTCCTCCCCTTTAGCCACAAACTCTTGTGGTTGTTCCATGTATATCTCTTCCTCCAACTCTTCATTGAGGAACACAGTTTTAACATTCATTTGAAACGTCACTAAATCTAATGATGCAACGATAGCCAAAATTAAGCAGATAGAGGAGAACCTCACTACAGGTGAAAAGGTTTCCTTGAAATCCACTCCCTTTATCTAAGTGACACCCTTTGCCACCAAACGAGCTTTAAAACTGTTAATCGATCTGTCTGTCTTTCACTTGACTTTGAAAATCCACTTATTCCCAACAGACTTGCGACCATGAGGTAAATCAACTAACTCCCAAACTTGATTCTTATTCATGGATTCCATTTCCTCTTGCATTGCCCTCATCCATTCCTTAGCATGGCGACTCGAAAGTGCATCCTGTACATTTCGTGGTTCAACCAAACTATCTTGAGCAGCCAAGAATATTTCTCCCTCATCGATCGAAAACCAACGATGGGGTACTTGTCCTCTAACACTCCTACGAGGTTCGAGAATTTCTGTCTCTGACTCCATGTCAGCGGTTCGCTCAATCAACTGGCAACCCGCTAAAATTCCTAGTGACCCGCTTGAATCTCAAGTGGCCCGCTCAAACTGGGCGACAGAAAGTTTCCATGGAAATGATTGTTTCTGCAGCATTTTTAACCTTAGGAGGTTGAAGAGGACTTCCAAAATCTCCCTCTTCCTCCTCTACATCTAGGTTATGAATGTTTTAAGTAGAAACAAGGTTTTCATACTGAATTCTATCTTGGAAAACCTCACTTCGCTTAGGAAATTCACTCTCAAGGAATGTAACATCCCTCGACACTATCTCCATTACTGTCCCACTCAGATTATCTCCAATAAATATGTACCCTTTTGACTCATCAGAGTATCTAATAAAGATACACTTCCGTCCTCTAGGGTCAAATTTACCATATTTATGAGATGAATCATGGACGTAAACCATACACCCCCATGGTCAAAGATTAGCCAAATCTGGTTTTCTACTATACCATAGTTCATAGGGTATTGCTGTAACAGATTTTGAAGGTACACGGTTCAATACATAAGTAGCTGTAACTAGCGTATCTCCCTAAAATGAAATTGGTAGATTTTTCCTGAGCCATCATAGATCGAATCCTCTCAAGTAAAGTCCTATTACGTCTCTCAGCAATTCCATTGTGCTGAGTATAAGGAGTCGTCAATTGATGTACGATTCCCTTGTCATCACACGAACTCTTGAATTGATCAGAAAGGTACTCACGACCTCGATCTGTCCTAAGAGTTTTCACACTTTTGTTTAATTGATACTCAACCAACGCAAGGTATTTTCTAAAGCATTCCAATGCCTCAGACTTATGGGAGATGAAATAAACATATTCAAAGCGAGTATAATCATCATAATCATCAATAAATGTGATGAGGCAATAGGCACTATGCCTTCCTCTCATGTTCATTGGACCACAAATGTCCGAATAAACTAGTTATAAAGGAAATGAAGCACAAACCGTCTTACCAAACGGTTTGCGTGTGGTTTTGCTTGCTAGACAACTCTCACATGTAGTCAAGAAGATATTGGTTATGTGACCCAAGAGTCCATCCTTAGCCAACCTATTCATTCTCTATTGACCTAAATGACACAATCTAGCATGCCAATCCATAGAAGAATTTACATGCAATTCAGATGAAGATATATTACACTCAGCAGAACCATCAATCGTATTAAGTTAAGTACCATAAACTTGTTATTTAGATTACTATCACCAACAAGTATATCATTACAGTACAAATTCACACAATTGTCCACAAACACAACTTTAAATCCAGTCTTAAGTAAAATTAAAATAGATACAAGGTTTCATTGAATATTTGACGCATGCAACACATCATGAAAAGTAGAATTTTGTGACTGGTGCTGAACATAAGCTCACAGGTGCCAATGTCATGCACACTTACACTACTATTGCTCCCCATAAAGATGCGTCTACTCCCTCCCGGTATCCGATGATACTCCTGTTGGAGTTATGTCCTAGAAATTAATATTAAATGACTGAATTTTAGTTTATGTCATTGATGATATTTGATCATTTGTTCCTAGGATTTATTATTGACAGATCATTCAGGTCGAGGATCTGAATTGTGAATCTCTGTGTTTCATTTATAATTAAATGACAATAATAAATCTAAACTGTCCGTAATCTTGATAATTAACAAGAAACATTAATTATCATATAAGATTAGTATGCAAGTTAAGTGATGATTAAGTTCTACAAATCATAGGTAAGGAGTTACCAACTTAATTGCATATGTGTATGTTATGGAACATAGTACATGACATGACCCAATGAAATAAATATATGGATTGTGTTAAGTGTCATTATTTATTTCATATGAGTTTGATTCTAAGTTTGAGATGGTTTAACTTTTCCACATGAGGATAGGTTCAATAAATAACGTCTAACGTTGATTCCTGATAAGGGCTGCTATACGGACTTTATTTATATTCTCTTGAATTGTGCGGGGAAAGGTTGTTCATCAAGAAAACCGTATATCCCTCAATAATTTACTTAGTGAGTGATGATATATGTTTGGGCCCCTTGATGGAGATAGATTATTTGCTAGCAACTTTATACAATTATCTCTAGATCAAGAAATGTATAATCTGCAAGAATGACACATTAGCTAAATGGCTAAGACTTTGTTGTAGTTGATTGTTTCAAACTATGAGCTAAATGGCTTGGTATGTACTTGGTATGTAGCATGCATAACTCTTTATTGCCTTTTTTTGTACTTGTGGCATGCATAACTCTTTATTGACATTATGTGTAGATGCTTATAGTTGCATCTCTCTTTAAATACAATTATTTGTGCCTAAATTGCAAAACTCAACTTGAAAGGAGGAGCAACACAAGACTTGAGCCATAGCGGTATTAGAATCGTCCAAATTCTCTTTTTATCTTTTTGCAAAAAAGGGGAGAAAATTAGTGTAAAGCCTTGAGTATTTTAGCTATGTTGAGATTGCTTTACATAGATTTGTTTTGCAAATCGACAAAAGGGAGAGATTGTTGGTTTAAACAATTTCATTCTCGATTTATCGATTTACAAAACAAACTTCTTCACTAATTTCTATTCTAAGTGTTTATTTAGGCAAATTCTTATCAAATTGCTAAGTACAAGAGCCAGTCAAGTTTTGAAGATGCTCAAGACCTAGTTTAGAGGTTTTAAAGTCTGTTGTTAAAGTAATTCATAGTTAAATTCAATTAATTGTGAGTTTGCTGGTAAAATGCTCTTTTTTAGGAACAGTGCGTCACACAACGCAACTGTCACATTGCACAACGCATGCCAGAATAAATTTCCTGTATTTCTGAGCTCACCTAGTCTGTATGTTACACAACGCAAGAGAAAGGTTGTGTAACGCAGTAGACACGTTGCACAACGGTTCTTCTTCCGTTGTGCAACGCAATTAAATCATAAAAATTCTTTCATTTATTCAGAACGTTGTGTAACGCACTAGCTGTGTTATACAACGTGCCTTTGGTTTTCTCCTGGTGTTTTTGGCTCAGAAATCTGGTAAAATTTTGCGCATTTAATGTCATTTAATGTGCGTTGTATAACGCTCAAGTTGCGATGTGTAACGTATCTGACAAGCCTTAATCGTTTGACTTGAAACTCGACACGTTGTACAACGGGTCCTTTGCGTTGTACAACGCGTCTGACACCTTCATAGCCGTTGAGTTGTCAGTGCTTAGCGTTACACAACGGGTCCTTTGCATTGTGTAACGCACTGACAATTCAAACAGATATCTTATCCGTTTTGTTTGATTATAACGGTTCTTACAAACGTTACATAACGGGATAATGCGTTGTGTAACGCAATGTCAACGGATAGTTCAGTTTTTGGCCTTTTTATAACGGCTAGCTGTGCGTTTCACAATGCGATATTGGATTGTGTAACGCACGACAGAAATCTGTGTTGATTTGGAGCTCTTGACGTCCTCTATAAATATAGCCCCTTTTGGGACTGTTTCTCTCTATTGTTTACCTTGCTATACTGCTGTCTTTGAGCTTCAAACACATAGACCTGATCCTTGAGCATTTTAAGAGCAAAACCAATAGGATTAGATTGCCACAAATCAAACCCTAGTGCAATTTAGCCAAATTATAGAGTGTTTTGATTGTGAGCATCATTCCTTGAGTGTTGTTTGATTAGGTTAGTGGTTAGGCCAATCCACCTTGAGTGTTTTGTGACAAGGTGATTTGGTTCGAACTTGTAGACTCGTTCCTTGTGGAATAGAACGGAGCGCACCCGATTTGGTGGTTACAAAACTTCCGGAGACGTACGACTAAGGCTAGCCTATCCTAGCAGGTCGGAACTCCGTAATCATATCGCTTGTCATTTCTCTCTCTCTCTTATTTATTTATCTTATTAGTGCTTATTTATTTGTGCATTGGGTGAACAAAATTGTTGAATTGAACCAAAAATTGTTCAAACCGGTTTGTAAACTTGAAATTGTGCCTATTCACCCCCCTCTAGGCCTTTTATTAGGGACAACAGAAACAACTTTGGAATTCTGACTAGGCTGCAAACTGCTGGGCGAGATGGAAGAATTATTTTTTTTTCAAGAGGATCTTTCAAGGTAAATAGCCTCGGCTGCACATTGTTCTCTTTCTGTGTTTGGAAGTACTAGCAGCAGGTCCACCCAATGTGTGGGCGGACTTGAATATGCGAAAAATATTTATTTCAATGTGTATATTTTATTTTCTTAATTATCTCTTTTTCATTAGTTTGGTTTCGCATAAAGGCGTGTTTGCATCTTAAAAAATTATACAACTTGATACATATTTTTTTGTCGCTCATGCTCCACAGTTGCAACGGAGAAAATGATCATTCTCAACACAGAGATATGCTTTGTTAAAGATGGAACCGCACTCTCCTCTTCTACATAACCTAAAAACACTTTCTGCAGTACCTTCTGGCTAGTGTTTAAGATGGAACCACGCTCTCCTCTTCTTCCTGCTCTTCTTTCTTCCCCAGATAAGTAGGAGTACTTGCTATGCAAATTGAGTTTAGGAGTACTGATACACTGATTGCATCCAAGAAAAGAATAAAAAACAGCATCATAAAAGTATATCAACTCAAACATAAAAAGACAATACAACATGACAAGATTCTTAAATCGCTCTTGCTCCACTATTGTAACGAACAATGATCATACTCTAAACGGAGACTTGTTTTATAAAACTTAATAATTAAAAATATCTATGGTGCATACTAATGTATTGGGCAATTATATTATTTTATTTTTAATTTAAAATAAGCTATTTTCTATTCAATATAATTCGCAGGCCTTCAGGCATCTTTCCTCCAGTCAACCTATACGAACTTAATTAATAAAACAAATAAAAGGAAAAAAATATAATAATACAATAACGGTAAATGAACAGCTTTAAAAAAATAAATTAAACGATAATTTTAGCATATGGTATTTCTTAGATAAATGAACAGCTTTTAAAAAATTAAATTTAATTTGTAGTAGACATTTTTTTTTTTTACAGACCAAACAATTGGGACATTCTAGCGCTTGAAATGGCGATGAAAACTGTCTGACACTGTTATATGCGCAAATTAGAAGAGGAATCTGCTTTTCATATCTTCAAAATTATGTTTTCTTTAATAGAAATCGAAATAGTTAAATATGAGTAATTGTTTGGATGTCAATGTATTCTTTTATTTGTTATATTAAAAATCAGAACATGTCATGAGTGCGAAAAGTAATATTTTCGGCTGTTGTTATTTGTCAGTAATAAATGGTTAACTTTCCAAATTTAGGGGATTATAATAAGAAGAGACGTTATTAGTATAGTTGGCATGTTAAAATCATGCTATTCCAAATATATGGCGGAATTGGCGCCTCACCCCAATATCACGATTTTATTTGTTTCCCTTTATATTTTTAGCAACTTAATTAAGGGATAGAGAAAAGGTTCAAACAACTTATTTAAGAGTTAAATAAGTTTTCTATTAATTTTGCATTACCAAATAAAATAGGTATATTATAGCAAGCAACAGTTATATATTTGCATTTAATAAAAAGCACACAAAATTAATACATACTGTAGTAATAATTGTAATGGCACAGATTGGTCAACTTATCATAAAACTTAAGGCTTTGTGTTGGTTTATTTCGTTTTATTTATGCTTATTTAATTTATGTGCAGAATAAGTGGAGGAAAACAAATATGTGGTATTATTCAAGATGATCTAAAACCACAACTTGGATTTTTTAAAAAAATAATTTTAATGTAATTTTGGAATTTAGCAGTTCTCAAAAATATTGACTGTGGTCCTCTGTGCAATTTAGTGTTGTTGTCAGGTACAGGTTGCCTCTGCATAATATAGGGATTTCTGAAGTTTCAAGAAATTAATAGGACGAAAGCAAGCAAAAAAAATAATATTAGAAGAAAACAATCAAACAAAAAAAAAAGTACTAATTTTAGATACTTTTTCCTCTGTGCAATTTACTAATACTGTCAGGTTGCGTATCATTTTTTCCCTTAAAAGGAATAGTTTTTGCTGCATAAAATATATTAATAATAATAAATGGTTATATTTGGTTAACTTTCTAAAATTTTTAAAGATGTCAGTAATAAGAGGCGTGCACTTCTCAAATTAGCAAAATTAGCTATTTCCGAAAAGGAAGGTTAGCAAGATTAAGAGGAACAAGCAAAAAATTTAACTTTAAGAAATCGCATATAGATGGAAGGCAATGACAGAAAAAAGAAAAGCATTAATATTGACATTTGTAAGGAAGGAAAGATGTATTTTATTTATTTTACAGCAGAAATTTTATTTATTTTTTCCATTAAAAAGACGTATAAAAAAAATCAGCCTCTTTTTGTTGGGAAGGGGAGGTTAAAAAATAGCTTAAATACAAATTCTCCATTGAAATATTAAAGCATTACAGAGACAAGATACGTATACCTTATCGTTCACTACAATAATTGGTGTCAAATTAAAATATGCCAGCAATTCTTCTAATATTACAAACCATTCCAAATATTGCATTTCTATGTCAAATACCGGGCTCCGAGTATAAAACTATCATCAACTAAGTTTCGAGCAAAAACAATAAAAATATAAAAATAAGAATTTAAAGAATTAACCAGTTACATAGCATTTTCCCATAAAATTATCACCCCTAGGCCTTTTAGAATTCAACTTTATTTATATTAAGAAATAATCTAAAATGGATTTAACTTATAAATTCCTAAAGAATCTAACAATAATCCTTGTATGCCTTTGGTTTGGATTGGTTCTACTCGCATGCCTTCTCCTGCCTTGGCATTCCATTTCTGTTTTTCTTCTTTACTCAACTCCTACAAAGCAAAACCGATACTCTCCACAATAAGTCAGTAATTAGCTTCAATTTAATTATATTTTATTCATTTGACACAGTTTGCCTTCCATTTAACAGTGATGACAGAATATGATGTCGAGCTAGATGTGCCCGGTCTTTCAACAGGCAAATACTTCCTTACTTCTTTGTTGGAATCATATAATAGAACATATATATTATTAGACCACCAATAACTCATCACGAGAATAGGTTGCAAGGATTCCCAAAAAAATAAACAAAAATTGTAAGAATGTAATATTTCTAATAATGTTAACATCAAAACATACTGCTAGAGTCTGAAACAACACATCAGTAACACCACACAATAAACACAAGAAAACAAATAAAATCCAAAACAAAATCAAAGTGAGCTACATGTGATCTCATATAACATCCTGACTGACTGACAAACAAGATGATCAGATTCAGTTTCCTTAGATGTCAGTGTTGTATTAAGAAAAATCACTCCTTAATAATATCTAAATCCTCCAGAGTTTTTACTACAAGGTCAAGTGCCAGAACTTCAATGCGAAAAATCAGAAAGACGTCAACAACATTCTAGAGTTAACTATCAGATAGAAAACAACAAATTGAACAATTGATAGATGTGTTTGTTCTTCAAAAGTCGTGCTTAAGCATTAAATAATTTATAATATTATGATATTTACATGATACACCATTTAAGAGGTTAATTGCTAATAGAGCAACCAGACAGCTCGAATAAAATTATCAAATTTTTCCTAAATCATTCAAATTACCTCGACAAATAACTTTTTAGAGCTAATTTTCCAAACCTCAAAAAACAATACTTATTGGCTAATTCAGTTTTTACTTTTTAAGTTTAGTAAAGATTTTAAGACTTACAAGAATTAGAAGTATTATGTTCAAATTACAGATAGTGATGCATTTGTTGTTCACCCATTTCTAAAATTTTTCTTGTTTAAGGGAAATATTGATAATTATATCGTGTTAATTTCAAACAATTGCTTTGATAAGATACAACAAACCCTGATTTAACAATCAAGTAGTAAGAATTAGGAACATCGGAATTAAATTACGTACCAGCATCCACAGCTTTCATCATATCATGGTCATAGGTTTCTGATTTTGCAACTTCTTGATCAAAACTCGATTTCTCAGTAACTGAAGCTGATTGTGCCTAAAAGATAGGCAAGTGTCAATTGAAGGATTTTACTAAAAACTGAACGCATTTGTAAATTCTAATATAATCTGTGTAGAAATGAGCCTCAAATTGTTGTTATTATATCTCAAAATTTGAATTGCCAAGTTCAAACTTACCTTTTTAATAACCTTCGCACTAAAATCACCATGCCTCATTCCTTGCATCTGCGTAAGAAAACAAAAGTCAATGTCACCAACCAAATTCAAAATCAATTGTCAAATGAAAATACAAATTGAAGTAAAAGGATTACCAGATTAACGCTAAAAGTGTTTCTCTGAGGGCTGGAGAGACCATGAGCGGATGATTTGACGGAAATCAATTGTCAAATGAAAATACCACAATTTTACTGATGCAACCAACAAGAGCGACCGCTCAAGAAAGCAGTTGTCAGGACTGAAACGGAGGCGAACAGAGAAAGATTGGTCTGTCCGACTGTCCGCTGTCGAAGTTGTGGGTCGCTACGGCCGACCTCGAGGTAGAAAAGTGAGGTTGAGTGCAAGAACAGAGGAGAGGGATTTCAATTGTGGGGCGAGCTGGTGCTCGGTGGGGTTGAGAACTGAGAGGAGAAGGAGAGGGAGGTAATGGCGGAGACAAAGGAAAGAGTGCAAAATTTCCATTCTGGCCACGAGGGGGGAAGGACTAAGGAGGCGGGGGGGAGGGGGAGGAAAGAGAGAGGAGCACAAGATGTATTGAATCGACTGCGCCGACTTCTTTATTTATTGCAAAGGGGTTCCCGCACATGAAACAGATGGGTCTATTGCAGCCAGTCTTACTTCTAACAATGGTGATGAAGTGGAGATCAAGGTAATTTGTGATTATTATTGCTGTTATTTAACACCCCTGGCTTCTACTAGCAGACTAACTTTCATTTCTTTTAAAAATTGAAATACAAAGCTGAGGGAGGCAATGGAGAAGGCATTTTGGGACAATTTAATGGATTCTTTGAAAGGGGATAAACCGAACTACAGCCAGGTTTTGGATCTGGTGAAGGAGGCTAGGTCAGAGATGAGTTATCTGATCTGGCCTTCAGAAATTGCTTTATAAATAGCATCAACCCCATTTTCTTCTCCATTCCTATCTTCACTCTGTCCCTTTTGTCTCCAAGCGCATTCATCAACAAATCGGTGAGAATTCTAGCTTAAACCCTAGATACACCTCATCTCCTTATCCGATCGGATCTCGATCTATCACCATCGTTTCTCCTTTCTTTTTCTTTTTGATCTGATCATGTGTTTCTTCTCTCTTCTCTTTCGTTTTGTTACAGTGAGAAAGATGGCCACAAAGAAGAGCGTTGGATCGCTAACTGATGCGGATCTGAAGGGAAAGCGGGTGTTTGTCAGAGCCGATTTGAACGTGCCTTTGGATGAGAACCACCACATCACTGATAATACCAGGATCCGTGCATCAGTGCCTACGATCAAGTATTTGATGGATCATGGTGCCAAAGTTGTTCTCGCAAGTCACTTGGTGAGCATCTCTCTTTATGGCTTTTTTTGTTATCCATTTGGTATTTGAAAAGTCAATCTGTTTATTAGATCATATTTTAGCTTTTTTTTCTTTTAAATTTGGAGAACTTAGATCAGGTTTTAAATTGTAGCGATACTTTGAATTTACTTGCAATTTATCAGGTGTGTATGGTTTTGTTAAAAATGAAGGAAATTACAAATTAGAAAAAAAAAAGTTAAATTTGGAAGCGATGAAGTAAATATTTGTATTAAGTAGGAGAAAATTCACCGGAGGGATAGTTAAGATTTCAATTTGTATCAAATGTTCTGAAGTAAGGCAATACAGCAGATAATTTATACCCAGGATTTTCTTTTTTAATAGCTTCTTAAGCTTACTGATGAAAAAAAGAGAATGGCAGTGCCCATCTCTCAGCAAGCTGTTTATTTTAAATCTTGATAAACTTTTAGTCCTCACATGTTTATAATTATTGCATTTGATTTTTGATATTTCTGGTTTACTTCCCTCTATTCAAATCATGCCTTCTGTCATATAGCAAGTATTCTTTTTATTGTACATGCTGTAATCATAATTAGCAGGGACAAATATGTATCGACTGGTATGGTGCTAACATCAGTTGAACACTTTAGCTACCCTTTTTAAACACTACTCAGGTAAATTTAAGCTTGACTAATCGAATTTTTACAAATTTTGATTGGTTCAACATGTTCTTGATCTGTTAGAGCAATCTGTGGAGGACAACTTTTGAAGAGAAATAATCGAAGGCACAAATTGTATGTTACTGACCTAAAAAATAATAGGTGGGGAAATAAAAAATTGTATGTTACAGACAAATATAGACATAGTTCAACTCACCAGAAGATACTGACCATGAGGAGATGCGGTTATGTACTTAGTGTGCAATCTCCCCATAATTCAATTGACTTCATGAACTGCAATCAGGGTCCGGGGATTAGCTTAAAATACATGTACTTTTTGTTAAAAAAATTTATTATTGATTGAAATAGATTGTTTTTTTCAAAATCCTGTGAGATTAAATGATACAACTTATTATCTTCTTTTGTTTTATCTCAATGGTTTTCAATTTTATGCATTTCTCATTTAGTAGTCTACCGAATATTGCATTTGAATATTGTCTATACAGGTTGGTATAGGTATAGTATCAATCGGTATCAACCTTTGAATAAAAGAAGCAACAAAATTTGAAGTGTAATCGCAACTTCTCATGACCTGTTATCTAGAGAGATGTAGATAAGTAATAATATTGGTGCTCTTACATTTTTCATAAACGGATTTTTATCATACTGGGTACAGGTATTGCACCGGTATGATCTGAATTATAGTTATGTTTTGACGATGGGTACAGGTCTTGCGCTGGTATGATCTGAATCAGTTTTGCCCTGCAGTTATTCTAAAAAATAGCATCGTTACTCTCTTTAACCATTGATCTTCGACCAATTACACAATGCCAATTTATATGGAGGAAATGTATCTCCAATTGACTTCCCCTCTTTGCTTAAAATTTTTTTATTCCTTAATTAATTAATTTATTTATTTTTATATTAACATGGATTACAATAAACTCCATACTGATAGATGAGGTTCCTAGCTGGTTTACTACACATGCTAAGGTGAATCTTTCTGCACCAGGTGGATTTGTTTTCACGAATTGCTACCTCACTGGTTCAGGCAACATGTATCTTGGCAGAGCATGGAATCAACACTCAACCGTGCTTTTCTACCAAACATTGATGTCCAGGCTTATTGTGACACTTGGCTGGGATTCTTGGCAGCAGGACATGTATGATCTCTTTGCTCATTCTTCCGTTTCTTTTATGTTTAATTACTTTTAAATTTATCATTTTTCTGAACTAGAAGGGAGTGGGGAATCTGATTTGAAGCACGGTAAATCATGCATTCATACTGGTCACATAGAGATACCAGTGCGGTCTTCTCTGAAACGCCAAGCCATTTACCATTGCAAATATTGTCGATAGAGGATGGCTATGTATTAAAAACGTTCAACCACCTCTTGCACAAAAACAAAAAAGTTGACTTCATCGAGCAGTTCAATGAGAAGTTATTGGTCAAGCAAGAGAGCGAAAGCCTTCAGATACTTGATCTAAGCATCCCCTCTGACCTTTATTTTATTTGTCGATCTATTATGACTATGATCCTAGGGAAGCAATCGATAATTAAATAACTCTGTGTGGTTTCAGGTCTCAGATCACGTATGCAGAGGAAAGTAGCACTGGCCCCAGCTCGAATAAATGTCACAGGGTGCCGCGGGAGAAGCACCTCAGTGCGCAAGATTGGAACGGATTCATCGACAGTGAATTCATTGATCAGGACAACTGGATAGAGCAACAAACCTCTGAATAGTGAAGATTTTTATAACTTGCTCATCTACTCTTTTTATCCTGATTTATAAGCCTAGGTCCAAGATTAGTAGCTAGACAACACGGGCACAAGTTTTGTTTTGCTGTCTCATTGTGATATATCATATATGTCATATCAATATCTATTTCTCCCTGAGACCTGAAAGGAAGCAGATTTAAATGTTAGGATGCTAGAAAATACCAAACTTATTCTGTTATTTGTTATTGTCTATTCTTTGTGGTACCTTTCTTAATAGACAGAATTTATTTAAAGCAAAGAATTACGATTTGAACAATAATGCGCCTTATCCCTCTTGATTTGAAAGAATGTCCAACCAAATTAATTAAGATTATAACAAATATTTATACGTTTCACATCTTCACTTAAATCTATAATAATTCTTCCTTACTGGCTCCATAATGCCCTCATCTAATTTACATGTGTAATGAAGAAAATGTTGAGGAATGAAGGGATTGTAATCCCATAACGGTTCCATATTATGTGCATATCTGATATAACTACATTGATATTAATTTGTATAACCTCCATTACAGGTCATTGCATTTAACTTTTATGAAAAGCATTTAAACTGGCAATTAATATATAAACAGATATTCTGATTAGATCCCATCGTATTGGGGATAATGGCCAATTCATCATGTATTACCTTTATTTTGTGCCTACAATTTTACCCTGTTTTTCTTAAATTCTAACATATTTTCTCTACGATTTCAACAAAACATTTTTTTTCGGGAATACAAATAATTTAATATAAATATACAATTAATTGATTTTTCATAACTTTTTCAAATTTAACGATTCCCTTCATCGGTTATCTATATCGCATATATCGAGCGAAGCTCGATTTCCCCACCTAGTGAATTAATAAAAAGGAAAACAAAAAAGGCGCTGAGGATCGAACTCGCGACCTGCAACCAATGCAACCAACGAAACAACAGACTTACCAACCCAGCGACAATACACTTTCTGTGTCAAAGAGTCTGACTCTTTGTTAGAAATACAAATCTAAACCGCACATCATATCAAATTGCACAGATCAATAGTTTATAATTGATATTAACACATGTTTCAACCCCTAGTAGTTAGAATATTATAACATTTCTATGGATGCGTTTATAAATAGTAGAGATATACGTGGAACAAGAAATCGTAGGTCGTCGAAATGGAAGAATTGGGAACAAATCAACAAGCACGAACTATTGTTCGCGAGTTGTTCAGATGGGACACAACTGCTTGTTCGTGAACAGACACGGAACAAGGGTTGCCAAACACGGGAATGTGGTATTCTAAACTTTGTACAGTTTACCCTCTTTTTTAATTAAATTTGTAGCTATGTTGTCTGCAGAGGACTGGACTTTGAGGAAAAAAAAAACGATGACTGATCGGTACCATGTTAGCACCAATCCCATACAAAGCGTTTTATTTTCTCAAAAAGTACATATTTTTAATTTCATCATTTGAATACCATATATGCAATAAAGTTTTCTTATTGCGTTGTGCACATACTTTTTCTTATCAATAGATCCCCCAAAAAAAGTTATAAAAAACATATGGCATAATCTTTCAGGAGAAACAAAAAAAAAGGTTCATGCAATGCACGAAGATCTTTTTTTTTTGAAATTTATGCACGAAGATCTGGGTATAGTAAAAGAGAGAGAATCTTTTTTTAGGCATCTTTTACCTATTATATTTTATATTTTAAATTTACTTTGTGTTTATCTATGTAAGAAATATGTATCATATATATATAATTTATCCTTGCCAAGGTTTATTTACAATTTTCATACAGTAATATTCGTAGTCTGTACCAACAAAATAAAATTGAATTATAAACTAAAGATATACATAATTTAATCATAAAAAGCATAATAAGAATTAATCTAATAAAAACTCATGTATCGAGCTCGATGTGCCCCCTAGTTTATATAAGGACCGTTGATCTATCGAAATTTAAATTAAAAAGAATTATAAATTATTCAATTAAAAATAATACAATGTCATATGTAAGTTCACTCTCACTAAATTTTTTTTTAAAAAAAATTGTAATTTCACTCTCATTGTTAGCATCTGGTGCTATATGCTCACTCTCACTCAAGCTATAAATTGCAAGAACAGATTACAAAAGATGAGCATACAAGTTGTATTACAGAAGGTTAGTATGCAAGCAAAAAAAAAAAAAAACAATGGATAACTTTTTTTGTTCAGTACTTAATTTAACTAATAAACTTTGTAAGTAATTTGCATAAATGATACTTATTTAAACCATTGAATAACTCACGGTCTACTGGCTACTGCTACTCTCACTCATGCTGTAAAGTAAAAGCATACATTAAGAAAATGAACAGTAAATGTATAGAAAAAGTAACTTATATTTGTTAGTTTGGCTTTACTTGGATTTAGTATGGGCAAGTAGGACCTTTTATATTTAAATCTCTATTTCAAATTATTGAGACTGACTTTAAAATAGATAGATAAGAGCTATAATTAATCCGCTTATACCTAGTAAAAATTAATAAAATAAAAAATTTGCTTAGGGTCCGTGCTATAGAAATAAGTTTATCAAATGCACCAAAGAGAGTAAATGATTGAAAAACTAAGGCAATTAGTAGAAAATACTAATTTTGGGTTTGTTCTGGATAGCAGCATTAGCAAGCTTCGAGCATTATTGTGCAAATGCAAAAAAGAGAGGAAAAATCACGAAATAGAGGGAGAGAGAAGGGAAAAAGAGAGTGAGAAGAGGGAATCGTTCAGCGAATCAACGATAGAGGCAATAGACTAGAGGCACTGTTTTGTCGCAGGAACAAAAAATAAAAGAAGAGGGACATCCAAAATTTTTCCATCTATCGACATCATCGGCACCGATCTGAAGACGGATCCAACGATCAGGATTCACAGTGCACAAAAGCTCCAATAACATCATAATTAATATAAATAAACAAAATGATTTATAATTTCTCATAGCTTAAAAATAAAATAACAGTGCGAATACTATATATGATCGGAAAATCTTAATACTGCATACATACGTATGCTCTCAAGCAGTCTAATCCTCCTATCAATTCCAAAATCACTTCACAGTCTGGAACCCAGTGACAGTGAGCCCATGAATGTGAATGATGATATATATGACTATATAAGCTTCATATTTTTATACATCGCAACTAATTCGTTGTTTGATTCACTTCAACAGTTATCGGACTTCAGAGTTCATCCTGCAAGATTAGATCAAACTTCTGTTATCTTTAATTAATTGGCTATAATCATGCACGCTTATAAGTGTGAGTATCATCGCATGCTATTTTTTTTTTTATTTATCTTTTTAAACAAATATGGAGCTAGGTCATAACCATCACAAACTACTGTTTGTTTGTTGGATGGAAACCAAAAAATTATATCGACAACTTACATATAAAAGAGAGGCTTGGATTCAAATTATTTTCCAAACTATATAGAGATAGGCTAAAATCAGCCATGACTGACGGATGGACCTGTCAGCTGCGATTATATCTCAATTTTTGCGGTTCTAATGACTAATTTGAACCGTTCAATGTGTTCTCCATATTGAAATCTCATTGGAGACCAAATTTTACATTTTTCTGATTTTATTTACTATTTTTTTGAGAATTTTAAAAATCATAGTTATTGAAGGGTCCAGAATTGTTTAGATTAAGAATTTTGTAAAATACCAAACAAATACTAAAAAATTTCAGAAAAATATAAAATTTTGTCTCCAACGAGATTTCAATATGGAGAACACATTGAACGGTTCAGATCGACTGTTAGAATCTCAAAAATTGAGATTTGATCGTAGTTGACGGTCTCATACGTCAGTCGCGACTAATTTTAGTCTACCTCAACTATATAGACTTCCGACCATTGTACATGTGAGAAAGGTCCAGATGGAAAGTATCTATTGCGAGATTACTGCCTTATTTTTGGTCTTATATAACTATAAAATTGGACATTCATCTTGAGTTTGACTTGCAAACTGCCTTCTTCCGATAATGCAATATTAGTAAAAGGATTGAGGGGGGGAAAAAAAAAAGAAAAAGATAATACTTGAAGGTAAAATAACCAAACATTTCATTCTCGTAATTATGAACCAATCGACCAACTCCTAATTTCATGAAGAAAAAGATATCTAAAGAAAGACAATCAGATTTAAATGTTGCCAAAATTTGTTGATACGGAATGGAACAGCATAATGAAAAAACATTGCGAAAATTTTGGTGAAATTCGTTGATATAAATTTATGATTCATGAAGTGTCAAAAGAAAATAACTGAATAAATGGGCCGAATTACAAGCCCAATATATGTTTATTAGTCCAGAATAAGTGTTCTCGGCCCAATATTTGTTAAAAAAATTTAAAATGTACATCGGTAAAAATGATTACATTAACGAAGTACTTTAAAGCAGAGCAGACTATTTTCTCTTCATAAATGTACAGGGGTAGAAAATTAGAAATGATGACAATTAATGAAAAGTCATTCACAAAGGTGGGAGTCTTTATATGAAAATAATTTAATTTGATAGGGGCATATGAGGAAATAAGAGAAACGAAAGGCAACGGTCGTTTAGCGCGGGCCCCGCGCAAGAACACCAACCCGATTGGCGATTGCGTTAAGGCCCCTCAACTTAAAAACTTTTTAACTCCTAAACTCAAGAAATGAAAAAACCTGGATCAGTGCTCTGAAGAAGAATTTTTTGTTCCACTGACATGGTGCGGTCCCACTTGGTGTGAGAGTATATTCTCTCAGATCAGTACGCCAGGAGCAAGTAACATTGTGCCTCTTCAAAGTGGCTCAGACAGTCAGACACTGAGACACGACACCATTTCCATTTTTGGCGTTTTCCCATTTACTCTGCTCAAACCTCAAAGCACTGTGGAAGAGAGAAAGAGAGAAGAGAGAGGAAAGGAGAAACTTAACATGAGTAAAAGACCCATCTTTCCGATTACGGAGAAGAGAGAAACTAAGCATTTCAGCGACTATGGATTTGACCTCCAACTCCAATTCAGCTATTTTGATTTTCAGGTACTAATTGCAGGAAAACTTCCTCATCCTTTCCTCTCCTTTCTTTCTTTTTTGCTTCGATTACGTTTGGACTGAATGCCACTCACCAATTACTCTCTAGGTTTTGGAGGCGGCGACAAGACACTCAAAGAGAGGCGGCCGCAAGAACAAACTTCACCAGCTGCGTCACACCTCCTCCGCCGCTTCCGCAGCACGGAAATGCCTCCGGTCAGCCGGATCCACGCTGCTCTTCTGGAACTGGAACTGGAACTGGAACAGGAACAGGAACAGGAAGCGAAGCAAGAAGGATACCTACCATGGCCGCTCTTATTCGCGTCAACCCTGTTCCGCCTCTTATCCCACCTCCTATTCCACTTCTTATTATTCTGCCTCAGCTCCCTTGTACATGACGGACTGCTATTCTCGGCCCGAGACTGCCATGACGTGTCGGGCTAAGTCAGGCCCGCTTACAGCAGGACCCTATTTTAATCTGAGCGAACTTAATCTGACAAGTGGGCCTCAGAGTGGCAGTGCTGGTGCTATGCGACCTATGCCTGTATACCTCGTTACCTAAAACCACCCTTGTTGGTGGAACAGAGATGTGCGCTTGCGCTTTTTTATATGTTTGGTCGGCCAACCTTCTCTTTCTTTACATGGATTCCAGAATTCTTTTTTTATTAACCAGATTTTCTTATGTTACATGTTCCTTTTTTATGGCATTTCATTTATATGCATTTTTGGCAATTTCTATTTTTGCTATGCTTTTTTTTTTTTTTAGCTGAAACCAGATTTGTGCGCAAATTTTCTAGAATATGACAATTAATATTAATATTATTATATTATATTATTATTTTATTATAATATAATTATTATAGTATTATGAAAATTAATATATTTTTTATAATATTATAATTAGAATATTAATTATTTTTAAAATTTATTATAATATTTAGAATAATTTAAATTAATATTAAAAAAAATATTAGCATTATTAATGAATAAACTACAACAATACAAAAAAAAAAAACAAATGAATAAACTACAAATAGATAAAAAAAAAGACAAATGATTACTTTAATTCATCTCTTGTATTCTTCTTCTCAACTCACCATCCAAATAATATTTCTTCTTCCGGAAAGAGTTCTTCCTTCCTTATTCTAGAATTCTTCCTTTCCCCACTCACACTCACTTTTTCTGATTTCTCACTGCTTTTATTCTAAAATGGATCAAAATAATTAATAAAGGAACATTCCTAGAGTAGGTTACTATATATATGCGTGTTCCATATAATATTAATTAGTAAGCTGCAAAAGTTACAAACAAAAAAAAAAATCAAACCATATTATCCAAAGGAGACTGATACACTCTGCTACCTTGAGGATAATTATTTGTTGCAGCGGAACAGTCACGTTCACATTCAACATGTATAGAACTGTCTACTTCCTCCAATTTCACTACTGCATCGTCTGACTTGGCAACTGGCAAATTGACATCGGAACGACATAGAGGACAAGTAGAGTGTGAGCCGAACCACATGTCGATGCAATCCAAATGAAATCTGTGGCCACACTGCGGCAAAACCCTCACCTTCTCCCGATGTGCAAACTCACTGATACACACGGCGCATGACTCGGTAGAGGCAGTTCAATAACTGGGATTGCGTCAATTACAGTTTGGTCAAGCCGGTTGGGACTAGGCTCGGCACGAACAGAAAAAACTAATTGAGGGCGCCGTCGTCCTAAATCATCAAGCAGTCAACGTTGTGTCCTCAGGTGGCGGTGCCTCAAGTAATTATAGAGGATGAAAAAGAGAAACAAGAGAGCTGCAGAAATGAGGAGGCTGATGAGCACGTATCGTCCTGTGATGGAGCCGCCTGGGGGAGCTTGTTGTATCCCATCGCCAGGTGCGGTGAACCTAGCAGACGAATCGGGTGGTGGGTTTGGAACTGGAATTGGATTCGTTGGACACGAGTCGTCATCTCTTTTGGCCATGTATATCAGTATATATATGGAGTTTCTGGTGAAGTATTTATTTATAAATATAATTATATATGTATTTCGGAGTGAGTTGAAGAAAGCTATCTAATTAATAAGATTATGCTTTAGTTTTATATAGGACCAGCATGCAGTAGCTAGGCCTAGGAGGGAGTAAGGACGTAGAAATTGCGACAGTGAAATGTACTTAAGACTTAAGGACGAGTGGACTACGTACGTACCTCACTTGAGCCTGTCAGCCAGAGAGATGAGAGAAGAGGGAGTCAGAGACTCAGAGTCACAGAAAAGGAAGTCAGATTCTGATATTCTGATATTCTGAGTCTTGACTCTTGAGCCTTGAAATTTGAATCAGGAATGGGCGATCGATATGTCCAAGGAAGGAATAACATGCAAGGAAGGAAGCTTCCTGACCTGGGTCAATGTTATTGTTGTTTGATTATCTTATTAATTATTACGTATAAATGTAATATGTCCCCATTCGCCCATTCCCCAGTCTTCCGGGAACATTTCAAGACTTCATTTTTGGAGTCTTCCTTCTTGAATCATGAGTACTTGAATTCTTCTGAAGCCGTTAATTTTTTTAATCGAAATTACCAGAAAGTAAAATTTAATATAAAACGTTTGACTAACGGAATTTTGAAAATGAACATGTCAGTTCGCGCGCGCAGATAGGCTGGCGTGATCACTGACTAGTTCTGAGTTCTGACAGCGCCAAAGGCACTGGAACAGGAATTTTTTAATTCTAAAATCTAAAATAAATTATGGCGGAGCCAAACTCACTGGCACGGGCTGGAAAAACAAATAATTTTCAAAAAATGTGGCAGAGCCAAGCTCAATGGGGCCGGGCCATCGCAATTAATTCACAATGGAAACCAAAATTGGTATGGAAATTTTGATTACTGGCGCGGGCATATGAATTTTGATCAAATTTATAAATTTATTTAGGGATCCATCCAAAACGGTTTAAAATAAGTGGTTCAAAATGTTAAATTGTTTGATTAATAGTTTGGTCAGTTTTGAATTAGATATATGAAATTGATAATCTCTATCCATACTGCTGTAATCTAATGATCCTTGTTTTCAGATTTGTAGAAAAAAGGCCTAGATGATGATAAGACAGAATTCTACTGCAAATGAAAGGTATATATGTATCTATCCATTTGGCTAAATAGTTTGTGTTCAAGAACTGCGGCTGATATATCTCTGACCAAAATATTGGTAAAATCACCAAAGATAACCAAGGTTGCTGCTATTTTCTTAAAAAATTGTGTTCAAAAAATGCGCACTTTTTTTGTTTTTTTTCCCTTCTTTTTTTTGTAACCATTGATCTGTAAGCTTGCCATGTTTTCATTGTTTATGTTTTATTTAATTAAAGTAGCCTTAGACACTAAAGTTCAAATTTGAATAGCACATTAATGAACCGAGTCGGACATGCTGAATTGAAGAACATAATTTTCAAGGTACTTCATAAAAGATTTATTTTATAGTGCCTAACACAATTTGTCAGAACTTTTTATTGTGTTGCCAAAGTAAAAGTTTTTGAGGACGCAATTTATGTTTGCACGTGTAAAATATTGGCTGACAAATAGAATCATATCTTGTGCATGTAAGATTATTAAAGAAATACATACATACATACATACATACATACTAATTTTAGAGACCAATATTCGTACCCGTCCACACTTGCATGAGGGTCACCGAGTTAATCCGGTTCAATATTTCACCGAGTATTCGATGGATGGCTAGGGTTAAAGTTAGTTATTATAGCACGGGCATAGATCGGGAAAATGCTTTTCTTCTGTCAATATAACTATAAACTATTGTATCAAAATATTTATCTTTTTTACAAATTGATTTAAATTTTGTTAATTTTACAATAATAGGAGTTTGAAGTTTACAAATTTTCCTACTACGTTCGGAACGGTTGAGTTAAAACATCCAAATTGCTCTGCGCATATTAAGTTCCTGTTTTCAATTTTTAGAATTACTTGATATTGTTAGATTTTTGTATGATTACTCTAAACAGTAATAAATATAACTTTTTTTACAAGTGATCAAAGAACTCGTTATTACAAAAATCCAACGATTAAATGGTTAAGAAATCTTAAAAATAATATGTAAAACACGTTTGCTTCCTTAGATCGAACATCCAAATACATATTTAAAAAGAAAAATTATTCCAATTATTTTGTATTTGGACCGAAATACAAACTTTTGTATAATAATCCAACTCATATTATAAAATAAACAAAATGATTTATAATTTCTCATAGTTTAAAAATAAAATATAACTATATATGATCGGAAAATCTTAGTACTACGTACATACATAAGTATGCTCTCAATTAAGCAGTCTAATCCTCCTATCGATTCCAAAATCTCTTGGCAGAAGTAGCGGGCACAAATGCAAAGTAACAATCCAGCGTCTGGAGCCCAGTGACAGTGAGCCCATGAATTGGAATGATGATCTATATAACTACATAAAATACTAATAATAAGAATAATAATAAATAAGTAATAATAAGAAGAATATTATAATATTATAATAAAATTATTAATAATATTATTATTATTATTATGTAATACTAACAATCTGAATAATAAAATAAGTAATAAAAACAAATAATATTGTACTATTATAATATATTATTATTATTATTATTATTATTATTATTATCATTATAATTTTATTATTATGATAAAATAATTAATGTTTTTATTATTATATTTTTTGTTACAATATTCATATTCTAAAAATAATATTATAATAAAACAAATCATATTTCTTAGTAATAATAATAATAATAATAATAATAATAATGATGATAATAATATAATATTGGGTGATTTAGATATATGTCACTACAAAAATTAGAAATTAGAAATATACCATCAATAAACGATAAATTATTTATATGCCATCACTAAATAACAAAATGTAGATTTATGCCATCAACTGATATGACAGTTCTACCTTTTAAAAATTCCATTGTAAAACATCAAAACTAGAAGTATGACACCGGGAAAGAAAAAATAATTTTATGCCACTATAAAATCGTAAATATTACTTTTGCGAGCGCCAGAATCTTTATTTTTACCAAAATTTGTTGTATTTGTTGGTAACGACACAAAATGAATCATTTGTTGACAAATAGCATAATATTAAATGAATCATAGCAGTGCTGGCATTGGCTTGCCTGCTTTCGTTCTTATATCAATCCACTTCTTAATGCTGATCTATGTTACTCCAAATGCTTTCTCCATAAGGACAGCACTGGTCCCTTGGCATAAAATATTTGTTAATATTCGCAATAAAAAATTGTTTCGTGATTAAATGCGCATTATATATAGAGATTGATTAAAGTAGAATCCAGCACACGGATCGTCCCGTATGCTGGAGTCATTTTTTGAAATCTAAAATTCAAACAGTCGATGCAAATCATTCAAGTTGTTTTCCATATTGAATCTTCATATTGAAATCTCCTAGGAAACTAAATTTTATATTTTTTAGATTTTTTTTTTTTGCTATATATTATGCTATTTTCAGAAAATACTATAAAGGAGTATTTCAGGCCCTCCAATTTGAAAATAGCATAATATATAGCAAAAAAAATTCGAAAAAATGTAAAATTTGGTCTCCAAGGATATTTTAATATGGAGAACAACTTGAACGGTTCGAATCGACTGTTTAAATTTTAGTTTTCGAAAACAACTCAGGCATACCGGTTCGATCCGCGCGTTGGAGTTTACTTTAGCCAATCTCTATATATATATATATATATATATTTAGAGAGAGAGGGGCTAAATTAGACTCCAGCATAAAGAGGCCTTGTGTGCTCAAGTTTTTTAACCGTCCGATTTCAGATTGGACGGCTCAGATTGAAGCGCTGGATACATATCAAGTTTTGTTTCTCTGTTCAAGTTCCATTACCATCTGCTCCGTTTGCATATTAGATTGGAAAGAAAAGAAAAAAAACAAAACTGAAGAGACTCTATCCCAGTATCCCTCTCTGTCTCTCTCCGTGCATGGACATCCACCAGGCATTCCTTCTCCGTGCAATTTGAGATTCCGCCTCTCTGTCCTCTGAAGAAGGTTGCATTGTGCTTCTTAACCTCGTTCAAATCCCTTCTCATCTTCTCCGCTTGGCTTAGTGAGACGAAAAAAATCGAAACCCTAGATTAAGATGGATAAGTTGTGACAGGTTTTACTCCTCTTTAATTTGTAGTTGTTTTCTCCATGTCTTCCTAAATTTTATTCTTACTTTGGTTCAATCCCAATAAAATTAGCTCTCTACGTACTAGTAGCTGATCTGTACTAGAAATTGAGATGTATTAGTTTTGAAGATCCCAATTAAGGGAATCAATGTATATGTTTGACCTTTTTTAGTAGAATCTTCAATGTATCCATTAATTTCAGTTGATAATCTCAAAATTGACCAGTTTGGGGCTTGGTAATTTCATTCCTGACATGTGAACTCAGTTAATGTGGTTGTATATGTTGCTTCATTTATTTCTTTAGTCATTGAACTTTGAAGTTGCTGAACCTTATAAAATGTGAATAAAGGTTTAGTTATTCAAATAATTCATGTGTTTTGTGATTCTATTAGGCTATTACTTGGGCACTCTCCCTCCTGATGCTATGTCAATCATAAATTTGTTTAGTGAAAGCTGTATATAAAGTGTTATGTCATTTGTTTTGTTAATTAAGACTAGTACCAAATCTGAACTAAACTATCCAATCCAAATCTCAACTGAACTATCCAATATACTTTTTTAAAAAAGTTTATGGATCATGTTGATTAATATTTCGAAAGATACTAATATGAATTTCTGATCATTTGATTCAGATACTGAAGATGTTGGCATTGAGATGCCTTTTCAATTGGAATTTGGAGAGAGAGGAGCAACATGCAATATGCAGGGGATGGGAGGCTCAGCCCTCACTAGTAAATGGATAGAAAAATTAAATTGGGTGGTTTTCATAATAAGTCATAAAACTATTACTGTTTGTTTTTTGGATTTACTTTGTATTGTTTGCACTCTGAATAGGGTTCCAGCTGGAATGCATGGTGGTTTTGTAAAAATATTAAGAGAAAAAGGCTAAATTTTGATTGTTAAAATAATATGGGGATCAGTTGCAATTGGTTCAGCCTCACCACAAATGCATTGGAGGAAGGGGAGAGCTGGTAGAAGCAACCTTTAGTGTGATGATGGCTAGAATATTTAGAATGGATGTTGTTCTTCAATTCATAAAACTGCTGCTGTATTTATTGCCAATTGTTAGATTTGCTTTGTATTGAGATGTTTTGTTGGATTAGTTTGAGCATGCGTTTTTGGATACATTAGTTCACCATGCGATGCGTTTCTGTTATGCAATTAAATGTTGATACATGACAAGTCAAATTTTATCAACAGCTTTGTGGCACAATATATGGAACACGCATAAAATCTGAAAAGTATATACCTTAGTTTCAGGTTATCAAATAAAACAATTACAAAGAAACTAAATTTAATTGAATGAAGATTGTCTAACTGTCTAAACCATTACGCAAAAATGTAAAGACGAGTAAAGAATTATTAATACTTTTTACCATAAACTATTATTAATACTTTTATACCATAAACTTATCATCTTAGCTACAATGTACATATTTACAAGCAAAGCACGAAGACAAAATTGTCACCAATAATTTTGCACTTCAAGACAACTTCACATTTTTCAAGCAAAGCACACAGACAAAATTCACCAGCATATTGTTGGAGTTATGTCCTAGAAGTCAATAGTTTAATGACTTAAATATTAGTTTATGTTATTGATGATATTTAATCATTTGTTCCTAGAGTTTATTACTGACAGATTATTCAGGTTGAGGATTTGAATTATAGATCTCTGTGGATCATTCATTAGAATGACAGTAATAAATTTAAATCGTCTGTTATCTTGTTAATTAACAAGAAACATTAATTATTATAAAAGATTAGTATGCAAGTTAAGTGATGATTAAGTTCTACAAATCATAGATAAGGTGTTACCAACTTAATTGCATATGTGTATGTTATTAGAATATAGTACAGGACATGATCCAATGAAATAAACATATAGATTGTGTTATGTGTTATTGTTTATTTCATTTGAGTTTGATTTTAAGTTTGAGATGGTTCAACTTTTTCACATGAGAATAGGTTCAATAAATATCGTCTACCGTTGATTTCTGATAAGGGTTGCTATACGGACTTTATTTATGTTATCTTGAATTGTGCGGGGAAAAGTTGTTCATCAAGAAAACCGTATGTCCCTCATTAATTCACTTAGTGAGTGATGATATCTGTTTGGGCCCCCTTGATGGAGATGGATTCTTTGCCGGCAATTTGTACAATCATCTCTAGATCAAGAAACGTATAATCTGCAAGAATGACACATTCCTATCTTGGATTATACGATGGTATCATTGTTAGAAAGTGCTCAATTTTCAATTTTAGTTACTAATTAACTTAATTAACCATCAAGCACAAAGGATCTTGCCAAGCAATCAACACACAACATGAGAAAAGGGAAGGAATCGATTACCTCTCGCGGAATCGTATCCGCGAGGCTCGACCAATGCATGGGAGTCGGTAGCGTGCTCTCCTTCACCACCCAGTCGCCGGCGACCGCCTCGAGTCCACCTAGAAGATTAATCACCTCCTCTTTCAACTTGTGCTAGCAAGGAAGAGGAGAGCAACTAATTCCACAAGGTTTTCTCTCTTCTTCTTCTTTCAATCAACTAATTTAATTAATGGAGAAGAGAGATGGCTTAACACATAAGCTAGATGAGGTGGAAAAGAGCAAGAGAAAGAGATGAAAATTCTGAAATTTTCTCTCTAATTTTCGTTCTAGGAGGAAGAGGGAGAGAAAAGGCTATGGTGGCTAGGATTTCTCTCTCCAAATGACATCTTTTTATATACCAACCACTCCACAAATTTTAGGGACCTTTTTATCCCTATTAGGACAGCCACTATATGGGCTATCAAGTCCATTTTGTGGTGTGTCAAATGTCCACTAATTCAATTAATTAATGGATATTTCTCTTGTACTCAAATCGGACCTTTAATTTACTAATTAAATAAAGGTCCATAAGCTCTATTTAATTCCTATAATTAAATTGTGTTGAACCAAATTAATTATTAACTTATTAATAATTATTTTGGAATTAGTTAATGCATTAATTTATTTCTATATGATCTCCTTGGCTTAATTAATTATAACGGTTCGCAACGGTATATAATTAATTAATCAACTTATCATATTTTCGCAATACTTACTGCTGCGAATAAATAAATAATGCACTGTGTGATTAAAGTTCTATTTGTGTGACCCTTTGAGGATTTATACTATGTTGGCCATGAAATTAAATCGCTATTTAATTCCAATAATCATAAGCGGTATCTAGCAACACGTTATGATTCCCAATTCGCATAAACAGTGTACTGCTACAATATCTCAATCCTGCATAAGAAATAAAAGTATCTCCTTGTCTGATTCTTATGTCACATGATATCATCGTATAATCCAAGATAGGAATGTGTCATTCTTGCAGATTATACGTTTCTTGATCTAGAGTTGATTATACAAGTTAGCCAAACAATCCAACTCCATCAAGGGGCCCAAACAGATATCATCACTCACTAAGTGAATTAATGAGGGACATACGATTTTCTTGATGAACAACTTTTTCCCGCACAATTCAAGAGAACATAAATAAAGTCCGTATAGCAGCTCTTATCAGGAGTCAACGGTAGACGATATTTATTGAACCTATCCTCATGTGGAAAAGTTGAACCATCTCAAACTTAGAATCAAACTCATATGAAATAAACAATGACACATAACACAATCCATATGTTTATTTCATTGGATCATGTCATGTACTATGTTTTAATAACATACACATATGCAATTAAGTTGGTAACTCCTTACCTATGATTTGTAGAACTTAATCATCACTTAACTTGCATACTAATTTTTTATGATAATTAATGTTCCTTGTTAATTATCAAGATTACGGACGATTTAGATTTATTACTATCATTCTAATAAATGATCCACAGAGATCTACAATTCAGATCATCAACCTGAATGATCTGTCAGTAATAAACTCTAGGAACAAATGATCAAATGTCATCAATAACATAAACTAAGAAATTAAGTCATTAAATATTGACTTCTAGGACACAACTCCAACAATCATGTGACATAAGAATCAGACAAGAAAATACTATTATTTCTTATGTAGGATTGAGATATTGTAGCAGTACACTATTTATGCGAATTGGGAATCATAACGTATTGCTAGATGCCGCTTATGATTATTGAAATTAAATAGCGATTTAATTCCATGGCCAACATAGCATAAATCCTCAAAGGGTCACACAAATAGAACTTTAATCACACAGTGCATTATTTATTTATTCGCAGCATTGTATTACGAAAATATGATAAGTTGATTAATTAATTATATACCGTTGCGAACCGTTATAATTAATTAAGTCAAGAAGATCATATAGAAATAAATTAACGCATTTGCTAATCCCAAAATAATTATTAATAAGTTAATAATTAATTTTGTTCAACACAATTTAATTATAGGAATTAGATAGAGCTTATGGACCTTTATTTAATTAGTAAATTAAAGGTCCGGTTTGAGTAAAAGAGAAAAGTCCATTAATTAATTGAATTAGTGGACATTTAACACATCACAAAATGGGTTTGATAGCCCATATAGTGGCTGTCCTAATAGGGATAAAATGGTCCCTAAAGTTTGTGGAGTGGTTGGTCTATAAAAGGAGGTCATTTGGAGAGAGAGACCATAGCCACCATAGCCTTTTCTCTCCATCTTCCTCCTAGAACGAAAATTAGAGAGAAAATTTCAGAATTTTCATCTCTTTCTCTTGCTCTTAATCCACCTCAAATGCTCATGTGTTGAGCCTTCTCCCTTCTCCATTAATTAAACTAGTTAATTGAAAGAAGTAGAAGAGAAAAAATCTTGAAGATTAGTTGTTCTCATCTTCCTTGCTAGCACAAGTTGAAAGAGGAAGTGATTAAACTTCTAGGTGGACTCGAGACGGCCGCCGGCGACTTGGTGGTGAAGGAGAGCACGCCACCGACTCCCACTCATCGAATTCGAGCCTCCTAGTTGCGAGTCTAGAAGAGGTAGCTTTTTCATTCCCTTCTCATGATGTGTTGATGCTTGAACAAAATCCATCGAGGTCTTTGTTGTTTAGATGGTTAATTAATGGTTAATTAACAAGAAAATTTGAAAACAATGGCTTTCTAACACATATGTGTCCTGCACCTCTTGCAATTTCTCCAAATGCTCCCTAGAAATTTTGAAGTTAGCAAATAAAAAAAGATTATGAGGTATATGATCGATTGGTTGTGCCAGAATCTGAAAATGTGTTTTTTCAATATAAATCTTTAAGCAAAGAAATACTACTCTAGTGCAAACTTATCAAGCAAGTGAAAATTTATAAGTTGGTCCCTATAATAACAGAAAAAAGGTTAAGATGGATACATAATCATCTTTTCCACATTCGGAAGAAAATTTGATTTCATGTTTTCAGCTGAAGAAGCAAGATAGTCAACAGATTACACAATGCCACATAGTCAACAGATTACTTTGTGGCATGTATCAATTTTAGATAAGATGTTTCTTGTTTTCAGCTGGATAAGGTACATTTCTGATAAAATAAATCGAAGTTCATCTCAAATCAAAATGCAAAGAAGGTAATACTAGCATTGCTAGAGAAGGTACATTGAAATGAGAAACTTACTGGTAAGCCAAAGATGACCACTTTCTTTCCCTGAAAAAGCATCGAATTAAGGGGTTAAATGTACACAAAGGTTTAAATAGCGGATAGTGGGTTAGTAGCAGACCACCTCATGTCATAGCGGATAGCGGGTAGCGATCGTTTAGCGGACGCTATGGGATCATAACGGGCATGTGCAAATGTATTTATTTATTACATTATATACATATTTTTAATTAAAAATTAAATATCAAATTAAATTATATGCATGTTATAATAGTTAAATTTAACACATACACTTTACAATCCATTATTGCAATACACAAATCTCATTGTACTTAATATTGGATCAAGTCAGTCGGAGTTTAAGATATGTCATAGATATGTTCGTAATACTGATTGTGTACTAGCACGTAATAAATTGTACTTAATATGTCAAATATATGTTCGTAATACTGATTGTGTACTAGCACGTAATAAATTGTGTCACTATATTTCTCTAAAATACCATTATAATGCATCTATATTTTGCTAATATTTACCAGTATAGCCACCATAAGAATTAAAACGTCAAAAATAAATATAGTTTTAAGTAATATTACTATATACCAATGAACACCGCTATAGCGGCATTTTTAGTTTCTCACCATAGCGGTCTACCAAGTCATACTGCTATAGCGGTGCTATTGCGGTTCATAGCGCCGCTATTTAAATCACTGAATGTACATGAAGAAATGAATTTCAGTAACAAACTAGTCAAGTGCTCAATTCAAAAAAAATTAGTTTTCAATATTTCTCTGTCCAACTTGAATTAGTTTCTGAGCACACACTGATGAACTCTTTAGCATTCGATTGGCTACATGATATTGATGGTTGTTCTTTCTAAAATTAACCAAAGATGAGAAATTGAAGACCTGAGGGTTGGAAATCATATAAAATTATAAGAAATACCTTATATTAGGTTATCTCTGAAGGTTGTGTAGGCTTAGGTACGACCCTGCCAGGATTTCTGAATCTGAGAGATAAGCGGAGAGAAATACATGGCACTGAGAAGAGAGGCGATAACAGCTAATTAAATGTGGTGAAAAAGAGAGACGAGAGGTGAGAATAAGCTAGGTCTCATCCGACTTCAATTTTCTCTTCCATTTGCTTTCCAATTTTCTTTTATAGAGTGAGAGAGATGAAAGGGAAACTTTATATGAATAGTTTTCAGAGAACATGAGATGAAGAATGGTTCTCTTACTATATAAAAATTAGATATATACTGCATTTCAAATGCGAGGTCTCCTTCGCTTATATTTCTTTTCAAAATTGAAACAAACAAAGTAACAATACAACTAATTTTAATTCTATATTCTATATCATCATTGTTACTGCCAAAGAGAACCCCAGTACAGTAAAGTACAGTACAGTACAATACAATACAACTAATTGTAAAACTCATAATCTATAAGATGAATCACCATGAGTAGTAGTAACAGTATGTAACCGAGAAGGACAATTAGTTACCACAATTGACCACACCACAAACGCAAAAAGGAATGGTAGTTGAATTACCGACGGATCCAGAGTGGGAGTGCTTGGCTTGAACGATTATTTGTTGGATCAAGTGTGAGGCCTCCTTCGGCTGATCTAGGAGCTCGCGCAACTCCGCCTCTGTCGTCACCCTACGCTTCTCCGAAGAACCTCCGGATCTCCTTCTTCAACTCCGTCAGCATCAGTGTGTCTCTGGTGAACGTCCGCCACGTCGCCAGATCTCTGTATGCCTCCATCATCTCTCCGCTCGCCATATATCAGTATCGTTGTGCATATTGAAGTTATCATTTCTGATCATCATTAACTCATCATCATCATTTATTATTATTCAAAAATGATAATTGTAATTTGCAGATTTACCATCGCTTGAACATATAAAATAGACAAAGTGAACATAGACAAACAAATAAGTTTAATAAATATAAGTTAAATATGCATATAAAAATCTGAACAACAATACAAAAGATAAAACCTAACTCATAATTGAATAAAGTGAACCAACAAATAAACAAACTAGACATATAAATGAATAAAATTAACAAATACAAACGCGATGGCACGGGATTGTGCGTGAAGAGATGGTAGATAGTAATGTGGTGATGTCCATGGATGATGAACTTGATGAGCTTGTGAAAGAAGTGTTCAATGATTTCAACTGAGGGAAGACCTATGTGCATCCATTGACCAAGACAAGCGGGAGTGAAACTTCAACCTCAACACAAGAAGATGTACCTAAGGTCACTATTGAAGAGCCTACAGTTCAATGAGGTATATCTAAACTTGTCTTTGAATAGTGATAGTGAGGATGATAGTGAAAATGAAATTCTCTTGGATGATGACACAAACTCTCAAAATGATAGGTTGAATGATTATCTTGAAGAGTTTCCTAGTCAAAAAAGAAAAATTAGTCTTTTGACAACTAAGGTTAATGACCTTGAACTTTTGGTGAGTAAGTATAAGAATATGATTGATATTCTTGAAAAAAATTAAAAAATTACAAAAAATGTCAGGCTCTTTTGAGTGAGATGATGGGGGTTTACATGCATACATTTTAATCCGGTTTATGCCCTTAAATATATTTAAGTGCATGTATTTTTAACTTAATTTGCTAACTTTAGGTGTAAAGTGAGGTCTAGTCATAGCCCGATCCTTGTTTTGCAGGATCATCGCTCGATCGGCACGATGAATTGACAAAGGAGTGGAATTCCAGAGGCGTGGAACGGACGAGCCAAGAGGCAGGATGGACCACCCCAGACTATTGGAGAAGACCAAAACTAACAGAGAAGCCAAATCCACTTGGGACGGGTCGTTCCACATCTAAATCAGACCGTTCCAAGTTCTCCATCCCTTCCATAAATGAAAAAGATGTTTTTACCAAGTTTTCTCCATGCATTCTCTAAAAGATGGCAACTCCAAGCGTGTTTTCCACACTAAGTCTTCCATGCCTATATAAGCCTTGCTCTACCCCAAACCAAAGAGAAGGTAAAAAATTTAGGGTTATCCCATTTTTAAAACTCGAGACGAGAGACAGCTGCTGTCGAAGACGACTACTCTAGCCTTGGACCGACCCGTTCCAAATACAGACCATGTTGTTCCAGACAGGATAGAGCGAGGACTTAGAGAAGAAATGGTGCCAATGTATCGTATCTCTATTTTTTATTCTCTTGGGCTTGTTTATTCGATGAATCCTGCTTTTGTTGTATTATGATATTTATTGAGTAGGCTTGTTTTAGGGGCTATGGTTGAGAATCTTTTCACTTTGTAGCTTAGTCATGTAAGGATTGTTTAGTTTTTAATTAAAGTAGTTTATGTTTTATTTCTTGTGATTTAATTGCTTAATGTTATTGATGTATTTGGTACTTTTGAATTGATTATCCCATTAGATGAATGGCCATGTTTAATAGTTAGGATGTTTTATTTCTTGTGATTTAATTGCTTTAGAGTTTGATTGCACTTATCAGCGTGGGCCTCAAATTGAATGAAGATTTCATTTCATTTAACACTGCTTGATTTCATCCTATCGCCATTCGCCAAAAAGTTCGTTCATGCATATATATCATCACAACTTGTAAAAGCACGAAATCAAGAATGGTTACACTCTAAATTTAGAATTTAAACACTTGTTTGTGTCGCTCGATCGATTTGATTTATGGTTGAATATCAATCGCTAGACGAAACAACAATATGTTTTGGTCTTCTATCTCCTACGAAAAAAAAAGAAACATAATTACAATAGATTGAAAATATATCTTTATTGTCTAATATTATTTTGTTTCTTTATTTGCCCACATATTAGAGCATCTTTTGCTAGTAAGATAAAACATTAATTACGATTTCATCTGGAATGTCCGTACATATATCCTCATCCTCGAAGGCTTAGCACAAATAGGACTGCCAATGGATACGATACGGTATGGTAGAATGTATTTTCATACGCATATTCGTTAAAATTTTCTTTATCCATTAAAAATGATTTTATCCGTACTTTACTCGTACCCGTTAAGAGACTAATGAGAAGTGTAGGATAACGGTACATATTGGGTAATAATAATAATAATTTAATAAAAATATATATAATGTGCTAAATAAGTAACATCAAATAAATATATGGATAAAGTACAATATTTGAATAATACTGTAGATATAACAAAAATCATAAAATTTATTCTCATTTAATTGACATTCAAAAAATCTATATAACTAATTATAAATTATAATATAGTAGAGTGCAAATCAATTTTTCATCAAAATAAATAAATTTTGATGAAAATCGAAACTAATACCATATCTTACGAAATACATAAATAATATGATTATATATACATATATGTTTGTAAAATTTTACTCATTAAATAATGGGTACGAAATAGTCCTTACATGTATCCATACCCGATAAGTTAACGAATTTTTTATAAATTATAATATAGTAGAGTGCAAATTAATTTTTCATCAAAATAAATAAATTTTGATTAAAATCGAAACTAATACAATATCTTATGAAATACATAAATAATATGATTATATATACATATATGTTTGTAAAATTTTATTAGTTAAATAATGTGTACGAAATAGTCCTTATCCGTATCCCTACCCTATAAGTTAACGAATTTTTTTTATTCATACACATATCCATTAGTTTAACAAAAATAAAACTTTATTCATACCTGCTTTTATCGAATATGGTACGGATAAAATAATCGAATAAACGAGTTAATTTACGGCCCTAGGCTGAGAACTCGGCTTAGCCGGTTAGCCCCGAAGAATCTTCTTATCCTTTTCAGTCAAATCGCTCTATTTTTTTTTTTTTTTTTGAATTTCAGTCAAATCGCTCTATGCCTCTTAATTTACATATGACATTTGACATCACATGTATCGATCCGATTGTATCGGCGATGGAACACATATGATTTAATCATGACACATCCTTATTTTTATTTATTCTTTTTTTATGTGACAACAAGGTCATCTAGCTTTTAAGTCAACGACTCGACGAACCAACAGGAAAATATAACATAAAAAAAATAAAAAAATTGACAGACAGATTGAGAAAGACAAGAACCAATTTAATGTTTCTAGCCAGCTTTTTTTTTTTTTTTTTCGATAAGGCTTCTAGCCAGCTTAATGCAAGGCAGATTCAAATACACTTTACCTTTTTTTCATTACAGATATTTAATCGCAATGTAATTCACATCTTAATTCATCCCTTTTTAAATACTATCATTGATATGCGTGTTACTTAATTTCTGCTAAGCCATAAAATAAGAATTATAATTGCGCTATCGGATGCGAATAACACATTTAGAATATATTGCATTTATACATTTTAAGTTTTCTGCAATTGCAACCCCGTTTAAATCACTAAAACCAACAAATTTACCCTAAAGGTCATCATACACATGCATCTTAGTTTATTTGTACTGAATAAACGAGATAAAAGCAAATATTATACAAAAATAATCTACAAGAAGCAGTTACAAGACGTTATGCATTTATTCATTTTTTTTTATCAATTTAAGCCACTTTTTCATATTTCATATACTATAATGACCAAAACTGTCCACTATGAACTTGAATGTCAATTTATTTTCTCGATTTTTAAAAACTATATCAAATATTACCTATTTTGTTATTGTTGCAAAACCAAAAACCAACTCATTGTACTGACTTAGATTTTGTGAAACGGTAAAATCTAGTATTCAATTGAACCGTCCATGTGGAAATCGACACCCGACTGTACCAAAGAATTACCGTACGCTTGCGGTACATTTTAGGTAATTTTAGGATATTATTAGCTATACATCATGTATATTTTTCAATATTTAATACTAATAAAAATAAATAGAAATTAAACCATAACTTTCTAGGAGTGTATAAAGATGATATAGATTTTATGCCATGATATTATTTTAATATTTATATTTTAACCTTTGAAAGGTTAAACTTCAAAAAATAAAGACGCAACCGATATATATATATATATATATATATATATAGAGTTTTGCTATGGTGAGTTGCAACTCACCAAAGGGTCGGTGAGTTGCGACCAAAACTCCTAAATATAGTTCAAAACGACCGATCCAAACTGTCTAATATGATCTCCCTATTAAAATCTTCATGCAGACCAAATTTTACAATTTTTCGAAATTTTTAAGTATTTTTTTGAAATTTCAGAAAATCATTAATCTAATTAGTTCTGAACCGTTCAAAAACAGCAGTTTTTAAAAATCCGAAAAAAATACTTAAAAATCTCAAAAAAATATAAAATTTGGTCAGCATGGAGATTTAATAGGGAGATCATATTGGACGGTTTGGATCGGTCATTTTGAACTATATCTAACAGTTTTGATCGCAACTTACCGACCCTTTGATGAGTTGCAACTCACCATAGCAAAACTCTATATATATATAAGTATCCCAAACTTTTAATGCGTCATCTGACAATTGGATTTCAGCACCAAAAATAGAATATTCTCAGATACTGAACTAATATACGATTGGAATACAAATCAGGCAAAGATGGCAGTGATGGAATGACCATAACGTCCCCTACAGAAGAAGAGGCGCATCTTTGAAACAGCATATTCATACTAAAGGTTTTTTTTCCCCCCTCCTTGAGAAACATACTTAAGGCTATATTATTTTCCTCGGCACTTTCAAGTTCCAAACCTTTATATCTAGTATTTTCGAGAGTTTTATTGAAACAGAGAAGGACGAAGGAATGACACTGTTCTATTATGGCAACGTGCACATTCATAACTATTTTAATTTGACACATATTTGATTAAAAAAAAAGGTAAGATGAATAATTTTATTCTGAATTTGAAATAGGTTCTTTATTAAATTTAATGTGATTTTAAATCATTTCGTAATCAATAAGGAATCCATTAAATTGAGCCATCGTTGTTTCGAACTGCATGATTGATGGCTTATCAGTTTTCAAATTGCACCAAATTTGTATATAAAGTGCAAAAAAGATATTTGTAATTTTATTTGGTACTTTTACTAATATTGTGATGTGATCTATTGCCGCGGTAGTCACTTGAATTTCATTTCAATGTACACATCACTTCATTGATTATCTTCTTAACGATAACAATAATAGTATATATTGATGTTTTTTTTTTAAAAAAAAAGATCTTCATTGATATAGCACGAGAGACCATCTTTTTAAATTAATGATGGGGTTAAAAAAAAAAAAAAAAAAAAAAAAACTATCTATTGCAATTGCCAGTGTGATAGGAATGTCCATTCCTGTCATATGCATTCTCAAGGCATCAATAATCATTTATAATCATCATAATATGAAACAGCAGTTATTTTATTGTCCAAATTTAGTCACCTTGAATTGAACCAAGGAACATTGAATTTTACCGATTCAATTAGAACCAGATACATCATTGTGCTTGTTTTTTTTTTTTTTTTTTTTTTTTTTTAAAGAGACATATAGGTAGCGAGAATATGAAGATACTCAGACGAAGCGAAAATGCATTAAATTAACTAAATACTTGATTTAATAACATTCTCTATGAGCGCTCTAATATTTAAATATATTGCAAAGAGGAAAGGGGCCGGGAAGAAAAAAGAAACTTTCTCAAATTTGCATTACATCGTAAGACGAAAAAGTAATTTGAGTTCTCTAACTTCTGTGAAACAAGTTCAATTCTGATCCGTCCCGATAGAAAATAATATCCTTTATTAGCACAAAAAATAGCAAACCTTTTAATGGATCACTAATATATGCTACAAGAGTAATTTGGAAGTCTTTTTTTTTTTTTTGATATTAAGATGCACAACAGTAAGTACGAAACAAAATCATCAATATATTTACTATGAACACGAATATATAGGATAAATATCTATAATTTATTTTACTTGTCTTGAACTCCACGGAAGAAACTTCATGCTTGCAAGCAATAACCTCGATCCTTCCCAGCTAGTGTCAACACTTGCTGGAAAAAAAAGCAATAACCTCCTCGCTTTAAGCATATATAAATATCACTGATGCTAATGAATACATTCATGTAATATATTATGTGCAAAGATTTGTAACTAGCGAATGCGAGGATATGCAACCATTTAAAGCGATAAATGGCGGAGTAAGGTGAAGTGACCCGCTGCATAAATGTTGGACCTTCTGTGCAACAGGAGATCCCAAGCATGCCAAGATGTTAACTCTACATTTGAAGGGCATTTTAGTAAAACCGCAAATTTCAAATACATCATGATGCATTAACAAATGAAAAGTTGAAAACTCGCCCATTCTTTGTTGTGTCCAATTTTGCTGCCACTATCGGGGGAGCTACTAGCAGTTGAGCTCTACTGCTTGCTAATTTTCATTTTTTACCAAGTACCAACAACGACGTATATTCCATAAACAACTTATTACTTGATTTTTGACAAAATATTGTAAACAAGAATAATATGCGAAGTTATGAGCTAGAAATTAAAGTTTTGCTAAGTTATGTAAGTAATTACAGAGTCATGCAAAAGTATAAATAAATGGAAAGAAAATATTAAGTGAAAATTAAAATGATGTCAAGCACTGCATGACTAGGTAATGAAACGAATCTTTGAAGTATTTTAGCTAGATCCAAAAAAGACAACCTTAACAATAAAATATCTAATGATTGCTAGCTATATTTTTTAGTTTCATTGGTTAAGATAATTGCACTAAAGCCTTTTCATTCCGTACCGGCTATATATATGTGTATCATGATTTACTAGACCCGTTTTTGGTAATAACTTAATTTTATCTAAAGGCGATTTACTTTTTCTCTAATTAAAGTGCTTCTATATATCCACGCACAACTTAAAAAACTATATACTAAGAAAAGGAATTGACAATTAATGACTTGTATAATATTTGTATGAAAATTGATGAGAGCAGTGATGAATCCAATTGAAATTGAGCACTAATCTGTTGTTTGATAAGAAGGGCGAAATTGGAACGACCTCACCTCACCATTATAACTTATTAAGGTATAAAGGGTGGGTGGGTCATTTTGGAATTTGGAGAGATCCGCACACTGTCTGTCGGATATTCCGAATTTCCGAGAGAGAGAGAGGCAAAATAAAAAAAATTCAACAGACGCCACGCCAATACGCCAGGCAGAGATACAAAAAGAAAAAGAAAAAGAAAAAGAAAGAGGCTCCTCCCTCTTCTCCTCGTCTTCTCCTCGTCTTCTCCTCTAGCTCTCCTATATGCATGTCCTGATGCCCATTCCTGACAGTGACAGCTATGTCAAGTTGGCTTCCGAACCGGCGTCCCACTCGTTCCGGCTTAACGTTAATGTTAATGTTAATGTTAATGAGAGCGCGTTGATTTTGGAGGAGTTGCCCCAGGCCGTCATCGTCTCCGTGTCGCGACCCGATGCCAATCATGCCATTGCCACCGATATCTCCATCTCGCCAATGCTTCTCTCCTATACCATTCACCTCCGTTACAAACACTTCAACTGGTCTCTCACCAAGAGAGCCTCTCAACTTCTTTACTTGCATTTTGCACTCAAACGACGTGCTTTTTTCCACGAAATTCATCAAAAACAAGAGCAGGTAACTAGCCTTCGCTGCTTGAATGCTCCTATCACACAATTCTTTAAATCAAACCCAATTTTAGGTTTCAATTGACTCACTTGACATCAAAATCCACTATTCTGGCTAGTTAAGGTTAATGTGCCTCAATTCTGCCATAAATAAATCTTAATTAACCAATTTTGCCACTTTATTGGGTTAATTTCCTAATCATATAATCTGCAAAATTGATGCACTAATAGTTCTCCTGCCTTCTGAATTTGAAATCCCTCTACTAATTCCTAGCTAAAGCATTGTGTCTGTTCATGCTTTGCATTGTTAAAAGGTAAAAGAATGGATACAAAACTTAGGGCTAGTGGATCACCCACCTATACATGATGATGACGAGGGCGATGATGTGCCAGAATCATTCCACCATGATGAAAACTCCGTGAAGAATCGGTACAGTAAATTCTTTATCTGTTAACTATGCTGAATATTGGTACGGTGAACTCTGTTTTGCAATCTACAATTCTTTCAAATATTTGTAGGAATGTCCCGTCGAGGGCTGCTCTGTCAGTGATAAAGCCGGCATTGGGGAGGCAACAGTCGATATCCGACAGAGCTATGGTTGCTATGCAAGGCTATCTCAACCACTTTTTCAGCAATTTGGATATTGTCAATTCCCGTGAGGTTAACCTTTTTAAGCCCATATTAATTTTCTGAGCAACCAAATATAGGAATACTGAGACAATAATTGATATTTTGGACTATGTTCAAAGATATTTTTATGCCCATATTGTGTGCTGGTACTCAAACTGACTAGTTTTGCCCTGGGTTAGCATCAGCATTGTAGTTTTGAATAGTAATCAAATTTTTTTGCAAGGCGTTCTTTCAATTTTTTCATTATATTTTTCTGTACTAGTTTTGGCAATACAAAAAACAAAATATGTAAAACCAAATAATGAGTAGCACTGAGCAAAGGAAGGACATACAGGAGGAACTTCTTGATTTTTGTTTGTTAAAATGCCAGGTTTGCCAGTTCTTGGAGGTATCACGGCTCTCTTTTTCCTCAGAATATGGACCTAAGTTAAAGGAGGGTTATGTAAGTGTGAGACACTTGCCTAAAATCCGCACGGATAAAGATGCGAGTTTTTGCACGTGCAGCCTTTTCAGTTGTTGTTGCAACAGTAACTGGCAGAAGGTAAAATGATTTCTTAACCTCTATGCTTTCTAAGAAGGAATATAGCCTACATGCATTCAACAGAATTAAATATTATATTCTATTATTCCTCAGGCTAGAAAAGCTTATGTTTTGAGCATATCAAATGATAGATATATATATTTTTTAATTATAAAATTTAGGTCAATTTTGCCCCTTGTTTTGTGCTGTAGGTATGGGCTGTACTGAAGCCTGGATTTTTAGCCTTTTTACAAGACCCGTTTGATACAGAGCTTTTGGATATTGTTGTTTTTGACATGTTGCCGGCTTCTGATGGAAATGGTGAAACCAGGGTCCCACTAGCCAAAGAGACCAAGGAGCACAATCCTTTGCGCTTTGGGTTTCAGGTACAAATTTACACTTTCTACCTTTTCTATTATTCATTATTTTCCTGATAGCCTGTTGTTTATACTCAGTAGTCAGTAGATATTAGATCCTCAACTTCAAATTTTGATTATGCCGTTCTGCAAATTTTTGACACATTGCTTCTTACATGAAAATGACAGAGCAATGCGTTATTTCCTTACATTTATGGTAATACCTGGACATTGTACCACCTTAAAAACTGCAGCAAGATATCTGCGAAAGTGACATTGTGTTCTTAAGCATTTTCAAAACTTCCAATCAGTTGCACAGTTGGTAAAAGAGGACCTGCTGAGTGATCAGCATCTTTTATTTGAAAAGGTTTCTTGTGGGAGCCGCAGTATAAAGATGAGAGTGAGAAGCAGCAACAAGGTCAAGAACTGGGTTGGTGCGATTAACGATGCAGCTCTACGGCCGCCAGAGGGATGGTGCAATCCTCATCGGTATGGCTCCTTCGCACCACCTCGTGGCCTCCACAATGATGGGTCCCTCGTGCAGTGGTTCATTGATGGAGAGGCTGCCTTTGATGCAATAGCATCTTCCATTGAAGAAGCTAAATCAGAGGTTGCTTTTTGAACCCTTCAATCTAGGAGTTTTTTGTTTTTACTATAATTTGGCCTGAATTAGTGTGCATGTTCTTTGATTCTAAGGTGAGTGAAAATGAAACAATAAATATGGTTCTTTATAAAATAAAATTATAAAAATGTTACTCAGCCTCAAGCCAGGGTTATCAGATAGGGAAAAAAAAAGTAGGGTCAAATCTTTTTTGTAGGTTACGAAACTTGATATGAAGTCCATTTTGTTTTACTGAACCAATCATCTGTTTTTTAGCCACACTGAACTTCAACATTTCTACAAATTTGGTCACTCTGTCATCTTTTCTATCTAAAACCCTAATGGAAAATGACGTGGCTACTTTGTGGACTCTATCTTTCACTGTTGAACTGCTATGAAATAAGAATATTTAGATTTGCAAATTGGATATACCAATTTATTCTCCCATCTTTATTGCCCATCTTCTAGAAAGGTAAAGTAACTCTTTCCCTCTTTTTATAATCAAGATCTTTTAGTAATAGTACAGTAGGCGCTATAATTTGGTTTCAATAAACAGATGCTAACCAATCACCCAAAGAAATTGCATATATTATGTACCAGTATACTTTCCCTACTCTGTAAATGATGCCCATTTACAAGTTGCAAATGTATCCTAATTTTTCAAGGAGTTCAATTATCACACCAAACCTAACAATTAAGAACTCATTCATTTTCTCAAATGAAAATTTGCATTTGTCGTAATCTCATTGTTCGTATTTTTAATGCAACGGGTTACTTTTTTCTTCTTAGAAAATAAGTGACATTAAATTTCTACATTCCACATCAATTAAAATGCTGGGAGAACTTAGCTTCTGTATTTCCCATTTTATACATCTATGTTTAACTTGACAGTATAAGTCATTGTTGGCAGTCTAACAGTAAAAGATAGAGTCCACGTAGGCACCATGCCATCTTCCTTTAAGGCTTTGAATGAAAAAGATGGCGAAATGATGAAATTTGGAAAATATTTAAGTTCTGTGACTAAATCAGACAATAGGAAATTTGGTGACTAAAAAACGAAATACACTTAGATCAGTTTCCTTAAAAATAATATACCCAAGAAGGTACTTAGGCCCAGTATGTTATATTAACTTAATCAAAATGTAGATATTTATAACCGACTGGTGGTTGTGCCCTGAATTATATATGCGTCGACCCTTTGACTCGAATACAGCTTCCAGGCTTGATGCTCTTCTTGAAGCACGAGCAAAGCAAGGTGTGCAGGTTTGCTTCTGCTTCTTTTTTCATTTTCAGTTTTTCTTTTTTTTCCTACTAAGTTGTCTACTAGCCAGCTTTATGGGTCCATTGACAGATTTATGTTCTCCTATACAAAGAGGTCGCCTTGGCCTTGAAAATTAATAGCTTCTACAGCAAGAGACAGTTGCTGAACATACATGAAAATGTGAAAGTACTAAGATATCCAGATCATTTCTCAACTGGCATATATTACTGGTATGATCATTTATTCATCTTTCTAAGATCTTTTATATATAAAACTTTGCATACTGATCCCTATTTTGATTTGCTTGGAGGTCTCATCATGAGAAAATAGTAGTAGTCGACAACCAAGTGTGCTACATTGGTGGCCTCGATCTGTGCTTTGGCCGGTATGACAGCCCCAAGCACCAAGTAGGCGATTTTCCAGCTCTGATTTGGCCAGGAAAGGACTACTACAATCCCAGGTATAAGGTTTGATATATACCCATAATAATTTGAAAATTACTGTAAGAAGTTTCCATTTAAATGTATTGTAATTTCTAGGGAGTCTGAACCAAACTCATGGGAAAATACAATGCGAGATGAACTTGACCGGTCAAAGTATCCACGCATGCCGTGGCATGATGTACAGTGTGCCTTGTGGGGCCCACCTTGTCGTGATGTAGCTAGGCACTTTGTCCAGCGCTGGAATTTTGCAAAGGTATAATTCAATATTTTATTTCTTTTGCTTGAAGGGCTAATTTCTTTGGGTCATAGCCTAGGTTACCTGTTCTGCTCCCCAGTTTTCACGTATAGTCTCTACATGAGAGGTTTCATACACGATTTTGTATCAGTATTGGTGTTTGTACAGCAACAACATATTAGTAAGCTGACCAGTTTGGTGCAGGGATTGTTAATTTCTAGTTTGCAATAGAAGGAAAGTTAAAATCAGATTTCATTATTGTTTTTTGAAATATTTTCCTTACGTACAGTGATCTCAAAAGGCACCTATTTCCTATTACTGGAAAAAGGTTTTGCATCCCTTTAGCTACTACAAAATGTATCTGATCAGAAAATGATTCAAAACCATACAACCTTCAAACAAAACAGGACCTAAATACCTATTTGAGAGAAAATTTACACCAGCATCGGCAAGCATACAATCTGATAAGATCAAGTGTTTATTTGGCTCTATATTCAGCCATTACCCTCTCACACCTTGGCTAAGATTCAACTGTAACAGGCAACCTATCACAACCAAACCAAATCAACTCAGAATAGCCAGTCATTGCACAAAGTGACTGCACTTAAAGAGTACCAGCAGATAGTAATCAGAGAGAAAATCCTTTTCTTTTATCTCATTATTGCAAAATTTTTAAATTTCACATAGTTTTCTTCTATTGGTCAGAGAAACAAAGCACCAAACGAACAGGGAATCCCTCTACTAATGCCACAGTACCACATGGTCATCCCTCATTACTTGGGAAGATCCAACGAGTCGAAACCTGAATCTGACAATGAAGCCTCACCCCAAGAAAATGGCAGCACTCACCTAAACCACAAGGATTTAAAAAAAATAAATTCCTTTTCTTCAAGTGCCTCATGCCAAGACATCCCATTGCTCTTACCACGAGAGCCAGTGGGCCCAGAACCCGACAGTTCTGTCAAGAGCGCTGGGACCCACCAGAAGCCTCCACCTGTCCCGTCAACCCTTAAAAAAAAGAAAGCTGAGCAGCCAGCTCATGCTCTGGGTTTGCCAATGAAGTCCTTTGTGGCTGAGTTAGGTTCACCTGAGCTGGACAAAGAACTGGTATTTGACATAGGCCCACCATCAGAAAGCGAGGCAAGAGACGAGGAGGAGGATTGGTGGGAAGAACAAGAAAGGGATGACCAGGTGTCATCAGAAATTGAATTGGGCCAGGTGGGTCCCAGGACCACATGCCATTGTCAGGTACCTTCTTGTACTCTGTTGACAACTAGGGCAGAATGAAGTTAGTAATAAGAAAGTCTTTGTTAGGGAAGTTTTCTAGACTTAAGGTGAAATATTAAAATGTTTGGCTTAAATTTTATGCTGAACTGTTCAAATTTTTAGTTCTTTTTGTTGAGAATTTTCCTTTCTTAGGTTTTGAGGAGTGTGGGGCAATGGTCGGCTGGTACAAGTCAAACAGAAGAAAGCATTCACAATGCTTATATTTCACTGATTGAAAAATCTGATCACTTTATATACATTGAGGTTTGTAAGTTTCTCTTTTTTCTTTTTTATGAACATTATGTAAAGTTTCAGTATGCGGTGGAGAAATTATATAAATATTTTGCAGTAAATCCACAGAAAATATTCAATGTGGCCTCCTAACTGAGACTTATAATCCTATTCACTAGTATAATTTGTTAGGGATTTTTCATTTTTACTTTTGTACATATGTTCAACCTTTAAGAGTTGAACAATTTAGAATCAAAGGATCATTTTTTAAGTAAATATGCTCTTGATATACTACTGCCATTGTTTTACCAAGTTAATCTGTTCTCATTTCTTCCCTTTTTTAGAACCAGTTTTTCATATCGGGACTCTATGGAGATGAGACCATAAAAAACCGTGTACTAGAAGCTTTGTACAGGCGTATAATGAGGGCTTATAATGAAAGAAGGCGTTTCAGGGTCATCATAGTTATACCACTTCTACCTGGCTTTCAGGTATAAAATTCCTTAGAAATTTTATCTACCACCCTGACTTGTCACTTTGATATGAAAATATCTTCCATGAATTCGCTTGATACAAACATAACATGGGGTCTCATGCTGCCGCAAATATCTGATTAAACTCATACATCCATAAGAAGTTTATGTTCCATACATGTTGACCAAATTAGGTTTAGTTGTCTGTAGTGTATCAACCAAACGGGGAGCAGAGGGTACAGACTTTAATATATTTGAGGGTTAATTATTCTGGAAAGTATTAATACAGCTAATAGTTCATGCAGTTAGAATTCAAGGGCATAAATATATCTTGTTTACTTTCTTATTCCTGTTTGTAATATTTTCTACTGCTAACTTCTTTTCAAATGCAGGGAGGAATTGATGATGGTGGTGCAGCATCAGTGAGAGCAATAATGCACTGGCAATATAGAACTATTTGTAGAGGTTCAAATTCAATTTTGCAAAAGCTCTACCATAAGATGGGGGATAAAGCTGATGACTATATTTCCTTCTATGGCCTTAGAACCTATGGCTGGCTTAAAGAAGAAGGTCCACTTGTCACCAATCAAGTAAGTCTTGACTCTGATTTATTATTCCTTTTTTCATTTATTTTTATCATTAATTTTACTGTTCACTTCTGTATGTACAAAAGATAAATATAGTTTTCTTTCTTCATAAATTTTGGTTAAAAGGTGTGATCTATGTATACAGATATATGTACACAGCAAGTTGATGCTAGTGGATGATCGACTAGCGCTCATTGGTTCAGCTAATATTAATGATAGGAGCTTACTGGGATCTAGGGATTCTGAGGTAACTTTATAAACACAATAATTTTACAATTTAAACATCTTTTTTTCCTTCGCAATTAAATTATCAACATGTATGGACAGATTTTCTTTTATTGTTTTTCTTTCTGGTTTTTTGAAAGTTGTGAGTATGGCGGTATAATCTAATCTTTTCAGTGCTTTTACCACTGATTTTAGCATTTTTATGTTTTTCACTTTTATTTTGTGGTAGATTGGTGTGCTTATAGAAGACAAAGAGCTTATCGATTCGCAAATGGATGTGAAGCCATGGAAAGCCGGGAAATTCACCCTAAGTCTGCGTCTCTCTCTCTGGTCGGAGCATCTTGGTCTCCATGCTGGAGAGGTTTGTAGTAAAATTTGTCGAGCTTCTTTTCTGTTTATATATAGATAATTTTTTAATGCCCATTCCATCAGAATTCAACTTCTACCTTTTTTTCCATTACATACAATTTTTGCATGACCTCCATTAGATGTTTTATGTTATAATCACTAAATGACTTCTTTGTGTCACAGTCAAGCCAAATTATAGATCCAGTAGATGAGGCAACATACAAAAACATATGGATGGCCACTGCAAAGGTAAATTATTAATTTTTGAGATGTGCTCATTTTCCTTTGGGTTTTAGAAAGTTAATTTGCAGTTTATTTTATTGAAGGAAGATAAAACGTGAATTTTCATTAATAAGAATTTATAGTTTATTATAGCAATCATGCAATCTAAAAACCATTTCTTTTGAAATTCCAGAAAAATACTTCGATTTATCAGGATGTCTTCTCTTGTGTCCCAAATGATGTCATCCATTCGAGGTATGATTAACTTTAATTCCACTTAGTTTTGTTGTCTTGTACTTGACGGTGTATTAAAAGTCTGGAAAATGAAATGCAGATCAGCATTTCGGCAGGGCATAAACCAATTGAAAGAGAAAATTGGTCACAACACGATTGATTTAGGCATCACCCCAGAAATAACTGAACCGATGGAGAGATTGAAATCGATCAAGGGTCACCTTGTTTGCTTTCCCTTGGAGTTCATGTCTGAAGAGGACTTGCGACCATATTTTGCTGAAACCGAATTTTATGCAGCTCCTCATGTTTTTCATTAGATGGAGTGCAGAATATCACCCTCTTAGTCCTAGAATGTACATAATATTGTACAATCGACACATACTTAGGATAATGAATTACATTCAATTCGAATACACGAGTGAATACATAGGAAAAGTTGAATCAGCATAGTTCAATTGTGGGAATAATTTTGCCAAATAAGTCAATTCAATTCATTTGTTTGTTGTATATGTAATTCAAGGGAATCGAAATTAGTATCATTTGTGAACCGTATGTCATGATTTTTCTAACAGGTTAGGAATTTGTATTATTGTCCTTGTGATATTTAATAAGACTAAGAAAGAATACATGGAAAAGGCGGTTGTTTTAGTTCAAATAGATTATTAGACTGATGCACCAGCCTGATCTACTAAAAAGGACAATGTTAAAAAGACCCAACAATAAAGGGTAATTTAATTAGAAGCATCTTAGAAAGAGAATAAAAGAAAGAAGAATGTTGTGAAGAATTAAAAGATGAAAGAAGTGGCAGAAATGCGTTTGTAACATACATGTTGGCATGTTTGCGTGAGTGAATGAAAATGCATGCAATTAGTTACTGAATCTTGGGAAAACAAAGAATAATTACCTGATAGCCTGGCCTGGCCCGGAGGCAGGGAATAAGGCCCAAGTCAACTCTTTAATAATAGTAATAGTAATAGTAACGTATGGATGGAATAATAATTTAATAATTAAAGTAATAAAATAAGAAAAGTGGTTTGGCGCCATTGCAATTTTGGTGAGAATTACTCCCGCCACGGCGCCAGGCCGCTTCTTATTTATTGCCCCTTACTTTCTCTCCTCTCCTCTCCGGTCTCAGGTCTCTGCTCCCTTCCCTGAGGACTGAGGTGAGTATTTTTGCATAGTACTAGTATACTACTAATTGATTTTTTGTTGCTTCAAATGCCCAGTGGGGTCCACCTCTTTCTTTCTCCTATCTCTTCCCTCCCCATTTATATTTATTTTTATTAAACTTCAATTTTGAAGATTAATTCCCCTCAAATTTCAAATTGCCCAAATCAATAATATCAGTTCTCATTTAGATGGCTTCCTTGGGAATCAAGCCGGGTGTTCCCGTAATGTTGCGGGAATTGCAGCCTTCTTCTCCATTTTTCAAGCATGGTCAATCCCTTCGACTTATTGGAAAGTGAGTTAGTTCTTCAATTTACCATATGTTTGTCTGGTATGGTTGAATTCTTTCTTGTAGTATTATTATTACACCACGTTGGTAAGTGGTAACATACACACCTGGTGCTGTGACGTTGATGTACCAGTATTGGCATACTAAGGTAATGTAAAATATATAGTTGGTTATTCTTCTTTTTTTCAGGCTTGAAGCATATCAAGTTGAGAATGGAGTTGCTGAGATTAGTGATGGAGTTGTCACATTAAAAGTCAACACCCGCAATTTGACCGACCTCGTTTTCTGTGTTGGCTCTTTGTACCAGTTCATTGGCGAACTGGCTATCGGCCTTAATAGTAATGATGTATGTACCTTTTCTCAATTAGTCTTCAACTTAATTAAATACTTCTTTTTCTGTTATATAAGAAGTGTATATAGTTTTCGCTCTATTCTACAAATTAATTTTGTTTCTGTGGTATAGTAAAAAGTGTATATAGTTTTCGCTCTATTCTTTTGGATGATCGGCGCGTAGCTAGGGGTTTTAACCCAATTTTTCCATTTTTCACAAGATACTTGTAACACCTCGCTTGGATTTTTAAAATTAGTTTAATTTAGGAATGTAATCATGTTTGTAATTATTTTGTAGGTGCTGTTGCTAGCTCGTGTGGGTAGGATTGTAGATGGGTTGGATCTTAACCTGTATCAGCAATCTCTCCATCTCAGTAGGAACCTGATGGGTTGGATCTGAACCTGTGTCAGAAATCACTCCATCCCACTAGGAACCTTCAATGATTTAATCTCATCTTATTAGGTACAAGAAGTTCCTAAAATGTTGGAAACAAAAATAGGGTAATTGTAATAAAATGTTTTGATTGATTTCTAGTATGCAGAAGCTGAATGGTAGAAATTTTAATTCCCTATCAATTTTATTTTGTGTGATGGAACCTGAGATATCTCAAACCGAATGGCTTATGCTTGTCTGTGGTTTATTGTGTTTGACCGTGCTGTGGAACCTATGAAATCACAAAAATTTTTATCTGTTGAAAGCAAAAAGGGCTTGCTATTATCACTGGTTCCGCGGTAAAACTGATTTAACGAGCTTCAAACCTACTTTTATTGTACAATACATTGTAATGTGCCTGAACTTCTTGTGTACATGTTTCTGCTTTTTTATTTAGACGCCTATCTTTAAGTTCATACTGTCCAATTCTCCTGAGAGATATCTTAGTGTGTTGCCGTACAGAGTGATATTAACCGGTGCAACACGTGCACATAACATAACAACTTCTATTCAATTTCTTGGCTCAAATGTAGTGTAAGAGTTTGGACAAATATATCTAACTACAAAGTTAAATATATCTAACTACAAAGTTACATACATCGTTGTGCGGAAGTTTTGGATCGACGGTGACCTCTTTTATGTCGTGGACTGCAAGCCTTCGTCTTCTCACACACCAACAACCACGTGTTACAACGAGTTCTACCACAAATTCACGGTACAGATATTTAGACTCACACACAACTACGAGAACAACTTTGTTGTAAGTCAAATCATCCCTCTCGATTGCTTGATCTTGTATAGAATGCACAAGAACAAGATGGTGGAGTCTTTCCCTCTTTTTCATGTCTCTCTCTGTGTCTGGAACACTATGAAACAGTCCTTTCAACGTCTCTTTTATAAAGGGGCATTAGACAAGACAGATAAGACGATCTCTTATGAAAAGATGTCACTCTATCGGTTTTGTCAGCAGTTCACTTGAGATACAAGTGTAGGTGATTTTAGAATCCTAAATGCGAAATCTAACAAAAGATAATGGAATACCTTCAACCATTATTTATTCCTATGATGTGGATGAGTCGCTTCAAGTAGTAGAGTTCTGCTAACTAAGATCTCGACAAACACCAGTCCCTGCAAGCAAAAAGGGCATTACTAAACCGAAATGCCTTCCCGTGCCTTGATAGTATACTCAGGAAATTCGGTTTAGACCTTCTATCTCCTTCAATTTCTCTATTTTCCTTTCTCTCTCTCTCTCAATGAACAGAGTTATAGAGAATCACCTAAATACTGTTCTCCATTAGAACATGGTATATAAAGGGTCAGAAATCACACAGGAGGCACAATAGGACGGTGGAATCCAAAAGGCACTGAGATCACATATTCTGTCCATATGTACTGCGCTCGTCCAACCAGATTTGCCTAAATCCAAGCGGACTCATTTGATTTCAAGCGGATCCGCTTCAATTCAAGCAGATCCGTTTGAAATAGTTTCGAGAGCATATGGAAGAATTCACATTCTCCTACTTGATCTTAGCATCCACCATATTCAACAATAATCCTTCTCGTTTTTCTTATGTTGAATGATAGAGACAAAATATACGAATCATGGCAATAAGTCTTCTTATCGTTACTAATGCCGTGGCAATTAGTAAATACGAATATTACTTTCCATATATTACAAATGCACTTTGAAACTTTCAATTCAACCCTTTAAGTGATCATCTGTTATTTTCTTTATGAATAAACCCAACGTTTATTCTAGGTCAATTTCATAACAATGTGATTCTTTAACTTTTATGATTAATCAATTTATAAACAATAATTTATGTGCAATCAACAAGAATAACATCAAATATTGAAGAATTTTATTCAAACATCGTACAAGATGATACATTGCAATCACATTATGGTACCAAGATCCATATTTGCTACATGATCTACAAACTTTCTTTGTGGCATGCCTTTAGTGGATCAGCCAACATCGATTTTGTGTGAATATGCTCAATGACCACTTTATTATCTATTATCCGTTGTCTCAAAGCCAAATACTTTATGTCAATATGCTTAGTTTGACCTCCTATTTTGTTACTCTTGGCTATATAGACTACGGCCAAATTATCACACATAATATTTATGGGCTTAAAAATCAAATCCACGATTTTAAGCCCTATAATAAAATTCTTCAGCCATGTATCATGGAAATAAGCCTCACAACATGCAACAAGCTCTGTTTCGATAGTCGAGGTGGTTATAAGTGTTTGTTTGCTACTCTTCTATAAGATAGCACCATCGGCCAACATAACAATGTAGCCTTTTGTTGATTTGCGAGAATCAATATATCTGGCATAATATGCATCAAAATAGCCAAACACTTCCAGCTAATCGGATCGTCGGTACATAAGCCTGTAGTCTTTCGTTCCTTGAAGATATCTTAAAACTTTCTTTCTAATATTCCGGTGGTTTATTTCCGGATTACTTTAGAACCGACCCAGCATTCCAACAGCAAAGACTATATCAGGTCTTGTGAATACTTGAGCATACATTATGCTAACAACAAGTGACGCGTAATCTTTCTGCATTTTCTTGTCTTGTTGGGTTATAATACTTCGACATTGACTCAAGCTGAGTCTATCTCTCTTTTATATAAGCACGAGACTGGGTGAACAATTTTACATCCTGAATCTTTTTAAGACTTTATTGATATAAGATTGCTGAGATAAACCTAAAATTCTTTGATGTCTATCTCTATGGATTTTAATTCCTATAATATAGGAAGCTTCATCCATATTCTTCATATCAAAATTCTTAGAAAGAAATTGTTTCACTTCTCGTAGAAAACCTTTATTGTTAGTTGCTAACATGATGTCATCAACATACTGTACCAAGAAACAAATCTGATTCCCACTGATCTTCTGGTATATACATTGATCCGTGTTACTTTCTTCGAAACCAAATGAAGAAATTACTTCTTGGAGCTTTAAGTAATATTGTAATGAGGCTTGTTTCAAACCATATATATATTGAATTCTTCAACCTACAAACTAACTCTTCTTGTCTTTTAGAGGAAAAATCTATAGGTTGTTTCATGTATATCTGTTCTTCTAAATCACCATTTAGAAACGCAGTTTTCATATCCATTTGATGTAGCTCGAAATCAAAATGAGCTACCAATGCTAATATTATTCGAAGAGATTCTTTCCTTGATACAAGAAAAAAAGTATTCGTATAATCGATCCCTTTCTTTTGAGTTATCCCTTTGGCTATATAACTCTGGCTTTGTACCTCTCAATGTTACCTCAAGAGTCCTTTTTGGTCTTGCAATTCCGGACATACACTCTTCGCCTCTTCGCCTTTGGCTATAACTCTGGCTTGTACCCCGTCACTCACACCGCTAACCCTCCTCTGCACGCCTCTTCTGCCATTTCTTCGCCTCCTCCTAGCTCTTCCAACCATACCTCACCTTTTCCCGATGCTCCGTCTCCTCTTCTTCGCTTGTCTATGTCGCCTCGTGATCTTCTCTTCGTCGCCTCCAAATGGAAAACGAAGATGAGGTGGATCATGTTTCACAATCCATGGTCCACCGCCTCCTAACCCTCTCTCTTTTGCGAACATTCATCTCCATGGGAGCAAAGAGGAAATCTGTAAATTGAGGTGAATTTGTTATAGACATCTTTCCAATCATAGCTTTAATTATTTGATACAAATATTAATCAATTATTATTTGATACAAACATTAATCAAGGGGGTGACCATATTTGTGACAAATGTCAGTTGGCAGAGGAGGAAGAGACGGAGTGACGGCAGGAGGGGGTGCGTAGGAAAAGACATGTGCACACATTTTTACTGCTAATCGGCCTAATGATTCAGGTTAAGAATTGAGCATATTTATTCTTTGTTGCTATATTTAACTTTGATTTAATTACAGGAAAGCCAGTGTACATGTGTAGAATGAGGGGATTAGATATATGGAGCTTTATATGTTGTGTAGTAAGAAAATGAGTGCATGCCACTCTAAAAGATGCATGCATGCTTACAACAGTAAGTAGTTCTGATGTAAGATCCTGAACTAAATTAGTACTAAATATTTATTATGTATCTCTGAAAATTGAGTACAAAATTCCACACAATTGCTTCGAGAGTAGACGTTTTCAATAATTTCAAGAGCTAGATGTGCTATACTAATCAAAGCCCTTTAGGCAAAAAAAAAAAATTTCGGTGAATTCAATATTAGTTGCATACATGTATAAATCTAAAAATCTATAAAATAGAACAGGAAATTTAACTTGGTTAATAATTAGGTGTATTTAGTTTTGTGATGATACAAACTGTATGATGGAATGGCAAGTAATTGCAACAATTTATTGTTATGACTTTTATTAGAATTTTATTAACTAATTTGGCTTGCCTGTCTCCTTAATTTGCTTTTCAAGGATACAATTGTACGATCCTATAGAGTAGATACTGTTCAAGTAAGGTCGTTAATCTTTATTCTTTTAAACCCAGGTTTGTGGTAAAACTAGGATTCTTCAATTTAGATATAGATAATTATCTGCATGTAGGCATTTTTATGTGTACCCTTAGAAAGATTGTTATCTATACGCTGCGAAATAAGAAATATGTTGTCCTTATACAAAGCCTGTGAGATTTTTTGTTTTATAGAATTCTGCAGCAGCTCATCCTTACTTTCTGCATTCATCTCTACTTACTATAGTAATAGAAGAGCATATTTGTATGAACTTCCAATAAATCAGGAGGGTAGGATGGCAAGTGTTGTTTCCCAAATTTATAAGGATATTTATAAAATTATATAGAACTTTAGAAGAGAATGTGAAGTACTTGACTAAATGAGTATATATTTTTGTCTGGTAGAGAATCCTGAATACAGAGGCAATCATGTTTTCTATTTGGCCAATCATTAGGAGGCGCAGTTGCATTGAAAGTGCATTTCAAGTAACCTGAGAGGTGGGATGGCGCAACCTTAGTTGCCCCTATGTGCAAGGTATGTCTTCCTTAATTGTTCTTTATGTTTTTTTTTTTTTTTCTTGATGCTAAAGGGGCTGATCGGAATAATTTTTGGTACTTCTGTGAATTTGTTGAAACTGTTTTTAGTTCTTTGACATTCCCTGCTCTAAAGGATTGAATTTTTTTTAGATTTAGATAGCAGATGGTGTGGTCCCTCCTTGGGCACTCCAACAAATTTTAATTTTGGTGGCAAAATTCCTTCCTAGAGAGAAATTGGTACACCTCAGAAAGATCTGGCTGACTTAGCTTTGAAAGAGACCAATAAGAGAGATCAGGTTTGACTTCAAATACTATTACCTTCCACTGTACTCAAATTGACAATCTTACCCCTGGTGCTCAAAGGATTGGAACATCTTTTTTGGAATGCTAAATTTTGGAAGCATACTTAACCAGAAACGTTTTTGTTTTGTTAAGTGTAGTGTGCATGGGAGTTACTGCGTACTAAAGAGATTGAGCGCCGGCTAGAAGAGGGAATATGCCTATACCAGTTCCAATTGTTCTGGTACTAAAATGTCTTGAACATAATAAATAACTATTATATATGAGAACAAATGGCTTAGGAATAATGAACGCTGGAATGAAAATTATTGAAGAATAATAATGCATAAGGAAATTATAAGAACAATATCGGTAGCTGTTTATGTTGCTTGAAAAATCAAATTGCACTGGAATGGAAGCAATTCCAAATAATATTTATTTTCTTGCCTCTCATGTAATTTTATTCCTTATAGGAAAGACCCAAAGATTAATGAGAAGAAAGCAACAAGATTGAAGGCCCTAACTTTTCCTCCGAATCAATGTATGATTAAGATAAATAAAAATCAAGCTAAGAATTTGCAATGCATCGCATGGATTGTTTTGCATTTTTTCCATTTTGTATGCTTTGTACTTTAATAAAGATTTAACAGTGTTGTTTGGGGCCTATAATTACTCTTGACATTATTTTATAGCGGGCTTCTTAGAAATGAAATATGAAAAAATTGCAAAGCCGTGGCGAAGCCGTGTCGCCGGGGGCTAAGCATTGCATTATTAGCACTTTATATGCGTAATTACCTTGTACAATTCAATCTTTCTGAATAAATGACACATGAAATAAATTATAGACAGTTTTAAGTGTTTAAATGTAGATTATTGTGATGAAGTGACTTAGAATGAATCCAGAAATTATTGAAATGCTCAAATGATACTCAGAATTGCATTATTTGCACTTTATATGCGTAATTACCTTGTACAATCCAATCTTTTTGAATAAATGACACATGAAACATATTCTAGACAGTTTTAATTGTTTAAATGTACTTTTATTGTGATGAAGTGACATATAATGAATCCAGAAACGATGGCGAATGCTCAAATAATACTCAAAATTGCATTATTTGCATTTTATAAGCGTAATTACCTTGTAAAATCCAATTTTTCAGAATAAATGACACATGAAACATATTCTAGACACTTTTAAGTTTTTAAATGTAGATTATTGTGATGCAGTGACTTAGAATGAATCCAGAAACGATTGAAATGCTTAAATGATACTCAGAATTACATTATTTGCACTTTATATGCGTAATTACCTTATACAATCCAATCTTTCTAAATAAATGACAAATGAAACATATTCTAGACAGTTTTAAGTGTTTAAATGTAGATTATTGTGATGGAGTGACTTAGAATGAATCCAGAATCGATTGAAATGCTCAAATGATAAACACAATTGCTTTATTTCCAATTTATATGCGTAATTATCTTGTACAATCCAATCTTTCTGAATAAATGACACATGAAACATATTATAGATAGTTTTAAGTGTTTAAATGTAGATTATTGTGATGAAGTGACTTAGAATGAATCCAGAAATTATTGAAATGATCAAATGATACTCAGAATTGCATTATTTGCAATTTATATGCGTAATTACCTTGTACAATCCAATCTTTTTGAAGAAATCACACATGAAACATATTCTAGACAGTTTTAAGTGCATAAATGTAGATTATTGTGGTGAAGTGACATAGAATGAATCCAGAAACGATTTAAATGCTCAAATGAAACTCGGAATTGCATAATTTGCATTTTATAAGCGTAATAACCATGTACAATCCAATCTTTTTAAATGAATGACACTTGAAATATATTCTAGACAGTTTTTAGTGTTTGAATGTAGATAATTGTGATGAAATGAGTTAGAATGAATTTAGAAACGATTGAAATGCTCAAATGGTACTCAGAATTGCATTATTTGAACTTTATATGCGTAATTACCTTGTACAATCCAATCTTTCTGAATAAATGACACATGAAACATATTACAGACACTTTTAAGTGTTTAAATGTATATTATTGTGATAAAATGACATAGAATGAATCCAGAAACAATTGAAGTGATCAAATGGTACTCAGAATTGCATTATTTGCACTTTATATGCGTAATTACCTTGTACAATCCAATCTTTCTGAATAAATGACACATGAAACATATTTTAGACAGTTTTAAGTGTTTAAATGTAGATTATTGTGCTCAAATGACTTAGAATGAATCCAGAAATGATTGAAATGCTCAAATGGTACTCAGAATTGCATTATTTGAGCTATATATGCGTAATTACCTTGTACAATCCAATCTTTTTGAATAAATGACACATGAAACATATTCTGGATAGTTTTTAGTGTTTAAATTTAGATTATTGTGATGAAGTGACTTAGAATGAATCCAAAAACGATTCAAATGCACAAATGGTACTCTGAATTGCATTATTTGCACTTTATGTGTGTAATTACCTTGTACAATCCAATCTTTCTGAATAAATTACACATGAAACATATTCTGGACAGTTTTATTTGTTTAAATGTAGATTATTGTGATAGAGTGACTTAGAATGAATCCAGAAACGGTTGAAATGCTGAAATGATACTCAAAATTACATTATTTGCACTTTATATGCGTAATTACCTTGTACAATCCAAAATTTTTAAATAAATGACAAATGAAAGATATGCTAGATAGTTTTAAGTGTTTAAATGTAGATTATTGTGATGGACTGACTTAGAATGAATCCAGAAACGATCGAAATGCTCAAATGATACTAAGAATTGCATTATTTGCGTAATTACCTTGTACAATCCAACATTATTGAATAAATGACACATGAAACATATTATAGACAGTTTTAATTGTTTAAATGTAGATTATTGTGATGAAATGACTTAGAATGAATCCAGAAACGATTGAAATTCTCAAATTATACTCAGAATTGCATTATTTGCAGTTTATAAGCGTAATTACCGTGTTCAATCAAATCTTTTTGAATAAATGACACTTGAAATATATTCTAGACAGTTTGTAGTGTTTACATGAAGATTATTGTGATGAAATGACTTAGAATGAATCCAGAAACGATTGAAATGCTCAAATGATACTTAGAATTGTATTATTTGAACTTTATATGCGTAATTACCGTGTACAATCCAACCTTTCTGAATAAATGACACAAGAAACATATTCTAGACAGTTTTAAGTCTTTAAATGTAGATTATTGTGATGGTGTGACTTAGAATAAATCCAGAAATGATTGAAATGCTAAAATGATACTCAGAATTGTATTTTTTGCAATTTATATGCGTAATTACCTTCTATAATCCTATCTTTCTGAAAAAATGACACATGAAACATATTCCAGACAGCTTTAAGTGTTAAAATTTAGATTATTGTGATCAAATGACTTAGAATGAATCCAGAAATGATTGAAATGCTCAAATGGAACTCCGAAATGCATTATTTACGCTTGATATGCGTAATTACCTTGTACAATCCCATCTTTTTGAATAAATGACACATGAAAAATATTCGAGACAGTTTTTAGTGTTTAATTGTAGATTATTGTGAAGAAGTAACTTAGAATAAATCCAGAAACGATTGAAATGCTCAAATGGTACTCTGAATTGCATTATTTGCACTTTATGTGCGTAATTACCTTGTACAAACCAATCTTTCTGAATAAATGACACATGAAGCATATTCTAGACAGTTTGAAGTGTTTAAATGTTGATTATTGTGATCAGATGACTTAGAATGAATCCAGAAACGATTTAAATACTCAAATGATACTCAGAATTGCATTATTTGCAGTTTATTTGCGTAATTACCTTGTACAATCCAATCTTTTTGAATAAATGACACATGAATCATATTCTAGAAAGTTTTAAGTGTTTAAATGTAGATTATTGTGAGGAAATGACTTAGAATGAATCTAGAAACTATTGAAATGCTCAAATTATACTCAGAATTGTATTATTTACACTTTATATGCGTAATTACTATGTACAATCAAATCTTTCTGAATAAATATCACTTGAAACATATTCTAGACAGTTTTAAGTATTTAAATGTAAATTATTGTGATGAAGTGACTTAGAATGAATCAAGAAACGATTGAAATGATCAAATGGTACTCAGAATTGCATTATTTGCGCTTTATATGCATAATTACCTTGTATAATCCAATCTTTTTGAATAAATGACACATGAAACATATTCTAGATAGTTCTAAGTGTTTACATGTAGATTATTGTCATGAAATGACTTAGTATGAATCAAGAAATGATTGAAATGCTCAAATGGTACTCAGATTTGCATTATTTGCACTTTATATGCATAATTACCTTGTACAATCCAATCTTTTTGAATAAATGACAAATGAAACATATTCTAGACAGTTTTAAGTATTTACATGTAGATTATTGTGATGAAATGACTGAGAATGAATCCAGAAACAATTGAAATGCTCAAATGCTACTCAGAATTGCATTATTTGCAATTTATATGCGTGATTACCTTGTACAATCCAATATTTCTGAATAAATGACACATGAAACATATTCTAGACAGTTTTTAGTGTTTAAATGTAGATTATTTTAATATAGTGACATAGAATGAATCCAGAAACGATTTAAATGCTCACATGATACTGAGAATTGCATTATTTGCACTTTGTATGCATAATTACCTTGTACAATCCAATCTTTCTGAATAAATGACACATGAAACATATTCTAGACAGTTTTAATTGTTTAAATGTAGATTATTGTGTTGGAGTGACTTATAATGCATCCAGAAACGAGTGAAATGCTCCAATGATACTCAGAATTGCATTATTTGCATTTTATATTCGTAATTACCTTGTACAATCCAATCTTTCTGAATAAATGACATACGAAACGTATTCTAGACAGTTTTATGTGTTTAAATATTGATTATTGTGATGAAGTGACTTAGAATGAATCCAGAAATGATTGAAATGCTGAAATGATACTCAGAAATGCATTATTTGCGCTTTATTTGCGTAATTAGCTTGTTCAATCCAATCTTTTTGAATAAATGACGCATGAAACATATTCTAGACAGTTTTGAGTGTTTAAATGTAGATTATTGTGCTGGAGTGACTTAGAATGAATCCAGAAACGATCGAAATGCTCAAATGATACTCAGAATTGCATTATTTTCAATTTATATGCATAATTACCTTGTACAATCCAATCTTTCTGAATAAATAACAAATGAAACATATGCGAGACAGTTTTAAGTGTTTAAATGTAGATTATTGTGACGGAGTAACTTAGAATGAATCCAGAATCGATTGAAATGCTCAAATGATAGTCACAATTGCATTATTTGCAATTTATATGCGTAATTATCATGTACAATCCAATCTTTCTGAATAAATAACACATGAAACATATTCGAGACAGTTTTAATTGTTTAAATGTTGATTATTGTGATGGAGTGACTTAGAATGAATCCAGAAACGTTTGAAATGCTCAAATGATAGTCACAATTGCATTATTTGCACTTTATATGCGTAATTACCTTGCACAATCCAATCTTTTTAAATTAATGAAACATGAAACATATTCTAGACAGTTTTAAGTATTTAAATGTACATTATTGTGATGAAGTGACTTAGAATGAATCCAGAAACGTTTTAAATGCTCAAATAATACTCAGAATTGCATTATTTGCAGTTTATTTGGGTAATTACCTTGTACAATCCAATCTTTTTGAATAAATGACACATGAATCATATTCTAGAAAGTTTTAAGTTTTCAAATTTAGATTATTGTGAGAAAATGACTTAGAATGAATCCAGAAACTAATGAAATGCTCAAATGATACTCAGAATTGCATTATTAGTACTTTATATGCGTAATTACCATGTACAATCCAACCGATCAGAATAAATGTCACTTGAAACATATGTTATACAGTTTTAAGTGTTTAAATGAAGATTATTGTGATGAAGTGACTAAGAATGAATCCATAAATGATTGAAATGCTCAAATTATACTCAGAATTGCATTATTTGCACTTTATATGCGTAATTAACTTGTACAATCCAATCTTTATGAATAAATGACATATGAAACACTTTCTAAACAGTTTTAAGTGTTTATAAGTGGATTATTGTGATGAAATGACTTAGAATGAATCCAGAAACGATTGAAATGCTCAAATGGTAGTCAGAATTGCATTATTTGCGCTTTATATGCGTAATTACCTTGGAGAATCCAATATTTTTGAATAAATGATATACAAAACATATTCTAGATAGTTTTAAGTGTTTAAATATAGTTTATTGTGATGAAGTGACTTAGAATGAATCCAGAAACGGTTGCAAATTCTCAAATGATACTCAGAATTGCATTATTTGTACTTTATATGCGTAATTACATTGTACAATCCAATCTTTCAGTATAATTAACACAGGAAATATTATCTTGACAGTTTTATGTGTTTAAATGTAGATTATTGTGATGAAATGACTTAGAATGAATCCAGAAACGATTGAAATTCTCGAATGATAATCAGAATTGCATTATTTGCACTTTATATGCGTAATTACCTTGTACAATCCAATCTTACTGAATAAATGACACTTGAAACATATTCAAGATAGTTTTAAGTGTTTAAATGTAGATTATTGTGAGAAAAATGACTTAAAATGAATCCAGAAACGATTGAAATGCTCAAATGGTACTCAGAATTTCATTATTTGCAATTTCTTTGCGTAATTACCTTGTACAATCCATTCTTTCAGAATAAATGACACCTGAAACATATTTTAGACAGTTTTAAGTGTTTAAATGTAGATTATTGTGATGAAATGACTTAGAATGAATCCAGAAACGATTGAAATGCTCAAATGGTACTCAGAATTGCATTATTTGTGCTTTATACGCGTAATTACCTTGTACAATCCAATCTTTTTGAATAAATGATAAATGAAACTTATTCTAGACAGTTTTAAGTGTTTACATGTAGATTATTGTAATGTAATGACTGAGAATGGATTCAGAAACAATTGAAATGCTCAAATGATAAGAAGAATTGCATCATTTGCCCTTTATATGCGTAATTACCTTGTACAATCCAATTTTTTTGAATAGATGACGAATGAAATATATTCTAGATAGTTTTAAGTGTTTAAATGTAGATTATTGTGGTGAAGTGACTTAGAATGAATCCAGAAACGATTTAAATGCTCAAATGATACTCAGAATTACATTATTTGGAGTTTATATGCGTAATTACCCTTTACAATAGAATATTTTTGAATAAATGACACATGAAATATATTCTAGACAGTTTTTAGTGTTTAAATGTAGATTATTGTGATGGAGTGACTTAGCATGAATCCAGGAACGATTGAAATGCTCAAATGATACTCAGAATTTCTTTATTTGCAATTTATATGCGTAATTTCCTTATACAATCCAATATTTCTGAATAAATGACACATGAAACATATTCTAGACAGTTTTAAGTGTTTAAATGTAGATTATTATGATAAAATGACTTAGAATGAATCCATAAACGATTGAAATGTTCAAATGGTACTCAGCATTGCATTATTTGCGCTTTATATGCGTAATTACCTTGTACAATCCAATCTTTTTGAATAAATGACACATGAAACATATTCTAGACAGTTTTTAGTATTTAAATGTAGATTATTGTGATAAAGTGAGTTAGAATGAATCCAGAAACGATTGAAATGCTCCAATGGTACTCAGAATTGCATTATTTGCATTTTATATGCGTAATTACCTTGAACAATCCAATCTTTCTGATTAAATGACATATGAAACATATTCTAGACAGTTTTGAGTGTTTAAATGTAGATTATTGTGATGGAGTGACTTAGAATGAATCTAGAAACAACTGAAATGCTCAAATGATACTCAGAATTGCATTATTTGCACTTTATATGCGTAATTACCTTGGACAATCTAAACTTTTTGAATAAATGACAAATGAAACAAATTCTAAATAGTTTTAAGTGTTTTAATGTTGATTAATGTGATGGGGTGACTTAGAATGAATCCAGAATTGATTGAATTGCTTAAATGATACTCGGAATTGCTTTATTTGCACTTTATATGTGTAATTACCTTGTACAATCCAATTTTTTTAAATAAATGAAACATGAAACTTATTCTAGACAGTTTTAAGTGTTTAATTGTACATTATTGTGATGAAATGACTTAGAATGAATCCAGAAACGATTTAAATGCTAAAATGATACTCAGAATTGCATTATTTGCAGTTTATGTGCGTAATTACCTTGTACAATGCAATCATTTTGAATAAATGACACATGAATCATATTCTAGAAAGTTTTAAGTGTTTAAATGTAGATTATTGTGAGGAAATGACTTAGAATGAATTCAGAAACGATTGAAATGCTCAAATGATACTCAAAATTGCGTTATTTGCACTTTATATGCGTAATTACCATGTACAATCCAATCTTTCTGAATAAATGACACATGAAACATATTCTAGACAGTTTTAAATTTTTAAATGTAGATAATTGTAATGAAGTGTCTTAGAATTAATCCATAAACGATTAAAATGCTCAAATGATACTCAGAATTGCATTATTTGCAATTTATATGCGTGATTACCTTGTACAATCCAATCTTTCTGAATAAATGACACATGAAACATATTCTAGACAGTTTTAAGTGGGTCTCTCAAAAATAATATTTACTTGATATTTGTAATTAAAAAAAAAAGCCACAAGAAGTTTGGGACTCATTTCAAAAATATTGGATTGTATAAGGAAATTAACATAGGGACCTAGGTAGCATTTGTTCCTGGCTACTCGTCTTCTTCTCTCTTACCCAATGAATCTTATCAAGACAAAACTTAGAATAGAATGAAATATTTGGATGAAAAATTATTTGTAGCATGTATATACTAGCGCGAATCTCGCACATTACATGATTCGTCTATATAATATTTTGTGAACTTTAGAACATTATAAATAAAAGGCACCATAAAAGATCAAAAATACAACTCGGATATTATATAAAAACTACCACTAAAAATAAGAAAAATGAGTGTTCAACGAGATTTCTAAAGAACTTATTATGCAAAATTATGAAAAAAATGAAAATTAATAGGAAATTGTTGTACTTTTTTGTTGTCTTGACTTTTGAACTATTATCATGTATATTAAATATATAATTTAAGATTTTCTATTGTTATTATAATATATATTTGATTTCTCATGACTTTTTTATCTAACATTATTTTAGAGTTGTTTATTTAAGAATCCCCATGCTGACACGAAATCCTAACTTCGCCACTGCGTGTTGCCCACCTATATTAATTAAGTCGCGATATTTTTTCTATTTTTTACCGCTATTTTGTATAATCAAAATTAGTTTTTTATTTTTATATTTTTATAATTAACAATAATTTTTTTGTATTTTCTATAATTAAAATAGTTTTTTTTTCTTTTTTTGGTTAAATATATTAAAATTGATCGATGTTCGATCATATATACCTAGCAAATTTCTCTTAATTTGCTGATAGATTGAGGTATTTAGGATAATTTGTCTCATGTTTTCATATTATATTATATTTTTTTCACTAATCTGTCTCTTTTAAGTTTTTTTTTTTTTTTTTTTTTTTTTTTTTGCACAAGGACTGAAATCAATTAATTAAATTGAGCTCTGAAATGAGTCAGGAAGCAAATGAAGAAGAGTACATTGAAATAGCAAAGATTGAATAGCAAGTTGGGAAATACAGAATCTGGCATGGCATTGGTTGCATGGAAAATGGGGTATGCGTGATGAAAATTAGTTTATATAAAACATAACTTTTTTTTTCCCTTTTGTTGCTTTGGTTTTAACGTGCATACTCTCTGGAGGTAGGATTTACTAAGGTGTTAAATATTTTTCCATTAAGACGCGGCGAAGCCACATTTCCCCACCTATAGTTATTAATATTATCTCAAAATCATCAAACGCTGATAAATTCTGTCAAAGTAATTTTATGGGTTTGATATTTTTAATATATCATACAATCTCAGAAAATTACAAAATTCAATGTTTCATCAAACTTAAACATAAATTTTTCATACGAAAAGCAAGAAATCCACGAAAATTTTCATAAATAGGATTTCCTTCAAAATAGCCTACAATATATATTTTTACAAATTCAATGTTGTAACATGCTCATAAATATGAATTTTACATATTGTCTAAGGTTCAAAATTTCATAAATCAAATAATATTCTAAATTTTAAAAATTTTATTTAAATATTCTGGTGGTCTAAATTGAAAAAAAAATTATACTAATAGATGTTTAATACTTTTCCTAGAATGCCCATAAAATTTCATGGCAAAATGACATTTAAATGGTCCTCAAACAACTAAAATGAAAATGGTAGCTCTGTTTAAAAAAATGTAAACAAAAGAAGCTGCCCATTTATTTCGTTCAATTTGAAGAAAAAAAATCGAAAATACATCAGAACATCAGTTCATGGCTTCATTCGCGTGAACCAGGGAAAAAAAAAAAGTAAGAAAAGCTTCTTTGTGTATCCGTACGAATTGGTTCCTATTTTCGTAGAATCTCTACTTGCATTCCTACATCAGTATATTAATTGCATCTAATTTCTATATAAAAAAATTCGGTGAAATTGTTAGCTTATTAAAGATATATAAGAGGTACATATGATAACAGCACAACAATCGCCACTCTAAGATACTATATTTTTTTATCAATAAAATTCTGTTGTCAGTGTGGTGATTGCCACCTAGCCCTAAAAAATAAAAAATAAAAACTTTTTTCTTTCTTTTCATGTGAGAAAATGTTGTAAATTGTAATGCAACGCCAACAAACTTTTTTTTTTTTTTTTTTGCACAAAAAAAATCAGCAATCCCATCTCCTTGTGTTAGATTTATGTGGGGATTCCACCTTGACCTAAATTATAAAATTGTGAGTTTAGTTAGTTATACACGTTGAGATATGTTATATCACAACTAGGCTGTCAATACCATATTACCATGCCGTTTCGCATGTTTCCGTCCGAAACAGAACAGAAACAGAGGAGGAAAATGGTTTCGTTTTAAAAACTGAATGAAAATGAAACAACGTTTCAGCGGACGGAACACCCAAATGAAAAAATTTATATAAAGGAAAATGAACGCAGAACGTTAATTCCGTTCCGTTTCATTAAAACGGAACAGAAACGAAACATGATTTCTGTTTCGTTCACTGGAACAGAACGAAAACGAAACTCATATGTTCCGTTCCGTTTCTACGTTTGACACCCCTAATCACAACCTTTCATTTTCATCTTTTAGCCGACCATGTGCACTGATTACTAATCAATTCATCGCTTTATGTACACATGTACTTGGCGCGTGCACCGTCGGGCAGTGCTTCGGGCAACAATATTTAACTTTGAGCAACATTATTTTTTTCAAATGACCGAATTACCCCTCCCTATTTCCTGGTCCCTGCGTAATTGAAAATTGTATTTTATTGACCATGAACTGTTCGTGCACGAAGTCATAGATTTGAAAAGAAGAAAGTAAAATTGAATTGCAAAATATCAATCTACCATTCGAAATTAGAAAGGAAACAAAAAGATTAATCTCTAGCCTAAAGGAATTGATGCAGAATCTATTTCGCTTGTATATAAAGGAGATCTGAGAGAGAAGATGGAGATGATAGATCGTTGAGAGAGGGGATAGGATGGTGGGAGACCAGAGCGAGGGAGAGGAGGGATTGAAAGTTAGGGGCGAGATTAAATTGTTCAGAAAAAGGGCAAATTAGTCATTTCTCATAAAATTATGTTGCTCGAAGAAGAAAGCCCGTTGCGCAAAGCACTTCCCGTGCACCGTCCCTTTTCTTTCTTTCTGAAAAAAGTTCAAATCATCCCCATGTGGAATTATGGATCGGGTATCAAAAAAGTTACAAAAATAATAAATAATAAATTAATAAAATTAAGTGTTGTCCCTAATTAACGGCTTAGAGGGGATAAATAGACACAATTATGGTTTCCTAAACTGATTTAGTCAATTTTTGGCTAAAATAACAATTTACCAAACACAAGCAATTACACAAGCAATTCAATTAAAAGTAAATAGAGAAGAGAGAAAGAATTGACATGCGATGTGATTACGGAGTTCTGACCCGCTAGAGAGAGCTAGCCTTAATCGTACGTCTCCAGGAGTTTCTCTACCACGAAAGGGTGCGCTCCGTTCAATTCCACCAAGAACGGGACTTCAACTTCGAACCGAATCGCTTCGACACAAAGAACTCGAGGTGGATCGGCCTAACCTTTAATCTAATCAACAACACACTCAAAAGATTGAGGCTCTAAATCAAAACACTCAAGAATATGGCTAGAAGCTATTTGGGTTTGATTTAGGCACACTAATCTCTCTAATTTAGCTAAGTACTGCTCAAATTATCAAGGAGAAATAATCTCAGGTGTTTAGAGCTCAAGGAGAGGTATTTAGCAAGGTGTTCAATCAATAAAATTAGCCCAAGGAGGTCTGATATATATAGAGGGCGCCAAGAGCTCCAAACCAGTCAAATTACCAACTTTGCGTTACACAACGCTTGAATATAGCCGTTAAATAAAACAAAAATCGACAAACCCGTTAGAATGTGTTAGTAGCATTACACAACACTACCAAGCGCTGTGCAACGCTTGGAACAGTAAAAGTCCAACGGTTAAATAATTTGTCAGAGACATTGCACAACGCTAGGATGCGTTATGCAACGTTTTAAAGGCTTTGCGTTGTGTGACGCAAGTCAAGCGTTATACAACGTATGATAGAACGACCTCAAAATGGTCAAAAATCAAGCGTTACAAAAATCTGAATAAGCGTTGTGTAATGTCTGATTTTTGTTCCATTGTGTAACGCAAAGTAGCGTTGCACAACGCACTGTTTAAAGTGTATGGAAATTCAGCTGACTTCGTCCAAGCGTTGTGCAACGCAACCAATCGTTGCACAACGTTTGACCAAGCGTTACACAACGGAAAGAAGCGTTGTGTGACGCATGAATACTATTTTTGCATAGAAGTCAATTGGGATGCGTTCTATAACGTTGTACAACACTATGAAGCATTGTATGACGCTACAACTATAATTTGAGCATTTTACTTAGAAAAATAAAGAGGTTAGTTTAGAAATACAACCATAAATACTCTATGCATTCTAACTAAGCTCCTGCTGACTTGTTTAGCTCCACCACTTGTGCATCTCTTGTATTTAGCAAATTTTGAGTAATTGCCTAAGAAAACATTTAGAATTGAAAGGTTAGTGATTCTTAGGTTGTTTTGCAAATCGACAAATCAAGGTTTTAATTGTTTAGAACAACATTAAGTAAAAAGAAAAGGTAAATCTCTATCTCTACTACATACTTATAAACACACGGATCCAAGAAGTGTTAACATGCTAGATCTAGCAGATAAACACATATTTCTGACGTTCGATCGATTTGATCTGTGATTGGATATCAATCGCCAGACGAAACAACAATATATTTTGATTTTCCGTCTAATAAAGAAACAAATTGAAATAACATATCTATTTTGTATCGGTAATAGATTAAACAACATATTTTATTATCTAACATTATTTTGTTTCTTAATTTACCCAGATATGAAGGCATCTTATATTATACTATTAATAAAAGAGCTCTTAATAAAATAAAAATAAAAAATCGAGCACCATCGATCAACTAGATTCCATCACAGCCAGCCAACAATTTAGCCGCGTCCAAAATAAAATTTCATATTTGCTATTACATCTTCCATTGTGAAACAAAGAAAATCATAGGTTTATGTTATATATATCCTTATTTTAAAAAAAAAAAGAAATCAATAATAAATTTAGGTTATATCTGTTTTGGATAAAGAGAAAAGATAATGCAAATTTTATTGTGATGGACTAAGTAAAACCGAGACTTACATGGATAATATCAATGTAATATGCTCGTAAAATTAACATGCATGTGCTACGAACAGATCATACACACACAAAAAAAAAAAAAATAGGCGAGCAATGCTACACAGGGGTTTTTTTTTGTTAGGTTGAATATTTCGAGTACAGGAAACTCTATTGCCGATGGTCCTCAAAATCCACAAAATCTTAATTTATTTCAAGAATATTTAGACTTACGTACAATTTCATTAGACCTTTTGACTTGTTAGTGTATTAGATTAAATGAAAGTTTAATCAATTTACTTGAGCAATTTTGTTGCAACTGATATTTTCTTTTGCATTAATCCAAATAATGAACAAATGTATTACCTGAGAAATATAACAAAATTAAGGGTGCATTTGGCACCGTTGGGGTTAGTTCTAACTTTGGATTAGTGACTAACATTTCCCAAGGTTGGTTTATCAAATGAAAATGGGTTAGTAGAGGTTAGCACTAACATTTCGCTAACCCACTTAATTCAACGGAAGGGTGAGTTAGTCGGGTTAGCGACTCGAAGGTTAGTGTTAATTTGCTATTAATAATGATAATTGATATTAATTATAATAATCATATAATAATTAATAATAATAATTTATTATGTAATAATTTATTAATTATTTATTTAATTAATAATAGATAATAATAATTGATAATAATGATTTATTATGTAACTAATAATTAATGAATAATAATTCATAACAATTAATATTAATTAATATTTAATAATTATTAATACATAAAAATTAATAATAGTTAATCATTAATACTAATTGACAATTAATAAAGAGTAATTAATATTCAATAATAAATAATGAGTACTAATTAACAATGATTATAAAATTTTAAAATAAAATTTAATATAATAATTACAATAATAATGATAGAAATAATCAATAATAATAATATTTAATAAGTAATAATAATTATTATTTATTTAATAATTAATATTAATTAATCATTAATAATAAATATTTAAATAAATAATAATTAATAACAATAAATAATTAAATAAATAATAATTAGTATCTAATTAATATTAATTTGTAACTAATAATTAATAATTAATAATATGTAATTAAAAATAATTTGTAATAATAATTCCTAATTAATTTTAATAATTGTAATAGTAATTAATAATTAATTTTAATACTTGTAATAATAAATAATTAATTAATTTTAATAATTGTAATAATAATTAGTAATTAAAAATAATTGTATAAATTTAAATATTCTGTAACATAAAAATTATAATAATAATAATTAATAATAGTTATTATAATAATGATAATATTAATTTTTATTAAATTTAATTATTATTAATAACTGCTAAATAGTAATATTTAATGATAATTATAGCACTAATAGTCACTAACTTTAAAGTACTAACCTCAACATACCATACCAAACAACATTCACTAACCTTTGAATAGCACTAACCCCACCCTAATCACTACCCTCGCCATTCTACCCCTCTAACCCCAAAAAGTACTAACCTTACGCCACTAACCCTACTAACCTTAACAATGCCAAATGCACCAACAATTCATTTTTCATTTGAAATGCATCTATCTAAATTCCAAATGCACCTTAACAATGGCAAAGTAAAGGTTAGTAGGGTTAGTGGTGTAAGGTTAGTACATTTTGGGGTTTGAGGGTTAGAATGGTTGGGGTAGTGATTCGGTGGGGTTAGCACTAGCTTGAAGTTAGTGAATCTTGTTTGGAGTGGACGTGTGGTATGTTGATGTTAGTATTTTAAGGTTAGTAACTATGAGTGTTATAATTATTATTAACTATTATTATTAGTTAGTAGTTATTAATAATAATTAATTTTAATAAAAAATAATAATAATAATATTATTATTATTAATTATAAAAATAAACCATTATTACTTATTAATTATTATTATCATTATATAATAACTATCATTAATTATCATTATTATTGTAATTTTTTATATTAAGGATTATTTAAATTTATACAATTATTATTACAATAACTATTACTAATGATCAATTATTAAAATTTTTATAATAATTATTAATTATTATCACGATTTGTTAATATTACTAATTATTGTTAATTATTATTTACAAAGTAATATTAATTATTATTAATCCTTTTTAATTATCAATTTCAATTAATTATTAATTATTATAAATTTATACTTATTAATCAATATTTATTAATATAACTATTATTAATCAGTAGCTATTAATAATAATAATTAATTTTAATAACAATTATTATTGTTAATTATTAATGATTAAAATAAACTATTATTATCATTATATAATAACTATTATTAATTATCATTATTATTAATTACTCTTAATTATTTACTAAGTAATATAAATTAGTATTAATCATTTTTAATTATTAATTACTCTTAATTGTTATCAATTACAAGCATTTATTTATTTATATTAATTATTAATTATTATTACTTATTAAATATTATTAATTATTATAGATTTATATTAATTAATTATTATTCAATATTAATAATTATTATTTATTAATTATTGCTAACTATTAATTATCATTATTAATACAATATTAGTGCTAACCCCCAAAGAGGTGAAATCGCAAACCCATCTCTTGGGAGGGTTAGAGGATTAGCATAAAATTTTGCTAATCTTAGTTAACCTCAATTCATTTGGCGAGCTGAAGTTAGTTGGTTAGTTCCACTAACCTTAAATTAGTGCTAACCTTTGTTGATGCGAAATGCACCATAAGACATTGAATTCCTCGTTTCACCTACAAATACAAATAAAAAAGATAGGCAGGGGTGAGGTCTACATTGGAAGAAGGCAACTGGCAAGAATAATATTAAATAATGCATTGAATTTTTTTTTTTTTTGAGGATCAGCCCGTAGGCGCAAAATTCATTAACTAAAAGAAGTTTTGCTTACAATGATCATCATAACCCAGCCAAATGAAATGGCTATAAGTAAAAACTCTACCCCTTCCTAAACATACAAACGACTACCTAGAGAAAAAGTAAAAAAGCAAGCCAACCTAAAAACAAAAACTAACAATGATTGAAAGAAAATCGTACCAGTAAAAAAACCAAACTGGTACAAGCTGCTAAACAAGGAAAGTACCAGTAAAAACAGAAATAAGTCTCGGGGGCAAAAATAGACAATCTCAAGTAATCTCAAAGAAGTTCTTATCCATCTCAAGTCCAATGCCCATCTCCAAAACTAAATTGCAGCTACCCGCATTTCCAGCTTTTGCCTGTTTTGCCCTCCTCGCATGGTTTGCCAGAATGTATGCAGGGTTGACAGCATTTCTCCTAACATATCTCACTCGAATAGTCTTTGCACAGCTCATATACAAATTTATAAGTTCCTGTACCACCGGCCTCGCTTCCCAGGATGGTATGTTCTCCGCATTCATCTCAGTAATCGGTAGAACCAAATTCTGACAATCTGAAAAAACATCAACCTTCTTGCCCTGATTTTCATGAACCCTCTGCACTATCGATTTCAAACCATAAAGCATCGCTAGTGCTTCAGCATGGAACGGGTCATGTGCTGCACAGTAATTAAAGCTCCATTGACTCACCTTTCCAAGTTCATAGTCGGGTCTGAATCTAGTTTAGATCACAAAACAGATATGCAGACAGTAGAGATCCTCTGTGACAACCAGTGGAGTCCTTAGTGTAGCGATGTACCAAGACCTCTTACCTGAAAAAACCTTTAATTTATGACATGTAACGGAGAAAATGTAAAGTCTCGCCAGCAAAACACCACACAGTGTATGACATTAGTATGACTGCAGACTAGGGTTTTTCAAAATGACACAATACGATCGTGTTGGCGCGACACGACATGCATGTTCACACGACACAACACGAGTATAGAATTAGCAAGACACGAACGTATTATCGTGCCGTGCCGAGGATCCTAAAAATTAACACGTCTGGACAAGACACGACTCGACATGCAACACGACACAAACACGAACTAACACGATCCGACACGACAATACAAATTTAATTCTTAACATTATCAAAAATAGCATCATAAGTTAACAACTCATGAATACTTTCCCTTTTAAAATATTTTTTAAATGATTATTTTAAATTGTTTTTATATCAGTGCTCAACTTATAACCGTACTTCTTTTTTTAAGGTTTATTTAAATTTCTTTTAATATTTTATTTTTTTAATCTATTCAAGCAACAATCAAATGTGTTAGAAAAAAATGAAATCATCAATTAATATTTTAACAAAAATATTCCTACAATTTTGTACTCATATATATACTGAATTTGTAAAATATTCAAATAAACTGCAATAAGATATTTTTTCTCCATATTAATATTTTAACATTTTTAACAAATCTTTATAAAAAAAAGTAAAGAAATTTTTTTGACATAATTTGGCCTGGCTAACACGACGTGTCAATCGTGTTGTGTCACAATACGTGTCGTTTTGCCTCTTCTCATCATTCGACACGACATGACACCACACGATTAAAAAGATAGTTTATATCAACACAATATGAAACTAGAGTCTAATACGATCGTATTTGACACGATACTACACGAGACAATTGGATTGGAAAACACCGCAAACAAGTAGCATGAATGAGTTATATTCACCTGAACAAAGCATGGCAATGGGTTATATTAATCTTATAAAATTTAAAACATGAGAGTGATGGTAGTTTATTTACGGACAGAATCTGACGTAGAAAGTTAAAATGTATATATATATTTTTTCTATCACAGCCCGTAGGCAAGTTAAAATGTATTGGTGGTATCAAGCTTTTAAAATGCGTTTTTTTTCCGATATGACGGTCCGGAGTTGATTTAACGGTGCGGCGTTTTTTCGGTGAAAAAACGGCGAAAAAATAGTGCGGATATGCGAACATCTATGTCAAACTCATATGTATTCTTTTATACAGTACTACATTTGTATGGACGATTGGTGCATGATATTGTACTTAGAGAGGCAGTGGATCACGATATTGTACACGATATTGAACATCTCTAAGCATTTTATTCACAATATGTACCAAATACACTATGTTCTCAATACACGATGTCTTTTGATATTGTACACGTTTAATCGGCGAAAAAATGTAAATGACGCATTACGTTATTTTATCGTTTTTTCTGCGACGTTCGTGCGGTTGGTTAAAAAATACTACTATTTTCGAAAAAACGAAGTTTAAACGGCGTTTTTTTAAAACTGGGGTGGTATATGAATATGATAATTGATAGGTCATAAGTGTGACATGACATCGATTTGTCCTCCTTTCTAGGGTTGGTGGCTATATCAGTCTATTGTGGGATTTGGTGGAAACCCCACTATATATATTGTCACTTTATTCCGGTGGGGTATCACAAAAAATGATCCGAAGAAATGTTATAGCCCAATTTTTTTTATATGTAGCCACTGAAACTTTACTAATCGGAAACTCTCCCATGTAAATTATAAATCGAGATTAAATTACTCGTCAAAAGTATAATCCATTTATTATTTACCATAATATATTTTTGAACATATATAAATTAGTAAATTGTCAATTGAATATTCATACAAGTTTTTAGCGATCGAAATATCCTTACCGCCAAATTATTTTCTCCTCTCTGCGGAGCTATTAGCTACTATTTAGACACGTGCACTTACTAAGAGAAGTTCAATACAAATTCTGCATGTTTGTTCAACTGCAGAATTTTCAAATTCTGTTTGATCTGTCATTTTCTTCTACAGAAAAGTATATCTCCAAACTAGAATTCTTTTTTATTGTCTGAAAGATTGTCCACGGCAAGCCGGCCGGAGAGTGTTTTTTTAATTCTTACTTCTAATTTTACTTCATGTCCATTAAATTTACTACTCGTTGATAATTATTGTCTGCAACAAATTTATGTGTCGGGTAATGTTACTGAATGCAATCCAAAGAGAAAAAACTAGTAACTGGGCACACACATAGATGGTTCTCGGTGTCCTCTTTCTTCTTTTTCTTTTTCTCTTATTTTTTTTTTGGGGGTTTCTGGGTTGGGGGATAATTCACTAATTCTACTATAAATGAAGCGACTTTCACTGGATTATCATTATTTAAGAAAAGCTCAGGAGAAATCAGAAAAGACAAACATCAAATCGTGCTTATATATGCTTAATTAGACATACCAAATAGCATCAAATTCGGATCTCTATTTTTTTCAAAATTGTACAGTCAGTCGCAGGTGGAGTTGAGATCTTTTGAATTATTTTTCTTTTTATGTATCATACGCATCATTTCTTGTTGGAATTTTTCGTTTCCTCCAAAAGTAAATGCAACATTTTGTCTTACTTTTTTTTTAATAATCAAATGTGCCAATTTTTATAATATGAATTTCAAATTCAAATAAAATCGGGTATATTAGATCGATGCTTTTTGTTTTGATTTGTTGGGCATTCTTTTTCAAGTACTTAGTATCATTTTTTTATTTAAAATAATTTAAAATTCAGTTATGGATATCTTGTAATTTATTCTCATGTACGTATTGTCGGTTATTGATTACCAGCTTATTTTTAAAAAAGAATTGTCGTGTCGACGGACATAAACACAAGATTTATTACTTACTAATTACTATGTTCAACATTTACGTGAGGATTCATGATTCTCGATCGACTACATTTCTATTTAAAATTTAAAATTAGAACATTGACATATTAACTGTAAAGCAATTACCACTATGCGGAATTTTTCCTTCTGTAACGGTTAATAAAAGAGCTTAGTAACTGTTTACGTACCGTTACTGTAGCCCCGTTACAAAAGGTTAGCTTCTGTAACGGTTATTAATAAATAACCATTACAGATAAATGGAAAAGAATTACCGTTTTTTTAAAAGCTATCTGTAACGGTTATTATTTATTAACCGTTACAGAAGCTAACTTTCTGTAACGGTTATTACATAATAACCGTGACAGATACCTTTTTAAATAAAAAAAAATTTAATTTTGTTCATCTGTAACGGTTATTATGTAATAACCATTGCAGAAGCTTTTTTTTTAGGGGGGGGGGGGGTTCGCCTGTTTCATTGGCTAGCCCAATTTGCTAGCCGTACCAATTGGTACCAATCTCAAACATAACACACAACACATATAGCATGCATATATATATATATATATATATATATATATATATATATATATATATATATATATAGAGGATGGCTAAAGTGCCATAGATGGCAATGCCATCCATTTCTTTTTTGAGTCATTTTTCGAGATTCAAAATTCAATCGGACAATCCAAACCGTTCAAGTTGATCATCATATTGAAATATCCTTGGATACCAAATTTTACATTTTTTCGATTTTTTTTGCTATTTATTATGATATTTTCAAATTGGAGGGTCCGAAATACTCCAATTATAATGTTTTTTAAAAATATCATAATAAATAGTAGAAAAATTCGAAAAAATGTAAAATTTGGTCTCCGAGGATATTTTAATATGGTGAATAACTTAAACGGTTCGGATTGGACATTTGAATTTTAAATCTCGAAAAACGACTCTATGGCACGGGACCCTCCGTGCCATCTATGGCACTTTAGCCATTCTATATATATATATATATATATATAGAGAGAGAGAGAATGGCTAAAGTGCCATAGATGGCACGGAGGGTCCCGTGCCATAGATGGCACGGAGGGTCCCGTGCCATAGAATCGTTTTTCGAGATTTAAAATTCAAATGATAAATCCGAACAGTTCAAGTTATTCACCATATTAAAATACACTTGGAGACCAAATTTTACATTTTTTCGAATTTTTCTGATATTTATTATGATATTTTTAAAAAACGTTATAATTGGAGTATTTCAGACCCTCCAATTTGAACATATCAAAATAAATAGCAAAAAAATTCAAAAAAATATAAAATTTGGTCTCTATATATATATATATATATAGAGGTGGGCTAAAGTGCCATAGATGGCAATGCCATAGATGTCTTTTTTATGTCATTTTTTTAAGATCTGAAATTCTATCTGTCAATCCAAACCGTTCAAATTGATCACCATATTGAAATACCATTGGAGACCAAATTTTATATTTTTTTGAATTTTTTTGCTATTTATTTTGATATGTTCAAATTGGAGGGTCTGAAATACTCCAATTATAACGTTTTTTAAAAATATCATAATAAATATCAGAAAAATTCGAAAAAATGTAAAATTTGGTCTCCAAGGGTAATTTAATATGGTGAATAACTTGAACTGTTCGGATTTATCATTTGAATTTTAAATCTCGAAAAACGACTCTATGGCACGGGACCCTCCGTGCCATCTATGGCACTTTAGCCATTCTCTATATGTATATATATCAAACATATCAAAGTAACACATATATACCATATATGCACAAACATATATATCAAACAAGTCATATATAGCAAAATTAGCAAGTAACATTATAGTTAATACATAGAGTTAACAAGTAACATGAAGTTATCCTAAAATAATACCCCATGCATGAAGTCCATAACCTCTATGACGATTGCGTCAATGTCTTCTTTTCCATATGGTTGTCCAACCGGCTCGATTATCTGCATTTGATTATAAACAAAGTCAAATAATTTTATTAGTTGATATGATATCCTAAAACATAAATCTGCCTAAATTTTAATAGTTTGATTCTAAATCTTAAAGTTTTATACTCTAAATCATATGTTGTTGGTATTCGAAACCCTACATACCCTATATCCTATAAATTAATCCTAAATAGTTGGTATCCTAAACCTTAAACCCTATAATTGAAATAAAAAATCACCTGGGGTAATTCTCCGAGCAATCTCCAAGAGCATTGTGAAATATCCACACTCTTTGCCGCCCTCTTGTATTGGTCCCTAATTAAGATATTCCAACAAAAGAAACAGTTAAAATTTTTGTTAATTTCACAAACCCTAATAATATTTTAGACCCTTATTCATAAGTTCCGTACATTTATTCGGTACCATTCAAATCATGTTTTGATCTTTCGGTTATATTTTCCGCTTTTCATCAGGTACCACCTATATACCCTGCATGCAATACTATTAAATCAACATAGATAATCTAATATTTTGTCAATCTCAAAATCTCATCATGATTTTTGTTAATTTAGAAACGAAAACATACGAAGATATGAATGGCTTAATATATAACTTTGGATTGCTGCGCTCCAAAAAATCTACTAAGTGAACAGTGCACTTCTCGCTATTAATAACAAGGAGCACCCAATGATTCATGTAATAGAGATTATTGTTTTGATGGAATTAAAGGAAACTAAAAACTTCTTTCATTAGTGTTTTTATAATAGTTCTTACTCCTGATTATCGTCCTTATTCTGACTAGATCCCTCATCTATCTGAATTCCCATAGTGAAATCAGTGCCCCTACCACATCCTGGAGGGAGACGACATATAGCAGAGACGGCCCTTCTCTTAGGAGGTGGGTAAAATGTGGATCTTTTCACAACCACCTTAGACGTTTCCTCCTCTACCTTATCCTTCTCCTTTTCCACCTTCGCCACTTTCTGATCCTTCTCCATCTAATTTCAATAGCAATTTCATTTCTTAACCCATTATCCATAATCAATTCCAATCACATATATGGCAAATTAAATTCATATATAACCCATCAATTCAATTCAATTGCATGGCAATTCATATTGAGTAATCAAACAAACAAACAATTCAATTATCACTACATAAAGCTACAACAATTCAAATTGAGACATGACAATTCAATTCAATTCAATTGAGGCATGACAATTCAATTCAATTCAATTAATTTTCATCAATCCAACAAACAACAACAATTCAAATTGAGGCATCAAACATACAAACAATTCAATTAATTGCACACAATTAATCATCAATTCAACAAACAACAATTCAAACTAAAATTGAGAGAGAGAGTGGAAGGTTACTTTTGTTGAAGGGGGCTGTCGAGGGGGTTGTCGAGGGGCTATTGAGAGAGAGAGAGGCTATCGAGGGGGCTGTTACCGTCGACAAAGCAAAGAGAGTGAGAGAAAGTGAAATTATATATAGAAAAGTTTATGAAAATATACCTTTAATCGTGTGACTTGAACCCGGCCGATGTAATTCTTCTCCTATTCAATGAGATCTCAAATTATATAAAAAAAACATAAATTAACCATAAATTAAAAAAACCGAAATAAATAAGGAAAAAATAATAAAATATGAAATACTATTCAAATTTATTTTTTTTATCTTCAATATGCTCTCCTTCTATTTCTCTTTCTAATTATTATTTTTTCAGAATTTTTAGAAAATTTTTCCTATTTTTTTGGAGTGAAATTGGATATGAAAATTTGGAAAATAAGAAGGAAGAGAGAAAGGAGGTGCGATGGCTTTCATTGATGAGCAATAATAGAAGAGAGAAGGAGAGATCGAAGAGGAGAAAACCTAAAAAAATATCAGAAGCCTTCCGTACGATTTTAATATAAAAACTGTTACATATTTCATTAGCTTCTGTAACGATTTTTATGTAAAACTGTTACAAAAGATGAACTGTTTTTTTATTTCGTAAACTCTTCTGTAACGGGTTTTTTTTATAAAAATCGTTACAGATTTGAAATCCTTCTGTAACGATTTTTATATAAAAACCGTTACAGAATAGTTAACTGTTTTTTTTTAATCAGTGACGGAAAACTTTTTACGGTTTTTATAAGATGAATGCCACCTTTTTTTCTCGCGCTATATCCCACTATTCTGTAACGGTTTTTTCGAAAACCGTTACAGAAGGTATTTTCCCGTAGTGTACGTACAATGGTGATGTTACATCACAATATCAGTTGAAGATTTAGTATAGAACAGTTCATAATAAACTCATAATTGAAATTACCACGCCATTATATACGATGAGGTTGTAATTGCCGATTATACGAAAGAAACATATAAAGTTGTAATACTGAACCTGCAAAAACTAACTTATTAATAAATGCGTAGTTGGTCTCGTAAGTAAAATTAGAACAGATTACAGAAATAAATACAATTAAAAGTTTATTAGGAGAATTGTCAAACTGTTGATGCAGTAAAAAGAATATTTACAATCATCGGATACTGCTTCCGTAGTTAATACACACTGAGATATTTTATATCAGTGGCTTTTTTTTAATCTTTTAGCCGGCCAAGTAAATATTATAACTGAAAATCATGTAATTGCTTTAAAATATACACATGTTATTTGGCGCTAGTCGCTTCCTTTTTCATTGTGCAAAAAAGATCTCCAAGTCACGTCCACATGGAATGTGGATCAGGTCTCAAATTCATCTTCTTTTTCTCTATTTTGTTGTTACTCTTGTCGCTGATCTCTTTGTTGATTTGTGAAAGCAAATTAGTCTAGTAACCTTCCACTAGATTTACGCTTCAACCACTTTATCAATCGTATTCATGTACCTTAAAGTGTTCAGAAAGACAAAAATATTCGGCAATAGGTGGAGTGCACTGAATATAGTTAGATTACAAACCAGTACTAGATATTATACTCAGAACCTTATGGTCCCTGCGTACGTGCATCATATTGCGTAGCGAGTCACTTTGGACACAAACACTTTAATTTAAGACATGATACTATTTTTTTAAGTACTTCATACATCTATATTATAATTCACTCATATGTGTTTTTCAATGGATGGAAACATACAATAAATATTTAATTTTTTGGTCTTGAAAGATTTTATCTAATTCTAAGAGAAACAGTTGTGAGATGTAAGCTGCTGTGTCAGTATACTGATACAATTGAGGCTATTGTGTCGGTGTACATATGCACATGCATCTCTGTTATTTTTTGGTATTGTTTTTCTAGTATTAGGTTTCCTTATTCTAAAGATTCAGTTAATATTTTTGTTGTTGTGATGTTATTTTTTTTTCCTAGTTATGCATGTGAAAAATAAGAAACCACACGAAATTTTTAGTCATAAATGTATTAGTATTTTTATTACTATGTTTGTTATTAGTCTTTCAATAAAAGTAATGAGAAAATAGAAAATGGTGCTGCATTTTTCGTACCACAGACTATTTGTTCTTCGTTTCTGTTTTATCACTTTTATGTTTTATTTCTGACATTTGGTATCAGATCACATGTTGCGATCATGGTGGACGGAGAAGAAGAGAAAACTTGACCTATTGAAGAAAACAGTAGTGGTAAGAAGACATAACCTAGATGGCCAAGGAATGTGCTGTAGTTAAGGAAAGAATCAAACATCTGCCATAGGATCCTCCAAAAATGGCTAAGGAATTTGCTATCCCTATCAGATGTGATGGACTTGGGTAACCCATGCAAACACACCACTTCCTTGAAAAACAGCTTGGCAATACCTTGTTCATCAGCCACCTTTCGGCATGGAATGAAGTGTACCATCTTTGAGAGCCTGTCAACAACAACAAAAACATAATCCATACCTCTTTGAGTTCGAGGTAGCCCTAGCACAAAGTCCATGGACAGATCCTCCCAAATATTGCGAGGAACTGGAAGTGGCATGTATAGACCAACATTTTGTGACTGGCCCTTTGAAGTTTGGTACACATAGCAATGCTGCACTATTCTGCTCACATCTCTTCTCAAGTGAGGCCAGTAGAACCTCTCTTGAATAGCAGCAATAGTTTTATCTCTACCTAAATGATCAGCTAATCCACCACCATGTAGGTCATGAATCAACTTCTCTCTTAGTGAAGAGCAAGGGATACAAAGCCGGTTTCCTTTCATCAAGTATCCATCATATGAAAGTCATCACATAGCTGATTTGTGGTACACTTTTCCCACACTTCTTTTAAGTCCTCATCAGATTCATACAACTCCTTCAATTGCTCAAACCCTACCACTTCATGTCTCAAAGTGACAAGCAAATTGGCTCTACGGCTTAAAGCATCTGCCACTTTATTTTGTATTCTAGCCTTGTGCTTCAATTTGAAAGAAAACTTTTGTAAAAATTGCACCCATTTTGCATGCATATTCTTGCTAATTCTGGTATGGTTATTCAGATGTTTTAGTGCTTCACAACCTGAATATAAAACAAACTCTCTACCAATCAGATAATGCTCCCATGTTTTTAATGCTCTCACCACTGAATAGAACTCTTTTTCATAGGTTGACCAGTTCCTTCTAGAATCTGCCAACTTCTCACTAAAGAAAGTAATAGGTCGCTTTTCTTGAGACAACACTGCCCCTACACCTACTCTACTTGCATCACAATCTACTTCAAATAACTTGTCAAAATCTGACAGAGTTAGCACTGGAGCCGAACACAATTTCTCTTTTAGAGTCGCAAAACTAGACTCAGTTTCTTCATTCCATTGAAATTTCCCCCTTTTCAAGCACTCTGTCATGGGCGCAGCTATGGTGTTGAAATTTCTAATAAAGCGCCTATAAAAACTTGCTAATCCCAAAAAGCTTTTCAGTTCAGTCTCAGTTTTTGGTATTGGCCATTCCCTAATGACTCTCACCTTTTCCTCATCTACTTGTATCCCTTCTAAACCCACAACAAAACTAAGAAATAATAATCTCCTAACCATAAAACTGCACTTCTTTAAATTGGCATAAAGCTTGTTTTCTTTCAAAACCACCAACACTTCTTTTAGGTGTTCAAGGTGTTCCTTATCCGACTTGCTGTATATCAAGATATCAACAAAATAAACAACAACAAATTTCCCAATGAAAGGCTTCAGTACCTGATTCATTACTCTCATAAATGTACTTGGTGCATTTGACAACCCAAATGGCATAACCAACCATTCATACAATCCCTCCTTTGTCTTGAATGTCGTCTTCTATTCATCTCCCGCCCTAATCCGAATCTGATGGTAACCACTTCTCAAATCAATTTTGAGAACACCACCGACCCGCTTAACTGATCCATCATGTCATTGAGTCCTGGAATAGGGAACTTGTAATCAATGGTGATCTTGTTGATTGCACGGCTGTCAACACATATCCTCCAACTACCGTCCTTCTTAGGTGTTAGCAATGCAGGTACAGCACAAGGACTCAAACTGTCCTTGACATACCATTTTGCTAGAAACTCCTGCACCTTTTCCTACATAATCTTACTTTCCTTTGGGATCATTCGATAGTGGGGCAGATTTGGAAGACTTGCTCCTGGAATCAAGTCAATATGGTGTTGAATGTTTCGCATAGGTGGAGTCCAGTAGGTAAATCTTCAGGAATTACCTCGCTGAACTCATCTAGCAAAAATTTGATTGCCTTTGGTACTTCCATTTCAGAATCTCCATCTAAGGACAAGATCTATTTCACAATCATTGCATGAACCTCCTTAGATTCTCTCAATGTTGCCTCTAACTCCCTTTCTGAGTTCAAGAAGGTTATGTATGATTGCCTCTCTGCTGAAGAAGTGTTACGGCATTTGGTCACCTTCAAAGGAAGTAAGGTAAACCTCACCCCTCCCTTCTCCAATCTATATACACTCTCTCAACCACTATGTTGTGCATCAACATCAAACTGCCATGATCGACCAAATAGAAGGTGACATGCATCCATATCCACCACATCACAATGCACCTCATCCTTATACTTTCCAATAGAGAAAGATACCCTACAGCGTTCTATCACCTTAATCTTTTCTACAGCCTTGATCCACCTAATAGAATAAGGCTCTGGGTATTTTTCTGTTGTTAAAATGCAATGATTTCACCACCTCCTTACCAATTATATTCTCACAACTGCCACTGCCTATGATAAATCAAACACCTAACCATTGATGGTACACCTAGTACGGAAAAGTTGGTGGCACTGAGTAGTATCTTGTTGTTTAGGCACCAACATCAACTTTCTAATGACAAAATTATGTTCTCCCTCATCATTCACATCATCAAATTGGCCTTTTTCACAACAAATCTCATCTTCTGCCTTTCACTCCAACATATTGATATTCATTCTGTCAGGACAGTCATTGGATTTATGGCCAGGCTGTAGACACCGATAACATTTACCAGCCAAGGCCCTAGTAGTGGGGTTTACTGGTTTGTAATTTCTGGTTGTCTCTATAGGTTTCTATCTAGTCACCTTGTCTTCTTTTTCACTATTAGGCACCCTTGTCTCCTTTCCCTTATCAATAGGATTTCTACGTAACCCTTCAGACCCACGCTTATTTGACTCCCACTTACTACCCTTCTCTTGCAGCATCAACTCTGCTTTTATGGCCATATTCTTTTCTTCATTCAGATTATATAAAATATGCACTCCAATCTTATCTCAAATCTGCAGTTTAAGTCCATCTAGATATCGTGCAACTTGCTGCCCTTCACTCTCACGCAAGTCATTTCTTTCTGCCAACCGCATGAATTCAGCGGTGTAATCATGAATAGATCTTTGACCCTGGTTACACCTTTGATATTGTTGAAATAAAATCTGTTCATAATCTGGAGGAAGAAAATCTCTTTGCAATAACTGTTTCATCTTGTATCAAGTTCGAATGGGTTGTTTACCCTCACGGTATCTTTTGCTTTGCAACCTCTCCCACCATGCAGAGGCTCCCCTTTTCAACCTACATGCCACCAACTTCACCCTTTTTTCCTTAGGAATCTCCATATACTCAAAGAATCGATCAACTTCAGCCACCCAATCAATAAAATCCTCAATATTCAATCCCCCATTGAAACTGGAAATATCAACCCCAACTTAAAATCATAATTATCTCTTTCATACTGGTTACCTTGATCTCTGCCACGACCATTATCACGCCTAGTGGCACGATAATGGCCTAATTAATTAGTCTTCATCTTCCTCCTCTGAGTCATCTCCTTGGGTGGAGTTGCCTCGGTGGCTCTCAGGAACAGGTCTGTCATGAAAATCGTCTCGAGCCGCATCACCTCTTGGTCGATCTCTTCCTTCAGCCCTATTCCTATTAGGGTTCACAGCCAGCAAATTAAGTCGTGCGATAACCCCCTCAAGGCTTCGTTGTATGCCCTGGACACTCTGTTCCAGAGTTTTAACTGCCTCCTTTTGCGCCCTAACCTTTGCCCAGAGGTTCTCCATGTCCCGATCTTCGTCGGAACCATGGTTGCTAGTCCCTGCCATCGATTCAAAGGAAGAAAATTATCTCTGATACCACCTGACACAGCGAGTAGCGTAAGAAAAACTGTTTCCAGTCAGAAAAATAGAAACAAGAGAGAACAGATTCATAATATTTCATATCACATATTGGTTAGAAGATACATCCAACTCCTTTATAAGGTTGGTTCAGTTTACATTGATAAAGAAAGAAGAATAACTACTACTAAAATAACTGCAAATGAAAATGACTGCTATCTTAATCTGAAAAGACAGAACTTAATCAAACTTGAGCATGAATGCCTTTTCTTCTTATCAATCTGGACCAGTTATGCCTCAGCAACCTGCTCCACATCATCATTGGTACTATAGAACAGTAGGGTGACATATCCTCAGTGATAGTGGCAGAAGTTGTGTTCAGAGTTTTTGAAGAAAGTTTAATTGGGAGACAACAACATAAAAAAGATAATAAGAAACTAATGCTTACACGTTCACATTGGGAGGCACTAGCTTTAAAGGAAAAGACGAATGGAGAAGGATCTGATGGAAAAGAAGGATGGCAAAAAAGGAAATGAAAAAGCCATATAAGAAGTTTGATAAGTCAAAGATCATGTGTTTTAATTGCTCGATTTACGAACATTTTGTATCTGAATTTCGTAAACCAAAGAGAGAAGGTGAATCTAATGGAGAAAGAAGAAGATGAGCCAGCTCTACTCATGCATGAGGTAATAAAAAACTCAAGAAGTGAATGATAGTGTTGAGAAAATTACTGGAAGAAGTGAGGAATTGTACATGGGTGCAAAGGTGAAAACTAATGAGAATGTTTGGTATTTGGACTCAGGAGCTAGCAATCACATGACGGGCTATATTGAAAATCTTACAAATCTTGACACAGAAGTTCAAGGAGTAGTAAAAATTTGGAGATGGTTCAAAGGTTCCTATAAGAAGATGCGGTACTGTAATAATCAAGGGGCATACAGGTGAACGCATGGGAATAACTGATGTGTATTATATTCCGAAACTAACTAGTAATATCATCAGTTTGGGGTAGCTTGTCGAAAGAGGGGGCAAAGTACAGCTTGAAGGTGGTGTGTTAATTAAAGGTGTTGGATAAGAATGAGAGGCTAATCATTCAAGTCCTGAGATCAAAAAACAGATTGTACACTTTAAATTTAGAGTTTGTGCAATATGTGTGTTTAAAAATAAGTATAGAAGCTGATGCATGGAAGTGGTATGCTAGATATGGCCATATTAATTTTTAGTCTTTAAACTAGATGAGTCAAGAAAAGTTGGTAGAAGGGCTACCAAGAATTGAGTGCATAGAAGAAGTGTGCAGAGGATGTACAGCTGGCAAGTAGTGTCGATTATCATTTCTCAAAGAGGCAGAGTTCAGAGCAAGTGAGACACAAGTTAATTCATGGAGATTTGTGTGAACCTATTATTTCTCCTACTCTAGCTGGTAATAGATTTTTTTTCTCTTACTAGTGGATGATTATAGCAGGTTTATGTGGGTTGTGTCAATGAAATCCAAAGATAAAGTTTCTTCTCTTTCAACGAAGTCAAGAAGGCAATTGAATTAGAGAAGAATGCAAAGATAAAGGCATTTAGAACTGATCGAGGAGGTGAGTTCCGATTCGATGAATTTGTTGAATAGTGCAAGACAATAGGCATTAAGAGGTACATGACTACACCATATTCCCCACAATAGAATGGAGTAGTTGAAAGGAGAAATCAAACTTTTATAGGAATAGCCCAAAGTATGATAAAAAGCATTCGTGTACCATCAGAATTATGGGGAGAAGCCGTAAGCATTGTTGTGTATCTCTTGAATCGAGCATCCACTAAAAGCCTGACAATGATGGCTCCATATGAGGGATAGTATAAAAAAAGAAAAAAAGGTAGATCATTTACGAACTTTTGGGTGCCTGGTGCATTTGAAGGTAACACACTCATTTATCTAAACTTGATGATAGGAGTATTTTGATGGTATTCATTGGATATGAAAAAGGGTCTAAAGCTTATAGGGTGTATAATCCTGTTACTAAGAAAGTGCATGTGACACGAGATGTAATTTTTGAGGAAGAAAAGGCGTGGGATTGGGAATTTGGAGAAAGTTGTACAAACATTCAAAACCGCATTGATTTCAGCATAGAATATGAATATTATGATTCAGGTAATGAATATCATCATGATAGTGAAGATGCAAGGGAGCAAGTTCCAAACCCGTTACAAGGATTAATGGAAGATAGAGACTACGAAAAACTTAGAGATTCACAAAGAACACAAGTGAATTGCGCATTCTTGAAGAGTTATACAATGAAACTGAACCGATTGAGTTGAGTTATACTGATGTGTGCTTTCTTGGCATGGAAGAACCGATAAATTTCTATGATACGGAAAAGGATGTGAATTGCAATCGTGCTATAATAGAAGAAATTAAAGCCATTCAAGACAATAATACATGGAGTTTAGTAGAACCGATTCAAGGTCAGAAAGTTATAGAACTCAAATAGGTGTTTAAATTAAAGAAAAGATTCAGAAGGGAAGATTGCAAACTACAAGGCACGTCTTGTAGCAAAAGGTTATGTGCAACTACAGGGGTAGACTATGAGGAGGTGTTTGCTCCTATAGTTAGAATGGAGACAGTGCGGAGGATCATAGTGATAATAGTGCAACAAGGATGGTTACTGCATCATATAGGTGTCAAATCTGCATTTTCGAACGGAGAACTAAAAGAAGAAGTTTATGTTACACAACCACCAGGGTTAGAGATAAAACGTAAAGAACACAAAGTGTTGAAGTTACACAAGGCACTTTATGGCTTGAAACAGGCTCTAAGAGCGTGGAATTTTAAATTGGATAACACTTTGAGATCAATGGGTATGAAAGAAAATAATTGGAGCATGCAATTTATAGGAGGCAAAGGGAAAAATCATTTAGTGGGAGTGTATGTAGATGATTTACTGATTATAGGAACTTGTGAAATGGAGATTGCCAAGTTCAAGTCAGAGATGATGAAAAATTTTAAGATGAGTAATTTAGGTTTACTAACCTATTATCTCGGTATAAAAGTGCAACAAACACCTCATATGCTCACTTTGTGTCAAGAAAGTTTTGCTCAAAAATTTTTGAAAGAATGTGGCATGAATGATTGTAACCCGACACAGGCACCCATGGAAGCCAGGCTTAAGCTAAGTAAGAACAATACTTTTCCTCTTGTTGATCAAACAAAATACATGAGCATCGTAGGCAGTCTTCGATATCTGTTAAACACTAGGCCTGATTTGGTATATTCAGTTGGAATTTTCAGTCGATTCATGGAGACTCCTACAATTGAGAATATGGCAGCTGTAAAGCACATATTGAGATATATAAGAGGAACAACTGATATGGGTTGTTGCTATAAGAAAGTGTTAGAAGACAATCTAAGTTTGGTTGGTTTTTCTGATAGTGATATGGTTGGGGATTTGGATATGATAGGAAAAGCACTACTGGTGTGATTTATTTTTTGGTAAGCAATCCAGTAAGTTGATTTTCAAGGAAGCAAAAGGTAGTGGCACTGTCCTCTTGTGAGGCTGAGTACATAGCGACTGCATCAGCAGCATATCAGAGAGTTTGGTTGGAATCATTACGTGTATTTTTTTTTATTCGACAACTTTTGAAGATAAAGCTTAAAATTAGGGGTGTACAAAAAAACCGTGAACCCGTTCAATCCATTCAACCCATCCGACCCAAATCATTTTTTACCGGGTTAGTATGATGTTGGGTCGGATATGGGTTCTAATTTTGACAAACCCGTTACTTCGGGTTGGGTTACGGGTTTTATACTAGTAATCCATGTATACTTCAACCCACCCGTTTATTACTATTTACTCATCTCCGCCTCACATTTTCTCATGATGTCCTTACTCAAAGATCTCTTCTTTCACAAAGTTTCGATCCCCTCCATAACCATACAAGCCCTCTATGCCTCTCACAAGGTTTCGAAAGTTGAAAAATACTTCAAATGTATCTCTAATTTGCCTCAAACTAAATGTAATAGCCACAAAATGATTTTTGTGTGTATTTTTATTTGATCAAAATTTTAAATATACTAAACCTGTTTAACCCGCTTAACTCGTAAAAACCCGTACATAAAAAAATTGACGGGTTGGGTTGAATTACGAGTGAGTTAACTAAATTTATTTTCTAACCCGGTATTATCGGGTTGGGTTCAAATTTTGCTAAAATATCATCAACCCACCCGTTGTACACCCCTACTTAAAATTGATAATAAATCTGCAATCTCTTCATGCAAGAATCATGTATATCATGACCGGAGTAAACACATTAATACTCATTTTCATTTTATCAGAGAATGTGTAAAAGAAGGGAAGGTGGAGGTTGAACCTGTTGGAACCAACAACCAATTCGCTGACATACTAACGAAGCCATTGGGAAGAGTCAGATTTTTCGAGTTGAGAGAAAGGATTAGTGTGCAAGTTGTCAAGAAGGCACAACGAGCTTAGAGGGGAGAATGTGGGATGTAAGCTGTTGTGTCAGTATACTGATACAGTCGAGGCTGTTGTGTCGGTGTACTAACAGATATGCACATCTTTGTTATTTTTTGTATTGTTTTTCTGGTATTAGATTTCCTTGTTCTAAAGATTCAGTTAATATTTTGTTGCTGTGATGTTTTTCTATTTCCTAGTTATGCGTATGGAAAATAAGAATCTACACGTTATTTTTAGTCATAAATGTATTAGAATTTTTATTACCATGTTTGTTATTAGTCTTTCAATAAAAGCAATGAGAAAATAGAAAATGGTGCTGCATTTTTCGCACCCCAAACTGTTTGTTCCTCGTTTCTGTTTTATCACTTTTTTATTTTATTTCGGACAACAATAAGCAAGAGAGAAATATAATCTTGTTGTATTGATTGTTAAGTGTGTCTTAGTTGAGAGACAATACACATATATATAGAGAGTAGAGATACAAGAGTCCTAAAGAATATCTTTTCCATATAGTGAACCTGGATAACGCCTCTAATTACCTATTACAATAGTCTAATGACATAATTAGTTGCTGCACTGGGTGTATCGGGATACTGGTAAATCGTCAGTGTTTTTTCATCTTATATCCTGATATCTCATATTTATATACATATTTTGACCATACTTAGCACCAAAATAGCACTCAAACTAATATAACTGTCTCATAATTAACTGTGTTTTCCAGGATTTTGGTATTGTCGCCGCTTCTGTCTTTATTTTGTAGAATTCTAGTGGAAATTGAAGACGAGACACGCCAAACAAGAAGAACGGAGCCTAATCCTCAGCCGGACGACTCATTCCCGGCTCACACGCACGTGCCATAGATCAGAGAAGACTCCCATGGGCCGAGGTAGATCAGACATTGCACGAAGGCCCTGATTTCAACCCAGATCGCACTGACAGACCTAGATTTTGGTCCGAAATGCACATATTTCGGTCGGAAATCCATGTATGGAAAGTGAATTTTGGAAAGTTTCGAAGAATGAAAGAGCAATTCTTGCCCTAGCCGCCTCCTGGACTTTCCTTGGGTGTATTTAGGCACGAATTTCGGACAGAAAGAGAATCCTACCTTCTCCATATAATTTTCTACCTTCTTGCATGGTGTTTTGGCTCTTTTCCACGAAGTTTGAAGGCAAGGCAGCAAGTTTGGACAAGGCGGCGGCAATCCAGATCTGCAATCCAGATCTGTTCTTCATCGATTTCTGGCCATAGAAGAAGAAGTACAACATAAGGGCTATTTGGTTATCTCTTTCATGCTCTTATTTTGGTTTTCTATGGGTTTATTTGTTGTTTTATGCATGCTACTTATTGTTATTTGTAGTTTGAACATGTTAGGCTAAATTTTAGTATGCCTTAAGGTTAGGTAGTAGTTTAATTTGGTATTTGCTACGGTTTGATGAGATAAGATTATGTTATGTGATGATGATGTGTTGAGATATTATTTTTATGCTTGGCTATATTTATGATTTGTTTGACTGTTTACCTATGGATGAACTGCAGTGTCTTTAGGACATTAAACTAGAATAAATTGTGAAAATTGCTAAGTACTTGAGGTAAGCCATTCACTCGAAAGAGGGATTTACTAATCGACCGATATGTGTAGTTTCTATGATCTGAAAGGACTTAGATACCTTTGGAATTCCAACACAAAGACCTTAATCAATTAAACTCCAACTCGAAAGTTTAGGACTAGTTGGTTACGTGGAAAAAATCGTGTTCCAAACCAAACTCAAACTAAAATTGCGACAGCTGAGGCTAGAGTTTAGATCTCGTCGATGAGTATCCTTCACATAGCTTAACCTAAAATAATCAAACTAAAACAAGAGTCTGGAACGAATTTCGGTGCCACAATCTATTAATTTCAGTCCGAAATTAATAGATTTCGGTCCGAAATCTTATCTGTTTTGTGCGAAAGCACGAGACAGCAGCGTTCCAGAGCCTAATTAAATGAACCCAAAGCCTTAGGACATTTTCTTGCATCTGTTTGAGTCTAGAAAAATATAAAAACCAATCCAAAAATATTTTATTATTTATTTCTTCAATTTTAATTACTATTTGATATTGTCTTTTTAATCCAAAACCTCACAAAAATTATTCTATCTAGCTTTTAAGAAAAACTAACTCCGGTAATCATTTTTGTTATCCCAGTGGATCGACCCTTAGCTTTACCCAACGATTAGCAGGGTAGAAACGAGGTATAAATTTATTTGGTACCTAAGCTTTGAAACCTCTATCATATCCCCTCTCAAGCCAAAGGTGATCTGCGCACTTTGAGCTTGGATTGAAGAAACAAACCGAGTATGAGGCAGTGGCTTAGTCATGATGTCGACTATTTGATCATTTAAACACAAGAACTGAACCCAAAGCTCCTTAGTAGCAATTCTTTCAAGTACAAAGTGATAGTCAATTTTTACGTATTTGGTACGTGCATGAAACATTAGATTCACGAGGCAAAAAACATTGCGCCAATATTATCACACCAAAGTAGATATTGTAACCAAAGAAGTTCAACACAAGTTAAAGCGAGACTGTTATATTCCGCTTCGATGTTAGATCGGGAAATAGTTTGTTGTTTCTTGGCACTCCAAGATATAAGATTTTCTCTAAGAAATATGCAATAGCCAGACGTGGAATGTCTATCATCGGAACAACCCGTCCAATTGACATCACTATATGCATCAATCTGAAGAGAAGATGGGGAGGTGAAAGTTAAGCCATGGTGTAAAGTACGACACAAGTATCATAAATCCTTTACAGTCGCCCAATGTACATCGGTGTGTTTACATGAATTGTGATACTCTATTCACTACAAAAGAAATCTCGGGACATGTTAGAGTAGCGTATTATAAGAGGGCACCCACTGTGCTATGATAAAGGGTTGGATTATCCATTGGTTGACCGTCGGTTTTGTATTTGTAGGCTGACCACCATGGGTGTAGGACGCGGCTTGTCATGAGCTAGGTTTGTGCGGTATTAGAAGATTAAAAATATATTTGATTTGGAAAAAGTAAAGTCCATGAGGAACAGATGCTACTTCAATACTAAGAAAATAATGAAGCGCACTAAGATCTTTGAGAGCAAAGTCATCTTGAAGAAGAGAAATGTGTGAAGTAATCTTGGTGGGGTTGTTGTCGGTGATCAAGATATCATCAACATAGACTAAGATGATAGTTATAATTGTTGATTGATAAGCTATGAATAGAGATGGGTCATATGGGAGCCTTGAAAATCAATATCAAGAAGTGACATGCTTAGTTTTTGAAACGAAACACGCAGTGATTGCTTAAGGCCATATAAAAATTTGGAGAGGAGGCATATATAATTGGGATGAGAAGAGTCAATAAAGCCTGGTGGTTGTGACATTAACACTTATTCGGTGAGACTGCCATGAAGGGATGCATTTTGTATGTCTAGTTGTTTAATTAGTCATTTGAAAGAAATTACAAGAGTGAGAACAATTCGGATTGTGGTAGGATGTATGACTGGACTAAAGGTGTCAAGAAAATCGACTCCTTGTTGATGGAATCCTTTTGTAACAAGACGTGCTTTGTAGCGGTCGACAGAACCATCAGATTTTCTTTTGATTTTATATATCCACTTGCAACCAATAATCCTTTGATTGGGAGGAGGTGGAGCCAAAATCCAGGTGTTGTTGAGAGCAATGGCATCAATTTCAGTTTACATTGCTTAACGCCATTCTAGATGAGGGTTGGCTTGTGTGAAAGTTGTCAGTTCTTTGTCGATAGTTGAGAGGAGAGCTACATGTTTAGGAAAATGCCGGAATTTGCATGTATTATCACGTGTCCCTGTGATCATTGGATGAGAAGAGGTTGTGTTAGGGAAGTGTTGAGATGTAGAAGCAATTGCATGTGGGAACAAGGGAAAGAGTAGAAGTTTGCAGCAAAAGAGAACAATAAGAATGATTTAAATTGATCGATCGATCAGGCCTTCATTTAAAATACGGTCAGTTGAGTCGACCGTTGGAGGCACTACACCAAAAAAGATTTTTAGTACCAGACTACTAGTACCGGTTTTTAAGAAAACCGGTATAAATAATACATGGTGGCAAATTGGTAATTGTCAGTATATATTTTTAGTACCGGTTTTTTAAAAAAATCGGTACTATTTTTCCGGGAAAAGGGAAAGAAAAAACGACTATATTTTAGTACCGGTTTTTTAAAAAAAACCGGTACTAAAAATATATTATTAGTACCGGTTTTTTAAAAAAAAACCGGTACTAAAATATAGCCGTTTTTTTTATTTACGCCAACATTTAGTACCGGTTTTTTATAAAAAAACGGTACTAAAATATAGCCGTTTTTTTTACTTTTACGGCAACTATTAGTACCGGTTTTTTATAAAAAACAGGTACTAATAATCCGCAGAATTTCACATCTACCTCCTCCTTCTCCACTCTATCTCTTCCACTCTCTCATAACTAGTTTATACTGTTCTTGGCCTTTTCTTTTCCTCTCTAAAATCGAGAATATTTTTGTGTTATCCAAAAGCACATAAAAAATAGCTAAAAATTAAGAAAAATTTCGAAAAAAAGAAAAATCAGAAGGGAAAGCAAAGGAGATCTACGAGAAGCTAAAATAATTCTCATTTTGAGGTATATTCTTTATTTTTTCTGTATTTTATTTATAACTTTGTAATTATATGCATATTTTTTTATTTTTTATTGTTTTTTTTAATTTCAATCTAATAAAATAGAAAACGGAAGAGAAAGAGAAAAGTTTATTTAAATCGAAGAGGAGGAAAAGGAAGAGAAGACAATTTCGGTAATTTTTTATTTTAATCTTGATTAATTTTAATTCGATAATTTATCAATTTGTACATGCATATATATATCGTTTGGCATTTGCATCTATTAGTTGTATTGTCATATAGGACGAAATTGCCGGAATTTGAACTATTTTAGGTCGTGCTCGTCCGAGATTAATCCATTAGGGATTAATCTTGGATAGTACTCCCGGTCGGGAGTACTGCTCTTTGGATATTCTGTCTCATTTAGGAAAGAGAGTTGTACATTAGATGCAGTGTGTTGTTTGAGAAAAATTCGACAGTATTTTCTCTTATGTTCCCACGGATACGTACGCACGAGCAATCGTGTGTTAGCGTATTCAGGGAACATAAGAGGAAATGCTGTCGAATTTTTCTCAGACAACACACTGCATCTAACGTACGCTCGCTAATGAAACAGAGTATCCAAAGAGTGGGCTAGGATGGTAACCGGTCCAAAAATCTATTGTGATGCATGCATTGAACCTACAAATCATAAATCCTGACATTTTTTATATATATTTCTATCTACACAGATAGATCTGAGGGAGAAATACATGTATGAGTATTCGAGAATATCGGATGAATTTGTTGGAGTTGTTGAAGAATTCCTTAAATGTGCAAAAGACCATCGGAAGTTGACTGGAAAGCCCAGAATCCTATGTCCTTGTAAAAATTGCCTTAACTTTGAGATACAAGATGGTAAAGTGATTAGAGCACATCTGATTCGACGTGGATGGATGACAACACCTAAATACCTACGGTGGGTTTTACATGGAGAAAAATTGGAAGAAAATTTAGATGCCGGAACGAGCAATAATGTATCTGATATTTTTGAAAATACTGTACAAAATAATTGTATGGATGATGCAGGGGATAATGTAATTGTGGGTGATGATATAGAAAATTTAAGTGAACAACAATGTTAATGTGATGATGATAATAGAGAAAATGATTTGGATGAAATGATGAATGAATTACCCAGTGATTTTATCGATGATGTTCCTGATGTGTTTGACAAGTTGGATGAAAACTCTCATATACCCTTATATCCCGGTTGCAACGAAGATAAATTTTCCAAAATAAAAACAGTTTTTAAGTTGTATAACCTGAAAGCTAAGAATAATTGGAGCGATAAGAGTTTCACATCTTTGCTCGGTCTTTTGCGAGAAATGCTTCCAGCAGATAATACATTACCCGATACAACTTATAAGGCTAAAAAATTACTATGTCCTTTGAAATTGGAAGTAGTGAAAATTACAGCTTGTCCGAATGATTGCATACTATTTCGTAATGAGTACGAGAACCTCCATAAATGTCCAAAATGTAATGCATCTCGGTACAGACAAAGGGACGGTGATTTGGATGATGAAGAAGATAGTTGTAAGAAGAGACCAGCTGCGAAAATATTGTGGTATCTGCCAGTAATACAAAGGTTTGAGCGTCTTTTTAGTAATTCAAAAGATGCTAAAATGTTGAGGTGGCATGCGGAAGTCAGAAAGAAAGATGGAAAACTCAGACATCCAGCAGACTCATCCCAGTGGAACAACATAGATAGTTATTTCACGGATTTCGGCAGTGAGCCTAGAAATTTGAGATTGGGACTATGCACGGACGGAATGAATCCTTACGGCCTCATGAGTACAAATCGAAGCGTATGGCCTGTTTTGTTGGTTATTTACAACCTTCCTCCATGGTTATGCATGAAAAGGAAATATCTGATGATGTCGTTACTCATTTCTGGTCCAAAACAACCAGGAAACGATATAGATGTGTATTTGGCTCCGTTAATAGAGGACCTTGATAGGTTGTGGAAGGACGGAGTGAGGGTTTTTGATGCACATTCCAAAAGTTATTTCACCTTACATGCGATGATATTCTGCACAATTAACGACTTTTCCGCATACGGGAACTTATCAGGTTACAAGAATAAAGGAGAAAAGGCATGTCCTGTTTGCATGGAGGAAACACATTCGATATGGCTATCGAATTGTAGAAAGACAGTATATTTGGGACATCGTAGGTTTCTTAGCCGTCATCATCCCTATCGCCGGCAACCTTATAAAAACAAATTTGATGGCAACACCGAGACCCGTTGGGCACCTATACCAAAAACTGGAAGACAAACTTATGAACGGGTGAAAGATCTTAAAATTCAATTGGGCAAACCATTTGCGAATAGAATTCCAGAAAAGTGCTTTTGGAAGAAGAAGTCTATATTCTGGGACCTTGAATACTGGACTTATTTAGATGTCAGGCATTGCTTGGATGCAATGCACATCATCAAGAACATTTGTGAAAATCTGGTTACTTTAATTTTGAATGCTCAAGGAAAAGTGGATAATGTTAATGTGAGAAAAGACATGGTACAAATGGGAATTCGATTGGAACTAGCTGCAAAGGAAGACAATAGTAAGAAACGGGATTGGTTACCTAATGCTGTTTATATTTTAACCAAAAAAGAGAAACTCAGTTTGTTGGAGTGTTTGAGGTCTATTAGAGTTCCAACTAGTTATTCCTCAAATATTTCACGGAAGGTGTCAATTAAGGATATGAAATTGATTGGAATGAAATCACACGATTATCACGTGTTGCTGACCCAGTTGCTTCCTGTTGCAATTAGAGCATGTTTTAAAGAAGAAGTTCGAAATTCTATCACTAAGTTGTGTTTTTTTTTCAATAAAATTTGCTCTAAGGTGATCGATCCTGAAAAACTGAATCAGTTAGAATCCGATGCGGTTCAGACCATATGCGAGTTGGAGATGTATTTTCCCCCCTCGTTCTTTGTTATAATGGTGCATTTGACCAATCATTTAGTCAGGGAGATAAAACAGTGCGGTCCGATATTTCTGCGATACATGTACCCTTTTGAAAGAGCAATGGGTCAATTGAAAGGGTTAGTGAGAAGCAGATCTCGACCCGAAGGAAGTATGGTTGAAGGATATGTGGCAGAAGAGGTTATTGACTTTTATAATGATTATCTAGATGGAGTTAAACCGATTGGCCTCCCCAAAAATAGACACGAAGGTAGACTTCTAGGGAAAAGCATAATTGGTATGAAAGTAATTATAATGGATCTTGCAAAAAGAGAAAAAGCACATCTTAAAATTCTCCAACAGGTCGCCATTGTGTCTCCTTATGTGAATGAACACATAGCCGAATTGCGAGAACAGAACCCTCAGAGATCAGAAAATTGGATCACCAAGGAGAATAACAAAAGTTTTGTAAAATGGTTTACAAATAAGGTAAGACAGTCCAGACCTTCAAATGAAACGGTGAAATGTCTTGCTAGAGGTCCTAACGCCAATGTGCAAACCTATCAAGGGTACGACCTGAATGGTTTCACTTGGTATACAAAGAAACAAGATGGAAAAAGCACATTACAAAACAGCGGAGTCACAATAGTAGCCATATCAAGTGATGGAACATCATCAGAGCCGTATTATGGGTGGATTGAAGAAATTTGGGAGTTTGATTATAATGCATTTAAAATACCAGTGTTTGAATGCAAATAGATGCTCAAAAGCGGCGTCAAAACTGATAAAAACGGATTTGTAACCGTTGATTTCAAAAAGTTAGGATATGCTGATGATCCTTTTATATTTGCAAACAAACAAGCAATGCAAGTTTTTAATATTGCTGATCCGGCTGACAAGGGACGACATGTGGTACTTCCCGGAAAAAGACGCATTGTCGGCGTTGAAGATGTCGTGGATGAAGAAGAATATGACCAATTTGATGAAATAGCACCATTCTCTACAGGTATATATAATTAAATATAAATCTAGAAAAATTAATGAAATTAAATGTAATAAAAAATTTCACCAATTTGATATTTACATATATATTATTATTCACAGGTATAGATGGGACACCGCAACCAATTGAAGAGTTAACAAGTAATTTGCGTTCCAATCAGGAAGAAGGCATGTGGGTAGATCGACCGCAGTCACCAAAAAATAAAGGAAGTTGAAAAAAATGAAATACGTAAATTAACGAGAGTTCAAGACTATTGTATCTTTTTTCATTTTCATAGTCCTTTTTCATGTAATATTTATTACAATTTATACTTTTTTTTCATTTTCATAGTCCTTTATTACAATTTATTTGGTTTATAATTTAATCTCGGAAATTAAATTATTAATTTAAAAAAACAGAAAATATTTTAAATAATTTAATTTATTTGGTTTATAATTTAATATTATAAATTTATTAATCAATTTAAAAAAACTGAAAATATTTTAAATAATTTAATTTATTTCGTTTATAATTTAATTTCAGAAATTTATTAATCAATTTAAAAAACAGAAAATATTTTAAATAATTTAATTTATTTGGTTTATAATTTAATTTCAGAAATTTATTAATTAATTTAAAAAAACAGAAAATATTTTAAATAATTTAATTTATTTGGTTTATAATTTAATTTCAGATATTTATTAATCAATTTAAAAAACAGAAAATATTTTAAATAATTTAATTTATTTGGTTTATAATTTAATTTCAGAAATTTATTAATCAATTTAAAAAACAGAAAATATTTTAAATAATTTAATTTATTTGGTTTATAATTTAATATTATAAATTTATTAATCAATTTTAAAAAATAGAAAACATTAAATTTCCGAAATTTAAAAAAAAAATTAGTACCGGTTTTCTACTAAAAACCGGTAGTAAATGCCGATTTTCTGAAAAATAAAATTTAGTACCGGTTTTCTACTAAAAACCGGTACTAAATGCCGGTTTTCTTAAAAAAATTTCCGGTTTTCTGAAAAAAAAAATTTAGTACCGGTTTTCTGCTAAAAACCGGTACTAAATTCCGGTTTTTTTTTAAAAGTCCTCTCCCTCGATATCTCTCTCTCTCCCGTCCGAAAACCCTCCTCTCTCGTCCGAATTTGAAAATCCCTCTCTCTCGTCCGAAAAACCGAAGCCCTCGCCTCCCTCCCACGCGCCGCTCTCCCTCGGCCTTCCTCCCGCACGCCTCTCTCCCTCGGCCTTCCTCCCGCGCGCCGCTCTCCCTCGGCCTCCCTCCCGCGCGCCGCTCTCCCTCGGCCTCCCTCCCGCGCGCCGCTCTCCCTCGCCCTCCCTCCCGCGCGCCTCTCCCTCGCTGCTCCCTCTCGCCGCTCCCCTCATTAGCCGTAAGTTCTCCTCACTCCCCTCACTTTCTCTCATTCGGCCGACACCTCTCTCTCTATCACTTTCTCTCTCACTCTCTAACTCTCTCTCTATCTTTGCCTTGGACAGCCGACGGCCGACGGCAGCGACCGCGACACAGCGACAGCGATAGCGAAGTCGACAACTCCTCTTAAGAAGGTACTCTATCTCTCTCTCTCTTTTGAAAATGGAACAGGCTCGTAAATTTAAGCTTGATAACTTTGTTTCTTCAATCAGTCTTTATTATCTTAAGTCTGTGTTACATTCTAGAAGAGTTCCCTCTATTCGTGTTCATGTGTACATGTACATGTAATTCTGTTTCCATCTACTCGGGGGAATTAAGTTGATTGCCTTCTTAATGTAACTTATAAACAGAGTCGTAGCACAGAGTAGATGCTAATTATTTTAGATGGAGGTGGAAATTAGTGTAGCCTTACTGGAATTAGCCTTTCCTTTATCAAGGAACGTTTGGATTGGAGCTCATGTAACTGCGATTACGCCGGTAAGTGAAAATATCTGAAAATTAACTCAGGGACTAGGAGGCTAAATTATTTATATTAAAAAAAACATAAATATAAAAAAGAGAGCTGCAACTATCCAAAGAACGTTAGAGAAAATTAATCAGGTTAAATTGATGTCATGCTAATCCACAACGAAGTGGGACCTTCATGGAGCAGCTCTATTATTTGACAAGCACTCTAAGAATCATTCTATTAAATTATGTTAATGCAACAAATAGATAGAAATTTTCAGATAATGTTAAAAAAAATATATGTATGTTCTATTTCTAAAAGTAATTTCGAACATAGTAAACAGTTGTTTTCGGTATCCAAAGTAGTCAATAAGTTGCAACAACTTAAAAGAGGCTACATCCAAACGCCTTGTTACTTTAATTAATTATGGCAATTCAACTTCTAACTACTTGTGTTTCAGTTTATTGACGCCATCGGAAGGAGAAAGTATGAATATAAAAAGAAAGCTCCCATAATCTCTCCTTAACAAAAAAAGGCAGAGCAATAATTCTGGGTGAAACCCTTGATTGAACAGAACTGGGGTCATATCATAACTATGGGAACAGTTGAATTAGGTGTAAGCATGTAAGGTGCCAATTGTATCACGCGAATGTGCCTAGGCGCTTCTAGTCATAAGATTCCTTCCATGTAGTGATTCTTTAATCTTGTGGAAAACATGCAACAAATATTCCATTTTTCTTGATTCGTGACAAATAGTGCAGTTAAATTTCAACAGAACTGATGGGTTTGGGTTTGATTGCAATTGTTAATGGGTTTGGATTTGAGTGCAATTGTTAATAGGTTTGGGTTTGATTGCAATTGTTAATGGGTTTGAATTTGATTGCAATTGTTAAAAGTTTAATTATGTTAATTATTAGTTTGATTTATTTATGTTTTAATGATAATGATTTGCTTGATTTGTGTATATAAATTATTTTAATGATATATACATTATGAATTGTGTTATATAAATTTGATTTGAATTTGCAGCCATGTCGAATCATGATGATCAGGATTTTGCGACAAATCAAAATGAGTCGAGTTATGAAGAGGAGCAGATTCCTGTTGTTAGCAAAAGGGGAAAAAGATCAACGGCTAAGTGTATGAAGACGCGCAAAGCGATAGCTGCCAGAGATAATTTACATGTCGAATTCAATAAAGAAGGCAAACCATGCGGCGAGAATGCAAAGGCATTCACGAATTGGTGTGCAACAAAAACAAGAGATATGATCCCTTGCAGGTACCTATACGAATACATATGAATTTGAAACCTATTGATATGAATTTGTATACGATAGTAGTATTAATCGGTTTCAATGCAGTTATAGTAGTTGGCATGAAGTGCCAAAACCGTTGAAAATTGATTTGTACGGAGAAATAGCGAAGGTTTGGAATCATCCGGCTGACCTACCATTGTCTACTAAGAAGAAGATTCTACATAATTGTAACGATAAATGGAGGCATTGGAAGGGCAGATTGGTGAGATATTATTCTTGCAATATCATTTCCATTTATAAAAGTTTGATTAAATATTTATTTTAATTATAACGTGCATTTTTTTCATTGTAGAATAAAAAATACAGGGTTAATCCGCAAGAAGGTGCACCAAATCCATGGGATGTACAGAATATCTCGAAGGAAGAATGGGAGGCAATGGAAGCTCATTATTCCAGTGAGAAATTTGCGGTATAAAAACAGATTTCTTATAAAAGAATCATTCGTCGCTACTAATCCCATTAGTTTTGTATTATACTAACAGTCTTCTGAATTTGTTAATAGAAAATGAGTAAACAAGGAAAGGCAAATACTGTAAAGAAAGACATGCCCTACACACTCGGATCAGACGGTTACATAAGTGCTGAGTTGAGATAGAAAGAGGGAGAGGTGGTCCATGGTGGGTCCTCGGTTATTACGAAGGATATGGATGGCAGAACTTATAGTTGGAGTAGGGCACGCGCAGTAACGGATCCAGAGACCGGTCAACTTGTGGTTAGAAACCCTAAAGCTGCCGCGGTGATCGACAAAGTGGTCGTGTAACAATTCAGATAACTTTATTTTGTGTATTCAACGAATTTAATTTACTCTAACATGAATTTCTTTTGTGATAGGTTGCTTTAGTTAAGTCAGGTGATGTTGTGCATGTTCGTCAAAATGACATCTTGATGTCTGCGATCGGAACGCCAGAGCATTCGGGACGATTGAGAGGATATCCACTTTTTTCCAGCGTGAAGCAGGTATTTAGTGGTGGTAATAGAAAATCATCCAAGGGGTATACCAAAGATGAGGTTGATCGGATGGTGCAGGACGAAGTGAAAAAACGAATGGATGAGGAATTTAACAGGCGAATGGATGAGGAATGGAACAGACGAATGCAGCAAAGCTTTTCGCAAATGTTTTCGCAAGGCCAAGTCCAAGTCCAAACACCGCAGACGTACGATCCAATAGTTCAACAGGCTTTTCTACTGCTATCACAGGGTAGCAACAATCAACCACATCCGATACCTCACTCGAGTTTTCAGGTTCTTATTTTCACCAAGCTAATGATATATATTACTTTGCTCACATATAATATTTACGATTTATGATTTGTTATTATGTTTGATATTAGTTATAAATATAGACGCCTGTCGAAGCTTTACTACTCCTCCCAGGGACGTCCGGGACGCCTGTGTATGTAGCTAGAGCTATGGTGTCTGCACAGACTTACAGTGAGACGGTCCATGGAGAGCCAGTGGGTATAGGTGAAGTGAAGGTACAAATCTTAGAAGTTTTTGATAATGCGAGACACTCGATTGTACCTTTTCCACCTCCTAACGGAGATGATCGGCTTGGTGTTCTGATGTGTTCATTTCTAAGATGGCCAGTTCATCTTGTGGATTACGACCTGACAAAATTGGTAAATCTTACAAACTATTTAAAATTTAGTTAGTTTATGGTAATTATTTATATTCGTACAATTTAAATTTAAAAATATCATTTCCATGACTAATATGTTGGTTGTTTAGGAGCAAGTGAGGCAAATGGCGAAACAAAATACACAAATTCTTCCGCAAGACAAGGGAAAACAGATTACGGAAGATGACGAAGACGAACCAAGTGTGGATCAATTTTTTACGGAGGTGGAAATTCAATTGCGCGATCCGTTCGTCTCCGAGGAAAAATTAGCAGAGATTGGACCTAATGCAAAGAAAATGCACGACTATATCAGGATGTTCGACAAGTCAGTGACTGAGTTCAGCGATCTTCCTGGTGCATTCGACCTTCAAGATGTCAAGACATTCATTCTTGAATTTAAAGATATCGGCCATGTTTTCCATCGAGAGGAACTTTTCGTTCAAGTTATTAAAGTTTGGATTTTGTAAGTATTCTCCTAACTTTACAATAGTTGATTATTAGTTATATGATATTTCTAATTAAATATATAGAACTATAGAAACACAATTGAATTGCGCATATATATATATATACAACATGCAGGCGGTGCAGGGAATATTGTGTGAATACCGCGATGAAAAAGTGGATATTTTGGGATCCAGAAAGGTGCTCGGGTATCGATGTGGAGAAAGATCAAATCGGCACTGTAAGCTACATAATGAATCTTTTAAAGAAGTATGCAAAAAGAGATCCCTATCATGTTTTACTGCATCATAATCGGTTAGTTATAAAATTTTTTATTTTGACTTTAATTAAGATTTTAAATTTGCGGTTTCATATTTATATCACCAACAAAATACAATATTTATGTAATTACAGGTCGCATTTTGTGATTATTATCGCACAACTCTCAACACGGAAGTTGTGGATAGTAGATTCACTGCAATCAAAGTCTGGCTATCAATCTCCAATTCTAAGAAATTACGATCAGTAAGTTTAGAATTAACAAAATATATGTATGCATTATTTAGTTATATACTAATATCTAGAAATAAATTTTGTAACTTTATATTTAATTTTGCAGAGCTTTGTCAAGATTGGTTCAAGTTCCCAAGTTTGAAGTTCAGATGATTCCAGTACATAATTTCAACTAATATATATAGTTTAATTTCATTTATAATTTATTGAATTTAAACTTAATAGTATAATTTTTTTCCTTGTAGAGTCCACGACAACCAAACAATATAGATTGCGGTTTTTATGTGATGACAAACCTACGCAAGATACTTGATCACTGTACGCTACACCAGGACCTCCCATCGGTATGGATTAAATTTAATTAATCTTACTGTATATGACTAGGGTTAGTAGCAATTTAGTTTTAATCTACTAAACCAAGTTTAATTAGATTAGTTTATAAATTTATAAATTTTCATATGTTATTAACTATATGAAATGTCAAAATACAGGTTTTACAACCGATAGGTAAGCACTACAGTGGGGACGAGATTAATTATACTGTAAATGAGTGGTTTGGATTTTTACTTGCACTTGTAGGTCATCATGGGTAATTGATTAAGTATATATGTGATTTGTAGTGACTTATATATATATGTGATTTGATATTATTATGTGTTTTGATATTTCTGTGTTTTGATATTGTATGGATGCATATATGCATATATATATACCGCTGGTATATATTGGTACAAATATTGATGGCTAGCAAAGAGGGGCTAGCCCCATAAACAAAATTTTTTTTTTTTTTTTTACCTAATTTTAGTACCGGTTTTTAACTAAAAATCGGTACTAAAAATCATTTTAAACCGGCGGCAATGATTTTTAGTACCGGTTTTTAGTAAAAAACCGGTACTAAAATACTCGAAAAATTTCATCATGTATCTTTAGTACCGGTTTTTAACTAAAAACCGGTACTAAAAATCATTACCGCCGATTCCAGCAACCTCATTATACCGCCTGTTTAGTACCGGTTTTAGTTAAAAACCGGTACTAAAAATCTCTCCCGCCAATTCCAGCAACCTCATTATACCGCCTGTTTAGTACCGGTTTTTTATTATTTTTAACACCCCTATTATTAGTACCACTACAAAACCGGTACTACTAATACATATAAAACCGGTACTAATAAAAATAAATGGTGTAGTGAGGAATTACAAGCGAGGCATGAGTCAAGATTTGTGCAGGTCAACAAAAGGAGGTGGCGAGTCAGTATTGTGGGCCATTCAATTGTCAAAGTTATTATCTTCATTGAGTGCACCGAAATAATAGGGGGCTGTTTGGATTGTCCGGGAATAGGGGGAATTTCATATTCCTAGGCATAAATTTATTATAAACAATCCAAACTCTTCACAAAATTACACACTTCCCAATACTTTCCGCCTAGGAATAGGCTATTCCTCTTATTCCTAAGCGATCCAAACGGCCCCGGCTAGGCCGAGCCATCATTAACTTGGGATAAAAATAAAGGAAGAAAGATGTACGCGCAAGTACTGGGTTCGAAACAAACACCGGAATTTGATGTATTGGAGGTGGTGTTTTGTTTGAAGGGAAAATTTGATTCGTCATGACATGTCGAGAAATATAGATTCTATTTGTGAAAATATGAAGACAACGATAACCCTTTGGATCATTAGCATAGTCATGGAAAACACATGGCAAGGTTCTAGGTTCTAACTTATGTTTATTATATAGCTGGGTGTAGGGAAACAAAGGCAACAAAGAACACGCAAGGTAGAGTAGTCGGGTTGTCTGTGGAAAAGAGAATAATAGGGAATGGTGGAACTCGAATTGGGTAATCTATTGATAAGATAAGTAGCACTAGAAAAAAAAACTTTATTCCAATAATTAGTAGGAAGAGAAGAATGAGAAATAATTGCTAAAGACAATTCAACTATATGGCAATGTTTTCTTTCGGCAATATTGTTTTGTTGTGGGGTGTACGAGCAAGTTGTTTGTTTTACAAGTTGGAAAAAAGTATACCAATGGACTTGTATTCCGTACCTCCATCGGTACGCAAGATTTTGATGGCACAATTAAACAAATTCTCTATCCTTAAAGTAAGAAAAAAATATTCACAACATAACTTTTATTTGTCTAAAAATAAATCCAAGTAAATCTAGAATAATTATCCACAAAAGTAAACCTAGAATAATTATCCAAAAAATCACATAGTATTTAAAACAATAATTAGAATATATAATAATCATAAAAAAAATCACAACATCACAGGGTGTACTAGAATACTTGTAAACCGTCATTGTTTTTTTTTTAATGAAGGTAAACCGTCATTGTTATTTCATCTTATAGATCTCTTTTCTGGTACTAAAGTTTATTGCACTGATCATACTCTTCGAAAGAGATAATTGTTACTTGATGGACACTAGATTAATTATTCCTCCTCTTGTTAACCTTATATCTGTTTAGGGAACCAAAAAAAAAAAAAAGGCTATGTCTCGTGTCACTTAAAACTGCTGCAAAAAATGGCCTATATTAGAATGCTTAAGAAGTACAAATTAATACCATGATGAAAAATATTTTTGAATCGTTGTTCTCTTTCTCTTTCAAAGTTGCATGACGTAATGACGTGCATTTTTCCGACAATGCCACCGCATATAATCTACACTTCATCAAAATCATTGAGCTTCAATATACCTCCGAGGTAAGCTACATCACTGAAGCATTTTTTTTACTTGTTGGCATAATCGTGGGATATTGTTAAATATAATTATGCATTTGAAATTAAATTTTCAGTAATATAGTCATCTTCGTATATACTACATAAAGATAGAAATATACTCATATTTTTAGACAATATCTTTCAGTTTTTGAGTTGGGCAAGTATTACTATAGTCCACATATATATATATATATTTCTCAATACTAATTTCCTGATGTATCACTAAAAACATTAGATTAGGAATCTGACCTTTCTTATTTTTAATATATATATACACACACATAGTAAATTAGTGAGAAGAATTTTAATGAGACGGGCCGGCATTATCGTATAGTGCTGCAGTCTCGCCTTTTTATTTATATTTTAGACACAATACCTATTTCACGAGAGATCCTTGGCGTTTAGAAAGTAATTTAGTTTTGTAGTTAATAGAGATATTCAACAATTATTGACGTTTATCTTATTCAATTAATGGGAAAAATTATAAATTAATATATTAGATATTTAGATGATCTCCTGGAAAAGCGTTTATATATCTTTTAATTAATTATGTATGCTACTTGATAGTTTCTCGTCAATATTAAAATTCAAAATTTTCTCCAGCACGTATTGAAGATCCAGTAATGAAGCCAAAAAGTAACTTTAGTAAATGGTAATTATGAATGATTGTAGAGTCACTCTTGTAATAAATTATCAGACCACGTGGTTTGGTGCGTCGCGCCGTCGCCACAGGAATCCCTATCCGGTGCCGCGCGGCACGGTGCCGCGCACTAATCCGAGCCGTTCGATCTGATCTCGACGGTTTGATTTTTTCGGGCCTTACAATCTGGTTACATGCACGGGGCACCCATTATCATTGGATTTAATCTGAACGGCTCGAATTGCCGCGCTGCACGGTGCCGCGCGGCACTAGATTTGATTTCTCGCCGAATCCCTATCCGGTGCCGCGCGGCACGGTGCCGCGCACTAATCCGAGCCGTTCGATCTGATCTCGACGGTTTGATTTTTTCGGGCCTTACAATCTGGTTACATGCACGGGGCACCCATCATCATTGGATTTAATCTGAACGGCTCGGATTGCCGCGCGGCACTAGATTTGATTTCTCGCCGAATCCCTATCCGGTGCCGCGCGGCACGGTGCCGCGCACTAATCCGAGCTGTTCGATCTGATCTCGACGGTTTGATTTTTTCGGGCCTTACAATCTGGTTACATGCACGGGGCACCCATCATCATTGGATTTAATCTGAACGGCTCGGATTGCCGCGCTGCACGGTGCCGCGCGGCACTAGATTTGATTTCTCGCCGAATCCCTATCCGGTGCCGCGCGGCACGGTGCCGCGTACTAATCCGAGCCGTTCGATCTGATCTCGACGGTTTGATTTTTTCGGGCCTTACAATCTGGTTACATGCACGGGGCACCCATCATCATTGGATTTAATCTGAACGGCTCGGATTGCCGCGCTGCACGGTGCCGCGCGGCACTAGATTTGATTTCTCGCCACAGCCGCAGAAATGTTAGGTAGAGGTGATCAATTCTCAAAAAAAAAGTAGAGGTGATCATAGCACCTGAAGCATAGAATGACATATTTATTGGGTCATAAAAAAAAACATATATATTGACACTGACACATAACATGATAGTTTCATTTCACTTGAGTGCTCTTTATGACTCATGGTGGTTCATTTGCGGACAGAATCTGACGTCGGAAAGTTAAAATGCGCTGGTGTGTATGATTATGAATGATTGTAATTCAAATCCTTTTCTTTTCTAGGATTGGTGTTGGTGGCTATCTTGTGGGATCCGTTCCAAATTCCCCACCAGTTCACCACAAATTGAGCTTTGTTTGTCCCTCTCTAAGATTTGAACAATTTATTTTAGATCAAATAGTTAAGATTTATTTTGATGATGTATTTCTGTCGACTTTATATATATTTTTTTTTCCTACTTTCACATGATGGGTCTCTGCACATCTGCATATTAATTAATTAGTAGCTTTTGCCTATGTCTACTACGTGTGCTCAAATCAAACAGTAGTTCTCTCATGAATCTCATCTTTTCTTTGTGAAAATGACTGCAGATGTAGGTCATTTTTCCTAAATCTCACATCTTTTCTTTGTGAATCTGTGGTCTAATCAAACAGTTTTCTTACTTTTTTCCATCTCTTCAGACCCGTATAAATTAAGCATAGCTCCGGATGTGGTCCTAAAACTATTTTATTTGTTTTTACAAATATCAATATTTTGACATATTGTTCACAAATTATATGATAAATGAACGATTTTCACATCACCCAAATAATAAATTTAGTCAAGTAACATATGAATGTCGAATTTGTTACCATGAAATATGTGACAAAGTATCTCAATAGTAAGAGCACTAGATTTGACCTCTGCGAAATTGAAAGTTCTAAGTCCGCATGCGTTTATTTATTTATTTATTTTAAATGGTTGATTACGACCTCCCAATTCAGATCGCATGTTACATAAATTATCATTGCACTCTGCTCAAATAAATGTAAAAAAAAGATTCCATTATGATTTCACTATATAAGAAGACGAACCGTTAGGGTTACTAAGTATTATATTTATATATATATATATATATATATATAGAGAGAGAGAGAGAGAATGGCTAATGCGCCATCGATGGCACGTGCCATCGATTTTCTATCGACTCGTTTTTTGAGATCTAAAATTCAAATGGTCGATTCAAACCGTTCGAGTTGATCACAATATTGAAATACCCTTGGAGACCAAATTTTATATTTTTTCAAATTTTTTTGCTATTTATTATGATATTTTCAAATTGCAGGGCCTGAAATACTCTAATCATAATATTTTTAAAAATATCATAATAAATAGCAAAAAAAATCGAAAAAATATAAAATTTGATCTCCAAGGATATTTCAATATGGAGAACAACTTGAACGGTTCGGATTGAACGTTTAAATTTTGGATCTCGAAAAATGACTTGATGGCACGGGACCCTCCGTGCCATCGATGGCGCGTTAGCCATTCTCTATATATATATATCATATGATTACACTGTTCTAAAATTGTGTTTTTCTTTTGGTTCAATATGTTTGTTTGCTTTTTGAGAGGGCTTGGGTTGTTTATTTTGTAACCAAGTTCTTTTTATTTTGTTTATTTTTTTAAGGGTTCATTCTCAAGAGAGAGAGAGGGAGAGGGCTTGGGTTGTTTTTGTAATTAATTAAAAATAACTGTCGGGCTGCTCCTACTCATGTACTAAAATATCGAAATGAATTTAATAAAACTAAAAATAAAAATAGAATATGAAGAAGAATTATAAGCATCCGTCATTTAAAACGAGTACATAGCCGATGCGCCGAAATTATTATGTTATACATAATAAATTCTAAAACTTAAAAAATCACACGTGAAATCATATCGCTTAAACAACTTACTTAAAAGAGGTGCAATTTTTCAATACAACGACCTGTTTGTTGCTATTTGCAATTACCTTCCCAATAATAATAATAATAAAACAAAAGCAGATTTATTCTTCAAAACTCCAAATTGATATTTCACCATGGATAACTAAAAAATTCCGAGCTATAGCGGGTGCCCAGTTCAATTATAAAAATTCACAACCAAACCGAGGATACAGTCAACCATAACCAAGAAAAAGAAAAAAAGAAAAAAAGGGATGTTGGAATGGAATTAACTAATTGAGGAGGGTGATGGTGTATGAGTCACTGTGACAAGGATGTTTCTCAAGGCAAGCACTTCACTAGTAGTAAAATAATTGCCACATCACATTCACATGCCATTGGAATTTTCTTCCTTGGGAAAATATTGTTTGTTTGGTCTGTCTGGTTTGGTTGTTAGATACCGGCCTTTCATTCCTGGCCATAACTTGCCCCAGCCAATGATTTTTGCTGTCCTTGTGTTGTCCATAATAATTTCGGCCGAATTCAATGGTGTCCGCCTAATGTGTGCTTTTATTATCACTTTTTATACTTATTTCTCATCTGTGGAATTCTGGTATACCTTTGGTCTGGAGTTAAACAACCTTTTTCAGAAGGATATCTTCACATGTGATATAACAACTGTAATTTGTTCGCTTAAAATATAAATATATATTACATTTTTACCCCTTAAAACGTGAGTAATCCCCCCCCCCCCCCCAACACACACACACCAACTTCAGTTCTGTTTTATATATCTTTATTTAGTCAAATGGCGCAGCAAATCAACATCAATTGTTGCGGGCTCATTTCTTTATTTGTTACGTGATTAGATATCACACACTAACATGCCTTTATTTATCACATGTGCTAATAAAGAGATACAATCATTTAGTTTGTAATGAATAAATTCCAAGAAATTGCCGGCAGTTGGATATAATACAATTTCATATCCAATAATATTAAGATTAACTGTTGCGAGTTATCATTATAGATCATATTGTAATGTACATCTTTTCTTTTTTGAATGATATCAACTTAATTATAGATTACAGATTCGAAATTTTGCCCCCATGTTTCCATTTTGACTATTGTAAATGTATATCAGAGTGTATACACAGATAGGCCCCGTCTGTTGACAATTAATTTAATTTAACAATTCTATATACCAATTAAAATATGGGAATTGCTTTTCATCATCCTCTCGATTCTATCATCCCATCATCCTTAGAATCCTCATTAATTATCCAGCTCCCTCATTAATAGAAAGTCCAGGGAATGAGGGAATGATAGAATCCAGTGTACTCATTAATTACTCATTAATTATCCAGAGGGGATGAGAGAAGACGTTATTTCCAAAAAAAAAAAAAGACAATTAATATTTTCTTCACTGGACATAACGTTATTTCCAAATAAATTTATAGAACAATTACTATATTAAATAGAACAGTTATATATATTAACTAGAACAGTTATAACAGTTATATATATATATATGTATATATATATATTAATTAGAACAGTTGCCATATTAAATATAACAGTTATATATATTAACTAGAACGGTTGCTATATTAACTAGAACAGTTAATATGAGTAATTGTTCTAGCTCTGAAACTAACTGTTCTAGTTAATATTACTATCTGTTCTAGTTAATGTTACTAACTATTCTCGAAAAATAACTAACTGTTCGAGTTGTTCTGGAAAAAAATTATGCTAGAAAAAAAATAATTGCGCTGGAAAAAAAATGCTAATTATTCTAGTTAATGTTACTAACTGTTTTCGAAAAAAAAATTACTGTTCTAGTTAATGCTATTTTGAATCAGAGGGAAGAGAGAGTGAGGGGGAGAGGGAGGGAGCGAAACAGAGAAGGAGTGGATGATTCTAGGAAAGGGATGATTCTCATTAATCCTCATTAATGATTTTAGGAGATGATGGGATGATTCTCATTAATGAAGCATTTGTTAGAAAGTGTTTTCCATGTGTAATTTTAATTTTTATTACATTTAATAACCATTAACAAGCACAAAACACTTAGGATCTAGTAATTAAGCTTTTTAGCACATGAGAAAGGAAGGAGGGTTGTATCTCTTCTAGTATCGCAACTAGAAGGCTTGTCCAATGCACTAGAAGGCTTGTCCAATGCACTTGGAATCGATGGCGCGCACACCACCACCACCACCACCTAGGCCGGCCTCGAGTCCACCAAGGAGTTAACTAAATTATCTCTCACTTGTGCTACCAAGGATGAGAATATGACTAATCCCTTTCTCCTTCTTCTTATAATTAAAAATTTAAGTGGAAAAGGATGGATGCTCAACACATGAGCTAGAGAAGAGAAGAGAAGAGATGAGAGAGCAATGGAGAAAATCTAAAATTTTCTCCTAGAAATTTCGGCCAAAGAGGGAAGGAGAGAGAGAGGTAGGTGGAGGTTAGGATTTTCTCCCAAATGGTTCATCTTTATATAGACCTCTCTAGATCTAGCTCCACAAACTTTTTGAGGACCTTTTTACCCTTCTATGGCCAGCCTATTCATGGGCTCATGCAAGCTACACCACATGTTGTAATGGCCCATTAACTTACTCCTTTAATTGCTCTTCTATTTAACTTCAAATTTGACTTTTAATTAACTACTTAAATAAAAGTCCAATTAGCTCAATATAATTACAATAAGTTGAACAAAATTAATTATTAACTTATTAATAATTATTTTAGGATTAGCACATACATTAATTTATTTTTATATGATCCATTTGACTTAATTAATTATAACGGTTTGCAACGGTATATAATTAATTAATCAACTTATCATATTTTCATAGTACTCACTGCTGCGAATAAATAAATAATGCACTGTATGGTTAAAGTCCTATTTGTGTGACCTTTTGAAGATTTATGCTATGTTGGCCATGGAAAATAAATCGTTATTTATTTCCAATAATCATAAGCGGTATCTAGCAACACGTTATGATTCCCAATTCACATAAATATTGTACTGCTACAGTATTTCAATCTTGCATAAGAAATAAAAGTATTTTCTTGTTTTGATCTTATGTCACATGATATCATTGTATAATCCAAGATAGAAATATGTCATTCTTGTAGATTATATATTTCTTGATCTAGAGATAATTATATAAAGTTGCTAGCAAATAATCTATCTCCATCAAGGGGCTCAAACAGATATCATCACTCATTAAGTAAATTAATGAGGGACATACGGTTTTCTTGATGAACAATTTTTTCCCACACAATTCAAGAGAGCATAAATAAAGTCCGTATAGCAACCTTTATCAGGAATCAACGTTAGACGATATTTAGAACCTATCCTCATGTGAAAAAGTTGAACCATCTCAAACTTAAAATTAAACTCATATGAAATAAATAATGACTCTTAACACAATCTATATATTTATTTCATTAGATCATGTCATGTACTATGTTCTATAACATACACATAAGCAATTAAGTTGGTAACTCTTTACCTATGATTTGTAGAACTTAATCATCACTTAACTTGCATACTAATCTTATATGATAATTAATGCTCCTTGTTAATTATCAAGATTATGGACAGTTTAGATTTATTATTGTCATTTAATTATAAATGAAACACAGAGATCCATAATTCAGATTCTCGACTTGAATGATTTGTCAATAAATAAATCAAGAAACAAATGATTAAATATCATCAATAACATAAACTAAAGAAGTAGCCATAAACTGATTGGCTTCTAGGACATATCTCTAATAATCTCCCACTTGGCCTAGAGTCAATCAACAGTGACTTCTAGCTAGTGCATAGTACTCAATGCAATATCAAACTATATACATGTCTCATACTAAAGCCTCAAAAGAAAAATACACTCAAAGCCACTCAGGCATGCGTCTAATCCCCATGGATCAACATGCAACTCATGTGCGGCTCGAGATAGAAGCTTTGTTAAAGGGTCCGCTGTGTTCGTGGCACTGTCCACCTTCTTGACCTTGATCCATCCGTCATTCACAAACTGACGGATAAGATGGAATCGTTGTAGAATGTGTTTGGTCTTTTAGTGAGACCTAGGCTCCTTGGACTGAGCTATGGTTCCCGTGTTTTCGCAGTAAAGATCCACTGGACCTGAGATGATTGGAACCACCTCTAGCTCGGTCAAGAATTTCTTGATCCAAACGCCCTCTTTCGCTACTTCACCAACCGCTAAGTATTCTGCTTCGGTGACGAAATCGGCTGTGGTATCCTGTTTGGAACTCTTCCAACTCACGGCACCACCATTGAGCAGAAATACATAACCGGTATGTGATTTTACATCATCTCGATCGATTTGGAAACTAGCATCGGTGTAACCACTTACAACGAGTTCTTGATTTCCACCATACACGAGAATGTTATCCTTTGTTCTCTTGAGATACTTGAGGATATTCTTGACTGCAACCTAATGTGGCATGCCAGGATTGGCTTGGTATTGACTAGTCACACTAATCGGATGCGCCACATCGGGACGAGTGCATAGTATGGCATACATGATTGAACCGATCACAAACGGATACTTGAATTGCTTCATGTAATATCTATCTGTATCAGTCGTCGGACACTGAGTCTTACTTAAGTATATGCCATGTGACATAGGCAAGTAACCATTCTTGGAACTAGCCATGTTGTGTTTTACCAACACTTTGTCAATATATGCATCTTGGCTTAAATCTAACATCCTTCTTGATCTATCTCAATAGATCTTGATTCTTAGGATGTAGGCGGCCTGGCCCAAGTCCTTCATTGAGAACACTTTTTTCAATGAAATCTTGACTACATTCAACTCGGGAGTATTACTCCCGATCAAGATGATATCATCAACATATAGAATAAGAAAGACAACTACACTCCCACTGATCTTCTTGTAAACACAAGGTTCATTTTCGCTTTGAATGAAGTTCAACTTCTTGACCTCATCATCAAAGCGCTTGTTCCAACTTTTCGATGCTTGCTTCAATCCATAAATGGACCTTTGAAGCTTGCATACTTTGTTAGCATTCTTTGGATTTACAAAACACTCGGGTTGTATCATGTACACATCATCTTCCAAATTGTCATTTAGGAAGGCGGTTTTGACATCCATTTACCATATCTCATAGTCATAGAATACGACAATTGCTAACAAGATCCGAATTGACTTGAACATGACAACGGGCGAGAAGGTTTCTTGATAGTCAATATCATGAACTTGCTTGTAACATTTCGCCACTAACTGTGCCTTGTATATACTAAAGTTGGCATTCATGTCGACCTTTCTCTTAAAGATTCATTTGTTCTCAACAGGTTTTATCCCATCGGGAAGGTCAACCAAGGTCCATACCTTGTTATCATACATAGATTACATTTCAGATTCCATTGCCTTAAGCCACTTCTTGGAGTCGGATTTTTCCTTCATTTCCTTGATGGTCAAAGGTTCGTCATTCGCAATGACGAGAACGTCCTGCAAACCCAAGTACCTTTCGGGTGGACGACTTTCCTTTGTTGACCTTCGTAGGATTGGTGCTTGAGGTTCTTGAACTTGTTCCACAACGGATTGTGGACTTGGTCCTTTAGCCTCAAATGTTTGAGTACCTTGAATACTATCGACTCGCGATATGTTCGAGTCCTCATTTGAGGGAGCATTCTCTTGAACCTTTTCCACAACGACTTGTGAAACAGGTTCGACTGCAACCTCATTTGGTACCACATAGGAAATCGCTAGATTGCCTACTTGAGGCACATCTTGCGCGGTGGTTCATGAATTTCTTCAATGACCACATTACTCCCACTATTTCTTCTTGCGAGAAATTTATTTTCCAAGAACACACCATAACGAGCAACAACTATCTTGTTCTCGTTGCGGTTGTAAAAGTAGTAATCCTTCATTTTCTTAGGATATCCCACGAAATGATACTTGTTCGATTTGGGTCCAAGCTTATCGCTCATTAGTCTTTTCACATAAGTTTAACAATCTCAAATCTTGAGAAACGACATACTTGGTTTCCGACCAAACCAAAACTTATAAGGTGTCTTCTTAACGGACTTTGATGGAACACGGTTCAATATAAAAACTGCGGTTTCTAATGCAAAACCCCAAAATGATTTGGGCAAGTCAGCTTGGCTCATCATCGGACGAACCATGTCTAGCAAGGTTCGATTCTCCTTTCGGATACACCATTCCTTTGTGGTGTTCCCGTTAGAGTGAGTTGTAGAACAATTCCACACTCTTTTAGATAATCACCAAACTCATGACTCAAGTACTCACCACCTCGATCGGAATGTAAGACATTGATCTTTCGACTAAGTTGGTTTTCAACTTCATTCTTGAACTCCTTGAACTTTTCAAAGGATTCGGACTTGTGCAGTATCAAATAGATATACCCGTATCTACTATGATAATCGGTGAAAGTGATGAAGTATGAATAACCTCCACATGCGCAAATGTTCATAGGTCCACATACATCGGTATGTACGAGGTCTAATAAGTCACTTGCTCTTGCACATTTGTTGGTGAAATGCGCTTTGGTCATCTTTCCCATCAAACATGATTCGCATGTATCAATTGGCTCGAAAGCGAATTGATCTAAGAGACCAACTGTTTGTAATCTCTTGATGTATTTCTCGTTGATATGACCTAAGCGAAAATGCCACATCAAAGTTGCATTCTCATGTAAAATCTTACGTTTTCTATTGTCACGTTCAACACTCAAAACATGTTTGTTAGTATCAAGCATATAAAGACAATTCGATAAATGCGCAATGCAATAACAAACATCATCACGAAAAAAGTGCAACATTTGTTCTTTATTACAACATCAAAACCATCCAAGTTCAAACATGAGGCAAAAATAATGTTTCGAGTGATACATAGAATTACATAAACATCCTTGAGTTCCAAAACAAAACTGGAAAGCAAAGTAATCTCTATGTTCCCAACAGCTATAGGGGAGACGCACGTGCCGTTACCGATGCGGAGTTGAACTTCGTCTTTCTCGAGCCGCCTCCTACTCTTTAGTGCCTGCACATTTTGACAAATGTGAGCACACGAACCAGTATAAAATATCCAGTTAGCGATAAAGGTAGCGAGAAGGGTTTCGATGACAAATATACCTGAGGTGGAAGGGAGGACCTTTCCCGCCTTCTTGTCAGCGATGTACTTGGGCAGTTTCTCTTCCAATGGCCCTTGTTGCAATAGTAGTAGCACACGGTCTCGGAAGTGGCCGAGTTCTTCTTTCTCTTGGAACCCTCGGGAGCTCCCTTGGCTGAACCTTGGGGTATCACTGAACCTTTGCCCTTCTAGGTTCTGCGGGTCTTCTTCTTCTTCTTGCTCTTCTCGCTCACCGCCAAGACATCCTTGGTCCCCTTGTCTCTCTTGAGATTCTCTCAATTTCGACAAGCATGGTTTAGAACTCGTCCAAACTCTTGTCCATGGCAGGCATGCGGTAGTTCACAATAAAATCCGTGAAACTAGAGGGGAGAGAGGTGAGGATGAAGTCTTGGACCGCCCCCGGTGTGAAAGGCGTGTCAAGCCTCTCAAGATGTCGAAAGATGCCGCTATTTTCATGACATGCGGCCCAACCTCATGCCCCTCCGCCAATCTGGTATTGACGATGACCTTGATGAGTTTGCCTCTCTCGGTACGGGCCTTGTTCTTGAACATAGTCTGGAGACGAGCGACGATATCATACACCCCTTTGCCACTATCCATGAACTCATTTTGGAGTTCTGACTCCATGACAGGGATAATTAGTGTAGAGATCTCCATATCATCCACGATGTGCTTGTCATATTCATCCTTATTCTTTTGAGGAGTCGTTTGTTGCGGGCTCCGTGGAAGGATATGGAGTGGTCAAGAGATACTTCTTCTTCTTCTCAAACCGAATGACAAGCCTAAGGTTGTGGTGCCAATCGAGAAAATTGACACCATTCAAAGCAAGTTTCTCTTTCTCAAGAATATAACGCAATGAAAAAGACGAGGAAGACATCTACAATAATTTTCAATTTAAGGTCAATTAGATTATGCATTTGTTTTATTTTCTAATAAAGAAAAACTTTCACTACATTAATTTATGTCCCTAAATGTAATGAATTTCCAGGATCCTCATTTTCATAAAATTGGACCTGCTATGGCACGTCACCTAAAATGACTAGATAGAGTAGGTTCTTTTTGATCAATCATACAACTTTATAACTCTTGGTTCGCATCGCGAACTTCGCCCCGATGTCTAAACTCAAGTTGGGTCCATCGATAAGCAACCTTTCTCTATTTGCTCCCAACAAATCTTATTTATATCTCGACTATCGAATTGACAACCATGACGTCCGCTTGGACAGACTGCGCCATGAGAGAGCAATCGACGTGAAGGGGATATAGAGAAGGAAGGCGGTCAGCTTAATCAAATTAATTGGACAAACATTATGTAATTTTGTTTGGTGGTCGTGTCAACATACACCCATACCTATTCTATGACATTTAATAGCATTCGCAAACATTCATATAATAAGCATCTCAAGCATTGTTGTGGGTTTGTATGGCCCCCGCTTGCATTAGTTTCGCCGCATCACCATGTAGCAAATCTAATCTAATCAAGCCCTCCCGCTAATCATATGGATCTAATCCTATATAATTGAAGGAACAAAATACATGTGATAAAATCTCTAATTCCCTTCTAGCCTTAGGGGCATGCAAGCCTCACGAGTTATATTAAAATTAATGCAAATTAATTAACTATGACACCAAGACCTTACACACATTCAATCACATGCATTCATAATACAACACATAAGACATTGATATCTTAGGCCATATCAAATCCACGATCCTCCTACAAAAATAAGTTAGCACAAGTACCCCTACGTGTGTAAGTTGTTTATAATTAACGAACTTTTAAGTATCTTTGCATATCGCTTGTCGCTTGTATTTTTCGTGTAAAGAAGGTTCAACATTCAAACAACAAACTTGTTTAAACCTTTTGAAATTTATTTCAACATCCGAAATTATTTAATGGAGGATACTAAGGACTGATCTAATTAACATGTCAACCAATTGATTAATTAGAATAAATTCATTTATGCAAACGGGACCCGAAAAATTCTAAAATTTTTCAGTCTCCAAAAAATTTAAAATAAATCATGCACAATCCTTATAGTGAGATGAACTACCTGTTAAAGTTTCATGAAGAGAACACTTACCATTTGAGAGAACCAAAAAAGACAAATCTCAGATTGTGTATTAAAACACTGTTAGAGAAATTCTGTTTTAGTCTCAACCGTTTGGGCTATAGGATCATCTTCCAGATAGATTTAATGCAAACAAAGTTTACAATAAATTACTACAAACCCATGGCTAGTAATTCATGAAAGAAAACCATAGCTAACCTATACAATTTCATCAAGTTTAAAGGGCTTAAACATGAAACTCCTGTTCTGAAACAGACTGTCGACGAAAAAGTTTCAGTCAAGTTTAGGTATCAAAACTAGTCCAAATCGAGTAAAATTAATTTTTGCAGAACCAAAACTTGAAATAGAAGATTTTCATTTAAATATATTTTTCATAAAAAATCTCAATCAATACCAATTTATCAAAGTATCCAGCCGGTACAAGATACCGGTCAAACGGTTTAGATCTTTCATCACTTAAAATAAATAGATATCCTTCAAACCACACCACCAAATTGATGTGGCTGAAATCCATGCATATCTATATAATTTATAGTCACTAAAGCAGGTAGCTTATTCACAAAATAAATTGATTAAAGCCTAAATTCTCAGATCTGGTCAGGCAGAAACTGGTTCTGCACACTGTGACGAGAAAAAATCACCAAAAATCAATTATTTGATGGATTTAGGTGAAACTAGAGGCTAAATACTCACAACTCACAGATCTATCAAAATTTAAATCAAATGCTTCACACAAGGAAAATCACGCAAAACCACAGAAAACAGAAATTTCAGTCAGCAAGCAAGTGCATCAACTCTTCTAGTCCATTAATTAACCATTTCTCACTTAATTATGTGCCACAAAGTCTTAATTACGACCTAATGCTCTGATACCACTGTTAGAAAGTATTTCTCATATGCAATTTTAATTTTTATTACATTTAATAGCCATTAACAAGCACAAAACACTTAGGATCTAGTAATTAAGCCTTTTATCAAATGAGAAAGGAAAGAGGGTTGTACCTCTTCTAGTATCGCAACTAGAAGGCTTGTCCAATGCACTTGGAATCGATGGCGCGCACACCACCACCACCACCACCTAGGCCGACCTCGAGTTCACCAAGGAGTTAACCAAATTCTCTCTCACTTGTACTAGCAAGGATGAGAATATGGCTAATCCCTTTCTCCTTCTTACAACTAAAAATTTAAGTAGAAGATGATGGATGCTCAACACATGAGCTAGAGAGGAGAAGAGAGGAGAGAGCAATGGAGAAAATCTGAAATTTTCTTTTAGAAATTTTGGCCAAAGAGGGAAGGAGAGAGAGAGGTAAGTGGAGGCTAGGGTTTTCTCTCAAATGACACCCATATATATAGACCTCTCCAGACCTAGCTACACAAACTTTTTGAGGAACTTTTTACCCTTCTATGGCCGGCCTATTCATGGGCTCATGTGGGCTACACCACATGTTGTAATGGCCCATTAACTTACTCCTTTAATTGTTCTTCCATTTAACCTCAAATTGGACTTTTAATTAACTACTTAAAAAAAGTCTAATTAGCTCAATATAATTAAAGTATGTTGAACAAAATTTATTATTAACTTATTAATAATTATTTTGGGATTAGCACATGTATTTATTTATTTTTATATGATCTCTTTGACTTAATTAATTATAACGGTTCGCAACAGTATATAATTAATCAATCAACTTATCATATTTTCATAGTACTCAATGCTGCGAATAAATAAATAATGCACTGTATAGTTAAAGTCCTATTTGTGTGACCCTTTGAGGATTTATGCTATGTTGGCCATGAAAAATAAATCGCTATTTATTTCCAATAATCTTAAGCGGTATCTAGCAACACGTTATGATTTTCAATTCACATAAATATTATACTGCTACAGTATTTCAATCCCGCATAAGAAATAAAAATATTTTCTTATTTTGATTCTTATGTCACATGATATCATTGTATAATTCAAGATATGAATGTGTTATTCTTGCAGATTATACATTTTTTTATCTAGAGATAATTGTATAAAGTTGCTAGCAAACAATCTATCTCCATCAAGGGGCCCAAACAGATATCATCACTCATTAAGTAAATTAATGAGGGACATACGATTTTCTTGATGAACAACTTTTTTCCGCACAATTCAAGAGAGCATAAATAAAGTTAGTATAGCAGCCTTTATCAGGAATCAACATTAGACGATATTTATAGAGCATATCCTCATGTGAAAAAGTTGAACCATCTCAAACTTAGAATCAAATTCGTATGAAATAAATAATGACTCTTAACACAATCCATATATTTATTTAATTGGATCATGTCATGTACTATGTTTTATAACATACACATATGCAATTAAGTTGGTAACTCCTTACCTGTGATTTGTAGAACTTAATCATCACTTAACTTGCATACTAATCTTATATGATAATTAATGCTCCTTGACAATTATCAAGATTATGGACAATTTAGATTTATTATTGTCATTTAATTATAAATGAAACACAGAGATCCACAATTCAGATCCTCAATCTGAATAATCTGTCAATAAATAAATCAATAAACAAATGATCAAATATTATCAATAATATAAACTAAAGAAGTAGTCATAAACTGATTGGCTTCTAGAACATATCTCTAACAGCATTATCCTCATTAATGATTTCAGGGGATGATGGTGATGATGAATCTTGGGGATGATCCTTATCAGCCCCGTTAAAATATATGATTCCTACCTCTATTAAATTTATTGAAAAAAAAAATAAACGACTCCTAAATTTAAAATCCAGCTTAAGAGATGTGATCTAGATGCAAGATACGTAATCTATAGTATTAATTAAATCCCGTGAGTGTCCGATTCCGTTTTTTTTTTCAATTCCGACACGGCAATTCGAGCCGTTATTTTTTTTTTCGCTGAAATCTGATCGTCATTTTTTTTTCCTCCTCTCTAAACCTAGCAGCGTCTCTCTCTCTCTCTCTCTAAACCCCTACGATTCCTACTCACATACACGCCTATCTGCCTCCGCCTCCTCCTTTTCCAACCATGCCCCACCTTCTCCCGATGCTCCGTCTCCTCTTCTTTGCTTGTCTCTGTCTCCGATTCCTTCTCGCAATCCATGACAAAAAAAGCACCGCCTCAGCTCCTCCACGGCCAACCCCTCCTACCTCATCCGTCCGTCGATTTCCCCCACCCAGCAGAAGCTTCCCGAGTAGAATTTATGAGGTAATTTGTTAAATCCCAAAAGCTTCTGCGAGATACACGAGAAATTTTAAAATATAAAGGGAAGGTAAGAGAAACAACCTATCCAATCTAGATTTGCAAGTTTGTAAGCTAGCGCATTTTCCTTATAGTAAATTCACGACTGTTTCCCTTATTTAAACCCATGATTAATCATTAACCATGGATGCTTTAATTAGTTATTCGTACACCCACCGGTCACCGGGGATGGAGCCAGAGGTGGCAGGGGAAGGCTTTGCAACCCGAACATATGAATTTTGCCTTTATTAATAAGCTATTTTGATGAAGGGAGTAGTGATTAAAATAAACTTTGATTTATTTTAATCAAAGAGAGAAGCAAAGAAAAAGGAGAGAAAGTGAATTGAAGAAAGGAAACACTGATAGTGTCTTAAGCTGCTACCATTCTCCCTGCTTGGGCTCCTCCAGTGCCTCTCTCTCTAGCGCCTCCATCAATGGACTTTCTTCCAATTTGCACCTTACCTGAGCGGGGCTGCAGGTTTGATTTACTTTAAAATCTGATTTCCTTTTCTTAATTAGCTTTCAATAATTATATCAATTTATAATTTAATCTCATATTTCTCTCTGAATATTGCCATAAACTTTCAAAAAGCTCGATTTACTACCATTTGGCCTTCATCAATTTAGTTAGTATATGCTAATATTCTAATAAAAATCTTAATTTTGATCAATATTTCACATCAACTTTTGCTACTGCACTGAACTTACGAATGATAATATGTAGTGGATGAAAAAAGGAACCAGTTCTCTATATTCTACTAGAAATTAGGACCAGGAACAAATTGAAAAAATTAGGTAATTATGTCTGTATTCTCATTAGTTTCTCGCTTTCTCTGAATTAATTTTTTTTATTATTCGGTATTTGTGGCATTCTGTATGAGGCCTTGAGCAAACCTTCATTACGAAATAAAAATGCTTAAATTAGGAAATAAAAACTCTTCAAAGATAACAATAGTGTTATTTAATACAATGGATTATTAGTTTTAATAATTAACAATAGAGGGGTCTTTTTTTGGAGTTATAAATATATAAGAGCAATTACTGATTACAGTCTCATATATATATGTCTCTCTAACATTGTTTTTCTATTTCATACTTCCTAGCAATCTTTTGAGGGCATTTCAGTCCAGTTAGCTAGATGTATGGAAAGTTGAGTATGGCTTGGGAGTATTGAGGTAAATTAAATTTGGGGTTGTGTGCATATGATATTTGGACTAAGTTCTCTCTATCAGTAGGTCATAACCTTTGAAGCACAATGTAAAAAAAAAGGGACCATTTGTTACTAATACAACTAAATATTGTTTACATATATGCCCCTAAAGCAACTTTAAAAAAGATTCACATGAAACTTAACTGTAGAAAATCAGAAAAATTAGATCAATATATATCTGATAAACCCCAATTTCTAAATAGTTTAAACATGAATAATCTTGTCAGAGTGCATAATAATAATGCATTCTTGGTCAGTTAAACAGCAATTTGCCTTATATTATCATCAGGGGAAAAAATAAAAATCCAAGTAGCAATTTGCCACTGACGAACTGACCTAGTCGTTAGCTAAACAGCAACTGCCCAGAGGGATCCAATACTCTTTCCTAAATTTTTAACGGCAATTAGCCAAGATAAAATGGACATCTAATTCATAACAAAATGTTAAACCCACATGTACATTTGAAATTGAAAAAATCTATATTTGTTTTCTTCTCCCTTTTATTGTTCATTTCACGGATGCTTTAATATAACCTTAAGCTATCATTCTTTACCACATTAGATTAAGCATATTAGTATGTAGCCTGAAAAGAAAGGAAAAAGGGGTGCGATGACTAAGAGAGGCGGTGATTCAGAGCCAAACGAAGAGAGAGAGAGAGAGAGAGAGAAGGAGAGAAAGAGGGAGAACCTGCTCAGTGAGGCGCGCGCGGGAGAGAAATGTGACTCCGATCAACTAGGATGAGAATCGGCGCTGATTTTCTCCGATCGACTCTCTCAGCTATCTAGGGTTTCCACCTCTCAGATCTATTTCTGTTTCGAATTTGGGAGAGAGAGAGAGAGACGGGAAGTAAAGAAAAGAAGGGAACGGAGCCAAACAGACGGAAAATTTTAATCGCTCCAGTGACACATCATCTAGCCATCTGCACGAATTTTGAAAGAAATCGAACGGTCTGGATCGCGACTCACCAAAGGGTCTGTGAGTCGCGACTCACCATAGCAAAACTCTATATATATATATATAGTTTAAAAAATACAGATCTTTATTTATTTCAAACACCAAATAAAATCCAATAAACAAATAAAAAATATTTATTCAAATATAAACATCACATTTTTATTAATGAAACACTCATTATAGAAAATTATCGTCAAAGATAAAAAAATGTATGTACTTAAATTTTCAAATTATTTCAAGAATCAAAATTGATTTTTAGCCATCAAATGACGGCGAAGCCGCCTCTCTCCACCTAGTTATGTATATATATGTGCAAGCCATTGCTCGTCTAATTGATATATACGAATTCACGGCTGTTAACATTTAATGATTTTTATTAAATATAATGAGTTACACTCCAGTCATCATAAATTAAAATCGGGAACGACTACCTCATGGGCCAATTAGCAACTTCTATCAGCCTACTGCCCTGTTAAACCTGAATTCTTTGGGGGGGTTTGTAATTATTTCACTTTATTTGAAAAGTGTAAATAATATCCTAAAAAAAATGCGTTAGCGACTTAAATGTCAAGTGATACATATACAATTATATTGTTGCTTACTTGCTTATACGTAATACTTTGCTAAGGAAATTGTGTTTTTTTTTCCCAGAAAATATTTTGGATTAAATGTTATTATTGACTCATGCGATGGCACAAGAAGCTGATCAGATTTTTGGGATATTCAATAATATTTAAGTTGATTTTCCGGATCTGATTAAAAAAGAGATAATTAGATACATGCCACTCCCGATTTTGCCAATTAGAAAAATACCATTGTTAAATTGCTAATTATAAATATGCCATGTAAATATAACAAAATTAGATTTATGCCATTAAATCTTTCCAAATCATAGCTAATCAGGGAAATGCCACTCTCAAAAATTTGAAAATTCCTAAATTACCCTTATGTTTAATTACTAGTCATTAGGTTTAATCATTTAGGGAAAAAGACCAACATAACGGAAATGTCGCCCTGCCATTAAAGAATTTTTCAATATGGAATGGTAATAATTTTGTTTATAAACTTCTAAAGAATGAATGTCCCGAACGTGTTTTTGCTTATTATTCAAAGATAAGTTTTATAAATTACACAGATCTTAATAGTATTATTTTAAGTTCGAATTGTAAATCAACAAATCCACTTTGGACCATAAACGCAATTTGTTTTAGCAAAATTTGACGATGTGACCATCACATTTTTTTCATGCTTATGTATAAATTAAGGCAATGTGCGATTTAGCAACATAATTTATGTGCAAATTAATTTTAGTAGTATACTATGAGAAAAAATTCTTGAAAAAAAAATTAATGTCATTGTTAGATGACTTTTGAGATATGTCATTATAAAATTATAAAATTATTTTACGACATTATTTTTATACACTAGTGGCATATGGCTAATTTTTATTATTTTGCAATGGCATAAAACTAATTTTTATTGATTTATAATGACATGAAACTAATTATTTTTTTTGTGATGTCATATTTCTAATTTTAATGTTTTACAATGGCATATTTAAAAGGGCATAATTGTCATATCCATTGTTAGATGGCATAAAACTAAATTTTATTATTATGTAGTGGCATAAAAATAATTTGTCATTTAGTGATAGCATATCCTAATTTTAAATATTTGCAGTGGACCCATTAAAAAAAGTGGTCTCAGTAGATGGTAGAGTTGTAAATTGTAATGCTGTGCATTATATTATACTATCATACTAGTACACGAAACACGTTACCCTCGAGCAATTTAGGTTGTATTTTTGGGCTTCACGTAATTTAATTTCAATAAATAAATTAGCACATGATATATAACTCTGGTCAAAAATATAGTTGGGCTTCATGGTATAAAAAGAAATTGAAGTCGAGTATTTAATTTGAAATGAGTAATCCGAACTGAAATTTATCTCCAGATTATAATTATTTTACATATTTCGATGCAAATTAAATAGAATAGATATTATGCTGATAGAAAAATTTAAATTTTAAGAGAAGCCAATTTATATGAAAATTATTACATTAATCAGAAGTTGAATATAGTAATATATTTTTCAAAAGCTAAACTTTCGTACAATGTAAAATAAAGCAATAATGTGCGCGAAATTTCCTTCAAAGAAACGAGTTGTAATATTTTAAAAAATTTTGTTGCACCTTAAATATATCAAACACCATCCATTTAAAATTAAATATCCTCCCAATTTTTTTAAAATTAAATGTTTATAAATGATCCCAGTCATATTTCAAACTTGCAACGTTTTATTTAAAATGCATTGCTCTTTACTACTAAGCTAGAGCTGCTGATCAAAAACTAAATTTATTGTTTCTTTCTATCAGAAAATAAAAAAAAATTTGTCTGAAAAGATCATAGAAAAGAAAATTTTCTTATTGACAATACTGGTTCAACTGTATGATATTGACGTCATATGGTTTGTTTTTTTTTTTGAATTGGGTCATATGGTTTGTTGGATAGGGGGGAAAAAAGGGAACAATACTTTGCGCGTGTAAGACTACATGACAAAAAATAATAAAGGTCTTCTTGTATTTACTTCTTCTTAGATTATTAATTTTGAAGACGACATGTTCTAGCATCTAGAAAATTAGAACGGAAAACACATTTTCCATTTTATTAAAGAAGCTTTCAAACACGTTGTAGGGGAAAAAAATTGTTGATAATTATAAATTTGAAGATCCGGTGCAAGATTCCGGCTAAAGACTTTCAATGGTAACGGTCTTAAAAATGTACATACTGGAAATTAACCGTTCCAATAGTTAAAACATAGTAAGTAATCTCTACTACTTATAAATACACAGAGGTGTTAACACGCTAGATCTAGTAGGTAAATACGTGTTTCTGCCGTTCGATCAATTGGATATGTGGTTGGATATCAATCGCCAGACCAAGCAACAATATATTTTGGTTTTCTATCTAATAAAGAAACAAATCGAATAACATGTCTATTTGTATTGATTGTAGATTAAGCAACATATTTTTATTACCTAACATTATTTTGTTTCTTTATTATTTATCCGCATACGAGGGCATTTTATGCTAGTTATTTAAAAGGTCAACAAGATATTTCTGTTTGAATTGACATGTCGATATTAACAATAATATCTTTCATTCAGTTTTCGAAAAAAAAATAATATCGTTCATTCGTCATTATCTAGCTACATGAAAAATTAAATAAAAATAAAATTCCCATTTGTTGAAAATAAAATAAATCTGACTTACAAAATTGGTATTGCATTTGGATTTCTCATTCATATTCCGGCGTTTCCAAAGAGAAGGCTAAATCGCATAAAATAATTAGTTTTTTTAGATATCCTAGATAGCGACTATCTAGTGAGAAAAAGATAAAAAAAAAGTAACAAGAAGAAAGAAAGAAAAAAAACAAAGGATCAGTAAAATCTCAGCAGTTCATAAACAAGGAGGCCTGTTGAACTATCCAATCCTAGATCGCTTGGATATTCCTTCTCTCATCTCTAAATATCCTGTTATTCCGCTCTAACCACAGCGTCCAAATACCTGTAGAGAGCAGGGTGGAGATTAAGTTCGTCGTACTGGCAGAGCCGGCTCAGGAGAGAGTTTACAAGTTTTAATAATTAGTTGTCAAGGAATAATTATCCATAACTCTCGTACTTTCTTAGTTTATTAATTTAATTGACGGAAGCCATGAAAAATGCAACAAAATTTCTAAGTGTAAACTAACAACTGGGAAAAAATTCGACGTGCTTATTATATTATTAATAATTTTTAAATACGTACATCATTATGGATATTGCTTTGAAAAAAATTATAGTGATCAAAATTGCGTTAAATATAATAAAATGCATGACGAATGTAAATATATATATATATATATATATATATATATAGAGAATGGCTAACGCGCCATCGATGGCACGTGCCATCAATTTTCTATCTACTCGTTTTTCGAGATCTAAAATTCAAACGGTCGATCCAAACCGTTCAAGTTGATCAAAATATTGAAATATCCTTGGAGACCAAATTTTACATTTTTTCAAATTTTTTTGCTATTTATTATGATATTTTCAAATTGGAGGGCCCGAAATACTCTAATCATAATATTTTTAAAAGTATAATAATAAATAGCAAAAAAATTCGAAAAATTATAAAATTTTGCCTCCAAGGATATTTCAATATGGAGAACAACTTGAACGGTTTGGATTGACCATTTGAATTTTGGATCTCGAAAAATGACTTGATGGCACGGGACCCTCCGTGCCATCGATGGCACGTTAGCCATCCTCTATATATATATATATATATATAGAGTTTTGCTATGGTGAGTCGCGACTCACTAAAGGATCTGTGAGTCGGGCTCAAAACTCCTAGATCTAGTTCAAAATGACCGATCCAAACTGTCCAATATGATCTCCCTATTGAAATCTCCATGGAGACCAAATTTTACATTTTTCGAAATTTTTAAGTATTTTTTTCGGATTTTTAAAAACTGTTGTTTTTGAACGGTTCAGAACTAATTAGATTAACGATTTTCTAAAATTTCAAAATAATATTTACAATTTTCGAAAAAATGTAAAATTTGGTTTGCATGGAGATTTCAATAGAGAGATCGTATTGGACGGTTTGGATCGGTCATTTTGAACAAAATTTATGAGTTTTGAGCCCGACTCACAGACCCTTTGGTGAGTCGCGACTCACCATAGCAAAACTCTATATATATATATATTATACCTGTTGCTTCGATTAAGATGGCATGTAAAAATAGACAGTTCATAAAAGATAATTAACGAGGATAGTCAACAAATAACGACGGGTGAACAATTTGATACTGCCAATTGGGGTTTTGTATGTCATTATCGGCCCCTTAATGATTGTTATGGGGCACTAATCTAAGAGTAAACCATACTTAATTTAGCATTTGATTGAAGATAAGTTTGGAAATATTGAACGTTTGACCTTTCCTGATAGGAACAACTGTGCTAACTATCTGGATCTTCTGCAGCTACGGCGTGTGTGGTGCAACACGCCGCTAGTCAATTGAAAATTTGAAATGGCAAAAATGCAGATTTAGGTTCTGCTCCAAAATCTAATGAAAAAGATGAAGGGAAGCTGAGGAAAGAGAAGGAAGTGGAAGAAAAGTATGAATAATGAAGTTAACTTGCTCTCAATTGTAAACCAAAGTTCAATTATGTCACTCACAGTTATAGGTACAGTGACTATGACTATAATACCCTCTTATTTATGGTGGGTTCCATCATCAGTGAAAATCAATTTGAGAGCAAAAACGGAAAAAAGAGAGAATTCTTTAGTAAACATTGTTAACCTCCAATTTTGGAGGAGACAGATATTCTCCCAGGATTTACAATTTTCACTTCAATTCATCTCCATTCACTTTAAAATTAAATAAACTGCTTGAGCAAGTGAATAGTCCTTATCTCCCTTCCCTTCTTCTAGAGCGAAACCTTAGTTCTCAAGGAACTCCAAACAATACAAAACCCCCACAAACAACCCAATTAAAAATGCATTTCCCAGTTCGCCGCCCACTGTTCACGTATTCCCCATTTTGCTAGAACCAGAACACGCGCGCGAATACCTCTAGTTCTTATTCGACGCAAGTTTGGTTCGCGCGATTACCCCTAGTTCGCGAACAACGTTGTTCGTCGCTGTGCCAAACATACCCTAAGAACAAATGTTGGTTCCGTCAACAATTGTGTTTTGCATAATTTGCGTAGAATATATCATGGCCTGATCCGAATCACTAGGTTTTTTTTTTAACATGGATTTGTTTCATTTTATGAGAAATTTTATAATCAAAATGAACAGATTTGATGTCGTTTGACTAGAATAAATATGTTATTAGACCCAACGAAATTCTGAAAAAATAATTCTAATAAAATAAAATCCGTGTAAAAATCATTTTTGATCAGATCCTATCTCTATCATTATAAAATATATATTTTTATCATGATTGTAAGTTACATTAATTATTTTATATCTGTCCAATATTTATATATGTATGTGCTCAATGAATTAATACGATTAAGATAGCACTTTACGCTTGAAATATATATATATATATATTTTAAAAAAGCGACAGTAATAATGTAATACATCTCCATCCAAAAACAACAGAAAAGTCCAGGCGTCAACCGACTGTGAGAAATAGTCCACTGAGGGAGGAGATCGCTCCGCCGTTGGATGTGATGAGCAACATAGCTTTAAATACATACATTCAGTTATATTATTATTCTTATTAAATAATAATAATAATTAAATTTTATAATATTATTATTACTAATTATTTTATTATAATAATATTATTATTTATTAAAATATTAATTATTTTTAAATTTTATTATAATATTCGTATTATTATTAGTACTTTTATAATTATTAAATAATAATTATTATTCCATTTTAAAATTTCAAATAATAAAATAAATAAGGAAAGAATAATTATTTTATTACACTAAATGGTTGGACAAAATTAAAATGAATGATTATTTTATTCTTCTGAGTGTTATTCTTAACGATCCAAACACGCCCTCATTTAGAAAGCTGTGAAAGTGTGAAATAAGATATGCTGAACGGAGACGTCCAATTTTTAGTTAATGGAGCTGCATTGAATCTTTGGTATGCCCCACAAAAGTTCTGGGCCAACCTGACTTTTTGCTATTGCAACATGACTTTGACTAAAATACCCCTCAATCGATCTGTTATTACAAGTTTACAACAGTCTTTTTGCTATTGCAACATGACTTCGGCTAAATTACCCCTCAATGGATCTGTTAATTAAGTTCTTGATTCTTGAGGAGTTCTACCACTTGATTTATGGGTATTTTAGTAAAAAATATGTTGCAATAGCAAACAACCTGTTGCATTTAGCAATTCCTAACACGTGGAAGGGAAGCAATAACTCTGTTTCCCTAAAATACCCTTACTCATTTGGGCTACCAGCCAGCCAACGTCACTACTGTTCTTGGGTCATAACGGTCTTTGACAGCAAGGAGATAGGGTCACCGGAACATGATTTATTGATTTTAAATTTTTAATAAGTTTACAAAATAAATTATAATTTTTATTTATCTAGAGAACAAAACTGAATTAAATTTCAAACAAAAAACTATACGTAAAAACACATGCGTTCAATATTTTTATCGGAGCTGATAACCAATATGACCAGATTTGACCAATATGAGCTAGAATGAACGTCTTGAACTAATGTGTCAAGTTTGCTTCCTCATGCGATACTTATAATTATAAAATTATTTCCGATGTTTTAAATGTATTTTTCCGGTTAGAATAGAAATACTGAATGCAGCTTTTGAAAACAAGACATAATGTTTCACGTTATTTAAATAAAATATTAGTGTTGTTCTTATAGCAGGTAAGGTAGATAAGAATTTTAAGCCGTTGATCAAGGTAGGAATCGCGTGACATATATTTTTTTCAACATTCACAAGCCTATAACATGTTACATGTGGAGAGAAAAATATATGCATATGCATGTATTAATTTATTTTTGGTCTTTTATCATATGGCCCTCAAGGCTATACAATTGTGAAATAAAAAATAGCAACATTATTTGACCTTCCATGTTGAGGCCCAATATGATAATAATAATAATAATAATAATAATAATAATAATAATAAAAGAAGAGAGAAGATTAGAAGAAAAAAGGACAGTGCCCAACATAGCTGTTAAAATTGCAACTAATCTGTTTAGTCTCTTCTGATTCGATTAACGGGTTCCAAGGGTTATGTTAGAGAAATAACATAACCAACTGTTTGTGTTCATCATATATTATATGTAGTTGCGCATATGCAAAAGAATTTCCGTCACGTGGACATTTTAGGTCATAAGTTGAGATATTAAACTCAACAGGGATCTTTCTGGAAAAAAAGAGAGATTTTTATTATTTTGTGCGGTTACAAGACTTACAAGTTACAACGCCAACAGAAGTTAATGATAAAAGGCAGCACAGCACTGCACTGCACTGCAAGAGGAGAAGATCAGAAGACTCGACAACTCGACAAGACACACAACTACACAAGCAACAGTCGCACGGTACGTAACATAACATAACATAACAGAGACACAGACACCACACAAGAGGAGAATAGTTGACAACACAAAGACAGAGAGAGAGAGAGAGAGAGAGAGAGAGAGAGAGAGACTTGAAATTAATTAAGAGCCATGGCCATGAGTCCATGTCTCGTGGAGCTCTGATTTATTTATTATCCATTCCTTCCTTTCTTCATTTCTCGATCGAGTGCCATACACATACTATACTCTGCTTCGATTCTATTTCTAGTTTTCTTCCCAAAGCCAAAGCTACTTGTTCCAAAACCCAAATTAAATTCAGTTCTGGGTTTCAAATTCAATCCGATGGATAACTTCTGTGCCATCGAAGCTTGAACGTCCTGTAACCTTAATTTGCATCAATTGAATTGAATTCGACACACAAAAAAAATTTAATTAAAGAAGCTCGATGAGGCAGATATCGAACATGTTGAATGGGTTGGTGAGGACAATTTCTTTGGGGAAAGAGAAGAACAAGGGGCAGCAGCAACAAGCTGGGAGCAGAGAAATTGTTCTCAAATCTTCGGGCTGCCTTGATGCTTCCGCCTCCAACTCTTTCGTCTCCGTCTTTTCTCAAACGGGTCAGAAAGGGGTCAGCCAGGATCGTTCTATTGTTTCCCAGGTACGTACTACAATACAATCTCTTCCATTTCCATTCTGCTTGCTGTAATGCTGTTTTTGTCATTGATTGCCAATTCGGTAATGTTTAAGGTTTAAAATGTAAATTGGCAGTCATACCCAGTTAGTTTACGTCCATATACTTCATATCTTATTCTCATCTCCACTCTCCACAAACGAAATCTTAAATTTTTATCTTCAAATTAAGTGCATATTGCATATTGACTTTTCAGATTGCTTAGTTTGCTAGCTTTATTTTCTAATGTAATAGTTTATTGTATCCATTGATGTTACATTTCCAATAAGCTGCCAATACCAAATAGTCAATTCTGTACTTCTGATGAAGCTAATTTAAGAAATAAGATTTCCAAGTATAATACAGGATGGAAACAGTCTCATCATTGCTTAATTTTTTGGTATATTTGACAATTAAAGAAAATAAAAGTGGTGCATTGTTGCTACTTGTTAGTGTAGGTTCTTCCAAAAAAAAAATAGTGTTGCTGTGTAGGTTGTAACTACATTAGTGATTGTAAGCCGATGATTTGTTTGCTACCAGCTTTGTATAGCAAATGCTCACTTCCTCTACAATCCGTAATCCCTATTTTTATACAATAAGATGGTTTAAATTTAAGAATTTGGACTCTATGACAATAGCTTATATATTTTTATATTTCATTTTTTTTTTTAAAAAAAGGCCGTCTTTCTAACAATAAAATGCTACAAATTTGATGTTTTTTACTTTGCGGGTTTGCTGAAATTTAATAATTTTTTAAGTAGTACCATACTTTGGATAAATATTATCAAATGTGAAGCCCGGACTATCCATTCGAAATGTTCAATTACAAATATATATTTATTATGCATCCTACCCCAAATATTTCTTTTTCCCATTTTGATTCTGAAATTCTCATTGCAGAAGATCCACTAGTAGAAAATAGGCATTAGTGGTTGTTTTTGTTACTTATTTGGGGAACGGTCCAAGGCTGCTGCCAGTTTGTTTTTTATTATTTATTCTTAATATTTTTAAATTTTTAAAAAATTGATCAGCAACCATTCTTACCTTAAAACATTATTCTATTAGCAATATATTTTTGTAGGATATTTTCTGTTAAATGAAGTGGGGTCCAAGCCTGCTGCGCCCGTTCTTATTATTTATTCTATATATGTTTTTCTCAATTTATTAAAAAGGATGAGGAAGCATTATTGCCTTGGAAACATTTTTTAATTAGCAGCATGTTTTTTTAAGATACCTTCTATTAAATGAAGCAGGGTCCAAGCCTGCTGCCGTTTGCTTATTAGTTATTATTTATTCTAAAGATAAAATAATTGTTTGGGCTGCTAAAGCCAGGTAGTCACATATTGTGGAGAAATGTTCCTTATTTATTCTCTATTTATACTGTCCCTTTTGAGTAGGTCAGAATCATGTATCCTTCTTACTTTAGTAAAAAGTTTAAAAAATATCACATAATAATTCCTACGAAAAATCACACGCTTGTCCCTGAAAATGAAATGTTTGCAAACCCAGTTACTGGTCAAAAAGGTTGTTCTGCCCCTGAAATAAAAAGTATATCAAGATCCTCAAAAATAATATATTTTACAATGACTTAATGTCATATGTTTTCTCAACTCTTTTTCTATAATGATGTAACTATAAGAATCTAGACTTCAATATAAGTTTTAACCTTGCAGCTTTCTAGAAATACAGTAATCAGGAGCTATACAGTATAAGTGTCATAATGGATTTAAATTAGGCCATTCATTGATTGTAAAAGTTAAAAAGAAAAAAGGAATTCACTTTGTATTGTTGTACCATTATCAGACAAGCGCTAATTTCTTCAGATTAGAGGAAAATTGCTAAACTATGTCAAAATTCTAATTTTTGTCATCCCCTGAAATATGTTTCTTATTTGCAGTTGCATTTTAAAGATATCTTCTGCAAATTGGCTGTAATTTTTTTTTTGTGAAGAAAAAAAGGAAGCAACCACCTTTAAATGACCTAAAATATTCAATGGCATTTTGTTCATTTTGAATTTGATGAGTAGGGTTTTTTTGAACAGAGAAATTGACGGAACAAAAAAAAAAAAAGGACACTCGGACTTTCTCAGAAGAGAAGTCAATTTGTAGCTTCCTCTTTGTTATTTCTTTATAACAATATTTTCTAATGCATGCAGATTCTAACCCTGCTCCAATTTTTCCATTAAATCTAAATTGTTTTTCTTTTCCCTTATATTTTCTTAGATAAGACTGGATACAGAGCACTCTTGGATTAAAACATTATATTATTAGGAGTATATTTTCTCTCTTCAATGGCCCATACCCGCGATGTATTTTAGCGTATAAATAATGAAAAAAGAAAAAAAAAGATCAATGCTTCTCATAGGTGAACTCATAAAGAAATATGAGGAAACATTATTATTATTATTATTTTTTGAAGTGAGATAGTCATGCACTGCAGATAAATAAGCCTTATATCTGTTATCTATTTCTATTTCCTTTTTGAATTGGGTACAATTTGTTATCTTTGATTTTTGTTGACAATTAAAAAAATATCATAAATAATTCTTCCTGTAAGTCCAAATCAGACAAAATTTCTCATCCTGTGTTGCTTTTATAATAAAAGTACATCAAGGTCCCTAGAGTTTATTATCGATACCTAAGTAAATTTACCAATGGCACTTTATTGCACAGGGATTCGGGTGCCAAGACAACACAATATTTTGTGGAATCTTTGATGGCCATGGCGAATGGGGCCACTATGTGGCCAAGTCTGTACGGAAAACTCTCCCAGCCTCTCTCCTGTGTCATTGGCAGGAGGCTGTTGCAAACGAATCCGCTCTTGTTGCTTCTTCTCCTACAGAAAAAGAAAAGATAAACCAATTTAACGTGTGGAGACAGTCTTGTCTCACTGCTTGTGAGACTGTGGATAAAGAACTTAAGAGATCCCGGAGTATCGATACCTATTATAGCGGTACCACTGCTCTGACCATGGTCAAACAGGTATGAACTTGGATTTTACCTGTACAATCATTTTTAGTACACTAGCAGCCTGTTGCTTGTGTTTCTCTGTGTTCTTATATATGTAGTACATCTATCCTGTTCTGCCAAATTTAAACTCTAGGTTTTGATCATAGGGTGACTTGATGGTTATATCAAACGTTGGTGACTCCCGAGCCGTATTAGCCACCACCGCTGATGATGGAAGCTTGATGCCTGTACAGCTCACTGTTGATTTCAAACCTAATTTACCTCGTATGTTGCTATCGTGATGTTCTCTGTTTTATTTTTGTTTCCTTTTCCTATTAGTAATTATCAACGAGGAGCGAGCCAAGTGAAGGCGGGGGAGATGGGTTTCTTTTTGTGTTTTTCTAAATTTTAATTTCACTGAAGTTTTTAATATGATGCAACTATCTCATACAGAGGAGTTGGAGAGAATAAAGCAGTGCAACGGTCAGGTGTATTGTTTAGATGAAGAACCAGGTGTACACAGGCTGTGGCTGCCTGGTGATGAATCCCCTGGATTGGCTATGTCAAGGGCTTTTGGAGACTTCTGCATGAAAGGCCACGGCCTCATTTCGGTGCCAGATGTCACACAGAGAATCATCACAAGTCAAGATCGCTTTGTAATTCTGGCAACTGATGGGGTATGAGCAGTTTTTCATTTTTTTAAAAAGATCTTCTATTATGTTTTTTTCTTTTCCTATCTTCATGCTTCAGGGACATACAAGTTTGTTTCCATATAGTTTTATATTTTTATCTTTTTCTTACTTATTTGCTAAGTGTAAGGGATTCTAGCAAAATTATCCTACATTTGGTCTGTCAAAGGATGTGCATGCCAGCTTGAATATATAAATAGTTATACAGTATAAACAAAGTTACTAGGTGTTATTGGAACAATTTAAATGTTGTTCTTCTTTTTCATGCCTTACGGACAGTAATTTTGTAAAACTGATAAGGCAATAACCTTTACTGACCTCGTATTAACTTTTTGTTAATATAAGGTGTGGGATGTGATTTCGAATGAAGAAGCAATAGAAATTGTATCATCAACACCTGAGAGGCATAAGTCAGCAAAACGACTGGTGGAGTGTGCGGTTCGAGCATGGAAGCGCAAGAGGAGAGGGATAGCAGTGGATGACTGCTCAGCCATTTGCCTTTTCTTTCATTCATGTCCACAATGATGTTCATTTACTATGGTTTCAATCTGTATGGATGTTGGTACAAATAAGTTTTATCAATTCAAAGAAAATTTTGTTGTGTTTGATTGGAGAAAGCATGCAAATCTTTGGCTGGTTTGAGTGGGGAATAAGAAGTTTACTTGCTCCTCCCTCATATATAATATGCCCCCAACCCCAAGCAAGCAAACATGGGCAGGGAGCATCTTATATTAGGCAAACATTTTCCAACAGAATATTGTGCATTAGGCTTGTTGAGCAAAAAGAGCGGAATTAAATGGCGATTAACATATTGAGAATCAATATTTGATATAAGAGTAATTACTAAAGATAATAGTTAGTAAGTGAAAGACATGGATTTAAATCCCTATAACTGAATTTGACTAATTTAATTTATGGTACGTGCAAATATAAGCGTTTATTCTAAAAAAAAGCCCATTACTTACTGTTGTTGAAGATGTAACAGAGGCCGGCCTGCCAAGCGATCCATTCATTAATTATTTAATAATTTGCACGGAACTCGGTAGACATTTTTTGATAAAGGGATGAAAGTATCAAAATTTGAGTCCAGAAGATTTTTAAGTTGGGGAGTTAAAAAAAAGAAAAAGAAAAAGAAAAGTTGGAGAATATATATATATATATGATTGGATTGGAGTTGTAATTAATCATCAGAAAAGAAAAGATTATAGAGAATAATGGAATGAATAGTAGTTAATAGTAAGGCAACGATGCATTATTTTATTGATAAATATAAATAAAAAAGAAATAAAGGGGTGATGTTGATGTTGTGACTCGCTTATTATCAGAAGAGAGGAGATGCAGGTGCAGGTGCAGGGTAGCATTCCCGGATTGAGCTGTGGATCTCGATCATGGAGACCCGTCCGATTAAGATCCGACGTCGTCCGTCCCTTGTCCTTTTCCTCCTCCTTTTCCGCTTTTAATTCTACTCTCCGCCTCCACTCTTCACTCCTTGGCCTCCGCCCGATGGCTCATTCTTCTGCTTCTTCTTCTTCGCGCGGTAACCTCACCGTGGATGAGCTCAATAGCATCGCCGATTTCGAGCGTATCGCCGATGACGATGGCTACATCTCCATTTGTGGCTTCGGCTCTCTCCTCTCCATTTGTAGCGCAAGGAGCACCTTTCCTCATCTCATCAACTTCAGGCTTGCCCAATTGCCTCGATTTCGCCGTGTCTTTGCTCATGTTGCCCCTATCTTTTTCGAGCGCGGCATTGCAAATCCTCACACTGGGGTGGGTGGCTCATGGCCTCATGCGTCTCTAACTACAATCCTTCTCTTTTTTTCACCTTCTTCTCTCTACTCTACTTTTCAATGCTTCTTTTCGGCTTTTCATTTTTCAGGAAATTTCCAGTTTGAGTGTTGAGCCCTGCCAAGAGGAGTTCCTCATTGTTACCGTTTTTGAGATCAACATACATGACGTACCGTACCTAATCACTAATTATTTTTCATACTCACATCCACCCCACTCCACAATGTTTCCTTATACTACATTTCAATTATTTTTCATCAGGTGCCATCATTCATCAAGAGGGAAGAAGAATTCAGATTTCTAGCTGTAACATACCTTATCTTTTTTACTTCCTTTCACTTTCACTTTCACTTTCAACTTTTTGCATCTTATTTATTTACTCATTTTGCAATGCAAACAGGTATTTCCTGAGGGATTAGATGGTACGCCTTTTCCAAATCGAGCGGTACGTGCCTTCATTTTCTACCCACATACATATTTTCTTTTGATGTATTTAATATTTCATTTCTTAATCTTTTCATTTTTAGGTTCTATGTGCTCGCTATAGTGACGAGGAGTATTTTCAAGTAAGATGCCAAGGTAACAAATTGCAACCTCAATTTTTTTTTTTTAACATTATGTGCTCTAATAATATATTTTTAGTCTAACTGTAGTTTGTGTCATGTTCCTGATCTTGTATATCAGAAACGCAACCTTCAGCTCAGAACAATACAGATCATACCAGACCAAGGTTTTAGGGTTTCGCCAAATTAGATACAAAATAACAGAAATTGATCTGATTCAAGTATGAAACTTGATAGGGAATGAAGAAACAATGAATTTGATGTATATTATGGCAATAAGGCCAACAAGTATTGAAGATACAAGGATTATTCAAAGGAAAACAGAAATAAAAGGGAAAATATGAGATAAAATTGAGATACATGATTTGAGGTTCAGATTCAAAGCATAGAGAGAGAGAGAGAGAGAGAGAGAGAGACAGAGAATGTATCTCCCTTTTATAGACAAGCTAAGTAACAGATTAACTACTCTAATTGCTGATTTAAACTTTCTAAGTCCTCTTGGATTCTTTCTTCATAGTCTCATTTCGCGACTATGACAACTCAGCATAACCTTCTTCTAATAGCACAGCACATCATCTCCATTTTAGACTGTGTCCAATTATCAATTCATTCACAACTTCTTTTCTCCAGTTCTTCAGCATTTGAGCAGCGTATACTCCCCGTAAGGCACTTGTCGACATCATTTTATTAAACCTGACTTTAGTGGTCCCATTTGTCGCAGAATCGATCAACAATTTCAATAAAGTGAGGCCCAATTTCAGCCCAACACCTCTAGATCGTGACCGTTCGAATATATTGTTTATTTACTGCTGAGATGCACTGATTGATGATTCAAAATGATTACATGAACAGGCAGTAAAGAAATTTATCATGAGAGATATGGCCGGTACAATATCCAGAAGATATGGAGAGATGACATTTTACCTTGTCGTATATATCTAAGACATTGGTACAATTCTTGTCCTAAAAATCTTCTTACCAGTACATTTCATTATTATATTACCCCCATGGGATCATGGAATTGCAACAAAGATACCTTCTCTTATACTTGTTTGCATAAACATCCTAACTTTAATACTATGAATTCAAATACACATTTTGTTACTCTGTCAGTCTACTGCCTTTGATGTTGTCCAGCAAAATGACAAATAACATTTATTGTAATATATGGTGCTAATAGTAAATGATGCTGGTACTAAATGACAGTATCAGGTTTATAAGACTATTATGCTAAAGATCTAATCACACACAGGGACCATATATATATATATAGAGAGAGAGAGAGAGAGAGAGAGTTTTGCTATGGTGAGTTGCGCTCAAAAACTCTTAGATCTGGTTCAAAATGACCGATCAAAACCGTCCAATAAGATCTTCCTATTGAAATCTCCATGCAGACCAAATTTTACATTTTTTCGAAATTTTTAAGTATTTTTTTTGAAATTTTAGAAAATCGTTAATCTAATTAGTTCTGAACCGTTCAAAAACAGCAGTTTTTAAAAATCCGAAAAAAATACTTAAAAATTTTAAAAAAATATAAAATTTGGTCTGCATGGAGATTTTAATAGGAGATCATATTTGACGTTTTGGATCGGTCATTTTGAATTAGATCTAGGAGTTTTGATCGCAACTCACCGACTCTTTGGTGAGTTGCAACTCACCATAGCAAAACTCTATGGGTGTGTTTGGCACTATCCGTGAACTAGAAGTTCGCGAACTAGGCTAGTTCGCGAGAACCAAACAACCCACGAACTAGGCTGTTCGCGAACTTCTTGGCTAGTTCGTGGTTCCCCGATTTTCACGAACTGGAATTAGTTCGTGGGCCTTTGTTCGTCCCTAGTTCGTGAGCGAACCAAACACACCCTATATATATATATAGAGTTTTGCTATGGTGAGTTGCGCTAAAAAACTCTTAGATCTGGTTCAAAATGACCGATCAAAACCGTCCAATAAGATTTTCCTATTGAAATCTCCATGCAGACCAAATTTTACATTTTTTCGAAATTTTTAAGTATTTTTTTTGAAATTTTAGAAAATCGTTAATCTAATTAGTTCTGAACCGTTCAAAAACAGCAGTTTTTAAAAATCCGAAAAAAATACTTAAAAATTTCAAAAAAATATAAAATTTGGTCTGCATGGAGATTTCAATAGAGAGATCGTATTGGACGGTTTGGATCGGTCATTTTGAACTAAATTTAGGAGCTTTGAGTGCGACTCACCGACTCTTTGGTGAGTTGTAACTCACCATAGCAAAACTCTCTCTATATATATATATAGATCAATGTTCCTTTGCAAAAGGAATGGGAGGCAGGACCTGTTATATATGCGGTCCCTTTGTAAGGGCTAGGTTTTGCGATATTCTGATTTTTACCCCCTACTTTCTAAGTAAAAGACTTCTGGATATTGTTACAGTATTTTAGCAGCCAAAAATTTGGGAGAACCAGCATATAGTAATTTCTTGGACCATACCTACATAAGTGACCGTAAAACAACCATTCGGCAATACTTGGCAACTGATGGAGCCGGTATCATGGAAGAAGAGCCACCTGAATCTCTCAAGACCCGTTATGGGGGGTAATTCTTCAAAACATATTAGTTTCCATTACATTTGCATATAGCAATTATGATTTTTAATAAACCAGACATGTTCGATGATGTATATTGTATCTTGTTATAACTTTGATGTACTCTTTTCTAGAATAATAAAATTGCTTTCTGTTAGCACAAACCCTTTAGGTAACGGAATGGGATATATAGCTTTAAATTGAGCTTCTTTTATGTTAGTGCAGTCTGGAAACCATGTTCTGCCGTGTTTTTCATATAAAGAGAAGAAATCGTCATATTTTAAGTGTAATTTTCAAACTCCATATGTCATTTTTGGGGCTGAAGTATTCTATTGAATTTCATGGACGCCATGTCGTGTACTTTTCAAGGTTTAGTTAATTAATTTGGACCTTTTCAAGTCAAATTAATCTCAAAAGTAAAATATTCTGAAACATTATCAAAAGTATGAACAAAGCAATCACAAAAAATTGTAAGTATCCTCAGATGCTAGTTCCAAAGATAACGTCATTTTTTGCTTAAAAAAAACATGAGCAACCAAAATCATGATTGGCACAACCACCACAAAAACTGATGCATATTATTAGAAGAACAAATTTTTTGTACTAATTTAGAAAGCTGTAATGATCTTGTGGTGCGTTTCATATATTTAATTGTGTTTCAACTAATTCGGGCTTCTTTAAATTAGTTATTAGTACTTTATAGTGTGTTCCAACTTCCAAAAATAGGGAACTAAAAGCTGAAAAGAAGTCAGAAAAACTTTTGCTAAATATTATCATTTTCTGCTAAAGAAATTTTTTTTATTTTTTTATGGTGGGACGGTGCTGATAACTGCAATCAAAATTTACCGCAATCAACGCACTAAAATGAAAAAAAAGATGCTGCCAAAAACCATTAAGGCGAGAAGCTTTTTAATTTTTTTTAAACCATTAAGGCGCCTAAAAGTTTTGCTAAATTATTTGCCTGAGGATTTGCTTAGGAGTTGGTTTAAACCTCTATCGAAGCTGCTAGTTTTCTATCAGAAATTCGCCAGAAGAAATGAAAACATGACAAACTAATTAATCTTATAAGCATTCTGAGGAAAAATACAAACAATCAATCTTTAATCAGATTAGTGTATATCTGTACAGCCAACATCTTCGCCTTTGGCAAACTTCTCAATCAACATCTCCATCATTTTCTTATACATTGGCATATAGTGGTCGTTAATCATGCTTTTTGACAACCTAATTTTGCTATACAACTCCCTAGGGGTATCATATATTCCCACACCCCATTCCTCTGTAACTACACTTGGGTTAATTTCATCCCCTGCGTTTTCACTTTCACAAGGCGGCAATGCAACCATGTGCATTATCCTCCCAGGAGGGTAGAACCTCTGCTGGCCTTCTAGAAGGGTCTGAGCCTGGGTTTGCTCTGACAAACGGGTCCCTTCATCATCTGCTGCTTCCTTTCTCACCTCATTCTCCTCTTCTATTATTTCTTTTGCAACAGCAGCTTCAGCCTGACGGGCCCTCTCTTCATCCCCTTCTGAGTGGAGTTCCTTCTCCAGCTCGTACCACAGCTCTCCTTGGGTAATTTCACCAGCCGAGGAAACCCTAGTTTCTTTACTCTCTGGTAAGAGGGCGTCTTCTTCCGTGTCATCTAGTTCTTGATCAGATGCTTTCGCATTATCAGATTCTAGCTCATCTTCTATGGTTATTGTTTGCACATCTGGAGAAACCCTGGTGTCTTCTTCAATTACAATTTCATCAGAGATTACAGTAAGTTGAGTTACAGCATTTTGATTGTTACTAGGATCAGTGATTGGTGAACCAGGGCCCACGGTACGGCGCCGCCTACCAATGCACGACCATGAGGATAATGCCGTATGGGTCTTGGCCACAACTTGTGCCACATTCTGAGCTCCTTTCATCACACCCTAAAATTATAGCAAAAGTATAAATCAACAATCGGTACTGTAAGACCCTACAGCATTAGGCATTCGTTTGAACTATTATGCTAGTCCCTGCAGAAAAGCTTGTGTAAACCAGATTAATTAGATGGGTAGTACCAGATCTTGAAACCAAAAGACACCAAATTCAGAACCTCCATTTTATGGCACCAGTACAGCATACTGGAACAAACAAAATAACTCTAAACCAGCAACAAACTGACATCACACCATTACATTTGCTAAAGTTTGCCAGAACAAAGACATTTTAATTGTCAAACTGATGGAGGAAAGAGGTGTGCCATTTTGGGAACTATTGGCATAAAAAAAAGAACGTTCTCACTTCAAAGCTTGTCAGTGGCAGCTGTTGATGGTATGGAGGTTTGGCAAGACAGATATCTAACACTTTCATAAGGAGCTACAAATAATAAGGCCTTCATACAAGCTAGTACAAGAACTTGAATAATAACCTGGGTTTTGGTAGAGACGGGTCGCAAGAGCAACCCCGCCCCAGCTACCCTTTCTCGAGCAGTGGAGATTGAAGGGAGACGAGAGCCAAGTGCCGATGCTGACCTGTAAACAACATTCAAAAGTGGAGTTTGTTGAACCTGATCTCTAAGATCATTTATCCAAGATGATGCTGTCACCTGAGTACATGAGAAGGAAAAAAGTTTTCTTTTAGAAAATAAAAACACAGAAAATATTTGAAAGTAGAGAAAAATGCAATCGCCCAAAATGTACTATCCAAAAATTAAAAAATAGCCAGAATCTTGTGCAATATGCAAAGAGTCCAGAAAAACACAAAGCTTTTCCTAGACTGTAAGATACCTCAGAGCGGAGATCATCAACAGAAGCTGTAGAAAATGTTGGTACAATGTCAGTACCATTCACAATTGTAGTGATAAATTGCTTGCCAGATTCAGCCAGGTCCCAGGTCATGCATGCAGCTGGTAAAATCACGATTTTTCATCAACTTTATCAAATTAGAAGGAAAGTAATGAGATGAATTTATCATCTTGACAAGAAAAGTAAGGTACCAGGCGCAAATGCAACACAAGTGGTGGATAAGAATTCCTTGTGTTCTCGCAAAATGTATGTTAGCAGTGCAGCTGTACCACCTCCTAATGAATGCCCGACAATCTGTTGATGAGTACAAAGAACATCATCAAAATTTTGTACGGATATACGTATGATAAAAGGAAAAAAAAAAAAAAAAAAAAACTATATGCAAAGAAATAAGGGCTGCAGGCGTTGTAAATGTACCGATATGGTGAACTGCCACAAACCAAGTACATTGGTAGGAAAACAACATAACAGAAAATAGAGAAAATGTAAAATACCTTTATTTTGTAATCAGGGTTGTGGGACAATGCATTTTGCAGACAGGGAATTGTAGACTTTGCAATCCAGCGAGCCCCTGCAACCATACCACAGTGTGCATAGCCGAGGACAAGTTTGGTGACACCCCCCTGGTCCACGAGAGAGTGGTGGAAAGGGACGACAGCACCAGTTGCTGCAGTTAATGTGTCCTTTATACTGTGGGTTCCGCGCACGAGGAGGAGGAGGCATTTTGAGGTCTCATCCCTCAGTATTGCAAAAGCTGGTTTGAGTATCTAGAGAAAAGAGAAAAGCTAGATCATGTGTTTCCCAATGGTGAAGAAAAAGCAGAAAATAAGTAACACTTACGCACCCCGGCCTTAGGCTCTTGGAGAAGCGCATCCTCTTTGGCATAGCGGGCCAACTGGAGAAAAAGTGGAAAAGGGTTTTTGGAGAAGAGGTAACAAAGGTCAATTAACCTGCGCAACTCGATCAATTGTAGCATTATAGCATGGCCGTGGAGCTCTTTGCAATTGGTTCCTGCATATAGACTCGCTGCATGCACATTTCCCTTAAATAAATAAATAAATAAAGGAACAAACAGACAGTCAATAACAATAATATTTATAATTTATATTTATGAGGTGAAATCAGATCCAAATTATTGAGGTAGACTAAGAAACCTGACGCCTGATGAGATAGTTGATGCCGAAGGCGAGATCGGCAATGGGCCACTTGCCTAGGGTTTCGGCGTAGGTAAATCGAAGCGTGTCGGCGAGAGTGGCGGCGGCTTCTCTCCAATTGGCGGGAGGTTGCGTGGGTTCGGGTCGTCGCGAGGACTTGCAGTTCTTCTTGCGCCAGGACTTGTCGCCGACTCCGAGGATCTTGTCCCTCCTCCTCGTGAAGACCAAGTACAAGACAACGGCCATACCAGCGGCCGTAGCCACCGTCGCCGTGCCCATCTGTCTATGTATTTATTCGATTCGTTTCTTGGTAATAAATCTTTTATTTATTTATTTATCGAGGGATCTGGATTTTAATTAGGAGGAACACGAGCGAGTTTTTCGCCATTAATGGAATGGAATGGAACGGAGAGCATTAGAGGAGAGAGGAGAGGTCGCAACTTGCAGACTTGCAGTGTCGGACTGGACTGGATTGCCCCTACCCTGACGCTGAGGTTGCTTTCAATTTGATTTTGATGGAGTAATAATAATAATCCGTACAACAGACGCCAACCAAGACCAGAGGCTACTTTCGTAAAAACAGGGAGACGCCAAGATTAGTAACCATGCATACATAAATGACATAAAATAATAATAATACAATAATAACATGTTTCCCTGTTTTGGTGGAGGTAGGGTAGCACTAGCAGGGGACGGAATCGTATCCTCTGCTCTGCTGACCTTTAAGGCGTGCTCCAAAAGAAATGAACCGGAGCGAAGGAAAGGTAGCGTAACCGAGATATCTTGCTCCCGTCGCTTCTACTAGATGAATCGACGGAAACTCAATTAAACTACAGCTCCTGAACAGTCCATTCACGAAGAAGATCCATTACCCCCAAAATCGAGGAGTATCCAAGAGACACCAAGAAATTTAACTTTTTACCTAAAATACCCTTCGTTTTTCTTTCCAAGCTAAAAAGGGCAATATCGTCCACTAAGGAGACTACAGCTGTTACCTTCAATGCATGGTTTTACATATCTGGAGCACGGTACCTTCATTCTTCTAAGCTTCCTTCATCTTCTCTCCTCTTTCGTTCCTTTCCTTTCCTTAGCTTAGGTTCATCCCTTCTGGAGGCACCCGGATCCTCAGCAGCGGAAAAAAAGACTGCTCCAAGCAGTTTTTTTTCATTTTTTTTAATATTTAAAAATTTTAAAATTTAAATGGAAAATCCAAACCGTTGATCTTGTTAAATTTTACCGGCGATGCGTTTTCATATAAATTTTATAAAATTTAAAGTTGGTTTGATACTTGATTAAGTGATTAAATTATGAACGTATTAGAATTAATCTAACCAGATCCGTTCATTTGTTTACCACTTGATCTAGTATCAAATCAACTTAAAATTTTATAAAACTTATATGAAAATGTATCGCCGGTAAAAATTAACAAGATCAATGGTTTGGATTCTCCATTTAAAATTTAAAATTTTTAAATATTAAAAAAAATGAAAAGGGCTGCTTGGAGCAGTCCTTTTTTCCGCTGCTGAGGATCCGGGTGCTGTTCTGGAGCACACCCTTAAAGTTCAGCAGGGTGCCGACCTCTTGTCTTAACAGTTGGATTAGGATCCAACGCCGTGCGCAGAGATGGGAGAAAAAAACGCTAAAATCCATCCTACCCGACTGCCCCTCTTCTCCGATTCCTCTTTTTAAAAAATATATATATCGCTGAAATGAAATCCATCCCTTTTCACTCCAATTCCCACCAAAATCTCGTCCTCCTCATCCTTTCATCTCCCTCTTCTACTTTTCTACTGAGATGAAGTGGGTTATAAAATGACAGAGGATCTCGTTCCATATAAGTATGGTATTATATTATTATATTTGATCCTGATTGGAAATGGGCCGATGGATTGGATTGGGCCGGTGTGATATGAAGGGATCTCATAATCTCATCTGAGGTATTGTAGAGAGGTAGGTATGTATAGATCAGGTAGGGTTTCCGGGGTTTTGGAAGAGAGAGAGAAGAGAATCGATGGCGAACCGGACGGACCCTCTGGCGAAGAGCGTGCACGGGACGAACCCGCAGAACCTGGTGGAGAAGATCGTGCGGTCGAAGATCTACCAGAACTCGTACTGGAAGGAGCAGTGCTTCGGGCTGACCGCCGAGACCCTGGTCGACAAGGCCATGGACCTCGACCACCTCGGCGGCACCTTCGGAGGGGCCCGCAAGCCCACCCCCTTCCTCTGCCTCCTCCTCAAGATGCTCCAGATCCAGCCCGACAAGGACATCGTCGTCGAGTTCATCAAGAACGAGGATTATAAGTAATAATCACTTATAAATAATCTTCTCTCATTCCCTCATTCCTGAACATAATAACTTTCTTCCAGGTACGTCCGCGTCCTCGGCGCCTTCTACCTCCGCCTCACCGCCTCCGTCTCCGACGTCTACCTCTACCTCGAGCCCCTCTACAACGACTACCGCAAGCTCCGCCGCAAGCTCAACGACGGCTCCTTCTCCCTCACCCACGTCGACGAATTCATCGACGAGATCCTCACCACCGACTACTCCTGCGACATCGCCCTCCCCCGCGTCCAGAAGAGATCCAATCTCGAAGCATCCGGCATTCTCGACCCCAGGCGCAGCGCCCTCGAAGATGATTTCGAAGAGGAGGAAGAAGATAAAGACGATGACGACGATAACCACGATGCCCGCCCTATGGATACTGACGATCGCCATAAGGTAACAACTCAACTTAATTAACTTTAAATCGTGCTCCTTTTCACTCTTTCCAATTTCATTTATTGCAAATGCCGCTGCTACTTCTGTTTCCTCTCGACAATTAGTGACCGTGTTTCTTTGTTTTACTTAAATCTCTCAAGGATTACTATCGAGGGAGGAGCCCCGCACGAGAGAGAGACAGAGATAGAGACAGAGAAAGAGACCGTGATAGAGACCGAGACCGAGACCGAGACAGAGACAGAGACAGAGACAGAGATAGAAAGCATGATAGTTACAAATACAGGTTAGTATCAGAACCATGTTGCTTTCTTATATACAAATTGCCCATTACAGTGAAATTGCACTTTTACTAGATTACCCACATGCGGTTGCATATAGATTGTAAGACAACAGGACTGTGTTTTCCTGGTTATACTCTACTGGTACCAAGCTGATGATGTGTTCTTTTCAATAGTTTTCTGGTTGGAAATTCTACCTCGTAATTACAATTTATGCATTTCCTTGTCACTATACCTTGCTGGAAGCTTCTCACTTGAAAACTAGAACACTCTAAGTGATGAAAAGATTACAGTGGATTTACTGCCATGGCATGTTAATTCTAAGAGCCAGGGTAGTTTAAAAAGCTTCCTACAGTAACATTTTTACATGTGAATGACCTCTCCAGGTTTCTCTGCACTGACAGTGTGCAGATGAGAAGTATGATGGATCATACATTCCTAATTTTTCCTTTTTTTTCTGTTTATCTTTTAGCTGAGAAAAATTTGATCTTGACTAATTGCTAGAGTTCTTTTATCTGATTTCCCTACTTTTAACTTCGAGAAGTCAGCAAAAAATTTTGCTATTAACCATGTTATTTTGTTTTCTTATCAACCAATGATTTCCTATTGACACAAAGGAAGAATTGCAGTAGACCACATAAAGTTGAAGCTTTTATGCCTTAGTATTCGAAACTTTGCAAAATGTAGCTTGTTGGGGGTACTTTTTGTGGATATATATATATATATAGAGAAAGTTTAATATGCACCATAGTGCATAGGGAGTTCTATGCACCGCGGACTTTTTCGGAGGTATTTTTGTAAATTGACAAATCTAATTTAACCAATCTAATCTATATATTGAAATCTCATAGCAAACCAAATTTTACAATTTTTGAGATTTTATTACTATTTTTTTCGAATTTTTTAAAACCTGCCATTTTTGGAAACAAACTACTATTTACAAATTCCAAAAAATGGCAGGTTTTAAAAAAATCGAAAAAAATAGTAATAAAATCTAAAAAATTATAAAATTTGGTTTACTATGAGATTTCAATATGTAGATTAGATTTGTTAAATTAGATTTGTCAATTTACAAAAATACCCCCAAAAAAGTCCGCGGTGCATAAAACTCCCTATGCACTATAGTGCATATTAAACTTTCTATATATATATATATATATATATATATATATATATATATATATATATTCAATAAGCTTGTTATATATAGGGAGTTAAATTAATTTATTACAAGTTTGGGTACCTATTCTGCAAGTATTGTTTAGGTACATGCCAACTACAGGGGCACAGTTGCTAATTTCTTTGTCCTCCTGAGGAACAAAATAAAATCAGTATTTCTAGTTATGATTTATTACTTGTTAGCTGCTGTGTCTGTCAGTTAATTTCTGATTCATTTGCAAATGCATTATTTTGCACTAATTTCTAATTCATTTTTTGCGTTTGCAAACTCTGAATTGCACCACATTATACTTAGGGACTATGATTTATTACTTAATAGCTTTTGTCTGTTAGTCAATTTCTGATTCATTTGCAGATGCTTTTTCGTATATTTATTCATAGTTGAAACACTGAAATTTTACCACATTATATTTCTATAGAAAATTGAAGCGGGTAACCCAGCTTGTGTTGTTTATTTTTAAAAAAATCTATAGAAGTTAACAATACCTTTTTACAGGGACCGTGATTATGATCGGGAGTATGACAGAGGTCGTGATAGGGACAGAGAGAGAGATAGGGACCGAGACAGAGAACGCGACCGGGACAGGGACAGAGGTAGAGACAGAGACAGGGATCGGGACAGAGAAAGGGAAGGTAGAGAGAGAGACAGAAAAGACAGAGACCGTGGCCGGGACAGAAGCCGGTCCAGGAGCAGAGACCGTCATGATCGAGACAGAGACCGGGATGATGGGGATCACCGCAGGAAGCGGGTGCGTGGTAGTCCAAGTCCACAGAGAGAAGAGGAGGGGAAGAAGAAGGAAAAGAAAGAGAAGAAGGAGAAGAAAACTGACGGGACCGACCATCCCGACCCAGAAATTGCTGAAGCAAATAGGCTTAGAGCGTCTCTTGGTCTCAAGCCCCTTAGGGTTTGAGTTGTGTATTTTCATTTCAACTTCTGTAGGCTAATGTATTGATGCGTGCTGTGTGGAAATTGCTAGTTAGATTTTGACAAAATGTACTAAGACGCATTGTAATGTTTGTGTTGGAAAAAAAAAATTGACAATTTTGAATTTGGTGGGTTAAAATTTTTTGATGCCTACAATATAAGAAAAATATCTGCAATTTTGCTGTTTTGAGCATTTTCAAATTCGAAATGCACAACGGTAAAAAAGACGGAAGTGATGTATAGAATGAATTTAGCATTAATGCGTCTTGTTCAATCAAATTTGTTACTATGGTGTATTTTGAATTTAAAGATACTCAAAATAATAAAAGTTGTAGATTTTTATTTATTATTCCAACACAATTTAAATTATCTAAATTGGACATGGTATGAAAAGGTTACCCTTAGAATAAGAAATAGTGTGCGAGCAATTAGGGGGTGTTGTGTTTATTGTTTAAGGACGAAGAAATTCATTTCCTCTTTTATCGGTCACTCTTACCTCATGACGTGCAGATCCATATTATTTCTAGTATGGATAATTTCAAATAGCTAGGCATAACTGGAGTAGGGTCAAAGAATCCTGAGTATATAGAAAAAGAATCATCTAACTATTCTTAGATTGTGTAAATACTACAGAATTAAATAAACCCCAAAGTTGTATCTAACAAAATAAAACATTTTACTGAAAGCACCACCAAAAGGGCAAATGCAACATGTTCGAAGGTCCTATATATTATATTTCACATAGTTAGGCGGCCAGGCCAGGCCTTATCGAAGTCGCAGGGTAGAACTGAACCCAGGCAAACTCTTCTTTATAGCTTATGCTTGTTTCGTATGATGCTAAGCATGTGAATACCGCAATTGTGCCCCAGTCCAGAGAATTTGAATCATTTTTCACACCAAAATAATAAAGCAACTCAGGCATTATCTACAAGGAAAAAAAATCAGGAACACCGAGTAAGAAATAATGTTCCCATCTCTGCATCTCATATTGTTAAAGACTATACCATTTCGAAATTGAGACCTTCATACCCATGCTACTTCAGCAACAAGAGGACGGCCACGCACGCCTGAAACGGTGCATTATAATTGGGGACCACCACCAGCTACCCCCAGTTGTGAAAAACATGGCATTCCAAAAGTACAGCCACATGGACCAATCCTTATTTACCCGCTTCGTCAGGCTTGGTGTACCATACATAGAGCTGAATGCACAGGGTAGGGCCCAGCCAAGCATTGCAAATTTGTACAATTGGCGGTATCGGGAGCTTGGTGACTTACCGTATGTTCGCGAGGAGCCGATATTTCACAAGGCCAATGCAGGGTTCTCTTATGAGTATCAGCTGGTGGATGTGCCAGATTACATGGGGAGAGGTGAGGCAGCACCATCCCCATGGTTCTACCAGAATGAAGGGGAGGCCGAATATATAGTCAGTGTCTATATGTACATGCGCTCAATTGGATACCCTGCAGGAAAGATTTCTATTCTGACAACTTATAATGGACAGAAGCTGCTCATTCGTGATGTTGTCAACCGACGGTGCAAAGCTTTTGGAATTGAACCCCCTAGCAAGGTATACATCAAGCACAGTTGCTTTTTAATTTATATTTATTTTGGTGTTAATTAGTTTTACCAATAAATCATTACATATGTTGAGTGGTACTGGATATGTACTAGTGTTCTCTGGTAGAGATGTTTCTCCTAGTTTTGAGTAAACAAGTTTTTTAGTTATAAAAGATATTTTTAAAAATTATTTAAGCAGGAGCAATCACCAGCTTGCACCTGCCATTTTACTGACCTTAGATTAAGGTTAATTGACCTTATACTGCAAGTTAATGTTGTTTCGGTGCAGTTTCTATTACTTGCATATCTTTTAGTTGCATTGATGTGCTGCAATTTCAATTCTGAATGTCAATTGCTGATAATGAGCCAAGATTTTTAATTTTGTAATATTTACAGTTTTAAGGGTTAGTAAACAAAATGGGGTTCAGTAGAGGTTTTGCTGCAGTACTGAGGGCCCACTGAGGCTTATTTAGCTCATATCTCATGTTCCAACATTGTAATGCTTGCTTTTACAATGTCATGCCACTGCGGACCAGAATTAATGATTATTTTGCAAATTTGATATCAGGTAACAACTGTAGACAAGTTCCAGGGGCAGCAAAATGACTTCATCCTGCTCTCCCTGGTGCGTACCCGATTTGTGGGCCATCTGCGTGATGTCCGCCGACTGATCGTTGCCATGTCCCGTGCTCGCCTTGGGCTGTACGTCTTCTGCCGTTGGGCCTTGTTTGAACAGTGCTTTGAATTGCAGCCTACCTTCAGGCTCCTATTGCAGAGGCCAGATAAGCTTGCTTTGAACTTGCAAGAAACCATGCCTTTCACTAATCGGCCTGTGGGAGAGACTGGCATGGTACGGTTTGTGGAGGGGGTTGAGGATATGGAGCAACTCGTCAGTTTCCGGATGAATGAACTCTATCAGGTACTTTCTCATGCTTTTATTCATACTGCCTTTGTTTCCCCTATAAGACTTCAGCTGTAGCACTTGGTTGTTAATGGTATGTGTTCCAAAATTCCTTGAAAACTTAGGATGAGAAATGATGGGTGTTATTGCAATTGGGATGAAAAGAGTCTGTAGCCTTTACTAAATTTGTTGTGGGAGTGGGTTGCTTGGAGCAATCAATTTTCCCCATTGTCATTGTACAAGTGTTTGATTGAAGTTTTCTTTGAAACTGTTAGACTGATATATGCCGTGTATTCTTTTTTCTTTCTTATTTTTTGGGCACTCTATGCCTTGTCTATTGTTTCCATAACTAGGTGGATGGGATGCAGTTATACAAAATAGTAACCTCTTTCTCACCTGTACATGCCATGTGTATGTAAGCTGCTTGCCTAATCTTTTTGGTCAATTTTTTCCCTCCAGATGCAGATGATGAACCAATACAGAATCGATGAGGAGTTGCATCATGACCAAAATGGTCGTGGAGACGCAGAAATGTCACTTGCTGAGAATGGGGTTCAGGACACAGATATGCCTCTTGCTTCCACTGGGGAACCCAAACCAGAACATGATTCTGATAATGTCACGGAAGAAGATGATGCTTCAGCAGATGAGAGCAAAATGGATGAATGAATGAATTATTTCTTGGTTTTATTTGTTCTCCTGGGAACCGAACAAAGGGAAAAGGCCAGAGCCAGACCCATAGCAATGTGTGGAGTAATTAGACGAATATAATATCAGACTCAATTAAGTACGTCGAGTTTGATTGGGCCGATAGCTCAAAGGACTTGTGCTTGTATCTGGCTCCATCTTGGGAGAAGTTTAACGCTATTCCACCACAATCGTAGATTATGAGTTGTAACATTACGCATTGAGATCGTGTGCAGAAATTATTAGTGTTTTGTAGCGTATAAATGGATACTTGTTAATTATCAATTGAGTTTTTTGAAAGCATGCACAAAAGCGAGTAAAAACGCTCGATGTGCGTACTAGATACTAATTTATTTTATAATATTTTATGGGGAGCCCAACGTAGGCATTCATTCATAAACAAACATCGATACATTCATACATAGTTTCCACGGAAAGAAGCCATTAGTGGAAATCCAGAAGAAACTAAAGTGTCAGTTTGCAACCCTGTCAGATATTATGTAGAGTCATTAATTAGCCTTAATCTAAATTAACTTACAAACTGACCTCCACAGTATATATTGAACAAAATTAAGGGAGGCAATTTAAAGAGCGATTCATAGTTCTCTCCATATAAAGCAATCTGGCGCTCGATAAGTTTCATCAGACATGAATCGAGTATGTTTGATTATACTTATTTACTCTCTTGTACTTATTATTTATTCGCTTATAATTATTATTAGTTACTCCATTTATCAGATATACATAAAAACTTATTAGTTACTTCATTATGTTTAATAAATACACCCGTATATTTAGTTACTCCCTTAATTACATGAATTTCATGTTTGACGAAGAATTGGTAAGAAGACGAAATATATCAAATTGAAGTGTTAAGAACCTAAGAAATCCCAATCCAACATGGAGCAGAGAAAATGATTGACAGTAGAGGATAAATAGTAAAGAGAAGACAACTTTTAGATAAAGCGAAGAAATTGGAACCAAGGATGAACATCGATTGGGAAAGGAGGCGAAAGCGGAGGAGACAGAGGAGAGGATGAGGAGAGAGGAGAGGTGTAGATTGAAGGAGTCGTGCGTCTGTGAGTAGAGAGGCGGCGGGTGAGGGCGAGTAGAGAGGAGGCGCGCGTGAGAGTATTGATTGCGTAGGGTGATGAGAGAAGGGACGCGAACAGAGGTGAAAGAATTAGGGTCGTGCACAGGGAGAGTGAAGGGATTAAGTTGTGCGAGGGTGAGGGTGAGCGCTCTGATTGTTTGATTGTATGAAAGTCTGATTGCTCTAATGAATTCCCTATATTCAAGCTGAATAACTCGCGAGCCATTATCAAGTGAGCTGTGCATAGCTCGTGTTCGATTCGTTTATAATTTCGAGCTAAAAAACTCGATTGGTTAAGATCTCGAAATTAATTCGAGCGAGCTAGTTTCGAATAATTAGCAAATCGATCTCGAATGAGTCACGAGTCACGAATTTTTTTTTGCCAGCCTAGGGCTGAATAGAATAAATGTAAATATATCATTTCTGATCTTTTCAAAACATTAAAATAAATCCTTTACATTTTCTTTTCTATTAACTATAAATCTGTAAAGAATAATATCTGTCAGATGACAATTTGGATTGTCATGTTCCAACCTAATTTATCTGATATGTTCACATCACGTGTCAGTATTCGCCGACACTTTACAACTCTCATGCACCATTTTTATTATTTATTTATTCATTTGACATAAACTGTCAAGGCACGCCCAGTACAGTCCCTCTTTCTGGTTAGGTGTCAAAAAGGTGTTTAACATTCACTTGTCATTAATGTAGCAAATCAACAATAAAACAAAAAAAATACAACTACAACTTTGTACAATCATTGCACCGCATATGTGCTTCCATGATTCTCTCCTTTGGAATTGCATCCAATAATAATAATAATAATAATAATAATAATATAATTAAACACTTACACACCACCTCACCAAATGAAACTTAGTAAAGCAGAAAAGGTCGGCACTTGGAGGCACACAAAATGAAACATGGAACTGGAAACAGAACATCGGAGGCACAACTGGGAAAGTGAAAGTGGGAATGTATATGATATGATCCCTCTCTCGCCACAGAATTCTAGGCTCGGCCCACGTCGGCTGTTTCCTCCTCCTCCTCCACTTTACTTTTTTACTTTACTTTACACCTCCTCTATTATTTTTTTGACATTAAATGCCATCTATATTGTTCTATTTTCAAAAGCCCAAAAAGTACATCAAATGGAGAATATAAAAGTTTCCAGAAGAATTCCCAATCGATTTGCATCAGTGGGATTTCTTTCTTTTTAGTAGCCTTTTTATTTTTTTCACGGAGTAAATGTAAAACGCTAGATTTGTGATTCATATATAGTTTACAAAAATTCCACTTGTGTGAGAGTAACATAATATTTTTGCTTTCAGTTAGAATCAAGGCTATAATAGAATGGAACGTGTTCATTATTTTTAGTTTATTGGGTGTCATTAATTTCTGCGGACTTGTCAGTCATGTTGAAGTTGAATGAACTGAAGCTCAGAAACAAACACTCCAATGGCTTAAAAATAAATGACCTAATTGCAAAATGCAAAGTAAAGTGGCAAAGATTCCGGCGTGCAATCTCAGTCAACTTTGCACGCTGATCCAGTAAAAGTTAAATAATAGGGGAATATATAACACCGATCAAAGGTGTGATCCGTAGATCTAACTCTGGAGTCTGCACATGTGACATCAGAAACGAAACAAAAACAACTACAACTACAAGGTTTACAAAATACCCCGGAGCAATTATGAAATTTACAAAACCGGGCATTAAAACAATTTTTAAAAAGAAAAAGATGAAGAACTCAGAAGAGAAAAGAATCAAAGGAGTAAATATTAATTTGTTATTATATATTGAGTTGGCCAAAAGACAGTTGTTAGTTTTACTATCGCACAATTGATATATTTATTTCCAAAATAACAAACAAGAAATACAATATATAAATTTTTGAAAAAGAAGGAACGCGATGAGACTAAGTGAAAAGTGAAAACCTGTTATTTAATTTACCTCCACATTAATTAATTGATAGATGATGAGCCAATTTTACAAATCTGACAGTAGTAATGGATAATATATATATATATGTTTCCAATAATCATAATCTCATAAAAAAAAAAGAATGAACAGATGTACGTCTGCAGTGGCACTCTGACTCAGATGTATCGATCTATCTATGTATCAGTGACTGCGACTGTAACTCACATCAGAAGATCATCAGGACAAGTACTCCAGAGAGCAGCAGCAGAGGCAGAGGATAAGGCGAGACAGCGGGCGGGGGCGCAGATGCGGAGAAATGCGGAGGCGGGGGGCTGTAGTAGTAGAATGGGAAGTAGGGCAGGAAGGGGTTCGGCGGAGGCGGCGTGCCGTAGTTGTTATATGAGTTGGGAGGCGAGAAGTAGGAGTTGCCATTGCCACCGCCTCCTCCGCTCGTCGGCGGCGACCAGTAGGGGACGGAGTTGGCGGGGGCAGGCGGCGGATGGCATTGTCCGGCGATGGACGGAGGCGGAGGAGGAGGAGGCGGAGGAGAGGGCGGGGGTTGGCAGGGGTTGTCGCAGGAGGCGCACATGGTGCAGGGCACGCCGTCTCGGATTAGGGTGTTGAGCGGAGAGGCAGCAGAAGCAGCAGCGTGCATATGTACTGTGAGTGTGAGTGTGAGGAGGATCACAATTACATTATCAAGCTTTTTCATTTCGGTGAGTGTGAGTGAGATACAGAGATGAGATGAGATGAGATGAGAAAGTGTGTTCTGTCTTCTCTTCTGCGTGACTGCGTGACTGCGTGTCTGCGTGTCTGCGTCTGCGTCTGCGTGTGTTGTGGAAATTAAGTTGATGATGATAAACATAAACTACGGACTACAGACTACAGTGAGAGAGAGAGAAGGGGGCAGGGCAGCCTGGGCAGGCGAATAGCCGATGCGAGGCGAGGAATGGGCATATATTTAATATTAATATTATAATAATAGAGCAGCCAGCCCCAGCCAGCGTGGTCGGTGCATTATTGTTTTTTTTTTTTTTTTTTTTGAGATATGCCCGTAGGCCCACACACCCACCCTATTTCCTCCACTCATCAGTGGGGATCGAACACAAGTCTCTCCCGTAGGAGACCTGGTGCCATACCAGCTGCACTACACAGCGTTGGCGGTGCATTATTGTTTAATGTTTATCATACTTACCAACAAGGCAACAACAAAAAAAAAAACTTTTATTCTTTTTTTAAATAATATTACAAAAAAGGTTCTATCATTTATTCATACTACATTTTTGGGAATTGTACCTCATGCTAAGGTGGCGCGCCTCTTACTATTTACTACTAACTATATCATAGTCATGTCCAAATATTACTTACCTTACCTCATACCTAGCTACATAACCACGTCAACAGTCAAAACCTTTATTCCTATGTTTCTCCTTGTTTAATTTCACCAGCCTTAATTTTCCTGCTCACCTCATTACACTAATTACTAATTTACTATCCAATTTCAATTTTAATGACGAAATTAAATTCTACATTAATAATAATACCAGGTGGGGTCATCGAGCTTCGCTCGATCTATGAGTTTTTGATAAATATATATATATATATATATATATATATATATTTAATTTTTTTTCATAATCTATGAAACATAATGGCATAATTTTTAATAATTGATGACCAATTAGATAACATTACAAAAAACTTAGGAACAAAAAATGAAAAAGAAAATTTCCATGTTGCCTAACATTTAAATTTGTAACCTAATGCACTAAACAAAATTAAAAGAATGCATAAATCTTTTTTTATTTTTTTTTGTTCATATCTTTCACTTTTATTTGTAATACCTAACAAATATTACATGATTTGACGCCTCCACATGAATCTATTTTAACTTTCACTGTTGGAATTCCTTTTATTAGCCGGACTACACTAAAAAAAATGAAAAAGTTAGAGATGGACTAATCTGCTATGGCTCTTAGCTACCCCGATAAATACTCCATCTTATCCTGGGCCGAAAAAAGATTTGACTCTTGCTTTAAGTATCTTGATTGCTTCATCTTCTAACTTATTTATAGGATCTGTTTGATTTTTCGGTTTCTTCAATGTACAATACTTTATTGGTCCTCTAATAAAATTAAATGATAATCCTTTTATAGTTCTACCAGAATGACTAAATAAGTAAATATATTTTACTTTTCTAAGATCTGAATTGTATCTTACTCGCGAACCTATATTATTGAGAAAAACAAAAACATCAAATGACATAGAAAGATAGGTCCATCAAATAGCAAATTATGGAGTAGTTGTCTAGTTTGTTGTGTTGAACTTTGAACATACTATTATCAAAATTGATGCATTTATAGAAAAAAAAAAGTAATCAGTTTCAAATGAGAGTATGGTATAAATTTGAGCATTACCAAATACGATTATGCATTTCTTTATCAAACATAGAATGGACTGATATATATCATTAGGTACTCTTTCCAATTTAGATTCGTTTTTTGGACAGGTTAAGAAATAGACATGCTATTATATGAAGACAAACATTCATCCAACCATAAGACTTCATCAAGAATCAAAGAGGTACCAAATAAGATGTGAGAATTCTCACATTATTTGTTGATGCAACCAATCAAGTTTAAATGTATTACTATTAGTCTAAAGTGGCAAACTAAAAGTATGAATTTGTATTAAACATTGTGAATAAATCAACATCCGATACCAAATTTTCTTTGTACTTGTAGCAGTATCCTGAAATGCCATCCTCACGGCCAATACCTATAACACAAACACTCATAATGACAAAGAAAATCTTTCTCAAGAAAGGAATAGAGCTTAAACTTAATAATATCTTTGTTAAATCCTGTTATGGTTTCTAACCGGTTTTTTCAAATCCAAACAGAACTGATCAGAAATTATGACCACAAAAGCTGTTTTGTGTGACAATACAAAAATCTGCATAGTCTGAGCACCAAGGTTAAATCGAGAGAGAGAGAAACTGGCCTTAGTATAGATCGCCATAGATTGTGAGAGAAGAGTAAGGTCAGGAGAAAATTGGCCCTGCCGAAATAGAGACAGCTGATCTACAAAGCTTCTTTGCATGTTTAACAGATAATCATGACTGTGCTTTAGAGCTCATAAACTTAACAGAAGGAATCATACTTCTTTGTTAAGAGACTGAACCATGATAATGCATGATCGTCATACTTCTTTGTTCTGCCTCATCAAAGAAAATATCTTCTTCCTTAAGTGAGATCGTTGTCAAAACATGGAGCTCCCAATTTTGATATCGTCAGAATCACCTGCTTTAACATAAATTAAGATCAATACAAATATAGGTATTTATCAACATATCCTTAAACAATAAACCCATATATATTCCTTATTTACAAAAAAAAAAAAAAGTTGATGATGCTTGTGGACGATCATGTTATCAAAAATCTAAATTTACCTACAATTTTCATATGGATGTAAAGAAGTATAATAGATTAAAAGTTATTTTTCATCAAAAAATTAGGAGACAGCATCTTTGCCCTTCAAGTCGTTTTTGAGCAATATAGACCTAATAATAATTTTCCACACACATCCTTATAAAGATGAAATCGCAAAAACTATTAGCTTTCCACATTTATAAATGGCATTAAAATTCATCACATTGCAATTCATAGAAATGACCAAAGAGGGCCTAATAATGATTAGGTGTGAACTGTCTTTTGATTTTCCAAAGACATTTAATTAGAAATTAAAATTGGAAAAAAAATAACTTCTATGATTGGAGATGCCCAAAATAAATCTTATGTGTGAATTCCAATGACTTGCTCTCATATACACATATAATGCGAGTTTAATTAAATGCCTCTTTTGGTTTCTATATACATTAAACAGAACTAAATGAACAATATAAATAAAACCATAAGAATTTAAACAGTAAGTTAATTATTGTTATGACACAAAATGTCAAACTTATACAACAAATGACTAAATATACATATATATAGAAATACAAATCTGACTAAATCATTAAATATATGCATTGAACATATTATGCACCTAGATTGCAATTTAGTACATTATATAAATTTCTAAATCATTAGAACAAAATCTTTTCTCCATAATGTAGAATAATTTTATCTTGACACATAAAATAAACTTAGAAATTATTGATGATAGAACAACCTAAAGAGATCGTATTCACATTATTATACACAACGATGCACTAAAAAAAATTTAAGAACAAAAATTTCAAGGATTTGATCAAATAGGTCCAATTTTGAATGGTACCAATATAATAACCAAAAATGTATAACATAGTTGTTCTGAATTTGCCCTTAGAAAATGTCAGATCTTCAATATTCAATGATAAAAGAAAATTAAGAGCAAAGTTAAACAACGACCAAGCAATTGCTGACAGCATTTAAACAATAGTCGATTGAGGTACAGTGTCAGGCCCTTGAAAACATTATTACATGATGTAAATACCAGTTTTAATCAGCCTGAACTCTGCATAATATCAAAAAACAATGAAAAAAAAATGTTCATAAATTGTAAAATAAAAACTATACTGTTCTAAGCAGTAGCTTTACCTAGCCTTATCACATCCATTCTGTAAACAAAGGTTAACCTGGCCTAATACAACATAAAAGAGCAAGAGACCCCTTAATAAAAGCCACCCAATGATTTTCCTAAATACAATTTATTCAAAAATAAGCTCAATTTTCTCAATTTTGATTCGTACAATGCCTAAATACAATTTATTCTAAAATATGCTCAATTTTCTCAATCTTGATTGGTTCTGTTTCTATATTGGCCTACACCGTTTTTATGTTTTTTTTAATCTACAAATCAATCTCACCTGAAAGAGGAATAACCGATCAGCTCATTCACACAACCTAAATTGTGGATATATGCTAGAGGTCGTGAAGATTCAAGAGTGAAGATATTGTGGCAATTTTCTCCTCTTTATCATTAGGAACTATGCAAGCAATCGGTCACCTGAGTCCATTAATATATAATTGGATCGCACCTCCCTATTTTCAATATTGAAAGAAAATAGCATTAAAAACAATAACAGACACATCTATATTTTAAAAAAAAAAAAAACTAATGAACACATGGTAGAAAAAGAAAAACCTCGCTGTCGAACATAATAAAATTCATATCCCACACATTACCATTTTTGGGATCAACAGTTTCTCATATTTTCAGGACTCTAGCATGAATAATACCTTGACTCCTATTGGTAAGTTGTAGATTGGCAACATAGTATTCATGACAACCTATAAAGGAAAATCGAAAAGAAAATAAACTGTAGAACAAATAATAATTAATAAAAAATAAAAACCAAAAAGTATAGAGAAACCTATCAGTATACTACTCAAAAGTCTTTTAAAATAAAAACTCCAAATACTTAGCTTCTAAGCTTAATTTCATTGTCAACTAAACCAAGAATAGAGAGACAACCTAGATCTAGATAGAAAGAGAAGATGATTAATCCACTACCAAATGCAAGTATTGGTCTTTTTAGATGTGTTGTCAGAACAAAGATTCAAATTTATACCAGCTAGGAGTCAGACAAATTTACTCGATTTAATGCAACAATAGAAGGTCGTCAAGACATATTCCATAAAAAAAACATTAGGAGCAGCTTACCATTAATTGGCCGACAACGCACTGATATAGCATCATATATCGGGTCTGAGAGGCAGGATTCATCTCCAGTAATGTTCAATAATGTCCTGCCCTGTCCTTATTAGATTGAATATTTGGTGATCCCATCTCTGCACAAAGAAAGCAACATTGCAATTAATAACGGATACATTGGAGAATGTAAAAAGTAGTGTAGAGGAGGTTGAAGAAAAAGCTTTAGAGTAAGATGTGTAACTGGATCAGTACCATATCAGTATTAAAAAATAGTACTGAGTGGATTTGTGGATAATTTATGTCTATAGTTAGATAATAGCTCTGTCGACATTGATGCAAACACTTTCACGTTTTTTTCAACTTCTCAAAGTAGATGATAAGGAGCTATGAAATCATCTAGAAAATTCAAAGGTTGGTGCCTAAATCCATTCTCACAGCCACACATAATGATTTTTCACAATTAACATTTCTTTTCCTGATACACTGTTAATTTTCTTCTGAAATCCAAATAACTGGTGGGTCATACATGAATAATATATTGTTTGATTGTGTGTTATAGTATGAAAATCAAAACACTCTTTTACATAATAATTGGATTCAAAATTGTTGTCTGGTTAATTTTGACATACATGCAGGTCAATACCCAGTTTTATGCTTTTTGTTGGGTCACACTACTACTGACTCAAGAATTTGTGTTCCATTCTATCATGACAATCTAGGATTTTCTTCTTGGTAATTCCCTCAATAATTCTTCTCATTTTTTTTATGAAATTAAATAAATAAAGCTTAAGGTCTAACTCAGCCCATCTCCAATGTAACATTTGAATGCCAATAGTATACCACCAGCATAGTATGATAAGGGTCTGAACTTCTACCAGCATAATATCCAACTCTTTGCAAACTTGTTTATTGTGTTTTTTCAATTATGTCGCCTATTGCACTTCAATTGTGATTCAGTAGATAGTTGAACCTTAATTTTCTGACAAAGATTATTTGAACTCACCTGGAACTGGTATTAAAGCAAATTATTAATTGAAATCAAGGTTAGAGAAATTTCTGAAAATGATTATTACCTGAGCAGAATATGCTGTTGAGGGTCTGTTATTCCATGTTGCTTTGCGTGAGGAATGAACTTTTGCAAGGTGATTTTACTGAAATGACTCATTTATGGAAATGCAGATACTCATTCACGGAAAAAATCTGAAAGAATAATACTGATCCTAAATTACACTAATGGTTTATTGCACCCAGTGAAATTAATCAGACCTTGATAATCATTTGATCAAGAGATAGGACTATAGTAACTCATTTCTCAGTAAATATATTAAACAGTGAATAATTATTCAAAAATTCTCTCAGCCCTAGCAAAAGAGTCAATGCGAAGTTAACTCTTTGAAAAAATACCAAAACTTAAAGATTTTTCCAAAATAACAAAAATACTAAAGTGAAATTTCTGATAACTCGATCCCAAATTAAAAGAAAATTAGGTCCAAATTAGAAGAGGAGATACCTAATTGCGTGAGGGGGATGCTGGGCTGGAGAAGAAAAATGCAGAAGCGAGATGACAAAAAACGGCGACCATCTTGCCTCTAGATTAGCTTGTGGCATGGAGCTCTTCCATTGATCTATACGCGCTCTTCGCAAGGGCTCATCGAGCTTTTATATATCTACGTGGAGGAGGAAGAGTTGAGGAGAATGAAAGACGGAAGAGGGTTCCGAGCGGTACAAATGATGCGCTGCCAGATCTGTGTATACTGTTGAATCGGGTAAGTTTTGTGATCAATAAGACTCGGCACATAAACGGTTACATAGTAACACGTCTCAGAAATCGAAATTTTTTTTTATCGCAGATTGTTCGATCACATCCGTGTCGGGCTATATTTATCAGAACGATTTCGGACTCCCACGGGTTTTTATTTATAATACTGATGAGGTTAGGTTACACATCATGCACATCCCCACACTTTTAGGATCCATGTGTTTGCTTGCACGAAAATAGGATGACAAAAATTACTATTCACGAATTAATACAAGTTCAAAATCCACTTTGGTCAAGAAAAATAACTCATTTCTGAATACATAATATTGTTATTTGAAAAGTACTGTGTTAAGAATAGAGATATACATAATAATTATTATTATATATATATACTATAATTAGTTTGATCATCATCATCAAATATTATTATATTAGTCTTGTTATTAATTGTCATTGTTGTTGTTATATATGATGCTTATTAGTGGATCTGGTAGGTTTCTTTTGTTCATGTCGGACAGTCGGAGCAATATATAAAAAGAAATATAAAATAAATTCATATTAATTAATATCGACGATAATGTATTAACAATAGTTCTTTTTTTGATAGCTGAGATTTGGTCATAAGATCGAGCATTCAGAATGTTGAAGACAATAAGCTAGATATCTTTTATTATTTACTACATTATAATTAAAATATATAAGAGACTATTAACTAACGAGCATACTTGCTTAAAAGTAAAGACGATAGAGCATCTTAGATAAAATTTAAATTGAAAGATTTCATAAATTTGCAGATCGACACGACAAATAAATAGATATATATATATTAAGAGGATTGCTAGAATGGTACGTGTTCATTCTCAAATTTTATGTTTCAAATGACCAATTCAAACCGCTCAACTCATCTTCATATTGAAAACATATGGGAAACCAAATTTTATATATTTTTTAAATTTTTTACTATTTCTTTTGGATTTTTAAAGACGGTCATTATTGGAGGGCTGAAAACTAATTAGACCGTGAATTTCTAAAATTTCAACAAATTAGTAAAAATTTTCAGAAAAATATAAAAATTTGATTTTCTAGAAGTTTTCAATATGAAGATGAGATTGAGTGATTTGGATCGATTATTTGAAGCATAAAATTTAACAACGAACGCATAGTATGGATCCATCTATGCTACGCGTAGTATTTTAGCAATGGCATTGGATTGGGTTGGGTTGGGGGTTGCGGCTGGGCGGCTGGCTCAAAAAGAGTAAATTTTTTCGGAGGTCCCTAAACTTTTTGTATAATCCAATTTTGGTCATCAAACTTCAAATTGTCCATATAAAATCCCTGAACTTTATAATCATCCATTTTTAGTCCCTCTGTTACGATTCCGTCCAAATACTAACAGAGGAGGTACAAATAGAGGATAGGGGTCGTTTAATATTTTTCCCTCTCCCGTCCAGCCCAGCTCTCTTTTGTCTTCCGAAACCTTTTCTCCCCCCCTCCCCCCCTCCCCCCCTCCTCCTTTACTGATTTCAGAGCTTCAAGCCTCCCTCTTCTTCTATTAGTGCTAGAAATGAGACTATGAGAGTGAGAATGAATGAGTTAATCAAGTTTCCCGAAACTTCTTAAATCAGCCGTTGAAATTAAGGCTATGTTTACTGGAATCCAAAATTGAGTTGTACCGAACTAGTACAAGAGATAAATCATACAACTAAAATGCCAAATAAAACACCAAGAGCAGGAGAAATGACCATGCATGGTACCAAGGTTTCACAACTGAGTGAACAAGAATCATAATACAATTTATACAAATAAGCATTCAATTTGGTCCAAGGACCCATGAACCAGGGACGGAGCCAGCCATATTTTAAGCATAGGCACACGAAGAGGAGCGATTTCAGAGCCTCTTTAGGGGTTACGAAAGAGCATGGAAAAAAAAAAACTCACAAAAAGGGAACCAGAAAAGAACATAAAATTAATGTAGGCTAGCAGGTCCAGCACATGCACTATAAAATTTCAAGCCCAGGCACATTCTTAAATGGACATAATTGGTCCTTACTTTTCAGAAAATAAGCCCAGGCAAGTGCCTGGGCTTACCTCTGAATAGCTCCGTCACTGCCATGAATAGATTCACATAAATTAATTATATGTGTGTGCAACCACAGATTCAAGCATCATCAAAATTTAAGAGATGACATAGTAATCAAATTTAATCAGTTTGAATCAAGAAAATATCACATAGAAAATGAAATGATTAGAGGGGGAGTGCATCGGGGAATAAAATTAAGGGGACACTTCACCGATTTGTCTTGCCACTGCCACCTCACCTTGCCTTGTACTCGTCTGGCCGACCTTAGCCCTCGTCACCCCTTTCCTTCTTTTTATTATTATTTTTTTTTGCTTACCAGTTTTTTCAAATTGAAGACGAAAAGTGGGTCCGAGTGAAAAAGAGAGGGGGGGAGCTCTTAAGTAGGTGTGATAAACGAGAGAGCGAGCCCATGATGCTGAGGTCGGCCAGAAGAAGACTAGAAGAGGGAGATGGAGCAATAGATGAGGCGGAGTAGAAGAAGAGGGAGAGAAGAAAACTAAAAAAGTATGTGGGAGAGCAGAAATTATTAAAAACTGACTCATAGCGCTCCGTTATAATATTTGGACAGAACAGTAACAAGAGGGACTAAAAATGGATGATTACAAAGTTTAAGGATTCTATATGGATAATCTGAAGTTTGGTGACTAAAATTGAGTTATGCATAAAGTTTAGAGACCTCCGAAAAAATTTACTCGGCTCAAAAATATGCTATTGGTAATTTGCTATGTGGAAAGGACTAAAGGAGTTGTCCATTCTAGAGAGAATGGAGGGATGGCGCACAATAAAAATTGGCGGGCGCCATTGGGTGTGGATTGTATACTGTACAGTGTAGCGTACACATCTCTGACCTCACAAGGTAGAAATACTTAAAAAATAAAAATCCCCAAAACTTGGACATGTGTATATTAATTAATATTGTATATGAATATGGCATCCAATTTGGAGTTCTCACTATTTTCTTCTTTTATTTACTCCTTTTTTTTTTCTGACAAACGCCTTCCCACAAAATATTTCCTACGTACTTTTGGAAGTTGCCTGGAATCTCATGCATGCCTGCTCCTAATTTTGGTCTAAAGAACGGAAATATCAACGAGGAAGGCCCATATAAATTTAAAAAATCTTAAGTTGTACAACCATGCGAATTGGTAAATGGAGCTGGCTGTTACCCCGTTGGAACTTGGAATAGGATGTGAGAGCGATATATGAGGCTCATCTCACTTATAAAACAAGTTTTTGTAAAATATTATTGTCAGAATGTCGAATCGTTTGGCTCTGAGTTTCAATTAAAAGCAAACTAGTATGCATCAGTATACTAAATATAAAGAGGCGTGGGAGTCGGTACTTTTTTTTTAATTATAATCCGACACGGCAATCCCTTGATTAGATCAGATTTTTCTGATATTTTCATTTTATGGTGCCGCAGTTATTATGTTACATTGTGTACCGGATCTTACCTAATTAAATTTACAGAAAAACAACCCGTTACATTATTAATGTATAATGTTGTATATAATTTTTTCCCTTTCTTTATGTTGTTCCTCTCTTCCCATTTCTCTCTCGCCTCTCTCGCCTGACGATGACGCTCTTCTCTATTTTCATCGCCCCTCTCCATGTCTACTGTCCTCTCCGTAGTATCTCTACTTCTTCCGTTGCCGTTCTCTGCGTGGTTCTTCACGCCGTCGCTCTTTTCTCTCCACCGCTTCCTATACGAACTCAAGGCAAGTTCACCCTTTACATCGTTCTTTGCATTTGCTAGATTGATATCTGTATCCACAATAAGTTGATGTCATTAGCCTCTTCCTAGCAAGGGAACTGGTTGGCATTGAGTTTTGTTTTCCTTGTTTCACAAAATTTGATTAGTATTTATAATTTTATATTATACAAGGTATGAAATAACTCCTTGATTTATATTATTTAATTTGTGCATGATCGGGTCTGGCTTGCATAATTGAACGGGCTGAATGAGTTTGAGAAGAGGCGAGTTCACACACACGGGAAAAGAAAGGAAAATGGAGAGGCGAAGAGTATTGGATCCCAAACGAAGAAGAAAGACAAAATTAAACGCAGAATAAAAGTGAGATGGGGTCTGGATTTTATGCGGCTCCAGTTTAATAACCTTCACGTTTCCATGCTGCATGCTTAAACCTCCATTATTTGATTTTATTTATAATTTATAACTAAATTGAAAATTTTAATGGAGTATAGTCTCCTTGCACTCACCAAACATACTGCCACGTACAAATAGGAATTTTCTATTTATAACATAAATTAGCTGTTGGACATACGATTAGAAAACTCAAATTTTATTAATTTTGTTCCTTTCATCCATACGAATATTTGATCTTCTTTCATGTTGAGATCCAGAGTACATTTACTTTATTTTCTTATACTGTTCCGTTTCTTAGCCCATTAATACATTTATTTTATTTCCGTTTGAGTTGGTTCATGTACCCATTATATACAATAGTTAATTATTTAAGTTACTGTTCCATTTGACTCCTCAATGCCTTAATTTCTCATTCAATTTTCACCCGTTGATATTGAGTAATTAACCTAATAATTATTGAATTTTATTGGCTGCATTAGACGTTATATAATTCTCTCTATAAACAAGTCTCTTCACTAGAAAAAATAAAGATCTGAAAATCGGTGAAGTGATTGACCGATATATCTATCTCAAATTCCAATTCTATTATTTCTCATGTTCTATTATCAAATATTCAAAGTATTTCTGCTGAATATTTTTGGAGGCTTTCATCAGTCACCTTCATGGTCGTACCCTAAAAGGTGACAACTCCAAATTATCTTTGTTGCAGTTCCTATCGCACGTTGAGACGGAATACGCTTAAGGACAACGCCTAGCGCGATTCAGATAACTTTGTTCCTTCTGTTCATTTTATTCCTTTGACATCTTTCATATTATCCGATTTTTTTTTTTCAATTTGCACCAACATTAGCAATCTTTCAATATAATTGTGATAAATATGGTTGATATATATTAGGTGATAAATTGGTTATTGTGATGAATATGACTCAGATTTGGTGATAAATATATTTTCAAAATGAGAGAATGGATATTCGTTATACTTATTATTTTTTGGCAAAATTAGATATAACCTCCTCCAAACATCTCCAATTAGAAATAACCCCCTCGAAACGTCAAATTTAGATATAACCTCTTTTAATCATCTCATTCATAGATATAACCCCTTTTAATCATCTCATTCATAGATATAACCCCTTTTAATCATTTTTATATATTTTCACAATATCTTTTTAAAAAATAATGAGCTGTAGAAAGTTGGGACGAAAATGCCCCTTTCACCTTCTCGCTTCAACCAAAGTCCAAACCCAAATTATGCTTATCAAAATCCAAACCCAAATTCAACCAAAGTCTAAACTCACTTATTTCTTAAGTTGGGTTTTTCCGCTTATCAAAGTCCAAACCCAAATTCTGGTAAAGCTCTGCTCCTTGTTGTTGTAATTCATTTGTTTATGTGGCTTGGTGTAAGAATTATTTAATAGAGACGCAATTGAGCTAGAAATTTTGGGAACAAAACTAAATATCGGTGCATTATTTTGTTTGAATTTATGACTAATTTTAACGTTGTTCAGTTCTAATTAATCTGTTGGACAATTGTATCTCATTCATATTATACTTGATTATTTTTACTACTTATACTAGCTACTAGCGATATTGCTAGCATGGACCTTTATAATTTTATGTTCAAATTGCTAGTGGGTAAACTTTTATTTGGGAAACAGCTTGATAAGCAACCAATTTGCCGTAGAGAGAGAGAGAAGAGAGAGGTATCCATCTTTAAATAGATCGGAGAATCACAATTTGAGAAATGTATAAATTGGGATTTAGTTTCCTGTTTAGTTGAAGCAAGAAGGTGAAAGGTCCTGTTCTGAAAAGAGGGCATTTTCGTCCAAAATTTGTACAGCTCATTATTTTTTTAAAAGATATTGTTAAAATATATAAAAATGATTAAAAAGGGGTTATATCTATGAATGAGATGATTAAAAGGGGTTATATCTAAATTTGACATTTCGAGGGGGTTATTTCTAATTGGAGAGGTTTGGAGGGGGTTATATCTAATTTTGCCTATTATTTTATACTGATCGCTTTTGATTTTTTTTCCTTTCCCTGTTTGCACTCAGTAGACAACTTCAAAAGCGTCATTTTTATTGATTTGACGCTCCATTTAAAAACTTTTACAACAAAGAAAACAATTATTTGTTAGACGGGTAATGGTACCTCTAAACTCATATTGCAACTGAGTCTAGATTTCTTTAGTAATCCTCTCACCATTTCGGAAGACTGTTCAGTAAGTAAAAGAATACAGGCAACCACAAGTACTTCGTGGTGGGCAATTTGGTCCCTAGAGGAAAGCATTACAGATATTAAGAAACCAAAGCTATCGATGACATTGGAAGCTGAAATTTGAGGCTTTCAGTAAAAGTTAAACGGTTATTATTTGTTTGGAATTCAGCATTCCAAACTTTTACCTTTTATCTCTTTAGTTATTTGCAAAATCTGTGCCTCTTCTAAATAACATCGTTGATTGTGTTGGCTAGATTGATGTACATAGAAAGTTCTTATTCAATTTGGCCAACTTACTATCAAATGAAAGTTTTATTGTCTGACATGCAAAGATTGGTCAACTTCCTTATTTTTTTTCTTTCTCTATTTCCTTTCCCCTCGATGGTTATTTATTTGCATATGCTATATTAATATTTTCAAATTGAAACTAAATGAATGTTCTCATCCAGGTTGGTTTGGTGTCTTTTCTATACATAAAATACAAGAAATAACAAGATGATGCAGCTCAAGCGTTTTTTATAAAATCTGGTACTATAACTTAGAAAGTAAGTGAATTTATTCGAGGTTTGGTTATCAATTCAATTTAATTTGGGATCAATTTTGTTTAATTTTCCTGACTCACACTGTACCAGTACAACTAGAAATGTTTCAAGCATAAGTGTCTTTGAGATTTTTTTTAATGATATACCATTCTTTCTATATAGTCCAAATTTCATTTAATAATATTATGTCTATATATTAAGTATATATATTAATTATGCAGTATTTAGATCAAATTTATACGAAGGGAATATGATTGAAATATATAATTTTGTTAAAATTCAGAAAAAGAGATTACGAGTGACAATAATGAAATAAAATAGCCTTGAAAATATATGATATTTCCTTTACCTTGAAAAGGCAGCGACACGTCTGCAGCTGAATCGGGTTTGGAGGTTGAAAAAGCAACTTATTCTTGACGCTTAACAACTTTTAATAATCATAAAGCCAATTGTGTTGCGTAATAAGTTTGAATTTCTATTTCTTATATTGCATTTTTTATTGTTTTATCTTTTTTTGGAGTTATTTTCTTGTTTGGCTCCACAGTTGATGACTTGATGTTCAAATTTTGTGTCCATGCATGTATACAATTAGGCTGATGGAGTTTCAATTTTCGTGCCATATATACAATTGTCTGAGCCAATCGAGCTAACCACCAACCAGATGATAGACGTAGTCTCTAAGAGGTTTTGTTTTGCTAATATTAATGAGTTTTTCCATAAACGACTACGTCTTAAGATTTAATATACGAAGACTAAAATGTGGTTAGTATAAAACATGTATGGTTAGAGACAAATTCATACAATTATTCATGGTTGAGCACGAGAAATAAATAAAATTGCAGTAAAAAAAAATTCAACACAAAACCATATGATCACACTGTATAATAATAAAATTATCATTACAAATGATAAATCAGTTATTGAGATTTGAAAAATTCCTATAGAACAAATTATATCGATTTGTAGCAACCAACTGATAATAAAGAAAATAATAAAATTTTCTGTATTTATTATTTTTTCATAATTTATCTATTTGCACTATAATTAATAGATATAATAAATTCAACAAAAAGACGAGTAGAAACATAGGTCGCGCAACGCGCGACAGCCCCTACTAGTATCTAAGAAATCGGGGATAAAATTAAATAAAAGTATATGTATCATTCATGATAATAAGTTTCCAAGTTGTAATGATTTGTTGCACTTTTATCCATTCAATTGTTCAACTTTGATATATATCCCTACCCATCACGGGAGTACCCATATAGCAGTACATTTAATGGAAAACACTCCTCGAAATTCTTTTGGGTTTAATGACGGTTCTATCTGGATATCAATTTATGCCAATGTGTGGTTTAGTATTCTATTTTTTTCTATTATCGGTTAATTTATTTTCTGAAAGTGTGCATTCAAAGAAACGAACTTTGAAACTTAGTAAACTATTCTACAGTAATATTTATCCTCTCTGGAGGTAAATATTAAAGATATTTATACCTGCCCAAACAAATTAATAAATAGATGGCGGGCATCATGGAGCATGTCTATTCCCAATCATGCGGTGGAAGATTCTGAACCATTCGTCTAGAAATTTCTATTGGCCTTTTGGGAATAGCACTCAGGCAGTTTTTAAATATTAATTTTGACAAGTGTAAATTAGTAATGAACCTACAGGAATCAGAACGAAAGAATTCAAAAGCAATGAATAGGGAAAAATTAAAGTCTTGAGTGTATATATTATATGGACGGCTGAGACAGTGAGATAAAGATGTGGGGTTGGAATTAGGAATCACATCCTCTGCCGACCTTTTAAGGTCGGCAGAGTGCCAACCTTTGATCCTGACCGTTAGATCTAATCTCAACGGTTATGGGAGCCCCGTGCATAATACCAGATTGATAGGCCCGAAAAACTTTAACCGTCCAGATTAGATCGAACGGTCCGAATCAAAGGTTGGCACTTACGCTCCCTTGGAATTACAGACTGGACTACTGGAGCCTGGAGGGACATAATACATGATACATTTCACAAATTTTACGATTGGGAGAAGATAGAGGTCCCAGTGCAAGAAATTGGGATCTGGTGCGGATGTAGAGCGGCTCATGGGCCGTCAGATTCAAATCGGATGGCCTCTATTTTTCTCCGGATTGTAAGGCCCGAAAAAAATTGACCGTCGAGATAAAATCGGACGGCTCGAGAGGTGCGCTACACGTGTGTCGCACGCCACGGGATCCGGATTGGCAAGAAATTGGTACCTTTATTATTTATTTATTTATTTATTTATTTATTTATAATAGTCTATAGTAGAATAGTAGTAGATATATACAAACCTGATCATCTGGCTTTGTTTATTTTTAATTTTTGGAAAGTTGAAGCTTCCTATTGCTTTCCTGCTCTTTCTGTGTAACTTATATTTTTAAGGGTAATTCTAATATGGACAGAATTAACACGGACCGTTCATTTCTAGTAAATCCAACGGTCACTATAACATAATAAAAAGTTTGCATCTTAATTTTCTCCGTTAAATGAAACAGAATGTTTTTGTCGGAAGGGTAAAATTGTCCATCAAGTTTAACAGAAAGTTTCAGTCGGAAGGGTAAAATCGTCCATTGTATCGATGGTTATTTTATTTTAGTAGTAATAAATATCGTCCACCTCCTCTCCATCTCCTCTCTCTCGTCAAGTCATGATGGATAGGATTGGGAGTTCTAAGTTTCTAACTCCAATGGGACGATGGATGAGCATTAATTGCTTCAATCAGCATCTGGACTATTTTTACTTCACTAATGGCCAAGACGACCCGCTAGTGGGATCCACATCTACAGCAGCCAAGATTTAGCTGTTCCAAACAGCCAAACATTTTTTTTTTAATATTTCAACATTTTAAAATTCAAATGTTGAATCCAAACAATTGATCTTGTTCAATTTTACCGGCGATGCATTTTCATATAAGTTTTATGAAATTTGGAGTTGATTTGACACTAGATCAAGTGGTCAACAAATGAACGAATCTGGTTAACTATCAATGATTAATTCTAATACGCTCGTAATTTGGTCACTTAATCAAGTATCAAATCGGCTCTAAATTTTATAAAACTTATATAAAAACGCATCGCCCGTAAATTTGAACAAGATCAACGGTTTGGATTCAACATTTGAATCTTGACTGCTGAGGATGCCAATCCCCCGCTAGTATGGTTGTTTGCTACTAGCATTTGATTCCCATTCACGAATTTACATAAATTGCAAAGCTTTAATCTATATCCAGCACTCTGTGCACTGGACTCAGCCAGTTGAGTCGCTGATACTGATACAAAGAGTTTAAGCTATCGGATGGAATTCAAGAACCATTCTCCTTAAATACATAAGGTTATATTTGTAAATTACTTAGGCTTCTCCAATTGTAAACTGAGTCTATATATATCGGATTAGGAGCTTAGATTTGTAATACAATAATCATAATAAAGAAATCTCTTCTCTCTGAATTGCTATTCTCTCTTACCAGTAAACCATTACACAATATCTCATTACATGGTATCACAGGCTCACAACCATTAATGGAGAATCTCTCATCTTCGATCCCCAATTCTTCTTCTTCTTCTTCTCCCTCTCTTCCTTCAACCGATTCAACCATCTCCCTTACAATCCCAATCTTCATCAAATTGACCCAATCTAACTATCTTTCATGGCAATCCCAAATAATACCTATCTTGCATGGCTATGATCTTTATAAATTTGTGCATCTTACCGCTACGCCTCTGTTTCCGACGATTATTGATGACTTGGTGACCTATTTGCCCAATAGTCTCGGCTCTGACTTCACCTCTTTTGTCGCCTCGATCAACGTAAGATCTGACCTGATCAACAGTCATGACCTCTTCTCTTTTCTCCTCACTTATGAACAGTAGCTCCAAACACACCATTTGTCCTCTGTTGCTTCCGCTAATTCTTCCTTGAACCCAGCTACTTTCTACTCTCAAGCCCCTCGGCCTTCTTTCTCTCACCAAAATCGAAACTCCAAGAACAAGAACTAGTTCAATTTCAAGATTGGGTATGTTTGGAACCCTTGGAATAAGGCCTTATTCGGAATTGCTTATTCTAAAGGGTGCCAAACACATTTGAGAACAAGAGGAATAAGAACAAAATGATCCTTGTTCTTGTTCCAACAAAAACATGGAACTAGAATAAGAACAAGAATAATTGTTCTTGTTCTTATTCCACACCACTTCCAAACATACCCATAGAATAAGTCTTCCAATCGTCAATTCTTTTCTCCCCCAAAATCGAGTGGTTGGTGGTGCTGCTTACTTTGGGCCGAGCATCAAAATACTGTCAATTAATTGAGAATAGAAATAAATAACCGTAAGAAGGGTTGATTTGACACATCCTTTGGGGCCGAGCATCATCCAGAGTAGGGCATGCGGCACTGAAATAAAGCAATTTTTGAGAATCAGTGAGAATTTCCCTCTTTTGTTTGCAATTGAATAGCTCGCATTTCTACTATCTGTTATTAGCAAATAAGTTGGAGAGCCTTTTGTACTGTGTTAAGCATAGAGAAAATTAAAGTAATGCAATTACAGAAATGATCCAGAGAAATGAGAGGAAGAAGAGAGGAGAAGAGCCGACAGAGGAGTGCGGAGGAAGATAAGACACCAGGAACATGCTAATGCTAGGGTTTTCACCATATCTGCCTCTTTCTAATAAGTGATAGAAGCTGGTCTCTAGCGATGTAACAAATTCTTACCCTACCACCTCTTTTAGCCTAGCCTCTTTCTGCAACAGCTCTCTAGCGATGCAGAACCCTAATCCTATCTCTCTGCGAAACCCTAAATCCATGGCAAGGATTGAAAGAAAGGGTTGAGTGTTAGTCGTTAGAGGCCGAAGGATCTATTCTTTTCTTTCCTTCACTGGGGAATGGATATGAATGTGGAAGAGCTACGAGAGCAAGGAAAGATCAGACGACCTCTGTCCTCTGTTGGTGAGAATGTTACTGTAGCTTTAGGTAAAAGGAAAAAAAAATTCTGTACCTTTCAAAACTGAGGATATAGAGCATTTGCCCCTCAAGAATCAAAACTCCTGATTTTGCCGAAATGATATCCTCCTGGCAGGGTGCCAACTTTCGATTTGAATCGTTGAGATTAGATCAGACGATGATGGGTGCCCCGTGCATAATACTAGATTGATAGGCTCGAAAAAATTTTAACCATTCGATTTAAATCGAACAGTTAGGATCTAAGGTTTGCACCCTGCCACCTTTTAAGATTGGCAGAGGATAAGCTCCCTGATTTTGCCCCCTTAAAGTTGAGATTGTTTATGTATATGCCACTCTTCCACTTTTTACAATATAAATAACATTTAAATAACAAAAGTTATTTTTTGCTGACCATTATACCCTGGATCCAGAAATATTCGATTTAAACCCATATTAAACTCGGATTCACTGACGAACCCATATCAAACCGGACCCAGAAACCAAACCTCTTCCACTCTCTCTCTTCTCAAACCCCTCTCTCTCACCATCGCCACCACCCAAACCCCTCTCTCTCACCGCCGCCGCCGCCTCCTTCTCCATTCTTCTCTCCCGTTTTCCCTCCATTTCCCCATCCCTTGCACTCACCTCCATTTCCTCCCCTAATGCCCCTGCCTCTTCCAACCTTTCTAACGAAATTTCCTCCCTTCGTGCAGAGACGAGCATGACTCCATCACCCATCTTGCTATACTTTATTTGGTGAAACCATGTGTACAAGGCAATTACAATACAGAGGCTATGTGATGATTGTTGGGTTTGCTTTAAAGGCCAAAGGATTAACAGTTCTAACATGTCAAATAAGCAACCCAGAAACTTAAACATAACTCGCTGAACCAGCAGTTGGAACGGACCGTTCTGGTCATAGACCGGACCGTTCCAAAAACACCAGAAACTAAATCTTTGAGCGGAAGCTTACCTAATTCCATCGCTATGGCCTGAATCTTGGATCTCCTCGAGTTCTTGATATCTTGTGATGTGTATGCACCTTACACCTTCTGTTCCACGTGCCAAAGTCGGGAGAGAAGTCTTCCAAGAGAACAAGACACGCCTTGGTACCCTTATGCCTGAACTAGGGCACCTTCTCTAACTATGTGATGGAAGAATAGAGAGAGAGGCTGAAGATGGCTGTTATCAACACATGTATACAGCCAGCAACGTGATTGTCTTGTCCCTTGGGGACCAACCCCTTTATATACAGAGAGCCAAAGGCTTCTTGGCCTCCAAACAATACCTATTTTACCCATCAGAAAATAGCCATTGTTTCTAAATATAACCACCTATAAAAGGCAACACACCCCTGCACAAAACTTTGCTTTTCTTCACAGCCACGTTTAGCCTATTACCATATAACTTAATGACTTGGAAACCAAGCAGAATCAGCCCACCAAAAATAGATTATTTCCTAATATGGCGCAGAGTCTGGAACGGGCCGTCCCAGAATTGGACCGGACCGCCCCAGAGCATTGGACCGGGCCGCCCCAGAATTGGGACGGGCCGTTCCAACACCAAATAATCTAACAATGATTCCAATATAGTGGCTAAGCTGGGTCAAAGGTGTAGAATTGAGTAATTATTGTGTAGTATCATCGTCTTGCTTCCATTCCTCATTAGCATGCCATATTTGCTTTCCTATCTATGGCGCAAATGGACTGATGCATTGTCACTCGAAATACAAAGAAAAAGTACATCACGACGAGGCTATAGAAAGGATCTAAAAAATTTCATCGTTAATTCGACATTGAACAGCAAATAGATCCCTATTTGGTTGAGGCGTACCATGGTCTGATTTTGACAGAGGAGAAGAGGCGAAGTTTGACTTTAATCGAGTGGGTTCGTCAGTGGATTCGGGTTTGATTCGGGTTTAAATCGAAGGGTTCTGGATCCAAGGATATAATGGTCAGCAAAAAATAATTTTATTATTTAAATACTATTTATATTGTAAAAAGCGGAACTGTGGCATATACAGAAACAATCTCAACTTTAGGAGGCAAAATCAGGAGTTTTGATTTTCGGGAGGCAAATGCTCCATTTTCTCAGTTTTGGAGGCTACAAAAAAAATTTTCCCTTAGGTAATTGTAAGACTTTCTATTAAAACTAGAGTAATAATAGCATGCAATCAATTTTTTCCCTTCAATGTCGGTGATTTATATTATTTTATATTTTGGAAAATGCTCAAATTGATGATATTTACTTGTAAGATAGAATGTGATTTTTGAAACCATATAAATCTTGATGAAAAATAAATTTAGGAAAATCCTAAAATAATTTAAAATTTAAAATTTAATTTTTTGAAATTTATAAAATTTAAGAACAATTCAAAATATTTTAAATATTAAAAATATAGAATTTGATATCACTAAATTCTGTACAATATCATAAGAATGATATAAAATTTGTACAAATGAATTTAGGAATGCATTCTAATATTTCAAGATCTAAAAATTTATTATTATTATTTTCAACCAGAACTTTATGATACTTTTGTTTAATTTTTTAAAGCTTCTCAATATGTGATCTTAAGCGATACTATGTGATAGAACTAGACGAACATGTTAGCTTAGACAAGATTGTATGACATGACTATTTTAATGTTAGAACTAGATAAATATGTGATAGAACAAAATATATTTTTTTTATCTAAATGTCTAAATTGTCCTTAGCATCAATCAAGATTCATTTTCCTAATTTATTTTCTTTATTATGATTTCCTTTTTTTCTAGATTTTCTACCTAAAAGACAATTGTATTCTCCTCTTGAGATTTTTTACGGCTGCTATCTCACATATGACCGTGAAAGAAAAAATTATGTTGATTTATGTAATTGTCATTGAAGTAATCAAATAGTTATATATACTGCTTTTTTTTGCGTAAACTTTTTACACCTCTTTTCTTCATTTGTTCTAGAGCCTTAAAACATTTAAAAATTTGTACTCTTTCGATTATGAAAAAATAATCTCCAAAATTATGACACCAACACTTTGAATAAGCTTAGAAATAGCCTAATGAGTTTGTGAGATGATAGAATTCAGAATTCAGTGAAGATAGAAGGGGAGGACAGACGAGGTTTAGTGGGAGAAATATTAGTGAATTTACTTAATAAAAGCTCCGGGGCTAATAAGGATCATCCCCTAGATTCATCATCTCCATCATCCCCAGCAGTTAGATTAATTGCATTCCGAAAAAGGAAAGAGAGGATGAGGATGATGGGGATGATTTCCATGGTAGTTATTAACGCGTTTTCCTTTTTTGTCTCTCATCCCATCATTCCCTGGCGCGTAATTTAATCCATTCCCTCGCTCTCTCTGTTTCGCTTTTTCTCCCCTTCCCTGACATGCATTTTTTTTTCTGAATACTAACTGTTCTAATTAAATTAGTAACTGTTCAAACTGTGAATACTAACTGTTCTAACTGTGAACTCATGCCTTCTCTCCCTCTCTGTTTCGCTCCCTCCCCCCTCCTTCCCTCTTCTCTGATTCAACTAGAACAGTTAGAACACTTAATTATTCTAGTTAATATTACTAACTGTTCTAGTTAACATTAACTAAAACAGCACAATTATTTTTTTCCAAAATAACTAGAACAGTTAGTAATATTAACTAGAACAATAATTTTTTTTCGAGAACAATTAGTAACATTAACTAGAACAGTTAGCATTTTTTTCCAGCGCAATTATTTTTTTCCAGCACAATTTTTTTTCCAGAACAACTAGAACAGTTAGAAGGAGACAGTTAATAATATTAACTAGAGTAGTTAGTTTCAGAGCTAGAATAATTACTCATATTAAATGGTTAATATAGCAACTGTTCTGTTAATATATATAACTGTTCTAGTTAATATAACAACTGTTCTAGTTAATATATATAACTGTTATATTTAATATAGCAACTGTTCTAATTAATGTATATAACTATTATAACTGTTCTAGTTAATATATATAATTATTCTATTTAATATAGTAATTGTTCTATAAATTTTGTTTGGAAATAATGTTATGCCCAGTGAAGAAAATCTCTCTGTTTCACTCCCTCCCCCTCCCTCCCCTCTAATTCGCTCTCTCTTTCTCTCGGTTTCGCTCCATCATCCCTGGCGCTCATCCTCTCCAGCGATCATCCTCTCATCCTCTGGACTTCCAAAAATAGAATTAACGTGTTTTTTAAAAATGGAATTAACGCGTCTGTTATTAATGCGTTCACATGGGGATGATGAGAATGATAGAATCTTAGGGATGATCCTAAGCAATTCCGATAAAAGCTCCGTTGCCCAAATCACCTCCCCTGGGATTTTTGGAAACATTTTCATTTGTTCGGTGCTTTTTAGAAATACAAGCACTAAGACTAGAATCACGGGATTGTGGAATATTGAATTAATTATGTGTTGAATTAATGTTGATAATATTTTATACCACGCAATTTAATGATCGATCCAAGTGTATTGGCCCAAATATTAACCGACCCAATCAAAATATTCAGCCCATTCACTCTCTTTAAAAAATTTCACCGCACTTCCATTGCATTGCAAAGCTGGCCTCCTATAAGGCTCAAGAAGCTAAAGCAAGAACAAATCCTTCTATGATTGCTTCAGGATCGTCAATGAAATCCATTTACCCAATTCGTACCGCACTCAATAAGACGGGTATGGGTAAAGTTTTATTTTCTTTAAGTTAACGGATACGGGTAAAGTTTTATTTTCTTTAAGTTAACGGATACGGGTATGGATAAGGAAATTTTTTCGTTAACTTAACGGATAAGGGTACGGATAAAAGCTATTTCATACCCGTTTTCATAACGGGTAATTATCACAATTAGAAAGATACAATTACATGATATACATATGGCATCTTATTGCATGATTGGTAAAAAATATTGCTAGATTTTATTTAAGATGTTCTATAATTCTTTCCATTCACGTGTATGAAGAAAATAAACAAACAAAAACCTAAAATATTTCGCCGTCAGTGTTGCAGAAGCTGAGAAGCCATTCGATCTGTCTCGTGAAAACAGGTTATTATTATTTTCTTTGCTTCTTCATTTCTTACCCTACGTCGTTTCTTCATTCACATTGCCCAAACACCTCAATGATGGTCACATAATTAACATTAGTTCTTAACATCTTGTAATATTGATATCTGCATATAGTCACAAAGAGTAACCAATTTGATAAAATATTTATCTCTTTCATTTTATTAGCCATTGCCTCCATTTTGTGTTAAAGAATTATGTAATGTTGCACTTTATTAATATACTTATTGATATAATAGAGTGTATAATTTTTATTGTTATTATCCATTTTCTACCGTTACCGTACCCGTACCGTTAATTCTTAACGGGTACAGGTAAAGCTATTTTTTAACAGGTACGGGTAGGGTACAGATAAAGAAATTTTAAACGGGTGCGGGTATGAAAATATCTTCTACCGTACCGTACCGTACCCATTGACAGCCCTAGATTGCTTTGTTTAGCTTGTTTGGATTTGTTTATGAGAGATTAGCGGATCTTTGTATTTTGTAAAACATTTTACTTTTTTTTTTAATATAATTGCACTTGGCTCTTCGCCAACCGCCTTCGAAAAAAAACTTTAAAAAAAAGATTGAAAGCAAATCTACAGCAATAAATGTGTTGGAAATGAGAAAAGAACAAACGTTCAAATCACACTCATACATGTACTATTATTCTCAGGCTTCTCACCATATATCACACAATAATTTACCTTGACCTTCTCTATCTATCTCTGGAAAAAAAAATGAAAAAATGGATAATACTTTTGAACGGTGAAGATACCCTCAACAGACATTCTATAAACCAATCATCAACAAATTAACGAGCATAGTAATTAAAACCAAAACCAAAATGCTATGTCCACTCATCTTTTGCGCTCTAGAGGTTGTTGTATCACTCAAAATGCCTTCAGGCATAGAACACTCCATGCCATTGAAATACACCTTAACAGGATTGCCATCCCCATTCTGCAATTTCATGTTCATTAATTCTTTGAACATGATCACGCCCTGTTGCATACCTGGGTGCGAATCATTGGAGACTCCTATCAGATAACTCGTGTTAATATTGCCCGCTGTGAGGATTAAGGTATCATTGCCAACCGTACTTGTATTCATACTGACGCTTCTTGAAAACGAAACAAATGCTGGGTTTATCTTCACTGTCAAATACCAGTCGGCATAACTAAAATTGTCCCAATTCATAATTGTCATTCTTGCATTAAAGTAGTCTTTGTTTGTAGTCTGGTTTAGTATGTGCCAATTGATGTTTAAGCCGCAATAGTCCCCGCAAGGGAGAGGGTTAGGCAAGGTTAGGTGATTTTTTTCGGCCCATTGCAGTTGTTTCAAGGTACGATTGTCGTACCTCTGTAAAAGAGCTTCTTGTGGAATTAATACAGCTGGCGCTTTTGTACTGCATGGTGGGCCTGTAGTTATTGCAGGACACCCACAAGCACAGGTGCGACACGGCATGACCGACTCATTGTAGTAGGCTGAGAAGGATACACAACATTTGGGTGTGATAGTGGATGTGATGTTGCATGTCACATGCCATGATGCAACTGCGGTCGAATTTAGGGAGAGGCCGCTCGGGTCAGGGAAGTCGTTTGGGCTAACACGCATTGGTTCGCTGCATTTGTATTGGTGGCTCATAGGCGAGGTGCTAGTGATGGTGAAGTTATCTGGCGAATACAGACGAAACCGATCTAGATCTGGTGGCATCTTGAAAACCAGCATCTGAAATGCAGACTTGTATGCTGATGCATTTACCATTTTAGGGAAAATAGTACCGTTCCGGCAACAGTATGGAATCCTACCAACATCTGAATCATTGTTCCTCCACGGAGGTAAGTCGAGAACTGTAGGGTTTCTCTGACAATTAGTGACATTGGTGAAGTCCATACCTTGGTAATATTTCCCCTGGGGACCAAACAAACACTCTGATGAACCGGTCACTGATGTGTAGGCTCCCTTGATTGAGTAGATAAACTCATTGCGCCTCCACTTCCATGACAGTTTCCACTGGTCCAACCTGGTGAGGCCATCCTTGTTTGTAATAGTCACTTGCGCAAGGTAGCTCCCAGCATAAGTAAGCAAAACATCATACGAGATTGTGATATTGCCAGCGTAACGCGGTTGATAGTCTGTTGCTGGATCAATTAAGCGGTCGTAGATCTCGTCGGTGGATATGATTTCTTCTTTGGGCATGTGATTTGGGTTGGGGATGCAACATACAGAGGTGAAATTAGCAAACTTGCCTTCTCCCCGTGTCATGTTGGTACAATCCCAACTTGGGTCAGCCAAGGTGAGGTTGGTCGGCAGTGGGTCTTTTGAACCAAACAATGTACCGGTCAAAGTAATATTTGCCACCACTTTATTAAGGTCACCTCCCGTGGCAATCGGAGTGGGGAGGTCGGGATTGGGATAGCCAGAGAGAGACACAAATTGAGATTTGGTTGTGTTGTAAGGCAATGGATAGGCTTCAGTTAACATGCCTCCGGCCATACCGACAAGGATTTCCCGGTGTGCAAAGGCAATCAAAAGAGTGTAATTTCTAAGAGTGAAGGTGTACGAGTTTTGCAAAGATGCAGTTGCACCAAAGCCGAAGGGTTGGGAGTCATTATCTTTCATAAATGGCCGAATACGAGTCATGTTATCCAAGTTGTATGATAAGAGAATGCCATTGCAGTCTACATCTGGACGTGTCGTGTTTGTGTCATTGTTCGAGCCTGGCAATACTTGTAATAGGTGTCTTTGAATGCTGTTTGGGTGAATAGGCAAATCCGGCTGAGGCGTCGTGAGGGTTGGAAAAAGGAAGATTGACAAGAGAAAGAGGAGACCTAATAATAGGTGCTTTTGATTCGGTATGGCCATTATGGAGTTGATTCCTCTCAAAATCTCTTTTGTGTTCTTTTCAGACGCTATCAATTTATACTTAATTAGTATGTGTATCTTAATTTTTAGATTTGGAGGTGCAAATGGGGACCGGAGGAGACAAAGTAATAGATGGAAGGAGAGTACAGGAAGTAACCGAGTGAAGCTGTCTATTTCTTGATTTTATCGTTGCTTCTTCGTTGTTAAAATATAAAACGAGAAATTTGTGTTTTCCATTAGATGGGCGGGTGTTGCGTAATTTGAATTGGTACGTGATTTCCTTAGCCATTATCGTCTCCATTTTAATGCAACTTGAGTGATCAGGATTGTGGTATTTCGAGATTGAGCGTACAATATCTAATTCTTTTTTTTTTTTTTAATATAGAAGTTCAATTGCATGTAAAACAGCAAATGACAACATTAATTCAGTTCGTGCTGAAACTGGAGGGGAATCAGGAATGGCTCTTCTTCCACTAAATTGTTATTTTTTGGTTCATGATTATCAAATATATATAAATAATTATTTCTTCCCGTGGTATATTTGGTCTTTGGAGTTGGAAAAAATCAGTGCACCTTCATCAATGAACAATTTATTCTTGGCACTTGGCGTCATCAATATGGACAAGATGCAGCCATACCATTTGAACTTTAATTCAGTGCCTTTTAGCTGTTTCTTAGTCTTAAGGGAACAAATATTGTATCAGTTTTTAATTACTTTAATTTCTATGGCGTCAATCCAAGGATATTATATACGCTGCTGGACTCTCCTAAGCAAATCGTAAGAACATATGTAATTAACTAGATTATGCATTTGCATTTATTATTATTTTTCCTAATATAATGGTTTCCGGATATTATATTTTTGAAGGTGTCTAGCTAAGAAAATAATATTATTTATTTATTTATTTATTTGGGGGGGGGGGGATGCACCCTCTTTCCATGAGGTTTACCATATTCTCGTTCTAATTTTTCATGCACTATTTAAAGTATTATGTGCAATTCTACAAAAGTTGCCTCCCTTAATGACTTATAACAACAATAATAAAAAAAAAACTACTATCAAATGGAAAAGAACTGAAAACTACCTGAATTAAATTTTGTTGGTTGCCTCCAAGAATTTAATAATATTTTTTTCTGTGTGCATTTGGGGACCGGTCGATGTCACATATTTGGGTCCAAAACCTCTGGCCTGCGTCCACGCGAAAAGGGAAAAAGTGATTGTAAAAAGGCATCCAAATTAAAGTGAGATGTACCATTGTTGTGTCAATTTCTTGGAAACATCAGATTTCCATCTTGCTATTTTAATTTAACTAACTTTGATAATAAAAGTAATAATAACAGCCATAACTTATCATAAAAAAATAATCAGGTCTGGAGACTGATAAGTATCATCCCAATATTTTTTATACTCTTCATTTCCTGTGAATCATTAATGAAGAAAATGTGTCATTAATGAGGAAACATACCATCCTCTGGGATCATCCCTATATTCCTCATCCCCTCTGTTTTAATTGTCATTAATGAGGAAACACTAATGACTCCCTCTGTTCCCCTCCCTCCCCCTCCCAATCTTAAATATTTTTTTCACGACATTTGTATCTAAAAACTAGCACAATTAAATTTTTTTCAGGGCAATTAGCTTTTTTTTTTCCAAAACAATTAAATTTTTTTCATGACAATTAAAATTATTTGCTAGAACAATTTTTCATATTAACTAACAAAATTGTTCATATTAACTAGAACAATTGTTCATTTTAATTAGCACAATTGTTCATTTTAACTAGCATATTTGTTCATATTAACTAATTATGCTATGTGTCAGAAGAGGAGGGGTGGATACGTATAGGGTGACAAGTCTTTGGGATAAGGATGCTGGATGCGGATGACGACGCTGGAAAAGGAAAAAAAATAAAACACGTAATTAATGAGGATGCTGGATTAAGTATTAAGTCCCAGCGATAATTAATAGGGATGAGGGATGAGAGAATCTTTGGGATGATGGTAAGCAATTTTGAAAAAGAATACCAGCGATAACCATAATTAAAATAACAATATTTTTGTACTGATAATAAAATAATAATAATTTAGAAAACCTTACTTTAATTCCATATATTAATTCAAAATTTGCTGCGACCAATAGAAATAAAGTACGAAAACATTGCACAATTACTAAACGTAATTTTTAAGATATGAGTTACAACTAAGAAAAGGCATAGAATAGAAGAGAGGGCCAGCCCAGATCCAACGAATCTAACCAAAGCTAATGAACTTCTTTTGATCCATCATCCATCATTTCTAGGCCTTGCTAATAATGTGGTCTATTTAGTGAATGGTATGATTTTCGACTGCAATGATAATTAGTAGGGCGAGTCACTATATGGCCCTGATCAAAATTCTATTTTTTTAACGTGAGATTTCATTTCATTTCATTTCGTTGGAAAATTTTTGATCAAAATGAAGGAATTTGGTGTCATTTGGTTAGAATTCCCATGTAATTAGATCCAACGAAATCCTATGAAATCAATTCAATTGAAATGAAATGAAATCCCACCCCACGTAAACTGCATTTTGATCAGGGCCTATATAACATCAAATCAAGTGTGATTTTGATAAATAATTGTAATAGGATGATTGACAGGGATAGATGACGAGGGCTTCCAGTGGGACCTGTGTAATTTCTAGAATTCTAGTTGTTGAGTTTGGCCCGTTTTCTTTTTCTTACCTCAGGGTCGGGGATGTTGAGGTAACTATTGAGATGTTGTTTGTGTTTTGCTTTGAACTTCTAGTAATGGAAAGTGGTGGGATGTACTCCTGCTTCTTTTCAGAAAAGTAAATAAATAATAAAAAGAAAGAAAATAATAAAAAAATACCTCTACTGGAAACTCCAATCCTCTGACTGAATCACTAATTAGCCAGAATTGAAACTGAGGTTAAATTCAACATCTATGGCCCCACATACACAAATGCATAACTGCTGTTCGAATATAACTCTTTTTTTTCTTTTAATTAGCCTAGTTATTTATTATAGTCAATAATTTTTATCTATAGAATTTTATATATATAATAGCATCTCTCTATATCAAGGTACCGCGAAAAACAAAAACAGAATATTGAGTATTATTTCCCTTTATCTCTTCATCTTGTAGATTTACGTACATGACACAATCATATAATTTCCAACAAGAAAAAATAACATTAGTCAACAAATAACCATGCATGTTTTGACTTAAAATTTAATGTTACTTGAAAAGATGCACAACCTAAAGAACTTGCACAAATTGTTTCTTCTTTTAATAGAACTAAGAAACTACGCAGATACAAAGTTTCCAAATTAAAAGACTAATTTAAGTCGCTAAAAATTCCAGAGAAAGGTGCTATACTATGACAACATTTACAACTTCATTTTAGAGCAGAACTCCTCTGAAATTTATTATTTAATTGCATTTCCTGTTTCTTTGGTTAGGATTTATAAATCATTGAACTAAAAGGGAGGGATATATTGACAATCAAATCTCCTCTTTCTTTACTACATGTTTGGATCGCTGTGGAGAATTGATGAATATGATATTTTTCTCGTGATAACATAGGGTCAGAAGCCACTTGTGCAAACCATATCATCTTCACTTGCAAACTTTTATTTATTTATTTTTTTTGAAGGTTGGTTTAAAACCAACGATTTTATTATAAGAAATTTAAAAATAAATACTCTCTCCGTGAATCGAACCAAGAATAAGTTGGTTGGCGGAATATAACGAAACCACTAGGCCAAACAACCCAGCTTACTTCATTAATTAACCTTGCCAGTAAAAAAATTCTAAGAGAACTTTCTTCATAATTAACAACAATGCTCCACATTCAATTACGAGATTAAAGATAGCTACAAAATGTTAAATAAGACTTACTTAGCCCTTGTAACAACTATATATTTATACATTGCTCGAAATTAAGGAATATAATATTGTTTACACTGTACAAGTAAATGAGCATCATCATATATAAATTATGTACTGTATACACTTCAATATTACAACAGTGTTGAAAAACAAGATTTCTATCGCCATATAAAGCTATAAAACAAAATTAAATGAATTACAAAAAATGTCGTATCTCAATCGATCTCTCACTCAATACATAATTATAAACAGATCATCACAAAAGCAAAAAGGAACGCACCCAAAACAAAATGAATGACACTACTTGTATCCGTCCTGTACCTCGACGAAGAGGGAGTATCATCCAAGATCCCTTCAGGCATAGTACACTCCTCACCATTGAAGTAGACCTTGACATGATTACCATCGCCACCTTTTGATTCATTCCCATCAGTTGATTGAACAGAAGCACGCCTTGGTGCATCCCTGGATGTGTCTTGTTGGTGACTTCTAACAGGTAACTTGAGTTGACATTGCCCATCAAAATCAAGGTATCGTTGCCAACAGTCATCACATTGTAGCCGTCACTGTCGAAGAACTCTGCATATGCCGGATTCATCTTCACGGCCACATACCAGTTCACATAGCTCATGTTGTCCCAATTTATAATCGTCATTCTTGAATTGTAAGCGTCTTTATCTCTGGTTTGGTTTGGTATGTGCCAATTAAGGTTTACGCCACAATAGTCACCACAAGGAAGGGTTTTTGGCAGGACGAAGTGGTTCTTATCAGCCCATTGAAGTTTCTTCAATGTGCGGTTATCATAACGCTGTAGAAGGGCGTCCTGTGGCATTAAAAGTGCTAGTTCACTGGTGCTGCAAGGGGGTCCAAGGCTTCTCGCAGGACAACCACATGCACAAGTTCTGCATGGCATGACTGATTCGTTGTAGTAAGCTGAAAAAGACACACAGTATTTGCGAACAGGGCTATCTGTGATGTTGCAGGTTACTTGCCATGACGCCACTGCTGTTACATTCGTGGTAAGACCGCTTGGGTCAGGAAACTCGTTCGGGTTCACAAAAAAGGGCTCACTGCAGTTGTACTTGTGGCTCAGACGATTTGTGCTGCTGAGAGTGAAATTATGGGGTGAATATAGGCGGAACCGATCTAAATCTGGTGGCATCTTGAAGACTAACATTTGAAATGCTGCTTTGTATGTTGAAGTATTCACCATTTTAGGATAAATTGTGCCATTACGGCAGCAAAACGGGATCCTACCAACATCTGAATCATTGTACCTCCATGGTGGAAGATCAATCATGGTCGGATATCTTTGACAATTCGTGACGTTGCTGAAGTCCATTCCTTGGTGGTACTTGCCCTGAGGGCCAAACAAGCACTCCGATGAACCAGTCACCGTCGTGTAAGCCCCCTTGATTTGGTATATGAACTCATTGCGCTTCCATTTCCATGATAGTTGCCACCCGTCTAACCGAGTGAGCATATCTTTATTTTCTATGGTTACTTGTGCCAGATAACTTCCCGGATAGGTTAGCAAGACATCATATGAAATTGTAATGTTACCCGTATTACGTGGTCGATAGTCTGAAGGAGAGATCAAGGGGTCGTACATTTTCACGTTGGAGATGCTATCTTCCTCGGGCACGTTATTGGGATTTGGCAAACAACAAGTAGAAGTAAAATTGGGAAAGGTCCCATAAAGTGACATATTAGAGCAATCCCAATGAGGATCACCCAGGACCATTTTCTTCGGCAAGGGGTTGACCCAACCAAACATTATCCCTTTCAATGTAATATTGTGCACGAATTTTTTGAGGTCACCACCAGTAGCGATAGGGGTGGGAAGGTCTGCATCGGGATAGCCAGAGAAAGAGACAAATGGAGCTTCGCTTGTGTTGTATGGTAAAAAGTAGTCTTCAGTCAGCACGCCGCCATTCATAGAGACAAGGATCTCCATGTGTTGATAGGTGATTAAAAGAGTATAATTTCGCAGAGTGATGGCGTACGCATTTTCCAAGGCAGCGGTAGCACCGAAGCCGAAGGGCTGGGCACTCTTATCTGTTGTAAAGGGTCGTATCTTGGTCATATTATTTACATTGTAGGTTAGGAGGATACCGTTGCACTCTATCTCATCTGGCCGATCTGGTTTTGGTGGTGGTGGTGCAGCTACCTTGGGATCATCAAGTGTCGTAGTAGGTGTTTCCGTCGACGGGGTCGTTGTAGATGGCGTGGCTATGGATGGTGTTGTTGTAGCTTGGTGTGGTTGTGGATGGTGTTGTTGTAACTGGTGTGGTCGAAGTCGGTGTAGTTGTGGCTAAGGTTATCGTCGCGGGTGTGGTTGTAGCTGGTGTAGTAGTAGCAGGTGTAGCGGATGTAGCTTGTAATAAATGTCTTTGCACAATAGTCATGGTGGTCGGTAACGACTCCGACAATGCAAGTGTCTGTAAGAGGATCGGGAGTAAGAGAAGGAGAAGAGAGAGAATGTGTTTTTGAGGTGACATGGCCATTGTGGAGCCTGCCTTGCCTCTCTCGGTTTGCATCCCTCTTTTTTTCTCTTTATGGTATACATGAATGTTCTCCGAGCAAGTTTGGTGCATGGCGCAGAGCGAAAGTCAAAGTGTATGTGTATCCATATTCAATCGAAAGACGTGTAACTATTGATTGATTATTATAACTATATACATTTGGGCCATCGTAGGAAGCATTACCACAGTATTTTTTATTTTTTGTGACAATTTTTGTGTGGTAGCCACTTTTTATACCGCATCCAGTTTGGTTCAGCAGAAAACGGGAACATGGTCATGTGAAAAACTTGGGTCCAGTAGGAAACTCGCATCCAATTTTTGTGTGGTAGCCACTTTTTAAACTTGGGTCTAGAGCTGTCAAACATGCAGAACATACACGGAAATAGTAACTTCCATGTACGGTCCGTTCTAATGAACGTAAAAATCGTAACTTCCGCTTGTGTTTCGTTATTAGAACGTAACCAAAATTTTTTACGTTTAATGTTCCGTAATATTAAACGGAACAAACGTTAAAAATGTTAATTTTTGTTATCGTTTGAAATCAGTGTCAAAATGCAACAAGAGTTAAAACAGATTGAACTAGAAGCTCACAATTGACAAATATGATAATTGACAGGTTAAAATATAGCTCACAAAATACAACAATTACAAGTTAAAATATAGCTCACAAAATACAACAAATTACAAGCTAATATATAGCTCACAAAATACATTCACATCCATAAATTTTCACTGCATATATTTGCCCCATTTCTTTGTACCCAGTAACCTACTAAACCCATTTTATCCAACATTTATTCCTATAGAAAAACTTGAACTCTAACCTGTAAAAGGAATTCGAAAAAATTGAAGGTACAACTAGAAAATTTTGTTACTTTCTCCACCTGAAGAACGAATGAGGCAAGATGAATAAATGATGAAGAAAGTATGCACCCGTAAGAACAAAAAGGTAGAAAGCAAGAGCGAGAGGAGAAACGAAGAAGGAAAAAACTCCACAAAACAACACTGGCATGGAAAAAACTAAAAATCAGAAATAAATATTTACCAGTAAAATCAAAACTGAAAAAAACCCTATCAGAAAATCAAAAGATAGGAGTTCTTCATCAGATTTAACCATATCAAAAATTGAAAAGGAATTGAAAATTCAATCGAAAAGAAATTGAAAAGGAATTGAAAACCCAATCGAAGAAGAGAGAGAGAGATAGAGAAAGTACTCAAAGGAAGTAGGAGGAAAATTTCAACTGCTGTCGGCTGCCATTATCACCACCGCCAAGCCACCACCAGTCACTTGGCCGTAGCCGCCTTCTCCATTGTCGATCAATCACAAAGAATAGAGAAAGAGAGAGAGGAGTATGTGTAGGGTAAAGGAGAAGGGCAAATGAACTCGGTTTTGAGAGGATAGGTGAGAGGTAGCGAGTGAAAGAGAGAGGTAGAGAGGTGGGTTTGAGCTCGGGTCTGAGAGGAGGTGGCGGTGAGGGATAGAGGTGAGGGGCCTAGGGTTTACTTACAGTAGAGGAGAGGTGAGTGGTGGGGGTGCTGAGTCTCGAGTAAGAGGGAGCAACTCGAGAGCAATGGGGGGAGAGGTGAGGCATTGAGAGAGAGAGAGAGAGAGAGAGAGAGAGAGAAGGAGATGTTTCAGGCGGAGAGAGCGAGAGAGGAGGTGGGTTTTCTCCTTTGTCCCTGCCTCCTCTCTCGAAAGGAAATGGGCTGAAATTATGGGCCTATAACGTTAAAAAACTGAACGGAAAGGAGCTGTTTCGCTTGTGTTCCGTCTGTCTGAATGAAACCCCATTCCATTCCGTCCTCTATTCCGCCGGAACGGAACGGAACGGAAAACGTGCGAAACGGCACGGTATTGACAGCTCTACTTGGGTCTTCTCCATCACATGGTCACGGTGGGTCCCAAGGGTGCACATGCATGAATAGTGTTCGGAAATTAATAACGACACAAATTAAGTCTTTGCAAATAGTGTTTGGAATTTTCATACCAAAGGTGCACATGCATGAACCAAATCGTGTTTGGAATTTTCATGAACCAAATATTTTAAGCTATCTTATACAAACTGTTTTTTATAATGAAAATTTCAAGTTATACTTCAATATATAGTCATTCAGACCTTATGATATTTTATTTCTACAATTCTAGAAATGTATTTAGATTTTTTGTTATTTGAGCGTTCCACGTTTATTTATTTTATCAGCAAAAAAAAATCTCCTCTTATTCTGATAATAATCCTCAGCTTTCCACGTCTATTTGCAAAAGCTTCCATATCATATCCGCGCTCATTTGGAAAGCATTTCATAACATATTCGTATAGGAATAAATCGCGCAACGCGCGAATTTAGCACTAGTTAATGATTAACGTAGGCATTTTTTTTGGTTGTTAGGATAGGAGTGGGAAGCATGCCACATCCGGAGGAGAAAAGCGCTTTCTTCAATGGGTATAATTTGCGGAGCTTTTGAATTGAACTTTAAATGGCTTGAATTTTACAGATATTTACAAAATGCGTAAAGTTTTAGCCTGCTTCACCTTCGAAAATTGTATATTTGGACAAACTTGTGTCCTTTTCTTTTCCTTCGAAGTATAATTTCAAGGTTATGGACTATAAAATTGAATAGTTTTTCTTGTCCAATCTAAATTGGGAATCAAGGTGCCAATCCTGTGATAAACATCAAAGTTCAAAACCAATAAGATTTTAAATCATGAAAACCATTTTTTTTTTTATCTATTTTGTTTCTTCAAATGCACCAAATTTTTTTTGTTAGATTATTTGTTCCAAGACTGGACGACCTCTCTGGACTTATGTTACGACGGACCGTTAGCGGTCTATTATAGGACGGGCGCCATATTAGAAAAAAAATATAGAAGGTGTGGGCTGATTTTGCTTAGTCTCCAAGTCATTGTGAAATAGTGGCGAAGCTAGGATTTTATGTCAGCAGGGTCCGTAAAATTTTTTTTCTAAAAACATATGTACAACAAAACGTCTAATATAGATATAGTATAATAATACTGTTCAAACAAACAATTCTAAAACTGTATAACAAAAAAATCATGAAAAATCAAATATATCTATAATAATGACACAAGATCTAAAATAATATATCCCATATTCAAAATAATAATTCAAGACAATATAAAGAAAAAGGAAAAATTACAACAATTCTCTACAAGTTATCATTTTTTGATAATTTTGCATAATAGGTTCATTAGAAATCTCATTAAACATCTCACTTTCTATATACGTTACAAGGCAATCATTCATCCAAGCATCTCTCATTCTATTTCTAGTTTTTTTGGACAATTGATTACTTCGAAATTATACTCTAACATCTTTATTCTATATATACTTCTTTTCTGTGTACAAAATAAATCACAAAATAGAAATTGCAAAAAAACTTCATTGTAAATTGCGGCCACAAAAGAAATTGCAGCCATAAAAAAGCGCTTTCTTTTCCCAGAAGTCAGAACTTGCAAGTTGCAGCCACTTTATTATTTTTTCAAACACAACATATTGATTTACTCGTGCCCTTTTAGTTTTACCATCATATATTCATAGTTATAGTCTTGTACAGAAAGTCAGAAACTAAATTGCAAAATAAAAAGTGGCGGAGAGCAGACCTGAGGAGAGGAGAGGAAGAGATGCAGTGCGAAGGCCAAGGGGGAGGGGAATAGACGATTTTGCGACTTTGTCTCTGTCGGCGACTCAACGTGTCTAGCTAGTCGGTACTATCTCCGTGTCGACTGTCGAAGAAGCAGGAAACCGAACAGACGCTTCGCCAGGGAGGAAAACCAATATCTGAGATGGGTCCTCTAAAATTTTCAGATGGGTCCCCTGTATTTTTTTTATTTACATCAAGTCCTATTCCAAATAAAATTGTTTTTTCAGGTGGGTCCCTGGACCCATCATGGAGGCTATAGCTTCGCCCCTGTTGTGAAATATGGTAATAAGTTAAACGTGGCTGTGAAAGAATAATAGATTTTACGCAGAGAATGTGATGCCTTTTATAGGTGTTATTATTAGGAACTCATTGTTTGGAGGCCAAGATTAGAGTTTCACGCACTCAACTCTCTATATAAAGAGTTGGTCCTTATGAGATAAGACAATCTACGAGTTTGTGCTGCATACATGTGTTAATAGCAACATCTCTAGCCAATTTAGGTTAAAAGATACTAAAGACGTGTCTTGCTCTCTTGAAAGGTCTTTCTTCGTACCTTGGCGCGTGTGGAGGCGTTGCTAAGGTGCTCGTCAAGAAGTCGAAGACAATTATGATTGTTGAGATCCGAGATGGAATTAGATATACTTTTGCTCATTAAGTTGTTTCAGGTGTATTTGAACGGACCATTCCATGTCTAGAATGGTCTGTCTCATTACTGGTTCTACGAGTTATTTTCATTTTCTGATTTGCTTATTTGATCAGTTAGAATTATTATTCCTTTTAACTTCAAAGCAAACCCAAAAATCTTATGTTGCGTATTACTGTTTTCTGTTATCAAAAAGATTGTTCAACGTTAAGATTGGTTTTTTAATAGGCAAAATTGGATATAACCCCCTACAATCTTCTCAAATCGGATATAACTCCCTACAATCTTTAAAATTGGATATAACTCCCTCTAATTATGTTTCATATGATATAACTCCTTTTTATCAATTTCAATTATTTTATAATTAAAAAAAATCAGCAGTATAATATTATGACAAAACTGCCCTTCCTACCAAAAGCGTTTCGTCTTCCATCTTTCTTATTCGACGATACCAAATCTATCATTTTCTATCAAAAATGTTTCACCTTCTTCTGCTATTGACGACACCATCTCTTTATTAAAATGCTAATTTTTATCTCTCTCTTAATGTCTCTGTCGAATAATAACGGAGAGGGGGAATTAAATGAGGAATACAGAATAATATTTCACTCTGCTATTGGAATAGAAGTTGCGAAATTGAAGACGAAAAGAAATGAAAAATTGATTCACGAATGTGCAAGTAACTCGAAATTAGTCAAGTGTCACAGTCTTATTTATAGTCTTGATATACAATATTAATAGTACTAATGTACTTTCCTTTTTCTAAACAACCAATTAGAATGAGTAAAATTTGTAAAATAGGTAGCTTTGATTTACTCGAACCTTCACGGCATCAAATTCATCGGCATGGTGGTTTCTCCATATTGATGATTTTATTTAATTTTGTTTTAATCAATCTAAATTGTTATTCGATATAGAGGAAGGTACGGGACCAACGAATATATAAGAAATTTGGTACCGTCAGGTAAGAAAGAAGGAAGATGAAAGTTTGTTGGCAGAAAGGGACAGTTTGGTAAAAAATATTATGGTACTGATTTTTTTTAATTGCAAAAAGATTGAGATTAATAAAAAGGAGTTATATCCATAAGAATCATAATTAGAGGGGGTTATATCCAGTTTTGAAGATTGTAAGGGGTTATATCCGGTTTGAGATGATTGTAGGGGGTTATATCCAATTTTTAATACAAGGACGATTTCGACAAATATTAATTGGGTGGTGGGGGACATTCAAATCATGTCCCGGGTGAAAAAAAATAATTTTTTAAAAACACTAGCGGGAGAGAAGGCTTCTCTCTCTGATAGTGGGTCCAAGGAATTGGTAGGGTCCAATTGTTAGGATTACACGGATGAGTAGCATTCATTACTTGTTTTCCTTCATTCCTGTAGCTGGCGTTCGTGATCCATGTTATTCACTTTTAATTTCTCTGTGTGGCTCATGAGTTCTACGTGTATTGGCTTTCTCCAGCAGTCATATCCGTTATTTTCTCCTTACTAGAGCCATCCATTTCATTACTGGGACAAAAAGCAGTTTGGGTTTGCCCATCCACGATATCCATTTGCTAAATGTAAAACTTAGAAAGTGATTAATTTTTTGTTAGCAACAACTAAAAATCTTCTAATAAAATATCTCAATGTATCCTTAAAAATTTTAAAAAAGAGAACAAAATTTGTATGATTATATTCAACACAATTAATCATTAAGCTTTCAACTAATTTATTTTAGAAAAAAAATTAAATTGTCTTTTATGCAACAACAATTGACAAAATAATGTGCCAAATATTAAATTTTTTTTAACTAATTAAACCGCCTTTAGAACCAGCTCTTAGTCTAGTGGCAAAGAGCAATGCACCTTGAATGAAAGGTCGCAAGTTCGAAATTCGGCTGGGGAGTCTTTCATAGACATCTAATTTAAAAATAAGTTGGGTGGCTTAGACCCCCAATTTATCTTCAAAAAAAATACACTAATTAAATCGCCTTTTATGCAATCTCCACTTCTGGACGCGCAATGCAAAAAAAAAAAATTTTAATTTGAGGGTCTTCCCAGATTATTAGAATCCACTAATATCAAACTTTTCAAGTTTGGTCTTTTAAAAAATTGTACATTAAATAATTCCAAAAATTAAACAATAAAATAATTTGAGGGACTTCCTAGATTATTAAATTGTACTATAATAATTTCAAAATGAAACAATTAAAACTAAAATAAGATTTTTAAAATTTGTCATAATATAAGATTCCATTCTTATGAGCTATGAAGCCTAGTTACTACAATACATGCATAAAAAGATAAGCTTATGTTTCAATTATATTAAGTCTCATTCATTTATAAGATCGTTGAATAAAATAAAAAATCATTTAGGACATATAGTAGGTTAATAGTGAACTTGTCTATCATTTCGAAATAATTAATTCATCCAAAAAACATTAAAAAAATTTAGTAATAGTTCAAAAAAAAATTGATGAAGTTTGTCCTTATAAAAGAAGTTAACTAACATGATACTAATAAGTTTTTTGTTAGTTATGAAACACCAATAGAAATTGATGAAACTTGAAAGTTTGGGGAGCTAGCTATTTTGTTTGAAACAGTCAGACATGTTTGACATGTATACTTGTCAAACATGATCAAATTTTAATTGAGATTATAACAGCCGATCAAAATCACTCAATTTGTTTTCTATATTGATATTTTCATTGAGACCAAATTTTATATTTTTTCCGAATTCTTTTAGTATTTTTTTAGAATTTTACAAAATCATCAATCTAATTAGTTATGGACCCTCCAATTTAAAAAATAGCTTAAAAATGCAGAAAAATATAAATTTAATTTTTAAGGAGATTTTGATATATAAATCGCATTGAGTGGTTCAGATTAACAGTTTGAAATTTTAACAATTAACTTTTAGATTTTGTTTGACATCAAACATGTTTAATTTTAGCAAAACTTAAGCAAATATATCATTTTGCAATCTGCGCATATAAAGTTTGGAATAGCATTTTGCATAAACAGGATATAACACTGGAAAAAAGAAAATTTAATTCGATTTTAACTATCATGTTTAGAAAGCAAACAAAGCTGAACAGAAATTAATAAAACATAGGCCCCTTAAATCCATACTTAAGCATTTTCAATTAAGCACTTGCACAGGTTAAAGTTTTGCATTTTATGTACAAGATAGAGAGGAGAAACGGAGGCAACGGAGTATAATACAGGAGATAGGCTAAAATCAGCCATGACTGACGGATGGACCCGTCAGCTGCGATTATATCTCAACTTTTGCGATTCTAATGGCTAATCTGAACCGTTCAATGTGTTCTCCATATTGAAATCTCGTTGGAGACCAAATTTTACATTTTTCTGATTTTATTTACTATTTTTTTAGAATTTAAAAAAAATCATAGTTATTGAAGGGTCCAGAATTGTTTAGATTAAGAATTTTGTAAAATACCAAACAAATACTAAAAAATTTCAGAAAAATATAAAATTTTGTCTCCAACGAGATTTCAATATGGAAAACACATTGAACGGTTCGGATCGACTGTTAGAATCTCGAAAATTGAGATTTGATCGTAGCTGACGGTCTCATCCGTCAGTCGCGACTGATTTTAATCTACCTCATAATACAGAGGTTAAAAAAAAGAGCCATCGATGTATGGACGGTTTTACCCTTATCCATCGGACAAAAACTTTGTGTTAAACTTGATGGACCATTTTACCATTCCAACGAAATGAAATGAAATGAAATCCCACGTTAAAAAAATGGAATTTTGATCAGGGCCATACTGAGATAAGATATAATTGTATATGGTGTAGGAATAAACAATGAACTCCAGGTCCAGGTCAGGTCCAAGAGAGAAGAGAGAAGAGAGGAGAAGGATACAAGTCTATTCTATTGTATTGTATTCTATTGTATTCTGTCCTGCAAATCGGCTGCAATGGAGCTGAAGCCTGTGGAGGAAAAGGAGAAGCAGAAGGAGAAGGAGAAGGAGAAGGACTCGCGATCCCTGCTCAAATCCGAGTCGGACTCCACCACCACTTGCTCTTCTTCTTCTTCATCTTCATCTGATTCCTCCTCCTCGACCCTTAAGTATGCCCCCTACGCTCGCAACGACGTCTACGGCCCCATGGGCCGCGGCCCACTCCCCTTCTCCGAGAAATTCCTTCTCGCCCTCGCAGCCGTCACGCTTCTCCCCCTCCGATTCATCTCTGGCATCCTCATCCTCTTCCTTTACTTCCTCATCTGTCGCCTCTGCACCCTCACCCTCGCGCTCTTCTCCAACCCCAATCACCAAGACCATCTCCTGCATATGACCTCCTGGCGAAGACACGCCGTCGTCCAGGCCGGCCGCTTCTCTGCCCGCGCCATGCTTTTTGTTTTCGGCTTCTATTGGATTGTCATTGAAGATCGAAGCATGGAAGTCGACGGCCCTGGGGCTGGGGCAGTCGTCTCTAATCATGTCTCCTATGTCGACATTCTCTATCACATGTCCTCTTCCTTCCCAAGCTTTGTTGCAAAGGCATCAGTCGCCAAACTACCCCTTGTTGGCCTTATCAGGTACTTTCTTACTTCCTTCCTTACTTCATTCCATCTTACACTACACCCCCGCTTACTTACTAATCTCTCTCTACTTTTGCAGTAAGTGCCTTGGCTGCATCTACGTCCAAAGGGAATCTAAATCTACTGATTCTAGAGGCGTCTCTGGTACAACTCTCATCATTCTCTTACTATCTTACTATTACTATTCAATATACGCATTGCCTTTCCATCACCTCATTGCTATTTGCTTCTACTGCTATATCTTACATATGCTCCTCTCATGGGCTAATGTATTGTTACAGCTGCTGTTACACTGAGAGTACAACAGGCTCACCAAAACAAAAACTGTCCCATGATGCTCCTCTTTCCTGGTTAGTGTTCTCTTGGCTTTTCTACATACCTTGCAAATTCTATTTTTCTTTTATATGCATAATCGGGGGGATTAGACAGAACAAATTTTTAATAGACTTTACTCAGGGTCTGTCACCCCAAAATCGGGGGGAGCCTTACCTCCTCATATGTCCCCTCCCCTTCTGGATTGGACACTGGAGCACAGCCTTAAGTTTATACTATGTGTGGCATTGCATTTCTGAACTCCTTTCATCTTGTGCCTGTTCTTAACTAAAGTAAGTTCTATATCTGAATATTTTCAGAGGGAACAACAACAAATGGAGATTATCTGCTTCCATTCAAGTCGGGTGCGTTTCTCGCAAAAGCCCCTGTCGTCCCAATAATTTTGAGATACCCTTACAAACGCTTCAGTCCTGCTTGGGACTCAATGTCCGGGGTGAGATTTTTAAATATTAAATAATACATAAGTCATGTGTTCTCAGCTCTCAAGTTTGTTTTGCTCCATGGCTTTTCATCTTCTAGTACCAACCCTAGCATGAGGGATCTAATGTGGCACCCTTAATATACCTAGAATTTCTAGTTTTCTCAGCCCTCAAGTAGCTCTCTTTATTTTGTTTTTATTTTAACATCCTTTTTGACTTTGATCTTGTTTCATTTATATATTTTTGGGTTGCAGATGAGACACTTATTTTTGCTTCTCTGTCAATTTGTAAATCACATTGAGGTGATAAAATTGCCTGTGTATTATCCCTCAGAGGAAGAAAAGGAGGATCCCAGACTCTATGCTAACAATGTCAGAAAATTAATGGCTACTGAGGTGAGTTTCCTCCTATTTGAGTTTCCTCCTATTCTTTATATTAAGCTTTCTTAAATAGAAAACACAGGGTATTTCATATTATCTTCTAGAATATGCTTATATTCCCAGTTGAGGTGGCTCATAATAGTATGTTTTATAGATTACAAGAAATATCTACTTGACTTTTATAATTGGTATGAGGTGGAGGTGTCAATTTTCATCCTCGATATCTGTTAAACATGAATGAGCTTAGGGAAGAGAAGAACTAAGTGGGAATATCAGTATCTTATGAACTAAATGTATTGCAACAACATTTTGCTATTTAAGACGATTAAAAGCAGAATTTATTCGAACTTCTATAATAATCACAAATTCATAATTAAGTAGCACGGAACCCATTTACCACAACAAAGGACATGGATTTTGACATTACACTTATATATCTTTTGTTTAATTGATGTGTATGTAAATTATGTTCGGATTAGTATAAATTTTGACAGCTGTTGTATGCTATTTTATTTTGTAATTTAGCATCTTGTAGCTAAGTAGTCATGCAATTGTATGATTAGAGAATACTAGGAATGGTCAGAACGTCACATCTGTGCACGATAAATTTGTGTTTAGTTTTATAGTTGAAAATCAGGGAGTAAACATGTGCTTTTGTTTTTGTCATTACATCAGGAGGTGATTATTCAGTGTTTTGGTGGCAAGTTCATGTCTGTGAGTTAAGAGGTTAATCAATATGATAAGGATAATCTCTACCATATTATTATTATAAAGTATAGTAATTCTAGTGCCTTTTGTTAGTGGTTTTACTGTGTAATTTGTTTATTATGACTTTTTTGTTCTCACCCTTTCCATAATAATCGTTGCGAATTGTGATTGCATGCTTCATATTCTTACTACTAGAGTAGGTCTTTCCTTTTTTTTTTTTTTTTTTTGGGGGGGGGGGGGGGTGGGGTGCAATAATAACAATAAATAAATATTTTTTGGCAATAGCAATTTTTTGGCGGAAAACAATGTTAATATTTTTTAGAAATGTTTGATGCAGGGCAATCTGATACTTTCGGAAATAGGCTTGAGTGAAAAGCGGGTCTACCATGCCGCACTGAATGGTAATAGTAATAGCCCCCCTCGTGATTTACAAAAGAAAGAAGATTGACTGAACAAAACTATGTGCACTGTTGAAATCCATTGAAATGATTGTGACATTGTTTATGTGGTGTGAAAGAGAAAAATAAGGAAACTAAATATAAATGTTTCAGTTCACCCGCGTATTTGTCTGTCTAAACACATGTTGTCTATTTATTGGAACCCATATTGTGCTGTATTTGTCTGTGGTTTTCTTTTCCTAATTAGCTAGTTAATAAAGTAGTCTTTGCGGAAACTAAGACACTTACTTGGTCTTAATGCAGGTTATTTATCTCAAAGATAATTTGGAATTACGATTTGCGCTCTGTAGAATTAGCGCTTATTTATTCTTTTGTATTTAATTATTTAATTCTTTTAAATGGAGTTGGATACAAATGCAAAGAAACCCTATCCGCCGAAATTCTCTATAGGATCTCCCAGGGAACACAAGCAACAATTTTGTGAGTTAACATGTCAAATATTCAGCTCTCATTTCCTTGTCTTTTGAAAAATTAGTGGGCTTTTTCCTGTTCTTTGGGAGGTTAACACCAAGTTAGTACAAGTACTACAAAAATTTTGAAATTAAGAATCCTCAGTGGGGATCATACATATTTTGTTCTGTAGGTCTCTGTACATATTTAATTGTTATAGTCTATTTCATTTTATTTCAAAAGGCTTAAGTGGTTGTGGCCTGTTTAGATTGGAGAAGCAACAATGGGATAGTAGAAGCCCGCAACTGAGCCTCTAAGTCTTGAACTGTAGACATCTAAACCTGAGCAAGTCCTGTATCCAAAATAAGAGGTGATGTAAGGTGCAGCATCAGTATAGGGATGTTGGCATTTAAAATACAAAAGCAAATAATAAAATCATTTATCAAAACCCGAAGAAGATAGGGCAAACACATTATCATGGACGAAAGTTTTTTTTTTTTTTTTTTTGGTCTGCTATTGTATGGCAATGCCAACAGCATCTAGCTCAGAACAAGCAAACGTCTAAATTCTTTTAGTACAATCAGTAATAAAAGAATGTATTAAATTGAAAAAGTATGCCGCGGATATGAAATCAATTTGCTTAAAAATATTTTGGAACACAATTCCAAAACATTACCAATCCGAGTCCAAGTAAATATGAAACAACATCACTAGAAACAGTTCATTTGTACATACATAATCCATATTTCTGACCTACTTCCCCCCATCACTATTTTTATCATAACCAGAGAGCAAATAGATAGTATGCAACTGACCGACACTCTCCAGAACAAAGGGAAAAAAAATAAAAATAGAAATCAAATGGTCGAAATATATTGATCACTCAATAAAACGCTACAATTCCCTCTCTCCGATATGGAGGTTCTAAACTTACAAGTGTTGTCCAGTTATCTCCAACCGTTTAAGCGAGGGGCAGGGAGGCATTGTATCCAGCTTGGGGCATCTAGAAATCACCAAATGAAGAAGCTGTGGGAAAGCCAGAGATGTTACCTTATCTGATGGGTCGTTTTCTTGCCATCTCTCTAAACTCGGCATGACCTCCAAGGATAGATACTCCAGCTTAGGAAACCACTGCGGTGCCTCACAACCTCCCTGGGCAACCAAGGAGCTCCTGCTACATATTTGCTTCATGGTGTGGAGGCCAAATAGAGAGAGGTGTTGAAGAAATGGTAGTTGCCATATGGGTGGAAGTACCGGACATCTCGTACACATACTTAACCTGAGGAAGGTGAGGTTTCTTAGCACTCTGCAATTAAGCATCCATGCCGGAAAAATGGAACCATTATAGGATCTGATTACCAGTTCTTCTAATCCTCCACTTAATTGGTTCAAGACCCTGTAATATCCCTATGGCATTATCAGGGTCTAATATTTTGACATCAAATGACAAACTCAGCCAGTTTAAGTTTCTCTTGGAGATTAAATTCGCTAGTTTTGCCTCGGAGGCATTCCTTAATTTTCCGAGATCATAGAGCTCTAATTGGCCTCCGAGATTAAGGTCTTTTAGTTCCCCAATTCCACAGCCATTTTCGGGATCCACTATATATTTGGAGAGTGTCTGTAGGCAGCTCAGCTTACCAAGACCACGTGGCAAGCGCCCGTCCCAATACAAAGCAGCCGTCGAGGTAGAGGTACCTAAGGCTGCGCATGTGCCTCATACCCTTTGGTAAGCATTCCAGATCTCGACAATTATTTAGGTTTAGTGTCTGGAGACTATATAAAGTAGAAGAGGACTCCGGTAATTCCATTGAAAAGGAGCAATCAGAGAGATCAAGGTATCTTAGGTGCTTCAATATTTTCGGAATATCATGAATATGTGAAATAGAAGTACAATACAAACTTACAGCTCTCAATGAATTCGCTGTTGACAAATCAAGCAAATGAGACTGCCGCAAATAATCAATTATACGCTCATTGAGGTCTACTGTATAACCAAAATCCAGTAGCGTATGAATGAAAGAAAATCTCTGCAAGATACTAACTATTCCCGGTTTGTAGCAAGTAGACATGTGTAATGTTTCAGTTGACAGGTTATTCTGCTGATACAAATTTAGCAAACTAGCATACTCACTGCCAACAACAGATTTCTCAAAATCATGTATTAAATCATGCATCCTGCAAACAATAAATCCCATTTTTTTACGTTTCTTTTTGACATCCTGAAAGAATCCTCTCCAGGCCAACTCATTGAAAACCTCAATGCCCTTGGCCTCCATCTCTGTTTCTCCTCCTGATGGAATGAAACTATGAGCCATCCATAGTTCAATCAGAGTGTCCCGATCAATCTCAAAATCTTTAGGAAAGATAGCACAGATTGCAAAATACCGTTTCATGTAAGAAGGTGAGCTAAGGTAACCCATTTTGAGCACCGGCACAATTTGATTATCTACAGCCACATCGTCCCAAATATTGCTCTCAAGTACATCCAACCACTCTCTTTCGTCATTCTTGTAACTCAATGAACCCCCTAAGATTGTTGCAGCAAGAGGTGATCCACAACACTTGTTCATTAACTGCTTACCAATCTCAACAAGCTTGGGCCACTCGTGAACACCCATGCCAAATGCCCTTTGTCTAAATATGCCCCACATATCATCGTCATTGAGCTCTTTTAGAATATACTCAGTCATTGTGCCCATAATTGAGGCGACTTTAAAGCTACGAGTTGTTACAAGTATCATGATTCCGGGACAACCACAATCAAGCACAGGCTTGAGTTGCTCCCAGTTGTCTGTTTTTTCATTCAAAACATTGATTAGGACAAGAAGGTACCTCTTTCCAGTTAATTCTGCCCAGAGACACTGGCGAATAAGGTCCATAGCATCCATGAGCACCGGGACAGGTCCCATGGTTGTTAGATCAGTGATTGATTTAGTGACATGGGCAATGTTAAGTTTGTCGTAGACACGTACCCATGATTTTACTTGAAAATGACTTTGGATTCTGGCATCAGTGTATATTAGCTGAGTGAGTGTTGCTTTGCCGAATCCATCCTCACCGAGGATGGGAAGGACTGCAACTGCCTTCGCCTCACTCTGAGCTTGGCCCAAAACTATGGCCACAGTTTTCTCCAAATCATCACTCCTACCAATGACGACTGTGGATTCACTTTCAGCACTGCGCATGTGACCAATTCCAAGCGGATTAATGACAGTCGTAGGCTGCCTGGTCTTGAAAAAGCCAAACTGTCTCATCTCAGAAACAATTAATGGCCTCCATCTTCTCCAAAATCTCTTTCAACTTTTTCCCATCTGACATGGACAACCTAAACAGATATGGATCAGGAAGAGAGGAACAGTACCTTGCCTTTTTCATTGACCGGGTCGTGGTCTCAGTCTCAACAGCTTTGCTAATTGAGTTGTACTTCAACTCATCAAGCGCATCTTCTGCCTCATGTGCCACTGCCTTGAGAGCTTGCATCCATTCTCTTACAGTTACAGTGGATTCAGCTCTGCTGCGCTCCTCTGCATCAGCAATGACGGCTTGCACGGCCAGCAAAATGCGGCACGGTTGTTGGCAATCCTGGTCAGCACCAAGTTCAATAGCATACTCAGCATGGACCAGTTCAGTGGCCTTGTCTGTCAGGGTGGAAATGGCAGCAGAGAGAAACAATTCGGATAATTGACCATTGGTATAAATTTATCATTTATTTTAGTTATAGTATAAATATAATTTATCATTTTGGTGATGATTTATCTTTAATTTCTAACTTTTAGAGGCATAAATATAAATCATCTTTTTTTATTGACGCACATAAAATAATGAAAAAGAAAGACTGAGATAGACAGGTATGTTGGGTGTGTTGGAGTTATGTCTTAGAAGTCAATATTAATGACTTAATTTCTTAGTTTATGTTATTGATGATATTTGATCATTTGTTCCTAGAGTTTATTACTGACAGATCATTCAGGTTGAGGATCTAAATTGTAGATCTCTGTGGATCATTCATAAGAATGACAGTAATAAATCTAAATCGTCCGTAATCTTGATAATTAACAATGAACATTAATTATCATAAAAGATTAGTATGCAAGTTAAGTGATGATTAAGTTATACAAATCATAAGTAAGGAGTTACCAACTTAATTGCATATGTGTATGTTATTAGAACATAGTACATGACATAATCCAATGAAATAAACATATGGATTGTGTTACGTATCATTGTTTATTTCATATGAGTTTGATTCTAAGTTTGAGATGTTCAACTTTTTCACATGAGGATATGTTCTATAAATATCGTCTAACGTTAATTCCTGATAAGGGCTGCTATACGGACTTTATTTATGTTCTCTTGAATTGTGCGGAAAAAAAATGTTCATCAAGAAAATCGTATGTCCCTCATTAGTATGCCTAGTGAGTGATGATATCTGTTTGGGCCTCTTGATGGAGTTGGATTGTTTGGCCAACTTGTACAATCAACTCTAGATCAAAAAATGTATAATCTGCAAGAATGACACATTTCTATCTTGGATTATACAGTGATATCATGTGACATAAAAATCAGACGAGGAAATACTTTTATTTCTTATGTAGGATTGAGATATTGTAGCAGTACATTATTTATGCGAATTGGAAATCATAACGTGTTGCTAGATACCGTTTATGATTATTGAAATTAAATAGCGATTTAATTCCATGGCCAACATAGCATAAATCCTCAAAGGATCACACAAATAGAACTTGACCATACATTGCATTATTTATTTATTCGCAGCAGTGAGTATTGCGAAAATATGATAAATTGATTAATTAATTATATACCGTTGCGAACCGTTATAATTAATTATGTCAAAGGGATCATATAGAAATAAATTAATGCATTTGCTAATTCCAAAATAATTATCAAATAGTTGATAATTAATTTCTTTCAACATAATTTAATTAATGGGATTAAATTGAGCTAACGGACCTTTATTTAATTGATGAACTAAAGGTCCAACAAGAGAGCGATTATATAGATAATTAATTAATGAATTAATGAACCATTTAACACATGATAAAATGGGCTCTTTAGCCCATTAAAATTTCAGCTAGGACAAGTGGCAAGGTTGTAAATAGTTGCAACTTGTCATGAGGAGTGGTTGGCTATAAAAGGAGACCATTTGGAGAGAGAAACCCTAGCCACCTTATCCTCCATCTTCCCTCTTCTGCCTTGGCTGAAAATTACAGAAGAAAATTCAGATTTTCTTTCTCTTTTCTTGCTCTTATTCCACCTCCTCTAGCTCATGTGTTGAGCAATCAAACCCTTCCATTAAATAATAGATTAAATAGAAGGATTAAAAGGGGATTAGCTATTACCTCTTGCTTATTAGCATAGGCCTTGTGGTTTTGGTTAATTCCTTGGTGGACTCGAGGCCGGCGACAAGACGGCGGCGGTGGAGACGAGCATGCCACCGATTTCTATTTATTCGGATCGAACCTTTTTGTTGCGATACAAGAAGAGATAAAAATCACCTTCTCTTTTCTCATATGGATGTGTTTTGATGCTTTGGACTAGATCCATGTGCTTAGACTTGTTAATGATAGTTAATTAGTAACTAAAATAAAAAATTGAGCACTTTCTAACAGGGTGTTATTTGTAAGTGATTTAATGCAAGTAAGTAACCCAGCAATAACAATTTACTAAGATGGACTTATCCTTGTATACATCATTTATTATAGTTTATTAAAGTTAAGGAAGAAACTGGTAGGAAAACATCAGGTGTTGCGATGATATTAATATGGTGGCATCGTTATTTGTTTGTGAAATGATTTGTTAACTGATGATAATAAAAAAAACCGCAGATATTAAAAGTTTTTAACTTTATTATGATTATTAATACTAGTATTATTATAGCAGGGATGGATATAGAGTTATATTTAAAATAAATAAAAATAGTTGGCAGAATTACAATTTGGCGGTTGGTTGGGAGGTGGAGGGGCAGATGTGAAACGTAGGAAGTAGAAAAGGGATGTAGAAGTAATTTGGGTCGAAACGTGCGGTGCATGAGAATGAGATGGATAGAAAAATGAAAATGTAAAAGTTGAGAGGGGTGTAGATGCAAAGAAAGAAGCATCTTCCTGTTTTTTTTGTACTCGTTGAAACCTTCCCTTCAAGCCCTTGATCCCTTCCCTTCCCTTTCACACTGCAAGAAACTTATTACTGTTAGTAAAAGAGGAATTACTATAGTAACTCATTTCTGTTAATAACAACAGAATAAGAAGAAAGAGAGGAATTCAACCAAATCAATCAATCAATTCATTCCATATTTCCTTCCATTCCAACCCGAGAGATATCTATAATTAATAGAGATAGAAGATATAGATGGTGCTCTCAGGCGGCTCCACCTCCACCTCCACCTCCACCTCCACCTCGCCGCGCTTTCAAGGCGCAGACAGGTTCTACTGTCCGCCGCCGCGCCGCCAACTCCGCGCCAAAGAGGCGGCGGAGAAGGAGAAGGAGGAGAAGGAGAAGGTGTTGAAGGCAGTTGCAGAAGAAGAAGAAGAAGAAGAGAGTAATTTGGAGCGATTCGTGGCGTCGACTTCCCTCCTTGTCCCCGCCCACTTCTTCCCCACGGTTTCTACTTCTACTTCTACTTACCTCTTCAATTATGAAATGCAATGCAATTTATGCAATTTATGCAATTTTCATTTGTTTTTAGACCAGCACCAGCACCAGCACAAGCACCAGCACCAGCACCAGCACCACCTGCACCAGGGCCCCATTTTTCAATCTCACTGATCTTTGGGATTCCTTCAAGGAATGGAGTGCATATGGAGCTGGCGTCCCACTTGTACTCCACGGCATCGACTCCGTCTCCGTCTCCGTCGTACAATACTACGTCCCATTCCTCTCTGCCATACAGCTCTTTCTTCACAACCCTCCTCTACATCTTTCCACCCTCACCTCAAGGTAATTAATTACTGGGCGATTGTATTTCTTCTATTTTTGCTTGCAATCTAGTTTGGTCCTGCATTACTCCAGTCTGCTTCCATTTCTGCCTGACTTTTACTTCTGCATTAACTCTCCTACCTTTTTTGAAATTCCTTTTTTTTTTTTGTATCTTAATTGTACTTTATTCTTTCCAAAATTTTCAATTTTCAATGTCCCCAATTTTTCTCTATTTAATCAATGTGCAAGATATAAATATAATTTTTGTCTGATCTATTGTTATGTAATTTAATCTATTGAATTGAATGTATCATAAGAAAGGACGTACAATGATAGTTGGAAGGAAATCTGCATTATCCTAATTTATAATGATGTCATACTTCTAAAACAGGAACAACACTTTCTAATAAATTGCACCACATATCTAATATACTATCCTTCAAAAACATGATGTAAAATACTAGGTATAAAGAAACAATGACAAGATCTTGTTTATAGCTTACTACCTTAATTTAAGGTTAGTTCTAGGTACCTGGTGGTATATATTCAAGCACACTATATTTCACTCATGTGGACCCTAAAGGAATAAATAGTGTAGATTGCTAGGTTTAGGTCTGGTGAGTTGCATATATTTGGTTTATCACCTTTTTTTTTGTTGTCTTCATCTAGGGTTTACAGAGGTGTTTCAAATCAAACTTGGAAAATAAGTCACAGAATGGCAAATACTGACAAAGAAACTAGTAAGAAAATGGACTGAGACTGAAAAATCTGTAGTGCTGGTATTCCTAAAATTGCATGCCATATAAGAACCAATATTGTATCTGACTCCAACATTTAGTCATAATGCTGTCATGTTTTAGCTAGTATAGGCTTTTAATATTTATACTACAGTGCACATAGATAGAGACGTTCACTTACCACCTTTACTCCATCTGCTACTTAATCTACTACCTTAAATGCTGACACAAACAAAACAAGACTTGGGACCTGTGATTGGCACCTATCCACACATTACAAACACACACAAAAAAAGAAACTTAAAAACAGTTTGTATAGGTTAATTTCATAATTATTATTATTTTTTTTGTTTCAAGGGGTTGGGGTGGGATGGGGATTGGGGCGAGTGGGGGTTAGGGGTTAGAGACATGATCATCTAGAAAGCTGAAATTGTTCAATGTATCTTCTTTTATTTAAGAAATAAAAAATATATTTTCTTGTAAGAAAGAGGACTTGTCATTTTGTGAACAGAAGGCAGCCCAGGGAGGAGAGTGATGAGGACAGCTGTCAGGAAGAGACAAGCAGTGACAGTGAGAATGAGGGGCTGGTCGTTGTGGGGAGAGAGAGGAGTGAAGAAATGCCCAGTTGCACCCACAGAGCAGCGGAAGCCGAAATCGATGGTGGTTGCTCCAGTGATGACAGCGACATGAACGGTGGTCGACATCAGCTTCCTGTGTTCCAGTTTTTTGAGCATGACCCTCCTTATGCCAGACAACCTTTTGCCGATAAAGTATATTTTTCTCTCTTGCCTTTTTTCCCCCCTGGGTGGGTGGGAGGTTCGAGGTGTTGGTTTTTGCTGTGAGGTCTGGAACTATAAGGCCCTGATCAAAATCCCATTTTTTTAACATGGGATTTCATTTCATTTCATTTCATTTTGTTGGAAAATTCTTGATCAAAATGAACGGATTTGTGTCATTTGGTTGGAATTCCCATGTAATTAGATCCAATGAAATTCGGTGAAATCAATTGAATTGAAATGGAATCCCACGTAAAAAACATTTTGATCAGGGCCTAAGTGCACAGAATTGAAAGTCAAGAATGCAGAAGCATTTGATAGAGATAAGCAGCTATGCCATTTAGTACTAGATCCACATGGCAACAGCTGTAAGTGTCTGGCAGGTGTGTGCTTTTCTGTGCACGTGGGTGCTATTTCTGTTCATTTTTTTTTTTTTTTTTTTTTTTTGACATTGATGTCTGTTCATGTTGAAGCGTTGATCAATGTGTGTTACTTGGTTTTTAGCCAGTTCTGCTTGTTGGCATCCTAGTTTGGAGAGTGTGATATAAATCATAAAAATCCTAATCAAACTCCAGTTGTGGCTTTGAATGTATCAGATATGGACACTAGCTGCGAAATTCCCAGAGTTAAAGATGTACCGTAGTTGTGACTTGCTCCCTTCTAGCTGGATTTCAGTAGCCTGGTATTTTCTATTTTGTTCTCTTTAACTGTCTCAGTTCACAATTCGAGTTTCACTTAGTGACATATTCTTTGTAACGGGATTAGGTACCCTATATACCGGATACCTACAGGCCCCACATTGCAGGACTTGGATGCCTGTTTTTTGACTTTCCACTCTCTGTCAACAGTGCTAAAAAGTAAAACTTCTTCGTCACAGTATTTTTAGAAAGTTTTTATATTTTCATTTGTTTTGTTACTTTCTGTTATAATGGATTATGATTGCTGACAGGTGATGGAAATATGCACCAAGAGATTACTGCGCCATCAGCAAGCATCATGAGGCAAAATCCTTCTGACAACCCTGACAAGCTAACTTTACCTCTTCTTGGTCTAGCATCTTACAAATTCAAGGAGTCAATTTGGATTTCTAATAGGCTGCATGAGAGGGAACTCGTCACAAATCTTATGCACTCGGCTGATGAGTGGCTGTGCAGTCGCCAGGTTAACCACCCAGATTATCGTTTCTTTCTCTCACACTATAGCACACCATTGTGAGGTACAATGTACATATTTTTTTGTATTTTTAATACAATTATGTTATCTTTTTGTTTCTTTTCTTTGGTCATAAAGGGGAGAACAACACGTCTTGCATAGTGTGAAGGCTTTGTTTATGTTGTTGTCTGTGGCCCCTTGTATTGATTTATATATATCTAGATATGGTCTTGGTAGGTAGAGAGATTAGTATAAACATTATATCGGAATAGCTTGTTGTAGAATGTAAAATGCGCTTTTTTATGATGGCGATAAATTTTTAACCACAAAATGTTTTAATGTAGTTAATGTATTTAGTTATATAATAATCTCGCTATTTTCAAATCTTCTTTCGTTCTTTGGTAATGAATTCGAGCTTTTTTTGACTGATTTCCTTTCTTTTTTAATATTTTTTTTACGTTGAACACGGATCTGATGTTGACAACTTTGTTCCTCGATGAAATGACAGAAAAAGAATTTCATAAATAAGCGGGATCGTGGAGGTCATAGATTTTTAACTGAGTGAAAGATTTTTTTATAAATATTTAAAAATTGAATAATCACTATGGCCCTGATCAAAATGAACTTTTTAGGTAGGAATTGGATTTAGAATTCCCATGATATTGAAATCTCCTGATTAGAATCTAATAAAATGTCGGATTTCATTTCATTTGATTGGATTTTGTGGGAAAATTTGACCCCATTGAAATCCTGGAAATTGGATCAAAATTTCGTCGGATTTCATGAGAGAAAATAAAAAAGAATTTAATACTCCTTCTCTCCTTCAAATAGATGAGGGCAAAATAGTCCTTTGTAGAATTCAATTCAATTCTTCTTATATTTGTTTTGATCATGGAATTTCAATTGGAAATCATCTCCAATCAATTATAATCCAATGAAATGAAATGAAATCCTATGTCTATACCATTTTGATCAGGGCCTATATCTTTCTCTAAAATAAATGAAAACTGAGAGCTTGGTAATTAATTAATTTAAAAGTTTTTGACAATAGTTATGTAAAATAATTTGACCTTTGAAAAGTTCAATTAAAAAATATATTACGAAATTTATAAATAATCTAGTAAGAAAATTGCATGTATAGTTTGATGCGATATCAAGGCCTCAAGGATTGCCATCAATTTTCAGGCCATTAAAAAATCAGATCCCTGAGTGGTATGTTTGGATCATACATTGGGTTAGCGAAATCAGTGTGCTAATTTGAGCGTTGTTCAATTTTTAATTGGTTAGTGGAACAATAACATTACTGATTATTTTGTACACTTGTTTTATCCATCTCAATGTTGAATAGTGGTTAAGGATAGTCGGTAAGTTAAATTAACATTATTCTGTCATTCTAAGCATAATGAAAAGTGAAATATACGTCAAAATTACATCAACATTTACAGATATAATGAATGCATCATGTACAATGTCTACGAATATTAACTTTAAATTTTATATTTTCATGTTGTCAAAAATATAAAAAAATTGATTGTAAAAGAACCTCTAAATAAATTAACATATACCAGACTCGACTGATTTTATTGAAGAGAAGCAGCAACATACACCACAAACAACTGATTTCGTTGAAAAGAGACGCATCAAAAGACCAACGCACGACATCAAAAAAGGAAAAGAAAAAAGAAACACCAAATGAACATTTTGTAAGACACCAACATAGATTTCTCAACCAAACATAGACACCTTTGAAAGGAGAAACTATGTAGTAGGGGCTCAGCAAGAAATTGCACCTGATGCAGTGTAGCCAACAAGTGCCTGAGCTGATAAAAGTTGACATTATTTTTGCGGGAATCATTTCCTCCTTCCAAAGTTGTTTGGTTTGGAAGATTTATTTATTCGTTCATTTGCTTGAAATACACAAGCTAGACTAGACTCACTTGACCCGACCGACCTCTTAATTATGAAGACTCGACTAACTGGACTAACTCACTAACATAACAACAGTAATTAATTACTTAATAATAATAATAATCCGCACATCAAGGGCCTGATAAAATGACTATTATCGATAAAAACAGAGACAGAAAGATAATAATAAAATTACCATTTTGTCCATGTTTTCGACAACAGTAACATGAATAACAATTAATTAATCAGGCACCTTTACAATTAAAGTCTAATCGCCACGATTATTGCATTGCAGACCAAAGCGACGAATGTTGAGATGAAATTTCATTGCATTGGCGACGAAGGTGGCGGCGTCGGCTGGCTTGAGCGCCTGCATGATGCCCCTGAGAGTGCATAGCCTCAGCCTGTCAGCCGATGCCAGCAGTTCACGCAGACCATCACCCACCTAATTAATTATTATTAAGGAAATTAAGGAAAGGAATTAATAAGATATAATAAATTAACTATATATATATATATTGTTTTTATCAAGTTAATTAGATAATAATCCTAACCTCTGTGGCTGCCCATTCCATGGAGTTATCACCATTCCGCCTGTGATCAAAGATCCTGATGGCCTCGAGCAACTCGCGCGCGGCCAGACTCTCCTGCAGGGTAGCCATCTGCTTGGACATGTCCCTCTCCTCTGCCAGGATGGAACGGCGGAGGTGCATGATGGTGTCGGATGAGGCTGCTGGCTCTGGCGGGATGAACTTGAAAGCGAGGGAGGGCTTGAAGCCGCCGAGCCAGAGGAAGGTGCGCTCGAAGGGGGTGAGGTAGCGGGGGTAGAAGGCCTGCACAACGTCGTGTTCGGCCAGGCGGGATTTGTGGAGGTAGAAAGACTCGATGTGGGAGACAGCAAGGGAGACGAGGCGGGACTGGTGGGCGTGGTCGTTGGACAAAATGGCGGCGAGGAGGGAGGACACGAGGGACTCCTCTTGGCGCACCCACTCCGTGAAGAAAGCTTCCATTGGTTTTGTTTCCTTTTTTTTTAATTAATTAGGTGGCCAGAGAGAGAGAGAGAGGGGAGTGGTGGTATTTATATTATTTATAGCCATCTAAATATCTAATCTAATCTAATCTAATCTAGCTATATGATGCTCTGAATGTCTGATCGATCTGATGAGGTTAAGGTTTCCTTCATGCCATGCATGTACGTACGTTTCTTAATTAATAAAATAATTTCTTTCTTAGCTACTAAGGAGAACACACTATGACACTACACGTACAGAGAGAGAAGAGGCGGTAATTCTGTTCAACTTGGCAGCCGCGCGCTGCCAAGATTTAAAAAGAAGAACAAATTAATTAATACGTACGTACTGCAAGTAGAGAGGTCGACAGAGGGTATGGTACTATGGTCCATGGAGGGGTGCGTCGTGCGTGGGGAGAGATCTCAGATGAGATGAGAGCGGATTGCGATTTGCGAAGCGGCGCAGGAGGTGCAAAGTGTCGCTTTCTCTTCGTGACAATTTTTAACTTGGATGTTTCTTTTTTCTTTCTTTCTTTCTTTCTTTCTTTCCGAGGTAAGCCTAAGCCACAGGTCAGTCAAACTGTTTAAAGTCAAACGATGCGCTCTCCGTCTCCCAATTTTATTCAAGCGGCAAATAGAAGTAGGGGCTTGGCTTTTCTGCAATCTCTTTTCTAGTTTTCTTCGTCCTAGTGCAATCAAAATCCTAAATGATCCATCTTTCAAGTTTCAACTGTTATCATTTTTTTTTTAAATGCTACTGTTCAATATATTGGACGGATGAGTTCGTCCAATCGATCATTTTCTCATTTTAAATTTCAAAATATCTGATCTAAACCATTCAATGTGTTCACCATATTAGAAACTTATAAGAAACCAATTCGTACATTTTTTTTTGAATTTTTTACTATTTATTTGATATTTTAGAAAATTCATGATATAAAAATTATGGATGGTCCAACAACAATGATTTTCTAAAATACCAAAAGAAGATTTTCGAAAAAAAAATATAATATTTGATTTCTTATAAGTTTTAAATATGGAGAACATATTGAACGGTTCGGATCGATCGTTGAAATTTTTAAACGTGAGAATGATCGTGTTAGTGTAATAATATAAGAGCACACAACAACAACAAAAGATCAGACGGGTGCCGATCACTTGAGAATCAAAAGATCAGCATTGCTACGGAACCTAGCAGCTAGCTTGCCCAAAGGCCGAAGCAAAGAAAAGACCAACTTTGCAAATTAATTAATAATACATAATAATACATATAGATTGTTCTGTTCTGTCAGCACTCAGAAACAAGGGCTACAGATTTGCATTAAAAACTCGGCGTCTCTGAGGTACCTACTTTTTCAGAGAAGGAATGTAATTGATACTAGTTTATATTTTCACAATTCATTTTTAAAAAATTAAAATAATTAAAATAAAAATTGATAGACATGTCATATGTCGTTGGGTGTATCCGTATATGGGCAGGCAGAATATTAAATATTCACTGATAAACGGTCAAATATGCTCCAAATCTCATTGTTTTATATAAATTAATATGCTATTTAAACTACATAGAAGTAGTCAATATTGTTGGACCAGTTATAAAAATCAAACAGTTGACCAGATGCAAAGACATTGGAAACCAGGATAGCTATTAGCTAATTTAATTATATAAAGAAATTGGTAGGCGTTATGATGGATTGATGGGTTTGGTTTGTTGAAGGGCACAGCCCAACGACAACTCTCTCAGCCTCATTTCCGAACTGAGCAAGAATTCGTTTTATTTATTTATTAATGGGCCAGGCCTGCCTGCCTTCTTTCCATTTCCTATATGGCTATATTATTATATATATCAAATGACTTGTTATGAGAGCAATATCAGGATTTCAGGAAAGAAACAAGGATGGATGATGGATGATGATAAATTGATAACAGTTACAGTTTTTTGAAGAAACAGAGAGCAAAAAACAGAGAGAGAGAGAGAGAGAGAGCAGATGGAAGGGAAGGTGTCGAGAGCGAGTAGGAAACTGGAGTCATCACCAATCCAAGAGCTGTCCCAGCTGGCACAGACCTGCGGGGCCATCAACCTGGCCGAGGGCTTCCCTGACTTCCCGGCCCCACCGCACCTCAAGGCGGCCGCACTCTCTGCCATCACCGCCGACTTCAACCAGTACAGGCATGTGCAGGGCATTTGCCATCTTCTGGCCACTCAAATGAAGGACCACCACGGCATCGCTGTCAATGCGCTTTCTGATTTCGTCATCTGCTGCGGCCAGTCTGAGGCTTTTGCTGCTTCTATTTTTGCTAGTATATATATATATATATATTATTTCTCTCCAGTCTCCACCCTCTTCCTTTCAACTCTCATCACCATTTATTATTTCACAGTTGTAGATCCCGGCGACGAGGTTCTATTATTTGACCCTGCTTATGAAACTTATGAATCCTGTATTCTTTTAGCAGGAGGCATCCCTGTAAGTATTTCCCACATTGGAGGGGAAGCCTGATGCAAACAAGGGCATATTAATATTATAATGTCATTGCAACTCCTCACTTCAATGGTTATTCATTTTTTTTTTTTATGTCATAATAATAATTTTAGGTGTATGTGCCATTATCTCCGCCAGACTGGAGCTTCAAAAAAGATGAATTAATGAAATATTTTACCAGTCGCACAAAAGCTGTTGTCTTAAACAGGTAAATTTTGAATTATTGTCATCAATTTATCTTCTTTCCACTTTTACTTTATTTTGGTCATTTTTTTTAATGATTTCACTATTATTATATAAACCCTAGCAGATTTCAGCACGATTGTATATTTATATTATTTGTATCCTTTATTTAATTAAAATTATTTTCAGCCCCCACAATCCGACTGGAAAGGTCTTTACCAAAGACGAATTGGAGACCATCTCTGAGGCTTGCAAAATTATGGAGTGCTTTGCAATTACAGATGAAGTATACAATTTTAATTCTTAATTCTCTAGCTAAAATTTACTCAAATGATAATTCATGCATACTTTGGTCATTTGTTGGTTATATTAACTTTTTTGGGGGGAATTGCTACACTAATTCTTTGTTGACTGATAGGTACTCAATCAAACAATTTGACAGAAAATTAGTAGCAGGAAACTGATTCCAATCATGCAACATCTGTTGAGAGCTAAATTTTGGATCGATTATCACATCTTAATATATTTCTTACCACCGATTCCATTCCAACAACAACCAGAAGTTTTTTTACAAATATTATTAAACTGAATCCAAATAAACCAGGAAACCTCTCAAAAAACCCTGAAAAAAATAACCCATTTCAAAGGTACATAAATGGTCTCAGCATGATAAAGCAACAAAACATTGACTTTGACCAGTGCCTCTAAACTTTTTTTTTTTTTTTTTTTTGACACAAGAGGTCATTTCCACACTTCACCCTTAACTGAGACACTGGTACCAGTCTCTGGCCCAATCTCAGCCTTCAACATCCTTTGACTGTGCAAATTCTTATATTTTATCAACTTATTAGGTATATGAGTATATAACATATGATAGGGAACTGCATATATCTCTGGCCTCGTTACCGGGAATGCAAGAAAGAACAATCATAACCTCTTCCCTCTCAAAGACTTTTAGCGTGACAGGTCAGGACCATTTTTTTAGCACTGAGATTTCCATTGCACTATACGGCCGTATAATATATTGACAATAAGCTGTTCATTTATTTGAAAAAAAATTGGTAATCAGTATATCATATCCATAAAATGGTGATCTTTTCAAGAAAATCCCCTACATTATCATAGAGCTGCAAACATGTCCATAACTTCCATTATTTGCAATGCTTTTTGAATAATTTCAAACAAACTACCCTGTTTAATTGTTATCACTCCAATATGATTTTTCTAGAACTAACACTAAGAAAATGAGATTCTGACATATGAATAAATGAAACCTGAGAGCAGGTTGGAGAATAGGCTGGGCATGTGCTCCGGCTAATATAGCATCTGCTATAAGAAATATTCATGTTAAAATTACCGATTCTGCCCCAGCACCGTTCCAAGAAGCAGCCCTGACTGCCTTGCAAAGCCCACCTGACTACTACTGTTCCCTTAGAACTGTGAGGCATTATATACCGATTATGAACGCTTAAGATTTGATACCAGGGTGCTAATTAAGTCATTTTTTTGTTGATTAGGAATATGAAGCAAGAAGGGACTATGTGGTTCAGATTCTATCAGTTCTTGGGTTTCAAGTTCGGTTCAAGCCAAAGGGTTCAGTTTTCATTTTCGCTGAGTTACCTGACCATTGTGAGCTTTCTGATGTAAGCTGCTTTGTTTTGACGTTAGTTACTTTCTTTTTTATGTTTTGTTCTACAAACACCAGTACTGATATCAGACATCAGATGGCAGTGGCACCCAAACTCAAAATAAAGTCAAAACAGAAAAAGTGTCTTTATCAGGTGCACGCATATCAATGTGTGAACTAATAGTTTTCGCGAAAGTCATGCTCCAGAAAGCACAACTGAACTTTTGATGTCTTATATATACCAGTATGAACTTGGCGACGGTACGCAAATGCAAGGAAACCCCTTTGTTGTTACAGTACATTAGTTTATGGCCATGCTGAGCAATTAATTGTAAACCCTGCCTGAATTGTAGATTGAATTTGTGAAGAAACTAATAGAAAAGGCAGGGGTGGCAGCTGTACCTGGTTGTGGATTTTTCCACACTACCCGGCAACCGCAAGATGGTGAAAAGTACCAGCGGAGATACATTCGGTTTGCATTTTGCAAAAGTGGGGAGACATTAAGTGCTGCTCGGCAAAAGATGGAGAAGTGTGTTAATGAGGATGGTCAATTGTGTTTGTAATTATATATTAATAGAGCGGCATCTTTATAAGGCAAGTGGGCATGCGCTGTAATTGTTGAGGCCAGTCCAGTAACAAACAAAACAAGTCTAGAAGAAGATTTCACAATATAGTTTGTTATACCTACCTGCAGCAGCATAAATTCATACATAAAAATAATAATGGGGATCCAACTTGAAACGCCATAATTTATTTATTTTTGTTCCGATGAATAATTGAAACCCATCACATTCGAATATTCGATTGTTGTTTTCCCTTTTTTCCCTTGGGATTGAATGAATTGACTGATTTATGCAAAAGTACAATCTCCTGTACTACACCAACACCAGTTGTAAATATGAAGGGAAATAATAATGAAAACACTGAGGGTCAGGTCAACCCCTTTGTGCTGACTGCTGAGCCACAATCTACATGTTCCACAACAGCTTGAAGAGTTTCAAGTTTTCAACATATAATAATAATAATAATAATAATAATAAAAGGATTATTTAGACAAAGTTTAAGATTATTTTCTGAAAATAAGATTCCTGTATAAATCAGGAAGGATCTCTCATTTTCTGCAAAATAAATTAACAAAATTAAGGCCAAAGGTTTAATAGTGCTTACATTTTTATTATGTTCTAATTACAATTGATCTGGATTACTCGAAGCCAATCAATTCTCCTAATCATTTTCGTCTCAACGTCTACCAGGACTTTACCAATTTAGGGCAAACATTTGTTAGCGCCTCTTTGGTTCAATCTTACACTATACTACAAAAAAATGATCCAATAAAAAATTATTGTCTAAGATCGGGGGCAAATGCAAATCTAGAGCTTTGAAAATTCGAGCAAATTTGAATTAAGAGTTGTTATCCAAGGTGACAATGTGGCTACAAGCTTCTTAATGTCATCCACTGTATGAGCAGCACTAAGAGTGATTCGTAACCTGAAAAAAACAAGTTGCATCAGTAATTTTATCATATGATTGAAACTAAAAGATGACATTTTGTTGATTTGATCCAATTTATTACAATAAATTCATTCTGGTTTGAAAATCCTGAAGGCCTTCCCTACTCCTTGGCTTGTAGAAAAAGGTAACTTAATGAAATTGCAATTCTAGGATAGGACCTATAACCCAAGAAGGAAGGTCTTATTTCTATCTAAATTGCAATGGCGCCAATAAGCCAAAAAAAATACAAAAATAGTATTCTGCAATGATATACTTTCCAGTATATCACGGCACAACAGTATGAGAGGAATGAAGAGCTACCGGCATGAGTTGGGGGCGACTGTGGGTGGCCGAATTGCCGTCACATGGAACCCTGATTTCAGCAGATGCCTGTTCACAAATAATATTAACAAAATAAAAGAAATGCCTTAGACATCAAACAGACGAAAAAAGCCATGCCTTCAAATAAATATAAAAGGCTCCTTCCCAATTGGCGAAATTCAATAATGACTTGTCATTTTGGCTAGTCTCAAGCACCATTTGTCTCGAGTTCACAACAAGATAATAAAAATTAGGAGGATACCTGCTGGCAGAAAGAGCAGCTTCTTCGGTACCAACAACAATTGAAATAATTGGGCTTGAAATAGGGAGTCCTGACAAGGAATAAAAATCTTGAACCCTTCTCCAGATTGCTCTTCTCCTCCATCTCTCTCTCCTCCCCACACTTATGGCAGCTGCTTGCAAACAAACCATCCTTCAGTATTTTCTTGTTAATCTCCTTTTGGTTTTTTTTTTAAAAAAATATAATCACTAAAACATTACCAAGTGAAGCAGCAACGACAGGTACAGGGATGGTAGTAGAAAAAATGAAAGACCGCCCCCTTGATTGAATTAAACTCTTCCATCTTTTGCTGTTGAAAATGTTGATCTGAGGTAAACCATGTACTAAGAAAAATGCAGCAATGACTTATATTTAAATGGAGCTTCTTTGACCCTTTAACATACAATGGCGTAGCTTTCTTTATGGAGAATGTTTTTGGTTCTTGGAAGAAGGCAAGGTGGAGACAGAAATTTGTAAGCAGGAAATTTTGTTACACTGTTTGTGGGAAAACAAAAAATTGAGCAGGAAATCTTTATAACATTATTTTGTGATTGTGAGCAATCCAGGCAGTGTTTTGCTACCTCTCCATAAAGGAAGTGAAAAGAGATTATTCAGCTTTTATTTATAGATTAAAAACAACTCCTTAGTCCAAACTGTCGACTCATTTATACCAAGTGAATCAAGGAAAAAGAACAAATTAAGCACTAAATAAAGCAAAAAAAAAAAAAAGTGTGTGTGTGTCAACTACTGATGTCTGATGGTATTGTTGAATAGTCAATTTCAATAAATAAATATCATACCTCGTAGCAATGAAACCACCATGGCAGCCTACAGCTTTACTAAGTGTACCAATGCAGATATCTATCTCCTTTTCGCAACCAAAGTATTCTCCGGCACCTCCTCCATTCTCTCCACAAACTAGTGTTGCATGAGCCTATCAAGAATCATGTACAAGAGTCAATTCAACAAGCAATTGTTTTCAATTGAAATCGTACGCATAACCCCAAAATCATCACATATACCCAACAAAAGATTGGATATCCTGTTAACTCTTATAAATTGCCCAGACTGCCCTCTTTCCTCACAATTTCTCTCTGCGTGAAAGGGGATAATTAAGGAGGGTTTATTTTGGTATTCTGCTACTCAGAAAGTCAAACAAAATATAAATGTAAGTATATTAGAGGGGATTACGTCATCAATTGCAAGAAGGAAGCCATGCTTTTTTCGCAGTTCAACAAGTTCGGTTAGTGGCGCAAAATCACCATCCATACTGAATAGACTGCAATTTTTGGAAGAGAAATGTTTGATACTGAATAATTGTATGTAGATGAGCAGCTTGATGTTGAGTGAAAAAAAAAAAAAAAAATGTTTGGATTGTTTTATGAGTATAGAGGTGTAAAATGAATAATTGACCTGTCAGTGATTACAACCTTCATTCTGATTGAGCAACTGGACCTGTCCATTTGCAAAACATATCACAACCGTATTGGGTTGAAGAATCCAAAAAGTAGAGAAAATAAAAAAGCATATATATATATATACAACTATACAAGAGAGAATGGAGATGCAGCATATCAGAATGGCGATAGACAAAGAGTTTGGCCTGGCTTTGTCGCTCTGCGAGGCGGATGCCATCTATGATGGATGCATGATTGAGCTGATCAGAGAAGATGGCGATGGGGTCATGTGCAGTTGCAGGTATGCTTGCCAAGGCAGTGAGGAATGCCATGTTGGCGGCAAATCCAGTGGGGCAGAGGATGCAGTCCTCCTTTTGCTTCAAGTGTGCTAGAGAGCGTTCAAGCAGGCTGTGGTAATTGGTGTAGCCACAAATCAAGGCAGAGCCTCTGGGGCCCATGCCAAACTGTCGAGCAGCCTTGGAGGCAGCCTCGGAGACGGCAGGATGAGAGCTGAGGCCCAGATAGTCGTTGCCGGAGAAGAGGAGCAATTTCTTTGAAGGAGCCTCTGGCTCTGGGGCCCATGCCATACTATCACTATTACTATCAGTATGAGCGTCGGAAGGGAGAGTTGGGAGGTCGGAGAGCCATTGACGGAAGGTGGGCCCATCTAAGGCGACCTCCACGGAGGAGCGGTCCCAGGGGCCGGGCCGGTCGAAGGTGTCAAAGTCAATGATGGGGATGGGAGAGAGGGAAATGGGGCGAGTGGAGCGGAGGAGGCGCTTGGAGGCCAGCTGGGAGAGAGCCCGGTCGACCCACGAATCCCATTGAGAGTGCGGGTGCGAGTGCGATTGCTGAGACATTTCCACAAACACCTTCTGTTCAGTTACAACTTACAACTTTGAAGAAGAGACTTTGAAGAAGAGAAGACAAGCACGAAGCACGACAACAGTTTCAGGTCCGTCAGGGCGACTTGCCCGAGGCCACCATACGAGTACGACTGTACGACTGGAGTGGTGGTAGGTAGCGCTGTCAATACCGTGCTCTTTCGCAACTTTAACGGAAGGGATCCTATCCTATTTCGTTCCATGGACGGAACACAAACGCAAACCTCCCAAATCCCATATTCCCATTAGTCCATTACCCCTACGTTATTTTATTATTATAAACGAAACTTAGATAAACCGAATGGGCCGCTTTCCTTCCGTTGGCCCATCCAAAATTATTCCAGCCCTAAATTTTAGCACTTTTTTCTATAATAATAATATAAAATTTGAAAATAAAATTTTAAATTCTTTTCAGTGCTATCGGCGAAAAAACCATCGCGCACTATCACTCAACAGACAAAGCGCCCGCTTGAGTTTCTATCTTGACTAGCAAGTGTCTGCTACAAATGTTCAGTTTAATAATAAGAAGTGTTCAGTTTAATAATCAAAAGTGTTCAGTTTAATAATCAACTAATGGGCAGAGTCGCGCGTGGGTCAGAGAGAGGTGTGCCAGGGAGCAGGGGTAGAGTCGGAAAAAATTTAATTTCAACCGGATCGGTTCATGACCCCTTCTAATTTTTTCATGTGTTTTTTGTCCGGTTCGTGACCTATCCGCTTGGTTTAATAATAGCATTTTTTCTTATAACATTTATATTTTTTGTTGCAACTAACTGAACATTTATACTTAAATAATAGAATATTTGTACTTATTAAACTGAACATTTGGATAAAAATAAAAAAAAAAACAAAATAAACATACTGAACACGGCGAACACTTATAATACAGTCAACAATTATAATAAAATATGAACATTTCTATATAATAAAGTGAACACTTATAACAACGAAATGAACAAAAAATGCGCGCTGGGTGAGTACAAGTCAAGGGAGAGAGTGATGGCGTGGATGGTTATTCTGCCGATGGCAGTAATCAATTTTCAATTCTTTTATACTTCATATCCGACATCTGATGTTCCAATTTTCATCATATAAATAATAGTATTCCAACTTTATAAGGATTTCTAGAAAGTTTCTCAAAAAAAAAAAAAAAAAATCTCATACATATAATTCGAATCGAAACTAATGTGTTCTATATAGCAACAGATAATGATTCAATTATTCATTGTTCGAAACAAATAATAATAAATTACAAATGTCAGAAAACAATGTAATAGTTCCATGTACGATTCTTAAATTCAAAATCCTAATTGCGGAACTTTCTAAACGGTCAACGATTTGTTTCCGGTTTATTATCGTTCAATTAAAATCATAAAAAGAAATTACAATGTTGGTTTGCGTTGCAATATACCCATTTTTACCCTAAGGTCATAAGACTCTCGTAACAGAAACATTTAATTTGATTTTTTTTTCTGCCAATAGTTTCGGAAAATAAAATTACTTGAGACAGTGGAAAAGAAGTAGAATACTTTCAACGAAAATGGACGATAATATTTAGGAATTTAGTGTGCAATTTGCCATTAAGAGGAGTAATGTGAAAACAGTGATGTGCAAGCACAATTGCTGTCCCAATTAATCAAGCTCACTTTTTTTTTTCTTTTTCCTTTTTTGGTTTTTGTAATTAGATTACTTATGAATTGCACATCCAAAATTAGCTTGATGTTAGCATAGTTATTTTACCATACCGAGAGAATAATGTTAGCAAACTTTTAGATCCGAAATAAAGAAAACCATGTTTTATACTTTTGAGTTTTGAATTCGTTTAATATTTGTTCTGCAGAATAAGCCGCATGAAGATGTACTTCCCTTCCTTCATGGTTCTCGTCGCAATTTGCAAGAAAATAACTTGTAAATGGCACTGACATGTAATAAATCATGGGAAATTCATTTCATATTTTCATTTCATGCGCAAGACTTGTTTACTTGTTTCTGGGTAAAGCAATCGATAATGTACCTTTTTGTAGCCTTTTGCAAAGTACAAGCGACGCTGACACGCCTACGGCATGACTGCACTATTTTCTCATGTCGTCTCTTTTTGAAGGCAAATAACGAATTTTCAAAACTTTTATGAAGATTTCGAAAGAAAGTTAATATATATTTTCGTTTTTGCAAAATGTTTGTTTGCCTTGACTACATCAATTTTTTTTTGGACGAAATTAAAACTAAAACATTATCATACTTAATACTAACTGCATTAATTTCTGGGCACCACATTGTTGACTATAATTTGTCAAACTAAAATTTTAAGCTGCTCAGTTATTAATTTATTAGGTTTCTATTGTTAAACGGGCTATTTGCTTGTTCTTTTTTTTTTTTTTTGCCCCTTCTTCATCTCATGAAATGTTGCCGAATAAAAACACAAAGTATCAGTTTCCCGATCACTTACAACTAGGAAACTATTTTATACCTGCTCAAACGCTTGCCTTATAATGTTTAATTTTATTAATCCCAGTAGGCCAGTATTATTTTCGTCGAACTGGATTTTCAGATAATAAATAAAAATGTAGCTAACTAAGTAGGGACAAAAGAACATTTTCTTATTTTCTTTGTTCATTAGTTAAATTTAATTTGAGTGAATCACCGGCAGTATCTACTATAATAATCACTAAAAGATAAGTTAATGAGAATTATATTTAACTTTTTTCTTTCGTGATAAAATAAGGATAAACCAATAAATAAAACTAACTTGAGGTCCTTATTATTTTATGATGATGAATTGATGATCACGATTGTCAATCCTTGTCTGAATGAGTAAATATGAACTACATTTTTCACATATAACCTGTGAAAGCACAAAATTCCATTGTATTATTACAAATGAAAATGGAACTTTTAAGGATACCATCTATAATTCTATTCCATAGCACAAATATGGCAAATATTTATTTTTTTTCGAAAGAACAACAAAATTATGGATTGTTTGATACCCAATATCTATATTCATATTTTCACTCAACATTTTCCTGACCGCATGTGTTTCATATTTTCGCCATTGCTGTTATTATTTGTCTTAAAAATTGGAAAATTGTTCAAAAGAAAAAAGGTTCTTGAAAATAATCCTATCAGCCTCTAAAAATCAGAGAATGCACTTTGTTTATTTATTAAAGGGCATGCATTTGCAAGGGGAAAAAAAAAAGCCCTTTTCCTTTCTGTTGAGATATGGAAAGAGATATGCTATATTTTAAACTGAAGCAAAAAAAAAAAAAAGAAAAAAAAAGAAAAAAAAAAGAGAAGAATTATTCTTTATTATAAGATTATGCCGGATAGGAGACTATTTAGGGTGTGTTTGGCAACGTGCGAACTGCGCTGTTCGCGAACAAAAGGTGTTCGCGCGAAACCAAACAATTCGCGAACAAGAGGATGGATGGAGGCGAACAAGCCTTGTTCCTGTATTCCAGGATTCCGGGGAACTTCGCGAACTAGGGGAGCGAATTGGAAAAAGAGTTTTTTAATGCGCGTGGGTTAGCGAACTGCAATTCCGTGGCTTCTGCCAAACACGCCTAAGAAGATAACTTATTATTAATGGTCGGAAAGGGATAATTTTTTGTCATATATAGAAGTTGATAATAAATAAAAAAGGGAAATAGTAGATAACTTTTATCTCTACTCTTGCAAAAATAAATTTTATCAGTTTTTTTTTTTGTTTTCTATTCATCTATTTATTCACATTTCTTCCTCCACTATATTTTACTTTCAAAAGTAATTTAGGTATGTCTAATACTTATAAAAGTTCTTATCTCATTAATTTACATAATAATTTTAAAACATAATTATGAAGATTTTATCTGTGATGATGATGGTTTGACATGTTTGATGGGTGGTTGAGAAAAAGTAGAATAAGATATTTGTGTTGGTATAATAATAAAAATAAGAAAACCCAGGGTCAGAACCAGAAGGAAGGAAAAAGCGAAAAAGAAATATCCAAACCAAAAGCTAATTATTATGCAATTTTGCAATTTGGACCAAAAGCGTCTCTTTCCATTTTCGGGAAAAAAAAAGGAAATTAGAAAGCAAATTGAGGTTGGTCAATTCAATTTATCCCTTTCCAATCGATTTCGCGTGATCAAATTTTAATATCAAATTATAAACCAGAAAAGAAAAGCCTTTTTGCCTTTTTGCCTTTTGGAGTTGTGTTGTGTCGTCTCTTCTCCTCAATCTCGTTTCGCTTTCCAAACAGTAATCCCTTTCTACCTATTTCTTTCTTTTTGTTCTCAAATAGAAACACTTCACTTTTGTTCTGTGAGATTTCATTTCACATAGTTACCATCTAGAAATCCAATCCAAAGACCAAAGACCAAAGGTGCCTCTCTCCTCTCCAGGTAGCTTAGTTTTCAATATTGCTTGGAAGCTTTGCTTTGCTTTGCATTGCATTGCATTCCTCAATATTACTTGGAAGCTTCTGTTGTCATTTTATTTTTTTATTTAGTTTTTCATTTCTCAGGAAAGCAAAAGTTGTGAATTGAGACATGGGTTGTGATTTGGATGAAACTTGGGAATGGGAGGTGACCCAATTCCATAAAAATCAGAATCAGAGCATGACCATATGTTTGCATTCCTTTGCCGACCTATCTCATGTTTCGCCGCCTGCTTTCATATACCTCCTCAGAGAGTGCTATCTCTATGGTATTACTATTTCCTTTTCTTTTCTTTTATGTACCTACCAATTCATACTCCTCTACTGTTTCTACTTCATCAAGCTTTCATAAAACAATCTCATGTACTGTAATCTTCCCCAAAACCAGTATCAGATTCTTTCTGCTAGTGCCAGGCTGTGTACATATCTTTTACTGCTACATGGGTGTCTACTGGCTTGACAATAAGCAAAATCTGAGATCATAATATATGAAAAGATATGTTACCATATCTGATAAAATACCTGTTTAAGCTGAATAAAATCTTTGCTAGTACTGTGCTACCTGAGTCGAGTGCCAGTATATTCCAGTCCCTATGCTCGGTGCTGCAAGAATCCATACCAAGATTAAGCTAATAGTTGGCACCATACTCCTTGAACCCTGTACAAGAGAGTACCATGGGCATGCTATGTTTTATTGGAAAAAAAATATATGATCCTCTCTCTCTCTCCCCCCTCTTTTTTACTGTTACAGGAACTCAGAAAGCCACACCTAAATTCAAAATTCTCCAGCAACAGGTGGCGCGGGCCCTCCACAATAGCCCTCAACCTGGTCCATTTACTTTTGTTGCAGAGTGCATGTACATCATCCCTCTTCTGGGCCCCACCTATGCTGAGGGCTTCTCCCACATGCTCCTCTCCTCCCTTCGCCACTTTAGACCCCTGGAATCCACACACGCTGATTTCTCGAACTCAAAGAGGGTTGCAGCGAGTTTGTTTTTCAACATCCTCTCTGGTGACGTGTTTCATGAGGAAAGGATACTAAGAAAGATCATGGAGGCATATGATTTAGGTATGTTGACACAGGCACAATATAGAGTTCACTTAGCTTTAAACGTTTATGTACCAATGCAGTCGCAATAACTTTTGGCATATTGAATCCACTCTATAGGACCAATTGTAAACCTAGGGCATAACACTCTAAACCCTAAACCCTTGCATTTTGAAGAAATCTTCCCTCAACCCCAGGGGCATTTTGGTAACTGAAAGTCCAGTTGAAATTTTTCTCAAACTTCATTTCTGAACTCCAAATACTCCTGAGATATGTTTTGTCATGGTGGCAGAGATAAATGACATCTCCTTGGGGAGGGACTCAGAAGAGGCCCTGGGGCAAATCTGTAAATTTATCAGCAAGTTCATAGAGTCAGGGTCGTTCCTGACGGCAGTGACCCTGATAGAGCGATTCTCAGTGCGGGCAGTGGATGAGTCCCTTCTGGAGAGGCTGATAGAGAGCTCTGAGTACAATGCTGCAGAGAAGCTGGCTGCTTTCATGGGACAGTCAATGGTTTGTTCTCTTATAAGGAAGTATCTTGCCTTGAAAATGGTGAAGAAGGCTTATGAGCTGGTGAAGAGGCACGATTTGAGGCAAGAGTTTCCCTTTGTTAGCCGTGAATATAAGGAAAGGTATGGGTTAACAAAGTTTGATTCAGGGTTTAAGCTCAATTCCTGTCTGGAGTGGAGGCTAGGTTGGTTTAAATAAGAAATTAATTTGCTTAGCTGAGAGTTGAATGCATTACGTTGTTAAAATTTAATTCATGAGACAAAATTGCATATTAAGCTGTAAGCATCTGATTTAGGGTAGGCAATGTGCTTTTCAAGAGTATACAAGTGCATAACTGAGTGTCAATTGAGACAAATTGCACAATTGGTGTTTTATCATTGCTTTATGCACTAATTTTTGCACAATAAAAAAATTGAAACTTCTAGGAAATATGCATCCGTGTCTACAAGCATGAGACAAAAAGTTCTATAAATACCTTTGTATTTCCATTTTTTCAGTGTACTAAAGAAATTTGCTGAGAAAGGATGCTGGGATCTGGCAGAGGTGCGTGCTCAACAGGATGACAAGCTTCTAGAATATCTGGTAGTATAACATCTCTCTCTTATTGTGCCTCTTTTTTATTTATTCGTTTCTTGCAATGTAAAGTGTTAGTGCTTTCTCTTTTACTGCTTTATATTATTGTAATAGTTAAACCTTTGACTCCTGTCTGTATTTTGGGTTTGGGGGGGGGGGGGGGTGGGGGGTTGCAGGTTCTACTTAATTAACAGTTCTCAATTCCAGAGAAAAAGAAAGGGAATTAAAGAAAAGCATCAAACATAGGCAAATAAAGGCCTGCTTAATGGCTGCAAATCAGTTTAATCTGTTCCCTTGTTTTAAACAAATGGTATCAAAGTACATTGCTGATTAATAAATTTACAGGTGTATTTGGCTTTGGAAGCTGGTTACACAGAAAAGGTAGACGAGCTATGTGAGCGATATTCTCTTGAAGGATACGTCAATTCTTTAGGTATACACATGCAAAATTTTCTATTTAGAATTTTAAGCAATCATGGATTCTTTTAGGAATCTAAAATGCGACTATTGTGGTGGCTTGGTTCTTGCCCATGCTGGCAGCTGTATGTACTGAATTTTGTTGAACAAATTCACTGAAAAGAAAAGGGTCAATGAACATTATAACATTCACACACACATAAGCAGTATAAAACTAGCGAATAAGTGATAAATCTAAGTTGAGAGGAGCAGTAAGAAATTATTGATAAGTAAACCCAGTAAAAATGGACTGTTGAAAGTTGGGACCAACACCAATCAGTTTTGTCAGCATTATAGCTTTGGCTTTGATTGATTTCCTTATTCTGATATATGAATAAAGTATCAGAGGAGATAACCCCAGGGGAGGATTTCTTGGATTTGAAGAAATTGTCTCTAGAAGAAATTGTGTGGGTTGATGACATCGAGAAGCTTCTAGAAGCGACAAAATATATTGAGGGGTGCAAGATTGTTGGTGTAGATTGTGAGTGGAAACCTAATTATGAGAAGGGAAGCAAACCTTCCAAGGTATTCTGTTGTGAACATATCATTTATTCTTATATTTTTTATTTCTTTTTGAACAACTGTTTTGGTTTGCTTGATGTTGAGGTTCATGTTTTAGTGTGAAAATGAGGTTATTTGAAGGTGGATCAGTTAAACTTATGTTTAGTTGTCTTATTCGATGTTTGGCTATGTAATAGGAGTGATTGAGGATAAATGTATTAACTTGTGGCTTTGTTGCACATCAAGGGATAATCTGTCAAACTGAGGCTCAATTGCAACCCTGAGGTGTTAAATGAGAGTAAATGTGGTCAATGGAGGTTCAACTACACAATTTAAATAGACACTGATTTAAATTACGCTTTAGTACATTAATTTTGGGTCAATTGAGTTTTTTGTAACTTTTCTGGTTGAATGACTTTTAGGTGTCAATAATACAAATAGCATCAGAGAAGAGGGCATTTATATTTGATCTGATAAAGTTATATGAAGAAAAGCCTCTCATGCTAGACTCGTGCTTTAGGCGCATCTTATGTTCTTCTCATATTCTCAAGCTCGGTAATATCTTTTTTTATCCCCCTTTGTTTTGTTTGATGGATTCATGTTCCTGGAATATGTGTCATTTGAGTCCTAAAGTTTGAGTTAGTTGAGCACAATATTTATATTAAATTTTCAGGTTATAATTTACAATGTGACCTTCATCAACTGTCACACTCCTACGGAGTTCTGGAGTGTTTCAGATCTTATGAAATGCTCCTTGACATTCAAAAACTTTTCAAACAGACCCCTGGAGGCCTAGCTGGCCTCTCCAAGGTAAATGTTGTTATATATTGACTTTTGTTTCAGAAGTATCAGTTAATTATTATGGTTTTGTTAATTCTTGTCAAATGACAAGTAGAAGGTGCTGGGAGCTGCTTTGAACAAGACACGGCGCAACAGCAATTGGGAACAGCGCCCTTTATCTCTCCAACAGGTCTCTGTCCATCTCTCTACCCCTAATATTTTCTTTTTTTCATTACTTTTCGTGGACACCAAGGTAGGCATATTCTATATTTTCTCAATCCATGGATTTGCTGCACCAAAACATAGAAACCAGCTGCATCCTAAGAATTGTACCATATGCATGCATAGTTCACAGAGAAAAATTAAGCTCTCAAAGCACCAAAAACTGTAATCACATAAAAAATGGTGTATGAAATTTGTAGAGGCAAATAAAAAAAAGGGGACAACCTGATCACTGGTAAAACATATTTTCAGAGTTTTTTTTTTTTTTTTTTTCATTTTGTGTAGAAAGAATATGCCGCACTTGATGCAGCTGTGTTGGTCCATATATTTCATCATGTCAGAGGCCAACCACACTTTGGCTCTGTTGAAGGATGCAAGGTTGAATGGAAATCTCACATCGTGAGTATTTTTCCTAAATCTCCCATCAGATTACCAAAATTTTATAGTATTAGATTGTACTGAACTTATTTTATCTGGATTTCATTTTGGATCACTAAAATTTCAAAACGGAAAAGAATGGAGAAGGCTGTTAGTCTCATGATTAAATTGGAACCTCTTGCTATTTCTGTGGGGGCATTTTTGTGACTTCATCCAAATGTAAATATCATAACCTTGAAATAATATTATTATGTAGGTGTCTCGTATGAGTAACACGAAGAATGCTGAATGGCATGTCGATTAAAATAAAACTGAACTAACCAGAAATCTTTTAACTTTGGTTTCACTCTCCATTAATACTATTTCTTTCCGTTTTTTCTTCTCTCATAGCAATCAAACTTTGTTTTGCATTAGCAAAGAAAGGCCTTGTAAATATCTCTTCTACAATGTACATGTATACAGTGTTTAGAGTATATCTCTGCGTAGTTCTTTCTCTCAAAAAATGATTTTGAGAGCGCTATCAGAACATTTATGTTAAAAAATAGAGAAAATGACAAAGGAACTTCAAATTTGCAAAGTTTGCTTTATTGTATGTGTGTGTGTGTGTTTGTACTTATTTGTTTTATGAGTTGTCTACATCTCTTACTTTAGCTACTTACCATCCAGATTCTTGTCTATTAGGGAGAAAATTTATCGGGCTGACACCTATGATGGTTTGAGATTTGAGAACTTGGGAGAGCAGCTTTTTATTGTAGTACCATATAGATCTAATATGGCTTATAGAACATGCGCTTGTAACTGCTATCAGATGAAATAAGCAAAATGACCTTCTTTGGGAACAAATTAAAGCATTTGTGAATTACTACCGCATCAACTTCCAAACAAATTGGTAGTCAGGTGAGGAGGCTCATGATACTAATAGTATTATCACCATAGTTTGACAGTTTCTGTTACTGGTGTAATGTGCCTATCAAATGCTACTTTGACTGGTCAAAAAGAAAAGTTAGCTAGATACTTGACTAGATCTTGAAAATATTTTTTAATGTTTCAGTCACTGGTCGAGGCATACGCTCAACTCATCTGCTTGTTTATTTTTACCTATTGAGAGTACAGTAGTACACTGCTTCTAAGTTTTTATATTTGCTTGTTTGTTTGTTTATAAGTATTGATCTCGGGAAGCACACATGCTTTCTAGTTTCTACTGAAGCACCGGATCCCCATTAGAAACTTAACTTTAAATATCAAATACACAACAAAAATAAATAGATAATACATTAAAACACACCCTATGATTTGGTTTTGATTATATTCGATTAATTTCTCTCAGAAAATTGCGATTATACATAAGAAAAGCAAAGAAAATCCCAACATGAAAATCCAAAAAGACTGAGTTGGAGAAGCACCAAGCCTGCTGTGCTTGGCATTTTTCTATTCCTTAATTAACTCAATCAGAAGATACCTTCAATTGATTATTGAGATTTTAGAGGGATTTTGTCATTTTTCCGGGACAGCTGTCGATCTGTTGTGCATCGTTTGGAGCTTATCAACCACCGCTTCAGTTGTGAATTTGTGATGCAAAATGTTTGAGCCAGATAACGCCACTCTATATTTAACCAAAGCCTCAAAGAGGCAAAGATACAGGGATTCCAAGTATATATCTATATCATGAAAAATATTGTTAGTTTAAAGCTCAACAAGGAAATGATGCCTTATCAATTGATTATAGCTAATTGATGTTGCCCTTTTTTAAACTTGGGTACTTTTCTTTATGCATATACATATATTCTACATACAAATTTGCTACATATAACAATCAATGACTTTTTTGTGCATTTTGTTCTTCAAAAATATCCACAAAAATACAACAACTGATACAAGATAATTAATTTTCTTTATCCGCCTAGCTAAGTCTCATTTCGTGTATGCACCCTCAATTTATGTTGAACTTGGCTTGTAAAGCAAAAAAAATATTACAAACAAATGTGGGTCAGATTACATCTTGCAATGGCGTTGTATACAAACCAGTATGCAAGTTTTTTTTTTTTCGAAATCCGAACCAGTACGTAAGTTGTGGCGCTATAGCAGCGTTGTGATCTGAAATATTTTTTCGAGCAATATTAAAATTTGGTCGTCCTGTCCGGAAATGCAAGAGCCAATTATTGCGGAATCCAGTTTTTTATTTAAAATTTCTAGAGGAATAGGTGGTTTGCACATTGAGAAATACTTGAAATGCCGCTTTTACATTTTCAATTCCTGGAAGACCAAAATTGAGATGCTTTGTGAGCATTATGTTACAAATTGTCAAACTATAGCATATAAATAATCAAGTTGTCCAAGTTGAAGAGATTATTACTAGAATTGCAATTCATTGAAAGTATTTAAATATGAATAATTTAATAGTTGAAAGAGGACTGGCTTTTGGTAACTGTACCAAACTGTCACGAGATTTTCTCTTTCCTTCTTAACCAAAAAGTATCACGATATTTTTTATTATTTGAAAATAACAAGATTTTATTGAATGGGTAGAAGACAGAAACATCTATCCGAGTTGAGGTGGCAGTCGCTTTGGAGGTGAATTATGCAAATAAACAACTAAATCACAGCAAGTATTATCATTTTACATAATTATAATTTTTATGTTTGTGTAAATTTTATGTACATTGCTTTGCATGCATTTGGCATATCTTTGTATTAATTTGCTGGCTACTGAAATCACTTACGCAAAATAATTGTGATTATGTTAACTTTTTATTTAAACATGAATTTGTTAAATTATAATAATTATTAATTTTAGAACTAGATTATTCCAATTTGGTCATATTTTTTTCCTTAAAATTTTATTTTGTTCGTTACTGATATTTTTTTCTACGCCTCGATAAAATTTTATATTTTTTATGGAAACACTCAAGTAAATAGGTTTCTTCTATCCTTGCTAATCTGTCGTCTGTCACACCGATATTTGATCGACACCTCTAATTTGACATTTTACTTTCTTTAGTAGAGATTATGTGCTCTGTATTCTTTATAAAATGAGTATTTGTTTCGATGCAATTACTTGTGTGCATATGTTTTGTGTTTTGGCTTGAGTTTATGTTTCGCAGAAAGATTATATTAATGTGGAGAAGTAATTTTTGTACCTTGCGAGAAAATGCATTGAAGTTTACCTTTTATGGTTCGGTAAAAGAAAAACAATATGAATGAATAGTATTTAATTTAATTTTCTGGTACAGTGATAGATTGGCATGCCAAGTTCATGCATCGCCAGAGAATTGAGTGTACCCATATATTAATCCAAATCCAAATCAAAGACAACATTCATTATGCCCCACACACACACATAGAGAATGGCTAATGTGTCACGGGTGGCAATACCACCCATTTTTCTTTTGAGTCATTTTTCGATATCCAAAATTCAAATGGTCGATCCAAACCGTTCAAGTTAATCTCTATATTGGAATATCCTTTGAGACCAAATTTTATATTTTTTTTTATTTTTTTTGCTATTTATTATGATATTTTCAAAAAACATTATAATTTGAGTATTTCAGGACCTCCAATTTAAAAATATCATAATAAATAGCAAAAAAAATTGAAAAAATGTAAAATTTGGTCTCCAAGAATATTCCAATATAGAGATCAATTTGAACGGTTTGGATCAACCATTTGAATTTTGGATATCGAAAAATGACTCAAAAGAAAATGGGTGGCATTGCCACCCGTGGCACATTAGCCATTCTCTCTCTCTCTCTCTCTCTCTCTCTATATATATATATATAGAGTTTTGCTATGATGAGTCGCGACTCACCAGAGGGTCTGTGAGTCGGGCTCAAAACTCCTAGATCTGGTTCGAAATGACCGATCCAAACTGTCCAATACAATCTCTCTATTGAAATCTTCATGCAAACCAAATTTAAAATTTTTTCGAAATTTGTAAGTATTTTTTTCGGATTTTTAAAAACTGCTGTTTTTGAACGGTTCAGAACTAATTAGATTAACGATTTTCTAAAATTTAAAAAGAATACTTAAAAATTTCGAAAAAATGTAAAATTTGGTCTGGATGGAGATTTCAATAAGGAGATCGTATTGGACGATTTGGATCGATCATTTTAAACAAGATCTATGAGTTTTGAGCCCGACTCACAGACCCTCTGGTGAGTCGCGACTCACCATAGCAAAACGCTATATATACTAGCGGGCCTTCGCGCGTTGCGCGATCTACCGTTTTTATAAAATAATATAAATTATTCTGAAAGTCAGAAAAAAAAAATTATATCGTATATTTGTTCTAATTTTGTGATTAGGGTGGTAAAATTTGATGCAGAAATATATTTTGGAAAGTCCAAAATAATAATAATAAAAAGTAAAGATCAAACCATAGAAATAAAATATGATGAGATTTGAAAATCTATTTTAATTATTTTAAAAGCATATAATCGAAAATCATCACATCTATTAATTATACATATATTATTTGAGAATGAATACAGATTTTCATGGAGAAACAAAATTTTTAAGGGCTTCAAATAATTGAAAAAAAGCAACATATATTCTTCTCAATTATCGAAAATGGAGACGACCAGTAAAAAAAAATGGAGAGCAAAAAGTGTGGACATACATTGGATTCCGACATGGCCTATGGCAGCTAAAAAAAAAATTCGGACATGGGATTTTCTGTGAACATTTTTATGTATTTGTAATTGAATTTTACTTTGACCGCCATAGAAAATCCTGATAAACCCACCATCACCAAAACGCGTGGACCCCGCCCACATGGCTGGATCTGCAGACCGGATCTTCTGTGGTAACTACTCTTTAGCTGTGTTCGAATTTTGTTCAGACCATCATAGAAAATCCGGACAAACTATCCATGCTGAATTTAAAATATTTTTCTGCTGAGTGGGCCCCACCTGTCAGCCACACTGTTCGCCAACAGTGCTAAATACAGTAATGGATTGGATCTATTTGGCCAGAAATATAGTATTGTTCGATATATATATAGAATGGATGTAGTACACTGATGTGTACGGATTGTCTCCGTACACATGAGTCATTTTTCAAGATCCAAAATTCAAACGGTCAATCCAAACTGTTCAAGTTGTTCTCTATATTGAAAAACTCTTGCAGACCAAATTTTATATTTTTTCGAATTTTTTTGCTGTATATTATGATATTTTCAAATTCGAGGCCAGAAATACTCTAATTATAGTGTTTTTTGAAAATATCATAATAAATAGCAAAAAAATTTGAAAAAATGTAAAATTTGGTCTATCTGGGTTTTTCAATATGGAGAACAACTTGAACGGTTCGGATTGACCGTTTGAATTTTGAATCTTGAAAAATGACTCATGTGTATGGAGACGATCCATACACATCAGTGTACTATATCCATCCTCTCTCTCTATATATATATGCTATAGTGTATCGCGATGTATTGAGGCTTTTGTACATCGCGATCATTATCCGTCAACCATTTTATAAATTGACAAATCTAGTTAAATCAATCCAATCTATATATTGAAATCTCATTACAAACCAAATTTTATATTTTTTTAATTTTTTTACTATTTTTTTCGAATTTTAAAAAACTTTCTTTTTTTTATACCAATTAATAATAAGAAAATTCCAAAAATAACAAGAAAATTCCTAAAATGACATGTTTTAAAAAATTCGAAAAAAATAATATATATATAAAAAAAATTTGGTTTGTAATGAGATTTCAATATATAGATTGGATTTGTTTAGTCAGTTTAAAACTATCGACATATATGATCGCGATGTACAAAAGTCTTAATACATCACGATTCACCATAGCATTTATATATGAGAAAGTTTAATATGCACTATAGTGCATGGGGAGTTCTATGCACCGCGGATTTTTTTGGAGGTATTTTTATAAATTGACAAATCTAATTTAACCAATCTAATCTACATATTGAAATCTCATAGAAAACCAAATTTTATAATTTTTTAGATTTTATTACTATTTTTTCGATTTTTTTAAAACCTGACATTTTTGGAATTTGTAAATAGTAGTTTGTTTTCAAAAATGGCAGGTTCTAAAAAACAAAATAGTAATAAAAACTCAAAAGTTGTAAAATTTGGTTTGCTATGAGATTTCAATATGTAGATTAGATTGGTTAAATTAGATTTGTCAATTTACAAAAATACTCTCGAAAAAATCCGCGGTGCATAGAACTCCCTATGCACTATGATGCATATTAAACTTTCTCTTTATATATATATATATATATATATATATATATATATAAAATAACAAAACAATCATCCTTGCAACTCTTATTCTCTCTCTCTTTCTACCGTTCAATTCTCTCATTGCCAGCACTTAGATTTTTCTCTCTCTCTTCTCAACTCCCTTTCCATCTTCTCCTAAAATAAGTAAAACGTAAATAACCCTCTCTCTCCTCCCTCCCTCTCTCCCTCTCTCTCTCTCTCTTCTATCTCTTTCTCATGGCTGACGTCGGTCGGAGGTACCCGTATGGGAACGGTTCCGATAGTCGCTATGAGAAAGAGTACCGGCATGATAACGGCATTGGTGCTGAATATTATCACGGCACCTATGGCAAAGGAGTCGGATACATTAATAACAGAACCGACTATGAGGGCCGCTTCACGAATGAATACCGAAATGACTACAGTGCAGTAATACCATACAACCCCAGTGTGTACCGCACGTACGAGCTGCGTAACCAATATGAGGGCGGTGAACCGAGAAGGCTCGAGGTGGTGAAAGGAAACGTGTTCAGTGTGAACCAAATTTTCGTGACGCCGCCGCCAGGGATGCCGTACCGACCGCCTCTCTCATTGCCGGCGCCGAAGGATGAGAAGAAAAGGGGGTCGGCGTGGTGCTTCAGTGATCCAGAAATGAAGAGAAAGAGAAGAGTGGCGAGCTACAAGGCCTACTCTGTGGAGGGGAAGGTCAAAGCATCTCTCAAGAAGGGTATCAGGTGGATCAAGTACAAATGCTCTGAGTTGATCCATGGCTGGTGAGAACTGAGAACCACACCTCTGTAATTAATTTATGACGTTTTGAGGAGTTTTGGCCGGGTATTTATCGCTAGAATTAATAATTCTGACATTTATTTATCCTAATTTATTTCATCATGCTTTGTTTAGATTGTGCTGCTTGAATGCTGAAAAAAAAAAGAAAAAAAAATTGCTGACAAATGAAAATTTTGTCTGTAATTTGCTTTATATATCAAGTTCATCTGTACTACAAAATCAACATATACATACACTCCAAGGCCACGGAGATCACACTCCAGCTTTTTATTCCTTATATATATTTTCTTTTTGGGTAATGACTGGTTTTCCCAAATTTGAAGTTTGTACATCCGAACCTGATGATCCGAGCTGTTAAATTTCCAATCTTCCGGCAAAATTTAATTGTATGATGTCTCAAAAAGTACTAAAATCCACGTGATAAGTTAACTGTTGATTAACCAGCTTCCCATTTAGTCTTTTAGTCTGCTAAAGCTCCTATTACAAGATACGCCTGGTGTTCAGTATAGCATGGCATGTATACATCAGTACAAGCATATTACAAGGCAGATGAATCCAATAATTTTCACAATTTTTATGAAAAATATTATAGGAGATCATTACAAATAAAATTTTGACTCCTCATGTGGCCTAGTGGCTCAATAGTAAGATCACTAAGCTAGTTGACTCCTCGTGTGGCCTAGTGGCTCAATTGTAAGATCACTAAGCCGGTCTTTAAGAGTTCAAGTTCCGCATGCATCTTTAATTTAAAAAAAAAATTAGATGGTAAAGACTTCCCTCTTTCTTCAAAAAAAATTTTTTTTTTTTGACTCCATTCTCTTGTTGATGTTAGCACATAAATTGTCTCACGTTGATTGAATCATCTAATTAAGAGACGTCTAATGGTGTGAAATTGACAATTAACGTGCAACCACTTAGTCTACAAACTAATAGTTGTAGAGCCATATGTTATTGTCAAATTTACAAAAAAAATTAAAAAAATATTATTGAAATGAAGTTCTAAATTCGGAGATATAGCAAAATGTTTGCTCGATTTTATTTTTAAAAAAGGGATGTCAGCTGTGGCCAGTGGGTAAGTAACTAGACCTGACTAACGTTGATAACGAACACGGATTTGGTTTAAATCGTTTGCGTTATCGTTTAACTAACGAAATGATTGTTAAGACGTTTATCATATCGTTAAGCTAACGGAAGAGAAATGATTTGCGTTAGTCGTTCCATTTAGCTTAACGATCTTAACGATTTGGCGTTAAGCCGTTAGCCACAAAATCAACAGATTGAAAAACTAGTTAAATACAGTAAAATTAATAAACATACATGCATATAAAATGATATAATCACTGATTGAAAAATAAGTTACAAAACATTTACAAAATGCAGTACAATTTGTTCCAATCTGATGCCCCAAGTTCAAACTTCCAATTTCCAAAATATGATGACCCAACTTACAATACTGGCTGTTCCAAGTTACAAAATATGATGCCCCAAATACTTGAACAAAAATCCATTTGAATTACAACAAAAATTCCCTAAACAACAAGTTCAAACATAGTCTAATTTTGTATTTTCATAATACACCCCTGAAGTCTAAATTTGTCATCAACTCAACCCAGATCACACACTCCCTTCTCAGTCTCAACTAATACCAATCTCAGCCATTCATGAAAAAAAAAAATAAGTCGACAACATCATCATTGAAGATCAATGTATGAGATCTGAGGAGCCAAAGACTTGCTAGAAGAACCAGCAATCCAGGCTTCAACTGTGTATTAGGGCATACAAACAGATACTACACTTGAACTTCAAACTACACTTGAAACATGAATAAAAAAAACTCACTGCCCTTCCTCATTGATATCTTCTTCCTCAATGGTCCATAATGGAGCAGGAATGATTTTTCCAGTCTCTGCAAAATAGATGTAAGCAATTAGCATGTCATTAACTTAATAACATCAAGAATTAAAAATAAAAAAAAAGCAAAGAAGGTTTCATAAGTCATACCTGCAATGGATACCCTCAACCAGTCCTGAACACAAAGTAGAGCTTCAATGCTCTCATCAGACAAGGAGCTTTTTACTTGGCTAAGCACTCTACCACTTGTGCTGAAGGCAGATTCAGAGGCCACAGTTGATATTGGAACAACCAAGATGTCCCTTGTTAGCTGAGCCAGTACAGGGAATCTAGGTTCCTTCATCTTCCACCAACCAAGGATATCAAAGTCATCATCCAAGCTGACATCATCTCTATCAGAACCTACATAACAATTAACAAGTTAACAAGTAAATAAATAAGTAAATAAATAAATTAATAATAAACTACTAATTACTAAGTAAAATAACATAAGTTAATTACTTAGATATTCTTCTAATTCTGTCTTAGGTCCTGTTGTGCCCTTCCTTCCTTTGAGATAATCTTTTAGTCCAGCCTTCCTATCACTTGTCATGCTAGAGGCACCAACATCACTCTTGTGCCTGTTAATTAACAAATAGAAAAATTAGGGAAATTAATAATCAATAATCAATAAGTTTGAATAATTTTTAAAATTGTACCTCTTGGACATGCCAGGTTGATTCAGATCAGAGGCTCCTTGCTCTTCTGCCTTGGCTTTTACATACTCATTGTACAACTCAGACATGCACTCCCTTATGTTTGAAATGAAGTTTTCACACTCATCAGGGCACATCTCTTCCATGTAATATTGCACCACATCTAACTTGCATCTAGGGTCAAGCACACATGCAATGGCAAAGAGAGAATTTCCCATGCTCCAGTACTTATTAAACTTGGCATGCATTTGAGTACCCATATTCACAATAAAAGGGTACTCATTAGAAGCCATTCTCTTAATAGTAAGATATACCTCACAAAACTCATAGAAGATAAGGTTAAGAGTTGGATATTTAGTGCCACTCAATTTGAGTGTGGCCTCATAAAAAACTTTCAAGTGTTTCACTAACTCCTTCAGAATACCCCACGAATCAGATAGTGCTTTAGAAAACTTCTTATCTAGTGAAGCATACCTCATAATTGCTGGTTTGAGTTCCAAGGCCAGCTCCAACATCAAATAAGTGGAGTTCCATCTTGTTGGAACATCCCACTGTGGCTTCTTGTATGGAACATTTATCTACAATGAAATAAAATATAAGTATAATTAAAATATAAGTAAATATAATTAAAATAAAATATAAGTAAAGTAAAATAAAATATAACCTGGGAGCAGGCCAGCTTGAACTTCTCTATCCTTCCTTGAGAATGTTTGATCCATTTCATTGTTTCCCTTATACAATCAATCTCCTTGTGCATAGTACTGAGTCCATCATGTACAATGAGGTTCAAGATGTGGCAACTACATCTTTGGTGGAAGATCTTACCTTCAACTGGTAAGTCATCCTTCATTGGTGTTGAGTACAGAAGCTCAGATATGCATGCATCATTGGAAGATGCATTATTCAGAACAAGACAGAAAACCCTCTTATCCAAATTCCACAAGCATAACTTATCATAAATAGCACTAGCTATGTGTCTGCCAGTATGTGGACTTGGCAAAGGTATAAAGGTCAAAATTCTTTTTCTTAAAACCCAACCTTCATCTATGTAATGGCAGGTTATAGCCATAAATCCCCTATCCCTACCCTTGTTTGTCCACAAGTCACTTGTAATGCTAAACCTACAGCTAACTTGACCAAACATTTCATATAGATTGACTTGTTCCTTTTCATAAATTTTCATGCAATCAGCTCTAAGTGTTGTTCTTGATGGAATCTTGAAAGAGGGTTGCAACTCACATAGAAATTTCCTAAAAAAATGATGGTTCACACAACTGAAGGGGTATTCATGGGCTATGACCATCTTTGCCAAACTTTTTCTACACTTCATCTGATCAAATCTCCATGCCACAAGTGCATTTTTTTTCTACAATCAATCAAAACATATAATAAAATTGAGAAGTATTCAAATATTCTTAATATTTAATAATTAACCTACAATTATAATAAACATATAAGATATAATTTACTACCTGACTTTGCCTGCAACAACTTCTGCAGAGCTTCTGGCTTGTTCCTTGGGATCTTGTTGCACTTCTTATCAATGTGGTTTCTCATAGAACTAGTGCCTCTTTGTTGACCTTGCAAGTACCTGACATAATAAATTAAGAAGGAATATATTATAAAAATAAATTGAGAATTGAACATAATCATAAATTGAACTTAAAAAAATTGCACATAATCATAAATTGAAATTTACTTTTCACCACAGTAGTTGCATATGCCATAGTAGCTGCCATTAGGTTGAACAGACCCCCTTGTAAAGTGCTTCCAAACATCATTGGTGGTCTTCCTTGTTTTCTTCTTAGTTGGATTTTCTTCCTCACCACAAGCTGCTGCTGGCTCAACACTAACTGCTGCAGCTGCTGCTGCCTCACCACCAGTTGCTGCCTCATCATCAGGCTCATATGTGGGATCAGCCTGTATCTCTATCCTCTGGATCTCCTCCTGTGTCTCCCCATGTATCCCAATACCCATGCTAATGCACACAACAAACACATCAGCAAAGTTCAAGTGCAAGTGTACATGTACATCCAAGTCAAGTACTGATGTGTACATGTACAAGTCAAGTACAAGTACTCAAAGTGTAGCATCAGTTCAAATGCATGTGTACAAGTCAAGTACTCAAGTGTAGTATTAGTTCAAATACATGTGTACATGTACAAGTCAAGTACAAGTACTCAAGTGTAGTATCAGTTCAAATGCAAGTTCAAATGCATGTGTACAAGTCAAGTACTCAAGTGTAGTATCAGTTCAAATACATGTGTACATGTACAAGTCAAGTACAAGTACTCAAGTATAGTATCAGTTCAAATGCATGTGTACAAATCAAGTACTCAAGTGTAGTATCAGTTCAAATACATGTGTACATGTACAAGTCAAGTACAAGTACTCAAGTGTAGTATCAGTTCAAATGCAAGTTCAAATGCATGTGTACAAGTCAAGTACTCAAGTGTAGTATCAGTTCAAATGCAAGTTCAAATGCATGTGTACAAGTACTCAAGTGTAGTATCAGTTCAAATGTATGTGTACTGTGTACATGTACAAGTCAAGTACAAGTACTCAAGTATAGTATCAGTTCATAACATCAAAGTACAAGTTATGTACAAGTCAAGTACTCAGCAAAGTTCAATTACAATTTACAAGTATAGAATCAGTTCATAACATCAAAGTCAAGTACAAGTCATGTACAAGTCAAGTACAACTGTACAAGTATAGTATCACTGTATCAGTTCATAATATCAAATGCATGTATAGAAGACTAGCAGTCAAATGCAAGTATAGTACTCAAGTGCAGTATTAGTTCAATTTTAAGTATAGTATCAGTTTCAGAAAAATAATCATACTCATCGTCAGATATCAAATCTGACTCCGATATCACATCTTCTCTTTCAGGTGAAGCCATGGCAACAAACAAACACAAATATTGACAATTCACAAGATCGAATCAGCCTAATAAATCAACAACTAAACAAATCAGCACTCAGATTAAGCTGGACTCAACATATCAACAACAAAAGTACATAACTAAACCCTAAACTAAGATAAATCCAGCTTAATAATTCAACATCTCAACAAATCAGTCTGAAAAACTAACCTTTTTCGCCTCTCTTTCTTCCTCTCTTTTCTTCTTCTTTTCTCCTTCTCTGCCTCTCTGTTCTCTTCCTTTTAAATAGGCCAGAAGTCATCATTGTTGCTGTTAGCTCAGCCCTCTCAGGAGGTCTCGTCAGCAGTCTACAAGAGAGCCCCGTGGTGCCACGCCTAGCAAAACCCTAGCTCACGTCATGCCTACTAGAGCTCTCGAAACCAACTGTCGTACCTCCAATGGGCAAGCCATCAACTCGATCTGCACGAAAATGCCACCAAGTCGCTAGGTTTTAGCCACAAGGGGCAAAAAAAAATAATTAGAACCAAAAAGAAAAATTTCTTCTTAGATCGAGAAAAGAGATGACAGATATATAGATTGGTAAAGGCAAACGACAAAGAGAGAGGCAGACAGAGGCTGAGCACCTTGCTATGATGAACCCCGTCACGTCGGAGAGAGACACAGAGGATAGGCAGAGAGAGAGAGAGTCACCATCGCCATCGCCATGGTCGACAGCGTGGGGAGACATTCAGTACACAGAGTCAGAAGAACAGAGAGAGATAGAGAGAGGCGCTCAGGCGACAATTTCTAGGGTTTGCGAAAGAGACAGAAAGACAGATGCGGCTAGGGCTTCGGAGACAAATTCAAACAATTTAAGGGATTAAGGGGGATGGGGCGAATGGATATCTCCAGGGGGTTCTGGAGAGTTCTATTCCCTCTCCCCTGCAATACTTAATAGCAGACGCGTAAAATAACGGCTAAACGCAATAATGGTAACGGCGTACTCCATTTCGCGTACCGTTCCACTTAGTTAACGACTTACCACTCCATTTCGTTTGCCATACCGTTTTTCTAACGCACCGAATTTCGCTGCCACTTAGCGTTCCGTTTCCGTTTCACGTCACGGCATAACGGCATAACCGTTACCGTTGACACCCCTATAAGTAACGCACAGTTCGAGCTAGGAAGCTGCAGCACGAAATGAAGGACAAAATATTTCCTTAGAAAATTTGATCCAATCCAACAAGGCAAGACGCAAGAAGCCCAAATTAAAATGACCCAATTAATCTTTAGGGAACTTCACCAGGCTTCATGACGGATGACAAGTTGACAACCAAATTGATACGTCTAAAAGTCAAAAAGCAACTATCAACGTTGTGGATATTTAATGGTAATTACTGCTTACCATCTAACTAACTAACTGATTGTCATCCACGTCGTCCAGAAGAGCACGTCTTCATTTTTCCGTCCAGCGCCTAAATGATTTTCGCGCATCCTCACTCCCCTCCTCTCTCTCCTCTCTTCTTTCCCGCGCCTACCCCTTCCCTCCCTCTCTTCAACGCCTTACCCTTATTCCCTTCCACATCCCCTTTCTTCTCTCTCATCTATCCTTCCTCCCTTCTACCTTCTATTTTTTCTTTCTTTTTGTTTTGTTGTATATGTGTTCAATTTATTTACTACATCTGTTCAATTTAATCGTTATATATGTTCCATTTATTTGTTACCTATGTTCAATTTATGTTCACTTTATATCTTTTTATATGAGTCAACAAGTTTGTTATATTTATTCAATTTATTTGTTACAACTATTCATTTTATTTGTCATATCTATTCATTTTATTTGTTATATCTATTTTATAGATGATCAATTTTATTTGTTATCTCTATTCAATTTATTTGTTATATATGTTCAATTAGTTGATATATCTGTTAAATATATGCTAATTTTTATCTTATTTGTACGAGTACACATGTTTGTTATATATGTTCAATTTATTTGTTATATATGTTCAATTAGTTGTTATGTTTGTTTTATAAATGTTCACTTTTATCTTTTTGCTTGAGTATACATTGTTTGTTATATCTGTTCAATTTATTTGATATATCTGTTCAATTTATTTGTGTTATATATTTATTTTTTTTATGTGTATAAGTTCATTTTTATCTTTTTTCTGAGTTTTAAGTTGTTTGTTATATCTGTTCAATTTATTTGTTGTATATGTTTATTTTGTTTTTTTATTTAACCAATATTTTGTGTCTCTTCGCTTTGTTGTTGTAAGTGTTAATCTTAAAAAAAAGTAGTTGCAGGAAAGAAATTAGGAAAGAGGAGATGGAGGGAGAAACACCAGGGGTAGAGGGAGGACGTAGAAAAAGGGAGCGTGCGGAGGGAAGGGAAAGGAAGGAGAGGGAGGGAAAGACGCCAGGGGTAGAGGGAGGGCACGGAGAAAGGGAGCGCGCGGAGGGGAAGGGTAGGAGAGGGAGGGCGCGAAGAAAGGGAGCACGCGGAGAGGGATGGGTGCAGAAAAATGTATTGTGGATGACGCAGATGATTTTTTCTTAGATGATAATTTTCAGCTCTGATATTTAATTAGAAATAGCATCACTGAGACTACATTTTAACATTTGTTATAGTTAGTAAATACATAATTGCAATCATGAAAGTCTAAAATCAATTTTAAGTAGAATTTGAATAGAATTTAAATTTGGAAAGTGGGGTCAAATGTTTTAAGTGTCACGAACTAAATTAATTTAAAAAAAATGAAACATCTTAGTGAGTAAGGGTGCGATGGACCAAAATCCTCTACCGCAGACTAAAAACACAGCAAATCGCTGTCGCAATTTTTAGTCTGTCCGATCTAATCTCGATGGTTAAATTTTTTTGGACCTATCAATCTGGTATTATTCACGGGGGACCCATCATATATCGAACGGTTGTGATGAAAGTGTTGTCATTTGCAACGCGGCAGAGAATGCGAGTCCAGGGTGTGATGCGCGGTATAGTCATTTCATAACTTACATATTTAATTGTGTATTAGAAATAATTGGACAAATTCATGATTTGGATTTTATAAAATGGCGTGATACCGAAAAACATCCATTTTGGAGCTTTGTTAAATTGTATAATATACACATCATTTTTTGAGAAATCTCATTTGTGCTGACCTGCTACACCATGTGCAGCCCGTTACCGTCTCAGAGGATTTAGATGGGATTTGGGTACGGTTGACGTTTGATTTTTTTTTTTAATAATTTTGTTTTTTACGAAGTATATATTTTTATTAATTTTTTTTTTCTATATTCATATGTTCATTGTTATTTTGTTGAAGTATAATGACATTTATTTCTAATTGTTATTTGCCCACAAATAACAATTACGTTTAGTTGCTCTAAAAAAAAGGTACTCCGACAGATCTACAAAATATAAGAACGTTCCTAAAATTACGTTACTACAAATAATCTTTTTCATCGACATTTCACACTTCAAATGCAAAATCCAAACCATAAAATTTTAATTATTGATAATCGTGCTCATGAAACATTCCATAAAACTCTATAATAATCTTTTTAATTTCTTTATATGACATTAAGCCGCCGAAAAAGATAAATGCACTGAATCTTTTCAATCAAAGTTAACTAAATTTGTTAATCTTATCGATTCTTAACCTTGTATTAAACAAGCATATAAATTTACAAATTTTATGTACTGAATCGAATAAAGAAGGGAAAGATAAGCAGTTCAAATTCACAAAGTATGAAATAATTTTTTGTGCCTTTATAAGCACAAATATAGACATATAGTAATTCTAGTATTTGCAACCGTGACATTTGTAGAATAATTAAAAATAATATTTTCATAAGATATTATGATCCTATATGCCAATGTAAGTCTTCATCTAATTCTTTTACTAAGATATTAGCATCATACATTAAAAATAAAATGTGAAGGAGCAGAATGAAAATAAAAAGTGCAAGGAGCATTTACTAGAAAAGAAAAATGAAGGTCTAAATTCGTCAATTCACCAACAGGTAGGCGACCGTTTGAAAGAAAAGGGGGATTCGTCATTTGACCGTTGCCACAATTCAAATCGCACCACAAATTTCAAATCCCACAAAATCCCACAGACAAAAGAGATGGCGAAAGAGAGCAGCTTTGGTTTCTCATGGTCATGGGCGGAGGAGGTGGAGAGAGAAGAGGAACAAGAAAAGGAAATGCAAAACCAAAATCAAATGCTAATTCAAAGAGACGGGGGAGAAGTCGCAGCTAAGAATGGGAAGAGATGCGACCCGTTTGGTGCAGCGAGGCCTCGTGAAGTAATTCTCGAAGAAAAGGGGGTCGACTGGAAGAAACTCGATCATGATTTTAGTTTCGATTCCTCTCTCGCTATCAGTATCAGGTTCTTCTTTTTCTTTTGTCACATCACATAGACATAGTTTTGGTAATTGAATGTCACAGGAGGCCAAAAATTGTTTATGAATTGTAAACTTGATTTGGATAACCCTCAAAATTTCCTTTATTAAGCATCTGCATCACTCATTTTTCTTCAGGATTGAAAGGAACCAGAAATAGCCAAGAAAGCCTCCCACAAAGAAGAAGATAGATTGCAACTAATTTTTTTTTTTATTATTGTAAATCAACATTTACGAACTTCCATTGTTATAGTATAGCAATAGCATTGAATATCTTTTATAATCTTTAGACCTTTTCTTTTTATTTATCCCAGGAAATGTAAAACAAAGGCAGTAGCAACAAAGAAACCCTTGGAATCCCAAAAATCTCAAAAAACTTTGCCATCTCAGCAAAATGTTCCTTGTGAAGAGCTTGTCCCTCCTTTGAAATACCCACCTAAAAATATCGAGTCCGTTTTCGAAGAAATCCATCGGGCCCGCAAGCTCAACCCTAATACTAACCCACATATCAAGTCGAAAGACCAGTACTTTGTTGAAAACAGGAATTTAAGGGGTTCAAATGCAAGGCGGCCTATGAAGAACTGCCCACATCAGCCTCATATTGCAAGGCGGCTTTCAAGGCTATCCAAAAAAGAAAATACTCTCTCTAATTTAAACACTGTTTTGGTTGCAAAAGAGAAGACAGGATCTAATTTTGAAGCAAAATCAGTTAAAGCTGAAGGGACAAAAGAAGAAAAACATTTCGAGAGGAGAGTATTAAGGGAATTAAATAATAGCAGTAGCGAGGACAAAGAGGTGTACCCTTGCAGCAACAGCTATTTTGGTGTACTCGAGCTGCTGGAGCCGAGCTCCCATGAGAAATTGAATTCAGGGAAGTGGAGTTGCGATGGGAGTGCAAGGAAAAGAGGTGCTGTTATGTCAGCAACTGAAGCACTGGAACAGAATGTTGGGTCTAAACTGGAAGCAGGAAAGCAGAACCATGAGAAAACCACAATCGGCAAAAGGAGAAAGGGAAAGAGATCAAATAAATAATTGACGTAGAATAGAATTTTGGGGCTAAATTATTGTTTTGCTGGCGTAGAATTAGGAAATTAAATATTAATTTCCTTTATTTTTGTTTAATTTAGGTGTGGTTTTGTTAGAATTAATAATTTATGTCCTTGAAATTTCATTTTACTGCCTGTTTTAGTGATTGAGCTTTCAATTTAGGATGGCATGATAGATTTTGAGAGTATTTTTAACAATAAGTAGAAAAGATTCAAATGTGACATACTTGTCCACATCAGTTGTTTTTTCAATTATCGTTAGTCGTTACCATTAAAGACTGATGTTGTAGGGAAAATTTATTCCAATTTTGATTCATGATGTTTTCATGAATCGATGCATTTGTTGTAATTTGAAATTTCTTTTTGCCTATCATATCATATATAGTATAAAGAGTTTTAATATAGATTATTGTGATGAAATTACTTAGAACTAATCCATAAACGATTGAAATGCTCAAATGATACTCAGAATTGCTTCATATGCAATTTATATGTGTAATTACCATGTATAATCCAATATTTTTGAATAAATAAGACTTAAAATCATATTCTAAACAGTATAATGAGTTTAAATGTAGATTATTGTGATGCAATGACTTAGTATGAATCCAGAAACGATTGAAATGCTCAAATGATATTCAGAATTGCATTATTTGCAATTTATATGCGAAATTATCATGCATAATCCAATTTTTTTTTAATAAATAAGATTTAAATCTTATTCTGGACTGTATAATGAGTTTAAATATAGATTATTGTGATGCAATGACATAGAATGAATCCAGAAACGATTGAAATACTCAAATGATACTCAGAATTGCATTATTTGCACTTTATATGCGTAATTACCATGTATAATCCAATCTTTTTGAACAAATTAAATATGAATCATATTCTAAATAGTATAAAGATTTTAAATGTAGATTATTGTGACGAAATGACTTAGAATGAATCCAGAAATGATTGATATCCTCAAATGATACTCAAAATTGCATTATATGTACTTTATATGCGTAATTACCATGTATAATCTAATCTTTTTGAATTAACAAGATATAAATATTAGTATGAAAAGTATAAAGAGTTTAAATGTAGATTTTTGTGATGAAATGACATAGAATGAACCCAGAAACGATTGAAATGCTCAAATAATACTCAGAATTGTATTATTTGCACTTTAGAGCGTAATTACCATGTATAATCCAATCACTTTTAGTCAACAAGATACAAATCTTTGTCTCGAAAGTATAAAGAGTTTAAATATAGATTATTGAGATGAAATATCTTAGAATGAATTCAAAAACGATTGCAATTCTCAAATGATACTAAGAATTACATTATTTGCACATTATATGCGTAATTACCATATAAAATCAAAAAAATTTTCCTCAACAAATACGAATCTTAGTCTGGACAGTATAAAGAGTTTAAATGTAGATTATTATGATGAAATTAATCCAGAAATAATTGAAATGCTCAAATGATACTTAAAATTGCATTATTTGCACATTATATGCGTAATTACCATGTATAATCTCATCTTTTTGAATAAATAAGATAGGAATCAGATTTTAGATAGTATAAAGAGTTTAAATGTAGATTATTGTGATGAAATGACTTAGAATGAACCCAGAAACGATTGAAATGCTCAATTTTTTCTCAGAATTGCATTATTTGCACATTATATGCGTAATTACCATGTATAATCCAATCTTTTAGAAAAAAATAAGATATGAATCAGATTCTTGACTGTATAAGGAGTTTAAATGTTGATTATTATGATGAAATTACTTAGAATGAATCCATAAACAATTGAAATGCTAAAATGATACTCAGAATTGCATTATTTGCACTTTATATGTGTAATTACCATTTATAATCCAATCTTTTTCAAAAAACAAGATATGAATCATATTCTAGACAGTTTAAAGAGTTTAAATGTAGATTATTGTGATGAAATTACTTAAAATTACTCCAGAAACGATTGAAATTCTCAAATGATACTCAGAATTGCATTATTTGCAATTTATATGCGTAATTACCATGCATAATCCAATTGTTTTGAATAAACAAGATTTAAATCATATTCTGGACTGTATAATGAGTTTAAATATAGATTATTGTGATGCAATGACATAGAATGAATGCAGAAACGATTGAAATGCTCAAATGATACTCAGAATTGCATTATTTGCACTTTATATGCGTAATTACCTATTATAATCCATTCTTTTTTAATAAATAAGATATGAATCATATTCTAGACATTATAAAGAGTTTAAATGTTGATTATTATGTAGAAATGACTTAGAATGAATCCAGAAATGATTGAAATGCTCAAATTATACTCAGAATTGCATTATTTGCATTTTATATGTGTAATTACCACGTATAATACAATCTTTTTGAATAAACGTGATATGAATCATATTCTAGACCGTATAAAGAGTTTAAATGTAGATTATTGTAATGAAATGACTTAAAATTAATCCAGAAACTATTGAAATGCTCAAATTATACACAGAATTGCATTATTCATAATTTATATGCGTAATTACCTTGTATAATCCAATCTTGTTGAATAAAAAAGATACGAATCATAATCTATAGAGTATAAAGAGTTTAAAGGTAGATTATTGTGATGAAATGACTTAGAATGAACCCAGAAACGGTTGAAATGCTCAAATGATACTCAGAATTGCATTATCTGCACTTTATATGCGTAAATACCAAGTATAATTTAATATTTTGGAATAAACAAGATATGAATCATGTTAAAGACAGTATAAAGAGATTAAATGCTGATTATTGTGATGCAATGACTTAGAATAAACCCAGAAACGAATGAAATGCTCAGATGATACTCAGAATTGCATTATTTGCACTTTATATGTGTAATTACCATGTATAATCCAATCTTTTTGAATAAACATGATATGAATCATATTCTAGATAGTTTAAAGAGTTTAAATGAAGATTATTGTAATGAAATGACTTAAAATTAATTCAGAAACGATTGAAATGTCCAAATTATACTCAGAATTGCATTCTTTGTACTTTATATGCGTAATTACCTTGTATAATCCTATCTTTTTGAATAAAAACGATACGAATCATAATCTAGTGTGTATAAAGATTTTAAATGTAGATTATTGCGATGAAATGACTTAGAATGAACCCATATACAATTGAAATGCTCAAATGATACTCAGAATTGCATTTTCTGCACTTTATATGCATAAATATCATGTATAATTTAATTTTTTTGAATAAACAAGATATGAATCATGTTCTAGATAGTATAAAGAGCTTAAATGTGGATTATTGTGATGCAATGATTTAGAATGAACCCAGAAATGATTGGAATGCTCAAATGATATACAGAATTGCATTATTTGCACTTTATATGTGTAATTACCGCGTATAATCCAATTTTTTTGAATAAACAAGATATGAATCATATTCTAGACAGTATAAAGAGCTTAAATGTATATTATTGTGATGCAATGACTTAAAATAAATTCAGAAACGATTTAAATGCCAAATGATACTCAGAATTGCATTATTTGCACTTTATATGTGTAATTACCATGTATAATCCAATATTTTTCAATAAATAAAATTTAAATCTTATTCTAGACAATATAAAGAGCTTAAATGTAGATTATTGTGATGCAATGAATTAGAATGAACCCAGAAACGATTGAAAGGCTCAAATGATACTCAGAATTGCATTATTTGCACTTTAATGCATAATTAGCATGTATAACACAATATTTTTTATTAAACAAGATACGAATCATACTCTGGACAGTATAAAGAGTTCAAATGTAGATTATTGTGATGAAATGACTTAGAATCAACCCAAAAATAATTGAAATAGTCAAAATGACACTCTGAATTGCATTATTTGCATTTTATATGCGTAGTTGTCATGTTTAATCTAATCTTTTTAAATAAATAAGATATGAATCATATTATAGATAGTATAAAGAGTTTAACTGTAGTTTATTGTGATGAAATAACTTAGAATTAATCCAGAAACTTTTGAAATGCCCAAACGATACTCAAAATTGCATTATTTGCAATTTATATGCGTAATTACCATGTATAATCCAATTTCTTTGAATGAAGAAGATATCAATATTAGTCTGAATAGTATAAAGAGTATAAATTTATATTCTTGGGAATAAATGACTTAGAATAAACACAGAAACGATTAAAATGCTCAAATAAAACTCTTAATTTCATTATTCCCAAGATATGATCCAATCTTTTTTAATAAACAAGATATGAATCATATTGTAGATAGTATAAAGAGTTTAAATGTAGATTATTGTGATGAAATGACTTAGAGTTAATCCAGAAACGATTGAAATTCTCAAATGATACTCAGAATTGCTTTATGTGGAACTTATATGCGTTATTATCATGTATAATCCAATATTTTTGAATAAATAAGATTTAAATCGTAATCTAAACAGTATAATGATTTTAAATGTAGATTATTGTGTTGCAATGACTTAGAATGAATCCAAAAACGATTGGAATGATCAAATGATACTCAGAATTGCATTATTTGCACTTTATTTGCGTAATTACCTTGTATAATCCAATCTTTTTGAACAAATAAAATATGAATCATATTCTAAATAGTATAAAGAGTTTAAATATAGATTATTGTGATTAAATGACTTAGAATGAATCCACAAATGATTGAAATGCTCAAATGATACTCATAATTGCATTATTTGCACATTATATGCGTAATTACCATGTATAGTATAATCTTTTTGAACAAATAAGATAGGAATCATATTCTAGACAATGTAAAGAGTTTAAATGTAGATTATTGGGATGAAATTACTTAGAATGAACCCAGAAACGATTGAAATGCTTAAATTTTACTCAGAATTGTATTATTTATATATTATATGCGTAATTACCAAGTATAATTTAATCGTTTTGTATAAATAAGATAGGAATCATATTCTAGACAGTATAAAGAGTTTAAATGTAGATTATTGTGATGAAATAACTTAGAATAAACCCAGAATCGATTGAAATTCTCAAATGAAATTAAGAATTGCATTATTTGCACTGTAATGCGTAATTACAATGTATAATCCAATCTTTTTGAGTAAACAAGATAGAATCTTAGTCTTGATAGTATAAAGAGTTTAAATGTAGATTATTGTGATGAAATGACTTAGAATGAATCCAGACAAGATTGAAATGCTTAAATGATACTCAGAATTGCATTATTTGCACATTATATGCGTAATTACCTTGTATAATATAACCTTTTTGAATAAATAAGATAGTAATCATATTCTAGACACTGTAAAGAGTTTAAATGTAGATTATTAGGACGAATTGTATTATTTGTATATTATATGCGTAATTACTAAGTATAATTTAATCTTTTTGTATAAATAAGACAGGAATCATATTCTAGACTGTATAGAGAGTTTAAATGTAGATTATTGTAAAGAAATAACTTAGAATGAACCCAGAAACGATTGAAATTCTCAAATGAAATTCAGAATTGCATTATTTGCACTGTAATGCGTAATTACCATGTATAATCCAATCTTTTTGAGTAAACCAGATATGAATCTTAGTTTGGACAATATAGGCAGTTTAAATGTAGATTATTGTGATGAAATTACTTATAATGAACCAAGAAATGATTGAAATGCTCAGATGATAATCAGAATTGCATTATTTGTAATTTATAAGCATAATTACCAAGTATAATCCAATCTTTTTGAATAAATAAGATATGAATCATGTTCTAGACAGTATAAAGAATTTAAATGTAGATTATTGTGATGAAATGACTTAGAATGAACCCAGAAATGATTGAAATGCTCAAATTTTACTCCGAATTCCATTATTTGCACATTATATGCGTAATTATCATGTATAATCGAATCTTTTGTATAAATAAGATAGGAATCATATTCTAGACAGTATAAGGAATTTAAATAAAGAATATTGTGATGAAAAGACTTAGAAAGAACCAAGAAACGATTGAAATGCTCAAATTTTACTCAGAATTCCATTATTTGCTCATTATATGCGTAATTACAATGTATAATCCAATCTTTTGTATAAATAAGATAGGAATCATATACTAGACAGTATAAAGAATTTAAATATAGATTATTGTGTTGAAATGACTTAGAATAAACCCAGAAACGATTGAAATGCTCAAATTTTACTCAGAATTGCATTATTTACACATTATGTGCGTAATTACCATGTATAATCTAATCTTTTGTATAAATAAGATAGGAATCATATTCTAGACAGTATAAATTTTTAAATATAGATTATTGTGATGAAATGACTTTGAATAAACCCAGAAACGATTGAAATGCTCAGATGATATTCAGAATTGCATTATTTGCACTTTGTATGCGTAATTACCATGTATGAACTAATCTTTTGGAATAAAAAAGATATGAATCATATTCTAGACAGTATAGGGAGTTTAAATGTTGATTATTGTAATGAAATGAGTTAGAATGAATCCAGAAATGATTGAAATGCTCAAATGATACACAGAATTTCATTATTTGCATTTTATATGCGGAATTACCATTTTTAATCCAATCTTTTTGAATAAACATGAAATGAATCATATTGTAGACAGTATAAAGAGTTTAAATATAGATTATTGTAATGAAATGACTTAAAATTAATCCAGAAACGATTGAAATGCCCATATTATACACAGGATTGCATTCTTTGTACTTTATATGCTTAATTACCATGTATAATCCAATCTTTTTAAATAAAAACGATACGAATCATAATCTAGAGAGTATAAAGAGTTTAAATGTAGATTATTGCGATGAAATGATTTAGAATGAACCCAGAAACGATTGAAATGCTCAAGTGATACTCAAAATTGCATTATTTGCACTTTATATGCGTAATATATGCGTAAATACCATGCATAATTTAATCTTTTTGAATAAACAAGATATGAATCATGTTCTAGATAGTACAAAGAGCATAAATGTAGATTATTGTGATGCAGTAATTTAGAATGAACCCAGAAACGATTGAAATGCTCAAATGATACACAAAATTGCATTATTTGCACTTTATATGCGTAATTACCATGTATAATTCAATTTTTTTGAATAAACAAGATATGAATCATATTCTAGACAATATAAAGAGCTTGAATGTAGATTATTGTGATGAAATGACTTAAAATAAATCAAGAAACGATTTAAATTCTGAAATGATACTCAGAATTGCATTCTTTGCATTTTATATGCGTAATTACAAGGTATATTCTAATCTTTTTGAATAAACATGATATGAATCATATTCTAGACAGTATAAAGAGCTTAAATGTATATTGTTGTGATGCAATGACTTAAAATGAATCCAGAAACGATTTAAATGCCAAATAATACTCAGAATTGCATTATTTACACTTTATATGCGTAATTACCAAGTATAATCCAATATTAATAAATAAGATTTAAATCTTATTCTAGACAGTATAAAGAGTTTAAATGTAGATTATTGTGATGCAATGACATAGAATGAACCCAGAAATGATTGAAAATGCTCAAATGATACTCAGAATTGCATTATTTGCACTTAAATGCGTAATTAGCATGTATAATACAATATTTTTAAGTAAACAAGATACGAATCATACTTTGGACAGTATAAAAAGTTGAAATATCGATTATTGTGATGAAATGACTTAGAATGAACCCAAAAATAATTGAAATGGTCAAAATGACACTCAGAATTTTATTATTTGCATTTTATATGCGTAATTACCATGTTTAATCTAATCTTTTGAAATAAATAAGATATGAATCATATTCTAGACAGTATAAGGAGTTAAAATGTAGTTTATTGTGATTAAATAACTTAGAATGAATCTAGAAACTTTTGAAATGCCCAAACGATACTAAAAAATTGCATTATTTGCAATTTATATACGTAATAACAATATATAATCTAATCTCTTTGAATGAACAAGGTATGAATATTAGTATGAATAGTATAAAGAGTTTAAATTTAGATTCTTGTTATTAAATGACTTAGAATAAATACAGAAATGATTGAAATGCTCAAATGATACTCAGAATTGCATTATTTACACATTATATGCGTAATTACCATATATAATATAATCTTTTTGAATAAATGAGATAGGAATCATATTCTAGACAGTGTAAAGAGTTTAAATGTAGATTATTGGGATGAAATGACTTAGAATGAACCCATAAATGATTGAAATGTTTAAATTTTACTCAGAATTGTATTATTTGCATATTTTAAGCTTAATTGCCATGTATAATTTAATCTTTTTATATAAATAAGATAGGAATCATATTCTAGACAGTATACGGAGTTTAAATATAGATTATTGTGATGAAATAACTTAGTATGAACCCAGAAACGATTGAAATTTTCAAATGAAACTCAGAGTTGCATTATTTGCACTGTAATGCGTAATTACCATGTATAATCCAATCTTTTTGAGTAAACAAAATACGAATCTTAGTCTAAACAGTATAGAGAGTTTAAATGTAGATTATTGTGATGAAATGACTTTGAATGAATCCAGAAACGATTGAAATGCTCAGATGATAATCAGAATTGCATTATTTGCACTTTATATGCGTAATTACCTTGTATAATCCAATCTTTTTTAATAAACAAGATATGAATCATATTCTAGACAGTATGAAGAGTTTGAATGTAGATTATTGTGATAAAATGATTTAGAATTAATCTAGAAACGATTGAAATGCTCAAATGATAATCAGAATTGTATTATTTGTACTTTATATGCGTAATTACCGTGTATAATCCAATGTTTCTTCTTTTTGAATAAATAAGATATGAATCATATTCTAGACCGTATAAAGACTTTAAATGTAGATTATTGTGATGAAATGACTTAGATGAATTCTGAAAAGATTGAAATGCTGAAATGATACTCAGAAATGTATACTGATATTTTTATCAGAGGAGAGTAGCACTAAATTGCAAACGTAACATGTATACATATATAAGATAAAACCAGCTGATTAATCTATTAGGATTCATACTATTGTTAGCCATACCAAAAAAGAGGCAAATCCGTAAAATGAGGAATTGGCTCATTTTAAATAAAATGTATCCAGAACATATGGATTCAGATTAATCAACTGATCCAAGAGAAATAAGAACAAATAAAGTCTGGGACAATATGAGACAAAAAAAGAGGAACAAAAACATACCCTTATCACCTAAAATCAGGGGTAAGTATAGTTTCCTCCACTACCATCATGAACGCACACGGTATCAATAATCACCACATTATTAATGATAAATTCAATTTGTTGTGTTCCTGCAAATCCAAACAAACTGAGTTAAATTCCATGCGGTAAATATCAGTCCAAAAAAGGACAGTTTGGACTAGTAAATTTGTCAACTACTCATGAACCTAGTAAATTATCAAGATTTAATTACTTCAAATAGTCGATTAATCCATAAAACTAACTAAGTCCAAACTGGCTCATTAATCTCACTTGAAAGGACACAACATTAAAGCTAAATGCAACTCTTTATAACTATTTTTTTTCCAAAATCGCACAGTAAAATTACATGTAAAGCGGAAATAAACACAGTTATGTCTCTATATGCAACCATCATCTATTAATTGGGAATATTAAGTTCAATAAATATGCAACCATCATCTATTAATTGGGAATATTAAGTTCAATAAATAAATATTTATACTGTAATATAATGAAGAGTTTAGATGAAGGGGTTATTTTTGTCATTTTAAAGTTATAGGAGTGTTCGGACTAAATTAAGGAGGTGTCCAAATCAACTCCCTCCATAAAAGTATAAAGAATTTAATTAAATATTAAATTCAATTTAACTTTAATTTCGCGCATTGCGCGATTTATTTTTATCTGAATATGTTACGAAACATTTTCCTAATGAGTATGAATATGTTATTAAACGTTTTTGCAAACAGACATAGAATATTTGGGATCATTAGTACTATAAAATGAAATGGACAGTCCTGTTGTCAGGATTAATAGCCATGCGTATATGTTGATGCTTGTATTAGGTTATTGGTGCTTAATCTTGTATTTGTAAGAAATTGCTTGTGTATATCAATATAACAATTGAGCAAGAACACTAATTATATTATATTTGATATATTCGTAATTTTTTGCGGTCAATGAAACATATTAATTTGTTTATTTCATATTCATGAAATAAATATTATACAAAAATTGCTCCATCAAACCAATGCATAAATAATATGTTTATCACTTTTGTCTAAATATGAATTTTAGCTTTTCTGAGTCCAAAAATAGATCCAATAGCATGCAATCTTTTCTTTTTTTTTTTTCTTTTTTTTGATCTCATGAATTCTGGTTTGATGGACAAAATATAAAGACCTAGGCCGAGAAATAACAATATCCGATTAAAAAAATTGATACTCAGAATAAACCAGAATTTCCGATTAAAAAACCCCTCCATTTGCGCGAGAGAGAAAAATAAAAACCTAGGCCGAGATAAGAAAAAAAAATCGTGAGATAGAAGCTCCCGCACGGCTTCCATTTCTCTCGCAGAAGAATTGAGGCGCCGCCTAGGAGAAGAAGGGTCTGACTTGTGGGGCCATTTCGTAAAGTATTTGTTTTTTAGGTAGACTAAAATCAGTCGCGACTGACGGATGAGACCGTCAGCTACGATCGAATCTCAATTTTCGAGATTCTAACAGTAAATCCGAACCGTTCAATATGTTCTCCATATTGAAATCTCGTTGGAGACAAAATTTTATATTTTTCTGAAATTTTTTAGTATATGTTTTGTATTTTATAAAATTCTTAATCTAAACAATTCTGGACCCTTTAATAACTATGATTTTTAAAAATCTAAAAAAAATAATAGATAAAATCAGAAAAATGTAAAATTTGGTTTCCAATGAGATTTCAATATGGAGAACACATTGAATGGTTCAGATTAGCCATTAGAACCTCAAAAGTTGAGATATAATTGCAGCTGACGGGTTCATTCGTCAGTCGTGGCTGATTTTAGCCTATCTCTTAGGATTAACTTTATTGTGGGACCCATGGTCAAAATAATGGATAAAAATTAAAACTAAATGAGAAATATTGAATACGGATTATATTCAGGATTAAATCTAATTTTATCATGATAAACTTCATTTAATTTATATATGTTAAGCAATAAGAAATCCGATCAAATAAATAAAATTTGATCCCCACTAACAGCTAGGGTATTGTACATCAATTTTTTATCCATTCTTCTTCTCATTTGAGCATTTTAAAAAAATATATATTAGGATTTGCATAAAGATTTACCTTGCTATCTAGTAGAACAAAATTCATGCCCCATGTGTTTTCTGTCTTCGAATCAGTTGCGGGCCAAATTTTTGTGACTCGTCCTTGCATCACGCCAAGGTTTCTATTTGAGAATGATGAAATATCCTTGGGTAAAAAGTTTGATCCCTGATTTTATCCCCACTAAAATCTTCAATAAATCCAATAATTTTTCAATTTTTCGGGTATTGTACATCAATTTTTTACCCATTCTTCTTCTCATTTGAGCATTTAAAAAAAATAATTCTTTTTTTGTTATTGAAGAATTTGCACATATAAATTTTCATTTTTAAAATGAAAATTTATTTTGATTTTATTCTGACAAATCCTTATAATCTTCAATAACAATGATTTTATTTTATTCATCCAAATTGCATTTAAAAAAAATGCAATTTCACGTCCCTTAGTGCTTATTTTAACATATATTCCATAGGGTATACCTCAGTACACTATTCAATTTTATAACTATTCTTATAGCAAACACGTACTTATATTGTTCACTTCAATGTCTTCATATAATAATGCACAAGAAATCATTTAGTATATCCCCTTTTTGGTTCATTGTAAAATTTGCATCGAATTCAACCAAAAGCAAAGACATTACCATGAAGCAAGCGGAGATTGCTATCTGTACATATATCCCCCTTTTTGGTTGTATCAAATAATGAAAGACATTAAATCATGAATACTAACATGCTGCATAAATTTAAGTATTGCTATCTGTATGTCCAATTTGAACTATCAAATATATTTATTCATATTTCAACCTTTCAAGGTTGTTTTAAGGAGTACTGTCGAAAATCGCCAAAAATTTGGTTAAATTGAAAACTACTAGCAATATATATATATACTAGCAAAATTTATATATATATATATATATATATATATATATATATATAAATTTTGTTCATGTTGTAAGTTATTCCAAAACAAAAGGTGTTGTCTTACATAGACGATGCTAGTTGGAGATTTCTACAACGTGAATACCATAAGCAATCCTATTAAAAGTTATTCAAGAGAAGCCAGGGAATCTTTCATTTTTTTTTCTTTTTTAATGTACGAGCCGAACCGAACTTGTACTTCGGTTTTTGTCAAATTCTTTTTATTTCAGCTGTCAATTATGACATGTTTGTGTTTTCTTCTTCTATTTTTTTTTTCTTTTAATAGAAGATTTATGTCTTTTCTCTAGTCTTTTTAAAGAACTTTTTCCCTAGAAATTCTACAAAAGCAACTTATAAAATCAAAGTGAACTTAACTTGTTCAAAAATTAATAATAACAGAAGAAGACCTATTATTCTATTAGACAGGCTCTCCAGACAAGACAATAATAGAGACCAGTCTTGTCACACACCAAGACCCAAGCATGACAGAACCTTCCTTAACTACACATTTACTATTGTACAACTCAAATTCTTAGCTAAATTTTAGCTAGCAAGTATCATGATCTAAAATTTAAATTGAAAATTAAAGATTAATTCACATGCATGCACACTGTGATTATCTAAAACATCTAAAATTTCTAACCAACCATAAGTGTTGAGACAAATTTTTTTATTCCAACAAACAGAACCATTATATACAACGCCTAAATAACTTAAAGTAAATATGGATGTGAATTAACTTTGCTTAGAAATCCATTATACATGTAAAATAAGACTTGATAGAAGAGCATGAATATTTCTAAATAGCAATGACACTATTTCTACAAAATTCCAAAACGAAATTAAAACACTTATCTTCTAACGTAATATGATCCAATGAGCCACCTAAGAATTTAAAAATCTAATTATCTACAACATACCCACAAATACTGAAATATACATGTTTACATTTACAAGCAAGTTCTTGATTCACATTTGAAAGTGTGCTTATACAAATACAAAACAATACCAAGCTACATATCATCAACATTGCATTTCAAACAGACCACTGCTTGATAATTACAATAGTTTTCCAAACCCAATAATTGTATTTAGTACACAAAACGCTGCTGAACTAAGAACCAAATTATAGCCATGTTTGGAAAATCAACAAGAAGATATATAAAACAGAAATTTAATAGAACTTCACATTTTACCCAAAATAAATACTATGCGCTAACTTTGAAAACATCAAAATTAATTATAAAGGTATATACTGACAACACCCTCATCTCAATGCTTGTAGTCTAGATAGGCCATAGTTACACAATTTGACTTATAAATGTACGTTATATAAGCAGTAAGTAAAATCTAAGTGCATTCTCGAAATATATAGTTTAGATTGTACCTACAAATAGTTATGCATTTCATCTACTTGGAATCAAGTACCCGAACATAAACTAGCTGTACAACCTTCAAAATATGCAAAATAATTTCATGCACTAACATGAAAATACATATACTTTTTTTTTTAAGCTACCCGATTATCATTCCAAAACATGCCTTCATACATACTGTACAGATACTAATCTTGTCCAAACCAAAATATCTAAACTGGTACAGGTCACATAATACTTACCAACAATTAACTAAAATGGCCTACTCTTTACAGCTCCGACCCCGCTCACTAAACCTGGAACACACAAAGTAGAAAATGAGATAAAAGAAAACTTTATCTCAGTACGGTATTTAGTTCCAGCCACTTGAAGTTTTAATTATCATGTTTTGGAACTAAATACATGACTGAGTCGAGCAATTTTCAAATCAAATATGTACTTATTTCAAATAAGAATTAAATATAGTGTTTCAATCTAGCAATGCAATTATCAAATGAATACAATTCAATATCATTTTAAAATTCAAAGTATGACAACTGTCATTTTAAATACTTGGACAAGTAATTAATAGTATGCAGTAACTAACATGTAATTTGAGAAAAAAAAAACATTTACATCTTGTTGCAAATGGATGCGACAATATCAAATTAAGTAAATGAATGCAATATGAAATATGAGCTCAAAACCAATTCGATCGTATTTCAGATTTGAAAGTATACAAATACCAACTCAAATAATTGGACAATCTAGTAATATGCAGGTCTAGTTCTACAATTCAATATCAGAGTCAGAAATGTCGCGAGTCTCCTTCTCTAAGGGCTACCAACGACCAATCAGAAATGCCACGAGTCTCCTTCTTCGAGGGCTACCTGTTAGGAACTCTAGTCCTTGTGCAATTTTAATTTTTTATTACTAATTAATAATTAATTAACCATGCACAACAAAAAAGGATCTAGTATTAAGCATCAAGCACTCATGAGAAACGGGGAGGAGTTTCGTACCTCTTCCAAACTTGCAATTGGAAGGCTCGATCCATGGTATAGAAGTCGATGGCGTGCTTCCAATCACCACAACCACGCTGGCCTCGAGTCCACCAAAAGCTCTAACCAAATTCTAGAGGTTTGTGCTAGCAAACCCTAGAACGGGGCTAATTCCTTGTTGCATTTCTTCACAAAATTAACTATTTAATTTGTGGCTAATATTCAACACATGAATTCCTATGGAAGAGCAATAATTTGAGAGAGCAATGGAAGAGAAAAATCTGATATTTTTTCTGTAATTTTCGTCCATATTAATTAGGGAGAGAGGAAGAGGTTAACGCTAAATTTAGCGGTGATGTTTCCTTAATTAACAGCCCTATATTTAGGCATCCAAACCTCATCCTTCTTTCACCCAATATGGACAAAATTACCCCCTATATGCTGGCCACGAAATGGACTAATTTAGCCATTTCATTTTGTTATTTTGCTCTCATATTAGCACATTAAATCAATCATTTAATGGTCTAATTAAATTGCTTTTTTTTTTATGCTGAATTTTCAATTCAACCAATTAAAATATGTTGAATAAAATTAATTATCAACTCATTGATAATTATTTTGGAATTAGCAAATACATTAATTTATTTCTATATGATCCCTTTGATTTAATTAATTATAATGGTTCATAACGGTATATAATTAATTAATCAACTTATCATATTTTCACGCACTTACTGCTGTGAATAAATAAATAATGCACTATATGGTTAAAACTTTATTTGTGTGACCCTTTGAGGATTTATGTTATGTTGGCCATGAAAATAAATCGTTATTTATTTTCAATAATCATAAGCGGTATCTAGCAACACGTTATGATTCCCAATTAACATAAATATTGTACTGCTACAGTATTTTAATCCTGCAAAAGAAATATAAGTATTTCCTTGTTTTGATTCTTATGTCACATGATATCATCGTATAATCCAAGATAGGAATGTGTCATTCTTGCAGATTATACGTTTCTTGATCTAGAGTTGATCGCCTAGTTGCGCGCATACGATCCAACTCCATCAAGGGGCCCAAACAGATATCATCACTCACTAGGTATACTAATGAGGGACATACGATTTTCTTGATGAACAAATTTTTCCCGCACAATTCAAGAGAACATAAATAAAGTCCGTATAGCAGCCCTTATCAGGAATCAACGGTAGACGATATTTATTGAACCTATCCTCATGTGGAAAAGTTGAACCATCTCAAACTTAGAATCAAACTCATATGAAATAAACAATGACACATAACACAATCCATATGTTTATTTTATTGGGTCATGTCCTGTACTATGTTCTAATAACATACACATATGCAATTAAGTTGGTAACTCCTTACCTATGATTTGTAGAACTTAATCATCGCTTAACTTGCATACTAATCTTTTATGATAATTAATGTTCCTTGTTAATTATCAAGATTACGAACGATTTAGATTTATTACTGTCATTCTAATGAATGATCCACAGAGATCTACAATTTAGATCCTCAACCTGAATGATCTGTCAGTAATAAACTCTAGGAACAAATGATTAAATATCATCAATAACATAAACTAAGAAATTAAGTCATTAAATATTGACTTCTAGGACACAACTCCAACACTACCAATGGCCAATTCAATTCAGATATAATTCAATCAATTAAATAATCAAATGTACAAGCAAGCTGGGAACACTCACACTCCGGACCGTTCTAAACTGGACCTACTGAGTCCCGGTACATAAGCGCTTATTACACGGTGCTTGGTAGGATGAGTCATGACTCCACCTCCAAACATTACTAGTGTCTATCTCAACCACACAAGCTGTACTCATATCATTCAGAACACAATCAAATTGAACACAGTTCAACATGTCACTTAACAATCATGCATTATCTATACAGTAAGAAAGATACCATGAATGCAATCATTTCGGGATACAACATGAATGCTTGTACTTAAAGTTTTTTTTCCATGTAATTAAAACTTAAGCGGAATCCGTACCTTGAATAGTAGCGAAAACCAAAGCAAAAGCAAGCAATCAAACTAATTCTACATGCCTCCGTCATGCCCATTTGCTCCTAAATTTCCACTCATAACCTCCTGATTCTAAACAACATAAATTTCCTTTTCAGTTTTAAGACTCAATTAAATTCACTTTTATATTTAAAGTAGTCCTTATTTTAATAAGAATTGTAATTATTATCCAATACACATAAAGCATGTAACAATAATCCTTGCTTAACATCGGTTTATATTATGTCAAAATACTTCTATCACATGTATTAGTACGAACTAGTACCCTTAATCAAGTTTCAACATGTATAAACATTTCATGCTTAAAAGAGTTTCAACAAAAATTGCATTTATTCTCTAACAGAAATCAAGTTCTACATTGAAGTTAAATGGTGCTCAAAACTATAGAAAAACCATTCTATGCAATAATAAAGTATATAATAAAACTCCAAATCTGAACTCATTGTTTTATTATCCTTTTACACTTGCTGCTAGAACATATTTGTAGAACGCAAGGTTTCATGTTAATTAATAGAACTGATAAGTGATTTCAAGACTGGACAATGGTTAACAAAGCTACCCAGTAACACACAACAATAAAACAGTGGCACAGGACAACAAAACAATGATGTTGTGCAGCAACATGTGGGGTGCTGAGAGCAGCTGCTGCCACTATTAATGTGTGATGCTCACCAATGAAAAGTGGGGCGTTGAACAGCAACAGCAACGCTGAACACTGACAGCAATCGCTATAGAGACTTTAGCCCACTCTGTAAATTAGAGTTTATTCCTCTTCCGCATCCAGCGGGAATTGAACCCGTTACCTCTAGAATAACGGCGGAGCCACTGACCATCTGTACTGGACTACACTTCTTCTCATGCTCAATTATGTTTCTTAATTCATTTGAGGCTAAAGATATACACAAAAAAAGGCTACTTGAGCCCTGGAAGGCTGGAAGCAGCCTCTGCAGTTGGTACCAGACACTTGCCAGCCAGGTATCAGGAATATGGCACAAGTATATACCAGCCTTATTGAATGAAACCCAAGTAACCAACCTGGTAACTTTGAGGGGTAATTAATTAAGTTATAGAAATTGATGATACATGGACGTTTTTTTCATGGAAGATGATCGGAAAAGGGTGAGGTTGATGAATGATGACTAAAGTTATACATGCAGATGCAGGGTCCTCAGCCGATAATCTATTATCTAGTTGGAGTGTTGAATTCTTCCTGCTTCTCCGATATTGCTCAAATTTCATATACATTTTTAATTTACTCTATTATAGTCCAATTTTGACATTTTCAATATATAACTAATCATTACAATTTATTAATATCTCCATCTGTACTTCTTTCAGATTTTTTTGACTTATGCGCATTTTACAAATTCTGTTTCTTAATAGGTCAAGTATAAAAGAACCAGTGATACTATTAATAATTTAAAATAAAGAACATGTTCAACATACAATATTATAACTCTAAAACTAATTTCTCTCATTCGGCGGTGTTGTTTGAAATATTCTAATTAACATTAAGAACATTATTTATTCGATGTTATTATTGTTATAAACTTATAATAATAAATCAATAAATAATTATTCTAAGGAAAAAAATGTATTTAGAAGAATTCAATAATACTAACTGGTCGACTTTAAATCGATTTGTTAGAAATTATTATTTTAATAATAATAAATAAGATTTTTTGGAATTATGAAGAGATTCAATAATACTAAATTGGTCGACTTTCAAATGAATCGTATACTGTAACTCCGCCTATATTAAAATCTGCTTGCATTGTTTAGTATAGCTCGGTTCCAAGTCCGAGTAAAAGGAGGAGAGTTGTGAGAGACGTGACGAGCCAACGTAAAAAATCCAACTATCTCTGTGGAAATGAAACCCAATTAATTAAAATCTAATCTAATTTGTTCGTGAACGCATATTGGCCACAGTAACAACAGACAAGGTTGTGATTTGTAGAATAGAGATGTTGCAATCAAATAAATCTAAATTATAGTGATAGGGTACAGTTAGCAATTAATTACGATAGAGAAGCGTTTCGTTGCCTCAATTTTGCTGTCACAAAATGTCACATTTCTTATATGTTCATTTTAATGACAGATGTTTTGACATAAATTTTATAATTTTTGAAGTTCATTTGATACTTGTTTTAAAGGTCGAAAAATGAACGTATAAGAATTAATCTATCATAGGTAATTAGATTTAATCACTTTTAACCTATCAATCAAGTATCAAATGTGAATCCAATAATTATGAGAACCCATCCATTGGGTAAAATGAACAAGATAAACGATTGGAATCGGATGCTTAAACTTTAAATTTCAAAAAAAATAAATAAATAAAAATGTTTTATTTGTAGCATCCTAAAAATGAGGCACTAAAAACCTCCTTATCAAGATATATCAGTTGTAATGTATCCAAACTATATTAGTATAAAGGGTTAATTGAATAAGCAAAATTGCTTACTATCATCCTCTCCTCAGCATCATCCCCTCATCCCCATCAACGTGTTTTATTTTTTTTTATTTTCGAAAAGAACTTGTCCAGCGTCCTTTCCGTTTTTACCTTTGATCCTCATCCCCCACCAACCAACTCTCTACCATCCAACACATATGCACCCCATCACCCTCCTGACGCATTCGCTTCTCCCCACTTTCCACCCCCATCCCATGCTGATCCCTGACTCCCCACTAAAAAATATTTAATTTCCTGGTTAATATGTTAAATGTCATGGTTGATATGTTTAATTGTCCTAGTTAATAGGTTTAATTGTCCTGGTTAATATATTTAATTGTTCTAAAAAAATATTAGTTGTCGTTGTTAATACTAGTATTGTCCTGGTTAAAATGTTAATTGTCCTGGTTGATATGTTTAATTATTTTGAAAAAATAAATAATTGTCCTGTATCATGACAACAATTGTTCTCATGCATATTCTAACCGTCCTATAAAATAATACAAATTGTCCTAGTTTATGATACTAACTGTCCTCATATATATCTTAATTGTCCCAGCAAATAATACTAATTGTCTTGAAATAAAATTTAATTGTTCTGGAAAAAATGAGGGAGGGGAGGGGAGGGGAACATGTGTTACGAGGGGGAGTACGCTTTGAATAGGGGATGATGGGGATGAGCGAAAAAAAATAAAAAGGTAATTAAAGCTTAATTAATCACATTAAAAAATATAAAATAAAAAATACGTTTTTCCAGGGATGATAATTTTTGGATGATCCTTATCACCCGGTAGAATAAATGTCCAAAAAAAAAAAATCCAATACAATGACTGACTAACTAATAAACTAAACAATCATATTCGTTGCGAGAATGTAACTATTGCCTCTTATCATGTTCAAAATTATGTTTCAGTATATTTTTATCCTCACTGCTCATAAAAGCACCCATTAAATCAAAGGGTGTTAAACAGAACAAATAAAGGGGGTATCTAACCTTTAACATCAAATATGGATCGTTGATTATATTAATCCGATATGTTATGTGGTCTATATTTGAATATTAGATAAAAGGCTAGCTTTTTGACAGAAAAGGCTAAAGTCTCTGGTTGGAAATTGATTGTAAATAAAAACAAAATTGGATGGGCGTTTTATTCAAAATGGAAATAATTTGTCATTTGATTGCAATAACTTTTCCATAATAAATTATTAGAAATAGATAACAAGTGAATAATTGTAAATGAAATATAATGAATAATTTGGGCTTAGCTTAATATCAGAGTTAGATAGAACACAATTCTAGTCATAAAGAATATTTATTAATATGCTAATCAATATGCTCTATTTGAGACCAAAAATATATTTTGTTTAATATTTTTTTACTGAAGTATATGGTTTGTCACTCATTTATTTTTAATATCGTTATCATTCCTATAAGTTATCGTTTGAGAAAATAAATATAAACAATGTTTTTTTTTTTAAAAAAAGTTTACTTGTATGGGTGGATGCGATTACAAGTACTAATGATGCTTTAAAGTGATATATGTAGAACTTGCAATAAAAAGGGGGGAAAAAAAAATAAAACTTTAGGAGTTAGCATAACAAGCAAGTAATTATATTTTTATCAAACAATCTACACATGATCGGTACGTATAAGCACTATTGCTCTTTATTCTACCAAATTTTGTTTTATTGTTACAACACGAACAACAAATTTCTTAATTTTTCTTAAATAGTTATTTGTGAAATTTGCCCATTTTGTAAAAAAAAAAATTTCAGAAATATACCTAAACGAATGCAATCAATATTATTGGTGAACCTTGTTATTATGTCGCGAGTCATTCACTGTCTTTTTTCACTTTTTCCTTTTTTTCTGTTTAGAAAAAACTTCCTAGAAAACAATTAAGATATAGCTTTTTGTAGTCCAGTTCCAGGTGCTATACTACTCGCACAATATTGTCCTGTTTTTTTTTTAGTTTGACTGAACCCTCTATTAATTATAATTAGAAATGAATAGAGAAATAAGTAGTAATTAATATTATTATGTCAAGGTTGTTTGTATTAAAGTTCCAATGCAAGTACAACGCATTGCTCAGAATTATTCTTTTGTAATGAGGATAGGATCCGAATTCGGCATAATTGATTGTCAAACAATAAAATATGTTATACTTTAGTCAATAAAGGGGAAACAATAAATTTATGGTCGTTTTATTTTATCAGATATTTGCACGTATTATACTTTGAACAGAAATGTTCATTGGCGCATATTTAATTGCATAACATGCTTCATGCTTTAGTCTCTCGGTTTGAATTCTTTCAAATTTGAAAATGGAAACTTGTACCCGTTAGAGCGCCATCTCTTTATTGTCGCCACGTTGTAATAATTTAATCATATTTTTGTAACTAATGATAGCTCAGAATTGTATAATAATTATGGCAATAAAGTCGTCTATTAGCTGTAATGGATGCTGAGAAAGCGTTTTACAACATTAATTAAATGAACAAAGAGGGTTCCCATACTGAGTCTGACAATTGGAGCCCCAAAGCAATTATAAAATTTCTTGTCCCCACCTGTCAGAGAGAGAGAGAGAGAGAGGGAGAGCAGGAGACCATGCCTTTCGCCATGCTTTTATTGGTTGATGAAGCAAATGGCACCGTAGGCGGCAAATGTCCTTTTTCCTTTTTGTATTAGATAGAAAATTCCTTAAAAGCGATAATGATATTATTAATACTATATCAAAAGGGTCCATCTTGTAAAAACAGACCCTACAAAGATCGGTATTATGAACTAATACTGGAAGAAACTTAAATGACATCATTTAAGTCATGCTTGAGTTGACTGACAATAATTTTGATTTTTTGAGGAAAGCTCGGTTTGTTATACATGTATATATTTTTCATAAATTAATATTGAAACTTGAAAATTTAACTAAAAATAGACACGATTGACAATTAAATTTAATCTCAATAGAAATGAAGGAATAATAATTAAACCCATTTTTCATGATCTTGCATTAGGTATCTAACTCGATCAAGCGCCAAACTATTGATTCCGTAAATTTTTATTGTAAAAGAAAAAAATATTTATATATTGAAATATCTGTCCTCACAAAATACAGCCAAAATATTGAAAAAAAACGAAGAAAAGATGGCAACTTGGAGAATGGAAGGAAATAACATAATAGTGGGGACATATAAGGAAAAATTAGTTTCTAAAAATAAAAGGCGACAGACAGTTATGTTAATTGTTATGTAATGTGAATATGTGATTACGGTTGGTTCCTGGTTGCTCACTTGCTCAGTTGCTCCTCTCTTTTTCTTTCTTCAATCATCAATCAATCAACAAATTAAAACACCACAAGAAGAAGGGCACAGAAACCCAACAATTACAAAAGAAAAGAAACTCAAATTAAAACACCAAGCAAGCATGCTCGGAGAAACAGTACTAGCCGACAATGGCGACAGCCTCTCCTCCTCCTCCTCCGCCTCAGCCTTCTTCTTCAGCGCTCCGGCGAGCCCCACGCACTTCCTCCTCTCCTCTTCTCCGGTGCACTCCGCCCACTCCTTCATTGCCACCTCCCATCTTGAACAGGCTGATTTTGAATTCGGCCTCATCGCTCGCTCAATGAGCACTGCCGAGGAATTATTCTTCAACGGCCAGATCAGACCCGGCTTCGTCTCCAAAGATCAGATGCCATTATCCCACCCGGAACCCGTTCACCGGCGGACCTGGTCCGTGTCAGTGTCACCAACCCCAAGCCCACTCTCACGCCGGAGAGATCAGAGGTTGGCATCTGCCGCCTCCCTCAAGACAAAACCACAAGAATTGAATCCAAACATCGCATCAGAAACCGTGTCAGTGGTTTCTGCATCGACTTCTCGATCATCCTCCTCGAACTCGTCTTCGTCTAGCTCCAGCAATGCAAATTCAAGAAGGTGGGGGTTTATAAAAGATTTTCTGTCGTTGCAAAGGAGCAAGAGCGAGGGGGGATTGCTAGGATCGAGACCGGCGCCTCAGAGGCAGAGAAACAGCAATTGCACGAATGGGAGAATGGCGCACTCGTCCTCCTTTGGGCCAGGATTGTACAAGGAACGGCAGAGGCGTCGGGGCGATCATAAGGCCGAGATGGATAGTAATAGTACTGTCAATGTCAAGGAGATGCATCTGAGGCGGCGCATGACATTCCTGCCGTACAAGCAGCAGTGGTTTCTGTTTGGCTGCCTGGGCTTGAGTTCCAGCAGACTCACCACCAATGCCGGCATTGCCACCGTCTATGCTCGACACAGCTGACACTTGCCGCACACAGACAGATCGGACCCCTAGCTTTGTTCTGCTTCAGCAAATCCACGTGCCGTTTTGTTAATTTTTGTTTATTTTTTTTTTTTTTGTTTTTTGTTTTGGGAGGTAGTGATATACTGAATTACTGATTGCATTCAAAATTTTAGAGGACCAAATCAACAATGGGACTATTAGCTAATTATTTTTTTCTAATTTGTATGGTCTATTGGTCTATGGTGTTCGGCTGAACCCTAGCTACCATTGCTAATTGTCTTTTTTCTAATTTGTATGGTCTATTGGTCTATGGTGTTCAGTTGAACCCTAGCTACCAAAATCTAACACAATTTCTGATGGAAGAATGAAGATGGTTAGATGGATGCAAAGAGAAGGATGAGTATGACTATGACTATGACTGTACCTGAACATCTATGTGAATTATTCATGTACTTGAGCTATTCTACGGAATACGGATAATAAGCACGATTTACGTACTTTTTAATATACAGCAATAGTAGTACAAGCCGGCTATTATTAATATCGGCTCAAATTAAATCTGATGGGCCTCAAAAGATGAAAAGATAGATATGGACATGGGCTCTAAGAATATTGATCTGATGATCTCTATCAAAATCTATTTTTCGGCAGCCGTTGTAAGAATTAACTTTTCATGGCGAAGGTTTGCAGATTTAAACCACGTTTGCTTTGAGAAGTTTCTCATGATAGCAGTCACTGAGTGTGGGGCCGCTCTAAATGTCATCCATGTAACTTTAGGTGTCAACATAGGAGAAAACATCAGCAATATTTATTATTTTTATTCTGTATATATTTCGCAGGAGGCAGGACAATAACAAAAATGGTTGATCGCAAAGGGGATACCATTACATTTAAACCCATAATAAAAATCAAAATCAAATTGCAGCCGCATATACAATCATAAATAATATATATATATATTGTTAGACATAAATATTATTTCTTTATAATATTTTCTAATTATACAGCCCAAGAACACGTATTTCATATAAAACAGTAAATCAAGATTAGAACTCACAGTTCTGAAGTGCAGGCATGTCGTTAGGCGGAATTCTTCTTAGTCTGATCTTCTTTAATTTCACCTTAGTCTAAATGATGGCTGAAAAATAATGGCGTTTTTATTCACTCTCTGTCTATTTTTTTTTTTGGGCGAAAATTAGGGAAAGGGTGTCAATTATGATAGGAGAGAGAAATTAAAAATTGACTAAGGCAATTAAAGGGATCAGAATTTTCAATCAATCTGGTCCATTGGATTTTCCATCAAAATCCAATGCACCCTTTAGATAATCTCATAAATGAACTTGGTTTATATTTAATGATATAGGCCACATTAAATTATAATTAATAATATTAATTATAACATATATATATATCGACCAGACGACCTTAATTTCCATCTGAAAAGAACACGCCAGTCGCCAGATTGAGCTAAGGTCCTCATCGAGGTCAGGTGTGGATTTTTTACGACATCACCAAATAAAAAATTGACATGATCATGATGCTTTCCCTTTCGTCTTTATTGTCATCTTAGGTCGATAAAATTAGAATCCTACCAATCACTCCTGAAAATACACAGCAAAATATAAAAAGCCTCTTTCGCGAGGAAACATTAATTAAATTAAGGACTCGTGATAGTTATTAGTATGTCGTTTTTATAGAACGTCTGCCATGTCTGGTGTAATTAATTCTTATTATGCAATCTATGTTAGTATAATAATAATTGGATTCGTGCCTAAAGTCTTGAATTGATATAAAAGCAAAACTGAAAAAGTATATTGTGAGAATATCATGTATGTTTTCTGTTAATAACAGGATCCGAATTGATTTTGTAATTTTTTTTTCTGATAATTAATGAATCCCATCGATTACAATTCTTACAGCTCGCAAGTCATGCTATTTTCTCTTCAAGGTAAGAAGGTAAATTGTTAATGATGTTGATCAGAACTTTTAAACTGAAAAGCTACCGATATTGATCCCCATTAGGCCATTATACACCTTTCGTTATAGTTGCGTACACAATGCGCCAATTATAGCAAGTTGAGAAAATTTTAATAATTAGCTTCATTCCTTTTTTTTAAAATTTTTTCAGATTCCTTAATTAGCTTTAAAGGCAAGCAAAGCCTTCAATCCTTCTCATATAACACCAACTAATCTTCTTCTGTAAGCCCCCAAATCCAGGACCCAGGATATATAATTCTTATATGTTTCACATCATAAATATTATTTTTCCTGAAGGCCCTTGCATGCATAATATGCTAATTTGAGCTCCAATATCACTTACAAAATACAATTAACTTGAAAAAAAAATAGTGTATTACCATACATACTCTCTGCCTCTCCATTCTCCAATGTGATAAGAATAAACTCATGAATGTTAAGAGGAAAAAAAAAAAAAAACAACAACAGAGAGAGGAGAGAGAGCGACGTCATTTATCCATTCAGAATTTGAGGGCATCCAAAGCCCAAATAACTTATAACTTTCAAGATAAATTCAGATGGTTTAATTGAATGATAAATGAAAGACATATTTGACATAAGTAGAAACCAAAATATTTGCATCATTTCAATTTCGCCGATTTGATTAAGAGATAAGACAGTACTGCCTTATCAAAGTGGACACTGGAGACTGCGACAGCATGAGCCCACAAATACTGAACTTCCTTTATCAATTATCCTTACAAACTCACCTCCATGATTTATTCCACCTTTTGGTCACTTCTTCCTTTTTTAACATTTAGCCCGAATAACATTTACCATTAAAGAAAACATCAGCAAAGACACTTTTTTCTGGTTTTAAGATAACGATGAAATTATTCATTTGTGACAACCGGCGAATTCTTAACATGGTATCATAGCATGGCTCGCTTCTTCAATGTCGACTTGGTGTTTTGGTGATTGCTGCCACGACATGATGTTATATTTTCCTAGTGCTTGTTGTTCCCACAAGTAGGGCTGTCAACGTGACAAAAAAACACGTGATGCCGTTTCGGTTAAGCGAAACGGAACGAATAACAACGCAACATTGACCACACAAAAGGACCAAAAAAAGGAGAACTATTCTATGGTTAAAGAAACACTATATTATAAGAAGACAAGTTGCATCTACCGAAATACTTCTCCTGTAAAAATATATATGTACCATCCAGGAAAGCAATATTTCTCCATCTATCTAGGTTGTCAAACACCTTCCTCGCAAGGCACATATATAACCAACCAAATATTAGCATTATTATTCAACCCAAGAAACTACCATGGGGGTGGGAGAAAATAAGACTTCTAACTTCCCTCCATCTCTTTCTTATGCTTCTATAGTTAGAAAGACCAAGCTATCTCCATTTCTATTTACATTGTTGATTTTCTTGGTTCTCTTTGCCTATCTCTATGGAGAAGATCTTCCTCAATTTGTCAGCCATTTTAGCCCAGTCGATGCGATGCGACCAGCGTTACAACTTAGTCAGTCCAGTGCCATTACCAGTGAGAATTATTCTATTTCTATCAAATTATCAAGTATTATTTTGTTTTGTTTACATGGAATCATTGATATTTTCTCTTTACCTTTTGAGTTACAAAGTTACGAAGTCCACAAAACACCAGTCATCTCAAATGATTGAAAATGACTAATTTCTAATTCCAGGAAAACAACAACATTGAAATGGTAAAGCTATTTTTTCGGAAGCTAAAAATTTCTCAAGTACATAAAACAAAAGGGAGTATTCTTCTACTTACACAACATTCAAAGGTACATTTCTGCAATGAAAATTCATACAGCTTTCGATAAAGAAAAAAAATGAACAAGCAGATACCTGTCACTGTTAATTATATATATTCAGCTGTGCGTATCACTATCAACATCGTAACTATGTCTTTTTTCTTTCTTTTATCTTTTTAGAGTCAGAAAAAGGAAAAGTGAGGTTGCCATTTGTAATCGACGAACTTGACGATGGCGAGTCATGCAACCTTTTCAGTGGGAAGTGGGTCAGAGATGCGGTAACTCGACCGCTATACCACGAGGCCGATTGTCCCTTTATACAGCCACAACTCACCTGTCTCGAAAGAGGCAGACCTGATAAGGACTACCAATTCTGGCGCTGGCAACCCTTCGAGTGCGACCTTCCCAGGTTGGAACCAAATTAATTTAATCTCCATTATAATTAAACCCCCTAAACTAGCTAGATCATTTTGCAAGTGACTGATGTTCAAATTCGACCACCACTCAGACTTAGGCTCTGAAAGTGCATGTTAGTGTCTTTGAATCTTTGATCATAAACTTCTTTCTGAAAAGTGAATTTGTTGAAGTACTTAGAGCTACTCTTAAATTAGAATATATACACTGAGTTTGATATACCGACAGGATGTAATTACAGGTAAAAATAATGTTAGTCAGCTTTTGGGTACTTTCTGTTTGTTGCAGCTTCAATGCAACAATGATGCTGGAGGCACTGAGGGGAAAGAGAATGTTGTATGTGGGAGATTCATTAAACAGAGGCCAATTTACTTCCATGGTGTGTCTTCTCCAATCTGTTATTCCCCCAAATGCCAAATCCTTTGTCACCAATGGTTCCTTGACAGTTTTCACTGCCATGGTAATTAATATCCTATTCTCGTGCTGTCATTGTTTCAATATACGTACACTACATTTACTACATTAATGTCAGTACTGGTACACTGGTAACAGCATAAAGTATGGGAAGATGTATGTATGTTAGATAACAAATTGCAATGTACTAGTGATATTCTTATTAAATAAAAACTCATTAATTTAATAATTCTGTTTTTTTTTTCTTTGTTCAGGATTACAATGCAACGGTGGAGTTCTACTGGGCACCATTTCTTCTGGAATCAAACTCGGATGATGCGATCGTGCATAGGATATCAGATCGAATGGTACGCAGAGACTCCATAAACACACATGGAGATCATTGGAAAGGTCGAGACATTGTTGTCTTCAACACCTATCTTTGGTGGATGACCGGCCTCAAAATGAAAATCTTGTACAGTTGTACTTATATTACGCCTCTCTTTATTTATGCATATATATATATATACATCTCACACACACACACACACAAAAGGGACGCCCCAGGATGAAGAATGAATCAATTATTGTGTGAAAATGTGCAGGCAAGGGTCATATAAGGATGATGAGATGCAGGTGGTGGAGGTGTCGACAGAAGATGCTTACAGCTTGGCCATAAACAGCATGCTCTCATGGGTCAAGCAGAACATGGATTTAACCAGAACAAGGGTTTTCTTCACTAGCATGTCGCCCACACATGGAAAGTGAGCACTCAATCAATAATTCAATGATTCCAAAACTAAAATTAAAATTTCACCATGCTTGTTTCAATCAATTAATGTTGACAAATGGATTAAACAATCCACAGGAGCCAGGATTGGGGTGGGGAGTCAGGCGGCAACTGCTACAATCAAACAACGATGATCGAGGACCCCAACTACTGGGGATCCGACAGCAGGAAGAGCATCATGCGCGTGATCACCGAGACGCTGCATGAGCACCAAGACGAGGTAATGGTGACTTTCCTCAACATTACCCAGCTGTCAGCCTACCGTAAGGATGCACATACCTCCATTTACAAGAAGCAATGGAATCCTCTAACTCCCGAGCAGCTTGCAAACCCAGTCAGCTATGCAGATTGTGTGCACTGGTGCCTGCCCGGGCTGCAGGACACCTGGAATGAGCTCCTTTTTGCCAAACTCTTCTATTTCTAGCATTGTAGAAATTAGCTTTAATTAAATTAATTAATGGGGTGTCATGTGTGTGTGTGTGTTTGTGGGAGTAATGTGCCCACAAAAGGGGGTGGCCGAGGTGCGTGTCGGTTTTGGCTTATCAGTGCAAAAGTAGAAGAATTTAAGTAGTTGGTCCTAGCTAGTGCTTACCTACAAATGACAATTTTGTTTACCTATACATGTCGTTAATTGCAATTAATTTGTACATGATTTAGTATTGCTTCGTCTGTGCGTGCATCTACTTAAAATATGCAAGCACGCAATTTATATATTAATACATGACAGAAACAAGGCTAAATTATATGTACAAGATCGATGAATGATATAGGGAGAGTTTATATAATATACATGGCAACTTCTGTTTGTCTAATTTGAAGCTGGCTTGTTATGTCATTTATTTGAGATGGGTCAATGATACAAAGCACTAAACAATTTGTGATCAAGGCTCCTTTCAGATAATGTGTATATGAAACAATTCACTTCAATTAATTGTAAAAGAACCATAAAAGATGAGAGATGTAATAACCTTAAACCCATGCAAACACACGAAAGATAAATTCATAACAATAATATTAATAGACAGATATAAAAGATAAACTTCACATATCAAGCTATATATCAGATTAGTCATAACTCATAACAGTTGCCATAAAATAAACTATGTAAAGTATGCCATTTATACAGTGTTTTCAATACCACCGGCACTTCTACCGACCTGGTGGCTGAAATCAAGTATTTCCTGTTATTTTACGAAAATTTCCGGTATTTTCTCTCACAATACCGGATACTACCGTTTCGGTCACTATTCCGGTACCTAGTATTACCGGAATTTTCCAGTAACCGGTAGGGTATTGAAAACACTGCATTTATACAAAAAATTTCTTCTTCACAAGTTCTGCGACTGTTTTCACAATGATGACATCTGAAATAGCTTGAACTGATTATTTCAAAGAATCAATAGCCTCCTCCATTGTAATCTTTCTTTTGGCTCTTTTGTTGGAAGAACTACCATCAGCTTGATTTTGCAATGGAGTATTGACATTTGTTGGCATGTCACAGCTTTCCAACCTTGCTTCATCATTAGAAACCATTATAAGATCAATTTCTTCACCCGGCTGGGGGGTCTTTCATAGACATTTAATTTAAAAATAAGTTGGGTGGCTTAGACCCCCAATTTATCTTCAAAAGAAGATCAATTTCTTCAATGGTATTATTACAGATTTCCTCTTGTTCAATTCTGATTCTCTCTCTCATCTCTTGATCAAGTGTTTCAGACTCATCTCCTGTTGCACGATCAGAACCATATAGTTTTTTTTTAAATTGTCACAGTGATAGACGGACTTGTTCCTCCATAAGGCTGCTTCAGGATGAGCCTACATAAGAAAAAGATAAGTTGCAAAGACAATGAAATATATAATCTTAAAAAACTATTTGTAAAAGGACCAAAAATTACTGCCTATATTGAAATTGCTCTAAAACACCATATTCTGGTAAATCATTTTCTTCTTTATCATTAGGTGAAAGCATAAAGAATACGAACCCAAAAGAAATAATCTGAACTAAATTACATCATTCAAGCAATGACTAATGTTGTAAAACTTCTGAAAAGTTCTATTTTTAAAATTAAGGACAAAAATGCCCTCCTAGTACTTAATTCTCTCTCAGTCTCTCTGATGATTCATCTTCTGTGCTAAACAAAAATATTGGGATTATTTTAATATATAATATACAATAATTGCTTGCAAATATGATATGAAATTAAATTAATGCCAAGACAAACAGAAGTTGCCTACCCTCCAATTTGTGGCGCAAGTTCCTCTCTTTTGGCATGATTTATCTCCGCGCCAAAATATTTTATTGATTTCGTCCTTTTTATTAAGTCGTACGTTCCTCCATCCTGCTCATGTTTCTTTGCTCTTCAGGTTCTTCCCTTCATTTTCCTTTCTTTTTTTGCCCAATTTTCACTTTATATTTTGGAAAAAAAATCCAGTCGTTTGTTCAGATTTTGGCACGATTTCACCCCTATAGCGTATTGGTATGTTATTTGGAATATTTGGGCAAAGCATGGCATCAAACCAGTAATTGATACTAGTAGTAAACAATTCTAACCTTTTGCTATGAAACCCATGAAGGCAGAGAGATGTGACAAAGGCAAGAAGGATCTAGTGACGAGAGAAGCAGGAGTTGGATCTGTGACTGTAGCCCGTAGGAGAGAGAAGCACTGGAGGGAGCCTTGGGCGCCTAAAAAAGAAATCCCATCCGTAGGATATCATCTCTGCACGATTTTTAAAAGCAATCCGATGGTACAACACTGATGTGTATACACAGACATTAGATATTTGAACCGCCGGATTAAGTTAGGATTCGTGTTTTGACTTTTGATCAGTTCATCCCACTCCCTCTCCTTCCGCCATCTATGATCTATGCAAGCACTATCTTCCTCGTGCCCCAACCCCGGATTAACTTCTGACCACCAAATTGTATTTGATAAATATGATCATTATAATGTAATTATATTTTGGATTTTTAAACGGTGGGCGAACTAAGTTAAAGAACTTTAAATAAAAAAATTCCAACTGACCTACTCACCAAATTGTAGGCTCGCACGTCTTAAGCAACTATATCTATATTGACCTCACGAAAGGACTAAACAAAGGGAGCACTATTCCATCATTAAAGATACACACTGGGTTGTCAAACGGGGGGCTGATTTACATGGATTGACTGTGGCGCAATGTCATTAAATGTTTTAAGAACTCTACTATTAGCCCCAAAATATAATAATTTATAGTATAAAAATGATAATATATATTAATATTAATTAATCGTTGGTATAATATCAAAACTGTTGAGTTATTTAATTGTTTTGTTAATAGATGAAATGTTAGGGGTTTATTTGAAACTTTTGTATGGCTTGTATATAAGCCAAGACTCTCTTTGAATGAATTAACTTTAAGAGAAGGGTCATTTGTGCAAAAATCCACTTGGTATCAGAGCCCACCCGATTCCTAGCCGATCCCTAGCCGATCCCGTACCCCACCCCGTGACCCCGCCGGACCAGCTCCGCCCCGCCTCACCTGCGCCGCCCAGCCTCGCCGGACCCTTCCCAGGCCGGTCCGCCGCCCCTGCACCGCCGCCACCCTCCAGGTCCGCCCCTAACAGCCCCTCTTCATCTAAACCCTAGAACCGAGTAGAAGAGAGAAGGGAATCCGAACCGTCTCCCCACCTCGACGGAGGCCAAGCGGAAGGGTTCAAGACGACCTCCGGCAGCCCGTTGAGAAGAGGGGGAGCGTGGAAAAGGTATGAGTTGAAACCCTAGCTGATTTATGCTTTGGTTTGAGAGTTGATGTGAAGGTTGGAGAAGAAGATAGAAGTGTGGTTGTTGGTTTTTTATGCTTCGACTTCTTGCTTGAATAGACAACTGAGGGATTGTGTTGAAGCCCTAGTGTCTGATGTGTTGAGTTCCAGATTAGTAAAGGGAAAGGTGTGCTGAGTTGATTGATTGAGGAGATGCCAACCGAGGGTGCTTTGGATGCACTAAAGGGGGTTGATCCCGAGGTGTTGAAGGTGCTAGTTGGACTCGTTCAAGGAATGAGTGCCAAGGCCAGCACTTCGGGCAGTGACTCGGCACAAGTGAAGTTAGATCTTCCAGCAGTGGAGTTCAAGCTGGATGGACCAGAGACATACCTGAGTTGGTCTCGCAGGATCGAGACGGCTCTGGCAGGAAGGGGTCTTGAGGGCTACTTATGTGAAGATAGTACAGTAGCTGAGGATCAGAAGAAGACCCATGCCCTGATACATACATGGTTGCTCAACACAATGAAACCATCAATTGCTTCTACAGTAGATGGAATTCGAGTGGTAAAGGATGTATGGGCAAAGCTGAAGCAGACATTCGGGGGAATAGGGAATCACATGAAGGTGTTCCAACTTGAGCAAGAGATACAGGCTGTAGTACAGGGTGGCAGGTCCATTCAAGAGTACTACTTGGAACTTGATAAGCTGTGGACAGAATTGGACTACTACTCTCAGGCATCCTCGTGCAGTGACCCGAAATGTAAAGAAAGAGAGTTGAGACTACGAGGGAGGACAGTGAAATTCTTGGGTCAGTTGGATTCAGCTTATCATCCAGTGAGATCAGTTCTCTTAACACAGAAGGAGATTCCTCCTTTGAGTGAGGTGGTTACTGCCATGTTGCAGGAAGAGAGCCGAAGAAAGATGCACAATGAGCCGAGTGGGGGTTCAGAGACAAGGTCGGCCCTAGCTGTGACAAGCCCAGGTGCCCCCAAGGAAAGCCGCAGGTGCTTTAACTGTGGGGAAGTGGGACATTTGATTGGGGCATGTTCTAAGCCACTGAAAGAAAAGTTTGCTGGAGGAAGAGGACAAGGCAGAGGCCGGGGACGTGGCCGTGGTGGTAGGACTGGAGGAAGAGGAGGCAACCGGGCAAATCTGATGGTTGCAGATGAGATAGAAGAGGAGAGTGTAGAGCTCTCTGATGAGGATATGATCGTGAGGGCAGCTGCTCACATTGTCAAGAAGAGACAGAAGAAGGAGACTGAGTCCAGTCAATCTTCCTCCTTGGGTAACTTTGCTTCTGTTGCTTACACATCCACATCCACAGGTACTCATAACTCACTCTTGTCAACTTCTGTATCCAATGAGGGATCAAAGGGATGGATTATTGATTCTGGGGCATCTCGTCATGTGACGGGTGCCACTGAGGAGTTTTCCTCATATACTCAGCTGGTGGTTCCAGATAGTATCCGAATAGCTGATGGTACAGCTCAACCAGTAGTGGGTAATGGTACAGTAAGATGTACTGATGCATTGAACCTGGTGAATGTGTTGCATGCTCCTTCATTTCCTGTGAATCTCTTGTCCATAAGTGCTATTATTTCACAGTTGAAATGTGTTGTTTTGTTTGATGATCCTAAGGTAATCTTCCGGGAGAAGGAGACGGGCAGGATACTTGGGACTGGCACGCTGTGTAAGGGGCTATGGTACATGGACAGGAAGGGTATGGATGTAGCACTGTCATCTATCTTGGAGGATCAGTTAGGAGGAGGAAAAGAGGCAGAAGAGATTTTGTTACAGTACCATAGGAAGTTAGGTCACCCTTCTTTTGTTACTTTGAGTAGACTATATCCTGTTTTGTATGAAAAAGCTAAGAAAGACAAACTGGTGTGTGATGCATGTGAACTGGGAAAACACACCAGAAACTCTTATGCTAGTTCAGGCAGTAGGGCAGGTAGTAATTTTGAGGTTGTGCACTCAGATGTATGGGGACCATGTCCTGTAACTGCTATTAATGGATATAGATATTTTGTCTCTTTCATTGACTGTTTCTCACGTGTGACTTGGCTTTATCTGATGAAAAATAAAAGTGATGTGTTTGCATGTTTTAAACAATTTCATAAAATGGTTCAGACACAGTACGGCAAAGGGATAAAAGTGCTGAGATCAGATAATGGAACCGAGTACACGAACAGGGTCTTTGAGGAATATCTGGTATTACAAGGGATACAGCACCAGACTACATGTCCATACACTCCTGAACAGAATGGAGTGGCTGAGAGGAAAAATAGACACCTGCTGGAGGTAACCCGTAGCATGATGATAGCAATGAAGGTTCCAAAACACCTTTGGGGACAGGCCGTGTTGACTGCTACTTATCTGATCAATAGGATGCCTTCGAGGGTACTGGATTGGAAATCTCCAATTGAGATGCTAAAAGGAGAGAATATTTATGCCCTTCCTCCGAAAATCTTTGGCTGTGTGTGCTTTGTGCATGATAAGAGACCGAGTGTGGGTAAGCTGGACCCAAGGGCAGTAAAGTGTGTTTTTGTGGGATATTCAGCTACTCAGAAGGGTTATGTGTGCTGGAGTCCAACTGAAAGAAGAGTGTTTGTGAGCATGGATGTCACATTTAGAGAGCACGAACCCTATTACAGTGTGGATGAGGTGCCACCATTCGAGGATGTACATGAGGAAGAGAGAGAGGATGAAGGGAGTAGAACAACAGTGACCATAATGGCAGAACCTGTGAATGTGAAAAAGGTGAATGAGGAATCTGAGGCTCAGGGGGAGTCAAGATATGGGAGAGTATATGTGAGGAGAGAAAGAACGGATGTTGGGGTCCAAGAAGATGTGCCAAGTCCCTCAGAGATACCCGCTCCAACTCCCGAGACACATATACCACTGAGTTCAGATTCTGATTCAGATTCAGATAGCTTAATGGAGGCCCCACCATTGAGGAGAACCTTGAGAACAAATGCGGGGGTTTCCCCGAAAAGGTATGGCTTCTCTCCTGACAGGGCTAACTTGGTCACACACTCACAGATATCCCAGGGGTATGATGCATTCACAGCATCACTAGACGCTGTTTCCACTCCCAAAGGCTGGGAGGATGCCATGGAGGATCCAAAGTGGAAAGCAGCCATGAAAGAGGAGCTGGGGGCTCTTGAAAAAAACAAGACGTGGAGACTTGTGAGTCTGCCACCTGGGAAGAAGGCAGTTGGATGCAAGTGGGTTTTCTCTGTGAAGCACAACCCAGAGGGGCTTGTAGAGAGGTACAAAGCTCGCTTAGTGGCAAAAGGGTTCAGTCAGTCATATGGTGTAGACTATGACGAGACCTTTGCACCCATGGCAAAGATGAGCACAGTGAGAACCCTAATCTCCATAGCAGCAAACAGATCATGGCGATTACACCAACTGGATGTCAAGAATGCCTTCCTGCATGGGGATTTGAAAGAAGAGGTATATATGGATATTCCACCGGGATTCGGTACAAATCAGACCAAGAATAAGGTGTGCAAGCTCGAGAAGTCCTTGTATGGCCTGAAACAATCTCCAAGGGCATGGTTTGGCCGATTTAGAAAGGCAATGGTAGATCTGGGATATAGGCAGAGTAATGCAGATCATACTTTGTTCTATAAACGAGATGGGGACCAGATTACCATTCTGGCTGTATATGTGGATGATATGATCATCACAGGTAGCGATGAGAAGGAGATTGAAAAGTTAAAGAAGAGATTGAGCGAGACCTTTGAGGTAAAGGATCTCGGCCAGTTGAGGTATTTTCTAGGGATTGAAATAGCACATGGAAAGGAAGGAATAGTGCTATCCCAAAGAAGATATGTACTTGATTTGCTTGCAGAGACAGGCATGCTAGATTGCAGACCAGCAAGTGTGCCAATTGATCAGAGGCTCAAGGTAAGTGCAGAAGCAGGAGATCCTGTTGACAAGGATAGATATCAGAGACTAGTGGGTCGACTGATATACCTATGTCATACGAGGCCAGATATCTCCTTTGCTGTGAGTGTTGTGAGCCGGTACATGCATGACCCTAGGAAGGGGCATAAGGATGTGTTATTTCAGATTTTGAGATACTTGAAGAATACCTCAGGGAGAGGAGTTCTGTTTAAAAGAAATGGACACTTGGGTGTCGAGGGCTACTGTGACTCTGACTGGGCCAGTTGCACTGATGATCGGAGGTCGACATCAGGGTACTGTATGTTTGTAGGAGGCAACCTGGTTGCCTGGAAGAGCAAGAAGCAAACTGTGGTTGCAAGGTCTACAGCCGAAGCTGAGTACAGGGCAATGGCACTGAGTGTGACAGAGATGCTGTGGTTGAAGTTCATGTTGGATGAACTCGGGTTAGGGCAAGCTAGCAAGATGAAGTTGTGGTGTGACAACAAGTCAGCCATATGTATAGCAAACAACCCAGTTCAGCATGACAGGACGAAGCATGTCGAGATAGATCGATTCTTTATTAGAGAGAAGCTTGATGATGGCATCCTGGAACTGAGTCACATCTCTACAGAGAAGCAAGCAGCAGATTGTTTGACCAAGGGGCTTAGCTCAGTGGAGTTAGAGAGAGGATGTAACAAGATGGGCTTGATTGATATGTGAAGCCCATCTTGAGGGGGAGTGTTGAGTTATTTAGTTGTTTTGTTAATAGATGAAATGTTAGGGGTTTATTTGAAACTTTTGTATGGCTTGTATATAAGCCAAGACTCTCTTTGAATGAATTAACTTTAAGAGAAGGGTCATTTGTGCAAAAATCCACTAAAACCATTGAAATTATTTCTGGCTCCTCCTCGAACTCCTTCCTCTCGAGGTACATATAAAACCAACAAACACATTAGCATCATTATTCAACAGAAGACTTAATTTAGGGGACCAATGGGGGTGGGACTGGGAGAAACTAGAACTTGTAACTTCCCTACATCTCTTTCTCATGCTTCTGTAGTTAGAAAGACCAAGCTAGCTCCATTTCTATTTACACTCTTGTTTTTCTTTCTTATTTTTGCCTATCTCTATGGAAAATCAAAAGACCTTGCACAACTAGTCAGACAATTTAGCCCAGCCGATGTGATGCAACCGCCATTACAACTTGGTCAATCGAGTGCAATACAAGCGAGAATAATCGGTTTGTTTTCTTTTCTTTTACATGGAAGCATTTTTTTTTTTTTTTTTACCTTTTAAGTTGCAAAATCACGAAATGCACAAAACACCAGTGATCTTAAGAATTGGAAATAATTGATCAACTACAGAAAACAAATAGAATATTTCCTACTTACACAACATTAAAAGGTACATTTCTGCAATGAAAATTAATATAGCTTTTGGATAAAAAAGAATAAATATATAAGCCAGTCTGCTATCTTAAATTGTTATATTTATAGAGCTGCGCATATCAACATCTAAACTATATATTTTGTTTCATTTTATATATTTAGAATCAGAGAAAAGGAAGGTGAAGTTGCCTTTTGTAATCGACGAACTCGAAGATGGCGAATCGTGCGACCTGTTCAGAGGGAAGTGGGTCAGAGATGAGGTGACTCGACCACTATACCAAGAGGACGATTGCCCCTTTATGGATTCACAACTTACCTGCCTTGACAGAGGCAGACCTGAAAAGGACTACCAATTTTGGCGTTGGCAACCCTTCGAGTGTGACCTTCCCAGGTGCAAACCAAATTAATTTAATCTCCATTACAATTAAACCCCCTAAACAATCTAAATTATTATATATTAAAGTGACTGTCGTACTGGACCACCACTCAGAATCAAGCCTGTCAAAAATATCCAATAGAACATTTGTGTGTTAGTGTCTGGTATCATGACTTTTGATATACCAATAAGATGAATTAAGACTTAAGAGTAAAAAATAATTTCAATCAGTCTTTACGTAATTACAATTTAATGATAGCTTCAATGCAACAATGATGCTGGAGGCACTGAGAGGAAAGAGAATGTTGTATGTGGGAGATTCATTAAACAGAGGCCAATTCTTTTCCATGATGTGTCTTCTCCAATCAGTTATTCCCCCACACGCCAAATCCTTTGTCACCAGTGGATCCTTGCAAATTTTCACTGCCTTGGTAATTAAATATATACTATTCTTTTTCTGTCATTTCTTTCAATTTACACTAAATTAACTACTTTGATGTCAGTAGTCAGTACTAGTACACTGGTACACATTACATTGCATTACTTACCGTTTTATTAAACAGGATTTCTTAAAACAAATATTCTGATTTTCTTTTTTTCAGGATTACAATGCAACAGTGGAGTTCTACTGGGCGCCATTTCTTCTGGAATCAAACTCGGATGATGCAATAGTTCACAAGCTATCAGACCGAATTGTGCGCAGAGACTCCATAAACACGCACGGAGATCATTGGAAAGGCCGAGAAATCATTGTCTTCAACACTTACCTTTGGTGGATGACTGGCCAGAAAATGGAAATCTTGTACTTACATATTACACCTCCCTCCATATATATAGATATACCAAACACACGCAGACACGCGCACACACAACGGACAATCCAGAATGAAGAATGAATCAATTAATTTGTGGAAATATACAGGCAAGGGTCATTTAAGGATGAAAAGAAGCAGATGGTGGAACTGTCGACAGAGGATGCTTACAGTATGGCCTTGAACAGCATGCTCTCCTGGGTCAAGCAGAACATGGATTTAACCAAAACTAGAGTTTTCTTCACTAGCATGTCTCCCACACATGCAAAGTAAGTACTAATAAGTTAAAAGTTGATCCAAAACTAAGTCATTTTTTTTAAGATAAGCAGGGTTAACCCGCCACTTTCTATTAGAAGAAAGCAAAAATTACAAAGTCCAACATAGCATATAATTAAATAAAGAAAAAGAAAGGCCCAAACACACTGTACCAGGAATCGGTACCAGTGAGTCCCCTTTATCTAGTCTGCCATCCCTTTACTATCCCCTAATCTCCCAAGACCAGCCAAATGTTTTGGCAATAATTATTAAACACAAAATACTGTAGCAGCACAATAAAAATGTCCAAAAGAACAAAATAGAAAATATTATAGGTTGCTGGTAGATTTTTCTTAAGCAGCAGAAGCTCCACCCTTTGCATCTGCACCCAGTAATTGCATGCATTGGTAGTTCCTCATAACCATGTAATTTTTTAAATAATTCTGACAATTGGATTAATGAATCCACAGGAGTCAGGACTGGGGTGCGGAGCCAGGTGGCAACTGCTACATGGAGACAATAATGATTGACGACCCCAACTATTGGGGCTCCGACTCCAGCAAGAGCATCATGGGCCTGATCACTGACATACTGCACGAACACCAAGGCGACGTGCCAGTGACTTTCCTAAACATCACCCAGCTGTCAGCTTATCGCAAGGATGCTCACACCTCCATTTACAAGAAGCAATGGTACCCTATCACTCCTGAGAAGCTCGCAAACCCGGTTAGCTACGCAGACTGCACGCACTGGTGCCTTCCCGGGCTGCCAGACACCTGGAACGAGCTCCTCTTCGCCAAACTCTTCTATGTCTAGCACTGTAGAAATTAGTTTTATGGTGTCCGGCCGTGTGTTTTTGTTCGGGAGTAATGTGTGCACAAAAGGGGTTCGTGCTGGTTTTGGCTTGTCACTTGTCAGCGTATAGTTTGAAAAATTGAATAGGAGGTACCAACAGGGTTGTAGGCTTGTAGTTGTAGCGCTTACATTGAAATGAAAATTTTGTTTCCTTATAAATGTCGCTATTTGAATTTTTTGTAGATGTTAATATCAGTTGGCATATTATGCAAAAGCACAGATTTAATAGAATTATCTCATAGAAATAGACTATTATACTTGGTTAATATCAGTTGGCATATTATGCAACAGCACAGATTTAATAGAATTAGCTCATAGAAATAGACTATTATACTTGTTTTATTGCTTAAATCTGGGCCCAATTAAGTAAGTTTCAGCCTGTAATAAGAAGATTGAAATAACTAATTAATGAATGCTGTTTGGGATGTTCGGCTATCTACAATTGGATACGATTTCGCACAAAAAAAAATTAATAAAAAATTAATGAATGATGTCTCTGTTTTTGAAAAGAGCGTTACTTTTGAATAACGCTACTCTTTCAATATTACTCTTCTGTGCCTGGTTGGCTTAATTCTGGAATCTGGACAGTAATATTTTGACTACATCAGTTCAGGTCAAATTCATTAAGACCTAATTTAATGGACGTGATTCCATCGAGAGATTGAAGAGGTTTATGTATGCAAACGACATCTTGTCATGTCTCTCCCCAAAAAGAGGAGTACATTACATAGACATAATTAAGCATTACGAGACCAGCTAACGGGTTCGATTGTTAAATTTCAATATTTAGCCATAGTTTAAGGCTAAATTATATATTTATATGTGAATTCCCACAAAAGTTACGTACGTAATACATACGGAAACTTCAATCGACATCCTATTTAAAAAGAAATATCTCATATATATAATTTGCTTAAATAACATTTTCAAGGAATTTGTGAAACTCCAAATCAACAATCCTATATATTACAAAAAATTCGACACAAAAGGCTTGATCTTAATTCACAATGAACTTTCCTTAATGTGTATGCACTATCGATCAACATGATATGAGGTAGATAACAGCGTAGAGAAGGGGTATTAGTGTATATCTGAAGCTGGGAGTTGTTATTCTAATTCCATTGTTTGCCTTCAAATTTCCTTGCCTAGTTTTTGCCAAATGAGAACCTGCTTAAAAGTACATACACAGAGTGATAGATAAAGTTAGGCCCAAACTATCAAAAGAAGAACGATAAATACATCTAAATTACAAAGGAAAAGAGAAATTGGCCAGAAATAGAAACGGAAAGGACCCCAATATGCTTTAACCCAGACAAATGCTCACCTCCATTAGTAGTAGTGCCAGACTGGCTGGAACCGGCACCGGCACCCACACCTGCACTGCCACCGGCACCTGCACCTGCACCTGCACCGCCACCGGCACTATTACCTGTGACTCCACATGACATTTGAAAAATGGCCTGAACACCTTGCATCAAACCGGTCTGGTAGCTTTGGAAGTTGGAGAAGATCCCGTCCATGCACGTCATCATCAGCATCATCTGCCCGAAGCATGGTGCACCACACATGCCCGTTGCATTTGGACCGCCTGCAAAAGGAGCTGGAGCTGGAGCAGGAGCCAATGTCGTCGTCGAGTTATTGGCGGTGTTGGTGGTTGTGGTGGTGTTTCCTAGACCCGGTATGTTTATTCCTAGTGACTGAAGGCATCCATTCATCACCTATACAGCAATGCACACTTACATGTCTTTTGTCACAGCAAATATTAACTGCATCATTTCAAATCAAAATACACAACAGCAAAGTTGGAAATATCTGTGTGGTCTTTGTTCTTTATTAGTGCTTTAGCAACTTACAGGTCTGTTGTCGAAGCAAAGAGCAGCTCTTGCCACAATCTGAACTGGATCTTGCGCTGAACACCAAAAAAATAGAATTTAGATATATATTGCGTAGACTAAAAATGATCAATATATAACAAATTTATTCTATATTTTCTGTTCGTTTTCATTTTCATTCTAAATTAGGCCACCGTGATCAATTAAGTGTTCGAGGAACAATATATTGCGATGTGAGAAAATTAATTGACCATTTCTTATCTTAAAATTATTTTCATTCAGTTTTAAAAATTAAACAGAATTATACACTACAGTAGAATTTAATTAGAGTGAACCATGCATATATATATATATAAGGCGGTTCTTTTTTTTTCCCCCTTCTTTTCATTTCTTTTCTTTTTCTTTCTTTTTGTTTTTTTAAGGGGAAGGGTGACTTACATACCTTTGCAAAATGGACTTGGAGTGCATAGGAGAGAGAGCAGGATTAATGGCAAGTGTGTGAGCTTCAAAATGGCCATGAGTAAGAGGTCTTAATTAAGAGAGAATTAAACTTTCTCCCCTGCTTCTAGATACATGTCCATCATATATATAATTATTAACACATGACGACTGTGGCCTCCGATCATTGGCCATGTGGGGGCTAAGTAAGGCCAAATGACTTAAATGACCTTAGCAGTGAACCTAATTGACAATTGATTTTAATTGGATTAGCATTTTAATATTCATAGACGTACTTCAGGAGCAACAACTTATCAATTACTATTAATTAAGGCAATACACTTCATAAATTTAACTTAAAATTCGGAGTCAACTAATATTCTCAGAGCCATTAATTAACATTATCATCTCTTAGTGCACACAAAAATAACATAAATTAATCTAAGCGATATATATATATATATTTATTTATTTATTTATGTGCGTAGCGAGTGATACATATAAAATATTATCAATCAATTAGTTTTGAAAATTGATTAGATGGTTTTACTATCGCGTGCCATCGCTGAGGGAAGCACCTTAGCGATGGTCCCTCATCCAGCGCACTTATTTCGTATCTAAATGTTCAGTTTGATAAGTACAAATGTTCCGTTATTTAAGTATAAGTGTTTAGTTAGTTGCAACAAAAAAATATAAATGTTATAAGCAAAAATATTCATTTCATTATTAAACCAAGTGAAGGGGTCACGAACCGGACAAAAAACACATGAAAAAATTAGAAGGGGTCATGAACCGGTCCGGTTCAAATTATTTTTTTCTGACTCTGCCCCTGGCCCGCCTCTCTCCAAGACTGGCCCGCGATAATATATAATAAAACCATTAGTTGACACATTTAACTGAACACTTCTGATTATTAAACTGAACACATTTGATTATTAAATTGAACATTTGTAACAGAGCACCCTCTGTTCAGCAATGGCGCACGATGATTTTTTTAGCGATACCACTTATCATTCCTGATTAGTTTTGTTGTTAAGCTTCAAAAATAATAATTCGAATGCCAAGATTCTGTATCTGTAAATTTGAAAAGACATCAAAATATTGTATTTATTAGACGCAATTTCTTTTCCTAAAGACACTAACCATACCGTCAGATTGGAAATGAAACAGACAAAGGAATCAACACCTTTGGTTGGTCGAAAGTAAGGTATAATTAAATTAACTTAAGGTCAAATTAGTAATTTCACTTAAATGAGACGACAATTAGTAGTCCGAAAAAAAAATAAAAGAAGTACACAACCAACAATTACCAACTTTTCACTAGTTTTTAAGACTTTTAGCTCCTTGAGGCGTCCCCAAATCAAACCTAAACATGTATCCTTCGAAGGATCTCACTTTCGTAGGTGGAAATTTCTTCTTTGATACAATAAAATTCCTTGCCTGTTTTACGTCCCATTTTTTGGTTGGTTGATATTGACCACTTCTCCATGTGGCATGCAAGCTATAGAGGATTAGAAGCTACTAAACTGGAGTTAGGTCATTATTTCTAAAGGCATACGTATGTTCACAATGCTTATATTGACCATACATTTGATTATTCAAGCATAACTTAAATCCATATTTGCAACCAAATTCATATATATATGTGTGTAGTTCACTCAGAGGTAAGCGAGCATATGTACTAATTTACTATGTTCAGACAATATTTGTGCTAACAGTCAATTCAAAACAATTTTTATTTTAGACTACATAATGAAAAATGTTGTACTCGATACAGCAACATCCGTGCCTTACACGACATAAATTGGTACTGTACGCCGATGCAAAATTTCCATTTGGGGGGGGGGGGGGGTGTGGCAAATCGTTAATTGTAATTTGTACGTAGGGGTCACGATAAAAAGTGTTCAAAACTCAAGTGAATTGAACAAGAGTCAATTCAGACCGAACACGAAGCGTGAAACATGGATCCAAGGCAATAGGGCTCTACTCGGACCGAGTGGTGTGGGATTCGGACCGAATTGGCCTGGTTCGGACCGAACAGAGACACCGACCTCGCATATTTAGCAGGTACGAAATAGATTTCTGCCAAATCCTTCTAGATACGAAGGCTACATATGATATTGGTGTGTTTCCATATTGAAGAGGATTTGATATGTGTGAGAGAAGAAAATATGAAGAATAAATATAAGATTGTGTAAATTAATTTTATTATCAAAAATACTAGTTGTCTTATGTAATTTTATGTCTATTTATCTTAATCTTCTTCATCAATATAAATTTAACAGATAAAAATCAATAAAGAAATTGTTTGTGTGAGTGTGGATAACGTAAGCACCAAGTTGACGTTAAATCTCGTTAAATATTGTAACTTTATGTTGATTGTATTTCAAATTGTTACAAAAAGTGTCTATATGTGTGTGTGGGCAAATTCTGACATGCACTAATTTTTGTAATTTGAGTTAAATAAAATATCGAATTGGTCGGAATAATAGATTTACACAATCAATATCCAACTTTTGCAAGATCGAGGGCAAAGAGCGCATGCAATTCAGAGGCTGGAAAATTAAATTTTTGCCTCGGTCTGACGAGCTACTTCTTTTTCCCTTGAGTGTTGATACACTTTTAATTGAATTAAAAATAATAATAAGAAGAAGAAGAAACATTTTATGTATTGCAAATTAACCTCTTTTAGTTAATTGTTTTATGTTTTATTGGTCAGAAATGTGATCATTTTTTGTGCAACTTAGCCAAAAATGAGGTCTGAAATGCAGGGATTAGATTGATGCGGTTGTGCCGCTCTTCTTGTCTAATGCAACCACCGCAACCGCCATCATCGCCATTTCATTTCTTATTTATTTTACCAGAGTAATAGTACTAAATTATATATTACTGGAGACAACGCAAGTACTAGCTAGAGAGAGTTGGAGCGAAGAATCACATCCATTGCGCTTCTAATTGGCATGACAATTGACAAACCAAAAATATATATTGTTATGGACCCCCCTCACCTACATCAAATCATCACATTTTTCTTATTTGAATTATTATATATTGATGACGTCATATATTAAAATGGGTTTATTGTCGCAGGTTTTTGGTAGGATTCCCCATGCATTAGGTTAGATTATGGCTCGTGCATTTGATCTTTTGTTGGTTTGCGAATGCATGCCACGCTCTCTTCTACTTTCTTGATTTTGGTTTTAATTGCAATACAAGTTGTTTTGGGACCTAATTAATATGATCCACTTTAATTATTAGTCAATTTAATTTAATTTAATTTGGGTTCCTGCTAGCTAGCATTAATAAAATGCGTTTTATATATGCATGTGATAACTCCTCGATCATTATTACTTATTAGCCTCCTAATGTAGGAGAGTCGATCGCTACCAAGTACCAACTGAAATAAGTGACACATATATAATTGCAAATTTAAAATTTGTTATATTCAATAAGCAGTAGTACTTTTATTAATTATAAAACTTTAATATGGTGATGTCTCGTTACATTGCAATAATTCATGGCATAAATGTAAAGCTAGCTTGATTATGCAGGGACCAAATTAGTGAGCTACCTCAATCTAATGAAATGAGGTTGAGCATGCAGAGGTTTTACAGCAAAAATTGTTGTTAATTAAATTAGATGCGCATGCAATGCACGCGAACATATTAATATCATATCATATATCATATGTGAAGTCCGGTTTTGGGGAATAGATGAAGCCGGCCCATTGGAAGCTCATTCAGCAAGACAGCAAGTACAATACCCTAACCCCCATTAAATTAAATTGAAGTAAAACGGGCCTGCGTTCATTCATGGGCGTCATCCCGTCTTCCCACGATTATTTAACGAGCCTTCAAGTTGAGCCTGCGTTTCTTCCGCTCCCATTGTCGAAAATCGAAACAGCACTATGTATGTTTCAACAGCATAAAGGCCTATAATTAACGGGTGTCAGGGTGTGATATACATCCTCCAACAAAAAACTATCCAAATCATCCAACAGGCCCAGGCACTGAAAAATTGAACCATTCTGGACGGTTTGGGCACATTTTTCGCGTGCTAATATCATCAAAATTTTTTTTTGCATGATGACGTCATTAAATGGACGGATTTTATGTTCGGTCAAACACCTCAAGGGATTAATTACATGAATTGTGTGTTCAGTTAGATGCAGTTGCAATATGAAATTTTAGGTTTTTGTGTTCAATTAAACATCTCAAAGGATTAATTACATGAATTATGTGTTCAGTTAGATGCAGTCGTTATATGGAGTTTTAGGTTTTTGTGTTCAATTAAACATTTCGAGGGATAATTAAATAAATTATATGTTCAGTTAGATGCAGTCGTAATATGAAGCTTTAGGTTTTTGTTTAGTTAAACATCTCAAGAGATTAATTACATGAATTATGTGTCCAGTTAGATGCAGTCGTTAAATGAAGTTTAGATTTTTGTGTTCAATTAAATATCTCAAGGGATTAATTAAAATGAATTATTTGTTCAGTTAGATGCAATCGTAATATGAAACTTTAGGTTTTTGTTTAGTTAAACATCTCAAGAGATTAATTACATGAATTATGTGTTCAGTTAGATGCAGTCGTTAAATGAAGTTTAGATTTTTGTGTTCAATTAAACATCTCGAGGGATTAATTAAAAAGAATTATTTGTTCAGTTAGATGCAGTCGTAATATGAAATTTTTGTTAGAAAGTGCTCAATTTTCAATTTTAGTTACTAATTAACTTAATTAAACATCAAGCACAAAGGATCTTGCTAAGCAATCAACACACACATGAGAAAAGAGAAGGAATCGATTACATCTCGCGGAATCGTATCCGCGAGGCTCGACCAATGCATGGGAGTTGATGGTGTGCTCTCCTTCGCCTTCTCCTCCGTCGACGGCCGCCTCGAGTCCACCAAGAAGCTTAATCACCTCCTCTTTCAACTTGTGCTAGCAAGGAAGAGGAGAGCAACTAATCCCCAAAGTTTTCTCTCTTCTACATTTGTCAATTAACTAGTTTAATTAATGGAGAAGGGAGAAATCTCAACACATGAGCTAGATGAGGTGGAAAAGAGTAAGAGAAAGAGATGAAAATTCTGAAATTTTCTCTCTAATTTTCGTTCTAGGAGGAAGAGGGAGAGAAAAGGCTATGGTGACTAGGATTTCTCCCTCCAAATGACTTCCTTTTATAGACCAACCACTCCACAAACTTTAGGAACCTTTTTACCCATATTAGGGCAGTCACTATATGGGCTATCAAGCCCATTTTGTGGTGTGTCAAATGTCCACTAATTCAATTAATTAATGGATCTTTCTCTTGTACTCAAATCGGACCTTTAATTTACTAATTAAATAAAGGTCCATAAGCTCTATTTAATTCCTATAAATAAATTGTGTTGAACCAAATTAATTATTAACTTATTAATAATTATTTTAGAATTAGTTAATGTGTTAATTTATTTCTATATGATCTCCTTGACTTAATTAATTATAACGGTTCGCAACGGTATATAATTAATTAATCAACTTATCATATTTTCGCAATACATTGCTGCGAATAAATAAATAATGCACTGTGTGATTAAAGTCCTATTTGTGTGACCCTTTGAGGATTTATGCTACGTTGGCCATGGAATTAAATCGCTATTTAATTCTAATAATCATAAGCGGTATCTAGCAACACGTTATGATTCCCAATTCGCATAAATAATATACTGCTACAATATCTTAATCCTGCATAAGAAATAAAAGTATCTCCTTGTCTGATTCTTATGTCACATGATATCACTGTATAATCCAAGATAGAAATGTGTCATTTTTGCAGATTATACATTTCTTGATCTAGAGTTGATTGTACAAGTTGGCCAAACAATCCAACTCCATCAAGGGGCTCAAACAGATATCATCACTCACTAAGTGAATTAATGAGGGACATACGGTTTTCTTGATGAACAATTTTTTCCCGCACAATTCAAGAGAACATAAATAAAGTCCGTATAGCAACCCTTATCAGGAATCAACGGTAGACGGTATTTGTTGAACCTATCCTCATGTGGAAAAGTTGAACCATCTCAAACTTAGAATTAAACTCATATGAAATAAACAATGACACACAACACAATCCATATGTTTATTTCATTGGGTCATGTCATGTACTATGTTCTAATAACATACACATATGCAATTAAGTTGGAAACACCTTACCTATGATTTGTAGAACGTAATCATCACTTAACTTGCATACTAATCTTTTATGATAATTAATGTTCCTTGTTAATTATCAAGATTACGAACGATTTAGATTTATTACTGTCATTCTAATGAATGATCCACAGAGATCTACAATTCAGATCCTCAACCTGAATGATCTGTCAGTAATAAACTCTAGGAACAAATGATCAAATATCATCAGTAACATAAACTAATAAATTAAGTCATTAAATATTGACTTCTAGGACACAACTCCAACAGTTTTAGGTGATCGGATCATATTATTGCAACAAATTGATCAGTTATTAAGAATAATATCCATTATTGCAATAAACTGAACAATTCTATTAATAATAGCATCGACTATCAATGCCTCGTTGTAAAATTCAAGCCTAAAAAGAAAGATCTATTTAAACCTAAACAATACTGCTAGTTAATCAATTAAATTTACCAATGAAAATATCAGTTGTACGGCCCTCCAATTAGACCCAAAACCAAATCATAGTACAAATACAATCCCTCACAAAACATAAAAACAATATGAGACACTAACCCAGATCAGGACAAACAAATCTTTATTTAAACCAACAATACCATGAATGTCTGCTCGAGAAGGTATAATGCATCTTGGAGCCAAGAAAATAACATCCATTAAGATAGCAGCAATTATAATTTTGGATTAGACACAAAAAGAATAAATCAAGGCCATTTCCTACTTTCTTTTGAAGACCAGAAATCAAGACACAAAATATAGATGTAATTGCACCAAGAGTGAATGTTTTCTATCTTGGATTTTGTTTGAATCAAATAGAGAACCTAATTTCGCGTCTCCTTGCGCTTAGACAGCACCAGATCCAAAAACCCACTCGAATCCATCTTAGCACACATCAACTTCAGTTTTTCAGTGAGATCAACCGCGTCAGACCCCTGATCAGACTCGACCACCTCAATCAAAGCTCTATGGCGCTCTCCCACGGGCGAGATCGCCTGAGCTATCGCCATTGATGGTGTACAGATTGAAGAGAGAAGAAGGTTGCGGCGAGGGTTTGGAGCGAGATGGGGGTTTGGAGCGAAAGAAATAGACAGCGATGTCGCGGGGCTTTAATTGCTGGGCCTATAATGAAAGAAGGAAGGCGCACTAGAGTTCATCGGATGGTTGGATGGTTTGTAAGTGAATGGTAGATACTAATTACCTAGTAATACAATTCCGGCTCATGATCCAGGGGCATCGTATGCCCTTGCATTCTAGGTGAAAGAGACATCACCATGTCATGAAACTAAGGGCGGACTTAAGAAGGGGCAAGTCCAAGCAGCTGCCTGGGCTTTTTTCTGAAAAATCGAAACCCAGTATATGGTATTTTCCAAAGGTGCCTGGGCTTGCAAAATTAGAGTGCCTGGACTTCGCCACTTGGGCCTGAAATTTAGACATTATAAATGTGTGCTCAGGCTTATTTTGCCTCCTATATCTACCACTGCATGAAACCTTAGGGAGTTGGTAGTCAAATAAGTGTTATTTAAGCTATTTCTAGTTTTAAAAAAATATATAGAAATTGACTACAATGAATTTTTAAAATGAACAAATCAACTGTATATGTGATACAATGAAAGGAAAATTGCTAAATTCAGTTTTACAAGCAACCATTATTTGAAGAATATGAAGTTGCAAAAAAAGGGTAATTTTCACATAATTATACGAGTAACACAGCAGGTGAGTTTTCATTTCAAACTAGTGGGATCTCGCGCGTTGCGCGATTTATTTATTTTTTTATCGATTGCGTATTGTTTGTGCGCAATATTTGGCCAATACATATAGGACAATATCATTACTGAATTAATAATAACAATGTTGTAAGCGGTACTGGCCTTTTCTTTCCTCCTGTGAAAACACTGAATAAGTAGGGGTAGAATAGAAATGAAATATTAAAATATCCATATGATAAAATTTATTATTTTGCTACTAATACAGCTATAAAGTATTGATCGTATTATTCACATAAACTTTTTTTGAGAATGCTCAAATATATATTATATAACACTGGAACCAATAAGGTATAATCAACATCAGCACCAGCAATGTCATTTCTATGCATGCACAATGTCAAATTTTATATACAAATCAATAAAATGTATGTGATCTGTGTCACCTGAAATAAAAATATACTAATTAAGAGCCAGATAAAAATAAGCCATGAGCATACATATTGATTTTTACCTGAGGCAAATATGATTAGAGTTTTGGATCATCACCAACAATGCATCAATCAAATTCTGTTGCACGATCTTGACAAAAAGAAGAATTAAACTATTAGCAAATATGCTTGCTATTTTTATTATCGTCTAGAGCTAAATATAAAGTATTAACCAATGGCCAAATCAAATATCATTAATGCAAAAATGCATAAAATGGGAGCTGTATTGGATGAGGAAAAATTGCAAAGTACAGTGTTGAATAAAGCAAAACTGATTTAATTGAGACTTAAACAAACAATTTTTTTTTATGTGTCAGCTACATCTTTTGTTGTACCAACTACAGTCCATACCATTACTCCAAGCTCGTGAGAAAGGGAAAGCAAACAACACCTTTTGTTGTGAGCAAAGCAAAGGACAAAAGTAACAAAGCAAACAATTTCTAAATATTTTGTTCATGAATTATTTAAAGACCATCCTTGTATAAAATTTGTTGAAATCAGAAGTGACTATGCGTAATTTGAGGCACATGCATTTAGAATAAAATAAAATCAGTATTTTTTACAAACATTTCTGGGTTGGTGACAACCAGCAGCAATTCAGTGTGGTTCTGGTAACCAATTCCACATCACAATGAACCACCAATAAGTTGCTACAACTGAAAAAAAAAAAAAGTAGTCTACTGAGAGAGAAACTAACCTGAATGTAGATCTCTAAAGAAAAAGAATTCACTGCACAAAGCAAAAACAAAAGGAGGATAAAAAGTTGTTCAAAGAGGAAGCCTATGGGTCAAAAGTCATGCAATTTGTGTATTTTCTTCGATAATTCCACATCTATTCACTGACCACCAATTTCAAATAAGCATATTCTAAAGATATAAATTATGAAGCAATCAATAAGAGTTTACATTTCTTATCCAACAGTATATTTAAGTATTGCATTTGTTTCGGTAAAAAAGTAGAGACAAAGATACCCTACAGGAACTAATATTTTCTTTGATAATTCCACATCTATTCACTGACCACCAATCTCAAATGAGCATATTCTAAAGATACAAATTATGAACCAATCAATAAGAGTCTACATTTCTTATCCAGCAGTATCTTTAAGTATTGAATCTGTTTCGGTAAAAAAGTAGAGACAAAGATACCCTACAGGAACTAACAATGCATAAGATAATATAATAAGCCAGTAACCAACAATGATGCAATAAGCCACAATAGATGCAGAACAGTAGCACCTGATATTTTTTTATGAGAGCTTGCTTGAACTGATCTTGTGCTATCTCCATCTGCCTAACTGATCATTGAATCCGACAGCCATACCATTGCACAAAATCAGTCGTGCTTCAATTGTGTAGTTATTATATGCGATCTTTACCGATGAAACCTAAGGTCGAACCTGATACAGATTTGTCAATTAAATTAAAACCTCAGAAAAAGAATTTACAACGAAAGAACCAATCACGGATAAAAAGAAAGCAGAAGAATTAAAGAGACCAAAACTATGATTTCTAAATAGGATAATCGAAACACTTGAAATATCAGAGAGTCCAAGAAATCAGAAAAAAATGCTCTTTTTGTAGCCCTTAAATCATACTATCCTGATGTTGAAGCACATATCACTAATACTAAGAGTACTGTTAATCAGCAAGAACATCACTTTAGTTGACACTTTTAATCAGAAAATTACATAAAAAAATCAATCTTTAATAGTACTGTTAACAAATAAATACCAAGCCCCAACACTAAAAGGGAAAATTTTGTAAAACTCATATAAATTTGTGTTGGCACTCGTTGGCATTAGTTCTAAGAAAATTTATCAGTCAAATAAATATGCTTCTCAACACTATACGAAATGAAAATACAACCTTGTGTATTTGCACTCTCATCGCCTACAGTGATATTATTTTGTCTTCTGATGTGAACTTCAATCTATTATTTAGAACCATTAATATCAATCAAATCCTAAATGAAATAAAAATGGAACCTACTTCACCTGAAATAAAAATATACTAATTAAGAGACAAATAAAAATATACCATGAGCATTGATATTGATTTTTACCTGAGGCAAATACAATTAGAGTTCTGGACCATCACAACAATGCATCAATCAAATTCTGTCGATCCTGAAAAAAAAAACAATAAAATTATTAGCAGATATGCAATAATATATTTGGATATATATATCCAAGCAAAAATCCAATGAAAAATGCATCAGAAATTTCTGATGCATTTTTCGTTGATTATGGAATAAAACGAAAAAAATCTTCTTTTTTCCTATTATGAAGAGGTAAACATAAAGCATCAACTAATGGCTAAATCAAAAATCATCAATGCAATAATTAATAGAATGGGGGCTGCACTGGATGAGGTATACTGCAAAGTTCAGAGTTTAATGAAGAAAAATCGATTCAATTTTGTCTAGACAACTTCTCAATATTTTGTTCAGACAATGCTTCAAGACTATCTTTATACAAAAATTGCCCAAATCAGAACTGACTATGCGTGATTTGAGATTTTGAGGCACATGCAATTAGAACAAAATAATGTCAGTACTTTTCACAAACTTGTTTTGGTTGGTAACAACCACCAGCAAATTGTGATCGTAACCAATTCCACATCAGAATCAATCACCAAATAAGCTGCACCAACTGAAAACAAAAAGGTTGTCCAAAGAGGAAAACTAATATGAAGGTGAATCTCTGAAAAAAGAGAATTCACTGTACGAACCAAAAAACCAAAAAATCAAAGGGAATTGCAATATGGATGGCCAAACAGAAAACCTCGACACCTTGAAAATGTTCATTTCAATCCCTTTAAAAATCTAGACATTTGAGAACACTTTTTTTTTCATAACAGCAAAAGTGTTGAAACTTTAGTTTGGACGGCCCATCTGAAAGGAAATACGAGATTTAAAAAAATCGGACAACAAAAAATTGAAAATTCGCTAAACTTGCAAACACGGAGATAAAATCAGAAAGAGAAAGAGAAGGGGCGAGAAAATCAGCGAAAATAGAAGAAAACGGAGAACAGAGGAGAGATACGAATAGAAAAATAAGTCGTCGCAAAGGAAATATGGACAACACTTCAGAAATCGAAGAGGCAAACCAACGCCCCACAATCCCTGGACCAGTAGTAAAGAAAAGAAACAGAAGAGAAGAGGAAATAGAGGCGAGGGCTCACGGAACCAAGAGTATCTGGCGGAGGGGCCTCCGTACGCGACCACATACATGGCTGTCTGGCTGATCCCATCTACTCGGTCCGTCGAACGCATGTGAGAAGGATCCACATCCTCAGCAGCCAAATTCTTGGCTGCTCCAAACAGCCATCCCCTTTTTTCTTTAATATTTCAACATTTTAAAATTCAAATGTTGAATCCAAACCGTTGATCTTGTTCAATTTTACGGGCGATGCATTTTCATATAAGTTTTATGAAATTTGGAGTTGATTTGATACTAGATTAAGTGGTCAACAAATGAACGAATCTGGTTAACTATCACTGATTAATTCTAATACGTTCATAATTTGGTCACTTAATCAAGTATCAAATCGACTCCAAATTTTATAAAACTTATATGAAAATGCATCGCCCGTAAAATTGAACAAGATCAACGGTTTGGATTCAACATTTGAATTTTAAAATGTTGAAATATTAAAAAAAAAGAGGATGGCTGTTTGGAGCAGCCAAGAATTTGGCTGCTGAGGATGTGGATCCCATGTGAGAAAGAATGAGAGAGAGGAGGGATAAAGCGAAGCAACTATCTCAGAAGTCTCCATAAAAACAGATCCAACGGAGGTAAATAATCAATCGAACGATGCAGATCTTGCGCGGAAAACAAACGGCTGAGATTCGATTACTGTGCAAGAACGAAACAATGTAAATATAGATGGACCCCACCCGCAGTGGCGAGTCCAGTAAGGGGCAAGGGTTGGCACTTGCCTACCCTTATTTTTCTGAAATTAAGTCTAATATATTGTTTTGGGTTTTGGTGCCTACGCTTGAAACTAAAGTGTGTCTCAGTGCTTGGGTTCAAAGTGGATCTTCTATTTGTTTTAATTTGCTCGGATCTGTGTGGAATTCACATCGCTCCACTTCAAATAAACTGTTGATTCGCTGATATAAACGTCAATCATGTTCGAGAACTAAGTTTTTTCTATGCTGATCCGTATTTTTATTTTAATTTTTTCCTTTCATGTTCTTTTGCGCCTCTGTTTTGTACTTTTTTTTTCCCAATCCCCACCCAGGCATCCGCTTTTGCATTTTTTTTTTCTCTTTCATTTTTGCGTGGTCATGTGAATAGGTGATTTGTGAGCCCACAAAACCTTGTTTTTTCCCCTTAATATAGCAAAAGATTAATGGAAAAACAATACAGATATAGTTTTTGTGTGTAGACAAAATTGAATATAACCCGTACAATCAAAATAGTTAATTTGATGACAATAAAATTATTTACGAATATTATTTGTTATAAAAATAATATAAATTGTTTTAAAATTAAAGTTTAAAAATTAATATTTTATTTAAAATATTTTTATTTTATATTTACATTAATAATATTTTATTGTGCCCATGCTTAAAAAAAGTCTGGACTCGCCACTGCCCACCCGTCAGCCTAACTATTGCGGGACTGTTTTTAAAAACAGTGTCTTAGTGGAACGCCGATTCATATATTGTTCTGTTGGCAGCTCTCTTTCTTCTCTATTCCATCTTTATATTTACACATGATATGTAAGACTGTAATATATTCTCATAAATAATTAAATACTCCCTTAACACAAATAGATACTCCTTTATTACTGTAGAATATTTATTAAGATACTTCCTTAGTTATAAATAAATATTCTCTAAAGATATATAGATACTCCGTTAATTTAAATTAAATACTCCCTTAATACGAATATGTACTCTCTTATGATATAATATAGTAAGGTACTCCCTTAAAGACATATAAATACTCTTTTATACTCTCTTAGTATAATAAATAAGTACTAAGGTTCTCCCTCAAAGAATTTGAACCCAATCCAGAATATCTCCCTCAAAGAATTTGAACCCAATCCAGAATATGAATCGTAAAAGAATATGATATATAAATACTCTCTTAATCAAATTAAATAATTCCTTGTAAAACATACATACTTTCTTACTATATATAAAAATTCCTTATGATATATACATATTCTTACAAGATATTTCCTTATGAAATATAAATGCTCTCTTAGTCCCTTATTATGATATATAACATCATATAATACAGCAAGGTTCTTTCTCGAGATATAAATATTAGGTACTCATATCTGTTTATTAGATACTCCTCCATACTTATTAGTTACTTTCTTAAATGAATTATGTATTTAAACTTATTCAAAACATCAGACGTTCAAGTTACAACAAGTATTAGCAAAGGAGTTTGAGATGAAGGATTTGGATTCAGCGAATCAAATCCTAGGCATGCGCATTTCTCGTGACCGAGCGACGGAAACTCTCATTCTGTCACAAGAGAAGTACATCAACAAGGTGTTGGAAAAGGTTTTGAGTACAAGATGCCAAGCCATTTCATGTCAAATCCTGGTATGGCACACTAGGATGCGGTAAAATGGTTGTTGAGGCACTTGAAAGGAACTTCAAGTATAGCGCTGTGTTTCAAGAAAAGTAGTGCAGATTTAGAAAAGTTCGTTGATGCGGACCTGGGTGGTGACATAGATAATTGGAAAAGTACATTCAGTTATGTTTTCACGTGGCCACCACTGAGAAATTGAGATTGTGTTGTACCTCGGTGCGAACCCAATCGGAATCGAACATACACAAGTCGCAAGTCACAACCGAACCAGAACCATAATAAAGCCGGTTGGGTTCGGTTCGGTTCGAACGAAAAGAAAAAAAGAAAGGAGGAAATTGTGAACTCTCTCGCATTCACGGTTTCGTCCGTGTGTCTCTCTTCTCTCTTCTCTCTTCCTCGCTCGCTCCATTCCATTCGCAAATCTCTCCTCTCTCTTCTCTCTCTTATTCTCTAAATTCGCATCTCATCTCTTCTCTTCTTTCCTAAGTTCCCTGGATCTGACTGGTCTGTGCCATTCCAATCCGATCCAATCCGATCTAATCTACTACTTTCTCTCTTCTCTTCAATTCATTCATTCATTCAGACTGCAGATTTCGCGATTGAGTTGATGGAGAATGGCATAGACACTGCAGATGACATGGACACTCTGCCGCCCAACCGCCAGTACACACCCGTCGGCTCCCATGACCGAGCCGTCGTTCAGATGTCCTCTATGGGCGCCGGCGCTCCATCCACCTCCCACCTCCCTCTCCCCGCTACTATAAAGCTCTCTTCCCCACCAGATGACAACCATCTTTCCTCTCACACTGAATCCAAGTTGGAACTTTTCGGCTTCGACTCCCTTGTCAATATCTTGGGTCTTAAGAGGTTTTTCTTTTTAACTATTCACTTCACTCTATACCTTATTGCTTTACTTTTTAACAACTTATTAACAACTTTTACAGTATGACAGGGGAACAAGTTGCAACGCCTTCTAGCCCCCGAGATGGTGAAGATGTTGCAATTACCATTGGTCGCCCCAAGGTCATATCTTCTTTCCTCAAATCAATCAATTTTACTTGTTACACATTCATTCAGCCTATTTTCAGGTAATTCAAGTTGCTGCTCTTTTTCTTTCCCCTAGGAGACAGGCCCCAAACTTGGTACATTGATGGGCGTGTTTGTACCTTGCTTACAAAATATCTTGGGGATCATCTATTATATCCGGTTTTCCTGGTAAGCCACAACCTGCCTCCTTTTTTATTATTCAAATTCAAACTTGGGACTGGTTTCAAGTTTGAACATTGTTTGGTAAAGAATGAAATACAACCTGTCAGTTTTTTTCCATTTCGATATTCAATAAATCAGAAAGTAGTTCTTGTATTGGAAAGTTTATTGGATCAAACGTTTGGGAGGAACTACTATCAGGTTCTGTCCTGGGCCTTTTTTTTCCCCCTTTTGCACCTTCATTTATTGTTTGCTTTCTGTGAAGTTTTGGCGTCATGGTTGAAATTTCATTCAATCCGTACATTGTTTATACTTGTAAAACTTTTGAAGATTATATTTGTTTTTTGAGTTTTCAGGATTGTTGGCATGGGTGGCATTGGACAATCTTTGCTACTAGTCGCCTTTTGTGGCTCTTGCACTTTTCTCACCAGTATATCTCTAAGTGCAATTGCAACTAATGGTGCTATGAAGGTATGTGTGTAATCATAATAAGAATGCCCAATGGTCACATGTACTCTATTATATGCCAGTGACAAGCCAGGTTGTCCATTACAGGACCTGACTAGATAGTTTGTCAACGAGCTAAAGGTTATCATACCCTGAAGATTACAACATAATAAAAAAGTAAAAGTATCCAGGATGCAAGGTGAAAACTGTTATTTCCAATCGCAAAAGGACCATTTATTTTTTTCATTTACCAGAGTTTAGCATGAAATCATAATAATCTCTGCCTGAACTTGGCCCTTTCTTTTTTCGTTTGGAAGCAAATCCAAAAGTAGGACCAAACCGAGAGTAAGAAGCGTAAACAAGATGAATTTTGTGAATAAAAAAATTTTCAAATTTTTTGCATGCTTGAAGAAGACCTGCCTTGAATTATTTCATAGGTTCCAAAATAATCCTCGCAAAGAATTAAGAAAGAACATTGAAAAAGAAAACATTGTACAGATTGTACAGGCATTACCTTCACACTTTCATGCAAGTGGATTTTTGAAATCTAATTTATAAGCTATTTTTCCAGGGAGGTGGGCCATACTATCTAATAGGCCGTGCTCTCGGCCCAGAAGTTGGAGTCAGTATTGGTTTATGTTTCTTTCTTGGAAATGCAGTAGCCGGAGCTATGTATGTAAATCATAATTGTATCTTATTAGTTTTATCGCATTCATTTAGCTTATGTGACAGAGCGTGCAACTAGCATTGTTGAATTGTTGTTTTGCAATTATTCATTTGCATTTGTTCTTATTGAAAGAACTCAACTTTTAAGCAATAAAAGCTTATTTCACATCACATGTTGTCTAGGTAATCCTAAAATTTGAACTTGGAATTTTCTAAAACCTATTACAGACACCATTACTAAAGGATATGAATAGGACTTTTATGCACTTAGTGAATATAAGATCTACTATCATATATAATTAAGAATAAATTTGCATCTTTACGACTATAAAAATATACGATATATGTATAAGAAAAAACCATTTGCATCTTTATGCGGATAGTATGAAAGCTTTCACTGTTTTTTCCATTGATTTTAGGTATGTTCTTGGAGCAGTTGAAACCTTCTTAGATGCTGTGCCAGCTGCCGGGTTTTTCCAAGGTTAAAAATTAATCATTGAGCTATATTTTATAAGCATCTTCGGTATAGGCGTCAACTCATATGTTTAATTATATGTGGAAGGTACAAATTAGTAGAAACTTAGAGAAAAGGAAATGTAAAGGTGTATTATAGCACGGAGAACATTATAGTAATTTCTGCATTAATTTATAATATTGTTGAAAAATTTAAACTAAATAAAAATGGAATCCAAAGATATGCAGGAGTAACTTGAACAACTCATCTTAAATTCATCTTTAGCTGTTTAAATTAATATAGTCTGCAACGACAGTTATCTTTTAACAGTATAATAACAAACAGCAAGGTGTCAACTCAATGGTTAATATAGCGACAAGTTGTATAACTTCAGTTCGTTCTTTGTTCAACTCCTACAGAGAGTGTTACAGTGGTGAACAACACATTGGCAAATGGCACAGCCTCAGCTGGCGCAACCACTATATCAACCCCCAGCCTGCACGATCTTCAAGTGTATGGTGTTATCGTGACCATCTTGCTGTGCTTTATTGTGTTTGGTGGGGTGAAAATTATAAATCGGGTTGCACCTGCGTTCCTTGTACCAGTTTTATTTTCCCTCTTTTGCATTTTCATCGGGATATTGGTTGCCCCAAGACACAATGCGCCAAGTGAGTTTTTTGTTTTTTTAAGAAATATTTTGCTTCCTCTCTTCTTTATAGAATTTAGAGAACAAATTGTCAAAATCATTGTACACTTCAGAACTTGGGAAATGTTTTGGGACATTGGAGAGGGGTAAAGGGACAATTTTGGTGGTTGGCTTTATTAAAAAAAATATATATATAGATGTAGTGTTTCCTATATTTTTTAGAGTGTGCTTGTGTACCTCCTGAATTAAAATGAAAGATAATTGTACCTTCCTTTGAGGCTAGTTTTTAAATGAAAACTACTAAAATTAATTAGAATGAATTTATTTTTTTCTACACAACAATAGGTGTACATGGGTAGGGTATGCATGGTATTTTTAGGTTTTGAGAAAATATTTTAAGTTTTTATTCACTCTTCCTTAGTAGAATATAATTACATTTTTGTCCAAAAACATAATGAAATAATCAGTATATATGTTTATTGCCCTGACACAAAAATAGGTGGGGTTACCGGATTGCATGCGTCAACATTTAAGGACAACTGGAGCTCAGATTATCAACCGACAAACAATGCTGGTGTACCTGACCCTAGTGGCTCCATAAGTTGGGATTTTAAGTAAGCAAAAGAGTGAGAATAAAAAAATGGAATACTTTTGTTGATACCAGACCTCTAAAGTTTAATTTCATTTTAAAAAAAAAGAAAAAGAAAGAAAATGATACATACCTCCCTGATTTTGTGACAAGTTTCCTGGTTACCTCTTACGTGAATTTAGCGGGCTAAACATCTCGGGATTCCTCAAGGTTACAGAGGATAGGATAGGGGGGACATTTTATCCAATGCTTTATATTTTGATGCTTGCTAGGTGGTAGCTTAAGAAATATGCTTTCCTAGTCAGCATCTAATTACTGAATTAAGGTGAGTAAAGTGTAGTTGAGGTCATGTTCTCCATAATATAAGCTTACTAAGGCACAATTGCAATATAACTGGTAATGAAACTTTATGAAGTTGGAGTTTGGAACAAAAGACCATGCTTGTGTGAGATGGTGGTAATGAAATGATTTGGCCTAAATAGCAAATTGAGCCAAACTATTGCATTAGTTCACCGGGTGTGGCTGTTTGAGGTTATACTGCACAGTTACTTAAAAAAAAGGTTGGGTGAATACCACAGTGGCACTAATGGGTCTTGCATTCAAATTTTTCTAGTGCATTAGTTGGTTTGTTCTTCCCTGCTGTGACTGGCATCATGGCAGGATCAAATCGGTCAGCATCTCTCAAGGACACGCAGCGGTCGATACCAGTTGGTACTTTAGCAGCAACTCTCACCACCACAACTATGTATTTTATCTCAGTGCTACTGTTTGGTGCTCTGGCTACCAGAGAGGAGCTTCTCACTAATAGGTACACTGTCATTTTTCTTCTAATAAATATGAGTCAAGACCAGCAGTAGTCTACTAAAGAAGGTACTTGACCAATGCTGTCCTTATTAGATATTTGTTCCTGGAGTTCTCTTTGGTGCTTGTACCATTTAAGTTGTACCCAGCGTCAGTTGCGTCAATTCTAATATGTACGGCTGCTCGACATGTATTTTGTAGGCCTGACAGATCTCAGTTATTATTTAAGACTGATGACCTTCTGTTTTACTATTGAATTACTCATTGTTGGTGCAAGTCTGGGACATGTTGTCAAATGGTACCTTAGAGTATATCATGCACATTTCAATAAAAGAGGAAAATTTTCATCATTGTACAGTGCGTATCATGTGCATACCAATAGATCAGTGTAGTACTCATTCATGAATTTCACAAATCTCTACTACTTATAAAAGCATCAATCCAAAGGTCTATCCAATTTTGAGTCCAAAGGTGTATCCAAATGTTAAACTGCATAAATGTAGGCCATGGGTTTTTAAAATCTGATCAGATCAGTGGTCTGAATTTAGTAACAAGATAAAAGGTTTAAACTTTTCATCTAGGCCGAGCTAGAATTAGAAATATAACAACAATATATAAAGAATACATGGTAAAAAAATAAATACAAATAGAATGTCTAACATCATTTTGTTTCTTTATTTGCCCACATATTGGAGACATTTTTGCTAGTATATGGATAATGAGGGTAAATTATGTTCAAATTTACAGACTTCTTACTGCGACAGTGGCATGGCCTGTACCGGCCATAATATACATAGGTATTATCCTCTCAACCCTCGGGGCAGCCTTGCAATCTCTGACGGGGGCTCCACGCCTTCTTGCAGCCATAGCAAATGATGATATTCTCCCTGTCTTGAATTACTTTAAAGTCTCAGAAGGTGGCGAGCCCCATCTTGCAACCCTCTTCACGGCCTTTATTTGCATTGGGTGTGTTGTTATTGGAAATCTGGACCTTATTACTCCTACCATCACCATGTTTTTCCTGTTGTGTTATGCGGGGGTGAATCTGTCGTGCTTTTTGCTGGATCTGCTTGATGCCCCCAGCTGGCGCCCGAGGTGGAAGTTCCACCACTGGAGTTTGTCCCTTGTCGGTGCATTGCTTTGTATTGGTACGAAACTTTAGTTTTTTTTCAATGTTTTACTTATTATTTGTCCATGTATTACCTGTAATCCTTTCTTTCCTGTCCATTTGAAAAATGCCCAAAATGCCACATGCCAAACTATTACCTCTATATGAAGTTGATTCTTTCAAGATAATAGGAGATTTGGGCATGTGATATGCAATATTCTTTTTAGGAGGCATGAAAATGCTTCTAAATTTGGTGGGTTGCAATATAGTTTCTATTTTTTTCTCCAAGCCTTGCTGAAATTAACTTTGTTATACTTCTATTGTTATTGGTAATTATTGAGGATCATTTCACAAATATTATGTCCTCATCATCTGGTAATGCATGTCTGATCTTACAACATTTTTTCTTATGTTGACCTTTTGGGGCCAGTTATTATGTTTTCGATATCATGGGCGTTCACAGTGGTGTCACTGGCACTGGCTAGCCTGATTTATTACTATGTCAGCATCAAAGGAAAGGCAGGTGATTGGGGTGATGGTTTCAAGAGTGCCTATTTCCAGCTGGCTCTTCGTAGTCTTCGCTCTCTAGGAGGTGCTTTTTTTAAAATTTTTACAGGGCGCTCTTTCATTGTTTAATATAGCTGAAAAAGTCACTGTTGGCCTCTGCAAAACTTTATTGTTTGGCTTACTAAGTTACTGCAATGGGGTTAAATATAAAAAAAATATATTTAATTAAAGTTCATGCTTTAATACAGGAAACAAGAAACGACCCTTTGCACTGAACCTATTTATAAAAGTCTCTCTTTTGAAGTAGTAGTAGTTTGGCTGTATTGGAAAAGTTTAATATGTTACTAAGAAATTCGTAATAATTTTTTGTTCTCATTAGCTGACGCATATACAATGCTTTTATTTTTTCAGCAAGGTATTTCAGAAATGCCCATTCGTTTGTTTAAATGGAAATTGTCCTTATCTTTTCCTTGATGAAGAATCTTGGCCTTCTTTAAGTTTTGTTTGTTGTGATTTAATTTATTTGCCTTTATTATTACTGTACAGCCAACCAGGTTCACCCAAAGAACTGGTACCCAATCCCGTTGATCTTCTGTCGGCCCTGGGGTAAGCTGCCAGAGAATGTGCCTTGCCACCCGAAGCTAGCCGACTTTGCCAACTTCATGAAGAAGAAGGGCCGTGGGATGTCGATCTTTGTTTCTATTTTAGACGGTGACTATCCTTCCCGTGCCGAGGATGCCAAGGTCATGTGCCACCAGCTTGCCACCTACATTGAGTATAAGAAGTGTGAGGGTGTTGCGGAGATTGTTGTGGCCCCCACCATGTCTGACGGCTTCCGTAGCGTTGTCCAAACCATGGGGCTCGGCAACCTCAAACCCAACATTGTAGTTATGCGGTACCCTGAAATCTGGCGTAGAGAGAATCTCACCCAAATCCCCTCGACTTTTGTGAGCATTATCAACGATTGCATTATTGCCAACAAGGCTGTGGTGATTGTTAAGGGGCTTGATGAGTGGCCGAATGAGTACCAGAGGCAGTACGGCACGATTGATCTGTATTGGATTGTAAGAGACGGTGGCTTGATGCTTCTGCTATCGCAAATTCTCCTGACAAAAGCAAGCTTCGAGAGTTGTAAGATTCAGGTATTTTGTATTGCAGAGGAGGATACCGAGGCTGAGGAGTTGAAGTCAGATGTTAAGAAATTTTTGTATGATCTGAGGATGCAGGCTGAGGTGATTGTGGTGACGATGAGCGTGTCCCAGGGTCAGGATGACTCCATCGAGGCATTCTCTGCTGCGCAGCGTCGGATCGCTAGCTATTTAGCTGACATGATGGCGGCTGCGAATGGGGGCCCGCTAATGGCTGACGGGAAACAGGTCATGGTGAACGAGCAACAGGTAGAGAAGTTTCTCTACACCACACTCAAGTTGAATTCCACGATTTTGAGATATTCGAGGATGGCGGCAGTGGTGCTGGTTAGCCTGCCCCCGCCGCCACTGAACCACCCGGCTTATTTCTACATGGAGTATATGGATTTGTTGGTGGAGAATGTACCAAGGATGCTTATTGTCAGAGGGTATAGGAGGGATGTGGTTACGTTGTTTACATAATTTTTTGCTGCTCTTTGCAGAATGTTAGCGCTAGAAGGTTGAGTTTCTCTTGATATCCATGAATGAAACTGGGGAGTTTTTTAGATCTCAAATCCTTTGATGGCAAATTTTGCATATACATTTTTCTTTTCTTTTGTCATAGGGCAGTGCATGATTTGAGTTTGTTTCTTTTTAACTTGATGCTATAATGCCTTGGTTCTTTTCACATAGGATTTGCAATAGGTAGGACCGACCTCTGCTGTAGTTTCTCGAATAAAATTATAGTTTTTTTCGCCAATTTTTATACTGTTCATAACAATATTTTCTTTTCCCCTGTTTCATTTGTTTTCTAACTATGATGTTTGAAAACTTTTTTACTTTGCTGGGGAATATGTCATTTAGTAGAATTATGGAATCAGTAGCTGTGCAAAGTACACGCAAATTAGCAGATTATCTACCCTTTTTTTTTTGTTTTTTACATTCAATATACTCTCGTCCAGAAGAAATTTAACTATAATCAAAGTTTCAGAAAGTAAACAATTTGTGGTCATGATATTTCAGTTACGGCTAAAGCGAACTGCCAATATAATATAGTTACCGAGCAGTTTAAAACTTTAGATTAAAAATAAAATAATTTTAATCACTTAATGTTGTCTGTCTGTCTCGTTAACTAATACTGCAAATGTTAAGAAACAATAGGAAAATATGGCAAATATAATATAGATGGCCTGCTGAAGGGAACAAATATCACTCAAGTCAGTACAAAATTGAAAAATCGATGAGTTGGGACATGGGACTAATTGTAAGTACTTTGTTGAAAATACAATAAACTCCCGATGTGTTTCTAATATAAATATAAATAAATTTCGTGTTAACTTTTGATGCATAAAAATATTAGCGATTTACCATTGATATTGAAAATGTGAAGAAAAGCTTAGAATTGCTTCAGCATAGTAATGCAAAAGATGTTGAAAAATGAATTTCATATTGCAAACGAAGGATGAAAATATCGTATGTTAAAATGATTTTCAATGAAGTAATTATAATTAATTATGCATGTTAATGTTAATTTGTGAAGTTGCTTTAAATTGGAAGAGCACGTGAGAGAAGCGTGCAGGGCTAGGAGCGCACAAGGGTAATTCCGTCACATAGAGAAATGGATTGATGCGATGCGATGATGATGTATAAATAAAGATGAGTCGCCACATTTGAAAACCCTAATTCGTGGAAGCCCTACCCTAGCGCCGCCGACTGCTTGTCTCGTGCTTGGTTTGCTCTCTCTCTCTCTCTCTCGCTCGCTCTCTCCTCGCGTAGATTAATAGATAGATAGATCTAAGAGTTTAGTTGTGTTGGTGTTGTTGTGTTGTGTGAACAGAAACGCAAGAAGAGAAATGGCCAAGTCGAAGAACCACACGGCGCACAACCAGTCGTACAAGGCGCACAAGAACGGCATCAAGAAGCCCAAGCGCCATCGCCAGACCTCCACCAAGGGGGTGCGTTTCTCATCCTTTTTTTTTTTTCTCATTTCGTTTCTACTTTAATTGTATAATTTAGTTTGGTTGATCCCTTTCAATCTTGTTAACAACATAGTTTTCCACCTGATGTGTGCTATGGTAGTTTAATTGATACAACCATACCAGATGATACCCACTTGATGCCTATGTATATGTTTTGAACATACATACATACATACATACATACTTTGCCCTGACCATTAGTATTCCAATTTCCCCTCCAGTGTTCATTTTTTGTGTCAATCAATTTGAAGTAACTCGTGTCTTTCTTAGTAGTCAAACTAGTTTGACATTGGATTGGTCTTTACAGAATGTTGTTGTTGTTGTGTCATACTTTATTAGCCCCATAATTAATCCTGATTCTTCTGTATTGTGTTTAACAAGGTCTGTTTGACCACCACTGTTATGTTATGTTGCGTTTGCTCATGTCCTGCTGTAGTTTGGACTAAAGTGAACATCATCTTCTAGTGTTCAAGAAGCATTTATTTAACTCAAAATTGTTTGTATGTCTGTAATTGAATTTCAGATGGACCCCAAGTTTCTACGCAACCAGAGGTATGCTAGGAAGCACAACAACAAGTCTGGAGATGCTGAATCCGAGGAGTAAAGATAGTTTTTGCTGTCTTTTTTGAATCTTATCCCTCTTTAATTTTTATTACAAGTTTAGCCTTTTCCTACCCATGAACTAGAACTGTTTTGTGACATTTTCAAACTATCATTGTATGGTTTTGTTTCTTGTTCTCTCAAATGATGCTTTCATGTTATTGGTGATTTTAATCCGCCACTTTTTGCGGCTTCAGTTAAATTTTCAACAAATCCTGGTCTATCCCTAGAGGAAAATGGACATGCTCGGTCGGTGCTTGTGCAAAATTTGTTCCTTAATGGTTCGATTATTATTAAATGCAACACAATCTCAAACACAAGTATAGAAACAAGCATTAGAAGCACAAGACCTGGGCTTCATTGTACATTTGTACTGGAACTCGGTGGGGGTAATTGTTCCTTAAGTTAGTATTGGCATTTTTGGGGTCTATCATCATCCATTGATTTCCTGCTCATTTTTTTATAATTTGATTGGACCTCTTTTACAGAGCGTATCAGTTATTGTCTATCAAAATTATAAAAAGTGGTACAGTGAAATATTTTATTATGACAAATAAACTAATAATAGATTGAGATTGACCAGATAGATAATGACAAGATTCCTTCACTGGTAAAATGGTGCGTCTTTTTATCTTTTTTTACCCCCGTTCAGACAAGTCTACTGCTAAAAATGGCATGCCTTTTTTTTTTTTTGGTTGAAACAAAATGGTGTCTGTTTTTTTTCTCTGCGCTGAAACAAAATGATCATATGTTGCTTCATGGTGTACTAATTTCTTTAATTAGTCATCGCACAAAACTTCTGGCTTTATTAGTTAACTGAGTGATACTTTAGTAATCTTGTAAATATTTAATTTGAGGCGTAACTACTTAGTTACAATCCTATATGCATGTTGTAAAAAGGAGCATTGCTTCTTTATCTTAAATTAATAGTGATGAAAGAGGACTCGCATCTTAGCCTCATTTTCAATAAAAGTTAAAAAGATGTTGATTGAAAATGGGACACACACTTTCCGGATCAAAGAGATCGAGTACCTACTAATTCATAATATTAAGGAATGCAGCCATCACTATGATCCCAGCACCACCCTTATCATGATTGGAAACATTGGAACAGTATAACCGAGAAGAATAACGCAAACAGCTTATTATACATATCAGAATTAGCTTTTGATTTTAGTTTTTTTTTTGTTTTTTAAAACGACGCATTTGAGTTCGAATGCAAGAGTAAATCTTTGTTTTATGTGTGTAGATAATAAATTTGGAAGATTGGACCCTATTTGTCTCAAAGGAAATTTTTTTTTTTTTTTTTTGTTGATGGCACAAGCATTGAGTACTAAAAATTGAATTACACATCTTTGACGCATTGTACTTGTTTCTTCTACTTTGGTACTCTTGATGCAATCTAGATAGCTGCTGCTACGATTCGTTATTAATATTTATGGGCTCATTTCTTTTCATCTTTATTTTCAATACATTATTTAAATAACATTTTTTATAGCTAGATAGGAGCTATCAAGAATATCTAAATAACATTTGCTCTTGCGAACAGACACTTTTATTTACCAAACTCAATTCTCACTCGTCATTCTCTATTTTGAAGAGTCCAATTTGAAAGCCTATACAACAATTGAATCGCCACAATTTTACAAATAACCAACTTTAATGCACTGGTACAACCGTTGGTTATTTCTCCAAAGCCATGCCATCCTCACTACAATTTTTTTCTGACGAAATACGCACTACTAATTGATTTTGTCAATAATATGAACCAATTTATTCTTAATACAACAATTAACAAAAGACATATATAAATCAAAGATAGGCGTGAGCTGCAAGCCTCGGCTTGAGCACGGCCGAAACTGGCACGGCCTTGGGTAGTGCGAGTCCGAATGCCTCGTCCATGTTTAACTCGACTCCTTTGGGGAGATCCAAATCAAAGCAATGCAGCAACGTGCCGAGTGCAAACTCCACCATCAAGACCCCCATTCGGTCGCCAGCACACATCCTCCTCCCGGCCCCAAATGTGATTAGCTCAAAGTGGTTTCCGTTGGGCTCGATCGCGGTCCCTTTTGGGCCCATGAATCTATCAGGATTGAACTCAAGTGGGTTCTCCCACACGTCTGGGTCCCTCCCGATAGCCCATATGTTGAGGAGAAGCCGGCTATTTTTGGGGATGAAGTAGCTGTCAGCTTGGCAGTCTTGGGTGCAGAGCCGAGGGAGGTTGAGTGGGGTTGAGGGATGCTTTCTAAATGTTTCTTTGCAAATGGCTCTGAGGTAGGGGAGGTTGCTTATGTCGGACTCCTCGAGACGGCGATCTCGACCAATGACACTGTCCATTTCTGCTTGGACTCGCTTAAGGATACTCGGGTTTTGTAATAACTCAGCCACAGCCCATTCGATCGTAGTTGAAGTTGTGTCAGTCCCAGCAGCCAGCAAATTCTACAACAAAAAATGGAACAATTGGTGTAACTTCTTTGTAATATCAGATAAAATTAATATGCTTTCTCTGTTAGATACAATATAAGTTGGCCCTTCCCGCGTTTCAGAAGAATTATAACCCTGAGGTATTCATTGCAAACCAAACTTATCTAAGAACCGGATAAAATAATTATAAAAAAAAAAAAAAAAAAAAAAAAAATTGTTGATAACTTTTTTGAGTTTTTCTTAAGAAAAATCTGCATATGTTTCAATCATTAATGCTTCGTGTTAAATTTGGTGCAATATTGTACAGTAGTTCAAATTCATTGAGAGATTGCTAATTGGTTTTTCGAACAATGTGAAACTTGAAGCTCAAAATTTAAAATACATAGAACATCAATTTTTTTTTTTTAATAAGTTGTTTCTAGTATGTCAATTGCAAATTTACCTAGACATGAATCAGTTGAAAAGCTGAATAAGAAAAATATGCCAAGTACGTTGCCAATTTACCATTGATAATTATTTCGCTGAAACTGTACAATTAATTAAGAAGCAAGCAAACAGGAGAACAGACAGAGCAGTAATTGCACTGACCAGAAGAAGGCCCTTGATGTTGACATGGGTGAGGCGCACCCCGTCTCGGGTCTCCTCGTGCATGTAAGCTGTCGCGATGTCAAGCAAGTCCGGGTTGCCCTCCCGCTCAGCTGCCGACATCTCATGCTCCCTCACCATCCTTGTCAACATCTCATCAAATCTCCTCTGCAGCCCCTTCATCCTCTTCTCAAGCCCCTGCACGTCCAACCATGCGAATGCCGGGATGTAGTCTCCCATGTTGAATTTGCCCCCTTCCTTGAAGAGCTCCACCACCATGTCCTTGAACTCCGCAGCCTCCGCATTTGCCGTGTCAAAGACCCTCCGACTCAGTGCCACCTGCCCGATTATGTTCGCCAGGAGTGCACTCAGCATCTCAATCAGCTTGACTGGCTCCCCTCTCTGGCTTGAGTCATGCATCGACCGGACCATGTGCGCCATCTCTGAACGCCGGATCTTGGAGTTTGTCTTGAGGGCTTTAGGGCCAAGCATGTGCAGGTTGCATATTTTACGAAGCAGCTTCCACCTGCATGCATTTGTATATATACTAATCAATCAACAAATTAAGTATGCATTGTGTGTGTGAGATTAGGGATTGATATGTTGATAGACATTAATTACGTACCTGGGGCTGTATTGTGCGAAGACAAGGTCTTGAGCTCCGTAGGCGAGACGAATGGGAGCGGCGTCGACAGGACGGTCAGAGAAGTAGGCATCGAGAGCCTTGAGGAAGACACAGGCGGCGGAGGCCGTGGAGGCAACGATGACATGGTGCTTCCCCATTTTGAGGTGCATGATGGGTCCATACTGCCTGGCAAGCCGGGCCAGGGAGTGGTGGGGGTTGGCACCGAGCAGAGGAAGGCAACCGACAACCGGGTAGCCGCGTGGGCCCGGGGGGAGGTTACTTGATGTAGACTTAGATGTGGAAGGAAAGAGGAGGGAGAAGAGGTAGTGGAGGAGGAGGAAGAGGAAGGAAAAGAAGAGGATGTCTTTGAGTGGTAATGGTAGGGATGATGCGTCCATAGTGCACACTGCTAGGAGGCTAGGAGCTGCTACGTACTGGTGTCTGGGTATCTCCAAACTTAATTGAGATTCATCATATATATATTTGCGTGAATTAAATGTAGTGGTAGGTGCTGATGGCCTTTTATTAAATATTTACTTGTGTATTAAGTAGTTCTTACTGATCGATCAATAGAATCTGCACTTAATAGTACGTAGTTGAAGAAATTAAGGACTGGATCTAGCTAGCATTCTAGCTAGGAAGAGAGAATGCAATGAGGAATTGATTAATGAAAGAACTCTTCTATTTGTAATTTGGCGTCTTGATGATTTCAATTCGTATTATGCTATGCTTAATGCAGAGACCGAGAGATAGATCCATACCGCCTGCTACTGCTTACTTACTACTTACTACAGGGAGAATCTCAAGTTTCAGAAAATTAAGACTATCATGCATAATAAAATACACATTAAGCATATAATCGAGTTAATCTGTTGTGGTTATTTATCAACTTTCCAGTATTTGAGACAGACAGTCAAACAGTAGCGTTTAGATAGATGGATTTGGGCATTGAATTTAAATATAATAAATAAATAGGACGGAATGGAATATATAGGAAGACAGAAAGCGATGCATCAGCATATATCAGAGATTATATATATATTATATATTATTACTATTACTGTTATTGTTGTAACCTGGGACAGAGGATGTCCTCTGCAGTGGTTCTCAAGAACCGTTCGATCGAATCTCTACGGTTAAGATTTACAGGCCGTACGGATCCGATATTAACCCATTATTGATCGGACGGTTCGGATGAACCACTGCAGTGCACGGGATATGACCCAAAGTTACCAGATAAGAAAAGGGAGAAAGGGAGGGGGGTAGGTATTAGGTAGGGAAAGGTTGCCTTCTCTTTTAGCAAATTAATTTGTATTTTGTAATCGGTCGCGTGGCATGTCAGTGTAACAATAGATGGATGGATTATGGAGATAGATAGAATGATAGATAGATAGTTTGGAGTTTGGACCAATAAATAAATAAAATGATTCCAAGCTGATTGATTGATGGGTCTTGATTTTGCTGTTTCAGCTGCAATGCAATCAATCTGCTGGTACAAGTTATAGTACTAATGAAGCACTCTTTCTTTCTTGTGCAATCTGCTTCTATTTTACTTACGACTTGTTCACTTATTAGTTCATAACACATGTGCATGACTTTTTCCTCTCCATTTTATTTTCTCTATTTCCAGTTAATCAATACAAATTAATTGCTTTAAGTGGTTTTGCAAACACTGCTTATATATGTGTCATATTATCAACCAGATCACTTCGCATTAGCTTCAGGCGCAGAAATATAATATTTACAATATCCAACTTGTTGATTTTAACTAGTTCCAGATGTATGTGTTGATGCTTTTATTGATCGTGGCCTTGAAAGAAGAACACAACACACTGTTATGAGATTATTATAGAAGCATACATTCAAAATCAGTTTACCACATGTTCTCTTCTTCGTATGATGTTATGGCCGTTACACAATCAATAACATACAAAAAGTAACTTTCTTTATTTTTTTATTTTTTTTTAAAAATACCCGTACAAATATTTTATCGGTTAACTACATTTTTCAAAGTAATTAATTCAAAAAACTTTCTTTGCCAAGTTGCCAGCCTACCGGCAGGCGGCACACTACCACAGAAAAGGGCTTTTGCAACTGTGATTAGCAACTGTTCTTTATAAAAACAGTCACCCACCAAATCTGTGGCATTGTCATAATATAAGGTTCAAACCTTTACAACTGTTTTGAATGAAAACAGTTGCTAAAGTTAAGTGCGAGAAAAAGGAAAAATAAAAATTCCATAGAAACATTGTGACCGTTAATATTTAATAACAGTCATAAAAGCTTTTAATGACTGTTAATTTAAAATAATAGTTGCTGTAATTCCTGCCAATATTGGCACGGATTGTGGTCTGACAAGGGTTCCCAGCCTTTTATGACTGTTTTTTACTTAATAACAGTTACAGAATAATTTGCGAGCTTTTATATAAGAAAATAAAATAATATATAAGATATAGGGCGGACGAGCATTTAATGTATATACCTAGTGAATTACTTCTACGCGTGTATTTGCTATTTGACTTTAAATTATTGACAATTATTTGCGAAAGAACATATTGACTATTATTTTTTGTTCGATTTAGTTGGATTGTTCTTTTTAAGTATGGTATAATGTCAAGAGGAGTTACTGTTACTGCAAACCACTACGACGGCGACGTTTTCTGTGGAGAAATATAAACTTATATATATGACTTATCGAGGGGAACAACTTATGCGATAATTTAATTTGTAACTCGTGTTTCACCCAAACTGAACTGATGTACCAGTCCATCTCGTTGTGCTGTGCGGCACTGATATCTAAATTCAATGTACCAGTAAAGTAAAGGAGATTTCAGCACTTTGTGTTCAGAAATATTCCACCCGGTGAGAGTCCGCGCAGGCCGAATGGAATTTTGGGCCTTCTTGGCCTCCGCCTGAAGCTCCTCATACCCTTCCCCTACGGCCCTTCACTTTTTTATTCTCGACATTTCTCTTCTTCTCTACTATTTCCTATCTGCTCTCTTTTCTATCTTCTTTTCTGATACTCTCCTTTTCTTCCATGGACGGTGTAATAAATATATCGTTCGTGATTATATTATGACTTCAGTGGTTGTTTTTTCAGATTCCTTAACAACCACAAATTAACAATAAGAAGCCTACAGAGAAGGAGATATTTCATGTTGGATGTCTTTCGAATCTTCATTTTTTTAATTTTCAATAATTGTGTGTTGTAATTATAGTGTATTTAATTCTATGTGTTTTATGTGTGTATTAATAAGTTAGATTGTTTGCATTGATATTGTGTGTTGCTGTTGTCATAGATTAAAGAAGTGTATATGGATATGTAATATTTGACGTAAGACTTTTATTAATAGTATTTTAGTCTACAGGCTTTTACCTAAAAAAAAAAAATACTCGAGCGCTCTTCCCTTTTTTTTTTTTTTTGTCAACGGTCCTTGCCATTGGCATTGTCATCCCTTTTTTCTCATCTAGCTCTCATGCCCCTTCCTCTCACCTAGCTCTCTGCTCTCTTATCTCATCTTCCTCCTCTTTGTTTTTGTAGGAGTTGGTCATAGAAGTCAATATTTAATGACTTAATTTTTTAGTTTATGTTATTGATGATATTTAATCATTTGTTCCTAGAGTTAATTACTGACATATCATTCAGGTTGAGGATCTGAATTAAAAATCTCTGTGGATCATTCATTAGAATGACAGTAATAAATCTAAATCGTCCGTAATCTTGATAATTAACAAAGAAATTTAATTATCATAAAAGATTAGTATGCACGTTAAGTGATGATTAAGTTCTACAAATCATAGGTAAGGAGTTATCAACTTAATTACATATGTGTATGTTATTAGAACATAGTACATGACATGACCCAATAAAATAAATATATGGATTGTGTTATGTGTCATTGTTTATTTCATATGAGTTTGATTCTAAGTTTGAGATTGTTCAACTTTTCCACATGAGGATAGGTTCAATAAATATCGTCTACCGTTGATTTCTGATAAGGGCTACTATACGGACTTTATTTATGTTCTCTTGAATTGTGCGGGAAAAAATTGTTCATTAAGAAAACCGTATGTCCCTCATTAGTATACCTAGTGAGTGATGATATCTGTTTGGGCCCCTTGATGGAGTTGGATCGTATGCGCGCAACTAGGCGATCAACTCTAGATCAAGAAACATATAATCTGCAAGAATGACACATTCCTATCTTGGATTATACGATAATATCATGTGACATAAGAATCAAAAAAAGAAAATACTTATATTTCTTATGCAGAATTAAAATACTGTAGCAGTACAATATTTATGTTAATTGGGAATCATAACGTGTTGCTAGATACCGCTTATGATTATTGAAAATAAATAACGATTTATTTTTATGGCCAACATAACATAAATCCTCAAAGGGTCACACAAATAAAGTTTTAACCATACAGTGCATTATTTATTTATTCACAGCAATAAGTGCGATGAAAATATGATAAGTTGATTAATTAATTATATACCGTTATGAACCGTTATAATTAATTAAATCAAAGGGATCATATAGAAATAAATTAATGTATTTGCTAATTCCAAAATAATTATCAATGAGTTGATAATTAATTTTATTCAACATATTTTAATTGGTTGAATTGAAAATTCAGCTTAATAAGAAAGCAATTTAATTAGACCATTAAATGATTGATTTAATGTGTTAATATGAGAGCAAAATAACAAAATGAAATGGCTAAATTAGTCCATTTCGTGGCCAGCATATAGTGGACAATTTTGTCCATATTGGGTGAAAGAAGGATGAGGTTTGGATGCCTAAATATAGGGCTGTTAATTAAGGAAACAGCACCGCTAAATTTAGCGTTAACATCTTCCTCTCTCCCTAATTAATATGGACGAAAATTACAGAAAAAATATCAGATTTTTCTCTTCCATTGCTCTCTCAAATTATTGTTCTTCCATAGGAATTCATGTGTTGAACATTAGTCACAAATTAAATAGTTAATTTTGTGAAGAAAGACAACAAGGAATTAGCCCCGTTCTAGCGTTTGCTAGCACAAACCTCTAGAATTTGGTTAGAGCTTTTGGTGGATTCGAGGTCGGTGTGGTTGTGGTGATTGGAGGCACGTCATCGACTTCTATACCATGGATCGAGTCTTCCAATTGCGAGTTTGGAAGAGGTACGAAACTCCTCTCCGTTTCTCATGAGTGCTTAATGCTTAATACTAGATCATTTTTGTTGTGCATGGTTAATTAATTATTAATTAGTAATAAAAAATTAAAATTGCACAAGGACTAGAGTTCCTAACAGTTTCTACCACTACTCCTTTTTTTTCTTTCCTCCTTCACCTTCCTCTTTCCGCTCTCTTCTATCCCATCTGCTCCCCTGTTTTTTCTCCCTCTATATGTTTCTTCTTTCTTCCTCTCTCTGACCTATTTAGCATATGTTTACTCCGTCTGTTATCCTTCTAAATTTGCATAAGATTCTTCGTTTTATTTCTCAAGTTGTTGTAATAAGGAAGTAACTAATAAGAGTTAGTTACAATAAGGGAGTATGTAATATCCATGTAGTTAATTATAATAAGGGAGTAACTAATAACTGTAACTGTTTAGGTGGTTATAATAAGAAAATATCTTTGATATTTTCTAGCTAATATCCAAAAGTGTTCTAAAATTAACCGCAAGCATACGGTAAATCATTGGTACAATTGGGGTCGAATCCACAATGACGGATACACATGTACCGGACTCACAATTTCACAAAGTCTAGATCTAACAATTTTCAAGGGAAAAACTAACAAACTTGGCTTAAGAATTAGTAAAAGTAAAGGCTAACAACAACTAAGAAAGAAACAAGTTGTTTTTTAGGTAATTTGGTTGCAATTTGGTATAAAAATGTCCTACGAGTTCAGTTTCAATCTTGGTTAGGCCATGGGTTGTCAACGCTTGTCACTCTCATGCCAAAACATTGACAAATACAGGTCAGAGGGCCCTGTGCAACCGCACATATCCTTTGTGCGACCACACAGCCCATGGTTAGTGCCGGATTGATGCGATACCTTAATTTCTAGCTTGTATGGGACATGTCTAGCCGTACCTAAACTCCTGAATCTTAGCTCTCGCGTGTTGGTCATAGTATTTGGTGTGGAACCTAGCCTAAAGTCCTCATTATGTCAATTAACTCTCAACTCTCGTCATGTTGGCTTAATTATCCTAAGTCTATTTGTTGATTCACTAAGGCATCCACTAGACTCTCGCCTAAGTAAAAAGTTGTCTCTTTTGGGGCTTAAGTTGGTCACCTCTCGGCTTCTAACATATCTTGGTTACTTATTTGGTTCAATCGAACAATCTACACATTTAGCTTAAGTTAGGTGTGGCCATTCACCTAAAAGGAGGTTCAATTGAGCAACTAAACACAAATAAGCATATTCGTTCAATAATCAAGCAAATAGTATACAATAGAAACCAAACATCACATCAGATCAACAAATCTAACCTTGGTTTCTACAAATTTTCTAGAACATGTCTAAATTTAGCCTAACATAATGGTAAAACAAGCAAATAAAATAAGAAAATATAAAAATACAATCTCCATGCTAAACCAAGTCAAGGAGGAAGGCAAACTGCCCCATCTCAAGCCCCGATTGACTTCTGGACCAGCAAAGAATGTGCTTGGGTGGAATGATGGGTGTAGGAGGTCGAGATGGCGAAATCCGAGGCAGCAGGGAGGCCGTGCGGTTGCATGGGGTGGCTGTACGCGCCGCACAGGAGGTCGAATGGTGGGAAAATGGGTTGGTCTTCGCTGCGGCGGCGCCTAGGATTGAGGTGGAAAGAGAGATGCCCTAGATGAGGAGATTTGAGCACCTTATATAGGGGTTTGGTAGGGTTTGGAGTCCCATGTGGTCGCATAGAAAGGTGGTGTAGTCGCACAGAAGTTGCTGGACCAAGATCGAGTCAGATACGCACGAAATGAGCCCAACATTGGCCTTTGCGATCGCACCCAATTCCTGTGCGGCCGCACAGGATCTTCTGGACCATGGTTCGTGCATCGTTTCCACTGTTTTCGCTGCTACTTGACTCCAAATTCCTATAAATCAAAATGAAACCCAAGCAGTACCAAATTTCCACAAATACACACTAAAATAAAATAAAACCAAATAAAATCAAGATTTTTGAGTTATGATTTGGGTAAAAATCCGAGCTAAAACTATATATAAATATGTAACATCAATTTTATAAGTATAAATTTGGTCAATCATCTCCACCCCCAGCTGCAGATTTGATATCTTTATGTTAGCCTCAATATCAATATCACAACTTTTTTTTAGAAGAATTGACAGTAGTCAACATCACAACCTTGTTCCTCCCTTTCTTCAGATTGTCCTACCTTTCTTACTACCACTGGAGTTGTTATAATTTCTTCATCTTCTATCATCTTTTCTCCTTCACAATCTATAATGAACTTCAGTAATTAACTCTTGCTCTTCATTGCATTTACCCCTCATCTTGATTCTTCTCAGAAACAACTACAAGATTCATATATTTCTCCATTACAGGGTCTTCATTTCTACCATGCCCCCTTACATTTCTTCTATCATCTTCCTCCAATGACTCCTCATTTGCATATCCTTCTTCTCCATCTCCCCTTCCATATCTCCATCTCCATTGTTCTGGTTACCTCCATTTCCATAATCAGGTCCCTCATCAGATCTACGGATCAAAACTCTTCTTCTCTTCAAACCACTAGATCTCCCTCCTCTTGATACATTTACTATGAATCTCATTAGTTTCCAGCACCAATCTCCCTTATCAGTTCTAAATATAGCCTTACTAGTAATTGTCATTAGGAAATATATATCGTGAGTTTTGCTATGGTGAGTTGCAACTCACCAAAGGGTCGGTAAGTCGCGCTCAAAACTCCTAAATCTAGTTCAAAATGACCGATCCAAACCATCCAATATGATCTCTCTATTGAAATCTCCATACAGACCAAATTTTATATTTTTTTAAAATTTTTAAGTATTTTTTTCGGATTTTTAAAAACTGCTATTTTTGAACGGTTCAGAACTAATTAGATTAACGATTTTCTAAAATTTCAAAAAAATACTTAAAAATTTTGAAAAAATGTAAAATTTGGTCTGCATGGAGATTTCAATAGGGAGATCGTATTAGACGGTTTGGATCGGTCATTTTGAACTAGATTTAAAAGATTTGAGCACGACTCACCGATCCTTTGGTGAGTTGCAACTCACCATAACAAAACTTTATATATCGTATATATATCTGGGCCTGATTTCAACAATAATTGTACAGTACTTATGAAGCATTACTCATAAAAAAATTGTACAGTACAAACTACAAATATTAAAAATTGGGTTCTAGTCCAATATATACGCATTACTCATGAAGCATTCAGTTGGTAGGGACCAGGGAATAAGGCGGAGAGTCAAAACAGCCAGCTGCATATCATAAAGATAATATAACCACAAGACTCAAAATAGTATATAGTGTGTTGAAATTTCAGTCTGTCAATAATACCACAAGATGTAACAATATTGCACCTCAGAAGCAATGTCACTAGTATGGTAATGCTTTTGATAATACCATTAGATTAAAAATCTCAAAGAAAATGTGATACTATTAAAGAGACTTACTAGAGCAGCCGATTTCACTAGAGAGATTCAAGAGCCTGATACAAGGATAGTTCTTTAAATTCAAGTACATCGTCTTCTCCAGATCTGGAACGGACTCCAATACACTGTCAAATCCTAAGAACAACAAAAGGGGATGTCAAGGCGTCCAGTGGAATCAAATTAAATAAACAATGTCAAACTCAAATAACTGTCTACTGATTACTGATTTGCAAACAAACTTTGATGCAATGTTTCCTGGGTAGTACTTAGATGAAAGTAATTTCAACAAAATACCATCAATTGAGGCGCCTACCACTAAGTTTAGTAACGGAGGCGGAAGAGCACGGCGACGGGTCAGTGGCGACGGAGGCAGAAGGCACAAGTAACGGAGGAGGAGGAAGAGAGAGAGGATGAAGAGCACGGCGGTAAGTCGGTGGCGACGGAGGCGGGTGAGGAGAGGAGGCGAGCTGGATCGGGAAAAAGGAAAAAATGTGCGACTCACGTGAGAGAAGGTTGGGTTTTTGTTACTGGGCGATTGGATGGTTGGATGGTTATTTTGTGGATGGTGGATACCAATTACCCATATACGAGAGCACCCGAGATGCTCTGGCCTTAGAAATCGAGCCCATTGGATCCGGTTAGAGGTGAGCAAAAAATTCGTAATCCTTGAATTTACTCGAACTAGACTAGTAAAAAGCTCGGTTGTAATTCGAGTCAGAATAATTCAAGTTGAACTAAGGCTCATCGACTTGTGAGCCGGCTCGTGACTTGATAAATTTTCATTTTAAAAAGTATTATCAATATGATTGATGAGAATTAAAAACTCATAAAGTAATTATAATAATTTTATTATTATATATATTTATTTTAGATAATTATAAAATTATAAAATATTAAGTGTCAAGACATATTTTGTTTCAAATCAATAAAATAAATAAATAAATAATAATTTTATTGTTTGAAATATTATATTAGTTTTTGTTGTTCCTAAATATAGGTCTAGAGGGGTGAATCGGTACAATTTCAAGTTCTAAACCGGTTTGGACAATTTTGCGAAAATTAACTAATTGACAATTTCCACAAGCAAGCAAGCAATATAAGTAAATAAAGAAAAGAAAGAACACACAAACTTGATTATGGAGTTTCGACCTGCTAGGAAAAGTTAGTCTTAGTCGTACATCTCTGGAAATTTCACAACCACGAAAATGATGCGTTCCGTTCTATTCCAACACGAACAAAACTACAATTTCGAATTGAATCTCCTCGTCACAATAGACCTTTGAGGTGGATTAGCCTAACCAATACAGTGCTTAATCCTCACACAAACTAAGAGAATGATGCTCACAATCAAAACACTCAAAATCTAACTACAACTTGATGTGGTGATTGATTAAGGCTAACTATCCTCAAGGATTTATATAAATGCTCAAAACAAGAGAGTATAAGAAACTAACTGTTTGGAGCTCAAAAACAGGTATTGCAAGGTATTCAATAGTTCATATCAGTCCCAAGAAGTGTGATATATATAGAGGACGTCAAAATCTCCAAAACAGACCAATTTTCTCCTTTGCGTTATACAACGCAATAATATATCCGTTAATAAAAAAACAAAATGGATAATATAGTCGTTTGAATTTGTTTGCGTGTTATATAATGCAAAGAGCCGTCATATAACACAATAGCTGAGAATTCAAAACGATAATATCAAATGTCAGAGTTGGTATATAACGCAATATGGCGTTACACAACGCATCAGTGTCATCTGTTATATAATGCAAAATTGCGTTCAAAACGGTGCCTGCTAATTCCTGCATGTAATGGCGTGGCATGGGTCACGCATTGGCTAAATAGTAGATACGTTGTATGACGCTAGGTGGCGTTATACAACGCTTCTGTTCATCTGTTATATAACTCAAACAAACGCTATATAACGTACAGACAGAATATAGTATATTTAATGTAGAAAGACTCGACCATGTGTTGTATAACGGTACGGGGCATTACACGATGCTTTGGTATTGCATTGTACAACGTTGAATTGCATTGTATAACGCAAGACCACAAAATTTCAGAATTTCATAAGAACCTGACTTTACTATAACGTATAACGCAATATTCTAGAAAATAAACATTTAGCAAGAAGAGATGAGTTTTGCAAGAAATTTTACCTAAACTAATGCCTTTATAATGCCTATCTGAGTCTTGTACAGCTCCATAATTTGTATATAAATCTTGCTTTAACCATTTCTCCAAATAATTACCTAATGAAACACTCAAATAGAGAAATTAGTAGAATTTATGTTGTTTTGCAAATCGACAAATTCAAGAGTTAATTATTAAGTGCAACAATTTTAATATTGAAATAGCATATGCATTCTAAAAGAAAAAAAATTGAAGTACATATGCTTATTTCAAGCTAGCTTGTGACTCGCGAGGCAACTCGAGTTGGAGACGAGCTGAGTTTGAGCTAGCTTAAAAAACTCAAAAGTTTTTGTAACTCAACTCGAGCCAACTCAAGTTATAGCTGAGTCGAGTTTGAGTTGTTCCCAACTCAATCGAACTCGACTCGGATACAGTCCTAGTTCCGGTCCAAGAAAGCCTGTGGATCGCGAGACCGGCAGAAGAAGGCAAGAAGCGTCTCTGAGTTTCGCCTAGCCCCAAGCCTTGAAGTGTGACCGAGGGCTCAAAGGCGGTCTGCGGGATACGACCTGTACAATCCTATAAGAGACCTGACAATAGTAGAAGATTGTACCTTATGTTGTAGCTTATAAATAGTGCACCCCTCCCTAGTGAAGGGGTCGACACTGCTGATTTCTACTTGTAACTTGATATGTACTAGATGATTAATGAAATGAAATATTTTCCTTTCTATCCATTGATCTCATTCTAACTTTGTGCAAAATACCTCCAATCGCTTACACTCTAGACGGCGACAATGTACATTCACACTGTGGTGGATCACTTATCATATGTGATGACTGATGAACATTGCTATTTCTATACGCACTTATATAGTTTCATCGCATTGGTGAAACACATTAAATAGAAACTGAGCTGTACAGAGATGGCATGACTTGATTTTGAAGATTTGGTGCTTTGGCTGTCAAGGACTCAACAAGGACATGAAATCTAAATAAATTCATTATTTGTTTAGCATTAAATTCATAAGACTTGCCTTTTAATTTTCTTTTTTTTTTTTCATTTTTTATCTATTTGTATTTCCGTAGCATGTATAACTTTCCCAACAATTTAAAGTTTCCATAAATTTAAGTAAGCATTTTTATGTAAGCAATCATTGTAAAAAAACTGAATTATCAATGTTTATGGATTCACAGATAATAGGGACTTTTAATGTAAAAACTATCATTTAATTTTTTTTTCAGGGTTTTGAACTATTATATAGATATCAGCAAATTAAGTTTTGATTCTGTACAAAATAATTTATAAAGACAAAATGCTCCATTTATTGTACAAATAAGAGCGGCGCAAATAGATAAAAGATGCACCATAACTCATAAGTTATAACTTGCCTTAGAAGTTAAAACCCTTATTAAGTGCCCACCACCTAATTTGAATGAAAGTTCCAGGAAAATTCCTCCTTTGCACACTGGCAGTGGGTTGGCTTCTAATTGACTTCAAATTATTTCCTTTGATACGGTACAAGGATTTAATTAATTAATTTAATCAATTCCTAAAATACCCCCGTGTTCCTTTATAAATTGTGTTTATCCTTAGCCAGGCAAATCTTCCTTCCTTCCTTCCTTCCTTCCACTCGGTTTCTCTTTCCTTCTTCTTCTCGCCGTCTCTGACGAGTCTGGAGATTTCTTCTTTCTTTCTTTTTTTATTGTCATTCTAACACTCACAACCAACAATATTCTTTCGGATTAGCTTTTTAGACTTCTTCAAACGTCATCTCTTTTTTATCCGAACCGAAGAAAGTAGAAGCAATCCCCAACTAATTAAAAATCCATCTTCCCCTTCGATTTCCACCCAAATTAACAAACCCCAACTTCCCTGATTCCAACAACATCCATCTTTTTGTTAGACTCCACGGACCCAATTTCCCCAAATCCACTGAGTGAGATTGGAATTCCTTCTCTATTTCTATCTTCTCTTTATGATCCCTTCTCCTTCGCCTTCTCTTTCTCCCCCACCACCAGGAGAAATCTCGCTCTAGCCTCTAGGAATCTTATGAAAATCTCAGCACTTCACCGCTTCAAGTTTTGTTTTCTCCACTCTTTCTCTGTTTCTTTCCTCTACTGGTTCTACGATCTCTCATGAATTTCTAATTCATACTCACCTAAAGTTTAATCCTTTTATAATTTTTGACTTACTGAAAGATCAAAGATTTGTTACACTTACATCCCAAAATTGAATTCCATACAAAGTCCCGGTTCAATTTGATTAAACTTGAACAACCCAGAACCAAAAATGACCGATTTGGCTGCAGCGGTGCCAGATGAGCGCAAGCGTAAGCGCATGGTTTCGAACCGGGAGTCCGCAAGGCGGTCCCGGATGAAGAAGCAACAGCACCTGGAAGAGTTGATCAGGGAGGTGGCGCGGCTCGAGAGCGAGAATGCACAAGCGGAGATGCATGTGAATGTACTTGCCGAGCGGTATGGTAAGGTGGAAGCAGATAATGCGGTTCTCAGGGCTGAGGCAGCGCAACTCGCAGAGAGGCTGAAATCAGCCAACATGTATCTGTCTCTGTTTGAAGTCGTTAGCGGTGTCGAGATGGATATTGAGGAAATACCGGACCCGTTTCTCAGGCCATGGCTGCCCCTCTGCACCGCACAAATCAACCAGTGCAATTGTTGACTTCTTCTGCCTGCTGTTGGAATGAACAAGTAGATGTAGATTTTTCATTATTATCAGCTAGCGTGTTAGGTACTTGATGGTATTGGGTTTGTTTGTCTGTGCGTTTATGGTTTGATCATCATTTGTTGTTGTGTCTTGTTAATTTAGGTTATGTTTTGTGTTAAGATTTCGGTATTGAACTGTGATTTGATTGTGGGTTTGATGTGGAATTAATTAATAAATTACTTACTATTCTAATTTAAAATCAGTGTTTTTCTCTCTGGTGTAGTGGTGCTGTGTCTCTACAGATTTAAAGACTGTTTCAATCCGGAAGCCGAGGTTATAGGGAAGTGCATGATGTTACAACCCAGTTAAATTGAACCACACATAATATGAAATTGGGTTAGTTCAATTTAATACCAAAGACTAAGAATTAGAGATCAAGACAGAAACAAGTTAATGCGACAGCGCCGGCTAACTTCTTTAGCAATTCTTTTGGTTTCTTTATCTTTTTGTTTACTTGATCGAGAATTTTTCCCAAAAAGGCAGCCTTTATATAAATTTTTATAGATTGGTTTAAAGCTAAATACTTTGTGTTTTTATCATTCTGTGTTAATATTTGTCATTGTTTATGTCATATACTGCTCGTTAAAATTACAAAAGATAGCTGATTATAAGTTTAAGGGGTGTGTTCGGGATTTCATTATTTGAGAATAAGATTAGAATTAGTTATTTTGAGAATGAGATTAAAATTAAATATTAAGATTAGAAATTTTATATCCTAGATGAGTAAGAATAAACTTGATTGAATTAAGAGTACTGTTTTCAGGGGTATAGTTAGAATATTATGTCAGCAGGTCCGTAAAATTTTTTTGCTGAAAACATATATATGATGTAACTGCTGAAAACACATATATGATGTAACGACTAATATAGACATAATATAATAATATAATTTTTAAATAAAAAACTCTAATACAACGCAACATAAAAATGTTCATGAGAAATCAAACATATATTATAATAACAATAGATAATCTAAAATAATATATGCAATATATAAAATAATAATTCAAAATAACATATCAAATATAAAAAATTCAAAATATTATAGATATATAAAGATGTGAAGCGTACGAAGGACAAAAGGTCAAGAGAAAATATTATATTAAAAAATTCAAAGTTAAATACCAATATACAAAATAATAATTCAAAAGTCAAGAGAACAAAAAAAGTACAACAATTTCCTTTGAGTTTTTATCCTCATAATATTGCGTAATAGATTCATTATAAATCTTATTGAACATTTATAGATATATAAAGATGTAAGGCGTACGGAGAAGTTTGGCCGCTATTCAAACCACAATATTTCGGATCTTTTGTAGCGCTCGGAATTTTTTTTGACAGGAACAATGTTTAGAATTTTTAGTGGCAATTTTTATATAATATCCGAATAGTATTTTCGATCTCCTATGGCTTTTGTTTATAATTTCCTAATGTTTACAAAACATTATATAGATGAATCATGCAATGCGCGAGATTCACGCTAGTATATATATGATACAAATAATCATTCATTTGAACATATTTCATTATATTCGAAGTTTTGTCTTAATGAAATTCATTGCGGAGGAAGGAAGAAGGTGATTCGTCGGGAATAAATGTTATCTAGGTCCCTATGCGATTTTTTAGGCGTCGTTACATAATTCAAATCAAACACGACATGTCCATCTGAATCCGTCAAATTTTTTAGATGATCCCTAATTTCTTATAAATTTTTTATTTACAATCAAGTTCACAGTAAAAATTTTTCTTTGAGGTGGGTCTCTGGACCCACCAAATACTAAGATGGCTTCGCCCATGATTGGGTAGTACCACGATAATCATTTTTCCTGAGTTTGTAATTTTCTTTTATGTCCATATGTAGGTTTACTCGGGTCCCACACTGAAGTACCCTTAACACATAATGCGACTACACAAGTTCCCTTTGAACTTTTGGCCTAGAATACAATGAAATTAAAAGAAAAAAGAGCACAATTTTCATTTTTTTTTTTTGAACTATCGCAAGTAATCAAAGCCATGCATTAAGACTGTATCTTGCAGCTTACAAATGCTTGAAGTACAGAAAATAATAAGAACATACCAAAAAAAGAAAAAAAAAAAATTTGAGTGTGCTATACTCAAACACTTATCGACGCAATTTACTAGAAAAAAATCGTTAAAAAATAAGCATATGACAAGGTAAACAAAAAGGCTAAATAATTTAGATTAGTCATATATTACACAAAAATGAAAATGCAATGTACAATGTTACTCATCTCATGCTTGCTCAACAAAATTCAGCAGCATATCTTTTATCATAACCTAAGAAAATCGTGAACAAAAAGATTTAACCAGATTGGTGCGGCCTTTTTCTTTATCTACACAAAAAACTAAACGTTTTCCTTGCAAACCAGTCGTGATAAGTGGCATTCCAATATCTTTGCCATCCTGCCATTCCACCTTAATCCACGCAATTTATGGGCCGGCTCTTTTTTTTTTCCTTCCGTTCCCATATTCCTCTCTCTAGATTTGCACAGATCTCCGAATTCCGATCGATCCTCAATGACTTGATTATCGATTTTTTATCAAAATCAAGCAAGAATCGCGCGATTTATTAGGGATTGGATCAATTTCCTCTCGTCTCCTCCAATCAAGCTTTGATTCGACTCTTTCTGATAGTATGGCTTTACTTAGCTGTGTGTTCTCATAAATCAATTTCATACCAGAATTGAGATAGCCGTGTGTTCTCACTCTCTGCCTTGTTCACCGCCACTCACCTCGTATATCTTTTGTAACCCTGTAGAACTAGTGAGACCCACAATTTTAATAGTCAGACATTGGAATAGTTTCGTATTAAAAGGGTACCAAACTTCTATGAGAAATAGCACCGAAGGCCATTTCTTGTCTCGCCAAATATGAAAAGCCACCTCACCTGTTGGCAAAGAGACTAAGCAAGTCAGAAAAGAGATCGTGCGTATGATTGAAGGGATACTCGATTATATACTCCATGTAATATAATTACAAAGACATAAGAAGATACTTCCTTAATTATAAAATACTCTCTCTCTAAATACAAATATGCACTCAAAAGATTTATAACTAAATGATCTTGTAAAATACCCCTTGAAAAATATAACTACTTTCTTAGATACTATCTTATAAATAAATACACACTTAATGTGTATATATATGTACTTTCTTAAGTCAAATAAATACTCCCTGAATACAACATAATTAAGTATGATATAACATAACTAAATAATCTTGTATAATAGGTACTCTCTTATTAATATTAGTTACTCCCTTGTACATACTAGTTACTTCTTCATACTTAATTATTTACTCCCTTATTAATATTAGTTATTGTCTTAAATGAACTACATATAAATAAATATTAGTTACTCCCATGTTCTTACTAGTTACTTCTTTATACTAAATTATTTACTCCCTTATTAATATCATTTACCATCTTAAATGAACTACATACAAATAAATATTAGTTACTCCCTTGTACTTACTAGTTACTTCTTTATACTTAATTATTTACTCTCTTATTAATAATAGTTACTGTCTTAGATGAACTACATATAAATAAATATTAGTTACTCTCTTGTACATACTAGTTACTTCTTTATACTTAATTATTTACTCCCTTATTAATAATAGTTACTGTCTTAAATGAACTACATATAAATAAATATTAGTTACTCCCATGTACTTACTAGTTACTTCTTTATAATTAATTATTTACTCTCTTATTAGTTATTGTCTTAAATGAACTACATATAAATAAATATTAGTTACTACCTTGTACATACTAGTTACTTCTTTATACGTAATTATTTAATCTCTTATTAATAATAGTTATTGTCTTAAATGAACTACATATAAATAAATATTAATTACTCCCATGTACTTACTAGTTACTTCTTTATACTTAATTATTTACTTCCTTATTAATATTAGTTGCTCCCATGTACTTACTAGTTATTTCTTTATACTTAATTATTTACTCCCTTATTAATATTAGTTACTGTCTTAAATGAACTACATATAAATAAATATTAGTTACTCCCCTGTATTTACTAGTTACTTCTTTATACTTAATTATTTAATCTCTTATTAATAATAGTTATTGTCTTAAATGAACTACATATAAATATATATTAGTTACTCTCATGTACTTACTAGTTACCTTTTTATACTTAATTATTTACTCCCTTATAAATATTAGTCACTACTTTTGCAAGACCTCGCATGGTATTTTGAGTACGTGTAGAGTATCAATTTATAATAATTTATGATTCTGATTCTGCGGCACTGCATAATAGTGATACACACACAAACTTGTGCCAAAAAATATTTATACCTTTTAAGAATGATTTTTTATCATAATTAATGTTAATTATGAAACTGGAGTTCACCACAATATGTTACTTGAAAGAACAATTAGAAGAGATGGCAACATATATTGCTTTTATACCACTTTGGAGATAAGTAACATTAATTTTGTCCATTAAGAGTTAGATCAGCAAAGAATGTCCCGCATGATGCATGGAAATGGTGAGAATTTAGCAATTCTAACCTATCTAAACCCCACCTTGAGAAATCCATCCAGGAACTTGATATGTACATACTAGTTACCCTCTATATGGGCTTGGTCGCGACAAGCTGGAGATGAAACAGGGATGCTGATCATGCGGCTCATTGTGCAGGACAACAGTAGTTATAAAAGTGAAATGATGAATATGGTTGATATATATGAGTTATTAAAAGTGAAATGCATTCTTAATCCCTTCAATCTGACAAACGTATTTTAAATTCTTAATCCCCTCAATCAACAAACATGAAAGTACTTTATCTTAACCATTTTGTGAAATTATTTATTTAGTAGTCTTATTCTATTCTTTGGCTGTATGCAAATGATGAATAAAATGATTAATGGAGGTGTCCAGTCTGAAGGGATCAATGAAGATGTCCAGTTGTTGGAGAGCAATAGTGGTGTTCAGTTGGCAGTGTCAGATGTCAATTCGGATGATGTAATTAGGGAAATATGCATATTTGGTTGAGATCGGCAATTGGAATGCCGATCCAAACAGTTTGTATTTTCGGCAATCCGAATGCTGATCTATTACGTTTTAAGAGAGATGATGATAAAAACACACTGTTTTATTTCTTATGTCAAATGTTTACAAGTACACGGCAATATATACTTAGTACACACAGTGTACCGTTTGACTACTTCCTAAAATACTGAGATTTACCAAAGAATAATATCCTTAATTATTTACAACGGCTATAAGATTGCTGATTTGATTCTAACGGCTATGTGATGGATTTTGGGTTGGCTAATTTCCTTAATAGATCGATGATGAGATTTCTCTGAGATCTTATTTGATTTTTCCTTCTTTTATTCCTTTTTCTCAACACTCCCCCTCAAGCTAGGATTGTAGATGTCGAATAATCCTAGCTTGCTAGTGATATAGCTAAAGGCCTTGATACCTAGACCCTTGGTGAAAATATCGGCTAGTTGATCTTGACTTCTAACATAAGGTGTCTCAATCTCCTTAGCTTGAACTTTATTCCTTATAAAGTGGCAATCCACTTCAATGTGTTTAGTTCTCTCATGGAATACTGGATTCGCTGCAATGTGTCTTGCTGCTTGATTGTCACAAAACATTTTCATTGGCTCATCCATTTTGATATTCAAGTTTGATAGCACTTGTTTGATCCAGGTTAGTTCACTTGCAGTAGATGCCATGGCTCGGTATTCTGCTTCTGCGCTTGATCTTGCCACAACATTTTGTTTCTTGCTTTTCCATGTGACTAAATTTCCGCCTACAAATATGCAAAAGCCGGTAGTTGATTTGCGATCAAAACTCCCAGCCCAATCTGCATCGGAATAGCCACACACAGCATTAGTTCCATTTCTTTTCATCCAGATTCCCTTTCCAGGACAACCTTTTAAATATCTTAAGATTCTGTTAACAACATCTAGATGAGGAGTTCTTGGTGCATGCATAAAAGTACTTACTTGGCTTACAGCAAATGATAGGTCTGGTCTAGTTATGGTTAAGTAAATTAATTTTCCAACTAATTTCTGGTATTGGTTTATGTCTTTTAATGGTTTACCATCCTCGGGATTAAGTTTTACATTTATGTCAATGGGAGTAGATGCAGGCTTACACCCTAATTTACATGTTTCCTTAAGTAGATCAAGAACATACTTCCTTTGGGAAATGAATAATCCTTTTGAGGAGTGAGCAATTTCAATTCCAAGAAAGTATTTTAATTTTCCTAAATCTTTAATTTCAAATTTTTCTTTGAGGTTTCGTTTGATAGACTCAATTTCATATTGGTTACTCCCAGTTATAATGATGTCATCAACATAAACTAAAACTACAGTAATATCATGTCCATTAATTTTTGTGAATAGAGATGTATCGGCTTCACTCACCTTGAAATTACAAGAAGTTAAAAAGTGACTTAGTTTTTCATACCAAGCTCTTGGAGACTGCTTCAATCCGTAAATAGATTTATTTAACCTGCAAACACGGTTAGATACATTTTCTTCCTTATGACCTTGGGGTAAGGTCATATAAACCTCTTCTTCAAGTGTACCTTGAAGAAAGGCATTTTTAACGTCCATTTGGTGAAGACCCCAACCATTGTTAACAGCAATAGAAAAGAGAATCCGAACAGTCTTCATTTTTGCTACAGGAGCAAAGGTCTCATGGTAATCAATTCCATAGGTTTGGGTATATCCTTTGGCCACTAACCTAGCCTTATACTGTTCTATGGTTCCATCACTGTTGTATTTAATTTTGTATACCCATTTGCACCCTACTGGTCTTTTATTCCTTGGTAGAGGGCAAACAGTCCAAGTTTGATTTTTTTCTAAGGCATGAAGTTCTTCCTCCATTGCCTTACACCATTTTGGCTCTTGTTTGGCTTCCTCAAAAGTGGTTGGTTCTTTCAGGTTTGAGATGACATTTATAAAGGCAAAATGTTCATTTGAAATGTTATTGTATGAAATATAATCTTGGATAGGGTATTGTACCGTATAAGTTACAAAGTCTTTTAGCCTTGTTGATGCTTGTGTTTGACGAGTTGACCTTCTCAAGTTGCACTCGATTTCTTGTGTCCGAGTTTCTGGTTCATCATCTTCATTTCTTCCTTCTTGATTTTCGCTACCTGTCTCATTAATAATTCTTTCTACAACAATTTCTCTATTGTTGTCATTAGTGATGCAAGGAAGAACAAAATCACTCGGATTTACTTGCTCGTGCAAGCTTTCTTCCCGAGTTTTAAAGTAAGGTTCGGTTTCAAAAAAGGTTACATGTCTTGAGACATAAAATTTCTTTTCCTCGGGGTCATAGCATTTATATTCTTTTTTTTGCGTAGAATACCCTAAAAAAATAGTTTTTATAGAGGTAAAATCTAATTTGTCAATTCGATTTTTGTGGACAAAACTAGTGCATCCAAAAATTTTTAAATGATCTAAACTAATTTTTCGATTGTAAAGAATTTCCAAAGGACTTTTAAAATTCAGTTTAGCACTTGGCACTCTATTTATCAAATAGGTTGCGGTTTGGACGGCTTCTGACCAAAAAACTTTTGGAACGTTATTTTGAAATAGAAGCGCTCTAGTTACTTCAAGAAGGTGACGATTTTTCCTCTCCGAAACACCGTTTTGTTGAGGAGTATAAACACAAGAAGTTTGATGAAAAGTACCTTTTTCCTTCAAATAGTTCGAAAAATTTTGGTTGATAAATTCAGTCCCATTGTCAGTCCTAAGAATTTTGATTTTCTTATCATATTGTGTTTTTACTAAATTTGAGAAAGTTTGAAAATGCGAAAAAACCTCACTTTTATTTTTCATTAAATAAAGCCAAGTTGTTCGAGAAAAATCATCTATGAAAATAACAAAATATCTATAGTTATTATAAGAATCTATGGGGGCAGGTCCCCAAACGTCTGAATGAATAAGTTCAAAAAGTTCACTACTTTTAGTTTTAGAATCAGAAAAAAGAAGTTTGGTGTGTTTAGCAAATTTACACACCTCACAATTATTACAGTCCAAATTCAAAAAATTAAACATAGTTTTTAAAATTTTATTGGAAGGATGTCCAACCCGCCTATGCCAAAGTTTGCTCAAATCTTCATCTTTTGAAATATTAAAACTAAACTTGTTGCTATCCAAAATATAAAGTCCATTTTCATGAACTCCTTCACCAATCGTCTCCTTGGTGACAAGATCCTGAAAAATCACACTACTATTATTAAAAATAATTTCACAATTTAGTTCTTTTGAAAGTTTGCTTATGGAAAGTAAATTGATAGAACAATTTTCAACAAGGAACACATCTTGTAAAAAAACCTTTTGGAAAAATGCTTATCATTCCCCATCCTTTTATTCTTATTTTTTCATTATTCGCAACAGTAAAGAATTGCTCATTTTTTATTGTACGAAAATTTTTAAGCATGTCTTTATTACCAGTCATATGGTCAGTTGCACCGGAATCTAATATCCATTTAGTACCTTTATTTGGAGCATTTTTTGGGGCATAACCAACAGCTAAACATTTGTTTTCAATTCTGGGTCTGCCGTTTGGTTCTAAACAATTAACTTTTATTTGTTTTTCTAGGCTCAGATCCTCAATCTCATTTCTTAAATATGGGTCTGGAAATACAAAGTTTTCTTTCAAACCTGATGGGCCTGCTCGGCCCATAAAATTCTGCTGGCCCAGGAGCTGAGTCAGATGGTTGAGTTCCGACTCGAGTCGATTGAATCGCTCGTCCGCTCCCTTGTCGACTCCGCTGAATCCATTCGACCCCTTCGTTCTTTCCTCTTTCGTCTCCCCCTCAAACGAGTCTAGGGTTTCCGCAAGGTAGGCTCGTTTGGGCGGCGCCTCCCCCTGTTGTCGAGTTCCGCCTCCACCGCCGTGACCCTTCCATTTGGGCTTGAGGTGCGGGTACAGGATCCAACAGCCATCCTTGAGGTGGCCGTCCTTGGTGCAATGTGAACACTTCAACCCTGCATTTTTCTTACCTCGACTAGCATGGGAATTCACGGCTGAGAAGGCATGGCTCTCTGTCATGGGGTTCTGGCCAGAGGTGCGCATAGCTGCTCGTCGTGATTCCTCTTGCTGAATCTGTGCTGTGACCCCAGAAAAGGTGAGGGGCTCTGAGCTGTTGAGAATCTGTGCCTTCAGCGAGTCATAGCTGCTGTCCAGTGCATCAAGGAAGGTATAGATCTGATCGAGTTCATCCCTTTGTCTCAACACAGCCAGGTCAGTAGTGAATGGTCTATACAGTCGGAGCTCTTGATATTTTGCCTTTACTTGGCCCATGAGTTGGCTTACAGATTTTTCTTTTTGAGTTATTTGTTGGATTTCTTTTTTGATGAAAAATATGTGAGAGTTATTGGATTTTTTGCTGTGCTGTTCAACAATAGCATCCCACAATTCCTTGGCAGTCTCATGATGAACAAAAATTTCAAGTAATTCTGAATTTAAAGAATTGAGAATAAGAGTAAAAGTTTGACCATCCAATGTGTCCCATTCGTCTTGGTCATCGCCTGTTGCAGTTGGTCTGGGTCAGTTGCCGTTGATGAAACCCATCAAGCCTTTGCCTTTGAGGGACACCTTGGCTGCCTTGGACCATGCCAGGAAGTTGTGGCCATCGAGTGGGACATTTGTCAACCTCTGTGAGGAATTGAAATCTGGTCTAGTTCTTTGATAGGTTACAATTGTTTGTGGGATTGGATCAGGTTGTGGATTGTTACCAGTTGGTGCCGCCATGTTTTGTATGATGGCTGGTATTGCTGGTATAAAGGGTTGCGGAAAAGATTAAAGCCTCAGGGGCTCTGATACCATATTACGTTTTAAGAGAGATGATGATAAAAACACACTGTTTTATTTCTTATGTCAAATGTTTACAAGTACACGGCAATATATACTTAGTACACACAGTGTACCGTTTGACTACTTCCTAAAATACTGAGATTTACCAAAGAATAATATCCTTAATTATTTACAACGGCTATAAGATTGCTGATTTGATTCTAATGGCTATGTGATGGATTTTGGGTTGGCTAATTTCCTTAATAGATCGATGATGAGATTTCTCTGAGATCTTATTTGATTTTTCCTTCTTTTATTCCTTTTTCTCAACATGATCCAACAACGTTATTTTTAAAAGTTCGAATTTTTAACAGTTATTATCGAAATTCGTGTTAACAGTAACGTTACTATTAATTTTTTCGGTCCAACGATCTCAGCTGTTTACTTGAAGCTCAAAACCGCACACGACACGCTCTAGTCCACAACAATTTGTGGAAAATATCTTATATGATATCTGATCTGGGTTTCATTTCTGTTGTTCAGCTGGCATCCGCATCTCTATTATTCTATTTCTGGGGTTATTGTGGTCTTAATTAGTTGCGTTCACCCCAAATATTTCTCTATTTTTCTATTTCTATTTCTATTTTCACCGCATCCTTGATTTTACTTGGTCCGAACACTTTTTCGTCTCTAAAATCTCCTGCAAAATTAAAAATCTTGCTACTAGGGAAAGGGAATGGAACAAAAAAGTTTACTCATTTTTAATGAATCATATAAATTCTTATGTAAATTGCTGTAGGCGCGGCTATCGCCATATATTCTACCTTCAAAAAAAAAAAAAAAAACTTTTGTAAATTGCAAATCGCTTCCAACAAATTCAGCGTGTATCCACGAAGAAATTTATATAGTTCGTTAGCTTTGGAATCCTAGTCATACGTGTTTATTAATGTTTTCTTTTCACTTCATTTCAATTGTGGTTAGAAACTTGGGCCGCGCGCACAAATATCAACCGCGCGCTAGCTAACTGTACCTGAAAAATCTACGAGCTCTAACTTACAGCTGCCAAACAAAAAACCTCTATTTCATTAGAGTTACGAAAATATCTTCTTTCTTTTTTTTCACGAAATCAAAATATCTTTTAGCCTTGTCAATTATAGCCCTACATAATTTGTGCAAACAAAAAGATCTTAGAACCAAGCTACTCAAGCCTTTAAAACCCCACCCCCTCGCAACATCGTTTCTCTAAGTCTAAGCCATACTCCAATCCTAAATACTAAAATCCACACCATAGTAATTCCTTTGTTCAGGCGCTTGCGAAGTTGCAATGGCATCATCAACAGTGCCAACACTAAGTCTTACCACTACAAAAACCACTACCAAGACCAATCTCAGAAAGCCATGCATCGCCATGTGGCAACCTGGCAGCAGCCGCAGGATGGTCCGCATGGCCAGTTCTCCTTCGACCCCACCGAGCATATCCGAGAAGGTGTCCGACAGTATAAAGAAAGCGGAGGAGACATGTGCCGACGCCAACCCACAAAGCGGCGAGTGTGCCGCAGCCTGGGACGAAGTAGAGGAGCTCAGTGCTGCTGCCAGCCACGCCCGGGACAAGCTCAAAGGATCCGACCCATTGGAGAACTACTGCAAGGACAACCCAGAAACCGATGAGTGCCGCACATATGATAATTAGAGCAATTCAATCAAGGGCTGTAAACGTAGCACGTAGGGAAAATAGAAAACAAAACTATCGTTCTGTAATATATATGTAGTCTGTGAAATGTAGAGTCCAGATTCTTACCTATGTATTTACTAATATATACGCGTTTATATATATGTTTACCTTTTCATGGTTAGATAATCTTTTTCATAAAATAAAAAATTTCGAGTCTTGCGGCTTGTTTTTTGTTGTTGACGTGTGTAGTTATTCCCTCCTTTCAGAAAAAACAAAAACATTAAATTTACAATAAGGGGAAAAAAAAAATGGGGTGTGATATACACCATCCAAACCATCCAATAGGCCCAGGCACTGGCGCTGAAATTGGACCATTCTAGACAGTCTGGGCGCATTTTCCGCATGCTGATGTCATCATTTCCGCGTGCTGACGTCATCAAATGGACATATTTTTTATGTTCAGTTAAACACCTCAAGGAATTAATTACATGAATTATATGTTCAATTAGATGCAGTCGTAATATGAAGTTTTAGGTTTTTGTGTTCAGTTAAACATCTCAAAGGATTAATTACATGAATTATGTGTTTAGTTAGATTCAGTCGTTATATGGAGTTTTAGGTTTTTGTGTTCAATTAAACATCTCAAGCGATTAATTAAATGAATTATTTATTCAGTTAGATGCAGTCGTAATATGAAGTTTTAGGTGATCGAATCAGATTATTGCAGCAAACTGATCATTTATTAAGAATAATATCCATTATTGCAACAAACTGAACAATTCTATTAATAATAGCATCGACTATCAATGCTAGAATTGTAGCAATTTCTAAATACAATACTGGTCTAGAAGATATATTTGAAACTACAAATGTTAAAAGTTGAAATAAAAAAGCAATCCTCAAACTATAATATGTGGTCAAGTCTTTTTTCAGCAAATAAGTTCCTGGGATATTAATCAACTTGAACTTAGAAAGAATTTCTTTATATCCATCTTCATTCGATACAAACCCAAAACTGAAAGTCCATGTGTCGACCAGGCTTGGTATTGCACACACGAGTAGTGACGGAACTTTCAGGGACTTCAGCATTTGACAAAATCAGAGAAAAAATTAGAAAAAAGTTTTAGAAGAGTAAAATTATAAAAAGGTTTCTGTTTCATTTGAAGATTCATGAGTTGTATGTGAGCAGGGCAGCAGATCGAGCCAGAAATTAAGGTGAGCGACGGCAATTTGGTGGTGGCTGTGTGCGATGGCGCGGAGCTCGACAGGACAGAGCAGTGGTGATCTGGTGGTGGCTGCGAAATGTGGCGATCGGTTTAGAGTAAGCGATAGCTAGGGTTTGGAGTGATAGACGGCTAGAGTTCGGAGTGAGAGAGGTTGTAGAAATAGACTGTGAGGAAGACTGGGCCAGTCGTTGGGCCCATAAAGAAGGTACAGTGAGCCTGTTGGATGGTTGGATGGCATGTAAGTTGATGATAGATAGTAATTACCAAAAAAAAAATCGATACGATTTCAATTTTTGGTAGGGCTGCATAACGTTTAAAACGACCACGAAAACGGTCAGTTTCGTTCACCGTTTTGTTTTGAAAACGAAATTGACTGTCATTTGCGTTAACCGTTTCGTTTTGGACGAAACGGTCGAAATCACGAAAATACACATGGACGAAACCGTTTCAAGCTTTCGTTAACCGTTTCGTTTTTAAAACGCATCTAAAATCTTTAATCGTTTCGTTTCGTTTTGGACGAAACGAAACGAAAGGACGGTCGAAACGGTCACCGAGTTTTTGGTCTGAGCAAACCTGGTAAATCGCAACAGCACTTGATTGCACATACAAAATATTGGAGTCCAATGTAAAGCGTAAGCCCAGCGTGTGTAGATTTGAGTTGGGCTTTGTATTCTACCGCAAAAACAATTCGAATTGTTGGAAGTTGATCATCAAATTAAAGATGCGTCTCAGAAATCCTCTGGGGGAAAAAAATAATCTTTAACAGGTGCATTTGAATTTTTTTTTTTTATCACGGAAGCATATTCATTGTTTACAGTTTCCCAAGCAACTTTTTTTTACCCACAAAAGTAAAAAATGTAAAAAAAAAACAAAAAAAAAACAAAACCTCTCCAGTCTTTCCCTAATTTGTAATTGAATAGTTCATGTGAGGTTTTCTTTCAGCTCATTTGTTATTATACAAGTCGAAATAGAGCTCCTAGTTCTACGGAGTGAAAAGAGGATTAAAAACATTTTAAACACCATTAATTATTTAGCTTGCATATGTGCTATGTGTTATAATTTAATATGGCCTATATTATATATTAATAAATGTAAACCAAGTTTATTTATGACAATTAATTTAAAGGGTGCATTGGATTTTGATGGAAAATCAAATGGACCAGATTCATTGAATAATTGATCTCTTTATTTGCCTTAGTCAATTAAATACATCTCTCCTGTCATTAAGTGGCACATCTTCCCTAATTAAGAGAAATAGACATAAAGTGAAAAACGTCATTATTCCGTCATTATTTGGACTAAGGAGAAATTAAAGAAAATCATATATTCTGCCTTGCGATATATACATCTTCGATACAAAAAAAGTAAGCTTTATTATGATTTCTTAATTTTATATGAAATACATAAACCTTGGGCTGTTAATCAATAAATATTAGGATGAATTAATATTTTATTTCTAACAATATGCCCCTAATTATTACTATTATTACTACAACCATTTGTGCTGTTAAAAAGATAAAATTACCTGGTACTGTTATTTGCTCCGGCGTGTTTATATCCATTCTCATGTACACATTGTATAGTAAAGAATGAACTCTATTGTTCTGGTCCGTTAGTATAAAAGGAAATGAACTATATTGTTGGAATTAAACAATGAACTACAACCATATAGAATGCTAATTAGAAATGAACTGCAACCATATACTAATTAGCATCCTAGGTAGGAAATGAACTCTGTTGTTGGAATTAAATTTTTGGTCCTTTCCAAGTTCTAGCATTCTATATTCCGTCATCAATTTATCATTTGTTAATTATTTAAACAAACGAATTTCCCAAGTCAACGGAAGTCTTTGGACGAGCAATTGTTCCAAATGAAAAAAAAATGATATAGAAATGAACGCCCTGTTACATTAAAGCCAACGAAATTAATATCAGAGGGGCCAGATGAGACGCTGTGAATGTTCTTAGACCAACGGGTAATTTCAACTTGCCAGGGTCACAAAAATTGAGTGATACTTCCTTTGTTTAATTCGCCCACCCCACTAGTTACTAAGTACTACAACTTATCTTAGAAATTTTGGTTCCACATTTAACCATATACACAGCATTCATCACCACGCACCATCGTCAAAATGGCTGTTAGTTAATAATACATGCACGGCGTAAAACTAATACATTAAGCTATATTGATTGTGTTAGACTACAATAATGAATGAGCCTAGTTTTTGCTTTTCCTATTTCTCATGGTCCGACCGTACCAGTGTCGAAGTAGAGTGTAGTGGTACCACTTGACCCTGCACTCACACCTTCCATGAGAGCGAACCGCATGTCCTCTGATGGCTTCCAGTGCCTCTTTCTTTGGTTTATGAACCAATTGTTGATTTGTTTTGGGTCTAATCCAGTCATCGAGGCAAGCCTCACCTTATCTTCTTCCTGAACATACACATATAAGAGTGATTAATACCCAAACAGCAATTGTTGTAATTCAATATGCTATATTTCTAGTTTTATTAGCTCACTCAGTTATTTGTTTTGAGTCTTTAGGAAGAGAGATGGCATGGCCTTATTTAGAATTTGAGCTTTCAATATGACCCTGAGATTAGTCAATTGAACTCCTCAGGAGAACCCTAATTAGTATAAACACCAAAATTTGTAGAATTAAAAAAAAAAAACTGACAATCAAACTATATACCTGGTCAAAACACTATCTGAAATTGAGAACAAGTTGTAAATTGCAACCACCACTGTGTGAATTGTAGATAGAATCGAAAGATTGGAAATACAAACATGCCTCTGTTAATAATGGCCACCACTTGATGGTAGAGGTATAAAATAACCATACAATACCAGTAATGATGTTTACATGCAAGGAAGTTAATCACAACATACTTGGGACAACTTTTACTTACCATTAATTAGAATAGAAATAAGAACCTAAAAAACAAAATGTTAAATTATCACCAATTCAAAATTGTGATTTGAGTTGCTCGACCAAGAGTCAAAATGTACACTTCAGATGTGGATAATAATTAGATCAGACTAAACCAGCCCAAAGAAATACCAAACTCTGAAACAGAGATTTCAAGGGGCATTTGCAAATGCTTCTCACCAACAAAACTTTACACAAGTTGTACCCAAAAAAGTGCAATTCGGTACGGATCTTATATGATATTACCGTTGGGTATGGCCAGCGATAATGTGTGGTCCACCAGTCGAGCAAGGTCGATCGTGCATCTCTAGGGAGCTTCCCTTTTTTCCTCTTCTTCAAAAACTCCTTCCTCAAGTGGCTTAGATACCCGCTGTATTTCTTCAAAAGCATCTCTTTCAACTCGTTGTCAACTACACGGCTACCAGAGCTAGACCCAGATCCAGGCTCATGGAGATCTGATATCTCATCTACATCCCCCAACCATGGGTCTTCATCAGAGGATCCCACAAACTCATCTTTCAAGACATGCAGCAAGGACAATGTTAGATTTTGGATGTTATAGTCAATTTTTTAGATAGCTTACGCTGGCTTCAAGACTATACTAACCCATGATTAGGAGGAAATTCTTCGTGCAACAAAAGTTCAAGGCAAAATACAGAAACAGTGGTATAATCAACTATAGGGTTCGTCACAAGGAAGTTGAGCAGTGTTAATAGACCTAGAAAGGTCTTTAATTTTAACTAGCATTTAAACAGGTAGCGCCTCTAAGTTCACAGTAACCTACTACCACACTCAGTTATTGGCTAATATAAAGAGTCGTTCTTTTATCTGTAATATCTTTCAGTGTAATTATGTAAAAAAAGAGAGAGCACATTCTCCGTTCAACAATATCACAAACTTGAACATTTCTCCACGTGTTTAATTTAACATGCAGGAGGAATAAAAAGGTGCAAGTTGGAATATCACAAACCGAAGCAAGAAACCATAATTTACCAATACTCCTCTGGTACGAGTTGAGATCAATAACTAATTGATGAAAGATTTACAAAATTATTGTGAAAGAAAATGAGTACATCTATATCCAGATGCCATACAATTTGTGATTGTACTAAAACTGATCAGTACGTTATATAATATATATGCATTGCAACGTGATAAACACAAATAGATATAAATTAACATATGACTGAAAATGCATGATAAGTTTCTCACTAAATCACAAAAATAAACCAAATATTGGTCAGAATATTTAGTTCCAGCATGTCTGCATAAAAAATGCATGATATTTACTGCAAACATACCCATTCTGAACTATAAAAGGGACACCAAATGAACTTCCTTACAAAGGTCTTAAATAATGGACCAGCACTGTGTGGCAATTCGACAAGTCAAGCTAAAGTGGTAAAAAAGATGGAACAAAAGGAGAGCCGGTACTAAGCCATAACCATTTTAGAATCCAGTAAAGCAAAAAAACAATTAAATTAAGCTTTTGTACACAAAGTGAAGAAAATGTACAAACCGATGAAACTAATGCAAAAAACAAAATTACTGAAGAATGATTTTTCAAGTCAGGAAAGAGTTCTGTGGTGAAATTTCTTATGGAAGAAAACGGGGAATCTCTATAAAAAATTATTAATCATTAATATGCTCCAATCCAACAAATACACTGTTATAATGGTTAATAATTGCTCAGAAAAACAGGCCTTGGAAGTTAGCAAGCCAATCAAACAAACATTGAGAGAAAAGGATGATCATAGTTGGATGCAACAACCAAAATGATGTGCTACTCTTGCAAAGTTAAAATAAGTATATTTATATATGAAAATGTCAAAAACAGTAAACTTAATGCTAAGTGGACCATAGATGTATCCTAGCATTTACAAGGATGAAGATCGAGGTACTTTGTGAATTATAATAGATTTTTTTTAGTTAAATTATGATAGTGGTTGTCAAATGAGAATTTTAATAGATCTTATTGCTCCAAGAGGTCATGAGCAACTGAGAGTCATGCAAGAGTCGAATAGCATATCGGGAATATCCATACATAAGTAGCAACAATGCAAACAGGATTTTGATCCACAGCCTGACATCTGGATAATTCATCCAAATATTCATACAGAAGTTTGGAACAGTCTCTTGATGACCTTAGTGGCAGTTATGTGACTCGATACTGTTAAAAAATGTGAGATTACCCTTCTGATAATTGTTTACGAAGATATAAGTTAGGGAAGCTAGCTATGCAATATGTTTGGTGCAATGTGTATCATTCCATTTGTTTGAAAGTATAGGATAGACCAGGGGAGGCCCTAGAGGGCCTGCCTCCCTTAAGAGTTTGATTTCCTTTTTCTTTTTTTAATGTGTTAATTTATTATAATATGTATAAAACTATAATTTAGCCCTTTCTAAAACTTGAAATTTCAAATTGGTCCCCTCCGTCAATATTACCATGCTTAAGATCCTTTCCTTTGCATAAAGCAGGCAAAAGTTGTGAATATTTAATATCATATTACAAGCTACCATATCATATATTTAATTATCTTACTTGAAGATAACTAAAAAAAAAAGAAAAAAATTACACCTTGAAACAAACAATACAATGGCATGAATTGAGTTGACAGTCACTTGATCCTATATTATTAGAAATAGTTCTGGCACTGATGGTTCCAAAGTTATGTATTTTCATAGCTTAAGCAAATGAGGGAAAAATATGCAGTGGACTATGCGAAAGAAATCAAAATGCATCTAACTAGTATCTGAAACTCAATTTCTTTCTTAACAAGAAGTTAAACTGCATTTGCAGAAGGAAATCAGAAGAATGTTGATGCATCTAAACAAAACAATCATAGATAGTAGTATATTCATGCTCATTAAACAAATATAACTAACATCCCTATAAGCAAGAAATGATACAAATTATATAGTTGTTCTAGTTAGTACAAAAATAGCAACACGTAATAAATTTTATCATCGGGAGAAAAATTATTTGTTTTAAGTTACATAATGAAGACAATCGATATTTTATGGCCTTTTTTACATTTTCTATTCATATTTTCTTTTTTATGTTAATATTTTGACTTAAATCCTTCACCATATTTCAATTAATTTGTTTTCTGAATTAAAACGTTGCAAGTGTTATTAAATTTGATTTATTAAAACATTATAATCAGCATCATTGACCACCGTACAAAATGATACAGCTTGGTCAATTACACTATTAGTAAAACTCTAATTATACATTTTTTTAAGGTGTACTAGAACTCTATACTACTGATGCTGCAAGAACGCACCACATATAAATCAATATATAATCAAGCATTCCTCTGCCTTCAACAGAGTTTACTCTAAAATTTTAATTTCTCAATCAATATATATTATTAAGCATTTCACGCAGGCCAGCCAATGTCTTCTGACACTCAACATCAAACAATAAAAAACAAAACTGCGTCAAATCTTCTACGGATTACATGGGCCCATAATCTTATTTTGTTCTTTAGCAAGATATATAGAGAGCTAACTGTTATCTGCAAATATGTCTCGAAGAAAAATTCTATATGTAAACAATATAATTGCAAAGTCAAAAGGATGATTTTTTTTTTGGCCCCCATAGATAACATTGTTGTCAAATATTCAAGGTCGCACACAAAAAAGGTAAGATATATATCAAGGTAAGAAATAAAGATCAGGAGTATTGCATTAATTCAATCAATTTTTTTATGATGTTTATTTGTTCAATTTAAAAGGGGGTGGGGGTTGTGATGATATAAGGTTAGAAGGTTGTAGGTATCATAATTCATAGCTAGCAAGCTTGATCTCTTTTTCTTTGTTACACTACTACACTACACACATGCACAGATGCACTCTCTATGTTTCAAAAAAAAACAGATGCACTCTCTCTCTTCCCTGGCTAGAGTAGAGAGTAGAGAGTAGAGACTAGCTAGCTAGAGAGCTATAACCCCTACAACTCTCCTTTCTGACACACCTGTAACCCATTTGCATGGACACGATTTGACTCCTCATTACTCTCTTTCCTCTCTCTCTCTCTCTCCACGTCCCATCGCCAAAACAAAGAAAAGAAATTAATTAAGAGGTGGGGAAGCTAGGAAGAGATCAATAATGGGATTAATGAGTTATATTATTAATTATTAATTACCAGAGGGTCCAGTGGAGGAAGTGGTGGTGGTGACAGTGGCTGTGGCGGCGGCGGTGGAGCTGCTGGTGGTGCTGCCGTTAATGCTGTTGTTGCTGCAGAGGTTGCTCAGCTGGGTCTCTATACTGCTCAGAAACGAAGCCGCCTCGTCAAATGGCTTCGACAACTCTTCTTTGTATCTTCTCAGAACTCTGCAATACGAATCCTAACATGCACCCAACACCCCACAACTGAATTAATTATATACATTCTCTTAATAAATTACAATGATATAAATAATATGCAATAAAACCTGAAATCTAGCTGGTTATTATCTATATATTCTCTTTTGCTTCATGGAACTTTATATTTGGAATCGATTTAATTCCTACGTAGAAAACTGCTATACAAACCCAGTCCAAATATTTCCATGAAGAAAGTACACATTTAATTTTTTTTTAATAAAAAAAAATGACTAGCCGGTGCAAGCGAGAAAAATGGTAGTTTCTAAGTAGAGGTTATATATTAATAATTCACACATAACATATAATAGTAAGAGGGAAAATAAAGTGCACGATCTATTGTTTTGAAATAGGTAATTAAGCAGAGATTGTTAGGAAGTGTCAGGTGTTTAAAAAACTAAAACTAACAACAACAACAAACAAGGTATAACAATTTGAAATAAGTCCAACAAAGAAGATAGGAAAAACTTCATCAAATTATTAATATTATTATATGTAGAAGAAAAACATAACAAATGATACTGTCCGCCTAGGTAACTCCGCTGCAGGCCAAACTATGGTAAACGAGACAGAATTGTAAAAAGTAATGAAGCACCAATACGATGAGTAACGATTTCTCAAAAAAAAAAAAAAAAAAAAAGAAAAGATATGAGTAACAAAATAACAAAATAACAATTTAACAAATTAATCAAAAACCCGTACAAAAATGATAAGAAAATTTACAAGTAGCTAGAGAGAAAGTAAAGGTGGAGAAGCATAGCAACGCAAAGAAAAAGAAGTTTTAAGGCTTTTAAAGGTGCAGCGGTTTAGAAGAGAGAAGAAGAAAGTAGCTAGCTAGGTACCGTACCATGAAGTCATCAAGCTCCGGATCAGCACCGATCTCGCTGATGCAATTCAAACCAGCGCAGCGCTCTCTCATGATCTCTTCCAGCATCGACGCCGTCTCCGGTGGTGCCCCAACCTTCATTAATTGATTATATAACAGGAGATATTGAAATCAATATATAATTAATTCAGTTAAAAATTAGTAGTAATAATACATGATTAACAAGAGAAGAGAGATTAATTAGCTATAGTGAATCAGTCAGCTCTGCCAGCTGATGGGTTGACTAGCAGATATATCAAGATAGATAAGATAGATAGAATCACATACTAATACTTAAAATAGAGATGGAGTGTGTATGTGTGTGTGTGTGTATATATATATATATGAATTGATGCATGGAATTAAATTGAATATATATATATATATATATATGTATGTATGTAGCTAGCATGGTGTATATATATACCTTGCGGCATTCGATGTAGGCGGCGAGGAGGGAGGGATAGCGCGGGTGGCTGGCGATCTGCGCCTTGACCACATCGCTCAGATCTGCAGGAATATGACCATGATCGTCGTGGTGGTGGTGGTGGTGGTCGTGAAGTGTTGCAGCCACTGCGATGCCGGGGTGGATGCTGTACAGATCCTCCATGGATGATCGATTTTATATAATTATTTGATTATAATTCGATGTATGGATCCGCCGGCTGGATGAAGAAGGAAATTAGAACGATTTTGATTTCGGTGGCTTTCAATTTAGTTTAAAAATTAATAGCTACAACTAATAAATAAATTAGCAAGGAAGGAGCAGCCATTTTAATTCACTGCTGCGCTGCAAATTAAATCTCTCTCTCTCTCTCTCTCTCTCACCAGCACAAGGCACAGGCAGAGGCGCAGAGCCCTCTTTCAATTCTCCTTCCCCAACAAAACATACAAACAAACAAACAAACAAACAAACAGACAGACAAAGGTAAAGAAAAGAAGAGAACTATACTATACTCCACACCCCACTGTTGCTCCCATACGTTCATTTCCCTTTTCTTTCCCCTCTTTTTCTAAGAAAGACGTGCGTCATTTTCTCATTTTTCCTTATCCTTCCCTTTTTTTTTTTTCCTTACTGACCCCTAGAGGAAATAAAGTTTGCCACTTCCACCCCTTGCTTGTCAAAGGGACTGATATTTTACAATACATTATATATTATTAACTCTTACACAGTTACACTATATAAGTATATTAATTACAACAACTCCAAGTAATTTATTCTTGTCATTTTACAATAACTTTAACCAAATTAACATGTTGTTTACATTAATTCAAGGTCTAAAGTTCCAAAACTTCCACAATTTATTTTGAAGCCATCCACCTTAATATAGATTATAACAAATGTTTTTGCTAAATTCTAATAATCCAAAAGCACTAATTCATATGAACATAAAGCTCGCAGCATATGAAAAGGAAGTAAAATTTTATATTTATCTCGTAATTTTATGCCAGCATTGATTTAATGGATGAGGTATAAACATATTAGATCAATTTATGTCAATGTAAAAAGTTTCCTTAAAGATTAATGTTTCACATAATAAAAAAATCATTCAGTGATAAAAATAAAATATGTTATCGGTTTTAAATTCGTATGTGAATAAATAAAAGTTTTTCACATCATTGTATTCATGAAATGATAAGAAACAAAAAATTTGTAAAAAAATGCAAGTGATAAAAGATGGAAGTTAAAGTACATTGCAATTATATTGGTACTACTACTATATTAAAAGTAAAAAGAGAAAAAAGAAGAAATGAAAGAAACGGAGATAATAATAAATTAGAGAAATAGGAGGGGAGAGATGCAAAACGCAAAGCAGGGGAAGTACAGGAAGGAGGGATTAGTTAGAGAGAGAGAGAGAGCATACAGGAAGGAGAATGTAATGTAGTAATGATTATACAGGAACAGGAGGAAGGAAAGCAGAGGAGAAGATAAAGGGGGGTTGGGTATTTTGGTGATAAATAAATATTAAAAAAAAATGAATGGTACAAAAACAAGTTCACATCAACAGTGAAGAAAGAAAGAAAGAAAGGGATGAGAAATTGAGCAGTAGAGGAGAAGAGAGAACGCCCCAGCACGTGGATACAAAACTCAACTCCCCAGTTCCCCCACCTAATTTCTCTTTTCCCTTTTCGTACATGTTTCTTTGTTTGTTTTCTATCATTCTATGCTTACGCAATACAATATTTATTATTTCTCATTATTTTTTGTTTACCTTTCTTTCTCAAAAACAAAAACAAAAAGAATTCTTTTTTGGCCCGGCCACAAAATTAATTGAATGTAAATGTAAATAATTAGTTTGCAGCACAATTGAATTAACCCGCTACAGAAAATTAAATTGATCAAAGGGAAAGGGAGGCCAGTGGGCATTTAAAGCTGTTCCTTCGCCATAAATCATTTTTGCAACTTCTCTTCCCCAGGCTCAGACTCAGGCCATTAAATCATTTGTTTTATTTTATATATAATATTTATAATTCACAAGTCACAACTCACAACCCACCAAGTCCAAGTTCAGTGCTCAGACCTCCGAGTCCGATATGACATTCCGCCACGTGTCCTCTCCCCACTGGCCTCGTCTCTGCCCTTCATATGGTGCCGCCGTGTCATGTTGTGCCAGCATCACTAAGATCATAAGATGGTATGATAAAGAATATCTACTTGCTTATCAGATTTAGGGATCCATGCATCTCCTTTTTCATTTAGTTTGTTTTTGTTAATTTTCAAAGTATTATTTCCTGATCGTTCGATTTTTAATTGCGCGCGCGGGAGGGTATTAATTAATTAATTAATTAATTATTAGAGATTATAATAGTACTTAGTTATTATAATAGATCACAATGCATGTGATGTAAGCAACAAGGAAAAGCGCACTGAAGCTGCATGTAGATGTAGGCACCTCATAACATGCATGTGTTTGTCCACTGGTTTTTGCCACTCAGTCGTGACTACGTAGCTAGCTAGTACGGGGTGTATGTGTGTATTTAATTATTTATTATATAACAATAAAGAGAAAGAGTGAAATTAATTGCAAAGCACATTTGCTGGAATATGCAGGTCATGATGATGCATATGCATGTACTTTTTTTTAATCTTAATTTAATGCCACTATAATTCCAAAAGAAAATTATCATCAACGGCAACTATAATAATCGTATAAACAAGTGTTAATTTGTCATTTTTTAATGTCTTAATTTAGCAATTAATATTTTTTTTTTCAGTTTTGAAAATTAATGTGAAAATTAGAAGATCAGCTAGCCTCGTGATATTATATTTATAAGTTTTAATCGTCATATATAAAAAATTTCGGGAGTGCAGTGCAGGCTGTAAATAAGAAAGAAGTTTTAATGAATGCATGAATTAATGAAATTTAATTTAAAGATCAAGAGTAGGCGCACGTGCTCAATAGTGCGAGGGAGGAGTTTTGGTGTGTCAGTATCTAACTGTCTATCTATGTACGAATATATATATGATATATCTATTGACTATTGGCTTTGGCTATTGCTTGGAATTGGAAACGGTTTGTGGTCCAAGTCCAACACAGTTGAGTTGAGTTGAGTTGCGGGAGTCCCGACTAGGCTTGACTTGACTTGGAAATTGAGATCAGGTTTATCATATATTATTCTAGCTCCTACTGTTATTCTCTGCTGACTGCTATTTCTAACTTTTTTTTTTATGTTTCTGTGCATAAACTGCCGCTTATTTGGATTATTTATTTATCATTTTTAGCAATAATTATTTATAGCGTTTTAACACTCAATTAAAGTCCAGCATTTTACACGTATTTTGAATGGCTAACGTGCTATCCGTGGCACATGCCACCCATTTTCCATCTACTCGTTTTTCGAGATTCAAAATTTAAATAGTCAATCCAAATCGTTTAAGTTTATCATCATATTGAAATATCCTTTGAGACCAAATTTTATATTTTTTCGAATTTTTTTGCTATTTATTTTGATATTTGTCAAATTGGACGGCCTGAAATATAATATTTTTTTAAAATATCAAAATAAATAGCAAAAAATTCGAAAAAAATATAAAATTTGATCTCAAAGGATATTTCAATATGGTGATCAACTTGAATGGTTTGGATTGACCATTTAAATTTTGGATCTCGAAAAACAAGTAAATAGAAAATGGGTGGCACGTGCCACATATATCGTTCATCAAATATTTTGTGAATTTTGAGCATTTTATTTTCAACAATGTTCAATTGCTTAAGAATTCTTTCTTCAAAAAAAAAATTTGCTTAACAATTGCTCCCGAACTTTCTATATGTACCTGCTATCAACAAGTCGATAAAGTTACTTATTAGTTTTTATATAAATTTCCACAGTGAGTTTTTTTTTTTTTTTTTTTGGTGTGAAGTGGGTATATTTTAGAGAAACGAATTCCAATATTTGTTAAATTATTTATTTTTACGTCCCACGAAATTTGAATTTATGCCCAGCGAACAACCTTAATGCGATCGAAGTAATATATAGGAGGGATATAAATGAAAAAAAGGGTGGTCCTGACCATGCAAAATGGAAAGCAGTGGAAACTGGAAAGGGCATGCAAATGCAAATGCAAGAAAGGACCACAAACGGTTTGATGCAACTGCTGAAATCAAGAAGAGGGAAAAGAGATGTTTACAGGTTACATTAATAATTAATGTTATTCATATATGTGTGATTGTATGAACAGTCAAACAACTTTCCGAAGCTGTAGCAACACAAGACTTATGGTCCCAACTCCCAACCCAATCCCAATCTCTACTAACTAGTGTCTAGTGTATATATATATATAGCTTGATAGCTTCTCTTCTCTGTTACTATATATACATTTACTATTTCTTTATTATTTGGAGAGGCTGCATCCATCTGCGTGTCGGTCCCAATCAGGTCTTGCCCCGGCCACACTTGTGAAAATTGCTTTATTTATTTATTTATTACTTCCATCTACTAATTTTTATTTCCTCAATCAAATATTGATTTGATACCTGTCAAAATGTGATCGATCCAAAATCACGACTACAAACCGGAATGGCCCAATATATGTTGTACAGAGTCAGCCTATAGGAAAACTTATTGGTGTGTTTGGATGCATAAGAATAAGCTCTAAATTTCTTATTCTTGTGAAATTCAAACAACACAAGAATAAAGAATTTGGACTTATTCGGGTCCAAATTCCTATTATAACATCCAGAGCGTATTTTGTTGTTCATGCCATAATCTCCTTGAGTTACCATCCAGAGCATATTTCCTCCTCTTCTTCTAATACTTATGTTTCCCTCTCTACCCCCACCTCATGCTGACCTTCCACCCCACCCCTTTCCTCCCCACAGATTGTTATCTAGTATTATTTTTCTAATTGTCCTAGTTCTGAAGGTTAATTGTCCAAGTAAATATATTAACCATGATATTTTAATATTTTTTTTCTAGAACAATTATATACGACAATTAGACATATTAACTAGTAGAATTAAACATATCTGTCATACCTAAAATTTTTATCTTATTTAGTCCTTTAAAAATTTTGTTGATTAATAATTAGTAATTTGCTTGAATTATGTTTTGAGAGTTTCATTTTCTGTTAGCCTACTTTCCAGTTTGAACTTAGATAAGAAATTAGATATGTTTTCGAATACTTCAAATATTTCTAGAGTTATTTTCGTATTTTATATAAATTTGACTTATTTTGAATGTTCAGAAAGAAAATTAATTGTCTTAGAAATCAAATAGAACTAATTTAAATTATGCGCAGCTTTAATTATATTGGATTTTTTTTTTTGTTGCAAGTTATATGGGCTTTGTATACATATACCTTAAACAAGTGAATGACAGATGGGGCCTATTTATATGTACCTTCCATGATTTACACGTGTTAAATTATTTACCATATGCAATTTCACATGAATTAGAAAAACTTGTATATTTAATCGTGAGAACAACATATGGGACCCAGGTGTCATTTCCGTCTTAACTTAGAATATTTAATGGCACACTCTATTTATTGAAAAAGGAATTAATATCAAAATTCACTTATCTAGCATAGTCTGTACCGACCTTGTGCCTCTTTATTTGACTGGTTCACTTGAATCCTTATCTGGTGCCGCACGTGACGGTGCAGCGCACCTATCCCAACCGTTCGATCTGATCTGAACAGTTAAATTTTTTCGGGCCTATCAATCTGGTATTATGCACGGGGCTCCCTTAACCATTGAGATTAAATCAGACGGTTGTGATAGATGCGTTGCACCGTCCCGCGTGGCACCAGATTTCATTTTGGTTCACTTTGGACACATCACCATATCACTTTCTTTCATTTCTTTTTCACTAAATCCCTTATAAATTGGCCTCAAAAGAAAGGAATGCAAGTGCAAGGGGCTGGTCCGTACCAAGGTGTCATCACAAGTGAAACTCAATTTTATTAGACATAAAAGGTATTTATATTATTTGAATATTTCTTCTTTTATTTTCTTGAATTTCTTTGCTGATTTCTTTGAAGTTTAACAAATTCAAATTTCATTGCTGGAATTTTCTATCAAAAATCGAGTCGTACATGACTAATAAAATCTGAAGTGTTAATGCTTGTTTTTGTATGCTGGGTTGCTTATTGGTATTTCATAGGTTACTTAAAAAGTGCAAGGATGTAATTATAGTTATACCAAAGTGGGTTTATAATCTCTCAAACAGAGAATATGCTCGGTTTTGCAAAATTACAAGGTCTCACTAATTTTTTTAACCAGCCTCAAATTGAAAACATTGGTTATATACTTTTGTACATGATGAGGTATCTAGTAACATAAGCACAATTAGGATCAATCATGGATCAAATGAACTATGTCTCTTGAGTTGGTACCAAATAATACCAGTATACTTATATGGCACACCTCAAAACCGGCCACAATATATATACTAAGTTGAATACTATTTTAAATAAACAATTTGATTTGTTATTTCGAATAAAAACTTTGAATCAGTACTTTTATTGTTTAGAGTTGGGAGGTTGAGTATATGAGCTGTGACAGTCGGTACGATTGCTTGTGTCTTGCATGTTTTGTGTTCTTGCTTTCAGGTGTGAAAATCACATGACTTTCAATTGCATGTTAGGAATTTAACTGTTTGCATTTGCATATTTGAAAATTGTTGAATTGTCATATGTCATATTTGAATATTTATCATTTGATTTTTATTCTATGCATATTGAATGGTTGTAACTTGGTAATTTGAATTGTATATCAGACCATTGTAGTATTTGATCTGAAAGTGAATATTTGTAATTTTTTAAATTGATATGTATATTAATTTTATATAATTAAATTCAATTTATAAATTAAAATATTAGTAACCCTAGCGGGTGCAAAGACATCCGCGGCGAACACTCCGTCATGTATTTGTTCAGTTACAGCATTTAACAGAGTGTCACAATATCAACGAAGACAATTAACATTCTATGCAGAACAATAAACATATTAACCACAACAATAAATATTTTTTTCATAACAATTATATATATTAATTGGGACAATTACATATATTAACAAGTACAATTAGACATATTAACTAGGACAATTAGACATATTAACCAAGACAATTAATATTTTAACTAGCACAATAAACATATTAACCACGATAATTAATATTTTTTAAAATGATTAAATATATTAACTAGGATAATTAAATATATTAACTAGAACAATTAACATATTAGTCAGGATAATAAAGCTATATTAGCCATATTACATGCTGCACTAATTAGATTAAGGCCAACTGCTGACTATAAGTTTTTTCCATTACAATTGGTCTCCGGAAGAGAACCAAATTTATCTCATTTAAAAGTATTTGGCTGTGCAATATATGTTTCAATTTCTCCTTCACGATGCACAAAAATGGGACCTCAAAGAAGAGGAATGAAAACAAAAGCTAGATAAACAAGAGACATGAAATTCATTATTATCTTATTTTGATCTCCGAAGTGGTCAATGTGAACTTGAAGTTCAAAAGATTATAAATTTATAAAGAATTGCAAATGAATTGCCTGACGCATTCAAAAATATAAATAGAGTCACTAAATTAAATATTCCATCTATGAATACACCTGCTCGAATAGATATTACAAAATATCAAATGAATCTCATGAACGTAGAAAACATGGAAGACTAATTGATTTTATGGATATAAAACTACGTAAATGAAAAGACCAGAATAAAGCAGTTGGTAAAACCACATAAGAGGTATATAAGGTTCCAGAAGAAACTAAATCTCTAGAAGAGATTAATAAAATTTCAGAAGAAACTAAAATCCCAAAAGAGATTAATAAAGTTCCAGAAGAAACTAAAATTCCATAAGAGGTTGATGAAGTTCCAGAAGAAACTGAAGTACCAAATGATTATGAGATTTCTATAAATTATATAAAAACTAGTAGAATATTGAACAGAAATGAAACTCACGTGGATGAAATTTTTGCATTCGCTATAGCTAGTGGCCTAGTGACGTTATAAGCGAAAAGGATAATGTGCCAAAAACCATAGAAAAATGTAGGCACATAAATAATTGGTCTAAATAGAAAGATGCCATACAAGCTGAATTAAATTCGCTTGACAAACGATAAGTATTTGGATCAGTAGTCTAAACACCCAAAGATGTTAACCCCGATAATTAATATTTTTTAGAACGATTAAATATATTAACTAGGATAATTAAATATATTAACTAGAACAATTAACATATTAGTCAGGATAATAAAACTATATTAGCCATATTACATGCTGCACTAATTAGATTAAGACCAACTGCTGACTGTAAGTTTTTCCCATTACAATTGATCTCCGGAAGAGAACCAAATTTGTCTCATTTAAAAGTATTTGGCTGTGCAATATATGTTCTAATTTCTCATTCACGACGCACAAAAATGGGACCTCAAAGAAGGGGAATGAAAACAAAAGCTAGATAAATAAGAGACATGAAATTCATTATTATCTTATTTTGATCCCTGAAGTGGTCAATGTGAACTTGAAGTTCAAAAGATTATAAATTTATAAAGAATTGTAAATGAATTGCCTGACGCATTCACAAATATAAATAGAGTCACTAAATTAAATATTCCATCTATGAATACACCTGCTCGAATAGATATTACAATATATCAAATGAATCTCATGAACGTAGAAAACGTGGAAGACTAATTGATTTTATGGATATAAATCCACGTAAATGAAAAGACCAGAATAAAGCAGTTGGTAAAACCACAGAAGATGTTTATAAGGTTCTACAATCCCATAAAAGGTTGATGAAGTTCCAGAAGAAACTAAAGTACCAAATGATTATGAGATTTCTATAAATTATATAAAAATTGGTAGAATATTGAACAGAAATGAAACTCGTATGGATGAAATTTTTGCATTCGCTATAGCTAGTGATGTTATAACGAAAAGGATAATGTGCCAAAAATCATAGAAAAATGTAGGCACAAAAATGATTGGTCTAAATAGAAAGATGCCATACAAGCTGAATTAAATTCGCTTGACAAACGACAAGTATTTGGATCAGTAGTTCAAACACCCAAAGATGTTAATCCCATATGTTACAAATGGGTATTTATCATTAATAGAAGTGAGAAAAATAAGATTGTGATATACAAAACAAGACTAGTGACAGAAAGCTTTACACAAATATATAGAGTCGATTATGAAGAAACATATTCCCATGTAGTGGATGCGATAACTCTCAGATTTTTAATATGTCTACATCGACTGAAGGATATCTGACTATATCAAAATAAGGAGAAGTATTATACACAATGTAATGTTTTTTTTGTTATTCAAGTTTTTATCCAATGGATTTTTCTTGGTAAGGTTTTTAATGAGACAAATAAATTGGTCTAGAAGTACCATATTAATATTGATCATGAAGTATCATATTAATAGTGTATAATCAAAGATGAACATCCAAGGAGAAGTGTTATGAAATTAATAAATATGTGTGGATTGTTCATCTCCATATTCCCCACTACTCATTTAACTCCATATTCTCCACTACACATTTATTTCCATAATCTCCACTACTCCTTTATCGATTATTATATGGGTATCATTTTGTAGCCTATAAATAGAGAGGCATCGTAAACTTGTGTAAATGAATGTAAGAATGTAAGAATGAATGGTTGAAAGAGATAATAAAATTCTGAAATTAAGATTGATAATATTATGTTGTTTACTCTTGATATATTGTTCTTTATTTTTTTTCTTTCACCTTATTTTACAACAAATGATGTTGAGGAGGATGATCTTAATTCTTAAGTAATTCTGAATTGCAGGCATATTTATTTTTCTCCAAAAAAATAAACGTCGCTTGATTTCTCAAGCAGAGTAGAGCAAATACGTCATCCTCTCACCACAGCTCTGCTTCGGTACATAGTATAATATAACAATGTTTTTTTTTTTAGAAACTAGTGGGGAGCTCCCATTCCTTTTCATTAAACTGAAAAGAAATATAATATAACAATGTAAAATTATCAATTTATTTGTTCTCGAATCTCTAGCCAATAGTAGCGTACAAATCGAATGTATATGTTTGATATAATTGATTTATAGGCTGCACATCTAATAAATAAATTTATATAACATACTGAGTGGCTTGAATTTTTCCGACATTTCCAATTTAGGGACAATGTTTTGTTTTTATTTTTTTTTCATTTGCGAAACATTAGAATAAGAAGAGTTGTTTTTGGCATATAGCTGTAAAAAAATTGTCGAAATTTTTATAATACACCTTTTTTTTAAAAAAGGAAATCTTCCAATAGCAAATTTATCCATAAAACATATTTTGAAAAAAAACTAAAGAATCTATAAAAAAAATAACACAATAAATTATTTGAGTTTAAGAATATTCAGTTCATTTGGGAATCATGTACATATTTTAAATAAAAGAAAATATGAAAAATGCATGAGTTGATCAGTATAGAATAGAAAAAACAAAATCGTACAATGGGAAATATAAGCGATGTCACATGCACCCTGTTTGTATATTAATAACAAAATTAAATTAGTTGAGTGTCATGAGCGAAATTACACTTAATTATTACGGGCTAGCACAGCATATTAAACTCTCGTCTCTGGTTTTCATAGCCATATTGGGGGCTTGGCGCCTCTTCGGAAAAGAAAAACAAAAGCGAAAAAAAAAAAACCCAAAACCGAGCGCCACCATCGGTGGGAAGAGGCTCAGGCCTCTCCTCTGCCACCAGGTCTTTAATTTAGATCTTCTCTATAATTCTTCTTTGTCGTTTGATTTGTTCCATTAGTATTAATTTTTTTAATTTTCTATTTTATTTTTATCTTCTCTTTTTTTCTTCTTTTTCAATGATTTGTTAGTCATGTTCCATGATGTATTTCCACTCATCTTCTATTCTCAACATTTTTCTTCTCCTCTACTATTTTCGATTTCTCGCCTTTCTACTCTTTTTTTCTGATATTCTCTCTTTTTCTTACATGAACAGTTTAATAAATACATCGTTTGTGATTATATTATGATTTTAGTGGTTGTTTTTTTTTTTCCAGGTTTCTTTACAACCACGAAATAATTGTTCTTATTCGACGGTGAAATGACATTAAAAATAAGAAGCCTATGAAGAAAAATATATTCCATGTTGGAAGTCTTTTGAATTTTCATTTTTTTGTCTTTTTTTCTTTTAATTTTCAATAATTGTGTGATGTAATTGTAGTTTGTTTGCTTATGTGTGTTTTTACGTGTGTATTAATAGGTTAGATTGTTTGGTTTGATATTGTATGTTGTCGTAGATTAAAGAAGGGTATATATGGGTACGTAATATTGGTCGTAAGATTTTTATTAATAAGAGGGATTTTTGGAAGCCTTGGAATAAGCCCTTATTCGAAATTGCTAGTTCCGAATGTTGCCAAACACATTTTAGAATAAGCCGAATAGCTTATTCGGCTCTTTATTCTTGTTCCAACAAAATGTTGGAACTGGATTGGAACAAGCTAACCATCCAACAACAAATCATTATTTTATAATTTTTTTCTTGTTCTTATTCTTAACTAACCACCCAAACAACATCTCTTAATTTAAAAATAATCAATTATTTAACATTTCTTATTCATCACTCTTATTCTAAAATAAGCTATTATATTCTTATTCACCGCACTTCCAAACACACCTCGATGTTTAGCCTACGGGCCTTTTCCTAAAAAAAAAAAATATTAAACTCTCGTCTCGGAACTTGTAGATGTACGCGGATTACTTACCTGTACCTCTTTGATGAGGATTTCAAAAAGAAATTATAAATTTCGTTTCCACGTCCCCCATCCATATCCATCAGTGCCCGCTATCATATCATATAATAAAACGTGTATGCTTGCTTTGTCTTTATAGCTTGCTTATATTATACATTGATTAACTTAAAGTACCAAGAAGTCTGTATGGCTTGCATTTGTGAAAGGCCCTTCTTTGGAAATTGGCGTTCCCCAGTTTAATTTGTGATCTCACAGAACATTTATATTTATATATAAGTATTAATTAAAGCTTTATTATTAATGTCCATAAATTGTAAAACTTTTAACATATATAATATACATGAAACATTTCTATACGAAATTAACTAATTAAGTGCAACGAATTTCAGGTGGCATGAGCGCAGTTGGAATATCATTTTCAGAGACGAGAAGATGACAGGGCAAATCTGCAAAAGTGCACTAGACAATGTTTAAATGTTATGTAGTGGGAGTGGGACGATGCCAACCACAACTTAATTGGCATCTTTTTTATTTTATTATTATTTTAAGGCAACATCTTGGGGCAAATAATTTATTCAAGCTAAAAGTGGAAAAGGCGAATCCAAGGCAACAAACAAAACTGGCTTTTTTTTTAATGGGTGGTTTTGTTAGCAGAAGAGAAGAGAATAAATAAAGGTGAAGGGAGGGCTTATATTAATTATTAATTAATAAAATAAGCTAGCTTAACGTTATACAAGTATACAACCCTACTCAGTTGATTGCAAATGCTAGACCATCCCTTGGCTGGCATTATTGAATGAAGAGTAAAAAGAGGAAATGCTTTTCTGTTTCTGTGACAAAATAATAATATTAAGGGAATATATATTAATGCCACCGAACTAATAACTCTACTCAAACTAGGAAATTGACCGTTCAACATAGCTTTCGGCCTTGGATTTGTTAGTCTGCAATTTTTATTATGTTTTTGTCCCAATGGGAATATGGGATGGTGGCATCTTGCCTCCATTCACCAATCAAATAGGATGAGTAAAATTCATTATACCGAAACTTTCCAAAAAATCTGTTATCCTGTTCCGTAGCAACTACGTCATTTTACCGAATCTAATTTACTTTCATGATATAAATACTGTAAATAGTATACGCACTTGCTGATGAATTACAAATATTACTGGCGTGGTGTGTTTTTTTTATTCTAGACTCCATTCCATGGAAAAGTAAACAAATACTAATACATACGTACGACACTAACATAAAAAGGCCTTGAGCCCACCCAAAGTCCAAACATATATACCCAAAAATGCCCATTAAACTCTGTATATCTGAGTCTTTAAGTTAATTCAGTTATAAGGGTTCCAAAGAGAGGACACAGGAGTTGTGCAATTTTTCACATTGCAAACAACTCTACAGTTATTGCTTTGAAATACAATTACCGCCTACGTTCGAAAATGAAATATGTCGATTATAGAATTGCTCAACCTAAAAAAATAGAAACCAAAAAGCCCCAAAAGAGCAAAGATTGCTGACAAGAGCAGATAAGATGAATAGGGAAACTTGGGCTACACACTTACACCTAGGGTTGTACAAAAAAATAAGAAAACCATCGGACTCGTTTAACCCGTCCAATCAAATCCGTATTTTAACGGGTTCAAATATTATTAAGATTGGGTCATATTTTAATTTTATTAACCCGATTGTATCGGGTTGGGTTATATTTTTACTTTGATAACCCAGTTATATTTTAAATTTTGAAAAGGAAATAAAAAAAAATAAACTCAATTCCATATCACAGACCCTCGTGGATAAGAGCTTACCTACATAATATATGAGAATCTTCAAAATCAACATATAAAAAGTATCATAACAATAGAAATATATCACTCCTTATATTTTATTTTAGATTGGAAATCTCCACACAATATCTTTCCTATCACGAGGCCTTGAAAATCACAATTGAAAATACAGCATGTTTGACCCACGTAATCCACATAACTCGTAATAACCTGTTAGTAAAAAATTATCTGGGTTGGATTGGGTTATGGATAGATCGGTTAAATTTTTTTTTTTCAGCCCGATATAATTGGATTGGGTTGAAATTTTGATGAAAAAATTTTGTCCATCCATTGTACAGCCCTACTTACACCTTACAATCGAAACACCCATATAAAAGGAACTTCAATGTGCATTAAATCCCTCTCTCCAACAGACAAAATTTAAAAACAAAAATAGCAAACCCACAACATAATAAAATTATTAGAAAGGACTTGAAAAATTGAAACAAAAGAAAACAACGACAGTAATAAAAGTGAAGTAGCACCTGAGAGCAGGCGAAACAAAAGCATTCATAAAATAGTACAGTTAAGAAATCAATAACTCATACGGAAAACGGAAGCTTGTCAGAATCTCCTCTTTGTTCGAGTTTTCTCTACACCAATCCTTCACCACGTGGTCTCGCTGCACTACAGCCCCGTCTTCTACTATCGCTAGTGGGGATCGATTGTAATCCCGCACTATAGTTTAAGTGTTAGAGTTGACTCTCCTGAGAGAACCGAACTCTCTCAATTCGGCCATGTGATCTCTCTCTAATGGTGACTATGTTTATTGGAAGAGAAGCACAGTCTAGTAAGAAATGGCCAGAGTCTAGAATATTTATAAGAGTGCACACTTTTCAAAGGGTGCAAAATGACTGGATCAATATCCATTAGAGATTTGAATGCATTACACGACTCGTAGAATTTTAGCTCTTGTTTTAGTTTACTTTTTTTTTTTTTTTATCAAATAGCATTAGTCTGACAATACTCGTAATTTTGTTATTGCTTTTATTATTATTAAACAAAAAGCCGAATAAAGAAGAGCATGCAACTTCCTGTACCTGTCAGCTTTACAAGCAAGATCATGCTACTTCGAATAGCAATTAAGTGGACAACCCCAGCTATACCACGTCCTCAATATTAAAGGGGGGAAAATGCAGAGAACTCTCTTTCATTATAGTACTTAAGGGCTCGTTTGGATCGTACGGGAATAAGGAAGGAATAAGGATTTTATGATTAAAACGTTGGAAAGTGTGTAACTTTGTAAGAAAGATTTATGTCTAGGAAGAAGCTATTTTTAAAAAGAAGCTATTCCTAGCCGATCCAAACGAGCCCTAAAATAGATTTAATTCAATCCTCAATATTAAAGTAAAGTAAAGTCAAGTCAAGTCAGAGCCTTTTGTCCCAAACAAGTTGAAGTAGACTAGAAATGACATTCCGACTCTGGTCATTTCTTGTATATATGGCTGAGTTTTTACGCTGGCTCGCAAAGCCTATAGCAAACATGCGGACTTGAACCCTGGACTTCTTAGAAGAGAGCCCAATGCTCTTATCACCTGAGCTACTAGACCACATGCATTTAAAATGGAGAGAACTCTCTTTCATTATAGCACTTAAAATGGATTTAATTCAAGCATTTAAAATGTTCTTTTTCTCTAGCATGACTAATTTGAATTCCAACTTCCCTTTTAACTAGAGAAAGTCTCTCTTAAAAAGAGCAGAAAAAAAACCCAAAATGATCCAAATATTATAATAACCGAATTTTTTTATGGCCTTCATAACAATTAGCATTCAATCCCCACAACCATACAACAGCTATCCATACTAAGCAAAAAGTTCATACAAATTTGTCTGGTACACAAACAAATGGCTCGCTACGACTAAGGTACATAATTTTTTTTAAAAAATTTAAATAACACCACTCAAGCTAATTTGAGATAGGCTGAGGTTGAAGTGACTTGAGCGGGTTTGTGATGACGTCATCAACGATACCATACTCTTTGGCCTCTTTCGCACTCATGAAGAAATCACGGTCAGTATCCTCGATTATTTTTTCAAGGGGTTGTCCAGTGTTGTAAGCTAAGTACCCGCTCAGTACCGCTCTGTGATGCAACACTTCATTACACTGAAATCAAAATATAAAAACGCCAAATGAAAATTTGGGTAAATCTCTCATTAACCCAAAAAAAAATGCAGACTCACTTTCACAGATATAGTGCATCAGATAGGTACCAGTGGATGAGAAATCTTAATCCACATCCAGCCCATTAACCTACTTGGCTGGCTTTGATTAGGTTCATCAGGTTAACAAATGACAGCCTTAATGAGGAAAGCACATGCAATGCGATGTATTGAAACAGGATGAATCCCTTGTATAATTAGACTTAATTAACACAGTGCCAAACTAGGGGTATACAGCATAAGTACCTGAATTTCCATATCAGATTGAGCGCCTTGAGCACCTCCAAGTGGCTGGTGGATCATAATCCTTGCATTTGGTAGGCTGAATCTTTTTCCTGATTTATTAATATTTTATTAACTGAGAATATATAACAAAAAAGCTATTGTACATGAAGAACTGACAAAAATATGTACCTTTAGTTCCGGCGCTTAGAATGAAGGCTGACATACTGCCAAAAACAAAAGGCAATAAAAAAAAAAAAATTCTACATTTAATTGACTTCATCAAGGAAAAAAAAAATTAAATAATAGTCTACTTCAATTAGTGATTATTGAGTACCTGTTATCATTGTTTTTGTTTATACATTAAAATTAAGTATAATTTGCATTCACCTGGCAGCGAGGCCAACACAGACAGTAGAAACATCAGCCCGTATGTGCTTCATTGTATCGAAAATGGCCATACCTACGTAGGATGAGAAAATTAGATTATAAATAGATAGGAAGAAAAGCATGTTGAGTAATATCTAGTGAAAGACAGAGGATACCAGCTGTGACAGATCCACCAGGAGAATTGACATACATGACAATATCCTAGAAAAAATGAAGAGGCGACAAAGATTGATTAATAGAAAGAAATGGGGGCCGTTGGTAGAAGAAAGAAACGGGGGCCGTTGGTAGAAGAAGAGAGACCTTGGTAGGATCAAGTGCATCGAGGTAAAGCAGCTGAGAAACTAGAATGTTTGCTACATCATCTTCTAGTGGGCCCCCGAGGCGAATGATCCTCTGAAAAAGAAGAATAGAAGAAAGGTAGGAGTTGAGGTGAATATAGAAGAAATGAAAGGAAAGGAAAGGAAAGAAAAGAAAAGGGAAGTACATGATGAAAGAGCTGGTCAATGACGCCTTGGAAACGATCAAAAAGGAAAGGAGGAGGGCCCTTGTCCTTGGGTTTGTGGTTGGCCTGGACGTGAAAGAGGGACGGTGGCATCAATGGCTCATGGCTGATAGACCAGATGCCATGTCTCTGTGACTGTGACTGTGACTGTATTGAGGAAGAGGAGGAGGAGGAGGAGGAGGCCTGAACGCGAAGTGAGATTCGCTGCTTCCTGCAAAAAGAAAAAGAAAAGGGAAAGGGAGATTAAGGAGGAGGTAAGAATGAAAAATGAGGGAGAGAGATTATTTGATTTGATTACGAGGAGGGGTTTAGCAGGAGCAGTTGTTGTTGTTGTTGGTGTTGCGGTTGCAGAGGGGAGGACGAGGAGGACTTGTATTTGGTGGCGCTGGCCATCAAAGACAGAGAGGAGGAGCTTGTCGTCGTCGCCGTCGCCGTCGTCGTCGCCATGGCGGCCATCAGAGATCTCTCTTATCCGCTCAAAGTGAACAAGATGCTCACTTATACAGTCACAGAGAGACGAGATGCGCACATGCTAATGGGCCCGTCAACACTCTTTCTTTCTTATTCGTCATACCCTAGCCCAGCCCAGCCCAGCCCAGCCCAGATTCGCACATGCAAAACAACGCACACTGACAACAAGCTACTCACTCTACAACAACATAAACATTGGATATTTGAATGCCTCCTATAAATATCATATACATAATACATCATACCTCATTAGCCTAATTTCACCTTGTTATTTTTCCCAAAAACACATGCTTGCTATAAATATCATATACATAATACATCACACTCAGACTCAGACTCATCTCACCCATACGTTACAATTTTAACATCCAACGTCAAGCCTTTTAGGCTGTGCTCCAAGATACCAAATCGGAAGTAGAGGAGAGGAGAGTAACGAAACTATCGGAAGAGTTTACTCTGCCCGACTGTTTACTCACTCCACACAGAAGAGAAGACGACGGAAGGGAAGAGAAGGAGATGGAAGAGACACGCTGAAAATTTCGAAAGTTTAGAGTAAACTTCTCCACTCCGATTTGGAGGGTAACAAATTTTCGGTCAATTCTTACTCTCCTCTCCGTTCCTCTCCTTTAATCAAGCTGTTCTGGAGCACAGCCTTAAGTTCATTGTCAATAAACCCCCCATTTCTAATCCTATTTCCTATCCTATATAATATAATTTAATTTAATGTACTGTGCTACAAAACCATGCACCCGGAAATTACTATTTTCAAACTATCAACACTGCCATTGCCCATTGCCCATTGCCCATTGCCGCCACTAACATGACATTTCTTCTCATTCACGCAAGTACTTCCACCCAAGCCTTGTAAGGCTTTCCACGTGATGCATTCCGACACCCTCAGCACAGAACACTTCATCCCATATCCGTCTCACTTCTGCTACAAAAGTAAATAAACAAAAAATCATACAAGTTGCTAACATATCTTCACCACCATATCATCTATTCAACCTCTCTAATTTTGAAAAAAACCACATAGTAAGCCAACATAAAAGTCACTGACCGCTACGATCAAAGGGAGGGAGACACATAGATATCATGTCAAATCGTGGCACCTTTGCTAAATTATCCAAAATGCTTATGGCCAATTCCGTCTCTTCCCTAAAGAATAATAAAATAGAGAAATTTTCAAGGCTAGTCCTTCAAACAGAAAAATAATGATACATCAAAGTATAAATGTCCGCATAAAATAAGAGACCTGAAAAATGTAGAAGTGCATTTGACAATATCAACTAAAAGTGCAGCTGAGAGCGCATTTTTGAATATTTGTGGCAGGGAATCTGGTGAAATCAACTGTCAAGGAAATAAGGGGCAAAAAAGTATATTATATTAAATTTATTAAAGAGCAAAAAAGACTTTTATTTTAATTTACCAAAAATAAGAGCATCATTACTTATTTGTTGATCATGCATTGCTTTCTTAGCTTGGTACAGATTTTCTTTTCTTCTTCTACTAGAAGTACAGGACTTATCGTACAAAGTGGAAAGTTTTCAGGGGGCCAGGTGCACAACATTTGGCTCACAGAGAATTGTACATGAATAAGATGAAACTCAAACCTTCAACAGCTGAGCTTGCCTCCCATGGTCATCAGAGAGAGCCCTCCAAGAGACCTCAAACTCATAAGCTGATTTTGGGGCAGATATACTTTTATTATTATTTGCTGAAAATTGCGAAACAGCCCGAGAAGCAAGATCTTCAACCGATTGTTTCATCCCATTTTTTCGGCTTGAATCAGCTTGAGTGCTCTTCTTTTAATTAAATGACAATAGTTCAGTAAGAAGAATATTATGTTGTACTCTATATATAACATGGACACAGACACCGACACAAGTGTCTGGCATGAACGTTTATATTTATTTAATTCAACTTTTATTGGGAGATGGGGTATCACTGTCGTGTAAGACACAGACATAATATGTGTTGGACATGGATAAGGCAAGGTTGTAGTCTTGTTCGTGGTGAACATAATTTGTATTTAGAGTTACTGTTAAATACGCATATACCTTACTAGCGTCTTTAGCAAACTTGCTTTCTTGAATGGAAATCAATGGAGATTCATGAGCTCTTGCATCAGTGCCCTGATAAGATATAGATCTCTTTGTGATTGTAAGTAATTCACAGATTTTAACTTAACTTTAAAACTGCTGAAATTGGTTATTTTGCAATACAATTCAAGCCATTTTGGAAGTAAATAAATGCTTCCACAGTAGCCTTGGTACCGGTACCCTGCCTTCATCTATTGTAAACTTAGCAATGAACCTAAGAATATCTTACTTTACAACTCTATATGCATTAATACATCAAAACAACAATTGGAAATTTAGTTTTAGCTTCAATGCACCATAAAAGCAAACCAATGCGAATAAGATAAAAGAGAGGACTGGTGATAATGAGCTAAAGCATTCTAGTGCTGCAAAAATGGCAAAAAAAAAAAAAAAAAAAAAAGGGTTACCGTTGCACTAGTAGTTTTGGCATTTTCAGGGGCCTTTTTGCTTGATTTGTGAACTTCAGGGATAAGACTTTTTTTCGTTGCAGAAGATTTATTTGGCATCATTTCCTACGGTGTAAACCAAAACAGAATTATACTTTTTCTCAAGAGAAAATAAATAAGGAAAGAAAAAAATGAAACTACAGTCAGAAACAACACACTATGGTAAAATGCCTAAAAAGTTCATTTAAACCACAATTCCAACCAGCCTAATCTAATCCTCTACTGTGTAATTTAAAAATTAATTTTGCAAGTAAACATTAGTTTAATAAACTTTAACTTGATATATCCTCAAACATAAAACTAAGCATTTAATAAGCTAATTTACTGTCAGACTGTGCCATATCAGCAGCCCTGGCACACTGTTGATGACAGTAGTGGGCTTATGCCTGAAAAATCACAGAATTGAAGATTCTTAATTTGAAAGTACCTTCAAGTACAATGCTTTGACATCGTCATATTGTTTTCTTAGCTCTTGAGTGTTTGGCTCAATGCTAACTGCAGACTCAGCATCTAAAGGTAAAAAGAAACAAGAAATTTCAGGAAAAAAAAAGAAGAAAAATGAAGGTTTATTGATTCCTGTTTCATGCAAAATGCAAATGTAATCATCAAAATTGAATTCTAATGACGTAAACAACTGCGCCATTAATGCCTTACACATGTTCAACACAAATTGATTCAACTCAAGTTTTGTTCAACACAGTTTATTCTTTAACAAACGGGAAGTCTTCTGCATAAATATACAAACTAATTTATCTTATACATATTTTAATCAATTTTTTGGTACCCCACAAACTATTTCTCATAAAATCCTTAAATATTCAAAATTGGTGCAAAGTATGTAGTTTCTTAACTTTCCTTTGCTGAAGAAACCCAACGATTCTTGAGTATTACAAAAAAGTTTTAAAGTACCTTCCATAGCTTCCTTGAGTTTGCCTAGCTCCTTTCTAGCAGTCGCTCGGCGTGAATATGCTTTCACATACCGATCGTCTAAATTTAGTGCCTCTGTACAGTCAGTCTCAGCTTCTTCAAATCTAATAGGATTTTAAATTTGAAAAATTAAGAAAATGTTCATGCAATATTATAAGCCAGTAAATTACTTACGAGAGTTTTATATTTGACACCTGTTGTCTGCTTAAACTACAATAAAAAAATTATTTACCTATTTTATGCAAGACCTGATCTCATGATCTAAAGTGAATGTTGATTACTAAAGGTAGCGCAAAATCCTTTCAGCAACTTATCTAACTTGAGAAATGTGTTGGGTATATGGCCATTCCAATTGCAAGATTAATTTGCATTTCTAACAACGTTTTAAAAATATATATATGGTTTACAGCCAATTTTAAGGGTTATAAGATGCTTCTTGTATTATTAAAATTTTTCAATAAATCATTAAGTAGATAAATAACAAAATATATAGTAAAGCATGCCTCTTGATTTTGAGATATGCCATGGCTCGGTTGGCAAAAGCAACAGCAGTTGGCGATAAGGCTATACTTCTGGAATAGCAGTCTATAGCTTCACTGAATTTCTTTTGTTTAAAATATTCATTTCCCTAAAAATTCCAGAAAAATAATAACATATAAATACACTTGAGAGAGAGAAAGGGAAAGAACAAACTTCATGGTCCAATTTTTGTATGCCATTTTGCAGGGAACCTAATTGAGTGAGCAGTAGTCAGAATGGGTACAAAGAGATGAAGCTTTCTTGTTGGGCTATTAATTCTCCTCTCTCTAACCAAATAGGAATAGAATGAATGTTGATAGAGTCTTAAAAATGATCAGCCGAGCAGTTTAAAGAAGATAAAAAGTGGTTATGGTACAAGACTTAGAGAGCTGAGAATGAAGGTTTGAGTGAATGCATAAACAGTGTTGGTTGTGAAATTGTGTGGTTAAATGAGATAAGATGAGGTTAGTGATATTGTTGTTTGTTGTTCCATATGTGTGGCGTACCAGGTCCTTTTCAGAAGTAGCATCAGGAATAGCAGTCGATTTGGGTTGCAACAAGTCATCCCATCCATCTAATCGATCCAAAAAGCCGTGGAAATTCTGAGAAGGAAGTAGAATAATGTAACGTAAGGCAAAGGAAATGGAAGTCAAAAAGAGAAGAAGAAGAAGAAGAAGAAGAAGAAGAAGAAGAAGAAGAAGAAGAAGAAATACCAAAGAGCGTTTGTCGTTGGTCTCCTCAGCCATGAAAATCGAAGAGGAGGTTGAGGTTGCGGCTTCTTTCTTTCTGGAATTGTGGGAGAAGAGAGAAGAGAGAAGTGGGCTGGGGAACAGAACAGTGAGTCAGTTACGATGACGAACGAACATCGGAACATGCGAGAGAGAGAGAGAGAGAGAGAGAGAGAGCCCAATCCAGGCCCAAGTTAAGAGACAAAGGCGGCCTGCTGCTAAATTCGTACAAAACTGGTCTATGGGTTCACGGCATAGTCTTCATACTCTTGATACTCTTTTTTTTTTTTTTATGTAGAAATGTAGAATTGTCATCACTATAGTATAAATTTGATTCCTACATCTCATTGTGTCAAAAAATTATTGCATGAGTAGCATTTCAACAACAGATCCTAAATAGGGAATTGAGAATGAATTTGAAGTTGAAGTTGAAGTCACAGGAAAAAAAGGAAAAAGGAAAGGGAGAAATAAAATAGATAGATAGATAGATAGACAGATTGATTGGGAGGATTCGTTACCACACAATTAATTATAAGTAAAAAGGAGGGTGCGGTGCCGTGTGGCGGTGTGGGGGACAGGGGGAGGGGGACTAATACTCCATCCAAATTCCAATTTCAATTAATATATTATTAATTTATGGATCCAGCAAGCTCTCTCTTCTCTCTCCCTCTCTCAAGTTCAACCAAGTGTACGGCTATTAGACCCTGACTTAATTTCATTCATTCATTGGATTTCACATTTCATTTCATGCGACAGTCATCAGTCATGTCATGTGACAGCACCACCCCAAGTTATCTACTTCCGTTTCCCACTCATACTCCTTCCTATTGCTTCTACTTTGACATTAATTCAACGAATGGAGTATCAAAGTTTTAGAAGCAACTTGTCTTAAATACGTACTATTATCTCATTCTGATACATCCAGATAATAAATCTCAGAACACACAAATAAAATATGTTCGTATGTGTAATTAAGATCTTGACAGATGCACTGATCATTCTAGTTTTCAAACCAAATTAAGGAGCCTAGCTTCATTCTAAATCTGTGGTACGAGTTAACAACTCACCCCAAAAAAAGGGGACCACACAATAAAACAAAAAGTTTAATTCAAACGCTTTGACAATCAATGTTAGCTGCCTAAATCTAACTATTTAGTGTGTTTTTGTTGACCTTTTCACCTTCCAATGTGCTGTCTTCTCCAAACTAAAATAATAAATAAATATATTCTACAGCCGCCCAAATAATGCAGACAGACGTCTCTGTCTGCTACTTAAAATTAATATGTAAATATTTTAAGTTTATCACCCTGAAAAAATAAACATGGCATCATCATATATGTAATGAACTTTTCTGTAATATTAATAAGTGATAGGCTTAGGATGTGTTTGGATGAGCCTTGAATAAAGAATAAGAATAAGGAATTTCGGTATGCGTGCTTATTCTTATTCTTGTGCAACCCAAACAACACAAGAATAAGAAATTTGGGCCCTTATTCTTATACTAACAAAATCATGGTATAAGAATAAAGAATATGGACAAACACGCATACCAAAATTTCTTATTCTTATTCCTTATTCAAGGCTCATCCAAACACACCCTAGTAAACTACCACTTGTAAACTAACAACTTCCAAATTTTGTTGGCATGTACAAATATATACCTCCAACATACAATTTTGTTACCATCAACTGACATAGTCCAGATTATTTTGTTTAAAATATATAACGACTAACCTTGTTTCCAAATTTAAGTTTCACCCTTTGACGCTTTCCGCTACTTTGGATTATGGTCAAAGATTACTAATTAACAGGAATTTGGTGTAGTAGGATTTTGGATATATATAATTGTCAAAAAGAAAAAAGAAGGATAATAAAGTTGAGAAGGATGCTTTGTCAAAATCTCTTCCCTTTTGTGTCAACAGTTAGTATAAGAACTTGGAATTAAGTTAGAACTTAGAACTGAAGACATTTATCCTTCCTTTAAAACACAAACCAATTACAAATCCGTGTTCTCTATGTTGCTACCTCTCAATACCTCTCAGCAACTTCTAAAAACCAGTAAACCACCACAACAGCAAGCTAGCACATAAAATAAAACCCAAAAAAATTAACATGCAAGGGCCACATCCATTGTTCACGGTCTTCCTTCTCCTGATCTCCCTCCTTTCCCTCTGCCTATCTGACTCCACCTCTCCAGCCATCTTTGCCACCATCTGCTCCTCAAACCAATCTTCAAATGCTACGGGTTTTGATGTAAGCTTTGTCGACACCATGGAGAGCATCTACCAAAACGTAAGCCAAACAGGGTTCGGGTATGCCGTCTCCGGGTCCAACACCAACTCCTCTCCATTAGTGTACGGCCTCGGCCAGTGTTTCTCCTACCTCTCCATGACAGACTGTCAGCTCTGCTATGCGCAAAGTCGCGTGAAGCTGCCACATTGTTTGCCGTCCACTGATGCAAGAATATACCTAGATGGCTGTTTCTTGAGATACTCGGGTTTTGATTTCTTCTCAGACGGGATTGATGGTTCTGACAACTTCACTTGTGGGAACTCGAGTTATGCTGGCTCAGTCTCTGTATTCAGGAACACCACAGAGAGGTTGATGGGTAATTTGACAGAGGTCGCATCGAGTTTGAGAAATGGATATTTTCAGGTACTATATATGTAAATTTCTTTCAAATTGCAAATGTTCTCAACAAATTTTGATCTGTTCTTTTGCCCATTCTGGTGGTATCGTGCACTATTCATCACTGAATTAAGATAACAAACACTAAATAATTTATTGGTTCTGGAAATAAAAGATATATACATAATTTTTTCTTAAAAATCAAAAGAAGAATTCTGTACGTACCAGGTGGGGAGTTCTGACGTCGTGGCTGACACAAAGGTGTACGGTATGGCACAATGTTGGAAGACATTAAACGAGAGTGAGTGCAGAGATTGCCTGTCAAATGCCAGAAAAAATGTGCTGAGTTGTGTACCGGCCAAGGATGGTATGGTCATGAACGCTGGTTGTTTCGTCAGGTACTCCATCGACCCATTTTATTTGTCATCCTCTTCACCCAGCAATGGTTCCTCAGGTAAAATTAGTTTGAATGATGAGTACGTTTTGAAAAAAAAAAAAAAGTTGTTACCTTTTGAGGATTTAGTTTTGTTGATACACAACATGTATTAATTTGCTGAGATGAGCAATTTGAGCCCCATACCTCACATGTTCACTGTGTCATGCTCAACTTGAAATTTTAACTCACGATTTATTTTGCAATTTAGCAAATTCTTCAAATCGTGTGAGGACAACAATTACTACCACACCAAAGTAACCTGACTTAATCTTCTTGTTATTGACTTTGTAAAAGGAATGACTCGCTCACTGTCTTTTCTTCATTCTTATTTTGTTTTCACATTTCAGCTCGGCGAAGAGCAATAGTGATTCTCGCATGCATTGTTGCGGTGTTGGCAGTTATTGGCATTTTTATTCTCTGGTCAAAATTCAAATCTAAACCTGATCCCTTCCATGGTATGATTAAGAACCATTCCAACTTCCAAGTGCAGAACTATATAATAGTCCATCGAGTTTTATAATATTTTATTCATTCTGATCCTTAATTTAAAATATCGAAGATAGTAGCAGGTACTTAAGCTAGATGATGTATTGATTCACTGTTCAAAATGAAGATCATCTAAAACTTCGGGGACTTATTATAAATATTTAAATTACTATTTGTTGTTTGTATATTTTTTAATGTCAGAACTTATTGCAGAAATAGATGCAGGCTCAACGGAGACAATTAGAGCAATTGCGACTTCCAATCTCAGTTTCAAGTATGATGATTTGAGAAAAGCAACTGATGATTTCAGTCAAATAAATAGGCTCGGGGAAGGTGGATATGGGGCCGTGTACAAGGTAACTTTTTAAGTATGAAACATAAGTGCTGAATTACTGCAAAGCATCAGCAAAGTACCATATAACAAAAGTTAGGCATCTACTTTTGTTTTTATCCTAACACAATAGCTCACTAAATGCAATAGGAGCCAATAATTAAACATTGCACAAAATTTAAAATGATAGAAGGAGAAATAAGCACAAAATAAATTTCTACCAAGATAAAGAATATAGGTGACTTAAAATATTTTGCTATTTGGGGGTTGCATGATATCTTGAGGATCTTGTAGTAGTCAAATGTACTGCATTTTTATGGATCTTTATGTTTTTTTTTTTTTTTTGCTTGACAGGGGATTTTACCAGATGGAAGGGAAATAGCAGTGAAAAGGTTATTTTTCAACACAAGGCAATGGCTAGAGCAGTTCTTTAACGAGGTGCGACTGGTGAGCCAGGTGCAGCACAAAAATTTAGTCAAGCTGCTCGGTTGTAGTGTTGAGGGACCTGAAAGCCTCTTGGTTTATGAATATTTGTGCAATACTAGCCTTGACCACTTCTTGTTCGGTATGTGCAAAACAAAACTATACATATTTTGTTTGCCTATCTTTTCACACATGCGCAACTCTAAAACTTAGATACTTCATTCATTGAATTAATTATGCTCCTTTCCTTTCATAGTTTCATATTCAGTCAAGCCTTCTTCGCTGCAGTAGCAAATGTTAAGTTCCTGTTAGATATCCTGTATAGTTGTAAATATTTCATGTAAATTTTTATAGTTTTTTTATGTACCCTTGAAGGAATACACACTTACCAGAAACATTTATTTCACAATTTAAATCAATTTAATATACCATATTTAAGTCAAATTAAGAATTTGTTAAGACTCCAATTCTGTTATTGACCCAAAATTTCCCTCATTTTCATAATTGAACATGCTTTGATATGTCCTAAAAATTTCCAGATGCGTTCAAGAAGAATTCATTGGACTGGGAGAGGAGGTTTCAGATTATTGTTGGTACTGCCGAGGGGCTGTCATACCTGCACAATGAATCAGAAATCAGGATAATACACCGAGACATAAAAGCCAGCAACATCTTATTAGATGAGAGATTCAAACCAAAAATTGCTGATTTCGGGTTGGCAAGGTACTTCATGGATGATCAAAGCCACCTCAGCACTGGCCTAGCTGGTACCTTGTAAGTCCAATTGAAATTTTAAATTTTCGTGGTACCTAATTGTATAAATTGATCAAATTGAAATTTTGTATTTTCATGGTACGTAATTGTATAAAATTGATCACCTAATATAGTCTAGCTTACTTCTGAGTAAATGCATAACGGGCAACTACCCTCGACGATGCTTAAATGGTCCTCCATTTAATCAAATTGCCTCAGGCAATGTTGATTATGCAGTTTAAATACCTACTGAAGCAGGAAGCAACAAAAAGATATGTTCAATGGATAGCCCTCATTTCATACTATCGTACAGTTAAGGTGTAACCTGTTTAGTTTAGCACAGTTTTTGTGTGCAATATTGTTAACCCTTGACTGACTATAATTAAGTCTCAGTAACTAAGTTTACTCTTAAGATTCAATTGTTTTAAATTAGTCAATATTTGTTCTAATTGACTGTCAACAAAAGAACATGTATATGATAAGCAAACCAAAAATCAAGGAAAAGACAAATACTTTTGTAAGTTCAGCAAAAGTAGACTGGTTTTTAAGGCATCGAAAGAAAAAAAAAAAAATACAAACTCTTCCTTTAAAATATAGCTATCATATTATTACCTCCAATTTTTTTTTATAGTGGTTATATGGCACCGGAGTATATAGTACACGGGCAGCTGACAGAAAAGGCCGACATATACAGCTACGGTGTACTTTTATTGGAAATTATTACTGGTCGAAAGAACCACAATTCAGTTGCTACTTCAGCTGATGGACACTCTCTCATGCTACTTGTAAGTTCTTATGCTATATGCAGAATTGTTAGGATACTCTTTGTGATTAGTAGTAATATGGTCAATTCAGACAATATCAAGTTAAATCAGGCATAGGATAAAGAACCAGCTCTTGGTCTAGTGGCAAAGAGCAATGCATCTTGAGTGAAAGGTCACAGGTTTAAAATCCGGCTGGGGAGTCTTTTATAGACATTTAATTTAAAAATAAGTTGGGTGGTTTAGACCCCCAATTTATCTTAAAAAAAAAATCAGTCATAGGATAGTCTTTGATTAGTAGTAGAGACATGACTAGGTGCACTTTAGAAGACAGTATGTACACTAGAGACCCTTTAGTCGTTGGCTCGTTATTTAAAAATTAGATAGAAATGCAGTATGTTAAGTTTATGGTTATTCATTTCGATTGTATACTATGCTGGTTAAAAATCTTTTGCAGTTTACCGTTAATTTGTTCATTTTTTTAATGGTTATGAACCCCTATTAAAGCAGGCGTAAGATAGCTGTTGCTTCAGTTACATTAGAGACACTTGGCATGTACAATAGGAATTTTGTATAATCTTACATTGGCCACACTAAAGAACCATATCATCAATCCAACAGTACAGTTACTCATAGACCTTGACAATGCTTGATGTTAAATAACGTTTTGTCTCTCTCTCCCCCTCCGTTGCTTTGCTTTGGAAATTAAAATACAGATATGGGAACACTTCAATTCGAAAACCTTAATTGAGATGCTAGACCCAGCTTTGAAAGACCAATGCAATGAAGATGAAGCTGTGAAATTGTTTCAGATCGGTCTCTTGTGCACACAAGCGTCACCGAGCCTACGACCGCCAATGTGGAAGGTTGTGGAGCTACTTAACAAAGACTCCCGGCAACTCCCTCTTCCTACCCAGCCACCTTTCCTAGATATAAAAGGCTCCGGGGCACAAAGTAGTAGCTCCGAATCATCTTCTCTCTTATCCACCTCTGAAAAGTCGCCTTTTTCATTGAATCAGCTATCTATCACCGGCACTTTTCAAGCAAGGTAAAGAAATAATCTACAAAAAGAAAAAGAGAGAACTAACAGAAGAGATATGTTGTGATTTTTCTAACATAAACTGTTTTAAATTGTACGTAGTTCTGTTTTCTTTGTCTCTTTCTTTCTTCTTTTTTTTTTTTTCCCCTTATGACCGCGAGGCATTTTGGGCTTTGAACAACCTTTGGATTTACTTGTAACATGGAAAAAAAAAGAGACCACACGATATTAGAAAATAATTCTAGTCTGCGACTGCAATATAATTTTTTAATTTGAAATTTTTTGCTTGAGGTTTCCCTTTATTATTTAATAATTAATTGATTTGAGGGTATAAAAATCTGAATTGGCACATACGGGAAATTAGAGACCTATCATCTGCCCATCTCTTATCTGGCCATAACCTAATTTTGGATGTGTAGATTTCAATAATAGGATGTGGTTGAATTAATTGGGAGTAATACATTATAGTGGAGGCTGGACAGGTGTACAAAATTGACTCCACAAATAGTAATCTTATTTAATTGCCATACTTGAGTCGTATCTTGAAAACTGAAAGGAGGATAAAATTTCTTCAAAAGCCATAAATGGCAGGTGTTATATAGGAAAGATATTTTGCATGGAGGAATCCAAAATCAAATTTGAAAAATTCTGATGTAGACCGGGAATTAATAATTCAAGTTGAACCACCTAGCTACTTTAATTTTTATTACCTCGTAACAGAAGCTACTTCATGCTCTCTATGTTAAAAATTTATAACATGAAAATGAAGACTGTGTTTTGGTGTTGCAGCAATTTGCTTAGGGTTTTGAGATCGAAATAGTATGTATAATTACGATTCCATTGCGAATTTATGGAAATCAAACAATTTAGTGCGTGCACAAAGGCCATATCCCCCCGCCCCGGACCCTTAATCTTCTTTTGAGACAATATAATAAAGTCGCCAAGCTCTCTCTAGATATATATACTGTATTTTCTATTTGTTAGTTAAAAAACATTAATTGCAATATAATAAAGTCTCTAACCAAAAATAAATAACAAAAAACAAAAGCATGAGGTGAATGCCGCCATGAACTTGTGTCATCTACTTCTCTTCTTTTTGGGACCGTTTGGATGGTATGAGAATAAAGAATAATAGCTTCTTTTTAGAAATAGTTTCTTTCTAGACATCCAAACTCTTTCCAAAATTACACACTTCTCAATATTGTTTTTCCTAAAATCCTTATTCCTTCCTTATTCCCATACGATCCAAACGAGCCATTTAGTACTAATTTAGACTAATGTTATTATTAATTAATATAACAACTAAATGCATATATGCTAAGTAACTGTTCTTTGCTGCAGCAAGTAGCCGAAGACATATGGAAGGACAAGACCGTACGTACGTGCTCTTACATGCCGCACGCCGGCTGGATTCTTAGATCTTTCACCCAAAATACTGTATTTAGTTGTACATCGCATGAGGACAATTAATATAATATTAGTGGCCGCTAATGAAAATCAATTTTGGAAAATTGGAATACGTTTGCATAAAAATAGAGAATTCATTAGTAGTGCTAGTGCATTTCTTTTTTCAATAATAATATATGTTCAATAAGCACCATCCAGCTGGTGGCTCTTTGGCGAGGGAATTAGCATTCTGACAGGTAGCTAGGCGGAGTTATGGTTCTCGTTGGCGGTGACGCGGAATGAGATATCCTGATTAATACATATGTATAAACCTAGCTAGGGTGCTAATTAGCAATGATATATCATTAGAGTTTTATTAATTCTTTTGTACATAATAATTTTGATGTCGTACTGTTTGTACTTTGTTGGGAGTTGGGACATGGATCTTAAAAATGTGAAAGCTTCTTGGTCTTAAGAGCTCAACAAGTTTATTAGACTATTCTTAAGAAATAATTTAGTGGATCCATTTTGATCATGTCCTGAAATTAGTTCATAAGTTGAAATTATTGAGCCACTAACATATCAAATTGGTTTAAGATGGATCAGATTAGATTTAATACTTCGTACAAGGCTTTGGGTGAGGTCCGGTTTTCGGATTTTCTATTCTCAATTGAACACTATCTTAACTTTCTGATTATACTGAAATTGTCAAAAATTTCCTTGACGTTATCGAAAAATTTATTTACCAATACCTTCCTTAATTGAGGCCGCCTCGTTTTCTCTCTCTGTTTTTTTTTGTGGGAGGGGGGGGGGGGGGGTAAAAAAATAACTGTATTACTATCCAATAAAAATGCATGTTAGATGGGAGGGGGGTTATATTTTTTTTCCCCCTTTCTTCGTCTCCAAATATTAAAAACCATATAACATAAAAATATGTCTAAGGAATCTTATATTATTTTTTAAAAAGAAACATTTAATCATTGAGTCATTTTCTCTAATTTTATAAAAATCTAATCTAATTTAGGTCTTTACATTTCCAAGTTAGGGAGATAATATATTTGAAAAGACTACTAAAGCAGCTTAATTCTAAGAGAAATGGTAGAGTCCAATATATTGGACGAATGAGGTCGGTCAAATATGATCGTTCTCGAGTTTTAGAATTTCAAATGACCGATCTAAACAGTTTAATATGTTCTCCATATTGAAAACTTATAAGAAAATAATTTTTATATTTTTTCAAAAATTTTTACTATTTTGTTGGTATTTTAGAAAATCGTTGTTATTGGACGATCCATCATTTTTATATCATGAATTTTCTAAAATACCCAAAAAAATTAGTAAAAATTTTAAAAAAAATGTAAAAATTTTCTAATTTTGCTTTCCTTTTTGTTTTATGGCTTCCGGTCTCGTGGCACAACTAATAAAAAACAAAAGTTTACTATAATTAAATTAAGCATATATGTATATTATTTTTTATGACTAAAAAAGCGGTTGCCCAGGGTTAGCTGAACCTCAAAATTGAATTATGGTAAAAGAAAAACAGCAATGAAATGAAATGAATGAATCTAACTGATTGTCGTCGTTGAGATTGATAATGATAGATATAGTAGTTAGCCAGCTGTGATCAGGTGAGGACCCAATCTAATTTTATTTTGGCCTTAAAAAAGAAAAGAAAAGAAAAGAAAAGAATGGCACTCAGTCAGTGAGGCTTAATTTGCGGTTTGCTGGTTGGCATGCCGGGAATGTGATGGATCGGACGGCGCAGAGGAAGCCGCGCCAAATAAAAAAAAAAAAAAACAGGAAATCGAATTCTGTGCTGTGCTGTGTGTGTGTGTCTCTTGTCTTCCATAAATAGAGGCCTCCCCCCCCTTGTCTTCCATCATCTCTTCGGCGGCTTCTGCTCGAGACCTTTACCTGCCTCCGCATCTGGCTCTGGCTCCTCTCCCGCCGTCGCCGCCCGACTGAAGAGATCACCGCACCAACCGGGTGATCACGTCCACCCCCCGACTCTAATTGATCAATACAGGCCAGGTCAGGTAAGGCAGCTGAGAATGGAGAGGTCGGTGCAGCTCGCGCTCTTCCTCCTCCTCTCATTCCCCATCCTGTCCCTTGCTGGCCGTGGAGGTTTCGGATCATCCCGACGTGCCTCAGCAGCCACCTCCTACTGCGCAAGGACCCGCGACCCCAGGCTCTGCGTGGCTGCTACACAGCGCGTTAGAAACTTCCCGGCGAGCAACAACATAGAGGGAGTACTGAGGTCAAACCTGGTGGCGATCAGCAATCGGTGCACGTCGGCGAAGAAGAAGGCGCTGGGGCTGTTGCGGAGGTCGCCCCCAAAAACCCGGGCTGCCCTCAAGGACTGCGCAGATCTGTATGCAAACGCGGTGGACCTCATCGGGGTGTCCAATCGGGCGCTTAATGATAACGACGGGCAGACCGGGATAATGGTGAAGATCATGCTGCAGCAGATCAAGCAGTCAGCGGAGCAGTGCAATGCCCAGTTTGATCGGCCCGGCACCCCCAACCCCCTGGCCCGCTTGAACGGCTCCCTCATCAAGATGACTAACAATGCCGACGATCTCAACAACGCCATGAACACCGGGAACGCAGCTCGAAGGGCTTGAATTCATTCTTCACTTCACTTTTGACTTGTTCATAATCATGGTTTATCCTTCGATTCTGCATTCTCTAATTCCATCCATACTTCATTTCCAACGTCGGCGGAGAAACAAAAGGGATTTATTTCCTTCATCAGAATTGAGCTTTTTGACGAGCTGAGTTGAGCTCCAATTGTATTTTCTTTTCATTAATTCCATCTGGAGATTACTTTGTCACAAATAGTTGTTTCTTTTCATGTCCTTTGTTCTTATTTAGTTGATTATTCTGACCAAATATAAAATAAATATCAATCAATTCAGTTTGGACTGGGATTTTCTTTTCTCTTTTTTTTTTGTTTATATATATACACACATATCGTGTGCATGTCAAACACGATACAATTTTAAATTTGAAATATTAAATGACTATTTCAAACTCAAAACTATTCATTAGAAATCTAAATACGCATTGTGATGTGTCGCGTCGCTTCAAATACGTTGAGTTCGGATTTTTATGTGTCAAAATATTTCACGTGTTGTACCATACTATGTCTAAATTGTCTAAATTCTAAAGGATGGACACGACATGTCTAAAGACATTCCATGTCTCGTATCCCCACATCGTGTAATATCTGTCTTCCTTAGACGCCTCGTGACATGATGTGCGTGTTCAATCACATTTAACTTCTTGTTATGAAATATTGTTTATGGAATTTAATATTGTGTTTGATAAGATATGTCAAAATATGAGAAAAAAACCATGTTTTAAAACTAAAGAAAAATAGATTAATTTCTTATTTCAATTTTGATGAGAAGTTAATTATATATATATATATATATGTGTGTGTGTGTGTATTTGGACAAATTGCTATGTTTGAGAAAATAGAGAAGGTGTTACTAACGTAAAATTAAGTTAGTATACTTTATGAAATAATAAAATTAAAATATAAAAATAAACTCAAGTAAAATAAATTATACATTTGGTCATTACTAGTTTAGATCCGACTATGTTAATCGTTCATCTACTAATTTCAGATCTCATAGTCCCAAATAATATTCATAATCTTCATAATTGTAGTTATAAGAGTTGAAGCCGAGTACTTTCATGTTGAGTCATGTCTCGTGTTAATTTCGTGACATGTTTTGTGTTGTGTCATGATGTGTCGTGTCTAGATAATTTGTTTGTCTTATCATGTTGTGTCATATCGATCCATTTTATCAAAGTTAATTAGTACACGGTATGTCTAAGTTCCCATGCGCTTAGACATGTTGTATCTGTCTTAACGTGTTGTACTGCTTTCATATCGTACCATTTGTGGCGTGTTCGGATATGTTGTGTTTTTTTGAGAATATGTATTCTTCACATATATTGAAATCTTGTTGGAAATCAAATTTTACATTTTTAATAATTTTTTTAAAATTTTTCTAGATTTTAATTAATAACAACGTTGTTATTGGATCGCTCAAAATTTGTTGATCAATTGATATTTAAAAAATATAAAAATAATGAAAATTTCGAAAAAGTAAAATTTGGTATTTTTTTTTTATATGATTTCAAGGTAAATGTAATAACTTTTTAGTATTCAAAATCCGATAGCATTTGACAGATATATTTGTGAAACGTGTTTGTCTCAAACTCGTATATATATGGCCTGGTCATCGTGTGCCTCCCGGTTAATCTCAAATTCTCACATAAACTAACAATCCAAGCTGGGAACAGATGTGTTCCAATCTATTGCCAATCGTGCTATATATTTATCATCAATCTTGTAAACTGAAGGAAGAAAATTTGTTAAATACATGGTGAATCTGACTGAGTTTAGGATAGGACCAATGACAAGTGGGGCCATAGGAATATAAGATGTAAAATGGTTAACAGAGAGTCAACTCCGTTAAACCACTGTGAGTATGGGCAGATGGGCTCCACAAGAAAAAGAATTCTATTGGAATTTGATGGATGGAGTCAGTTAAATAGTTTAAGAAACAGACAGTGAGCTTGCTTAGCTGTCATTGGGACCACAGAGATGAATCAAGGAAGACTTACGAGCATCAAATGCTGCAATTATCTTAATTATTATTTAGCAGTAATTTCTCTTGTCATATATAATTATAAGCTTGGAAATTAGGGTATGCTTTTGAGATTTGAGAACACAAATTAAACTATTATTTCATCTTATATATATATGCTTATGTTCCAGCTTATTATCGTTCTTGTTTAGATCCATTGCTGCTATTTGTATGGAGTTTGAACTAAACCTATCGGCTGATCTGACAAGAATCAGTGTCGGCTTGCTGATTTGCTGGTTTGAGCTGAAATTGAGTTCAGGAACGTTACACCAATTACCAATAGAAGGGCATTAACAATGCAAATGGGTACTAATCCTTCCTGCCAAAGCCTAACTCATCTAATCTAATCTTTGCTCCTAGATGAGCCAATCCGCTCGAAGAAGGAAAAAAACAAATATTAATTGGTGTTATGTTCTTCTGTAACCAATTACTTTAATGTGACAGAAAAAATGTGGCATTAGACTGGCTTGTATTTTTTTTTTTTTAAACTTATTTTCGGGTACAAATTTTAGATTATCTAATCAGTTCCCTATTCCTATGTCTATGTCGTTGTGTCTTGTTTGCATCATTCAGGATAGCATCTGTTCCTATGTCCCTAATTCCTTTCCTCCCCACCCCCCCCCCCCCCTTTATTAATTCCTATGTAATTTGATTTATTAGTTATTTAATTGTATTCATCCCAAAACAAATTATTATCAGATCGGTTCCTACTTCCTGCAGGAACATATTTTTTAATCACCCAATGAAACTAACTACGTTGTAATGAGTGACAAACTAGTACTAGTGCCTAGTAAATATATATATATATATATTTTTTTAAAGAAAAACACCACCGAATCAATCCGGGAATTAGCCCGCATGAGTTTCCATTATCAAGTATCAATTATCAATCAAACCTAAAACCAACAATTTACCTACAGTTTGTGAGTTGTGCGGTGCCCTATCTTGGTGTGGCCTGGATTAGGCCAGCATGGTCCAGTAAGAGACTGACAATACATCGATATGGAATTACCAAAAGTTTTTTTTTTCCTTTATTTTTAAAGGGACAAAAATCATGTTACCTGATGTATCCCCCGGGAATCCCTAAATTAAAAAGTCTCTTTTCAAGTACCAAATTTGCACACTTCCTTCCTATGATGGATATTTCTTTCATTTAAGGATGCATGCTTCGGTGAACTGAGACTAACACTTCGACTAACACTTCCAAGTTTCACAGAGACCGTCAACTATTTCAAATTTCAAAAAGTACACACCTCTTCGATTGAAATGAACTGCGCATTTTTTTGAAACCTTACATAAGTAGTTAATAATATGGCACATAGTATTGACTTCAAGGACCAAATGAGAGAGATTAAAATTGACTTAGAGCTGCGGGCATTGGGCTATGTCAGATTCTGTGCGGCCAAGCTCTCTACGCCGGTTTGCATTTGTGCAGATTTCCAAACACGGCTCCTTCAGAGCTTTGTCAACAGCAGGACACACTGCTGGCACCCCGAAATTAAACTACATGACGGTACAAAATTTTTTTGGCTTTTAATCATTCCTAAAATACAATAATTCCATCAAAACAGTATTATCGAGTAGCCTGCATTTTAATAAAACATTAGTTTTGGTAATTATTTTCGCTAGTCGGTATTATTGAACATTTCAGTGTTTAGAAAGTTGACATATGACCTAAAGAGTAATAAGACGAGACCAAAAATTTGTACTCTTAGTCTCTTACTATGCAGGTATTATTTAAGGAGCAATTGCCTATACTAGCTAAATTTAAACCTGCTAACTAATTTATGCCTGTAATAGACCGAAAAAAAGCTCAACATTGACAAGATAACATGAAGGTACCTGGCAGCTATAGTCCTCGAAATTTGGTTCCATGTATAATTCCACCCCCATATAATCTTTGAAGAATGCCTATTACAAAAGTAAATAATGGCCACAGTAAGGTGCAGAAAAGCCATTCTTCATTATTCGAGAAAGTTCAAGCAACCAGACAAAATTCAAGCTCGACCAGATCAAATTGCACCATTTGGTATATACATATTGTACCTGAGTTGGCAGCTTGCATGTGTTGATACAAATACCAATACACTTGCTTTCCTCTAAGTACTTGCATCTCTCAACAAAAACCTACAGATTTCAATAGCAGCCATTTATTTTTGCCACATCAAGATAAGAAATAAAGTTTTCAGGTTTGCCCTTGGGTCCCTCATTTTTTTAGTACAGGTCTACTCTGAAAGTTATAATTTTTTTTTTCCTTAGTTTCATGTTGCTATTTAATTATTTATTTTCTTTTGCATTTTTTTTGGCCTTTTTATCTTTTATTTTCCTTCTTTTTTCATGGACTTTTTTTTAGGGGGTGGCAGGGGAAGGGAACTGTACCCCACTAGAGCAGGAGTTGCCATCAGGGAGTACAACTGAATTCACCGAGCAAGGACCCATCAACCACTTGCATGATAGCGCAGTTGCTCGAGCTGAACAAAACTAAATTAACCTCTTTAGCAAATGGAGGAAGCACATTCAGACTTTTACTAATATGAAATACCCTTTTCTAAGAGGTTCTTAAAGATAATATAAAAAGTACCTTTGGTTTTAGGGTAAGTTGTAAGCATTAAAGAAGATCTCAGTGAGTATAAGCAATTGAAACATTTGTGATCTAAATACGTAAAAACAGAACTGACTCACCAACCATCATTGACGCCACTTGTCCATCAGCAATTGGTGCTACAAGCATCTTAAAGAGAACAAGTAACCATGCCGGAAATAAGGATTTTAGCACTCTAACCTGTCATTTAAAAATGTAAACAGTCAAGTAACAAGAATTGTAATAAGCAAGAAAAACCACAATCGTGATATTCAAATTTTGATTCATAATAGTACAACATCTGCAAAAGGAAAGAAGCAAAACATGAAAACTACAAGATAGTGTGCAGTTTTGAAGGGGCATTCGCTATAAATAATATAATCTCAAGGGCATTATTCTAAAATTGGGTGCTTGGTTGCAGTGTGGATGAGTGTGTAGATAGAGATAGAGGCCTAGAGGGGGAGAGAGATACAGCTGATAGTTGAGTTTCTTGGTTGGATTTTCCCTTGATGAGACGATTTGCAACTTCAATTAAACCATCGTAGCCTGGTCTTTCTGAATCCCAACCGACCTCCTACAGCTTGTTTTGAGAGCATCAGATCAGGTCAGGTTACAAAAAAGATGAGGGCTTGTAAGAAATTAATGCTGTTATATGTTGATATATGTATTGATGGAAAATATATAAGGAAAAGTAAAAGAGAGAAGCAAAAGAAAGAAAGAGAAATGAATTACGTGAACCATCTTGGTCCTGAAGAAATTGAGAAGGAGATGGTCAAGTAAAGCAGGTGGGTTGTGTTGTCTTGTGCAAGTATCAGCAACCTAGCTAGAAATTAATAAATAAATAAATAAAGAGGCAACATAAAAATTGAGAAACGTGTAGGTACTTGAAGAGAGAGAGAGAGAGAGAGAGAGTGTTTCTGACGGTGGGAGGAGGGTTGGAGTTGGAGGAGCAACGACAAGGGGTCATCATCTTGTAGCTGTAGTTGTACAAGTGAAAGTTGGTTGGAGGAGGAACAAAAGGTGCACGTGTGGAGGAGGAGGAGGAGGAGGAGGAGGAGGAGGAGGAGAAGGGAAGCACGGCCGCAGCCATGTCTCTGTCTCTCACTACAGTACTACACCCACCGATAATAAGATTCGATAAGAGATCACGATCGATTGTATCCTTTGCTATTGCTGCTCATGTGATGGGGTCTCACGCGATGAGCACGTGACTGCATTATATTATATTAATATTAATATTAGAGAGACTATTATTATTATTATATGTAAGATTATGAAATTAATTAATATTTAGACGCAAGCTAAGCTAAGCAAAGGAATTAAGGAAATAGAGAAATGTGGGGTCCATATGCAGGGAGAGACAGACAAGCCATGAAGCCAAGTGCGAAGTGGCGAGTCTCAACTCATCAAAGTCTTCAATCGATTGATTGAAATTGCGATCCTTCAAATTCTCTCTCTCCTCTCCTCTTCTCTTCTCTTCTCTTCTCTTCTCTTCTCTCCTGATTTGAGTTGGTCGAGCGGAGAGGCGATCGAGACCTCCTTCTCCAATCACCAATTGGATCCACGCCGACGCCGACGCCGTCAAGGAAAGGGAAAGGGAAAGGGAAAGGGAAGCGGAAGTAGGTAAGGTAAGGTCATATGCTTGTTTCTTTGTTTGTTTCTGGAACTACTAACTAACATAACAGTAAGTCAGTAACACCTTCTCAATTCAATTCAATTCTAATAATCCAATTCTAATAACAGAGCTGAGAGAAGATGTTGGAAAAATTAGGACTTCCAGCAAAGCCGTCGATGCGAGGTGCCAGTTGGGTTGTCGATGCTTCTCACTGTCAGGCTTGCTCCTCTCACTTCTCCTTCCTTAATAGAAAGCATCACTGCCGCCGATGTGGTGGAATTTTCTGTGCCAACTGCACTTCCCAACGAATGCTTTTACGCGGACAAGGCGACTCCCCCGTTCGTATATGTCCCCCTTGTAAACAACTTGAGGACGCTGCTCGTTTCGACCTCAGGCACGCCCGCAACACCAAAACCACTAAAGGTCCATTTCTTTCTTTTTTCATTTTAATGTACAAATAAACATTCACAGTTCAAATCTAAGAGTGTGTTTCCTGAACAGCCAACCTTAAAGCAGCTGCCTCTAGTGCAGAAGATGAGCTTCTTGCACAGCTCCTTGGTGCCCAGAAGCAGCAACCCCTAAGTCTGCTCCCTACCTCATCTTCTTCGTCCAGTTCAAAAGAACCATCTCTAAATGAACAAAATGAAATCATTCCAAGCCTTTCAACAACAGATAACCCCTTGACTGCCCCTGGGGATGTCTCCCCAGATGAACTACGCCAGAAGGCCATCGACGAAAAGAAAATGCACCGCATTCTTAAGTCTCAAGGAAAGCCTGACGAGGCACTCCAAGCTTTTAAAAGAGCCCGAGAGCTAGAAAGACAAGCTGATACTTTGGAAATAATGCTGAGGAAAAACCGTAGAATGGCTTCTGGTAAGGTGCAGAATGCAGATAGACTGAATAAAAAGCAAGACAATAAAAGAGATGACCTGGCGACTGAACTCAAGGATCTGGGCTGGACAGATGCTGATCTCCAAGCAGAGACCAACCCGAAAAATTTGACTGTTGAAGGTGAATTGTCCCATATTTTAGGGGAAATTGCCAAGAAGCCTTCCTCAGAAGGAAAGCAAAAGGGGGTCGACAATTCTCAGGTAATTGCCATCAAAAAGCGTGCATTGTTGCTGAAGAGGGAGGGTAAACTAACTGAGGCAAAGGAGGAACTTAAGAAGGCTAAAATTTTAGAGAAAGAATTGGAAGAGCGTGCCATTTTGGGGGAACCTGATGATTCTGATGATGAATTGGCTGAGCTGATTCATGGTTTAGATGGCCATGGTAAAACTAATGATCAGTTTGACCCTAATATGGATTTAAGTGGTCCCGTCGAGTTGCCGCCGATGGGATTTGACATCCAGAAACTATTATCTGGAGACTTGGACCACTTTGGGGATTTTGATGTCACTAATGAAGACTTGCATGATCCAGATTTGAATTCGGTTTTGAAATCCTTTGGTTGGGATGAAGAGGAAGATGGAAATTTAGGCGGGGACCACTCGTCAATTACCCCAGACAAAGACCATTTAGGGGAGGAATCAGTAAAAGACCAGGTGTACACACTTAAAAAGGAGGCAGTGATACAAAAGAGAGCTGGTAACATGTCAGAGGCCATGGTGTTGCTTAAAAAAGCCAAGTTACTAGAAAAAGATTTACTGGAGGTTGGTTCTAAAGAAAGCTCACCTGAAATAAAGGTGACAATTTCACAACCAAATACGGCTGCAAAACCAAACCTTGCAGGTGGTAAACCCGGTTTGAGAAATAAGCTCACTATCCAGAGAGAATTACTGGCTGTGAAAAAGCATGCACTTGCTTTGAGGCGAGAAGGTAAAATTGATGAATCAGACAGAGAATTGGAGAGAGGAAAGCTTCTAGAGAAAGAATTGGAAGAGGCAGATAGCAGATCAAATGTACCACTCAGTAGAAACCCAGTAACTATAAATGCAAATCCTTTAGAAATGGGAGATGAAACGGAGGAAACCGAGGTGACAGAGTCTGACATGCGGGACCCAGGTCTCCTGTCAGTACTGCAAAACTTAGGTTGGGATGAGGAAGAGAATTCTGGCGCAGCAGCATCTGATAATATTGTGAAACACCCCCAAAGAAAGAATAAATTGGAGATTCAAAGAGAATTGTTGGCAATAAAAAAACGTGCACTTGCTCTTAGAAGAGAGGGTAAAATTGAAGAGTCGCAAAGAGAATTGGATAATGCAAAACTTCTAGAGAGAGAGTTGGATGATTTCGACGCTTCTGCATCTGAATCGACAAGAAGTCACGAACCTGCAATCTCTGTTCCAATTGAAAATCCTTCGACGCTACTGGGAGAATCAACACAAACCCATGTTACAGAGACTAACATGCAGGACCCAGCTCTGATGTCTGACATGAGTAATTTAGGATGCGATACAGATAAAATTGCTGGTGTGGCACCGTCACCCCTGTTGCAAGAGAAAGCCTCACAGAAGGAGATGGTGAAAAGTTTCCCAATCAAAGATGCAACTGTGATCCAGTATGGTGGTGGCAACGAAGAGACTGGAACCACAGCAGAAAAGACTGAGACAGACAAGCAGGACCCAAAAGCTCCAGCTGTTCTGAATACCATGGGATTGAATGTAAATGAAGGTGCAGGTGTAGAGCCGCCTAATTCAGTGCTAGAGAGGAAGGCGAGGAAGAGTAAGGCAGAGATACAGAGAGAGCTGTTGCTACTGAAGAGAAAGGCTCTCCAGTTGAGACGGCAAGGGAAGGAAGAAGAGGCTGAGTCAGAGCTGGAGAAGGCTAAGGAGTTGGAGGAACAACTTGCCGAGCTGGAATCACGTAGTGTACTGGCCAGTGAACAACCCCTAATGTCCCAGCCAGTTATGGACTCCACATTAACTGCATCTCGAGTTACAGAAAAGCCTATCTATGTAACTCAAACCGAAGCTCCATCACTCGATGCCCCCCCACTCACAGAAAAAGCGATTAGTTTGGACCAGATCAACAAGGATCTGCTCTTGCCAGATGAAAATAGTCTCAAAGACAATATATTAATGCATAAAAGAAAAGCCTTGGCCTTAAAGAGAGAAGGAAAAATAAGTGAAGCCAAAGAGGAACTCAGACAGGCAAAGCTCTTAGAGAAAAGTCTAGAAGAATCTAGTCAAACTCACCATTTGACTGCTACTGTTGAATCAGAAGTTGTACCAGAGTCTAAACCAGTACAGACCCGCAAATCTATACCAACTCGCGACCGGGTCAAGATCCAGCAAGAATCTCTCTCGCACAAGAGAAATGCACTCAAGCTTAGAAGAGAGGGAAAGATAGCCGAAGCGGAGGCTGAATTTGAGATCGCCAAATCACTGGAAGCACAATTGGATGATTCAGCTGGAGAGGATGTTTCCTCCTCCAGTGATGTTGCAGTTGAGGATTTCCTTGACCCACAGCTGATGTCAGCACTCCGGTCAATTGGGTGGGGGGAGTCTGATATTGGTACAGTCAAGCAAGAGCCTTCTAAAAGGGTAGTGGTAGAGAAAGAAACTAGGGCAGCTGTAACTGTTCAGAGAGATGATGAAAGATTGAAGATGGAAGGAGAGATTAAGAGAGAGAAAATGAAAGCGCTTCATCTGAAGCGTGCAGGTAAGGAGAAGGAGGCACTGGAGGTGCTTCGCAATGCGAAATTAATGGAGAAGAAGCTTGCTTCCATTAGTTAAATAGCAGGTCAATAGAAAGTTGAAATCCTTTGGGTCTGTATGGTTTGGTCAGCAGGAATTTTGCTGCGAGCTACACTGAATTTTTTTTTAACTAAATTACTCTTAACATCAATTAAAATTTCATTATATTGTATTCTCATTTCTCAATTTACTCTAATATATTTCCTTAATTTTGCTTTCCTTTTCTTCCATATTTCTTGCTAAGAGAACCATACTCGCTCTCCTAAGGAATTACGATTTGCAGATCACCTGAACAAATAATCGCAAAGACTCGTGTGGTGTTAAGAAATTTTGGTTAAAAATTTTTCCTGCCATATCTTTTTTTTTGTTTTGAACGTATTCTCTCTTATTGGGGGTCCTTTGCTACATGAAAGAAAATCAATCTTTTTTAACGCAGAAGTCATTGAGAATATGTTGTAATTTTTGCTGTGGTAATGCTTTGCCGCTTGCCCTCATATGTGGGCATCTTTTGCTAATTGCTAATTACAATAAAAAGTTAAGATATACAAGTAGGAGTATCCGATATTGGCAATGTTTTGAAAACTGGACCGGCCTGAAGTGCTGTCGGTTTCCAATTTAACCAGAAAAAATTCAGTTCAACCACGGTTAAACCGGAAAACTAGTCGACCCAGTGGCCTTCTCGGCTCGGTGACTCCGATTTCCAAAACATTATATTGGTGCGTGCATGTGTAGTCATCTCGATGTCTAAATTTGAAATTGTGCAAGTGTCGTAGTTTAAGCTGGCTGGTAAATGGTATAGAAACTATGTTGTTCGAGTTCACCCTCGTTCAAATTTTCTTCAAAACTTGGAAATATATTGAACTAGCTCAGGTGTTGGAAATATCAACCAGCGAAACTAGTATGGTTTCCAAAAAGCATCCTAAAAATAATAATTATAATGATAACATGGAGTACTATTTATGAAATCAAATCAGCCTTGCCTGATAATCTCAATATTACAAGAACTTAAAAAAAAAAAAAAAAAAAAAGACGACAATAGGAAATCTTCTCACCTCAAAGCAACCATGAGGTGAGATATACAACAGAACACACCAAGGGTAAATTATAATATAAAGAAGAGACAAAAGCGGGGCTAATAATTCTAATGGAACCCCATACCACGACTCTAACTGACTCGTGCACAATTTATGCAGCAGCTTACAAAAAGCAGGTTCTGTTTTTAAGTTGGAAAGGAAAGAGACAGAAAGGGGGGAAACAAAGAGAAATAGAGGGAGAGGAGGGAAGGGTTGGGGACTGGAGATATGAAGATTGAAATCACTTGGTGTAGAGGACATCCTCCCAGGGATGACGGTAGAGGGGCTGCTTCAGGCGTTTCTGGTCAAAGGTGTGGCCGATAAAGCCAATGGAGCGAGCCAGCACAAAGAGCCCATTGAGGTAGCCGATGTTGACGATGTCGTCAATCTCAGCCTTAGTGAACATGCCAGAGCCGGCCAGCAGGTCCAGGAAGAGGGACCCAATGGCTCCATCCACATTAAGCACAAGGTTGTTTGCCTTGGAGAGTGTGTAGGTCTCTACCTGTACTGCGTACTCCATGTACTTGACTGACGGGAAGTGCGTGTGTGCGTACTTCTGCAGCAGCTGGACCCTCTTGTCCCTATTGTCCCGGCTCTTTATCCTGTGCCCTATCCCCGGCACCCTAATCCCCTTCTTCTTCATTCCTTCCACAAACTCATATGGCGTCAGCCCCTGATGTTTACATTCATTCCAATTTTCTTTTAGTTAACATTACTATCACAACAACATAAGACAAGTACTAGACACTCGAGCCATGTTTGGTAGAGGAGTAAGGGTGGAGTAACTCATTTAATCTTACTTTTACTCCTCCAAACATGATTTCAATTTGGTGGAGTAGAGTGGAGTAGGGAGGAGTAAATTCCTCTACCAGTTTAGATAAAGTTACTCCACATGAATCAAGAGATGGTTATCATTATTAAGTTACTCTTACTCCTTAATAACTCCACATTTCGTACCAAACATGGTATAAATTTAGAGTAGAGTGGATTAACTATTTACTCCTCAACTGCTCCACGGTTTACTCCTCTACCAAACATGGCCCCAGAGTATTTAAGCCAACTGAAACAAGAGAAACCTCACCCTGTCACAAGCATCTTTAAAGTATCTAGCGGCATCATCAATGGCACCACCGAACCTCGGACCAATGGTGAGCAGCCCTGCACCACATCCATTCAGTTGTTTTTATCAACCACATTTCCAATTTTATACCACAGAACTCACAATCTAGAGCTCATTCTTACTATTTGGCACTCTTTACCGTTGAGGGTAGCAATAGATACAGTGAATTGAAAATTCACCTGAGACCAAGCTGGAGACAAGGTCTTTCCCAGCCCTAGCCGTGACGATGGTATTGTGAGCACCTGAGACACAAGGTCCATGGTCCGCACATAGCATGACACAAATCTGTCGATCAATCATTTTATTTAGCAACTAGCAGTTTGCTTTTTATTTCAAAATACAAATCTACATGAATTGTTTGACATCAAGCGCGCAAGTGAAGCACACAAATTGATCTTTCAATATATATATTCAACTAAGAAAGTAGCATTTTTGAAGGACTGCTGAGTCCTGAAAATTTTTTCTGTGGTTCACTACTATGGCAATTTACATACTACTATGTTCCCCAATTCTAACTCTCTTCGACATTACTTTTTTTATTACTTTGATATTTATTAAGTGCTTTTGGCAAGACTTCCAAGTTTAGATCTTTAAAAAGAAGTAATGATTTTTTGATATTTTGTCAAATATTTTAAATATACCAAAAATTGGAATAACAGGCATCCAACTTTATCATAATGCATTGTTGGCTAGTACAAACGTGATTGGCTGTTATGCTTAATTAAAATTAATATGAGGGTAAGACAAACCTACCTCAATGAATTGGGTGCAATAGCGAGGTAGGCTGCGCTTGAACCATAAAAGGGAGATGACATCGCCAACACCATAACCCTTTTCGATGATGGTTGACATTGGTACACCAGCATAGCATGGCTCCTCACCTACATATATAATATGGAATTCAGAGCAGTGCAGGGTAATTACTTTGACATCTAGATGGTTAGAAGAACTCACTGCATATCCGGAATTACCTCTTTATAGTGACACTAAGCATACCCAACGATCATGAATTGTGCATTTAAACACAGAATATTCCCAAATTCACAACACAATAAAAAATGAAGCTGGAAAGCGGCTGTACTGCAGGTAATTTTTGTTGAGCCAATAAAGTTCCCATAAAAAACACCGAGCCAATGCATCCTTATAAGGTTAAACAAATCAGTAAATTATCTAACCTCTGTCATCAGAAATGGTGGAGATAATATGTGTGGGGGCCCGCACCTTCCCACTCTTAATGGCAATATTCAGATCCTCAGGGATTGGAGGTGGGGTAACCTCTGTCACTGGATCAATCTTCCCTTCTTCGACCTTCAGCAAAACCAAGTTTTCAGTTAGTTCAGAAACCTGTATACATTTGACAATTTGATTGAATAGAAAAACAAGTAAACAACTTACAAGCTTTTGGAAGGTCTCTTTGATGGAAGTCTCAAAGGCTTCATATGAATCAGGGACCACAGCACCGGCATCTCTCAAGGCCTGGTTCTTCCCCTGTGCTGACTCCATGTCACCACCACTCTTGGCACCCTGTTTGAAGTAAAATATCACAAAAACTTAGAAAGCATAAAATAATGATAACAAGGAAAAAGGAAAAGACAATCTGCATATAGGATTATTGCAATAAAGGAAAAAAATTTCTTTGTCATCCATAAATTTCACATATCACCAAGGAAAATAATATACCACAAATGTAGATTTTTTCTTCTTATGATTTTGTTTATATATATTAAAATGCTTGATTCGCATTTTAAATCTCCTTCAATGTTGTAATCTTCTGTAGTAAAATAAAATCTACATGTACTATTTACATGTTTCACATAGCATAGGAAGGGAATTATATATGCGAGAAAAAGAGAAAACTAAGATTTTAATTGTATATAAAGTAAAAAAAAAAAAAACTATTCAAAAAATGAATATGAATCTGCTACTTGGGGTTTCTTTGGCAAAGGCAAAAAAATGGTGAATTATTGTGGAGCTATAAGTAACAACTCACAGCATGGCCAAATTGCACTTCAGACTTGAAAAGGCGAGCGCATGTACCACTGACCCAAGCGACAACAGGTTTGTTCACCTTCCCTTCCTTCAATGCCTCAACTAGGGAATACTCATCCCTACCACCGAGTTCACCAAGCACAACCATCATTTTGACCTATAAAGGGAAAGCTCGTTCAATGTGATATTTTTTTGAAGAATGCAGAATTCACTCATAATTACACCATTAGGACCTCAATGTGAAAGCAAATGTGAAACAATTCCTTGAGTTTATTTGTAAGTGTTTAATTAAAATTAAAGGTGAGATAACTATTGGATAAGGACTGCATGGTTTAATGGAATTAGCAATAAGCACAGAAATATAAAATACCTGAGGGATGTTGTTGAACCGAAGCACGTGGTCAGAGAGAGTTGAGCCCGGGAAAACATCTCCACCGATAGCAATACCTAAATAAGTTAATTGCCTCATTATTATTAACTGGCAGAAGAGTTGATAGAAAGTATAGTCCTTTGCTCTTATCGGCCTTTGTGGTATGTAATTGAGATGTTTGTAAATTTACCTTCATAAATTCCATCAGTGACACGTGCAATGGTGTTGTACATCTCATTTGACATGCCTCCCTGTGATGAAGAAAAGACGATTTTGAATCAATGAACGAGTAAAAAAATGGGTTTGGTATGGTATTGAGTATTGACTATTGAGTGAGTAAGAAATTACGGATTTGGAGACGAATCCAACAGATCCAGGGCGGTAAAGCTTGGAGGCAATAATGTTGTCGATGGTTCCAGCAGTGTCACCAATCTTGAAGGCGCCAGCTTGGATTCCTCCGACAGTTGCGGGGCCAATAATGACTTTGTTGTTGGACCTGGCATAGGCAATGAGGTGCTTGGTGTCAGATTCGGGGACACCCTCGGCTATAATAGCGACGACTCGAATAGTGGGCTGTTTCAAGGCAGACATGGAAGAGGCGGCGGCACTTCGAAAAGAGGCGAAGTTGATGAAAACATCGGCAGTGGGATGGGCAGCGGAAGCAGCTTCAATGGAGGAGTGAACGGGGATGGCAATTTCTTCCTGACCGAAGAAAAGCTTCTGGAAGCCCTCGGAGCCGGGATTGATGATGCCGGCGACGGAAGGGGTGTCCCTGCCGCAAAGAAAGTCAAAGTCGAGCATGCGCTGGATGGGGAGCTGCTTGTAGTTGTAGAACAGGGCTTGGGTTGTGTTGGAGAAAATATTGCCAGTGGCCATGGCTTATGGTATTGATCTTGATGTTGATCTGATAAAAAAGGAGCAGAAAATTGAAATTGAAAAAGAAAAAGAAATAGAGGAAAGAGATGGGCATGGCGTAATTGGCATTGGGATCTGATCTGAGAAAGAAAAGCGTGGATCTGAGTAGAGTGTATGTACCTGGACTGGATTGGATTGGATTAATCCAATGGAGGAGATGATCACGAGGCGAGGCGAGGCGAGGCGAGTAGAAGAAGAAGATGTGTGCTCTCCGTCCCTCCATTTTTATAGCCATCCCCCAACTACTCCTCCTCTCCTCTCCATTTCTATATGGGCTCACAGCATTCAATTCCTGAGCCATCACTACTAGTCTCATAGTAAATGCCGAGGTTGGTAGGGAACCCCATCCCGAGTCCCGACCCAACTCTACTACTCTACAACTCTACAACTCTACAACTCTACCGGGGGTAGTTGGATCATCTACTTACTACTCTTCTTATTAAGTGCTACTTTACCATTCACCTACCACTCCAGGTCTCCAGCAGCCTCTGGCCTCTGCAACTTGGTCAATTTCCCTTTCCTTCCCTTTCCTTCCCTTTCCTTACCTCCCCTGCCCCTTCACTTCCCTTTCCCTTCCCCATCATCGGAAAAAAAAATTATTCGTATACATACATTAGTGGACATATAATCTAAAAATGTATTTTATATGAATTTAGAGTTTTCAAATTATTACTAGGCCTCTTTCATGATTTGGTTCTCGCCTTTTAATTATATTCACTCTTTCCTTGTATCAAATTCCTATATTAAAACCTCAATGTATCACCGCGCAAACAACACAAATATTTGGGAAATTAATCATGCCAATTAGATAGATAGATAGATAGATAGATAGAACATTAATTAAGGATCCGCAATTTTAAAACAAATCAATGACATGCCAGATATGTAGAGTTATAGATAGATAGATAGATAGATAGAACATTTATTAAGGATCTCTAATTTTTTAAAAAATAAATAACCAACCAAAGATAACACAGACAGTCAGAAAGAAAATTTTCACTAAATGACTCTACTGTTATATTATATATATTTATATATATAATACTTTTGGCAGTGCACCATGGAAGATGCCATGTCACTATGTCAGTCAGATAAGACAATTATGAATTATATAATAATAGTGTACTACTTGGATAGAAACATAAACTAAAAGAGACAGATAATAAGTACAAAATCGTTGTTTCCTATGACCGTTTTTTTTAAAGAAAAAACAAGTAATAGTAATAAATTTGTAACAGAGTCCAACCGTTTTTTTTTTTTTTTTTGTTTATTGATTGAGATTTGAAGGGAGTCATCAAAAGTAAAGTATATATGAGATATAATTAGAGTTGGTCTTCGCCTAACAAAGTAACAACTAACAAGTAACAAACCATTTGGTTTGGGACTTTGGGATCCGGATCCTGTGTCGCACGGCACAGCGTGTAGCGCAGGATCCGGACCGTCCGATCAGATCTCGACGGTTTACTTTTTTCGGACCTTACAATCTGGTTACATGCACGGGGTTCTCTTATCCATCCAGATTTGATCGGACGGTCCTGTGCTGCGCTACACGCTGTGTCGCGCGGCACAGGATCTGGATTCGGGACTTTGGGTGGCGTCCCAGTCTCCCAGACGGAGGTTTGTAGGGTAGATTTGGTAGGCGCAAACTAACAATTCAAAACATCATTGTCATTCGCCAAGAACTGGCACACTTTACGGATTTTCTATCGAATCTACAAAACGACTGTACGTGTCGGTATCAATGCGCAATCGTAAATGTCTCGGCAGTTTCATTGTCATAGACTCGCTACACATTTTGTTTCGACTGTATGGGGTGACCGTGACAACTGTCAAGTGTTTTCTTTCTTTCGTGTGATTCGGAGAATCCAATGACCCTCCAAACGTTTCTTTGACGCTTCACCCTCCCTTTCTTTCTTTCTTTTCTTTTCTTTTGTTATTTATTCAATTCATTTTATTTATAGCCTTTAGTTACCCAACAAACAGTTGTGCTTCCAAACAAATAATTTTCTTCACTCCGAGGAGCAGATATCCAGCTACCGTTATGGATACCTCATAAGTCATACAATCAATTAAGGCAAGGTAAAAGGTTAAATTTAATGGAGGTAAGAAAATCGACAGGATAAACGTTACCATAGCGGAAATTGATTTTCTAAGATCTCTTATGATTTCTTTCACCGTCTTCAAGTACCAGTGGACAGCAACTACGATTAGAAATGAGTTCTAACGAGTTCTACATTTGGTTCCACGATGACGGTGCCAGACCGACTGCCACACACCAACCTCTCGAATAGGTTGCGGTGTTTCACTCTCTATCGAGTGCTCCTATCGATTAAACAAGTAGAAAAGAAGTGAAATTCTCTCTCTCCCTCTATTCTCTATCTTTCTGTTTGAACAAAATGATGTCTTAATCATCCACTGAATGATCATATCAGAGACATCATAAGGTGCAACCAGTCTAGGCGGTATGCTTGGAATCCAAGTAGCTCGCTACCAACTACCAGGCCAAACGACCCGCTACAATCATTGCAATCGCAACAATTGTATCCACTTCTAAATTTCCAACATCTCCCTTTGGGAGACATTTGTTTGAAAGCAGTCACATTCTTCATGCGGCACATAGACCGTCCGACTAGTGCATATACCTACATGCGAGAGTTGCAAGAATACACTTTAACAAAAAGTTGATGCACTCAAGTCTCGACGTTTTTTTAAAAGAGACAGTTTATACGTATATATACTCATACCTTAAATTATTTCAAGATCAAACATTAGACAGACACATCGTCAACCGCACTTACGTGCCCTATGTGTAACCTCTTTCATTCTAATTCGCTCAAGTGTTTTCAATTTATGTCCATATGATAAAAACTGATGGGCCCGAACACAAGCAAATTCTCGTGTGCGATCTGAAATCAATATTCCTTCTGCACTTACATCAATCCAAGTAAAATCAACCGCTTTTCCAGTAATGCATAGGTAGAACATTGTTAGGAACTCAAGTCCATGTGTAATTTTAATTTTTTTTATTAACATTTAACAAGCAATTAATACACACGAAACGGATCTAGTTATTCAAGTGATTAACATTGCAAAAAGAGAAGCGTAGGAGGTTACCTCTTCCGAAATCGTATTCGGAAGGCTCGAACATATGCGTAGGAGTCGATGGGTAGCACACCACCACCACTTCGTCGCCTCGAGTCCACCAAGAAGATTAACCAAAATTTCAAGACAAGTACTAAGACATAGCTTCGCCTCTGCTAAGACAGACAGTTACCTCCCATTTTGATAGCACTCAGTGTAAGATATCTTTTAAAGAAAAAATGCATCAAAAAACACTTTTTATATGCTGATCTCAGCTGTGGTCTCCAAAAATGTCCCCAAACTTAGAATTCTAGGAAATTAAAAAAAATTAAGCCTCTAAAGCTAATCAAATGTGATGTGCGTAACTGCCAACTGGAAATAAATAATTAATAAGAACTCTACAGATATAACATGTTTTTTAATTCACCGTCCAACATCCTGTCATCCATAAATTGTTTGTGGGGTCCATAAAAATGGTTGTCTTATTTGTAATAATAATGTCACTAGGATGAAGATTATTCTGTACGTATCGCCATTCAAGTAAAATAATAATAGTCGTCTAAATGATTAATGCGAAACAAACATTTGCAGCTGTAGCAATTTGGAAAGAGGCAATCAGTAGTAGATATAAGTTGCACCAAGAATAGATAAAAGTTTTCAACCAGATTCTAGCAACAATCCTACTCAATTTAGAAGAAGTAAACGTGCTAAGAAAAGAAAAAACTTGACATCCAAATTTTATATCTTCAGAGTTTATTGTTTTCTATCCGGTTAAAGGTGATAGAACAAAAGTGCATAATAAAATTCCAATTCTATTAAATATTGATAGCGACCCTAAAACATTTAAGGATGCTATGTCACCTAGAGAGATGGCATTTTAGAAAGAGGCAATTACTGGACGAACCTGGTATGGTGTATTGAGAAATAATACCACTTTTTTCAAGAAACCTAGCTAAAAGCCATGGGTGTTGTTCATCTGAACCATCATATCTGCCGTACCATCACCACCACGGTCAGATCTGACTTGTTTAATCTTTTTGTTGAGTTGTAATTCAACTTCAGCCTTTTAGGATTTGAAAACGTCTAAAGTTTGTGCTTTCTTAATGAGATATAGATAGCCATAATTTGAATAATCATCAATAAAACTGATAAAATAAATTTGACCATTCCTAACAAGTGTAGAAAATGGTCCACAAATATCCGTATGAATCAGTTCTAAGATGTTTTGAGTCTTGTTAGCATCATATATTTTCTTATTAGTATGTTTTTCTTTAGAACAATTTATACAAGGAAATTTGTCATGTCTAGAGAGGGGCGAGCCCACATTAAACAAATGGGTGTCAGTGCCACCCCTTTTTTTAAAAAAAAAAATGTTATTAGAGATGAATATATAAAGTTATAAAATATAATTTTGTCATAGTTTCATCCTATTTAAACCCCATAAATATTTATGTAAATTCTATTATTAAACCCCATGCATAATAAATTTTTTTTTATAGTTAAGAAATGAAATGCTGCTACTATTTTTTAGTAGTTGATTTATTATGAACCCCATTGAAAAAATTCTAGCCTTGCCACTGGTCTAGAGGATATAAAATTTCACTGTGATTTTTTTAAATAAACATAATCTAAAATTTATATTTAATAATAAACATGGAAAATAATTAATTTTAACAATAACATCTAGACACGCCACTAACAGGGTGCACCGGCGACTGCGCCAATGGAAGTCGTGTGCCTGGCGATACAGTACAATTCTGTCAGCTTTTGGAGTTTGGAAAATTTTGAAATTTTCAGGCGCTAAGGGAAGTGGCGTGTTACTATTTTTGAAAAAAGAATTATTATTTTTCAAAAAAAAATTATGAACACGTCAATAGGAGTAGCGTATTAATATATTTTAAAAAAAAATATTTTTTATTTTAAAAAATATATTATTATCTATAAAAAATAATTACTATTTTTTATATAAAATTTTTAGATGCGCCAATAAAGTGACACGTTAATATTTTTAAAAATAAAAAACAATTTTATTATAAAATCAGTCAAAATCACTAGAATGGAAAATCAACCCAATAAATCGTCATAAGGTAAGTATTTGAACACACAAAAGAATATTCCTTACCACATTTCTTTAAGTAAGGGAGTTATATAAAGATCTTCCTTGAATATACATGTGATGGATTTGATGAAATCGAATAAACGTAGATTAGAAGAAAGGGGAATTCGCCATGCCTTCATTCTTGTCTAAAGTTCGATCTCTTATTCTATATGATAGGATATTTTAAAAAAAATATTTCGACGCACTAATAGGAGTGGCGCCGCTACTGGTGCGCTAGTCGCAGTGGCGCGTTCGGATGTTTATTGTTAAAATTATTTAATTTATATGTTTATTATTAAATATAAAATTCAGATTATGGTTATTAAAAAAATCATGGAGAATTTCACTTTAAACAAGTCATTCTATTCTCTTTTGAGAAATAAAACCTAAGCGTTTGTGCCAAAGTGTATCTAAATTCTCGTGAGTTAATTTACGTTTAACCCTTCCTCGCGCATGTAGATTATACACGAGCTTGCAACAAATTCTTGTAGTGAATGGCAATTAAGCGCTTAGAAGTGGGTCAAATCGTGGTAGAAGTAGTGTAGGAGAGGTTGCCAAATAAATCGTCTGATCGTGGAAATCGTCTGAAATTCCTCCTAGTGGCTCGCTTACTAATGTAATCTACATGCCTAAGATACTTCAAGTCGTCTACTGGCCTTCTCCTGTCTGGTTGGTCTTCTGTCTGCCTAATATATCCCTTCAAACACTCTGTCGAGTCGCTCAATAAGTATTATTTTGTGCAGATTTGGAGCCACATCTGATGATTGTCCTATAAAAACACAAAAGGGCATGACAGTACCTAAAAACTAATAAAGATAGATAAAACTGAGTTAAAATTACATAAAATCAATCATAATTTGAGTCTAATTTGGATCAAAACCAATATATAAAAACGTCCTATCAGTCAGCGCGTTATATAACTCAAAGGGCCGTTATATAACCTATAGAAGGATTTCTCAAACGGTAACTGACAACTATGAGAGACGCTACACAATGTAATCTAGCGTTACACAACGCATCAGTTCATCCATTATACAACGTAATGACGTGTTTTCAAAACAGAGGCAGAGAGCAAAAATTCTTGCGAAGTTTTGGCCACATATTTGTGTCGTTGTATAATGCAATAGTGCGTCATGTTCACCCGTTATATAAGTCAATCTCACGTTATATAACACAAATGCAAAGTATTGCATTTAAAATGAAGAGAACTTGGCCATCTGTTGTACAACGAAATGGGACATTGTACAATGCACTGGCTTTGTGTTACATAACGTGAAATTGCGTTGTATAACGCAACAACACATATTTCATGATTTTGCATCAAATTAGAATTTACTGATGCGTTATATGATGCAAAATTGCGTTAGGTAATGCGTCAGCCTTGAAAATGAGCATTTAACTAGCAAAGTACTTGAGATTGATTTAACTTCAAATTAACACCAAATGTACCTATCTTATGAAGTCTAACTAGCTTAACAGTAGCTTGAGCTGCTTCATAACTTGTACTTATCTTGCAATTGTGAAATCTTCAATTAAAAGTCTAAAAATATAGCTAGATAGAGAATTAGTGGAGAGTTAGTGTGGTTTTGTAAATCGGCAAACTAAGAGTTAATTGTTTAATACAACAAACCATATTCAAAATATATCAATGTAAGGAAACTATTATTTTGACAAAATAGACAAACAACAATAAAACAGCTTTAAAATAATTTTTAAATTATATATGCTGTATAATAAAAAAAAACTTTTTAGGCTACATAAAATGTGAAACTTTAATTATTTTGGAGAAAAAAAATTCAAAAGTCTTTAATAAAAAAAACTAAATCTTAATGAAAAAACATCAAAAACTTGAACCAGATAGAGAAGCATAATGATTCAACATGAGCTTGTCTGATACCACATATTGGGTTTTGAATCTCAAGAAACAACTCATGTGAAACTTAACACAATATGAACAGAAGCGTTATCTAGATCCATTTTGTTATTCTATGATCTTGAATATATTTTCTATGCTCCAACAACACCTCAGCAACGTCCGTGCACGCATCAAGATTGGAAAATTGTTCTTTCAAGAGAGCAAAATAACCCTCCATAGTAGTGTAACGTGTATATTTGCACTTGTCTTGTTTTTTGAGGATCAATTCCTATTTACAGGGGAGAAAGCATCCTAGGATTTTCCAAAAAGAGTATCCTTCAAATATTAGCATAATGGTCCATCAACGTATAACAATATTTAATTATAAAAAATTACCAATATTAGATATCACAATCATTCACACGAATCCCTCAGACATTATGCTTGACAGCACGTTTATTATTCATTGAATATTATCATTTTCAACATTTCTTTAATCATCAAGCTATATTATGTTTATAATTTTTTAAATATTCCAACACATCTAGTTTGAATCGCGAGGGGAATCGGACGGGCAAAGCATCCGACTTATCTTCTCTGCTCAGTGCTGTCTCTTGTCTTCCTACTTGTTACTGTTAGCAAAATTAGAGATAAGCTTTGAATTGAATTGAATTGAAGAAGTGTCCATATATACCTGATGCTTTGGCATTGCAGTATTGGCATCTCTTCTCCTCTCTCTCTCTCTCTCTTTCTCCAATCTCCACCTCCATCCCGACCTATTACAATTACTATTACTAGCACTAGTAGTGCTCCTCGCCTTACGGCCTTACCTCTCCCTCTCCCTCTCCTTTTCTCATCTCTCCATCTTCTACTACCAGTACCAGGCACCTCTCATTCCATTTCAAATAATATTATATAATATTATTTGACCACCACTTGTATTAGTAGCCGCTACTACATTGCATATATTGCAGGAAGCTTCTTACAAAGTACGACAATTATATGAAAAACAAAGTACAACGCAAATTCCTTACAACACATCAAGGAAGCTCAGATTGTCTCACAGTCTGAAATACTCATGGGATATTGGGATAGATGTATACATTTCATTTGATTGATCTCCTCTGAACTTTTACTTGATCCCAGTTCCTCTCCCTTACAAACATCAAGGAAGCTTAGGTCATATTAAAGATGCTGAAGTGAAATGTGGAAATAAAACTAAGTCAGATGGAATTTATAATACAACATCAAACATTGGGAGAGTGACAAATTAATACATTGTTGCAAAGTAATGATAATGCTATCTATATACACGTTTCCTCAACACATTCCCACATAGCTATGCGGAAAAAGTTTAGGAAAATACGTATTCTTGGCCTTCACAATTAACCAATAAATCCCATAACATGGGACATGAACTAGCGCCATACAAAAGTACCGCATCAATCAATTATATGACATTTATTAGATCACAAATCATGATAATTAAACTAATAAGGGACAACTTCCCATGTATAATCCTGAAAAATAGGACTTCCAGCAAACCACTCGGCTCTCTTTTATCCTCAAAAAATGAACATGCAGATTCCCTGACCTCATACTACAAATGTTCAATGATTTTTCACATCTTGCGAAGATATAAAGGACAGATTTTGTATTTTGCAAGGGGCAACCATACAAAAATGTAATGCAAACGAGAACAACTAAATTTAAAATGGGTTCTATCAGTTCAATACCAAAGAGGGGCCCATGGTGTAGCCAGTTCAAGAAATGGATATGGCCACCTACACAAGCAATTTGCAAATTTTTCATATACAAGCATATACAACAAAATATAGAAACTTACATAAATGGTGCTTTGAGTGGAAGACTGTTAATTAAATCAATTTCTCATTTTGAGTCTCCAAATTTTTCATATGATTTTAGATGGTACCACTGGAAAGAGTAACAGCAAACCTCAATTTGCTGTATGCACTAGCAGCAAGTAAATGAGTTGTTCTTTTATTTCTATTAGAAGGGCCTCCATGATATAAAAGTAGAAAGTGAGAAATTTCTTTTTAAACAACTTGACAAGTGCAAAGTGTTACTGAAAGCGTGATAACTACTCTTACCAGGAAAAAGCACAGGCATGAAGAATCCACTGGAAAATCATGTATGTGCAACTCCAGAGGATGAAATACGTCATTCTGAACCATGGAAAAGGCTACACAACAGAAAAAGGAAATCAATTTTTAAGCTCTACAAGGATATAAGAGACGTAATTAGTTAATTACTATTCAAAACTGAGCCTCTCTCTTTCATTTTTCTTTTACAAAACTTACCTTGCTGTTGAGAAAGGTATCAACAAGTAGAAACAGCAGATTCAGTGAGTGCATGCTACCCATTATCTGTGAAGACAAACAAATAGATCACTGTTCACGTGTGAAAGCATATACTTCATGCAAAACATAATATATTCACATGAACCCATAAAACGCGAAGTACACAATTCCCTTTAATTATTGAGGGAACCACGTCAACTCTACCTACAACTATCCTTTTATTTACTTTTTTTCCTTAATTGGCCTTCCTGTTTTACATTTTATATGTGAGCCTCGCATTGGGGTGCGAATTGGAGGCTTAAGACTGGAAGCTTAAGACTATCAATTTGCAATGGTAATTCAAATGTCTTTCAAAGGTAAGGGGAAGCAAAGGATATAGAAAATACTACAGTATGCAGGGTTATGCATCATATTTTATATAATTGGAGGCTCAAGACTGATTTGGATGGCATTCCCACCTTGTATGGGTCCATAAGGTATCCTGAAGCTTTGCAGGGATAAGAATAGAAACTATCCCAAGGGATGCCTGCTAACTATAACACAAAATGTCATCTGTTAAGAAATTTAGTAATGCGGAATTAAAATCATGATGGATGCAGTTATTGCTGATAAGTCAGTCTTAAAATGAATCCTTGATTGCTACATCATTATCCAAATTTTGGCTGATGAATATCAACCTGCTAGTAGAAAAATATCAATTAAGATGTAATTTTATGCGATTTTCTTGAAACTATAGACCAGATATTCTTGTTAGTATGCCACCAGTATAGTACCTAATACCTGCCGATGTGCACGTTGAGTTGGTATAATAAGACTACAAGGAATACATTTTAAGGGTTGATATTCACTCACCAAATCGACTCTGAAATGAGCAGATGACATGAATGGAACAAGGAGGCACCAAAATACGACATCTGTCAGCATCGCTGCTCCACCGCAAGTCTGAAAAAGGAAAGAAATACTTTCAGAAAAATTACTTTCCAGAACATAGAACAAATTTCTTCCTCTGTAACTACTGGTTGGCTTCCAAGCTAAGAACTTGCAACACTTGTACATGTAGAGGGTTATGTTCCCACAAGAAAATTTGGGTTTTGACTTTTGAGTAAATCTCAAAATATCTTGGTTTACACCTCCAAAAAGATAACTGCCTAGAATTCATGATATCTAAGAAGAATGTACCAATTTAACCCTCCCTAATTTACGTCAACAATATAAACTCATGGCTCATAGTTCAGGTAGTAACTTCACATATAACTGGTGCCTTTTGTAATTTATCACAAAAAACTCATGGTTCTCTTTCCTTCGGAAACCTGGTGTTTTTCCGAAAGTATGTAATAGACTGAATCAGGTAGTAACTTGCATATAACTTGTTGGCCTCAAGCAAGTTATGTTGAAACAGTTGGGGATTATGAGGCCTGAAAGAATATTTTAATTTATTTGACTAAATCTGAACAAGATCTTGTGCACTGTCCCCTCCAAAAAAAAGATAACAGCCTAAAATTGATCATATCAAAGAAGAAAGTACTGATCTAACCCTCCCATGATGTGTGTCATGAATATCATCCGTAAAAATTGTGAAAAAGGCATTCCCTTGGTGAACGTACATCTTGGTGTGTTGTTTGCCTTGAATAGACCCAACATCCATGTGCTGATATGAAGGCCCCAATATGTTTGAAAATGACAGATGAAAATGCATAAATATCAATAGTAATCTTTATTATGTAGAAAAGGCGCAACAAAGTTTGTTGAAATAGTAAAATTGAAGGTGATAGAGATAGAGTAAGATGATGCATATGCATATGCCCTCCAAATTTCAATCCCACGGAAGACAGAAAACAATTACAACATGCTCACGCTGCCACCCATTTTGGGATCAAGCTCAAGGATATGCATGCTTCCTCATTTTTGGACACGCCTCCCATCCAACAACTTATCCTCATCTCAGACCAAAAAGTTGCACAGTATCCTTTTAGGCGACAACTCGGACAAAGAGATAGAGAGAGATGAGTTGGTTCAGACGAGACGAGTTTAGCGGGAGACGACACGGAACGGAATTCGCCAATTTATCCCACCACGACCGTTTATAGTTTATATAGACCCCTTATGCCCTTTGCATCGTCTCTCCGGAGGGACACATTCGGATCTTATATTCTACCTTTAATTTGGCCCTTGCGATCCAACTGGAAATAGTCGTTGCTCACAAATGCTTCGTCCTTGCCCCGGCCCCCACATTTTTTTCTTTTTTCTTTAAGAAAATATAGGTACTTCGGGTGTGTTTGGTTCATCTGTGAACAAGGGACGAACAGGGGGAGGAACAAAGGCCCACGAACAGGCCCACGAACAAAACCAGTTCGTGAAAATCGGAGGATTAGGAACAAGGGAAGATGTTCGCGAACAGCCCTGTTCGTGACATGTTTGGTTCGTGCGAACTGCGGCTGTTCGCGAACAGCCTGTTCGTGGAGGCAACCAAACACACCCCATATGTTTAAAAAAGAAAGCGACATGTAAAAAGCAGGCAGATATATAGGGTGTGTTTGGTTTACACACGAACAAGGGATGAACAAGGGGTTCGCGAACAGGATTTAGTTCGTCTCTAGTTCGCCAAAAAGCAGGAACCAAGAACAGGGGGTTTTGTTCGCGGAACAGGCTGTTCGCGTGTTGTTTGGTTCGCACGAACAGACGCTGTTCGCGAACAGGCTGTTCGCGTTAGTATCCAAACACACCCCTTGTAAATAATTTTAAAAAATAACTCACATTTTTTTTTAATAAACTGCTGCAGAAAAATAACAAATAGATAAATTAAAAAGGCAAACTAATAAATTAAAACTTAATTTATTGTATTAAAATAAATCTTTCTTATTCGAATTTCGTGATTTTTCAAAAAAAAAAAAAACTGTAACTAATCCAGATTGGACGGGAAAAAAAAGTTAAAAATTATTTTGTCACATGTGTGAGAGGAGGGTTGTACTTTAATTTAATACTCTTCTAATTGCTATTGATTAATTGTTTAGTTGTTCATGTATGTGGAACTTTTGTTCATTTTTTTACTATTATTTTTTTTATTGTTTATAATTTAAGTTCATCGACTTAATTATATTTTTCTTTTAGTCCAGTATTAATTTTCCAATGTAGTTATTTGTCCAATTAAACTTGCTTTCACAAAGTGAATGAACCAAATTTGTCTTGGAAAATAGAAACCAATAAATCAGGAGTGGTTTATAAAAGGTATATACTGCTGGGAGTCAGGAGTAAAGTACACTAGACATTCCTTTTGTGGTTTATAGAGGCAGTACACAATAAATCACTAGAAGCAAGGAGTTTCACCATTCTCTGTGTATCCCCCTTCTCTTTCCATTCCTTTTGGGATCAAAGCATATTTTTTCCAATGTATTTTCAGATTAGTAATTAAAATTAATTATAAAGTATAAAAGGAGACAAAAGGCTTAGTTGTTGTATAAAGTAAAAGGATAGAACTTTATTGACGAGCACACATATTCTTTCGCATTTTCTATATACTGCTAAAAACATATTCTTACAGATGTTGTTGAGCAGAGTAGTCGATCATCTCTCTCTAGGTGTTGTTGGACAATTTACTTTGCCTCAGTCCTGTGAAAATTTTCACAGTTTTGGCTGGCGACTTAATCCAAAGAAAATAGGTAAGTTATGTGAAAGTGACTTAAAATTTGTAGGATTGTGTGAAATTACTTAAAATTTACAGAAATATCAAGAAAAGTGCTCTAACAAATAGTAATTCAAGATTCACAACGACTCCCAACTTGTACCAAACTTAAGCTTCAGAAAGGCGTCTTAACTCTTAAGTTGTGCAAACTTGAGCCTCAATCTATTTGAACTCCCAATTATGAAAGCTGCTCCATGGGTCATCATTTTAGTCTAAGTTGAACTAATCTATCTTAAAATTTATCTTGAGTGTGCAATTGGTTACCGAGAAAGCAAGAAGAACAAAAACGAATAGGAAACATGTGTGAATAAAGCTAATATTTAAAACCAGCAAACAGTACTAAAGTCTAGTATCATGATCTGTGCTCAGATCCAAAAATTTGATTTTAACCCCCTTTTCATAGGAGTGAAGGATGGCTGGATGGCAATAAAACGAAACTGGAAAGAGTATGTCAACTTGCCAGTACTTCCTGCAAGTGTAGCTTATGTTTTCCTTTGCTTCAACACCGCTCTCTCTCCTGGTTCTCTCATGACTACTTTCCTTATACATCAAGATACATCTCTCTAGTTTGTAAACTCCATAATTACAGCAACATTTGAGTTTTTCATTTTTTAATGCAATGCTGTGTTACTCTCTCTCTCTCTCTATTTTGAAAAAGTTTCTCATGCATTATGTCAGATTTTTATTGGTTTTGATGAATTTGGCTTGGAAATATCCCAACATTGAGCTTAAGCTTCAACTTAATTTTAGTTGCATCTCCCTGGAGAAAAAAAATCAAGAACTTTTGAAGATACATTCAAGTTTCATTCCCCGGTTCTTCCCTAGTCACTATGATTACAATTGTTTACAAATACCTTGTTGTGCATCAACATGGAAAAGAACAGTGCTTGCACAGTTGCACAGTTAGCCTTAAAAGAAGAAAACATTAATTTATGGCGCACTTTTTTGTTAATATTACAAGCAGGATTAAGCCCATATATGCTTGGTTTGTTTAGTGGATCTTCAGCTATGTTTGGGTTTCTCTCAACTTTTGCATCTGCAAGTATTGTCAAAAGATTTGGTATCTTTAAGGTTTCTTCTTCCCTTTACATTTTTGACAGTCTATCAGATTGTTGTTTTCTTCTCATGTATGCTGTTTACAAAAGAATCAAACTAGCTCATACATCATACAAGTACAATAAAGGTGCCTTTCTGGTTTTCCCTTCCCCCTTGATTCAAAAGACCTTCCAAAATTACCTCTCAGACTTCTCCGTGTACGCACCCGTAGGAGTTTACTAGGAGGGATAATTTGGGCACTTAATAACAGAACGAGACAGTATGAATGAATTTTTTTTAACAGAGTTAAATATTTAGGCAAATTTTTAACACCCACAAGAGTTTCCAGAGTCCATTTGATATTTCATGGGTTTTGAGTCCTGAACAAGAAAATATCCAACTTCAATGAATAAATTTTGTTTGAATTGTTGAATTTGTTTGTGATTGTTAAATATATTTTCTTTTAATGGAAATCAGGCAGGGGCAGTTGGATTGTTATCTCAGGCTTTGCCCCTGATAACAGCTGTTTTGGTCTACTGGACTGACCCTATATTGCCGGGGACCGCTCTAGCTTCATTTTTGGCTTTGATTGTGAGTACATCACGATTATGTAAAATGAAATTAAATAAATTAAAATGTTACTTCATTCTTCACAGAATTCATCTTTTATATGAAACAATGAAGGTGCTGTCCAGGTGGGGCCAGATGTCATGCAGTGTAATAGGATTACAAATTATCCAGACTGGAGTACACCCCTCGAAAGCCAATCTTATAGGGACTATAGAGAACTCTGTTGCAAGCTTAGCTGAACTTGTAATGATGGATTTAGCTGTGCTCGCTTGTGATGTCTCTCATTATGGTTTGCTTGCCACTCTTTCTGCGTGCTCTGTGGTTGCAGCAACTGTGTTTTATTGTCATTGGTTGGCAACTAATGACTAATAAAGGGCTCCCTCAGTCTTTGGTTCGTGATTTCAAATATGTATTGGATTTGATTTTTACACATTTTCTTTCAACACCTATTTGTGCCCTTAAGATTAAAAAGTATTTAAAAAATGTGTCATTGTCATGCATTGGAACTAATTTTAAATCTACTTACTCAGTTACTACCTATCTAGCTCGGTAGCTCTGCCACCCGTTCCATTGGCAGGAATCGGTATAGTATCATCAACAGACGGTACTAGTACTTCAGTTACCAACACCCGAGCAGTTAATCTTGTGTACCAAAATTCCTAGCCCTCCTACAGGAATCTAGTGCAATTACGGACAGGCAATCTTTTAAAATGCTTTGTTTAATCATCGACAAAAACTGAATTATCATTTTTTTCTAGCCATGCAGCACAATTGTTTTATCACCAATGTTAGCTTTATTATTCAAGTAATTGCTCGATTTGCAATTCTATGATCAAAGTATGCATCTAAAGGTTAATGGTTTATATAAGCGTATTTTTATCACATTAATATTTTATATGAGTCTTATTGTGTTAGATGAGGAAAAAAAAAAAAAAAAAAGGGAAGTTACAATTAAAAATGCAGATCTGACAGCTTATCTATAGTTTTATCACCAGTAAAATATTAAACGGTCAATCACCCCCTACCGCTAAAATGCACGAATCCCATTTTAAAATCTTGTGGACAGGGAATTACACTGTTATTGTTTATTGTTGCACCTTGATGTGGCGCTTTTGCAAGTATATCCAATCCATAAAATTATCGTATGGTTAAGGTAATTAAAACATGACGGGCTATAAACATGTCTACTTGCACAGTTGTTATGATTGCACGCCCTTCCTCTTTTTTTCTTCTTCTTCTTCTTCTTCAAAAAAAAAAAAATCAACATCAACTATACACCCACAAAAAAAAAAAAAAAAAAGAACGAAAAACCTGTAAACATAATCCTAACCCTTTTCTTTTCCGTCATTCCATCTAAAAATCCATTCCTAATTCATCAAAGAAGAGGATAGATGCTAAATCTCATGTACTCCCCAAAATTCATGCAGACAACTGCATAACTGGTGACAGGTACAGACACAAACCGGACGGTATCAAGGTATGCAACAAAGCAGCTTATCCCTTGAGTTTTGTAACATTTGAAATAAAAAAAAAATGAAACCAGTCTTTGCAACCTCTAATTGGGATAGTAATTATCCTGCAACCAAATCACATACATCCTCGGTTTCTTGATATAACAACAAAGAGAACAATCTAAATAACAAATTGACTAATCTAACAACACCAGATCTACACTATAATTTTTCCACAAAATAGGGGATGAACCAAAGCTCAATGAAAACTAGGGACAACAAAATCAAGGAAATGTCCTACATGGCTATATATACAGGAAAAAAAATAATAAATAAATAATCTATTGAATTAGATAGTCTTGTGTAGTTAATCAAATCACAAGATACATGTGAGCAAAATACTAATATATTTTGAAAATTTATTACTAAACCCAAGGAAGAGAATAAAAATTTATCAAATATTTGATCAAGTATTGATCGCTGGAGCAGGCAGGCTTTGGCCCTGACAATAGCTATTTGGTTTACTAGACCTCAATCATGAATGGCATTGGTTTCTTTCACTTAAACAGGCTCAAACATTTTACATGTCCATGTCAAAAATGTGTAGTTTTCATAATTCCATTATTCCTTCACCAAGCAAAATGGTGAACCCATTAATAAATCCTCTCAAGGTTACCTAGCAACTACTTGAATACAAAAACTAATGCTTTACCTTAAGAAGAATAGAAGTACCAGCGAAGAAAAAGATGGCGAAAAAATAATGACATAAACAGAACTAATCTAAAATCTAACTGTGGACAAAGCATACAAAAAGAGTTTCTAAGCTCTCCTCCTCAATCCAGGTTTGCGTGGGACAGCTTCTTTCTTACTAGTCACTAAACTGGAGGCTCCATTAGCCATCCCCACAGTCATTTGATATAAATCAGTTAATCTGCAATGATATAAGTTATTAGATTATAGTTACAACAAGTATATTAAGGGTCTTTTCTTTCCTGAGATTAACTGTACTGGCAAATAATGCTGACTATACTGCAACATCCCAACATGTCTTATTGTTACAAATGGGGCCTAATTTCAAGGTAACAAAAAGTAGCTGCCCCATCAAAACTGAATCCACCACAAGCAATATGGAAATTATTAGAAAAATCTAACAGGTGCTGGACTACATTCAGCATTCTAAAAGAAAGGGACAAAGATGAAGAAATTTGATTGAGCTCAATACCTCGGCATACTGATAAAGAGGATGACAACAGAAACCCCCACTACAAGAGGTAGCACAGGTGCTGGCGTTAGATCCTGCTTGACACAAATAAACAAATTTCTCATTCATGTTCTAATAAAGCAAACCACACTCTACCATACTAACAGGTCTTGACCAGCATGAAATACAGTTGTTTATTCCAAAGAGCAGAAAGCACAAAAAAAGGCCTACTGACACAGGAAAAAACCATGCAGTTGTCACCTGTACAAGGCAAACATGAATAGTACCCAAAATCCACATCCTCTAAACCTACCTGTTTGTGATGACGTTCTTGGATCTTATAACTGAGAGGCCCCACATGAACCTGAGGCTGTTTCCTCAAATCAATTTCAAAAGGCTCTGAGTCGAATATAAAACTGCTTGTGGGCAGTCCTGATCTGAGCTGTATCAAGTGTCGGCTTTTAGATAGGTCTCGGATCTCAAAGTAACCTGACAGGGGTAGCGAAATTACAGTTTCGACCCTGGAAGGCTCGTTAGCTGACCGCACTTCAACAGAGAGGTGCGTCAGTGCTGTGTCAAGGTCATCTCCTTCTACATGGCCAGTCACCAGGGGCATTTCAGGCATTTCAAATGCTACAAAGTCAACACCAGTTGTGTCTCCATGTCCAACCTGATTTATCATAGAATTGTATAGGTAAGTTCGAAATTGAGAATGAGAATAGCATTATTATTTCTTCCAATAGAAGGCTGGTACTGGTATGGCAAGCAAATACTGGTTCAGATCTTGCTCACTGAATTTCAGAGTCATTAGATCCCACCACTCTGCAAAAAGCAAATGCTACTCTTTGTATCGCCTTTTTCTGATTGCAGGAACTATGATGTCCCTATGGGAATTTGGGGCTTTGAAATTGCACCAGTATGCCGCTAAGCAATACCCAATTGTACTATTGTTACAAGTTTATTTGTTTCGGAGAGCGCATCGGTTGCCTCTTCCCTCACACGTGGTTATTTTTTTTGTTGTTTAGTGGTTGCCCCACCAATTAAGATGGTTAAGAAGGGTTCAAAGTACATGGCATCAACATAATAAGATCTTTACATACATGAATGGGGAAGAATTCAGGAGAGGAGCGTTCAATGGGTACAACACCAGGTGTCTCCTTTGATACCACCTTAACTAAGTAAGTCGTGTCAGGTATAAGACCCCTAAGCCGAAAATTGCCTGATTTATCAGTTGTAGCTTCCTCATAAAACCCTTCACTTTCTGATCGTGCCTCAATGAACACACCTTCCTTTGGCTGGCCTGAGAGCAATGTAACCTTACCCATTGCACTAGAGAAAAAAAGGTAAAAGATTGAGAGAGAGAGAAACAGAGATGTGGGAATGACTTGCATAAAAAAAGGACTCGCCATAAGAATGGAATTATTAAAAAATATTTCAATGTTAATGAATTTTCCTTCCAGATCTGCTGCAGCCAATAAAAGATTTAGCCTTTCTGTAGTTCCCACCAAATCTGACATTCAACTTTACTTTCAAATCCAATATTGTAACTTTGATTTGTAGTTAATACATGTCTATTTTGATATAATTTAGCTGGTCATACATGGGAGGTGATTAAAGGCGTTTATCCAGCCCAAGTGTCTGCACCTTGGTTTATCAGAAACAAGACTTAATAAGAAGAATGATTCAGGGCAAATTTTCACAACAAAATATTAAGACTTGAAATGTCCAGTCTACTGTGGAACAAACCTTATCTCTATATATTGCACCTTGCTCCCATGTGCAAACCAAAACAAAGATTGAAAATAAGGTTTAGGAGAGTAAGACAAGCAACTACATTGTTTTAGTTTGACCATGCTCCAAAATAAAAGGAAACTGTACAAACCTGAAAGCAACACGAGTCGCGTGGAAATCAATCACTTTTGTCTCTCCCGATTCCAAATCAATTGCCATTGCCCGAGGTGAAAAGGAATACTCCTGCCAAAACAACACAACAAGAAACATAGAAAATGAGTTGGTTGTTCACATTTGATGTGACTTTTCTCAAATCTGGTAGTATATGGTCAGATGCAAAGCCTAACTATTACTGTTAAAACTTTCCATGTCTGGTCAATTGTCTCTAGGTTGGTTAAGAAGAATCACTGAGGCACTAAAATTGGAACCACCAAGTTATTACAGACTGGAATATTTTGGTAACAAATTGTAAGCTCTGATACTTCATGGCCTAAAACAGGATGTAGGTGATTATTTTCTGGGAAAGTTTGCGCAACTGAATGCAAACAAAAAAAAAAAAAGAAAGAAAGAAAAAAAAAACAAACAAGTTAAATTAAAAGGTCAGTTAACAAGTGAGGACATCGATACACCTTGAGTACAGGTCGGAGATAGAAACTGCCAGGAAACAAGTTGGTGAAAGTGAATGCACCACCAGTCCCACTAACTGTATTGTTTCTGTACCCATTGTCACCACTGAGAGAAAGTAACACAGATGGAATCATTCCAGTTTCTGAGTCTGTTTCCCCGTGAATTCTGACCTCGATCTGCCCCAATTTCAGGCACTCAAAGGAAGTGTCACCTGTTTGTAGAATGTGGTACCCAGACTGCATGCCATGAATTGGGTGTCAGTACCAAATCTCAGATATATTTGATTACCTTTGGCTCTGATGTTGCTTTAGAAAAGGTATGGGTCAGTATCAGCATTATACGCTTGACCAATTGTATATAATTTAGAAGCATTAGTAACTGAACAATTGATCTCTAGCTGCCTAATTCAGCCTAATGGAAACCATATCCAAATCCAAATTTAAGAGAACCAAAAGGCTTACAAAAATTAAGCATTGGAATCATATTTAGCAAAGAAGCTGAAGATTTGGATTGTACATAAGTGGTACATTATCAATTTAGTATTTTAGTTACAAACTGGACTCCACTACACATTAGCTCATCATCACTCACCTTTGATGCTTCTACTTTGTAGCTGATGTCATCATATAACGGCCCCGCTGAGAAAAGCCCATCTGAATTTGTCTCTGTTTCAGCTGCCAAACTGCCTTCTTGCAATTGAGCGTAACTGCTCTTGCCTAAGGATATAATCTGGATCTTGACTCCTGATAGAGGTGGTGTAACAGACCCCTGAAGGTATAGACCAGGTTTGCCTACAATAGGAGCAACATGTTTTTGGCATTCGCTTGTAGCAACTGAAAACTGCAAGTTGTAAAAGGTTAGTACAGAGTACAGCCCACTCTTTTTTAGAATAATTTCATACCCCTAGAAATCTCACAACCTTAAATTATCTTTACCCTGCACTTCCAAACCAGGAAACATTAAATATAGCCGTAAAAAGGATGAGAAGCATCATACAGACTTTTTGCCCTCTTAATTATTTAAAAGATCATTAAATTGCCCAAACTTACATGTTGCTCATGCAAAGAGATGAGTAGTTTGGGAAATTCTTAGAAAATGCAAAAAATGAGATTAGAGGGGACAATATGATGTTTCAGGAGCAAGACAAGCAAGCAAATTTCCTGTTCTGTTTATATTTCTCTTATTTATTTATTTGGCTTTTCTAGTATCCTATTTGGCAGAAACTGTTATAAATAAATATTTTAGAACTTGCTTACATGACGCTGTGTTGGATAGAAAAGGATTTTCTTTTCCCTTGTAGAACTGCAAATTAGAAATGGAAATGCATATAAAAACAAATTTAATATAAGATGAAAACATTTAGGAACTGTCCTAAATCAGCAACCAGCAAGGACTAAATCCTACAAGTTCCTGTGACAATATGAACTACCATGCTCCTTTCCTTAACTTTCCATTCTATGAGTAAATGAAATCAAGCTAGTAATATTGAGGTAAAATTACACAATCTGGATTGATTGATACAAATCAGGTTATGACAACTACATGGTCAGCAAAAGCTGTCTCCACAGAAAAATTTAAGCTTCCTTGATTCATGTTCTCAGAAAAATTCAAGCTTCTGTTCATGATTAAAACATTTAATTGGTCTGTCCTTGACAAAATTTAAGCTTCCTTTCTTTATTAGAACATGTAGCAGCCTTGTACAAACATACCTTGCATCACGTGCGATGAAGAACAGGTCATCTCCAAGCCCAGCCCAGGTCGAGTACCCATAAATTGCCTTTTCATCACCATTTTTGGCCACAAATTTAGCTGAGATTGTCTCAATTGGGGCATTTTCTCCGTTCAACACATCCACAGTTATTTCTTCTCCTTCATCCAAGCCCATCTCCAACTGGATCTCTCCAGTAACCAGGTACTTCTGACCACGCACATGTATAGGCTACAAAAGGGCAGAAACAAAAAAATAAACAATGTTTTAGAAAATATCATTTCTTTGTAAATGTACCAGACAGCCAGGCAATACTCAAATGGAATATATACATGCAATACTGCCATACATGGTTTCTCTACAAGTCACTTTTTCCTTTCAGAAACCCAAGTCTTACCAGATACATTCAGATACCTACCATGATACATTCAGGTGGCCTTTAAAGCCCATGACCAACTTAATGTTGGATCTTCAATTAGAACTGAGTTCAACTAGAAAACCCAATTAAATAAAACGATGAAGGGGGTTAAAAAAGATATAAACCAGAACCAAACAAAATCAGCTTGGTATCTTTCAGGCAGTGATTGCTTGTGTTTATCAGACTTCTTTATAAGCAGTTCAGAACCGCCTGGTAAATGCATACCTCATGGCTTCTGGTGTCGAACTGATGAGCTGCATCTCCAAAGTTAATGCAAGGGTTGACAAAATGAAGCTCATGCTTTCCCGGTGCCCCTAGACATATTCTTTGTGACCCTTTCTGCATGCATTTAATTATAAATAATTTAGGTTAGCCTTTCTGCACGCATTTAATTATAAAAATAATTTAGGTTAGCCTTTCTGCACGCATTAAATTATAAATAATTTAGGTTAGGATTTCCTCTTCTTCTACAAAATACTGTCAATAGTTCAAATGTGCACATAGTTTTATAAGCAACCCTACAATGAAGTTTAAACTATTGGATGCGGCCTTCCTAAACATCACCAAATTGCAATTACAATACCCTATAAACACCCCCCAAAGCTCCAATTAAAAGATGTGTAAACTATAGTTCAGAACCATTTTCCTATAATAACATTATAAAATAACAGATACTCTGCAATTTTTCTTTTTGTAAGCAGGGATATAAATTTTTACTTCAAGTTTGCTAGAGATCACACTTCCTACATCAAATCACCTTTGATTGATTTGTGAAACTCTTAAACCACAACATGGAAGTCTTGGTTGGTTCACTGAAATGGACAATTGAACCTTTACCTTAAATAACCATCAGCAATTAAATACTAAGCAACTAGGAAAGTAAACCCATCCTAAAGTACAAAAGCAAGTACATGCATACTCAGCCTAAGAAAGTAGTATCCGGAATATTTAACCTTAAAAATCCCAAATGTATGTCTCAAATGTAACTCTGATGCCACCACCTCATTTTGTACAAATCACTAGAAGTTAACCTGTGGGACCTCCCTAAATTTACAGATTTATCACATGCAAATGTTTCAAATAATATTCTTCTGAGGTTTACATGAGCCATACCACAATCGACAAGTCAAGTTTAGACGAGTCAGGCAGTTTCAAAAAGGAATCAGTGTGATGCGTAGAAACTATGTCAATCCAATACCCCGTTTGGGTGAAGACAATCCCTTTCATATCTTCTGGGCCAACATCCAACTCCATGCTATTATGATCCCAGCACCATTTATTTTCTGCATGTGTGACCTGATAAAAGAAAAAAGGGATATGAAATTAAGCAAAAAGAAAGTGACGTAAATGATTCTGATTCTAGAAGGGGCAACAGACTGGGCTGATTTAGGATTTTAAAGGTCGGCTTCCACCAAACCCTACCCCCACCAGGATTTATGTGTTTATTTATTTATTTTTTATTCCATTCTTTTATTGAATATTAGTCTATACCTATTCCTCTATTGCCACAAAAAATATCTTTCATTAAGAAATATTACCAGTTTTGCAATAAACAATAGATCTGTGAATACATATCAACACTGTTTATTATGAGAAAAAAATAAGAGATGTTAGAGTTCAAATTACCTCCAGAATGTATTTTCCAGGAAGAACCTTGGAGAACATAAAAGCACCACTGTCAGATCCCAACTTAAACATCTTTCTGTCTTGCACAGACCCACCCATCAGTCGCACCAGTGACAATGAAACATCTGAGCTGCATTTCTCCTTGCAAATTATCTCACCATGGATGCTAACTTGCGACTGTTAGCATTAAAGATTTCCGAAGGCCAATAAATAAAATGATCAAAAGCAAAATAAACAATTCTTCAAAAGTGCTCGCATTTAGCTTAGAAAATTCAAGTGTATACCTCAAGCAACATAGCATCTGACATTGTCAATACTCAATACATACAAAGCAATGACAATGTCTCCAATGACCCTGCAGGTCTAAGACCAAACTGGCCTACTTTCACGGTCATTCATGAAGTGGGAAAGTGTGAAGAACAATAAGAGGAATCTTTTAGTAAGGTGAGCAATAATTGGTATAATTCTCCATTTATGAGGATATTTGATATTTTCCTGTCCGTGGGCCAAATTGTTTACAGTTCTGATTTCCTATAGAATATATAAGATCACAAGAAATCCATTCGAGTTCGCATTTGTAATTGCTTTTACAGGAAAATAATAATTTGCTCAGAAATACCTGAGAAAACTCCAAATCAAGCAGAGGACTTTCAACTTTGACATCAAGGAATGATGGTGCAAATACTGGAGAGGCGAAGCTATCTGAGGAAGCTACGGGTACTGCAGCCAATCGGTATTCGCCTGGTGGTACCTATACCAAGTTTCCCAGTTGTTGGATTCATCAAATTTGATATAGTGCAAAACAAGGGAAAAAAAAACAACCAATTGAGAGATTTGGTGGGGTGGAATTGAACTATCTTACTTTATTATAAAAAAGGAAAGAGCGGTTCAATTTTCACAATATCAGTCAGTGCTGCATCTGACTAAAATAGCTACCATGAAATAGTACCAAACTTATACTTACATCACTGCCTTGATGGATTATACACACAGACACAGGAGAAAAGAAAAGAAGGAACCAAGATAACCATGATCATAAAGCAAATAAATAAATATTTGACTTTTTGTTTTTATGTGTTGCATATCCTTGAGGTCAAATTAATGTGCCGGTACCAAGCTTGCAGTGGTGAAGTGCCACCAGGAACCTAACCGCTTATATACTATCAGACAAGCATTACAAAAGATGTCATTTAAAATTGTCACAAAGAATCAAGTTACCTCAAAATAACCATCAATTTGGTACTGAAGCACTATAATAGAAGAAAACATAATCTTTCAATACAAATACTAAATTACCTCAAAACAAAACTTGCCGTTTTCGTCTATAAGCTTCTTTTGAGGTTTCACGTTTTCAGGTCCATGAGTCAAGGCCACCTAATTGCCACATATTATGTTATAATTAAAATTTGAAGAAAATAAACAAGCAAGAAAGCAAGACATCCTAAGAATATTTACCATGGCTTTCGTGTTGGTGCTTATCATGCGAACAACACCACATACATCGTAAGAGATGGCCTTTATGTCATCAACGGAAGCCATGTTAGGCAAAACCTATTCAAGCAAAAAGGGAAACACCTTAGAAATAATTGCAATCTTAGTCCAGTACTAACCTATACCATGCATGAATTGAGCTAGGAGTTTTTGACAAACAATTTAAGGAACAATATAGGAAAAACTCATACACCTCAAAGGAGCAACATGGTATTCAAATTTGATAAGGCAAATTATATGGTGCAAATCTATATATGTAATGTGGTACCATGAAATTCTCTAGAGGGCTGAATTTATAGTGATCCTTTTCAGCAGCGATTGAGTATTGCTTTGATGTAACCTATAAAAAGAACAGGAAAAGTATTCAATATGACAAATAGAATTTACAAGAAATCAGCAGAAATTAGAAAAACATATTATTTCAAAGGTTAAAAAAATAGTTTGGTAAAAAAAAAAAAATGATTTGTTATTATGCATTATTTCAAGGTTAAACGAAGAAGAATAAGCAGCAGTTAAACCATTAAATTCCATTTTACTGATTCCTCAACCAAACAACACCTTCAATTTCATAGTCTGGAGTGTATCAAATAAATGGTTTTGTTGTTCTTATCCAAAACATACCTGATCGAGCTTGTAGTACCCGAGACTATCTGTTACAGTTTTAAATTCGCCGTCCAGTATCACTTTAGCATTCCCAATACCAGCACCACGACTATCTACAACACGCCCCGCGACAGAAAAGCCTGTCACCTGGATTAACAACACGAGTTATATCAACATAGCTTTCTGAATGATAAGGTTGTCTCTGTAAGATACATTGATAACAATGCCAAAGCTAATTATTAAAAATTAAGCTCAAAGTCGAAAAAAATGAATAATAGTTGCATAAATCATCCAATTTGTCAATTAATTAGTTCCTCGACCTAGTCCTCAGGTGAGACATTTAAGTACTTGAAAGCATGGATAAAAGAAGTAACCATGCAAAATAGAATTTGAAAATATGAAAGACCCCGCATTCAAGCATGGCCTTAAACTGAATATGCTTTGATAAAAGGTGCATTAGTATGGGTGTGCCCATGCATACAAGTGAGTGTAGAAGAGGGGAAAGAGGAGAGGAACAGAAGCCTGCACCTCAAATTTTTGACCAATTGTCAGGTGATGATGTGCAACAGAAACAACCAAAGAAGGAGGTGAGACGTCAAAAACCGTGTTATCTCCTTTGTAGTATGGCAATAACTCATATGTGCCTATAAAAATATAATCAATATACAAAGTATGTCAACAAAAGTGCTATAGGTCAGAAGAAGCCTCTATGTATTCCCTTTCAGGTATTGATTTGATACTTGTACAATACTATCAAAATAGCAAGAACTGCAGCACAATGAAGAATTGAAAATTAATTAACCATGGACCTTTTCACACCGCTATATAAGTAAGCAGCTCCTCAATAAGATCCAAATAAGCACATGCCTAGTTTTACACAATTTGGCATCACTTTGCCCTATGTGTATAAATGTCCAGTATAGAACCCAGCCACCAAAAACAGAGACACAAACAAGAAATGAGACTAACAATAATACCATACCAATACGATAATTACCAAGTATATCAGTAGCCAGATGGGATCAGAAATAACAATAGAAAGTTAGAAATTTAAATGTACCACAAGGGAGTGATGTAAAAACAAAGTTCCCATCAGCATCAGAGACTGCATGGCAAAGTGCACCCGGTCTCGGCCCGTCCCCGAAGCCTTTGGGACAATGCACCTCCGACTCCGAGACATCATTTGAATACAGGTACACATTAACCCCCAAGATTGGATTCCCCTACAACAATATAATACCAAAGTCTGAATGCAAAGCATACTAAAGAAATAAAATCAAGGTTGGCAACATTCCCCCACAACTTTACTGTCTCAGCCCTTGCCTTTCTTTCATGGATATCAATATTTCAATGAATATTCAAAGTAGTTATTTCATAATGAGGGCGATTGAAGTTAATTTGTGCCAAAATTAGGCTTAGTTGTGCACTGAAATAATGGGGTTGATTTGGGCCAACAGCAGATTAATTACAAATGTATCTGTATGGTTCCACCAGGCTAAATCACACAGGATAACCAAGATTCAGTAACTTTACCTTTGAAACTATAGACCCATCAATATTGTAACCAGACACAAAAAAGAAATCATCAACTTTGGCATTTCCAAACCCCAGCTTCACCTACAGAAGAAATAATAAGTGTAGTTTAAAATAATAATAATAATAGTATTCTTTGAGAGAATATGCATGAAAAGAACAAAATATCAAACCTCTGTTGAACCTCTCGTCTCAATTTCATAATCAGCATGTGATGCACTTAATTTGTAATTCCCTACATAAAAGAGTGAATCAAATATATAATTAAACCATCAATATAATTATTATAGTTATTATATATTAGAAGAAAGAAAAAAAAAAAAAAAAAAGAATGAGGAAAATGGTGCAGTGCTGATGTGAGAATAAGGGACAAAATAATATAATCAGTGAGAAAACTCATTTATAGACAGTTGGTGTTGTGTTTGTCAATTAGAGAAGGAAAATGTTTGACCTGGAATGACATTTGGAAAAGAATAATGGCCGGTATCTGAGGTGAAGACATGAGAGAGAAGGTGACCAGAGGGTGATAATAGCTCAACTCTAACACCAGACGGTCCCTGGTTCTTTACTTGGCAGCTGTGAGCACCGACTGGTCCCAGAACTTGACCTGATATCATAAACCTACAAAAAAGCAACAATATGAGAAAAGCAGAAGGTAGCTATTGCCTATTAGTATTAGGTAAGGTTGGAAATTGTATGAAGAAGTTGGAAGCAGGATATGAGAAAAGAAAAGGTGCGAACCCAGTGAACTTGAAGTTGATATCAGCATTTGCATTGCAGCCGTTGTGATCAAGTAGAACTGGCACCTTTTGTGGGTCCCAAGACCAGCCAGTAGGGCCCTTAACGCGGAGAATGAAGGAGGCAGGCTTGTCGTTGTGGTAGACAGGGATAAAATAGTAGCCATTGGGGGCACACTGGGTGCTCTCTTTAACGAGGCCGTCTTTGGTACAAAGCTCCACCTGAGGTTGATTAGGATCAGCATAATTTTTGTTGGTTTCAATGACAAGGAAGCATACAAGGAAAGAAAGAAACCAAACCGTACCGTGATCTCAGAGAAGTCAAACTTGGAATCCGAGGTCTTCGCGAGTCCCGAACTGGCCTGCACGAATCCGCCGCAGCCATGGATCTCGCCGGAGGCAGAACCCAAGTGGGCCGCGCGGCCCAGGAGCAGGAGACCAAGGCAAAGGAAGAGGAGAGGCAGAGCCATGGATCCAATAATCCAATCGATCAATCCAGGCTCCAGCAAACAAATAAATAACAAATGGAAGCTTTGCTTAATTGCTTCCCATCTATTTTCCCACTTGACTAATTGACTTCACTTGCCTAATTGGCTTTGCCCAAAATAGCTTGCATCACTTTTATTTTATTAGAATTAGAATTATAATTGATTTCTCGTCATTTCGTTGGATCTACTAATATAAAATTTCCGATCAAATAAAATCTAATTTGTTTATTTTTATCAGAGAATTTCAATATGAGAATTCCATAAAATTTCTGCAGAAATTAAAAAAAAAACAAAAAGATAACATGCTAATAAGGGCCATATTATTTCCAAAACGGAAATTATCTTATCTTATTTCTTCGGGTCAATACATTATGAATTCGTCCGCATTTCCAGCAAAATCTTATTCCCGATCATAAAATTAAACATTTATTTTATACAAAGTTAAACTTATAAACAAGACACATCCTCATCAATTTTTTTTTTATCAATTCGAAATTTCAACTTTCTTATCTTTATTTGAATATTTACCCGTTAACTTATATCAACAAACAAAAAATATATATACTTTTTGAAGGTTAGGTGGCGATAGCAGAGTCAAAAAAAAAAAAAAAAACTTCTAATTAGTTTTGCTAATTAATAGAATACTAGCCGCAGCGCCCCATCCAATGTGTGGGCGGACTTTAATATGTGATATGTGAAAATTAAAATATTATTTGACACAAATATGTTGTCTATTTTCAGTATTTAAAGTCAACGTTGTCTTGGTCGGCGCTAAAGGTAACAATCGTATTCGTCGATTTAAAAAAATAGAATCAATAAAAGTAGACATGTGAACAACTCATAAAAATAATTCGATGAAAATAAATATGTTTCTCAATAAAAAGTTTCACATAAAAGTATATCATCTCAAACAAAAATAGATAATACAACATGATAAGATTTTTGAATCGCTCTTGCTCCATAGTTGTAACGAGCAATGACCATATTTAAGACTGAGACTTGTTTTATAAAAATTAATAATTTTTTTAAGGAATATAAAAATTAATAATTAATTGAAGAGTTGGATACCCCTTTCTTTGATAATTATTATTATTATTAAACTTAAACAAGAAAATAAACATACGAAAGGGATGACAAATCCAAAAAGGATTTCAAGTTTTACATATTTTCGTGTATTCGAGGAGCAGTGTCTTGTCTAAACTCTATACTATATATCAGGAATTGTTATCTTAGCTTAGATTAACCACTTTTGTAATGCTTCTTATTAGCAAAAAATTTAATGAATATATGAATGTGTTCTTAAGTGATGAAAGATCATTTTACTTCATCAATATGACACTTTTTTTTTAATTATGGTTCTTTATGGTTGTCATGCTTATGTTACACAAACTAAATCATTCATTTTTTATTTTATAATTTGTGGAGTAGAAAACACAATGACAACAATTTTGAGGCTAATCATTGTCAGTCTTACATAGAATAGATACCAATAATAAAAGGGGAATTTTTTTCTGTGCCACTCAAAACTGAGAAAATCGAGTATTTTCCACCAAAATGTTCAATCTTTTGTTTTTGCCACTCAAAAAGTTCAAAATTGTTATGTATTTGCCCCTTTGTCTTTTTTAATAATATATTTAACAGTTAAATAATATAAATATAAATTGCTGACCATTATACCTTCGTCCCCAACCCAGTCAATTAGATGGATCGATTAAACCCAGTCGATTGGGTTCGATCGATCTCTCCTCTTCATCCCTTATTTTCTCCTGATGAATCCCAAATAAGATTCCCTCCGTCTCTTGCACCATCAGAATTGCAGCCCCGCCACACCCTCCCCTCTGCCTTGCGTCGACTCAAAATCCTAAGCTGATCTCTCATCCTTTCCTCTTCTCTCGCAACTGTTGCCTCAAAGTTTGACACGGTTAGCTCTCTCATGGGCAGACGAAGGGTTGAGTTACGACAGAAGGAGAACCAGCCGACGAGGGAAGGATTGAGGAAATGGAATTGGAGAAACGAGGCGTCGACCTGGCCGATAGGTGAACCCTTCTCATAATTAATTGCTCTATTGAGGATGGTAGTAATTGATGAATGAAATCGGGATTAAGTAATCGATAGGTGAACCCTTCTCATAACGATAGTTGTGAGATATCCTTTGTATGAAAGATAGAATTTAGAGAACTAAAGCCAATGGTGATGACCGAACTTAGGATTTTCTAATTAATGAATTGACTTATCCTTAGGAATTAGAATTGTAACGATGGTTAGTATCTGATAAATTAGGTTAAGCCATGATTATGCACATGAATTAACATAAATTCTGCTAAGTATCTCAACCAGCCGTGGTTCAAACGAACCGTTTGGAACCTGCTACATAAAGAAAGTTTGCTGACTTGAACCCCTAATTGACCTTGAATTGCATGATAAACTAAAGGATTGTGATACTTTAGGTTAAGATTTACTTTCAGCACTTTAGTTTACTTTAGCTTTACATTATTCTCAACCAATTGTTTCTTTTAATTCGAATTCCATAAAAAGTCCTTTATAACATTATTCTCAACCAATTGGTTTAGCTTTACTATTTTTTTCAATTTTTTTAAAACCTGTCATTTTTGGAATTTGTAAATAGTAGTTTGTTTCCAAAAATAGCAGGTCTTAAAAAATTCGAAAAAATAGTAATAAAATCTCAAAAATTGTAAAATTTGGTTTGCTATGAGATTTCAATATGTAGATTAGATTGGTTAAATTAGATTTGTCAATTTACAAAAATACTCCCGAAAAAGTCCGCGGTGCATAGAACTCCCTATGCACTATGGTGCATATTAAACTCTTTTTCTCTCTCTCTCTCCCTCTCTCTCTCTCTCTCTATATATATATATAAATTTTACGGTGGACGTACACTTAAAATTGAGTTTGAATCATAATTAATTGTTTATATATGCTCATAAATTTAAATGGACGATATGAATTTAAAGTTTTAAACCCAATTAAATGATCAAATATGATGCTTAATTGAATGAAATTATGTAGTTGTGAATATAATAAATTTTTTTCTTGTATGTTGTTGCTTGTATCATGTTTTTAATTAGTTTAGGCATCATAATGTAAGTAAGATTAATTCTAACAAAGGTTTCATGATTAATTGCTTTATGTTACACACTGATTGTTATATACAACAAAGATTTAGAATTAGTTTGATCATTTCTAATATCCATTACAATATTAAACACAATTAAAGAAAATATAAGCCGAATTGCATTATACATGACATCCTTATTAATTATTGCGCATTATATACATGATTAGTATTGGACACAAAAAATCCTTCTCACCTACCCTCCATCTACGTGTGACAAATGTCTATGCCGCAAAAGATCAACGACATCCACACATGATGACATTATTTAGCCTATGCCACATAGGATCAACGATATATTTCATATTTCAAATTCAAGTATATAGTTAGTGGTAGACGCCAATACGCACCCATTAATTGCTATTATTATATGGGAGATTCTGCCATGAGGGCTGATTAAGCCCGACTCAAACCCGGGTTTTCAATCTGAGTAAATCACAGCCGTTCAAAGGATGAAGGGTATTATTGGAATTTGGCACCTCCGTTATTTTTTCTGTTCTCTCCGTTCTGCCTCTCACCGTTAACTCATTTTTCTCCTTCGACGAATTGGGGTCCCACATGGGGCCCAAGGACCACCATAGACCATTCATAAACCAGAACCTCCCCTTCCGGATCCCGTACAACCAGAAGCATGAGAATTCATCCAAACAGCTCAGACTATTCAGATCCAGAACCAAAGGCTGAGAATAATAAAAACTTCAAAAATACCAAAAATAGCCTGAAGATTTAGAAAATTCTCACAAAATACCAGAAAAGAATATGAAGAACCTGTCTGTAACACAAAATTTAAAAAACCAATCTAAATGTCACTTTTTATTAAAAAAAGTTCACAAACGCCCTAAATATGACAAAATGATAATAGTAAAAAAAATAAAATAAATAAATAAATAAAAATGTGGTGCAAAACTTAAGCCTATCTCGTATAATAACAATACTAATAGTAATAACAATTATAGTAAAAAAAAATGATAACAATATCACAGTCTGCATTTTATTTAAAGTCAAAGTCAGTACAACATGCATAACAAAATAGTTTTCATACAAATTATATATATTTTTCAACTTCACTAGACCCCACTTAACACTAGTCTCTTATTTTTAAAAAAAAATAACTTATTTTTAGCCTAAAAATTAACTTGTAAACAAACAATCAACTCTTGCAAGGGTTCAAAACCATACTAGCATCTCTTGCTCATTTCGGAGAGGTATCAGTATTTGAGTTTTGAGACTCGTGAGGGATATCTGATCTGCATTATTTTCCCCATAGAAAAATAATCCCTATTGATTCTTTAAGGATCATGAAAAAGTACAAGACGCTAATATCGACTTATAATTTCCCTTACTAAAAAAGTCACATTTCCAAAAAAAAAATAAAGGGATAATATTAGCTGGAGCCTAGAATATATAAATAGATAAATGTATTGTCTTGAATCAAATTTTGTGACATGAAGTGATATCTTTCACAAAATTAGTTAAAAGTATGATATTAAATTGGGATACAAATATTGAATTGGTCAAATATGGAACGAAATTTAAATAAAACTTCTTGGTTAAATTAACCAAAATGCAATGAAATCTCTAAGAATTACAAATGCAATGTTCAAAATTTAAGAGAAATCAAATGGAGTATGCAATTTACAACTTCAAGCTTTTTCATAAAATTATACTTCTATTTTTTTTAATATGAACTTTAATTATAAAAGTAAATGTTAATTATGTCACTAAGTAATATAATTATTTAACATTTTATTGGCAATTTAATTGATAGGTATTTTTAAATGACGCAATCATTGAAACTCTATTTTCAATTGAATTTTTAAATTTTTAATTCTTATTTTGATTTTTTTATAATTAAATTATGAAAATTGTGGAAAACTTCAATGAAAGGTTGACTTGTGGTGCAAATGTATTTGCCCTTGTTTGCAGTGTTAAGAACTTATATTGAGGTTTATCGAAATTAAAAATGGAAAAAGATAGATAAAATGGAACAATTTTATAAATAATTTTTTTTTTCTAAAAACTTTGTCCAAAATTAATGTTTCCTTCTTGTGAGTTATGCAACACTAGTAGACAAATAAGATTTTTATACAGAATGAAACAAATTATAAAATTGATGAAGATTGAACCTCAGGGGAGCTAGCTATTTTATTTGCACAAAAGCAAATGTATTATTCTGCAATATGCGCATATAACCATTTTAAAATTTGATTCGAATAGATGATTTTAATTTATTTCTTATGTGCATGGAAAAGTTTTTTGTGATATTTTGATTCATTATTTTTAACTTGGTTTCACTATCTATCATAGGAAATCCAAATTTTTTTTGGGGGGAAATTGGATATAACAAGTTTGTTATATTTTATTTCAATTTCGTTCTCTATAATAAAAATTTTGTGGGATAAATTCAACCAAAATTTTCATTTGAATTTGGCATAGATGAATATCACACCCCACATGCATATAATCTTTTATTTTTAAAAAAACTGGCACTTTTTAAAAGCTTATCGACTCGTAAAATTGTAATCAAGTTTTAGTACTTTTATTTAGCTTTCTAACTAACTTTTTCCTTTGATTTCCTTTTATAAGCATATGCAATTTACAACTTCAAGCTTCTTTATAAAATTATACTTCAATTTTTTTCATATGAACTTTAATTATAACAGTAGAATGTTAATTATGTCACTAAGTAATATGATTCTTCTAACATTTATTAGCAATTTAATTGCTAGCTATTTTTAAATGACGCAATCATTCAAACTCATATTCTTAATTGAATTTTTTATCTTTTTAATTTTAAATTTTAAATTTGGTTTTTTATGATTAAATTATCAAAAGTTTTTTCTATAATGAACAATAAAGTTTATTCAAATGTTGATGAAATTTGGTCATATACATGCCATGTAATTTCTATTGCAATCATATACAATGTTATTTTAAGTGGATATATGTGATTAACAGTGCCGAAAAAATAATTTGGTACAAATTTCTAATTCTAATTCGGAGCACAACCGCTCTCCAAATTGGCTGATGTGTCATCCCTTTATTGGCTGATCATGGTACTGGGTGGTTATTTTTAGTGCGCACCTCTTCAGATAGTTTCTTTGACAACAATCTTCTTGTGCGCCTTTCCCTCTTTTTTTTTTTTTGGCTGTCTAACATCATTTAAAAATTGAAATAAAAGTGGGACTGCAGTTTGCACACAGAACCGTATGTTTTCCTTCACAGTACATATTGATTTGTATGTTGTTTGTCTGACTTGTGGGTCCCCATACGTTCTATTTCTGCATTCTACTTTCCTGTTGTATTGCTTCTCATTTGGCGCAAATTAAACCAGCCATTAGCGCAAATAGGTGCTAGCAATTGATGTTGTACAACCAAATTATAAGCTTGATTTCAGAAAAATCAATTAAAAAGCTTAAAAATTTCTGTTTAGGTGACTATTGACTTGTCAAAACTCAATAATAGTGCTTGGTGCCTATCATCAACTAGAACCTCCAACTACATTCCTCAGATATTTTTAATTAACCTCTTTTGACTCTTACTGTCTTCAACCGTATTCACTGGCCATTCCCTTCCCTTAGCCACTGGTACAGTCTGATAGGGAAAAAAACCAACACCACCCAACTCACCTTCACTATTGACCCAGAGTGTTCCTCTTTACAAAAATATGGTAGCAAGAGTGAGGTGAGCAGCAGCTGGGTAGCACTTCAGCAGTATAAAGATGGCATTTTAATATTGTGCCTGAAAAGTATTAAGAGTTATGAAAATTATGAGGTTTCACTTCAAGACAAGTGATAGCACATAAAAGGAACATAAAAACAAATTTTAATATGACTAAACCTATATATTTTACGCAAATCAATATGTTGGAGGTTTTGACAACTTATTTTTAGTAAACATCTTTTTTTTTTTTTATACTTCTAAATTCATAGGACCATACATTAGTACCAGGCATATGCATGTTATTCTTATATTAATTATTTTAAATAAAATTTACTTTATTATATTAGCTAGAAATGATGCAGTGAATATAAGATATGAGTGTCCATATTGGGTCCAGTGACCTACGAACAGAATCAAATAGCGTATTACAAATTTACTCTCTTTTAATTTAGTTATTAATTTGTGTTGTACTAAACAATCCAGTTAGGGCACCCCATGTACAAATTAACTAATCAGAAAAAAATGGAAATATAATCGAAATATCAAAGACGAGAGAGGAGAGCATACAAGGATTACATTAAGTGAAAGAAAGTAGTGGCAGTCATGCTGAAACAATAAGCCCAGGGTAGACAGAACACAACCCAGCCAAATTCCCACGACTCCAACCTGATTCCAAAATTAAGAAGTAAATAAGGAAGACGATCTGAAAAGGAAAGTAATAATACATTTATCTCGTTTAAATTGGAGTAGAGGCAGCAAGGCAAGCAAAATTATACCGTGAAAGTTTCAATAGCATTTCAACGACCAGAATTAGGTGACAAACAACCTAAGGGTTCGAGCATGAGCGATTGGGATAAAGCTGAGCAGTAGACACGAGGGAAAGCCTGAGTGACGACGGGGAAAGTCAAGGAGATATCACACTCTCATGTGACAAAAGTCAGGAATTTGGTAATAAGTTCCATGATACGAGACTGATAACGTACCATTTCAGGTTCTCTGGGCCAGTTAATTCTTTGAAACAGTCGGCCTTCATTTCTTGCTTTATCCAGAGTATGCAATGTGTCAAATTCTTCACTAAGGAAATAAAGTTATAGGTCACATATCAAAACTTTAAAGAAAGAGGCACTACATTTTTGTCCCTTCAATGCAAAGTTGAAGTGTATTTCTTAGTAAGGTTAAGTGTGTAAGCTAACAATAAGCAGGATATATTTGATACGCTTTGAAAGGTCAAATTCATTTCACACGTAATGGGGTCTATTTCTGATAAAGTATTAAGACAGATAAAAGAATATTTTTTTAAAGGATATTCTATGATTTTTTTTTTTTTGAAGAAGGGTTAATGCCCGTGGGCTTTCATTAATACTGCAAGTCTAAACGGCTGCAAAATTCAAACTGATACAAATTTCAAACCCAAAAACAAAACCTAGCACAAAAATGTAAAAGATAAGAACTACAAACTGATCTAGAGGAAAACAAAATAAAAGGATGGTCTATGATTATTATGTGATAGTATGGTACCTTAGTTGTTATGTCAAAAATGTGTGTCACAACATCATATAGTTTGTAAACAGCATCTGAGGTTTTTCTTGCAAGTTCTGAACTTTCATTCCTCATCTACAGAAAAATAATAATGCAAAATTCCAATTAATATGAGAACGTGCTAAATATGAAGATTTAATAACAAGTCCACACATATAGATCAAGTGCCTATCTTCTGAATATGTCATTTGGCTTTACTATTTGAACCACGAATTTCAGCAGAAAGTGGTTTGTTGCAGCACAATCCATCATGTCGTTACCAAGCTCTCAACTATACTGACTGCTTGGACTGCTTCTTTCCAAAAAGTTCATCTTGAAAGATGAATGACTTCCGTTTCATTTTAAAAGTCCATAAAGACGAACCCACACCATGTTACAAAAAATAAATAAAAAAAAAACTGAAACCTAAAGATTGATTGATAGTATCCCCTATTAGTACCAGTATATCCAACTGGTACTGAATCCCTACTGCTACAGGTACATTCAGGTGGTACGACTCCAAATATGCAATACTGGTACCAAAACCTTTCTCGGTATTGTTACTGAACCATGTTTGTTTTTCCTAGAACATATCAGAAGATCTCAAACAAGATAAGAAACCAGATAATAATGTGTTGGAATAAGTGAAGGCCAGAAAAACCCTGGTAGGGGTGGTTGCTGGGACAAACAGACATGAGAAAGAAGAAACTTACAAGAAGATCAGGCAAAGCAGTTAAGCTTTCCAAAACTGACTGGTCCTAATATGGCATCTCCTTCTAATTACCAGTCCCCACTCAAAACTGTGAGAGAAGAAGAGATGAAGCAGATTTAGCAAGCACGCAAATGTAGAGAGAGAGAAGGGGGGGGGGGGGGAGAGGGAGGAGAGAGAGAAAGATAGACTTACTAAAGCCAGATTCACGGAATTTACTGAGCTAGGGTTAGGATTTCAGTCGGTCAGCTTCTTTAAGGTGCTGATTTGCTCATGCTCACACAAATGGCAGTTGGTAACCAGAAAGACAGCGACCGATTTCTTCCTCGATTCTCATAGACGGCGGCTAGAGAGAGAATTGACATCCTCGATGCTTTTTGTAAACCAGAGGTAGCAGAAAGAAGCGTCTGGATCGCCAATTACACCAAACAGACCACACTTATCAGTTTTCACGAAATTTGTCGAAGTCGTCGTCGACGAAAGGGTTTGTGTCGGGTTGAGACTTGAGAGAGGCGAAGAACGAAGAGAGGCGGGGTCTTGGAGCGGACATCGAGAAGTTCGAAACTGAAGCTAGGAAATTGACTAATTTGCCCTTTTTCTAAAATATTCTGTCAACTTTAACGGACATCATTTTGGCGAACGGAATTTTGTTCACAGTACATGAGCCGTTTGATCCCTAATATTTGGACGGTCAATAATAAAAGCCCGCATGCCAGAATTTGCCTTATTATATTAATATATCAAGCGAGCTCTTTTCAATTTCATTTCACATAGAGCCTCGATCTCGTCGTTTGCAAACTTGTATTTTGTATACGCATTTCAAACAATATGCACGTCACATTCAAATAAATTATAGTGTATGTTTGGTATGTTTGACGGTACGTTGGGTACCTTCACTTTTGAATTCCAGTTTCAATTTTGAAATTTAAAAGTTTTCACCTACCCGTGCGTCTCCAAATTTGACCCGTTAATTAACTAAGTACAATTGGTGGTAGTTACTATCAGTCCAAGTAAACAAACTTTCAAACACCACTTAATCTATCTGCGTCTTCTCTTCAATAAAAATAAAAAAATAAAAAAATAAAGAAGGTAAAAAAAAAAAAACTGAAAAAAGTAACTCCAGTTGACATTTTGATATTGCACTAAAATGTCCTCCTTAGGAAATAACGATTTCATACGGGATTCATTAATTGTGCAATATGTAACGGTATTAAGAATGTATATATTTGGTGTCATGAATTAAAAAGAGCCTGAGAGCCAGCCAGCGGGGTTGGACTTGGACCAGGACTATCTGTCCATCTTTATGTCTATGTGAGTCCGGAGACAAGGTCCATAATTAAATTCTCAGACCGATCTGATCTGATCTGATCTGAGCTGCCTTCTCTTCATTCATTCAATCATTGCCTATTTGGGAAGGGAAGGGAAGGGAAGGGAAGGGAATCGAGGGAAGGGAAGGGAGGGGAGTAGTTGGGAAATCGAAAGGAAGGTAGTCCGTCCCTGAGAGTCAGTAGTATATAGTATAGCTATAAAATGGAAATGGAAGGAAGGTAGTCTTCTCTCTCTCTCTCTCTCTCTCTCGCTATAATAAATAATAAAACAACAAAATGGCTCGGAAGAAGATCAGAGAGTACGACTCGAAGAGGTTGCTCAAGGAGCACCTCAAGCGCCTTGCCGATATCGACCTTCACATCCTCTCTGCTCAGGTTTTCTAATTGCTTACATTCTTTCTTTCAATCGAATTTGCTTACATTCAAATTCAATCCTCTTTTCCAGATCACCGACTCCACCGACTTCACCGAGCTGGTCAACACCCAGCCATGGCTTTCCTCCATGAAGCTGGTTGTCAAGCCTGACATGCTTTTCGGCAAGAGAGGCAAAAGCGGCCTCGTTGCCCTCAACCTCGATTTCGCTCAGGTTGTTGAGTTTGTCAACAAGCGTCTCGGGATTGAGGTACCAATAACCACTCATCACTATAACTCTCTTTTTCTTTTCTTCTTCAATTCAATTCAATTCAAGGCATGCATCTTTATCTAACGCCTTCATATTAGGTGGAGATGGGAGGTTGCAAGGCACCAATAACCACCTTCATACTCGAGCCCTTCATGCCACATGACCAAGAGTACTACCTCAACATCGTCTCCGACAGGCTCGGTTGCACCATCAGCTTCTCAGACTGCGGCGGCATCGACATCGAAGACAACTGGGACAAGGTCAAGACCATCTTCCTCCCTTCTCACAAGACCCTCTCCCTCGACACCTGCGCCCCCCTTGTCGCCACCCTCCCTCTTGAGGTCACTACTACTACCTTCTTCCCTACTCCTTCATTCTCTACTTCCCTTGCTAATCTCTCTTACTCATTCATTCTCTACTTCCCTCTAGCTTCGTCCCAAAATCACCAACTTCATACAAGGCGTCTTTTCTGTTTTCCAAGGTCCCTTACCTCTCTATCTCTATCTCTTTCTTATCTGCCCTTACATAAATTAATTGCATTTTGACTTTTGCTGATTGTCAATTTATTTTTTTATAACAGATTTGGATTTCTCATTTATTGAGATGAACCCATTTACCATGGTCAACGGCCAGCCCTACCCTCTTGATATGAGGGGAGAATTGGATGACACTGCTGCTTTCAAAAACTTTAAAAAGTATGCAACAATTTTTATCTATTACTTTTAATCTTATCAAACTATTTTATTTTATTTTATTATTATTTTTTTTTTCACCAGTGTCACAAACTAGAGGTTCCCAGACCAAATACTACAAATTTGCCCAGTTTTACAAGTTTTTGGTCCAATTAAACCCAGTTAAGACTAAATCGAGAAGCAGCCTCAGTTGTATAACTACTTTAATTATGCCTGTTGGACGCTGCATGGGAATTGTATTAGTTTAGTACTTCTCAGCTCTGCACTGTGAGGTCTGGTAACAGAAATTCTGTTAGTTTTAGTGTGCTGGATTTGCTTGCTTTTTTTGTCTATGGCTCTATACCATACTATATCAGTACTGTTATGTGACATACTGGCTAAGGCTTTCTGTTACACTGGTTGAATTTCTGTCCTTGATTTAATATAAGCTATTGATAGTCTCTTGACCTTTTGATTGATATTCTATTCCTAAATAAATTGGTTTGTAGGTGGGGAGGAGTAGAGTTCCCGCTTCCTTTTGGGAGAGTGATGAACCCTGCAGAAAGTTTCATCCATCAATTGGACGAGAAGGTAGCTACATCCTCTAAATATTATGCTTTGGGAAGAGTAAAACTGAATTGTTTACTTAATGGCTTTTGGTGCTCTTGCTCAGTTTTTCTTATTCATCTTTTGTTCCTTTTTATCAGACTAGTGCATCTCTGAAGTTCACAGTCTTGAACCCTAAAGGCCGCATTTGGACCATGGTTGCTGGTGGGGGTGCTAGTGTCATCTATGCTGATACAGTACAACCTAAACCCTGTTTATTATTTCTTCATTTGTTTTTTTTTTCTCACCTAAATGCTCTTCGTTCTCACACCATACCACTTATCCTTTTCTGGTATTGAGACAGGCTAATCAATATGAAGTATCAGATAAATGTGTTAGAAACCATGTTAATTCAGAGGCACCATACAAATCCAGTACTTGGTTTGTACAGGGGATGTATTGTCCAGCGTCATCTGATTTGATTAAGGCAGTTATTTTAATATATAGTAATTTAATTTATAAGGTTGGAGATCTCGGATTTGCATCAGAGCTTGGTAATTATGCAGAGTATAGTGGAGCCCCTAATGAAGAAGAGGTTTTGCAATATGCTAGAGTTGTCCTTGATGTAAGTCATTTTTCTTTTCCCTTTTTTTTTTTTTTTCTTTTTATATGATAATGATCCTTTTGCTTACAAAAAAAGAAAAAAAGGATCTAAATCAGATACATTTGAAAGTTTCAATTTTTTTTTTTTTTTTTTTTTAAATGAGGATAGTATTGGTGTAAGTGGTACAAGAGTCACTCTGATTTATTTGCCATTTTTAATGTTTTCTTTGGTTGGCGATGTTGTTTGGTTTTTCTTGTATCCTTTTCTTTTAATTGAGGTTATTATGTAGGGATTTGACCAAATAACACCATAACAAACCGGTACAATGCTGACCTCTACCATATCAGTACAGGATGGTGTCGTCATGTACCTTGTGAAACTTTTGTGAAGTTAAATTTCTTGCTTTTAAATAGTTTATCATTCATCATTCTATAATCAAGATAAACTATCTATTTTTCATCTCGAACAAAGTGTATTCAATATGAATTATTTATTATTGTACTTACTCATTTGGTAGTGTGCAACTGCTGATCCTGATGGCCGCAAGAGAGCACTATTAATTGGAGGTGGTATTGCCAATTTTACTGATGTGACAGCTACTTTCAATGGCATTATTCGTGCCCTAAGAGAGAAGGTTTGTTTTCTTTTATGTTGATGCTATTAGGTGTAGGAAGAACCTTAGTCTCTGTGTAAGGAAACATACCTTCTCCCCTTCCAGTGTCCAACCTAAAAATAACTAGGTGGAGGGAGGCGGCTTCGCCGCCATTTGATGGCTAAATATGTTTCATTTATATGTGCGAATAGGTTAATTATTATTGGTTTGCTAAAAAGTATGTCTTTTATTATTGGGTTGGGATGGGTTATTATTGGTTTGCTAAAAAGTATGTCTTTTATTATTGGGTTATATAAATAACAGTGTAAGATTTGATTCTATTTTTGACCGCATTAAAACTAATCTAATGCGGCCACGAGTTTTAATATATAATATTGATTTAATGTAAAAAATAAGTCTCCCTCTTTTTCCCTGAAACAAGCCAAAATGAACTATACTACTTTGCTCATTCATCATAAATGATAATGAAAAAAAAAAGGTTTGTGGTCTTGAATATTTTTATATTATTTTACTATTTCAAAAAAAGGCAGCAAAGCTTGTTAGTGTAGGTACAATGTTTCATCCTTTAGTTAGGAGATATGTTGGGGCTATGTCCTATGTGTAATATTCAGAGGTTAAACGAGGGGAAAACATGTTCGCACAAAGGGAAATTATCCAAATTTTGTGAATCTCGGTAAAGAGAGTGTAGCCTAAAATTTAGGGTGGTTGTTTTATAGGAATCAAAGCTGAAAGCTGCAAGGATGCACATATATGTGAGAAGAGGAGGCCCGAACTATCAGACTGGTCTTGCCAAAATGCGGACACTTGGCACTGAACTTGGGGTGCCAATTGAGGTCTGTGTCACCTTGCTCTATGTCGTATTTTCTATCTAAAATGCGTACACTTTCTGGAGGGCTTAAATATTTGCACACATCAAATAGAGAATAGAATAATTTTCTTGGCATAAATGATTTTTATTTGAAGCATCAGAAAGGGAAAGTTTCATCCGTGGATGGTTGTCCAAAATGGCTAATTGTCGTTTACTTAATCTTGAATTAAATTAATTCAAAATGAAATTTTAGGTTTATGGACCGGAGGCTACAATGACGGGCATATGCAAGCAAGCAATTGACTGCATCATGGCTGCCGCTTAATTGCATCATAGCTGCTGCTTAATATCTTTATTCTACTTGAATGGAGAAATCCTAGTAGCTAAGTTGTTTTTCTATTTTGAAAGTAAATAATTACGGATTGCTAAATATAATGAATGCCTTTTTGATGATCGGACAAAATAAATGCAAGTGTTTACGGGAGAGAGTAACAAGAATTGTTGAATTTGGTGTAATTTAAGGTAGGTTTTGATTATGACGTGGCTTCTGTTGTGAAATTTGTTTATTTTATCTTTTGTCCTCCATTCAGTGATTGTATCCATTTGTTAATTTTGTGCAATGTCTTAGATTCCATTGGTTTTGATCCATAGATTAGTTGTTGATGATCGATAAGATTTAAAAGAAAATGCAATGTCTTACATTCCAGCAGCAGAACAACGAGAAAAATAATTTAATTAATAATAAAAAAATAAAGGATAGATTAGCAATAGTAAGTTAACGAGGAGAGCAGCATCTCTGCATCTGCAAAAGGAAATCGAATGAATGAGATGAGAAGATGAGATGACCGACTTTAACAACGATATCTATTTGACTATTTGTAACGTTAAGCAAGAATGGGCTAGGTTGGGCTTGAGTTTGGGCCGAGCAAAGGATACATACATTCATTCATTCGGGATTGGGCCGGCACGGTTTGTCGGTTCGGAGGTTCAGCGCCAGCGGCTCTTCTTCTCCTTCCTTTATTAGTTATACTTATTAGTTATTAGTTAAAGAAAAAAATAAAACCTCGTCTCTCCGTCTCTCCGTCTGTCCGTGTCGGTGTCGGAAGAGCAGAGAAGAGCAGAGATGGAATTGAAGAAGTGGGTGGAGGAGCAGTTGATGCAGGTGATGGGATACTCCAAGGCTGTCGTGTCCCAATACGTCATCCGCTTGGCCAAGGACGCTGCCTCCCCCGCCGATTTGACCCACAAGCTCCTCGACTATGGCTTTCCTTCTTCCGATCACGTGCGCTCCTTCGCCACCGCCCTTTTCCACAAAGTTCCTCACAACCACTCCTCTGCTGCTGCTTCTACTTTAACTGTAATAAGTAACTGTCTGCTCTCTCTCTTTCTTTCTTACACACACTACTAAGCAGTAAGCAGTAAGCACTAATGTAATGTTACCCTTCTTTCTTTCTTTCTTCTGCTCAGCCTTACCAGCAACACGAAAGACACGCTGCTAATCTTGTCAGGAAACAGATGACTTACAAGCTTCTTCTACCTGATGATGATCATGATCATGATCATGATCAACATGATTCATCCTCTATCTCTAACAACCACAACAAACTATCCTCTTCCTCTTCCTCAACTATCAAGCGCTTCCGCAAGAGGAACAGGACCGACCCTCAAGATGATGATGACTCCTTGGAAATTGCAGCCACACCACAACCCGTTAGAAGGCGCATCAATGACCATGATGAACATCTTGAGGTCAATTTATTTATACTCCGTTTACAGATCTAATATTACATGCCCAATTTCTTTCAGGCACCAAAATCTTAACTAATGCTTCCAAAATAATTAATTCCAGTCTGAAGAAGCTCTCAAGAGGGATCAGGAAGAAAGGGCACAGCTCGAAAGGAACATGCGAGACAGAGATGCTGCTAACACACGAAAGGTAATCATTATTACCCCTTTCTTTTTGCTCGCCTTCCATACTCATTATTTCGACCCAAAACCACCACCAAGGGACTATACAGCCTTCTGTTTGCTTATCTGTTCACCTCTGAAGTGTTTTCTATCTCCTTTTTCTCTTTCTCTTTGCATCTCTTATTTCACAAGTTTCATGATTGCTAGCTTATCTTTTCCTATATTTCACCCTTCTTGTTCAATGTTTAATCCTTTTTTTTTTTTGTTTAATTGTAACAGCTCACTGAGCCAAAATTATCAAAGGAACAGCAAGGTATGATCAACAAATGATCTCCTTTTTAATAAACAATACCAATGACCAGTTGATGATTCACCTAACTTGCTTTTATTAAAAATGCCAGAGGAGATAGTTCGCAGATCAAAAGCATATGAGAAAGATGACATCAGTGAACTAAGGTATACCTCACTGTTCTTACTGTATGGTCTTAACTTCTGTTAACTCTTACTTTAGCATTTTTATGGAAATGGCGGTCCACTAGGGCTACTTCAAATTTTTCTTTTTCTATTAAGAGAATCTTAATCATCACTTCTTCTCCTTAATTCTTCCTCCTTTCTTTGTATTTTCAATAACAGGAAGCACTCAAGACGTGCATATCTTGACAAAAGGAAAGAAAAGAAGCTATTAGAGATCGAGTAAGTAGATACTTCATTTAGTACATTAATCAGGAAATTTTCTACCATTATTTCTGAACCTGAACTTATTTTTCTTCTTTTGTAGAGATGAAATAAGAGATCACGACTACATCTTTGAGGGTGTAAAACTGACTGAGGCAGAAGAAAGGGAATTAAAGTAACAATTTATTTTCCTCTCTTTTACAAGCACTTGGTTCTTGAATTATCACCTATAATAGTTGGATTGACCAATAGGGAGTTTGCTAGTACAAAGTTCACTCAAAAGGGTACAAAAATGTAGACCCAAAAGAATAATTTCAACAGAGAAGGGCAGAAAAACTTGTAACATTTGAATAACTCTTTTCTATGTTTATTATCCTCCAGGTATAAGAAAAAAATATATGAACTTGCAAAGAAGCATTTGGAGGAGGATAGCACTGATGAGGTACCTGATTGTTTTTCAGCTGTGAATTTTATCTAATTTATTTTTTTTATTATAATTTCACCATCTAATGTTATTTTTTGTGCTCTAACTTACAATTCAGTACAAAATGCCTGATGCGTATGATGTAGATGGGATTATAAATCAGGAGAAGAGATTTTCAGTTGCAAAGCAGCGCTACAGGCCAGTCCCTTTAAAATTTATACACTGTACACAGACATTTTCATTCTTGCAGTAATTTATTTCTGATATATAGTCATACTAGTTTTTCTTAATAATTTTGTTTTTGGGAAAATATAGGGATCCTGAGGCTGTAGAAAAGATGAATCCCTTTGCTGAGCAGGAGGCCTGGGAAGAGCACCAAATTGGTATAATCTGTGTTGTTATTAACTTGTTTTTTATCAACTTTGGTGACACATGGGTTGGTTAAACATTTTTCCTTTGTTTTATCAGGAAAAGCAACCCTCACATTTGGCTCTAAAAATAGGAAGAAAGCTGCTGAGGACTACGAGTAAGATAACATCATATTTTCGTTGAGCTTTTTCTTTATTAACATTTATAGGATCATATATTTGACTGTACTTATCCTGCAATTTTATCTCTAATTAATTTTGTTATTGCAGTTACGTTTTTGAAGACCAGATTGATTTTGTCAAAGTGTCAGTTATGGATGGCATTGATGAGGAGCCAAATGAGGCTGAGGAGGCCAAAACTATTTCCAAAGGACTCCAGGTAGTTCATTGAAACTTTTTTTACTTTTTGTATTATGTTATATTTTTTATTCATGTCGAGCTCATTTGCATCTTGAAATGTTTATTTTGGGATCTGAATTTCAGGAGGAAAGAAAAACTCTTCCAATTTACCCATATAGAGATGAACTTCTCCAGGCTGTGAAGGATCATCAGGTTTTTACTTATTCTTTTTTTTTTCCATTTTTAATTAGTTTGTACACTTCAACCACAACCAGAATATCTAACTATTAATTAGGCAGAAAACCATACCAAAAAGGGGAAAAAAAAAGAAAGGCACGTTGCAAGACTAATGTTACACTGCAGACATCCCTAGAAGTTTCTGTATCTATTTCTAGTTTCTGGCTAAGCTAGTAAGTCTTTCCTCCTTGGTCCAATGTGCATTGTATAACTGATTCTCTTCGGATTCCTTTTTGAAGGTCATAATTATTGTGGGAGAGACTGGTTCTGGTAAAACAACACAAATACCCCAATATCTACATGAGGCTGGCTACACAAAACAAGGGATGGTAAGTTTCTGTATCTATTTCTGGTTTCTGGCTTAGCTTGTAATTCTTTCCTCCTTGGTCCAATGTACATTGTATAACTGATTCTCTTCGGATTCCTTTTTGAAGGTCATAATTATTGTGGGAGACTGGTTCTGGTAAAACAACACAAATACCCCAATATCTACATGATTTTAAACTAACTATTTTGCACGGCCTTATAATTTATGCAGGTAGCATGCACACAGCCTAGACGTGTTGCAGCGATGAGTGTAGCAGCTAGGGTTTCTCAGGAGATGGGGGTTAAGCTTGGCCATGAGGTTCATAATCCTCCCTCTTATATATTTTTACTTCCAAATTAAAACAGAAGTGATCCTGAAATGTTAATGGAAATGTGATCTTTATGTCTAATATGCTTCTAAGTCTGGTCATATCATTTAACTGACAGGTTGGGTACTCTATAAGGTTTGAAGACTGTACATCAGAGAAAACCCTTATTAAGTATATGACAGACGGTATGCTCTTACGTGAATTTCTTGGTGAGCCTGATCTTGCAAGTTATAGGTAAATATAATTTCATTTGATATTGTGTCAATTTCTAATTGGTGAACATTTAGACTAATGATATCATTCCTCTTTCTCTGTTGGGTTTTGGATGACAGTGTTGTGATGGTGGATGAAGCACATGAGAGGACTCTTTCGACTGACATACTATTTGGGCTGGTTAAGGTGTGTTTTCTGAAGCTTACCAATATTCTTGGTGTCTTGGTAGAGAAAACAGTACTTAAGTTTTGAATATTTTAATTTCTGTTTGTTCAGTACAAATCTCCTTTGTTCTGTAGTTTTGGAAAGGAACTTAGGCAACGAGTGAGTTACATAGAAAGACCGGTAAAACATGGAAAATAGATTTCGACTAAGATCTTCTAATATCGAATACCACTTTTAACATCTTGATGATAATTTTCAAATGTAATCCAGCCTTTTATTGTGATGGGTTTACTGACAACTTCTCTTTTGCTCCTGATATGTTCTTTTGTTCCTGACTAGTATATGATTTTTTTTTTTTTTACTTTTGTGTGCTAGTAAGAGAGTCAAGATTGAAAAGTGGCAGCCTAGTTATTAGCTTTTGAATGAATGCATATTTTCGAACCCAAAAAAGTTTTTAACTTTTCTTTTTGGGTCCTACAAGGTCTAGGTCCAAAAAGAAGAAATATTGAAGCACTGTTATTTTGTATTGATTTGCATTAAACTGCTCAGCAATGGATGTTATACTTATGACCTCTTCCCTTATTAAATTTGAATAGGATATAACTCGCTTTAGGAAGGACCTGAAGCTGCTTATCTCCAGTGCAACCCTGGACGCTGAAAAATTTAGTGATTACTTCGACTCGGCTCCTATCTTTAAAATACCAGGACGCCGGTTTCCCGTTGAAATTCACTACACGAAGGCCCCTGAAGCTGACTATATCGATGCAGCCATAGTTACTGTATTGCAGATACATGTAACTCAACCTCCAGGGGATATACTTGTTTTCCTAACCGGCCAGGAAGAAATTGAAACTGTGGATGAGATACTCAAACACCGTACCAGAGGTTTAGGTACCAAAATTTCTGAGTTGATCATCTGTCCTATTTATGCAAACTTACCCACTGAACTGCAGGCAAAGATATTTGAGCCCACGCCTGAGGGTGCTCGCAAGGTTGTCTTAGCCACTAATATAGCAGAGACATCTCTTACCATAGATGGGATTAAATATGTAGTGGATCCTGGCTTTTGTAAGATCAAGTCATACAACCCTCGCACTGGAATGGAGTCTTTACTGATAAATCCGATATCTAAGGCTTCAGCCAACCAGCGAGCAGGTCGTTCAGGTCGTACTGGTCCAGGAAAGTGTTTCCGTCTATACACAGCCTACAACTATTACCATGACCTTGAGGATAATACAGTACCAGAGATACAGCGTACCAACCTTGCAAATGTGGTTTTAACCTTAAAATCTCTCGGGATTCACGACCTGGTCAACTTCGATTTTATGGATCCGCCTCCATCAGAGGCACTGTTGCGGGCTCTAGAACAATTATTTGCATTGAATGCATTGAATGTCAAGGGTGAGTTGACAAAAACGGGTAGAAGGATGGCTGAATTTCCGCTGGACCCTATGCTTTCTAAGATGATAGTTGCATCAGAGAAGTATAAATGCTCTGATGAAATCATCTCAATAGCCTCAATGCTGTCAGTTGGCAACTCGATTTTTTACCGTCCAAAGGACAAGCAAGTTCATGCAGATAATGCGCGGATGAATTTTAACACTGGAAATGTTGGGGATCATATTGCCTTATTAAATGTACGCTACTTATATCTTGACGGAAGTTTAAAGTTTCATTAAGCTTGGGTTGTTCTTGTGTAACTGATTTTCTTTTCCTACTGTTTCAGGTTTATAATTCATGGAAAGAGACAGACTTCTCGACTCAATGGTGCTATGAGAATTATATACAGGTATTAGTCCAGCGCATATTTTTCTGAAGTTTAGTTGATGATTATGGCACAGCACGTGCTGAAGCTACATACATGCATATATTTAGTTCATGCAGTTCTAACAATGTTGAGCTTGATAATGAAGGTAAGGAGCATGAAAAGGGCGCGTGATATCCGTGACCAATTAGAAGGGCTTCTCGAAAGAGTTGAGATTGAGATCAGTACAAATCTTAATGACCTAGATGCTATTAAAAAGGCAATTACTTCAGGTATGATAAAACTCAGAAGTCTGCTTTTGTGTTTATTTCTAATTTTGTTTTCCAGATGTGTTGTTGACCTAATGATTATCTTTCTGTTTTGTATACGGAAATAGGTTTTTTCCATCATGCTGCAAAACTACAGAAGAATGGGTCGTACAGAACATTAAAAAATCCTCAAACCGTTTATATCCATCCAAGTTCTGGTCTTGCTCAGGTAACCTATTTGTGATTTTAGTTATCCATTTTTTAAGTTCGTACTTTGTTTTCTTGCAAATATAGATGGGATACTCTTCTTATGTGCTGTTAAGACATGAATGAATTTATTATTTGGAATTAAGACGCGTAAAATTGAATCATCCGGGTTTTTGATTTGTTAAATAATTTAGTGGAGAACCCATATTGAATAGAAGCAGAGTCTAAATTTAATAATTTATAAAACAAAGAAGTTGTAGTATAATGTGGATAAATAATTTTGCTCTACTTATAAATAGCCCTTAGAAATTAAGCACACCAGGTGAATTTAAATTTTCTAACCCAATCTGGGTCATTTAATTTTTATTTAGTTGAATAAGAATAAGATAAACCAAGATCTGCAACGGTTGCTTATACTCCTATTTTGTTATTCTGCTCAGGTCCATCCTCGGTGGGTAGTGTATCACGAGCTTGTGCTTACCACAAAGGAATACATGAGACAGGTATTGTACTATCCTTAGCAAACTGCATTTCAATTATATGATACTTTGAATGAAAATGGGGATAATTGAGTTTCTTTTGTATACAACACAGGTCACTGAACTAAAACCTGATTGGCTGGTGGAGATCGCACCTCACTACTATCAGCTCAAGGATGTAGATGATCGTAAGTGCATCTGACTTTAATTAATCTCGTTCATGTGTAAGAAAGTATATTCTCACTTGTTTGTTATCTAAAAACTCTTTTCTTATTGTATCAGCGACGACAAAGAAAATGCCACGTGGTCAAGGGAAGTCGGCATTGTGAGATTATTTTTGCTGTTGTAGCGAGAAAGGGCTAGGATCTCTCATTGCTCTGTCCTGCATTCACTCACTTTGAGGGGAAAGAGGGGAAGGTAGCTGAAGCTGTAAACTGTAAGAACATGGCCACATATAATTTACTTTAAGCTGCTGGGAGAGTTTTTTTTTTTTTTTTTGGTGAAATGTAAATGTTAATTTGTTAGATTCTGTAACATAAATTCGCTAATTAGTTCAATTTTGCATATATTTTTTTTTAGGTTCCGATTGGAATGATGTTCTTTTTTTTTTTGAATATTAGATCATTATTTCGCATGAGGCCCTGCTGAGATATATTGTATGGGTTTGGTTGTACCATGAAAACAGCCCATGTTTTCGCTTCACATTTGGGATTCTGTTGCGTGGAAGGCCATGATGGTTCCCAACAAGAAATCCTTTAAATTGCGATATTGTTGTCCTTCAAATTTTCTCAATTTTAGGGACTCGTTCTTAGCAACTCTGGTAGAATTTGTAAATTTAGTTAAGTTTATGAAACGAAGTAACACAACACACGTACAGACAGAGAGACAGAATTTGAGCATGCTGAGTTGAGACCTCATTACGATTGGGTTGTTGGTTTTTTTACAAACAGCATACAATCAAAAAGCAACCAAAACACTGCACTGGTACCCCTCTATTTATCGTAACAGTGAATCCTTATTACGAATAATCAATCAACAAAATCACAAGTAATCTGCTATTCTCAACTAAACAAAGAAAACCCATTCATATTCATATTATAAAGAACATAATTAATGTTATATGTCATGACCCAAATTGCGGTAAACAACGGCAACCCTTGCAAGTTGAAAGGGAACTTTTGAGTGTATTAATTAAATTTGTTAGATTAATTGGTTGTTTGGGTCTTGCATGTTAGTTCTTTAGTTAATTAATTAGATGATGATTTTGGTTTTATCATCTCTGACTCGGTACGTATCAGAAAGGTAATTTTCTGTATTTTTTTTTTTTTACATTTTGTTGGTTGATTTTTAGTAATTTTATAAAATAATAATGGTTGATTTTGAACCCACTAAGTTTGCAATCACGTCTTCGATACGAAGGAAATGTAACTAATTCGCTGAGAAAACTTTTTATAAATAATAATGTTGTACGAATTCGAGCACAAAAGAGGCTACATCATTTGAGAAAGAAATATACAAATACAAGGAAATGTAATTTCACGGAGAATGATTGCAGAAATGAATATTTTAGCTCTTAGAAAAATAGACCTAATAATATTGACTCGATCTACATGCAAAGATGCAACCAGTATTTTTCCTATAAAATTAATCAGATTTAAATTTTGTAATTAGAGATATAACATTAAAAAGTTAAAATATTCTATGCTAATAATTTTTATAATTATAATTTAGAAATGCCACGATGCAAGAATACAGCAGAACTCTTTTTTGTGGAGATCTGTTCTTATGTAGTATGCACATTTACATTACAATAAAATTAATACCAATCATCTGCGAACTGACGATCCAGATTTGCCATGACCCACCTAATAAAGTTCTTATAAAGATCAGAGACAATTCCACCAGAATTTAATTAATTTAGATGAAGATAAGATGGCACTCAAAATTATTTGACATGCGCATGATATAATAAAACAATTGTTTTATTAAAATACAAAAAAAGTAAAAAATAGATATACTATTCTTTATACCTTACATAGAATAATGTGTATAGATTATGATGTGATTTGAGAATGGGTTGTCTATCGATGAAGTCCTAATAAAAGCGAAAATCATAATTTTTGAAACTCGTGTTGGAAGACCGATCAATTCTCAAATTACATCAAATTTGACCGACAATTGTGATACGTGGAGATCAAATAAATTCGGTGTCAATATAACATATTTCAAATGCCTCATTTTCTCTCGTAAAAGTGGAAATTTATTCACTTCTAATTAACTTGTTAAACCATGCAATTTATTCACCGCATAAATTATTACAAAAAGGAGCGCAACATAACACTTATTTAATTGGTGTGTTTGGATCCCGTGAACAAGGAATAAGGGCTTGTTCTTTGTTCATGACAAATCCAAATTGGCCATGAACAAGAAACAAACTCTTGTTCCTAGTTCACACAAATATCTCATAAATATGTGAAACTAAGATTAAGGAGAAATTTCTAATTTTGTAGGAACTAGGAAACGAGAGAAGAAGTGGTAGCTTGACTGCTTGAGAAAAGAAGAAAAATAACTGCAGAAGCAAGCATTTATTTAAAGTTTTAAAGTAAAAGAAATTAAGAGGCGTTTGGTTGTGTATTAAGGAGTTGCATAAATTAAGGATGCATAAGTGTTTATGTAGTGTTATGTAATGGATGTTTGGTTATGTAGTAAGGAGCATAACTTAATGCATGCATATATTCATGTCAAAAGACTAAAATATTTTTAAATTTGAGTTATTTAATTTGAATTAGTATTATATATTAATAATACGTTGTGACCTAATTATTATTATGAATTAATAATATTGTTAATTATTAATTATTATAAAAATTAATTATTAATGATAATAATAAATCATTTTTATTATTATGAAATATTAATAATTACATTTAATTAAATAATATAAATATTATTAATTATTTAATAATAAAAATATTATTGATTATATTTTTAATTAATTAATTAATACTATTAAATTATTATTATTAATTATTTAATTATAATAATTAATTTTTATTATTAATTATGATTTTTGATAATTATTGTTACTTATTAAATATTATTATTTATTAATTATTAAATATTATTATTAATTATTTCTAAAGGGTATTGTTAGAAAAAAATTAAAGGAGACCGGTGTATAACTTATGCAATCTTTTTAGGTATAATAAGTTGCACCCTTAAGACTTCTTATGTAAGAGATATTTGGTGACTTAAGAATACATAATTTAAGTTATGCATCCTTTAAATCACAAACAAACGGCCCCTTAACCTTTAATTTGGAGAGTGACGTGCCTAGCTAAGTAAGGCCCTCAACAGACAAGAAGTACGTGCAACAAACACTGAATATATAACTACGCCTCTTTAATTCGGTCGCTTGTCCATTTTTTTTTTACCCTAAATTAACGCAGCCGACCATTTTTGTTCGACACAACCATATACTGTGCTATCAATAGAAGACCTCTGCTACTTTTGCAGACGTGTAATCAATAACAATATTGCATCGTGTGACCTTTTTTTATTTATTTTTTTTACTTTTTTATTTTTACTTGTGATCGAGTTGATCACATTCAAAATTAGTGTGAAGATATTATATTTGAACTATCAACTCTGGATATTTAATCTCTTTTGATTAAAACTCATTTTTTTTTGTATTTAAGCATCAATTTAGCTATGTTAAGAAATTAACACTGGGAAACAAAATTCAAGTACTAGTAGTAGTAGTAATAATAATAATAATAATAATAATAATAATAATAATAATAATAATAATAATAATAATAATAATAATATTTAATATGTTTATAAAATATTAACCTAGATAACGTGATAACCAGCTCTTGACTTAGTGGCAAAAAATAACGCACCTTCAGTAGCGGATTTGAAACTCGACTAGAAGATTTTATGTGACATTTAATTTCGAAATTAAGTTACGAGGGATCAACCCCATCTTATCTTTTAAAAAAAAGTAACGTAAGTTTTTTTTTTATCAATGCTGATCGCTAAAATAATAAGACAAAAAGAAAATGAAATGAAGGGACGCCTTTTGGGTGGGGTGGGGGAATGATATCCTTTGCAAAGATTTGCTCTCTGCAAATTTTTTCCAGACCGTCCCATCAACAATGTATGTTCCGTGATTAATATCGGATTCGTACGGTCTGTAAATCTTAACCGTCGAGATTCGATCGGATGGTCTGGAGAAAATTTGCAGAGAGCGAATCTCTCCAGAGGATGTAGTTCGAGGTAGTAAAGTGGATGGGAAGAACCAGAGGATCGGATTTTTTTTAAAGATAAATTAGGGATTAATCATCCCAACTTATTTTTAAATTAAATGTCTATGAACCCCCACATAGGATCGGATTTATTCTCTCACAAAAAAAAGTAATCAGATTTATTTTTCCCATTTTGTACTGCCCAAAAAATTAGAAAATCCACATATCATAAACCAAAAAAAAAAAAAATTAAAAGGTTGTGGGATTTCAGTTGGAGAAAAGGAGAATATTCGCAGAATTATGTTTGAACGTCTTCATGACCTTCTCTCCCGAGAACAAAAAATTAGTTGTCAATATAATATATCTTATTATATAAAGAAAAGAGATATACTTAAAATTGTTGTACATTAATTACTAAAGAAAAAAATGATTCATGAAAATAAAAATGAAAATTATTAAAGATATTCTATATAGTAGAGGTAGCTAGGTCGACATGCAGCAAATTTGGTGCAGTTTGAAAGTCTTAGGTTCCAAATTTAGAGCTGATAAGTTAAATTGTTCCAAATTGTGTGATGAGTTGGTTCTTAAATTATATCAAATTTGATAGAAAACTTAATTATCTTATAAGATGTATGAATTATATCAGTACTTTTATGCATTTCTCTTTTATAAATGTTTGGTTGATGATAGTCAGTATATAAAATATATTTTAAATTTATAGATTAACGTTTTTTTATCCCTATTTACTTATAAAAGAACATATTCAAGAGATAAAATAATTAGAAGAAGGGTGTAAATAATTGTTTACTTTATACAATCTTAGCCATTGATCGTTTAAACCAATGGCTGGATGTTAGTGATGGATAAAAATTTACAAGCTCTTCACTTTTAATAGAAAGAAAATTTTCGCTGGATTGGTTGTGCAGTCATCAAAATAGAAATAAATTTATTACTGGATTGATTGTGCATTGTGTTGGAAAGAGAGAATGACAAATATGAAAAACTTTATTAAAATAATAATTATTTTTATTTTGGAAATAGAACACACATGTAAAATTTTCTTATATGTAATTTACCCACCCATTTGGATATGTACTTTTGCTAGTCTGTCCTAATGGAGGTAAAAAATCTATCAGTTCTTAATTAATCAGTATGAATATGAAAAGATCTATGAGATGCAAACCATTTATATATAGCAGTTGATATCTTTAGATTGTTGTGGTAATTTGTGCAACCACAACCCTTTTTCAAAATCTAGATTTCTAGATATTCTTGTTATGAAATTTAATAAAATGTGGATTGTTCATCTTCATATTCCTACTACTTATTTATCTCTTTATTTTCCACTACACATTTATTTTCCATTATTCCCACTAATTATTTATTGATCATTATGTGAGGTCTTATTTTGTAGTCTATAAATAGAGGCATTGTACACAAGAATGAATGGTTGGAATGAGATAATAATATTATGAAATTTATTCTTGAGAATATTGTCTTACTTACTCTTGATACATTGTTCTTTGTTTATTTCTTCCACCTTATTTTACAATACTTTATCAGCACGAATTTGTTCGGAAGGAGTCGCAAAGTTGTTTGCACAAATTACTACGAAGAAGTTGCAAAGTTCTTAGGTAAGTAAGAATAAATTGCTCAAAGAAATTTTGAGGAAAGTAATATGATTGATATCATATAATATATTAATTTAAATTTTACTTGAATTTTTTTATTGTCATATTTTCTTTGAAATTTATGAGAATCATTCCCAGAAGTGAATGATGATAAAATAATAACTTGAAAATATTATTCAAACTTAAAAGTTTATCAAGAACCAAAATTTCTTATTTTCTTGAAGTAATTTGTTTAGAACTTGAAGTTCTTAATATTTCAATTTATTTACATAGAACCTGGAGTTCTATTAGAAATTTAATATAACCAGAAGTTATGGAACGCCACTGAATATTATTAAATAAATAACCTGAAGTTATTATTCAAAGTTAAAATTTTATCAAAAGAACCAGAAGTTCTTTTAGTTAAATAACCAGAAGTTATTACAGTATACTGGATGAAAAATAACCTGAAGTTATAATGCTAAATTAGAATTATTATTATTTTCTTTCTCTTTTTATTTATTCATTTTAATTATTTATTTACTTACCTCTATTTCATATATCATAATATGAAGTATGATATTAATAACCTGAAGTTATGATTAAAGCATGTTAGTACTCTTGAAGAGTTTTCAAAGAAAAATGTGACAATCAAAATTAAAAGATCGTTATAACATGTGAGATAATATGATTTCAAATATGGTTGTTAGTACAATTCTCCATAATTCATATCTCAAATTTGCTCCTATAGTAGCAAAAGATACTCAAAGTTAGTATCATATCTCAAGAAAATAATGAGTTTCTAATGAATTAATCAACAATTATGATTCACGTGAAAATCCATTCCCTGAAGTGAATGTGATTATATTGACATGGTGACATTAATTTTTGCAATAAAAATGAAAATCGTCTTGAAGATGTTTATGATACATGTGGTATAACAAAATATTAATAACGTACCAGCAGTACGTCCAAATAATATTATCAAGTTTCATTATAGGAAATTTTTATTTATATGTTTAATTTTTATATTATGTATATGTTAATCAAGGAAAAATGATTGACGCAATATTAAGTAAATAAGATTTATGTTTGGTTGATAGTGTAACTACAAATACCATATAGAAAAGTAAGAAATACTTTTTACAATTGCATTCCAGTGTGACTAATATTCAAACTTTATCTGGCTCAAGCAATATTATTGAAAGCTCCGGAAGAGCTTGTATTTTGTTACCTGAAGGAACAAAACTAATAATAGATGATGCATTATATTCGAGTAAATTTAGAAGAAATCTACTAAGTTTTAAAGATATTCGAAAGAATGGTTATCATATTGAAACTATGAATTAATGAAATTGCGAATATCTTCATAACATATCTATTATAAATGGCCAGAAAAAAATTATGGAAAAATTACAAGCATTGTCTAATAGACTATATGGTACTTACATAAGTGCAATAATCAAATATGGTCACTAACATGAAGTTAGTTGATCCAAAATTATTTACATTATGGCACGATAAATTGGGTCATCCAGAAAATATAATGACGAGAAGAATAATAGAAAGTGCAAATGGGCATCCCCTAAAGGACTTGAAGATTCTATTATCAAAAGAATTGACATTCCAAGCATGCTCTCTTGGAAAACTAATTGCTAGGCCATCTCCAAATAAAGTTAAACCTGAAGCTCCATCATTTTTGGAATGAATTCAAGGAGATATATGTGGGCCTATAACACTGCCATATGGACCATTTAGATATTTTATGGTTTCAATTGACGCACCAACGCGTTGGCCACATGTGTGTTTGTTTACAATAAGAAATGTTGCATTTGCTAGATTATTAGCATAAATTATCCAATTGAGTTTCCAATTGAGAGCCAACTTTCTGGATTATCAAACTAAAAGAATCCGATTTGATATTGCAGGAGAATTTACTGTTAGAGATATGTCCTAGAAGCCAATCAGTTGGTGGCTATTATATTAGTTTATGTTGTTGATGATACTTGATCATTTGTTCCTAGAGTTTATTATTGACAGATCATTCAGGTTGAGGATCTGAATTGTAGATCTCTGTGGATCATTCGTTAGAATGACAATAATATCTCTAAAGAGTCCATAATCTTGATAATTAACAAGGAACATTAATTATCATATAAGATTAGTATGCTAGTTAAGTGATGATTAAGTTCTACAAATCATAGGTAAGGAGTTACAGACTTAATTGTATATATATATATTATTGAAACATAGTACATGACATGACCCAATGAAATAAATATATGGATTGTGTTATGTGTCATTATTTATTTCATACGTGATTGATTCCGAGTTTGAGATGATTCAGTTTTTCCACATGAGGATAGATTCTATAAATATCGTCTAACGCTGATTCCTGATAAGGGCTGCTATACGGACTTTATTTATGTTCTCTTCAATTGTGCGGGGAGAAACTGGTCATCAAGACAACCGTATGTCCCTCATTAGTTCACCTAGTGAGTGATGATATCTACTGGGCCCCTTGATGGAGTTGGATCGTATGCGTGCAACTAGGCGATCAACTCTAGATCAAGAAATGTATAATCTGCAAGAATGACACATTCTTATCTTGGATTATACAAGGATATCATGTGGCATAGGAATCAAAACAATAAGATCCGTTTTCTTATGCATGATTGAAGTGCTGTATTGGTACAATATTTATTTATGCGAATTGAAAATCATAATGTGTTGCTAAATTCGTTCAACGCAATTTTATAATACTGAGCTAATTGGTCTTTTGTTTAATCAGTTAATTAAAAGTCCGATTTGAGATGGATTAATAGAACGAATTAATAGGCCATTTTATCATGTGGACTGGCCCACATGGGCCCTGAAAATTTCGGCTATGGAGGGGCATAATTGTCCAAGAGAAAATAGAAAGAGAGAATGGTAATTTTTGAAATGTTTCATTTATATAATAGTGTTGTTTATGGAAACAATACAATGAAAAAAATCCCTAATTTTCTACCTTCACTCTCTTCCCTCCTTGGTCGCACTGTTCACGTATTGTTCAAGGGTACTGTTCACAGTGGAGAAAATTGGTTTCTCCATTTTTAAGCTCTTAATTCCATCTCTAGCTCATGTGTTGAGCGATTTCCCTTCCAGTTAAATAGTTAATCGTGCGAAGAAATTCAAAGGGAATTAGTTATCGTCTCAAAACAAGCTAGCACTTGTTTATAGACTTTGGTTAATTTTCTAGGTGGACTCGAGGCGGCAAGGTGGTGGTGGTGTGCTACCCATCGACTCCTACGCATAGGTTTGAGCCTTCCGAATACGATTTCGGAAGAGGTAACCTCCTACGCTTCTCCTTTTATATGTTAAATGACTTGAATAACTAGATCCATTTTTCGTGCGTGTTAATTGCTTGTTAAATTTAATAAAAATTAAAATTGCACATAGACTTGAGTTCCTAACATTTACATCCCAAACTTTTAATGATTATTGCATGTCTATTGGGATTACTGTAGATTATTCAGTGACACATGTTAATATACAAAACGGTCTAGCAGAATCGTTTATTAAAAGATTACAATTAATAGCTAGATTATTACTTATGAAATATAGTTTATCATCTCCTGCATGGGAACATGCCATATTATATACTGCTGCACTAATTAGATTAAGGTCAATTGCTGATCATAAGTATTTTCCGTTACAATTGGTTTCCGAAAGAGAACTAAATTTATCCCATTTAAAAGTATTTGGTTGTGCAATATATGTTCAAATTTCTCCTCCACATCGCACAAAAATGGAAGCTCAAAGAAGGTTAGAAATTTATAATGGTTTAAACTCTCATTCTGTTGTCGAATATTCTTAAATTTAGGGAAAGAAAAATAAAAAACTGGATAAACAAGTGACATAGAAATCATCATTATCTTATCTTGATCTCCAAATTGGTCAATGTGAAATTGAATTTCAAAAGATTATAAATTTACAAAGAATTACAAATGAATTGCCTGATGCATTCACAAATTTATAAATAGAGTCACTGAATCACATATTCCAGCTATAGATGCACCTACTCGAATAGATATTACAAAATTATCAAATGAATCACATGAACGTGGAAAGCATGGAAGACCAATTAATTCTAAGGATATAAATCCACGTAAAAGAAAAGAGCAGAATAAAGCAGTTGGTAAAATCCTAGAAGATGTTTATAAGGTTTCAGAAGAAACTAAATCTCCAGAATAGATTAATAAAATTAAAAAAAAAACTAAAATCTCAGAAGAATTTGATGAAGTTCCAGAAAAAACTGAAGTACCAAATGATTATGAGATTTCTATAAATTATGTAAAAACTGATACAATATTGAACAAAAATAAAATTCACGTGGATGAAATTTTTACATTAACTATAGCTAGTGATGTTATAAGCAAAGAGAATAATATGCCAAAAACCATAAAAGAACGTAGGCACATAAATGATTGGCCTAAATGAAAAGATGGCATACAAGCTGAATTAAATTCACTTGACAAACGACAAGTATTTGGACCAGTAGTGCAAACACTCAAAGATGTTAACCCTATAGGTTACAAATGGGTATTTGCCATTAAAAGAAATGAGAAAAATGAAATTGTGAGATACAAAATAAGACTAGTGGCACAAGGCTTTACACAAATATATGGAGTAGATTATGAAGAGACGTATTCACCTGCAGTGGATGCGATAACTCTCAGATTTTTAATAGGTATCACAGTCACAGAAAATCTGAAAATGCAACTTATGGTTGTTGTCACAGCCTATTTATATGGTTCACTTGATAGTGACATATATATGAAAATTCCTGAAGGATTAAAAATGCCAGAAGCATATAGATCAAAATCTAGAGAAATGTACTCCATAAAATTGAAAAAATCTTTATATGGACTAAAATAATTAGGTCGAATGTGGTACAATCGACTTAGTGAATATCTATTAAAAGAAAGACATAAAAATAATATAGTTAGTCCATGTGTTTTTATCAAAGATTTAAATAGCGGCCGTAGCGGCTGCTATAGCGACGATATAGCGGTTCTAGGTGATTGAGCGCTACAGCGCTACAAAAATAGCGCTCTGTCTGATAGCGCGCAGTATAGCGGCATTTAGCGACGTTTAGCGGGCATTTAGCGGAGATATAGCGGATTAACGGAGAAGTAAGAAGGGTTTATCGGAGGAGTGAATCGCGCGTCCCGCTTTTTTGGTTAAATCGTTGGAAAATGCAAATTGAAAGAGAGGAAACCGACAGGTGGGCCATAGGGGTTAATTGGACAGAGAAACGGGCTGGAGTGGGCTTTTGCCATTTATCTTCTTTCCTCTTGTGTGTCTTTTTCTTATTTGATTTTCTGTGACGAACTTGGCTCCAAAATTTCAAATGGATCACTATACCAAAAGTTTTTAAAGGCAGCAGACTAATATTTATTTTATTTAAAAAATATTTATTCAATAGTTATATTTCGCTGTATTTTTGGCATAACTTTCACATACAAACTCCGATTAACGTGATTCAAAGTTCTATGAAAATGTTATAAAATAAGGTACAACTTTTATGTTTTGAGTTTTTTTTTTCAAATTCTAAAAAATTAGTGATCAAATATGCATAGATAATGAATATAATTTTAGTTGGCATTAATTATTTGCAAGAAAATATTTTAATTTTTTTATTTTAGACTAACTAGATCTTCAAAATATACTTGTGTGTGCATATCCGCTATGGTCCGATATCGGCCGCGAAATAACCGCTATCCGCTATCCGCTATGACATTAGCATGTCCGCTACGAATCCACTATTCGCTATTTAAACCTTTGATTTTTATTAAAAAATCAAGTCTAGGTTTTGTAATTGTTGCAGTATATGTTGATGATTTAAATATTATTGGATCTCCTGAAGAGATTGAAAATACTGCAAAATTATTGAAAAGAGAGATTGAAATGAAAGACCTTGGTATAACTAAATTTTATCTCGGCCTGCAAATCGAGCATTTAAAGAATGGAATATTTATCCATCAATCAAATTATACAGAAAAAATATTAAAAAGATTTAATATAGATAAAGCTCATCCTTTGAGAAGACCAATGGTCGTACGATCGTTAAATGCAGAAAATGATCCTTTTCGTCCCCAAGAAAAAGATGAAAAAATGCTTGGTCCTGAAGTACCATACTTAAGCGTAATTGGCGCGTTATTATATCTTGCAAATAATACAAGACATGATATTGCATTTGCTGTAAATTTATTATCAAGATATAGTTCCAAACCAACCCGAAGACATTGGAATAGAATTAAAGGTGTTTTTCGCTATCTTTGCTGAACTCGTGATATGGGGCCATACGATCAAAAAGATTCAAAATTCAATCTAGTTGGTTATGCAGATGCAGGTTATTTGTTAGACCCGCATAAGATGCGATCACAATCATGATATGTATTTACTTATAGTGGAGTTGCAATTTCATGGCGGTCAATAAAGCAAACTTTAACTGCCATATCATCAAATTATGTTGAACTCATTGCTTTATATGAAGCAAGTCGAGAATGTGTTTCATTAAGGTCAATAATTCAAAATATTCAAGAAGAATGTGGACTTGAAAATATTAAGAAAAATCCTACTCTATTATATGAAGATAATGCAGCTTGTATAGCACAAATTAGAGAAAGATACATCAAAGGAGACCGAACTAAACACATTGCACCGAAGTTCTTCTGGGCACATGATCTACAAAAGGATGGTATAATAGATGTTCAGAAAATCCAATCATGCAACAATTTAGCTGACTTATTCACAAAATCTTTGCCAACAAGGGTTTTTAAACAACTCAGAAAGAAGATATGTCTACATCGACTGAAGGATGTCCAATAATATCAAAATGAGAGGAAGTATTATACACACTGTACTCTTTGTTCCTTATCCAAGTTTTTATCCAAAATGAATTTTTCTTGATAAGGTTTTTAATGAGGCAGATAAATTAGTCCAGAAGTACCATATTAATATCGATCCTGAAGTATCATATTAATAGTGTATAATTAAAGATGAACATCTAAGGGGAAGTGTTATGAAATTTAATAAAATGTGGATTGTTCATCTTCAAATTTCTACTATTTATTTATCTCTTTATTTTTCACTGCACATTTATTTTTCATTATCCCTACTAATTATTTATTGATCATTATGTGAGGTCTTATTTTGTAGCCTATAAATAGAGGCATTGTACACAAGAATGAATGGTTGGAATGAGATAATAATATTATGAAATTTATTCTTAAAAATATTGTCTTACTTACTCTTTATACATTGTTCTTTGTTTATTTCTTCCACCTTATTTTATAACAATTCTCGACTTATAAGAAAAAAGGGGAAAAAAAAGCTGATTTGTGGGATAATTAATGGCGTTGACACGGTCGTAAGTGCGTAATTAATTATCCCAAGCTAGGTGGGGAGGATGTCGCAGTCGCTTGCATCTACAGACCAGGATATGGTTGAGTCGTGATATGTCTTTATCATATTTTATTACTTGTTACTTGTTAGTTATACGAATACGATCTAACCAACCATATATGCGTATATTAATTGAAGTTGGAGGATGCATGCTCTCCTTTTTATTCAAGTCCCTTCCAGTATCGCAATTAATTTAATTCATAAACCCTGTTCATCTAACCAGCACAACTCCATTGATTGAAATTGTTTAGTAACATTTTGTCATTGCATATGTTAACAAAGTCAGCCGGTCAAATTAATGCTATATATAATATATAACAACAAGTCATCCGTACTTGTTTGAACTTGAATAGGAGATCATTGAACTTGAACCCTCTCCAAGATCATATATTACTAACAGAAAAAATAAATTATCAAATTTGGTCATCCATTGTATAACTTCAAAAATCAATTATTATATATACATATAGTTTATTTAAATTAAAATAAATAAAGCACATCTATAAAATTTTAATATTTTTTTAAAAAAAGTTGTAACTTTAACATTGAAAGTATATGTGGAAGCAAGGAAGAAGGTGAGACCGTTGAGTGAAATCTTTAAGAATAAATATCAAATTTGCTGCTGAGTCATTTAATTGGTCGGTATCTAATATTATCTAACAACTAGAGAGAGAGAGCGAGCGAGCGCAGCAGCAGCATTAAATCACCTTTTTTTTTGCTTTGTACCGTTCTACTCTATTACTTGCATAGTTCATCTCATCTCTTGCTTCTGTACCTGTCCATCGGTACTTTCAGCAAATTCATTAATTGAGTGCATCTGCCTCTTTGCAGGACATTTTTACAGCTCAACGCTCCCTCCTTATTTAATAACCGTACATGTCCTTTAAAAATCACCGAATTTTTTAATATTAATAATTATTAAAATTAAATAAACTTTTTAGTAAATCAAGGAAAGATTTAATATGTGTAGTAATTTCGGGTCGCTAAGGCCAGAAATCGTCATTACCAATGGCGATTCCTGTCCTATTTAAGGACGTGCCTGGTCCCCTCCCTCCTCACCCCAAACACAATATCCTCCTCTCTTCACTGAAAAAAGCAATAAAAAAACCCAAAAAAAACCAGGAAAAAAAAAAAAAAAAAACCCAGAAACAGTAAAAAAAATCCAGAAAAATTAGAAAAATAAAAAAACCCAAATAAAACCGAAAAAACCAACCAAAAAGCCAGAAAAAACTGAGGAAAAACCAAAAAATAACCGAGAAATAAATTTCGAAAAAACCAGCGAAAATGTTAGTTGGTGCGAAATCAATATACATAAGGGTTGTGTGTGGCACAATTATTTAGCGATATAGAGTCGAACACAATCCTTATGGCTATTAAGATTCCACTAACTACAAATTAAAAATTTTCTTACGGAATCTTTTGTAATGTGTAGAGGACGGCTCAGATGAACAGGCCGAGGTTGTCAATTGAAGCCACGACTTATCATGATCGTCTGAGTGAAACCAACATTCCGCAGCCAACGGTTTGGATCCTCCACTAAAGAGTTATGCCACCCGAAACCGATGAAGAACTCGAAGACTGTGAAAGAAATATCCAAAACTATTGTTTTAAGATTAAAATGTTGGATCCTCTACAATTATAGCACCTATCACCTTGGGGGTCAAGTGCACCATCAAGTAGGAAGTTTCCTTCAGGTGGTATGCTTTCTTGTTATGGTGTTTTGCCCAAGTTTGAATAGGTGCACAGACAATGTTTTTCTCAAGTTGAATATTGTAAATGTGTATAATTGTAATGAAATAAAGTTGTAATTTTTTTTCAATTGTAATGTATGATTATCATTAATGATAATTATTATTATTTTTTATATTGTTGCTAAAATATTTCAAATACTAGTCTAAAAATTCCACAAAAAATATCATCGTGTAGACGGAGCACTATACTTTGATATATGTGAATTTCGAAATCTAACTCCAAACATGTGAAAAACAGAAAATCGCCAAAATAGCTAAGAAATCAAACATTAAAGATCTAATTGGAAATCTTATTTTTTTTTTTTTCAATTTTCAGACTAGCAAAAACACCTTAAAGACTAGTCTGAAAATACCACAAAAAATATCGTCCAGTAGACGGAGCACAATACTTTGATATCTGTGAATTTCGAAATCTAACTCCAAAGATGTGAAAAATAGAAAACATCAGTTAGAAGAAAACATCGCTAATTTCAGCCTTCTTCTTCCAATTGGGTAACCCAGGAGCTAAAGTGGATAGGCGCTATATTTGTAAAGGAACCTCTTCAGCTGACACTTGGACAAAGATGTCTGCATGTATGACAGATTCTCATCCAAGGAGGTTGACTATCGAATTATGGTTTGAACCCATTCTGTTCGACTCGAAGGGTCCACCATCAATCCCGTCCTCTAAACATTACAAAAGATTCCGTAAGAAAATTTTTAATTTGTAGTTGGTGGAATCTTAATAGCCATAAGGATTGTGTGCGACTCTGTATCGCTAAATAATTGTGCCGCACACAACGCTTATGGCTATTGATTTCGCACCAACTAACATTTGGGTTGGTTTTTTTGGATAGGTTTATAGAGTGATTTTTTTGAATGTTTTTAAGGTTTTTTTCGGGTTTTTTCACCTTTTTCGATTTTATTTGGGTTTTTTTTCTATTTTACTAGTTTCCGAGTTTTTTACAGTTTCTTTGTTTTTTTTGGTTTTTTCCTGGTATTTTTTTGTTTTTTCCTGGTTTTTTTGGTTTTTTAGGGTTTTTTTTGGGTTTTTATTGGTTTTATATGGTGGTTTTTTTCGGGTTTTTCAGTGAAGAATAGATAAGTGTGCAGAAAGTTATTGTCATTTTACCGAAAGGGTTCAGTCAAAATTCTCGTCGAAATATGGCTTGCGGACCGCAAAGTTTTTTCTGCGATCTGCGACATAACTTGTGTATTTATTATAGATTGTATGTGGACCGCAGAGTTTTTTCTATGAACCACAACAGAACAAGTATATTTCAAACATATTGTCTGCGAACAGCAGAGGTTTTTCTATGATCCACGGCAGAACATGTGTATTTTGAACAGATTGTCTGCGACCAGCAGAGACAGTCCGCAGGATGTCACTGTGACCCCCCAGAAAAAGGTTTGAAATGTAATTTTTCACGAAATAAAGACATATACTGACCTGCTATGGTTAGTACCCTCAACGAAATGCTATAAGTGACACAAGTAAGCCCCAATTAACCATTAGTTCTAATTTAGAGAGTTTTTATATTTTGTTTTGTGACTGTTTGCAACATGGAACCCTAGAGACTATGTGGATTAGTTTCGGGTTGTAAATTTCTCTTTAGCGTGTGAATGAGAAAGTTGCAATATACCATATGCGATGGTGGTATTTGGTAGAGATGAATACTTGTATGGTCTGATAGATGAATATTTCGGGATTTGACAAATTGCCAAAATCAAATTTTCGATGTGATAGACTGGTTGTGAACCACAACAGTTCTATGCAATAAGCAGAGTTTGAGTTCCCTGTGCCTACGGATTGCAGTAGCTAGTTGCAGAATGTAACAATGGGCTGCGGACCGTATAACGCCATATAGACATATAATAAAGTCACAATTAAAGGTAGAATTCGACCAGAATTTGTAACTCCTGACTGTTTACATAACAAATGGTTAAAGAGATTATCTTGATGATAATCTTCGGTACTTTAGTAATTGGTTTGCCAAATTGTGTAAATGATAGGATGTGGTGTTATCATCGATTTGATGGTGCAAGTAGGTACCGTCTTGCCAATTACATGTGAGTGTACATGTTGGGTGAATTTGGATTGGTAGACAAGAGTTTGTCTCATCCATATTCTAGAAATTTTGCATCAATTGAATTAATTGAAATTAATATTCCTTTGTTTGCGGGCGATGTCTATTGTCTTAGGCTCTGTCTCACCTACTACAAAGATAGTATTGATTTCAGATTAATTCAGAATTGGATGACAAAATCAGTGGTAGTACCAAACTATATAATTGGATGACAAAATCAGTGGTAGTACCAAACCTATAGTTTGGTACTACCACTGATTTTGTGTGTCTCTACTGTTGATTGGAGTTGGCTTGATTAAAAAGTCATCGCTGATCTCTATTGAAATAGAAATTGATGGATATGTGTGATGTGTGAAACCACAATATCTCAATATCTTTTAGAGGATTATGATGTACTTGTAACCATCATAATTCAGATTTAGAATTCTTGGTGAATCAATTGACATGCTTAGAAAAAAGATACTATACTATTAGCATTGTGTTGCTAAATAGTATGAGTTAGATTATTCTTGTTATAATTTGAGTTTCAGTAACACTAGTACCATGATGGTATATCTCAAAGTTCAATAAAACTAATTGGCAATATGATATCATCATTTTTCATTGGTATTTGGACCAACTTGGCACTCAAAACACACTCGAACCAACAAATTATTTAATAAATTGCCATGTTTTTCCAGGATTTGGCTCTGCTGTCGTTTCTTATCTTCTCTGTACAGGTTTTGATGATTTCTGATGATTTTGGAGCGTATAGATGGATTTCTGGTGTTTTCCGTGCGCTAGACAACTCATTCCTAGCATTGGAGGTCTCTCTCAGCATCCCATTCGGACCGAATGGACTGTAGCCGCCAGCCTGCATTCCTTTCTACCTTGTTCGGTCCGAATGGACCCTGTTCGGTCTGAACAGACCACCGCCGTGTCACGAATGGAAGGTTTTTCAACATGGAAATTCGTGATTTAGGCATCTTTTCTTACCTTGGCGACCATGCAACTTCCCCAAGCACCAGAATGCTACTATATAAGCTCCTATACGCCTGAAGAAAGGTATCCTCGAATTTCCATACCTAATTCCACCTTTCCAAAGGCGTTTCTCTCTTCTACCTTTGGAGATCATCAACCTTGAAGCGACGGCAGCAAGGTGACCAGTTTGGCGACCATCCAGCAACACCCCACTGCCTTGAAGACCGGAAGACTGAAGCAAAAGGAGTATTTGGTTTATTCTTCTATGTTTCTTTCTCTTGATTTGATGGGCTTGTATCTCTACTGTTATTTTCTGTTTATTATGTGTTTTACTACTATGTTAGGCTAATTTTTATGTAGTCTTAGGATTAGGGAAGTAACTTGATGTTTGGATGACGTTTATTTGACTTGTTATATGATACTATGCTTTGAGATTTGTTTATTGCGAATTATATCTGTTGCTTGAGTTAAAACACTTGTTTAAATCTCTAATTACCTTCTAGTTGAACAGCTGCATCTAGTTAGTCTAAGTTAGGATAAACAAGTCACGTTTAATTCAAGTACTTGGGATAAATTATAGATCCGAAAGGGAAGATTAGTTGACACCAAAAGTGTAACTTTTAGACCAGTCCAAAAGACCTCTAAATATCCTTACGAACTCCAATAAACAAGTTTAACTAGTTGAATTCTATACCAAAAGTTGTGAATCAATCAAGTTAATTAGGTTAGGTTGTGATTGAACCAGAATCTGTCCCAACAAGCGAAAGCTGAGGTTTAGAGTAGCTAGGTTTGACCAACAAACCCTGACTTAAGGCATTAATCAACATAACAAGTCATTTGAACCCACCTTTGCCTTCTGTTCGGACCGAACAGAGTGGCAACTGTAGCTAAAATGCAAAGTTTAGTGCGAAAGTACTTGGTTTCGAGTTTTAGCGACCAAACACAAGTGAAACCTGACTCCTAGGACGTTTTTATTCTCTGTTTTAAACCCCAAAAACACCGCTTTACCTATTCTATTACTATTTAGTTTATTCTATCTTATTTTTAGTCCAAAAACCAATCAAAAAAATATTTACTTTAGTGCATCATTTGATTTTCTGTTATTTAAATCTTCATAAAAATATTTTTGTCTAGATTTTAAGAAAAGATAAGTCCGGTATTCATAGATCCGTCCCTTGGGTTCGACCCTAAAGCTTTATTCCGAACGATTAATGAGATTAGCTCTAGGTTTACAAATTTATTTGATTCCTAGGTTCTAAGCCTTCATCACAATAAACTTATGCAAACTCAATCGGTTTTATGGTTTCAAGAAGCACCGTATGGTGGCATCTTATAACCATGTTAAAATTATTTGGAGTTACATGAAGTATGTCATATATAAACTAATAAGCAACAAGTGAATATTTCTTACTTTCTATGTGAGAAAGGGCTTCTTTGTGAAATTCACTATTTTGGAATAATTCGTTTTTAAATGAATATTGCTTATTAAGTTGGAATTCATGATAATTGTAAAGTATTAGTGTATAATAAAGAGATTGTAGTGTTAACTCAAATGTATAAAAGATATCTGATTCTAAGCATATTGAATGTATACTAGAAATATGATTTGTAAATGAGTGTATGTGTTCTTTATTGTGGTTAAGAAAAATAACATTTGGTTAAGAATCTGATTATATCTATGATTATTGTCAATTTTATAAGAAACAAATTATCTAGATTGAGGATGTTTAAGTGATAGTGCAGTCTTAGGGATTGACACATGGTTTTGTTGCGACCCGCAACATTCGAACTGCGAACCGCAACAGAATTGGTCGCTTCATGATATTTTGTGTTTCTTTAATTGATAAAATATAGTACTTGTCATTAATTTTTGGTGATGGATTGCTAAATTGAATTGATAGATGGTTATGTTTCTTGCATGTTACTTAGTCTCTTAGTTTGTGATTGTTGTGACATGTCATACTATTAGAGTTGGAACATTGATATAAGTTGGCATTCGAGGATTTGTGCTAAGCTTATTTGTCAACTTGTGAATATAGTTAGCAGACATTGATAACTTGAAAGTTTATGGATATACAATTCAAGTTTTAGAGATTTTATTTGGATGTTGTGTTCCAATATAAGGGCTGAACTTGGTGTCTTATGATTCATCACATTAAGACTAATAGTCTCATTATAAATGACAACCATAATTTGAGAAAAAGTTGATTGCGGATCAATAATTTTTTGAATATGGATGAAGTCAATTAATAATGAAAATCTCTATGATAAATCACAGTTTTGATTATGTGATTGTGGAGACATTGCGAGTCATGTTGAGGATTGCAACGTAGAGTTATCGCGGGCCGCAACAGATTGTGATGATTAGAACCTTGTAAGGTATGGTTAGGACAATATAGATGTGGTCTATGTTCTGAACCTTGCGCCTCTGATCTCTAATTTCTACTATTTTATGAACTATAGACTATTATAGATCCTAGTACGGATACTTAAGTGATTATAAGTTCAGTTGCATTTGTAGTGCGCCTTCTCATAAAGTTAGAGGGACTATTATAGAAGAAATAGTAGAAATGCCATATGATTAGATCAAAACACTAAAATAATTTTTTGTTGAGAGAGGGTTATTTTTGAGTTACTTAGAGCTGTTTGGAACCGTTATTGTATTTGACATGTACTTGTCTGAGTATTGCGGAACAGGAGAGGAATGAAGTGGTGTTCCTCAACCTCATAGAATTTGTGACATTGAATAAGAACCGACTCAACAAGCTAGAGAAGTAACTTAAAATTATTGTTGCATGCAAAATGAGATAAGTAAATGAAGAAACAACGAGGTATGTTTTTTTTTTTTAAAAATTAGTTTTCAGCAAAGCATTAATCAATGTGTTTCTTGATGGAATGCTACACAAAGTAATCAATTGAAGCATAAGACTCGATTATTATAGGCTATACTAGAATAGAGAGAATCTTGTAGAATAGTCTTATTCTAGCAATATTGACCAGTATAGATTATAACTATTCTTTATGGATTATTAATAGATTTTAGACAAAGTGATGTTGAATCTTCTACCTAGTTGGTGGCAGAATTATGGTAAAGTGCGCACTAGATGCGACTTAGCTGATTCAATAGTCTAAAATTAAATAATGTCAATAGAATTTGGAGATTCTCTTGAGCATGAATGTTATACTGTCCAAGATTATGTTGCTGATTAACTTGAACGTTTTGAATTGACCTATGAATTAAATCATGTCAATAGAATTTTGTCTCCAAGGATATTTCAATATAGCGATCAACTCGAACGGTATTGATTGTCGTATGAATTTTGGATCTCGTAAAATTGACTCGACAGTAAATCGAGTCAATTTATATATAGAAGTTGAAAGATTCTGTAGGATTCGTGATAAAGCACTCTGGGAAAAAAAGAATAACATCTATTCCATGGTCAAATCCAATTATCCTGAAATCTCCAGATACGCGTTTGTTTATAAATTTTCTTTTGCAGCGTACAAATTATATATAGAAGTTAAATGTCAAGGAAGAAATACGAGGCATAGTAATTTTGCTCTGTACAAGTTAATGTATATTGTGTTCTTTTGTTTAATGAGTTGAATTATTTAGCGAGGTTAGCACACTAATACAATTTCCAGAACATGCAATTGCTAAATCAATTTTTTGAAATTGCAGAATAGTAAAATTAGCGACGGTATCGAACAAATTCAAACCATTGGAACTTTGGAAGTCAATAGCTCGAAAAAATGACACTAACCAGGGTTGACATTATTTCTTGTCAATCCAAAAAATTTCGGAACATTACTTCTAAATATCAGTTTTTCTCTTTCTCCCAAGATAAAAATACCAAATTAGGTTTAGAGATTGGCAATTCACAGTGCATTGTTGTTTACTAATTTGTAGATCTGAAAATGGAATGATGATAGGCTCAGCGTAGCAAAAATATAATGAAGTGGTTGGAGTTTGGTTGAAAGAATACTATGTTTTGCTTTCTTAGTTAGATTTTTTTTTTCTTTTTGAAATTTTGCTTTCTTAGTTAGATATTAAATGCAGTACCAGACAACACACTTGCACACAGTATCTACCATACGTAATATTACCAAAAGAGAATAATACATGTCAGCATGTCATTGGAGAGAGATAGAATAAAAGAAGTTTTTATTTTTATTTCTTTTGAGAGAGTAGACGCGAAAAGGACAAAAAAAAAAAAAAAAAATGATGTCCATCTTCAATAGTCAATACCAATATTCACCTTTGTTAGACACCGATTTCCTTTGTCTACTTCATATTTTTTATCCCTTCCTTTGAGAGATTAATATTTTATCAAATGGCCGATCCAGATATCCAGTACCCCACAGGATTGGATCTCTTAAATTGAGGGCAGGCAAATTTCTTTAAAAAGCAATTGTAACTTGATTTGTGTCATCTAACTTTGTGGTGCACAATTAGCATGTGAATCACTAATTAACCAAACAGTCTCTTTTCTATTCCCATGATACACAACTGCAAATCATCATCAAAATGTGGCATCCGTTACCTTACTATTTGCAAGCTTCTATTTCCATATCATATCATATAATATCATATCGAGCAAATAAATGCATGCATTCAACTTTAGAAACTTGGTCCGTTCGATAAGCGAGTACAATTTTTATATATAGTTTTAACAGGAAAAGAAAAATAAGAGGGTCCTAGCTCAGTGCAAATCTGTTCTGAAGTGTTTTATTATACGAGTAATTTACAAATTGATTCGGCGATTCAATATGTCGCAATTAGATTGAATGCATGATATAGTTAAACCCAGCCCTACTAGAATGTGAGTCTTGAGACCTATAGTGGTCTTCTTCTATATATGTTTTAATGCGGCTAATTATTATTAGACACATGCTAATTGAGTACTTGTGTAAAACATGATTGCTTAATGTTGTTGCCGGTATAAATGTTATTGTTCAAAGCCAATATCTTTTTTTCCCCCTTACGTTAAATTTTTTCTGTTTATTCAGAGGTGATTTGTTCCTGCAAAAATTAGTATAACAATGATTAAAAAAACACTAATGATACTATAGATTATTTTAATATAATTCTATCCAGGAAGTTATTTTTTGGATTTTTTTTTAGTACAATTGTAATTTAAATGTCTGGATCTTCTGGTTTCTGGCTTAACATGAAGCAGTACGTCTCTCCTTGTGACGCTTTCAGTTTTATTTTAAAAAATTCCGTCCTGGATTCACTCACATAGCTGACATATTTTGGGGTCATTATTATACCAATCTTTCACTCTTCTATTGTCATAAAAATTCAAAACATCAACCATTCTTCATGTGATTTTTTTTTAGAAAACTATGTTAAATTAATATTATAATTAATCATATGTGGCCTATATTATTTAAATATGAACCAACTTTATTTATTAATTTAAATTAGAAATTGATTACTGTCATCTGCAGTTTTACCATCCCTTACCATCGCTAAACAGAAAGTGAACACATAAAATAAACAAGGTGAACATATATAGTGATCAAAGTGAACACATACAAACAAATAAGTTCAATAAAAATAAGTTGAATATGCATATAAAAATCTGTCATATTTGGAAATAGGTTTTAAACGGAGTTTTTTAAAAGCTTGATCAACAGATATGGTCGCTATGTACAAAAGCCTCAATATATCACGATGCACCATAGCATTTCTATATAAAAGTTGATTAATTCATGGTTGATACATTATAAATTAAAAGTTGACAGTACATGTTAACGGTTGAATTTATAAGCTTCAATGATTTAGGATTTTAGTTGGTTGTGATTAATTAATATATATATATTTAAATAAATATAAGAATTACAGTCTGTTTTTTGTGATCCCTTTCTGTCGCTCTAGTCTACTGTTGTGGCGGATGGGGATTGGGGGAGCGGAAGTGATTGCTATTTTCTAAAAAAAAAAAAATAGAAGGATATTTGTCAATGTGTACTGTGTAGGACTGTAGGTAGGGGCCACATGGGTGGGCAGTGGAACTGGAAGTAATTACTACTCAGTAAAGTATTAACAGAAAATCACAGTGACAGTATCCAAAGCTAAAACAACTGATTTTGGCGCCATCCCCATTCCTCTCTTTTCTGATCTCTTCCCTCCTGAATGACTATCCATCTCTATCTCTGCATTTAATGGCCGTATCCAATTAGATGTACTTTTTCCAACGCCCCTGCTCTCACCTATTAATGTTTGTACTTTTTTTTTTTAACTTTCCTTTTCATTATACTTTCCTTCGTCTCCTTTTACTTTTCCAACCCCTCCCTTAATTTCCTCTCTCTCCACGCCTCCACTACAAATTGCACCTAAACCTCTTTCAGTCTTTCCACCGAGCGTCATCACTCAGCACACTGCACACATCTCTACCCTCTTAATTTGTAAGCTCTCTCTCCCCTCTTTACCCAATTAATTATTTACCTATTGTTTTCTCATTCGATTCAGAATCCTTGGAGTTGGAGGCAACTAATTAACTAAATTGGACGCTATCTCCAAGGGTCAAGGGATTCATGGTCCATGCCTTATTTGTGATGCATTGCATATTTTCATGCTTTGATCGATGTTTTATGCAATTCTGTCAAACCAAACTCTTTTTACTTAATTTCTGGATTTTGTGTCCCAACTGCGCGCATGCATATATTCAAATTTCATACGCTTCATTCATCTACTCTACTATTCTGGTATCTCACGATTCCTGCATGACACCCCTGCTTAATCATGAATTTCACTAATTTAAGCAATTTCCTAGCTTTAAATATATCTATCCAGATCAACATGACTACTACTCTTATTGAACACTGGTACCAAAATGAAAATGGCATGGTATGCCACCGCACCCAATGTTGTATCATTGTTGAACTTGAACAGCAGCGGGTCAGGCCGGAAACCCTATCAAAACCGACCAGCCATTGTGTATTTCAATAAGGCGTCAAATATGACACAATCATCTGGCAACCCTCCTCTTTGTATGATATTTATATATCCCTTACTATTTCAACAATTTGGGACGTATCATGATTGTGCCCGTGAAATTTCCTGGCATCAGTAATTACACTTTCTCACTCTGTCTGAAAGCTTGAAATAATATTGAAATTAAGAACATAATTCTGGATACCAACCTGCATTGCTGATCCTGGCTTTCTTACAGTGACAACAATCAAAAGATTATTGCATTTTTTATAATTTATGAACGAAAGAAGAGTTGTATTACCAGAAAGAAAGGCAATCATACATATTGCCCTGGGTTCTAGTTCTGTGTAGATCAACAAAGGATTGCCAGATGTCACCTTTTTTATTGGTTATTTTGTTGACTTGTTTAAATCATTTCTTTTGTACGAGTAGGGCTTGAAAGGAAGAGAAACATGGAGAAGAAGATATATACAGTGCAAGTAGAAGAGGGTAGACCCGGTAAGGATGGAAACCCATCGGTTGGACCCGTCTACCGAAATGCATTGGCAAAGGACGGTTTCCCACCACTAGAAACCGACATGAGAACATCTTGGGATGTTTTCAGGTACTTTGGGTGCATGTCTGTGTGTGTGTGGCTGTATGATTTCACCTGGTCTGGTCATATCAGACCGAATTTTACATAACAGCCCATTATCCATGTTTTCATACAGTTTTAGTTTGTTGTTTGTTTAATTTGTGAAATTTTATTTTTTTTTAGGGTCGCAGCAGAGAAGTATTCAGGAAATAGGATGCTTGGATGGCGCGAATTTATCCAAGGGAAGGTATAACAACAAGCTGAAAATCTAATGATAACTTCTCTTTGTCAATTCCAGTAATTTTCTTCAATTTATTTATTTTTTTCTCAACAAGTTGGTGATGATAATTATTCTTACAGGCAGGACCATACATATGGAAATCATACAAGGAGGTGTATGAGGAAGTGTTGCAAATTGGCTCTGCTATGAGGCAGCTCGGTGCTCAACCTGTAATATACTATTTCTGGAATACTTTTCATGAATAATTTAATTTTCAACCAATTCTTCTATAATTTATTCCTTCTTTAAATGTAGGGGTCAAGAATTGGGATTTATGGGCCTAATTGTCCTCAATGGGTGATATCAATGGAGGTACTGCTTAATGATTTCTTCTTTCCTAGTAGCACACAAAGGGAACACATATATTCACTGAAAAACTTATGCATGCTCACTCATTCAAGGCCATAACAATACCAAATGGAAACCTACATTCAATAACCACAAAAACATTACATACAGCAATATTGACGCATCTTCAGAGTAAAAGGAGTACATAATCTGATTGGCTGTGTTCATGATATTTGATGTTTTGAGTTAGTGTAGATATGAATTGCTTACTAAGTTGTCAAAATAACAGGCTTGTAACGGGTTCAACTTCATTTGCGTACCACTTTATGACACTTTAGGTACGTCACCAGTAATTTGACACAATAACTGCCACAATACTTCTGAGTCGAAAGATACATCTTATATTATTTTTTTATTTATCATTTATCTTTTTGTAATATAATATGTTTCAGGTTCAGGGTCTATTGATTACATAGTAGACCATGCTGAAATTGAGATAGTCCTTGTTCATGAGAAGAAACTTAATGTCAGTGCAGAAAACTATAAGATGATTTATTTTCTTTGAATAGAAAAATATTAATACTTAAAAAGAACAGAAATTACCCTAAAAAAAAGAACAGAAATTGATTTTTTTTCTTTTCTTGTGCAGACACTGTTTTCTGATTGTGCTTGTGCTCATACTCTCAAAGGTGTATTCTTATTCTTGTTGAACTGAGATTCTTTAATTTACTTTTCTTTATAGCTTTCATGCATTTGTACTAGTAAAGCATTCAGTGTGCATGCATACTGGTATGAATACAGTTTAACCGTCTCCCAAGGTTTCTTTGAAACACAACTTATTGAGTTGCCACAATTAGGCCTGCGACTTACATTTTACCCGCATTTTAAATCCAGTTTGACTCAACTGTCCGACTATGTCTTAAAATCATGAAGCTTGTAGTCTGACCTGTTCAATATCCACTCCTATTTAATATCTTCTTGCTTCTTGGTTCAGTCAAACCTAACTATTACCTTCCTTACATCATTACAACAGCAATTGTATCATTTGGATCGGCAACAAGAGATGATGCAGAAGATCCCAGTAAAGTGGGCTTGAATGTGTACTCATGGAATGAGTTACTTAAAATGGTTGCACATATATATTTTATAAATTATCATTGCAATACCTGCAAAGGGGTCTTATTTGATGATCCATTAGTCATTTTTAATTTTTCTTATTTCTTTTATTGCAGGGAAAGGACTATCCATCGGAACCATGCTCTCCAAAGCCTAATGACTTATGCACCATAATGTATACAAGTGGTACAAGTGGTACGCCTAAAGGCGTGATGATAACTCATGAGGCTCTTGCCACATACGTGAGAGGGGTTGATCTCTACATGGATCTATTTGAAGATAAGGTACCGTTGCTGTTATCCAGCTAACTATTACCATACCAGGCTATCAGGTACTCTGTGCTGGCAGCATGAAAGTAGGACAAATAACCATAATTGGACACAAATTCTAAATGCATCTTATAGGTACCTATAAACCCTTATAGATACCTTCAGGAATGCTCGTTTGTAGTTTATGTGTAGTATTTTAGTTGTATGAGAAATATGAAATACGGAGGTGATCAAACAAATGAAGTGTCGTATCATGAAACCAGTCAGAAAACCCAAGAAGTAAATTGTCAAGTATACTGTTTCAGCCTACATGGTGCTGGTGTAGGTCTTTCTTGGTTTATGTCACCACCTAAGCTCTCAGGGGCTTAAGCATCAATAGGCAGGAAATGGTACCAAGTATATAGTACTACATGGTATAGTTTTGTGCCTAAAGAAACTCAAACCTAATATATTTTCAAAAAGAATTTCAGATGACAGTGGATGATGTATTTTTATCATTCCTGCCCCTGGCGCATATTCTAGATCGAGTTATTGAAGAATACTTTTTCCACAAGGGTGCTTCTGTTGGCTATTACCAAGGGGTTTGCAATTTTACATATCTCTTATTTTGTAGTTATTATTCAATTTCATGCTCGTGTAGAAGTGGAATTTGAGAAGTTCCCTTGAATTACACCTGAAGTACACTGTTTCCTCAATTTTGCCGATTTATTTCTCAATTAGCTATGTTTTTCCCTTATGTGGCCTCTAAGTAGTTACAAAGCAGCTCAATGATTCTTAAATTTGGTAAAACCAGTATCAATCCGACACTAGCTATGTAGATCAAACTATAACCTATATTCTAACTTTATATTTGGACCAATTTCTCCTGTTTGGAAAAAACAAAACAAAAAAAATTACTTGAACCCTGCATTTCATAACTTGAATTTTTTTTATAATTTCTTTAGGATCTAAATGCCTTGAGGGATGATCTAATGGAATTAAAACCAACACTTTTTGTTGGGGTCCCTCGAGTTTTTGAGAGAGTTCATGAAGGTACATTTTTCTATTTAAAGAAATTGTCTTCTTGCTCGAAGAACTCCATAAAGAGAAATCTAACCCATATCTCTCATACATTCTATATATTAATCATAATAATAGCGATACATTATAGTGATGACAAGTAGTAATGATGATAAAAAAAGGTTCTCCTTCCACAACCACTTACAGATAGAAATAGTACTGAAATGGGGATGTTTTGGAATAAGATGTTTCTGGGAGTAATAAGATTTTTTGCAAATGTTGTTAAGTTAGTATACTTTAAGATTTTTTGAAGCAGCACTGACAGTATAAACTCTTTAAAATTTTATTCATTTTTCTATGATATAAAGGTATACAGAAGGCCTTGTCAGAACTACGACCATTGAGAAGGATGATTTTTAATGCTTTGTATAACCAGTAAGTTATTAATGACCATTACTTTTTTAAGTACTCTTTATTCCAACAATAATTGTTCCACCATTGCATTGTTTTCCTTTAGTAATGCCCCATGGTCAAATTGTGGTTGACAGATCAAATGTCCTTTGTAGCTGCTGGGCAAATATTAATAAAAAGAGTAATTATGCACTTCTAGAAGTCTCTAACTTTTTAACTGTTGTTGAAGCAAACTTTCATGGATGACATCAGGATATGCACACAGCAAAGCTTCTCCTCTTGCTGATTTCCTGGCCTTCAGTAAGGTCTCTTTCTCTCCCTATCTCTCTCTCTAAAGAGCAATATAATAACTCAGTTGCTTGATGTAGAAACCATCTTACATTTTGTGAAAAGTTTGGCTAAACCCCTGAAATACATCCATGCAAATGAGAACCCAATAGAATAATCCTCCTCATGTAAATCTAATAGAATTAGTAGGATCTAATCTGTATAAGTTCTTGGTTTACATTTTACAGGTCACAAAGATCAACTTACCTAATCTATATATTTCTTGTTTTGTGAGTTGCAGTGACATAATCCTCTAGTTGTAGGTTATGCATTATATTCATGATTTTGCGAGGGTAAACAAGACAATAATCTTTACGGTGGTGCATTCAAAATTTCAGGTCAAAGCTAGACTTGGAGGGCGTGTCCGGCTTTTGATATCGGGTGGTGCCCCATTAAGTAATGATATCGAGGAATTTCTTCGTGTTACCAGCTGTGCCCACTTTTGTCAAGGCTATGGTATAATTTTTGCATCATTTCTGCCCTGTTTATCGGGTAACCTCTAGCTCTGAAAGGCAAAAGTCTTGCAGCAACAGTTTAAGCTATTTCCTTGAAGCAATGGGAAAGAAGAGGAACAGGAGAAAATGAAAAAGTTTGAGCCAAAGTATGGTTTTGCCCTGATTTCTTATTTATGTGATACAGGGATGACGGAAACGTGCGGGGTGAGCACAATAGGATATCCCGATGACATGTCCTTGGTGGGAACGGTGGGGGTGGCAGCAACATTCACCGAGTTGCGGCTGGAGGAGGTACCGGAAATGGGCTATGATCCGCTGGCACAGTCCTCTCGTGGTGAGATATGTGTCAGGGGTAAGACCCTCTTCTCTGGCTACTACAAGGATCCCGATTTGAACAATCAGGTCTTTGTCGATGGCTGGTTTCACACTGGTAAGCTCTCTCTCTCTCTCTCTCTGTGTCTGTGTGTGTGTTTTTGGGTGTGTGTCTCAGGTGATCAGTGCTTTGTAGTAGTATAACTCTTCATTAAATCAAATTTCAGGGGATATTGGAGAGATGAGGCCAGATGGAGTGCTAAAGATAATTGACAGAAAGAAGAATATATTTAAATTGTCTCAAGGCGAGTATGTGGCAGCTGAGTACTTGGAGAAAATTTATTGCTTCTGTTCCATTGTCGAAGATGTAAGGAGAAATACTTTACTTTTTATTTTTTTTATAGGGAAAAAAATAATTCCTGCACTTTTTGATACCTCTAGAAAGAAAATTATTTTTAAATTATTTCAGGGCGAGTATGTTGCTCAGACATCTTCATCTTTTGATCAACTAATAGTGATGAATTCCAAAGAAATTCAAATATTGTTATTGCTATTCGCTTTTAGTTTTGTGTCATTATTTTTTGTTAGCTCATTGCAATTGGGTACAATGCATGATGTGCTGCCAAAAAAAAAAAAAAAAAAAGAAAATTGAAAGAAGAAGAAGAAGAAAAAGGATCTTTTTATGTGGTATGTTATAATTATAGTGAAATTACCTTTCTCATTTCAAGAAATAGCTAGTTAGTTTTATAAGTTTTTCCTCTATCTCAGAGTATATGTGACAGTTACTAAAGGATGCATTTTTTCTCCGTAAATTTTGATGGGTTGTCAGATATGGGTATATGGGGACAGTTATAGATCAATGCTGATAGCAGTGATTGCACCGCATGTAGACAACACAATGAAATGGGCTGAGAAAAATGGCCACAAGGGCAGTTTCGTCCAAATTTGTGCTCTTGACGATTTTAAAAGTTATATCCTTCAGGAGCTGAGAGCTATTGGCGTGAAGAACAAGGTAATTTCTCTTTTATTTTATTTCCTTCTTTCCTTCCTGATCATGCATGATCACCCTCCAAGAGAGCACCCAAAACTTCAAAACTATACTATATGGAAAATAAGCATATATATCATGTGCAAAAAATATATTATTAGCAAATACTGATGGTATACCATATGCAGAACTGTTTCTATTTTTAAATGTGTGTGTGTTTTTTTTAATCTTTGATCTAATGGTTGGATTAACTGCTGTGAGTAAAGTTTGAAAGAAATAATATAAGTGTATATATATATGGGTATGTTTGGCAAATGGGCGAACTAGAACAAGAACTAGAACAAGGCTTGTTCTAGTTCTAGTTCTAGTTCTAATTTCATGGTTTTGGTAGAACTAGAACAAGGAGGCGAACTAGGCCTTGTTCTAGTTCGGCCCATGTTTGGTAATGCCGAACTAGCTAGTTCGGCTCCTTACCAAACATAGCCATATTTGACAAATGATTAATTGTATTGACTTAAGCTTCAGCGCAACTGGTTACCTAACAAGATATTCAAGCAAAGTGTACATTGTTCAAATAATAAAATCTTACTTGAAACTTTTTATAGTTTGATTTCGTTCGTGCATTCTTTTATCCCCGTGTTGAAGAAACGTTCATATGGTGCCAAAAGTATAAAATAGTAAAGCAACCCTCTTGATTAGCTGAAGTCTTGTGAGTAACTAGTTGGTAAATTGAAGTCCTGGGTAAAAATTCTTGAGCAAGATGCTAATCTAGGTACTGATGTGATTTATAGCTGCGAGGATTTGAGATGATCAGAGGAGTTGTGGTGGAGCCAGTGCCTTTTGACATAGAAAGGGACTTAGTCACACCAACAATGAAAAAGAAACGATCCCAAATGCGTAAATACTACCAGGTATTTAACTGGCTCAAAAAAAATGGACAACTTCAAAAATGAAATTAAAAAAAATGTTATTTTGTTTGACCATAAAAAGATTTGTAACATACAATGATCCAGTCTTAACTTTTTTATTGTTTCTGGTCTGTCAAAAATTGAAGTCTTCCTGGTTTTGCCAGAACTTTATTGTTTCAGATTGATTTTTTTCCCCCAGGCTTCAATTTTTAGGCTATATGTACAATTGAAATTAATTTTGATTTGGTTTATATTAATCGATTACAAGATAGAATTGAATAATTTACTCGGGGGCAATGCTGAAGAATTTCACAATATATTTGCCAAGTTTTGAAAGTACCATAATTTACTCTTTCAACCTTTTCTCTTCCTCAACTCTCTTCTCGGATTCAGCTGCTTCAAATGTTATTTTGATACATTTAATTTTCTTATAATTTAAGGCGGAGATTGATAAACTTTACCAAGGACTAGAGAGGAAATCGGCCTGACTCTTTTTCACGTTCAACTAAGGTGTGTGTTGTCCTTCTTCGAGTGAAGTTTTGATGTTCAATTTTATACATGCATCTTTTTCCGTGCCGCATTGATCATTCATATGATTACTTTCTTATGTTTTTTGATAACAAACATAAAAAGTACTCTTTGTACGTGATCTTTATTTAATCAAAATTAATCAATTGTAGGTTTGCAAAATGCATGAAAAATACAATTTTCTCCTGAGATGCTGGAAGTGTGCAAAATAGCATGGACAGGAAAACTAAGATATATAATTCCGGTCCTTATTGGAGGGATTTTGATGTAAAATATTATGCTTTTCTTTAGGTATTACTGATGCAATGTGTTATAATGTATTATTCATATATATTATATCTTTCAGACGTTGGTTTTTGTAAGCATGTATTTGTGTAAAAGTTTTATGAATAAATAGGCGCTCATGTGTAGAAGTTGTTGTTGTTAGCTTTGCCAGGTTTTTTGTGATTATCACTTAATTGGAAATAAAATGGAGAAACATGGAGGCCGCATACAACAACAGGATCTGGCAATTTCTTTTCGGTCAGGAATCAGGATATGTTAGTTGGAGATACCAAGGACTATATTATATTTGTCATCTTGATTATTAATTGCTGATTAGTTTGTGAAGCTTATGCAAATTAGCTGATGTCAAATCAGTGTTAATAAAATTATTTTTGCTTTTTTTTTATCTAATTTATAGTCGCAAAGAGCACGACTTTTTTTATCTAATACAAATTAATAGATATGATAGAATTAAGCAAAATGCAAATATTAGAGTAGGCCAAGACAATGTTGGCCGAGTGGACCGGAGTTGTGAATTGTGATGTCATGTGATCCAAAAGGAAATTAAGGTCCATCTATGAGTCATGAGATGAATTAATAATTCGGGAGTGATAAGCGTCATCCACGAAAAAATCATTCACGTCATCCACAATGTTTTTTCCGCATCCTCCCTTCCCCTCGTGCTAGCGCTCCCTTTTTTTTTCCCGATGCTTCCTTCCCTCCCTTCTCTCCTCGCGCTCCCTTTTCATTTGCATCGTCTCCTCTCCTCTCTTCCTCTTTTCCATCACGACTTTTTTTTCCATGGATTCCGCCTCTTTTCCCTATCTCTGTCTCGTTCCACTGCATCTTCTGACATGTGCACTTCGGCTTGCTTCTTTAAAATGAACATATACGACAATAAATTGAACAGATACCAATATAATATGAACCAAGAATCAAAATGTACATATAAAAAAAATGAACATACATAATAAATAAATTAAAAAATATAACAACTAATTGAACATAAATAACAAATAAATTGAACAAATATAACAAATAAATAAAGCAAATGTAACAAAAACACGTTGACACATACAAAAAGATAAAAAGTGAAAATAAATTGAACAGATATAACAAATAAATTGAACAGATATTACAAATAAAAGTGAACATTTGTAAAACAGATATAAATAAATGAACATACATAACAAATAAATTGAACATATATAACAACTAATTGAACATAAATAGCAAATAAACTAAACAGATTTAACAAACAATATGGACTCATACAAAAAGTAAAAGTGAGCAAATAAACTGAACATAAATGACAAATAAATTGAACATATATAACAAACATGTTGACTCATAAAAAAATAAACAGATACAACACAGAAATTGAACGGATACAACAAATAAATTGAATATATATAACAAATAATTTAGACTCATACAAAAAAATAAAAATTGAACATAAATTGAATAGGAAGGAAGAAAGGAAGGGCAGGTGAAAAACAAAAAAAAAACAAATAGAGAGGAAATAGAAGAGAGCAAGAAGGAAAGGAGAAGGGAGAAAGAAAAAGAAAGTGAAGGAAACTCACGAAGAAAGAGAGAAGGGAGAGGGAGCCACGTCTGGATGTGGAGGGAAGGAAGGTAATGCTGGGTGAAGGAGGGTGCTGGCGCTGGGTGAGAGGTGCGCTCGGATCAGAAGGTCGGATCGTTAAGTTGGGTGCGGAAAAATAAAGGGAGCGATTCGCTGGTTGGTTTGGACGACAATGAATTGGATGGTAAGCATTAATTACCTTAATAATTAGCCTAGGAGAAGGCGATTAGGCGATTAGGCGATGCGAAACAGCAAACATGAAACATGGAATCCAACGTACCCGGTAACCCCGGCCCCTTGTTATTTGTTAACGTTTGATTTCGATACGATCGAAGCGCAGTCCCCAGAGGACAGAGCACCAGCAATTCGCCCGCCTCTAAATGCTCCATCTCCCTGATTTTATTGTATGTTTTTCTTTTAGCTAAAAGACAATCGCTTTCATTTCCTTTCTTTATTAGTATATATAATTTTAAAAAGACAATTTAGATATTTCAAGATTTTATTGCGATGAAATTATTACTTTGGTAGCCCTCTATTAAATTAAAAATAAATAAATAAATAGAGTAAAGACTATAAATTAATCATATTAGTGGATTGATAATGTTATAATTATAATGTAGACACATGACAAACTTAATAGTTATTTTAAATAAAGTTAATGAAAATAACGTCTATAAGTACACAGCCATTCGGTTGAAGAATATGGAAAATATATATGTGTCTGTGTGTATAAATTTAGAAAAATTCTAACCAAAATATATAAACGAGTGCTTTTAGCTGTTTAGCGAGGAGATGAGACGGGGGTTTATGAATCATCAATTAATTATATATATATATATATATATATATATATATATATATATATATATATATATATATATATATAGGGAGCATTTAGAGTTGTATATAAATAGAAAAAGGGGTGCTGTATCATATGTGGATCTCAATGTACTATGGAGTATCTCCAAATATATGTATGTGATGATTGAAATAATGATGCAGCAGCGCCACAATAACCGGAAGATGAGATCTGCTATATATTATTATTAAAATATAAAAAATTGAAGGAAATATTCGGGAAATTAAGTAAGTAAGATGGCATATATGAAAGTATTAGTGATTTAGTAATTGAAAATTTGTAAGAATAATATAATAGTTTGAGAATGTAAATTAATTTAGAATAATAATAATAATAATAATAATAAGATTAGATATTAGCGGAAAGCGGGTGAAGGGGAAAGCGTAGAGTAGAGATCCGGATCCGGTAGGGTGAAAACAGGAAACAGCGGAGAGGGCGTATAGAAAAAGGTCGATACAATCGAAGCAGAAGGGAATAATATAATATATAATAATAATATAAAGCCCTTCCTTCCCATTGGAATTTGGAAGTTGGCGGCCTCTTTCTTGCTGTTGCCTAAACCTCTTCTTCTCTCAATCGAAGCGACGATGGCGTCTGTGACCGGATCTGCGATCTCTGCCCCTCTCTCTCTCTCCAGGCCATCGCCCATCAACCTCAAGGTTTTCTTCTTCTTTTTTTACTTTTCTTTACTTCTCTCTCTCTCACCTCAAAACCCTAAGCTAAGGTAGGTTGCTAAGATCTCTCACCTCCAACCTCCAAATCGTTCGTCTCCAACAAATTCAATTTAATTCAATTCGATTCGATCTATCTATTTCTTACTACATTAATTAATTTTCAATTTGCATGTAATTTTTGTCCTATCTTTTATTTAAATTCAATTCAATTCAATTCAGACCTGTGACCTGTGACCTGTGACCTGTGACCTGACCAAATTTAATTTTAATTTTTAATTTTGTAGGCAAAGGCAACTGCAACTGCAAGTAATGGCGCGTCCAGCTTCAACTCCAACTCCGTCTCGTTCTCATTCTTCACCCAAAAGAGGACCAAATTCCCTTCTCTCTCATTCTCATTCTCCTGTGCTGTACGTACTCTCTTTTTCTTTTTTCTTTTTTCTTTTTACTTTTTTCTTTATTGCTTGCTTGTCTAATGTTCTTCTACTATTTTTGCCCCTAGGCTCAAAAGGAGACTGTTGACAAGGTCTGTGAGATTGTCAGAAAGCAGTTGGCCCTCCCTGATGACACCGCTGTCAGCGGCGAATCTGAATTTTCTAAGCTCGGTGCTGACTCTCTTGATACTGTCAGTAATCTCTTTCTCTTCTTACTTCCAACTTACCCACTTGTACAATCACTTCGTCTCTTCTTATTTATTTTTGGTTGCTTCTGTTTCTCTAATTTAGGTCGAGATTGTCATGGGCCTCGAAGAACACTTTGAAATCAGCGTTGATGAGGGAAGTGCCCAGGATATTAAGACTGTTCATGACGCTGCTCAAATGATCGAGGAACTCAAAGCTAAGACTGGATAGATGGACCGCATTATTATTTTCTTCCATTTTGGATGCCATCTTATATTTTTAGTTTGTTTTATGTCAGTTTGATTTTAAGAGCTTTATTCTGTTGGCTTTCTCAAACTCCTCATGGAAATGACCTGCGCCTTTATTGCTGTCCAGTAAACTGCAGTGTAGTGTTATTTTAAGTGCTAATAAAACTATAATGTTGCTGCTCTTCTATTACTATACTGTATGTGCTTGCATTTGAGTTGCTCTTCTATTTTTCTTTTTTGCTGTTATTTGCCAAGTCAAAATTATTGCTATGTTTCATCCCGTTCGATATATAAAATAATATAGTATCCATGGAAAAGCAGAAATATGAAATGAAAGTATAGTGGAAGCTGGAAAGGTACTGTCATTGCTTGGACTCTGCTTTCTCTGCTGTTAGTATTTTTTTTTTTTTTTCCATGTGGTAAGTAAAGTGATGATTCAATGAAGACATTTGTCTTTGATTGGAAATTAATTGTTGTGGAAATGAACAGGGACGGTGTTGTGAAAGATTGTAAAGAAATCTTGCATGTAGTGACTAGTGAGAAAGTAGAAGAGAGGAGGAAGACAAAGCATTTGCTAATGGTAAAGAGTAAAAAGAGAATTGTGGGATAGGAATTGCAACTAACGTGAATGAATTACCTTCCTTCCTTGAAACTGTAATTGAAGAACTCAGAGTCATTTTAATCTCTAGCGGGATAGGGATAGGGACGGGGTTGCAGTAAAAAAAACTCAATTCTAGGGCTACAAATACAACTCCGTTTAATGAAACGTTTAACTAAATTATTTTTCAATTTTCTGATTTGTTTTTTAAATGAAACGGTTAATGAAATCGATCTTTCGTTTCGTTTATTTTTTGTTTGACCATTGTATGTCATTTTTATGTATTTTTATCATATTTTTAATATTTTATTAACAAATTTTGATGAACCGGGAATATTACAGTATCAAATCGGTTAGTTATGCATACAAAATAGAAAAATATGTATAAAAATTAATTGTCAAAGCAACAAATCGAACACAATTATACGTTTTGATCGTTTCAAAATATGAAAATATGTATAAAAATTAATTGTTAGTTAATTGATCGTTTTGATTGTCATTTGAATTGAAACGATTAACACAAAATAATTTTTATTTTGTGTCATAAACAAAACGGGTAATGAAAATGAATTGTTTTGTGATCATTTCGTTGAGTTTGCAGCCCAACTCATTTCGTATGTTCAGTTAGCCTTAAAGTTAAGGCGGCCTTGTACTCATAAAAATGGGGCTCCAAAATGGAGGCCCATATTGTAGAAATATAATTGGGCTGGGCCCATCCGTCCATTGATATTAATGAAATCCATTGATTCGAAGTCAGAATCTCTCTGTCTGTCTCTCTCATGGCGGCGATGGGTCGGCGATGGGGATGGGGCGATCATCTCCGGCGACTGCTCCTCCTCAGATCGTACCACGGAGGTACCCAAAAGCAGTACCAGTACCAGAACCAGTACGAGGTGAAGGTGGGGATCGCGGAGTTCCTGCGGGGGATCGGAGGAGGCGTGGAGGGACACGTGGCGAAGGTCGAGGCGGAGGTGGGAGGAGACCTGCACAAGCTTCTCCAGACGCGCACTCTCCGCCTCAAGAAGCTCGCCATTCCTTGCAAGCATGTATGTATATTGTATATTGTTCTTTCTTTGTATCCCTAACCCTAATTGCCTAATTCCCTCATCTCTAACTAGTCTATACCTGATTAATTAATGGCATGCTCGTTCATATTATGTATTACATCAATACAAATACCTCACTGTTCTTTTCCCTTACTGCAGAGAAAATTGATACTAAACTACGCACACAAGTACCGCCTTGGCCTTTGGAGGCCTCGACCTCAGCCTTAGAAACCATACTTTGTTAGAGTTGCCTTTACATTTCAAATTAATTTTGAGTTTCCATTTCAACCTTTTTCATTATTCATGTAGCTGTGACAACTCAACTCATCTTCTCTCTCTCTCTCTCTCTCTGCCTGAATGTTGAATAATTACCATCTTTAGACGATGCAACTGCTCGTCAGTCCAGTCCTTCGTGGGAGGATCCCACTTTGTATTTGAATATTTGTTGCTTTCTTATTTTTGTTGTGTCTTCAATCAAGGCTGCTACCAGCCACTTGTCCTAACAGTCTTACTTCATTCGCTTCGCTTGCTCTTTTGGTTTTAGTTTCTCAACTGTCTTATCTTGAGATTATTATTGGTTGGTTTAAACAAACTGGTATTAACTAATTGAAAACCAGCGCTGCTTTATTAGTTTATTACAGGAATCCTTACAATTCTACTTGAAAAAACTTTGTTTTGTTAGGATGGTGGCCCGTGCTTAATTTATTTATGCTTAAGCTTTGTGCGCATATGACATATTCTTGTAACAAGTCTGACAGTGCGTTTCTAAGTATATTATTATTGTAATCTAGTTATATGTGGTATGACTCTTAAACGCCGAGTAAAGGATGCTTTTTGTTTTTATATGGATATGGATATATATTTCTATGGATGTGGAATCCTATAATGTCATCTATAGTAATTTCACTGATAATATCCCTGTCACTGATAATAATTTCAGTGAATATTGGTGGTAGTATCATTCTGGTGTTATCAGAGGGAAAAAAAAAAGAAAGAGGAATTTTGAAAAATGCTTGAGAATTTCACATGGTCTGTAAAGGAAATTCTGCCAAGTATTGTTTGGAAAATACAGAACAGTCCACTGGAATGAAACTCCCATCAACTCCTTGAAAAACGTCGCTCTGAAAATATAGTCCTCGAAACAAAATAGAGTTTCACATTAGAAATCGCTTTCTAATAAGAGAATATTTAACAGAAAAGAAAAAACAAAATGCGACATTTGAAAGAGGCAGCACAAGTGCACAACTGTGGGGTTTCCTTTCGCTTTGGAGGGTTCAAAATCTTTGGATACCTACCTTCCTTTCCTTCATCCATCCGAAACGAACACAAAGATTTGAGTGGGGGACTACCAAAATACCATCAACCTCACAAATTTGATCCCTTGATTGAGCAGCTGGTTTCTAATATTCTAATGACGTCTTTTCATTATTATATTGTTTCAAATCAACTACAATGAAAATGCGCCTTTTTTTTTTATCATTTTCATTTTTGTTTTTGTTTCAATCGTTGGTTGGTGCCGCTCTTATCCACTAAAGAAGATAAGCTGAGTTTAGATGAGTACAATTCCAGTCTCATTATTTTGTTAGTTAGGTATTAACCCACAGCAGAAACGTATAGATAAGAAATAAGGAATAATTGTGATATATGATGAGAAAAATGAAAGGTTGATGCTGATTGCCGACTGCTGAACTGAACCTCTTTCTGGAAGAATTGCCCTTCCAGGGGCAAACTGGTAGATTCAAAATCAAAACCATTACTAATTTCAAGTAGACAGATACTAGTACTCAAGAATCAACAAATATACAATAAGATGTGCATCTAGTTGATCAATTGACGATAAATATAAAAGATATATATGCCTCTTTAGGTATACGAGCGGCGAGTCAATCAGCTCAAGTCTAAACCCATCTTAATTTATTGAGTGTTTATTACTTGTTTATTTCTTAAAAATAAGAAAAGGGTAGAGCTAGTCTGCTACATGGAATGGAGATCTGAATTTAGGTATATGAGCAACATGCACTAACATGTCATTTAAGAATAATAATTACTGTTATCAGCCACCGTTGACTCCTGACCTGTATAATGTATTCACCGCTTAAAACTTTTTTTTTTTAATTGTTATTTATGCGTCTCTTCTTCTCTTTTCTTTAATTGCCAGTAAGTACACAGTACACAACCAACCATTATCCAACTTGTGCACCTAAGATTTTATCTGTAATTGAACTCCCAAACCTAATTACTAATTACCACACCTCCCCATGTTCTCACTTCTCAGCCCACAACCATTGGTCAAACCCTAATTAGTGCACATAAGAGTTAACGCCACACACTCTCTGACACTCACACTCACACTCACACGCACACAGATATCAAGATTACAGTAAATACTGGGAGTATCAAGGCAACAAAAGATGGAAAACATTGCAATATATAATACCCCAGAAAATAAATCTAGAACAAAAGAGCTCGTAAATTCTGTACAGACCCCAACTGTTCCAAGTCAAAGAAGAACCGTGTCACAAATTAATTAATTAATTAAATCTAAGTTACAAACAAACAAATTAGGTGGGCGGTCTAGAGAGAAGGCATGCATGAGCTTCATTTATTTCTCTACTCTACTTGCTCTACCGACGCAAAATTCAAGCTTAACATTAATTAACAGGCAGGAGGTCAGGAGGAGGTTATACTAAATAGCCCATGGCACCACTTTTTTCGCCATTCATTTCCAGCCCCGTCTCTGACTCCACATTTCTACAATTTTTCAACACCAGAATCTTAGAAAAGCTCATGAAGACGGTTGTCAAACATTACAAATGATATCATTTATGGTCAAATTAAGCCTCGACTATCTATTGAGTTTGCAATTTCTACTCAGTTCCAAATTTTTGCCTCAACTAAAAAAACAATTCTTTGTGAGATTGAGCCTGGAAGCACCAGAAGCCAACCAATTGATCAGGTACAAAGTTGGTTAATAGAGGAAACACAAAGAATCTAGAATTTATCGATTTGTTATAACAAGTCTACCAACAAATATAACAAAAGCAAAACTCCAGGGTCCAAGGGCCAGTGTGTAAATAGTAAAAATAATTAAAGGATGAAAACTATTCATACTTTGGGGATGAAGATGTAGTGGAAACGCCAGGACTGATAGTTGGAGGGGTGTTTTTGTAAGTTTGAACTGAGACAAAGGACGACTCAGGTGAGCCGTGAAACCCCATTATGCCCCCATTACCCCTCGAAAAAAGACCTGCATTGAATTATAAGCTGAATAGACCTACTTCATTATATATGTCAACACCCAGAAACAATGCATCAATCATTTTACTTTTTCTCATATGATCCCCATATGAAAGATAATTTCTTCCAGAATTTTGTTTAGAGTGTTCTGGTACAAAATTCAGCAGTCTTTTGTCGACTTGCAAAAATTGTAATGACAAGATCACCCAAAATTTTGAAATTAAGAATAATTTTTCTAATACGTCAAAAAATCAGCAAAACTACAGCCATGCTTTAGTACAGAAACATGCTGTAACCATAACAGCTTACTCTTATTTTTCCCCTTTTTTACCCACATAAAGCCCTGATTTGTATCTGCTCATTGTAAGAGGCTTCTTACCAGTAATTATGGGTCTATTGGTCTAAGTGGTTATATTATTTATTTAGAAAGAAGAACACAAAAAAAGGTTCAATATTGGCAACATTAGAACAAGAAGAATGCAACTAGCCTCACCGACAAAAGAAAACCAAGTAAATTTCTAGCTAAGAATCAAATACTCTAATCTATCATTCCATACCATGCCAGAAAATCACAATGCAGAAAATAACAGTAACAACCAACGCACACCAACTCCCAGTTCCTGATGCGGGCTTGGCATTCTTCATCTTCTTCAAAGCCTTCATCCTCTCAATCCGAGCCTTCTTGAGCATCGCTATTTCAGTCAATTCATTTACCAATTTCTGGTCTGACAGGTCGAGAGACAGTGGGCGGGGTGGGCGAGGCGGCTTGGGTGGCTTCTTGAGCCGCTTTTTCTTTTTTTCTGAAGTGTCCAAGTCACACCCAGGGTGGTTGTCCTCACTGGGGCTACAAGAGTTCAAATCGGGGCTATTCGAGTAGAAACCGGGCCTATTAGAGTTGAAATTGGTGCCATGTTCGACTTTGATGGGGGTACGGTTGCCGATTTCTAAATCTAGGACAGTCTCTCCCTCTCCTGAGCTGGATTTCTCCATTGCAGAAACCATGCTATAGTCTACTTGTACGCCATGAAAGGGGATATTATTTTTTCTGTTTGATTTTGTTGTGAGTTGGTCAGAATCAGAAAGGATAAGACCTCACCTGAAAGTGCCTCTCTACTCCTGCAATAGTAAAAGATGGCTTCTTTCTGTTCCTTATTTATACAAAGGGAAAGGGAAAGGGATAGGTATGTATTAAACGAGGGATTCTGCCTGGAAAAAGGAGCAGATCAAAATGAATTTATGAAGATAAAATCAGAAACCCCCAATCCAATAGGGGGAAGGAGGCACAAAAGTGAAATGCGGCTGAAATCGAAAAACCTAAAATTTGAAAAGGGATAGGAAGAGAGAGAAAGAGGAGTAGAACCAAACAAAGAAACAAATGATCCAAGATTGAATTGAATTTTTAATATTTAATAATTGGGGGAAAAGAAAAGGCAAGAGAAGAGAAGAGAAGAGAAGCAGCTGGTAATGGTACTTACCGAATCGAACAAAGCGACAAAAGATCTGATGGAGAAGAGAGATGGAGATGGAGATTAAAATTTGGAAGGAGACGACGGAGAATTTAATAGAAAGAGAAGAGAAGAGAAGAGAAAGAGAGAAGGTACTTAATTAATATCATATAATATAATATAATATATAATTTCAATACGGTAATATATATACTGTCTATAATAATATAAATAATGTATTCATTTATTTTTTGTTGGTTTGCATAATCGCATTGGCATTGGCAAGTGGCAACTTAATTTCTTTAGATCAGACACAGAGACAGAGATAGAAGATGCATGAAACGAGTCGAAGGTCCAGTCCATCTCTGAACAAGTAGAAGACCCACTATAAATTTCACCTCCAAAGAAGAATGCACACTTGACCAGGCCCACTATAAGTAATCTCGGTGCACAGTAGACCAGACCCTAAGCCAGTCAGCGGGTTTTTTTCTTAAACGGCTCTGACGAAAACAATAGCTCAACAAAGCACCATGCGCTATATGATATTTACATAAAGAGCCAAGGCGCAAGGTGCTTGTACGCCTTATTTTGAGCCCCTAGTAAGGCGCAAGGTGCTTCTGCGCCTTACTAGTTAGGCCCCAAATCAAACTACGCCTTACCTGTTAGGCCCCAAATCAAACTACGTCTTACCCCTTCATTTTTCTGCCGACACTCCACGCATTTTAGCCCTATTTTAATAGAAAAAAAGAGTAAGGCGCACATCTAACCTGCGCCTTACCCCAATTTTTCTAAACAAGCAAGCTTATTTTATTATGTTGAGAATATGTTATTTCATATGTGTCACAATTGCATCCGATATCAAAGCTTATTAAAAGCTAATTGCATCCAATTATTTGACATTAATAATTCGTACTGACATGGACGTAACTAGCCAACGTAAAAATCCCTACACTTGTCATCTCTGTGGACAATCTGGACATAGCCGGAGAACTTGCCCCACAGCTACGAGAAATGATGAAGGTTATTTGTATTTTTTAATTTCTTGCATTTTTAATCTCTAATTTTATTATTTCACTTGTAAATTTCTAACTTTGATTATTATGTTTTTCTTGCAGAGAACTAAGACAGACTAGTATGCCTTTAAATATATAATATAATGTTATTTGTGCTTTGATTAGTGTAATTCTAGACTTGTAGTATGCCTTTAAATTTGTATTGTAATGTTATTTCTGCTAAGATTAGTATAATTCTGAACTTGTATTATGCCTTTATATTTGTAATGTAATATTAGTGCTTTGATTAATGTAATGCCTTTATATTGATTAGTGTTTTAATTAGTTTTCTTTATCAGTGAAATCTTTTTTTAAAGAAAAATCAGTCATATATACCCCTCTAATCTTATTCAATCAGCCAACACGTAAGCACCATCTTTTTGGCATTGACTCATTATTAACGCAATTCTTAGTTTCAAACAAAAAATTCGTTATTTTTTTTGCCCAATCGAGTTTTTACTGGGACATAAAGTTTAAGGGGTTGTTAATGTATTTTGACTAATGAAGATGCTTCAATAATGAACTACGATATTTTATTATTATTAATGTCAAATAATTGGATCAATTAGTTTTTAATAAGCTTTGATATCGGATGCAATTGTGACACATATGAAATAACATATTCTCAACATAATAAATAAGCTTGCCTGTTTAGAAAATTGGGGTAAGGCGCATGTTAGATGTGCGCCTTACTCTTTTTTTCCATTAAAATAGGGCTAAAATACGTGGAGTGTCGGCAGAAAAATGAAGGGGTAAGGCGTAGTTTGATTTGGGGCCTAACAGGTAAGGCGTAGTTTGATTTGGGGCCTAACTAGTAAGGCGCAGAAGCACCTTGCGCCTTACTAGGGGCTCAAAATAAGGCGTACAAGCACCTTGCGCCTTGGCTCTTTATGTAAATATCATATAGCGCATGGTGCTTTGTTGAGCTATTGTTTTCGTCAGAGCCGTTTAAGAAAAAAACCCCAGTCAGCCAGATGCGCTGATCGTCATATATTTAATTCTCAAGGCATGTCAACGGCTGAGATCGAGTCTCACACAGAAAGAGAGAGAGAACGCGGAAAATGCCCTCCTCTCCCCTCCTTATGCGCTGAGCTGGAGGGTAATTTGGTCAATTTAAAAAAATTAGGGGAGCGAATGAGTAACAGCGTCGTGTCCTGAGCAATTAAGAGTGAATGAGTAACCAGTGGCACCTTCTTTTTTTTTTTTTTTTTTTTGATGAAAAGTGGCACCTTGTTAAGTACTAAAGTTGAAGGCTTGATTACTGGGTGTGTTTGGATGTCTCACGAACAGCAGCCCACGAACAGGCCCGCGAACAACTTCTAGTTCGTGAAAATCAGGGAACTACGAACTAGGCGAGAAGTTCACGAACAGCCTAGTTCGTGAGTTGTTTGGTTCACGCGAACTACGGCTGTTCGCGAACAACCTGTTCGTGAGTGGTGCCAAACATACCCGAGTCTAAGATATGTGAAAGTATATATGTCAGAAATGATGTTTCAAATGTTGTACTTTTATAATTTGCATTTAAGTTTTAAGAGTTCAAAAGTTAATTATGGATATACATACAGATACAGGCTTGGAGCGGGATCATGGATTTAATTACCTTGGGTGATAGTACTGAGGAATGGAAAAGGATCAATGTAAATGTATATTAGCTTAATTAATTTCTAATTAAGATTTTGCCCCCTCTTCTTACTTTTTTTAATCAATATGTGTTGTCCCTAATTAAAGGTGTTGTCCCTAAAGGAGGCGGCTTAACCAAGGTTTAGCGGAAGCAATTAAGATTTTAGACCGGTTTGGTATGAACTACCCTAACACAATTCAATTGGTACCCAACACAAGCAAGCACACAAGCAATTCAAGTATAGCAAGATAATAAAGAGAGAGAGAGAGAGAGAAATTGAACACTTGGTATGATTACGGAGTTCCGACCCGCTAGGAAAGGCTAGCCTTAGTCGTACGTCTCCGGGAGTTTCGCTACCACGAAAGGGCGCGCTCCGTTCAATTCCAATAAGAACGGGTCTACAACTTCGAACCGAATCACCTCGTCACAAGGACACTCGAGGTGGATCGGCCTAACTCAAATGGCACAACGGCCTCAAAGGAGAAGAGCTCTCAACCTATTCCAACCTACACCTAGCGACAATGTCGGGGCGGTGGTGTTTGAGGCTACTAAATCTCTCAAAATGGTCTAGCTATGAAAAGCTCAAGTGGGAGAGTATCCCTGTGCTCAAAAGGCTCTATTCTGGTCAATTTTTGCAAAGCAAAGCTCTGTCTTGAGAGAGAACAAGGGGTGGATATAAATAGAGCTCATCAAAAACTGTAAAACAACTCAGTTTGCTGTTGTGCGTTACACAACGCAATATTGCGTTACACGACCCACAGATAGCCGTTATAATAAAACAAACAAAACGAGCTATCCGTTGCTAGTGCGTTACACGACCCAATATTGCGTTGTACGACGCACTGGACGACCGTTATAATAAAACAAAATGGATAAACTATCCGTTGAGTTGTCATGTGCGTTATACGACGCGGACCATCCGTTGTGCAACGCAACATTAAATGATATTAAATGATCAGGAAAAGTGAGTGAAAAAGGCCAGGGAAAAACCAAAGAAAGGTTGTACAACGTTTCAGTGCGTTATACAACGTTCTGGCTTGACTTGAGGATATTGCGTTGCACGACGCATAAATTGCGTTGTATGATGCAGCTAGTGCGTTACACGACCTTCTGTTGCGTTGTGTAACGCACTGTTTCTGCTAAAGGAAAAAATCTGCACAAACAGGTGCGTTATATAACCCAATATTGCGTTACACAACTCACTGGTGCGTTGTGTAACCCAATATTGCGTTACACGACGCACTGGGTCTGAAACTGAGAAAGATGCTGAGTTCTTGAGCTTTTCTGCTATCTAGACTATTTCAAGGATAAAAGGACTAAAGTAAACCTTCTATTAAAGTCTAAACTAGCCTATAAGCTCTCTAAATACTTGATCTTGATTTTGCACATAGTTTTTATCCAAGTCTTCAAACTTTGCATCTTCTTCCTATAAAACTCAAAGAAGATCGTTAAATGCCAAATGATATTGTTTTGTAATCGACAAACTTAGAGACGTTTAGTACAACAAAAGGCCTAGAGGGGGTGAATAGGCACAATTTTGATTTCCTAAGTCGGTTTGGTCAATTTTTGGCTTAAACAACAATTTACCAAACACAAGCAATCACACAAGCAATTCAATTAAATGTAAATAGAGAAGAGAGAAAGAATTTGACACGCGATGTGATTCCGGAGTTCCAACCCGCTAGAAAAAGCTAGCCTTAGTCGTGCGTCTCCGGGAGTTTCGCTACCACGAAAGGGTGCCCTCCGTTCAATTCCACCAAGAACGGGACTACAACTTCGAGCCGAATAGCCTCGTCACAAGGAACTCGAGGTGGATCGACCTAACCTCTAATCTAATCAATTATTTGCTTTCGCAAGCTTCATTTGAATTTTCTTTATTTAGTAAAGGAGATCAGGTCAGGGGCCTCTAAAACAATTCTGTCGGTGAAAGAATCTAGGAATGAAGGAAATATATAATTAATTAATTCATTGGAGTTTTGCTATGGTGAGTTGCAACTCACGAGAGGGTCCGTGAGTTGCGATCAAAACTTCTAGATCTGCTTCAAAATGACCGATCCAAACCATCCATTATGATCTCCCTATTAAAATCTCCATGCAGACCAAATTTTATATTTTTTCAAAATTTTTAAGTATTTTTTTCGGATTTTTAAAAAGTGCTGTTTTTGAACGGTTCAGAACTAATTAGATTAACGATTTTCTAAAATTTCAAAAAAATACTTAAAAATTTTGAAAAAATGTAAAATTTGGTCTGCATGGAGATTTCAATAGAGAGATCATATTGAACGGTTTGGATCAGTCATTTTGAACTAGATCTAGGAGTTTTGATCGCAACTCACGGACCCTCTCGTGAGTTGCAACTCACCATAGCAAAACTCAATTCATTGATGAGTGCAGGCTATTCTGCTATTTGCATTGCTTGCTTCATTAATTAATACTGTTGTATTTTTATTGTCCAATAGGGCTGTTAATGGGTAGGATACGATACGGTAGAGACATTTTTCATACCCGTATCCGTTAAAATTTTCTTTATCCATACCCTATCCTTACCCGTTAAAAATTGACTTTACCCGTACCCTACCCTTACCTGTTAAGAATTAACGGTAAGGGTAGGGTAACGGTAGAAAATGGATAATAATGTCAATAGCTCAATGAAAAAAATGGTGCAATAGAGATAAATAAATAATAACAAATAAATATATTAATAAAGTGCAACATTGAATAATACTTTCAATATAATAAAATCATACAATATCTTCTCATGTCAATTGTCACAAAAAAAATTTCATAACTAATTACTAATTATACAATATTTTCTCAAACGACAACGGAGAAGAAGGGATCTTCTGAAAAAGTTTACTATTTTTTTAATGTATCCCATGAATGAACGATGTAGCGCATGAATGAAAAGCAAACAAAATTAATTAACATATTAATTGAATCTTACCATTATATCTTTTTCAATTTAACGTACTATTATCTCAATCTAATCTTACAATTTAATTGTCTAGTTTAATTATTAACATATCAATTGAACCTTACAAGCATATCTTTGTTATTTAGTTTGTTATTAACATATTAATTGAATCTCACAATTATATTTTTTTATTATGATAGATATTATAAACTATATATATATAACGGTACGGGTAATTAACGAATACGAAATAGCCTTATCCATACCCTTACCAATAAATTAGCGAAAATTTTTTTTTATCCATACCCATACCCGATAACTTAATGAAAAAAAAAAATCTTACACGTATCCATCTTATCGAATACGATACGGGTATGGTAAATGATTAAAAGGTACCCTTGACAGCCCTATTGTCCAACTCAGCTTCTATTTAATGCACATCACACGTGTTCTCTTCGCCATTTGCATTTGTTTTCTCATTTTACGTTTAATTTAATTGTGAGCTCTTTTTCATTTGAGTTCGTTCATGTATTTTGTATGGCTTTGTCTTCCAAACGGACATTTGCTGAGGCCGAGCAGCAGGATTTTAATTCTGTGTTTCTAATTAAGTAATAGTACCCTTGAGAGTTCTTTTCGTTCGTGACCAAAACTGCATTGATTATATGCATGCTTGATAATTCCTTGACAAAACTTCTTACGATGTTGATAAGTAGGAGAAAAAAAATATGATAAAATATTGGATTACTGCCAAGTTATTTAGGTCACTTCTTGTAAAGGCTTTATAAATCATTAGTGTGACAAAAATGGTACCCCTCTAAGTAAAAATTATAAAATGCTTATATTTTACTTATACTTGTCATCGTAGGATAATACACTGCACAAGACAAATAAGAAATTTACTTCTACAAAAGACAGATAATTAATTCGTTCAACAAACTTTTAAGCCTTAATTCTCTACTTTAAAATAAAACAGCCTATGATTAATTAAAATAAAAACAATTATCAAATGACGAACGATTCATTTTGTCTTACTATGCAGTTATCTTTACTGAAATTATTTGATCCAACACCACTAGTACGACAATTTTATGAAAAACAAAAGTACAATGCAAGATCCTTACAACACATCAAGGAAGCTCAGGTTGTCTCACTGTCTAAAATACTTATGGATGGATGTATACATTTCATTTGATTGATCTCCTCTAAACTTTTACTTAATCCCAGTTCCTTCTCCCTTACAAACATCAAGGAAGCTTAGGTCATATTAAAGATGCTAGAGTAAAATGTGGAAATAAAACTAAGATGGAATTTGTAAATTATACAACATCAAACATTGGGAGAGTGACAAATTAATACTTTGTTGCAAAGTAATGATAATGCTATCTATATACACGTTTCCTCAACACATTCCCACATAGCTATGCAGAAAAAGTTTACGAAAATACGTATTCTTGGCCTTCCCAATTAACCAATAAATTCCATAACATGGGACATGAACTAGCGCCATGCAAAAGTACCTGCAAAATCAATCATACGACAGTTATTAGATCACAAACCATGACAATTAAACTAACAAGGGACAACTTCCCATGTATAATCCTGAAAATGGGACTTCCAGTAAACTACTTTGGTTCTCTTTTATCCTCAAAAAAATGAACATGCAGATTCCCTGACCTCATACTACAAATGTTCAATGATTTTTCACATCTTGCGAAGATATAAAGGACAGATTTTGTATTTTGCAGGGGGCAACCATACAAAAAATGTAATGCAAACGAGAACAGCTAAATTTAAAATGGGTTCTATCAGTTCAATACCAGAGAGGGGCCCATGGTGTAGCCAGCTCAAGAAATGGATATGGCCACCTACACAAGCAATTTGCAAACTGTCACCTATTTGCAAGCATATACAACAAAACATAGAAACTTACATAAATGGTGCTTTGAGTGGAAGATCGTTAATTTAATCAATTTCTCATTTTGAGTCTCCAAATTTTTCATATGATTTTAGATGGTACCACTGGAAAGAGTAACAACAAACCCCAATTTGCTGTATGCCTGTATGCACTAGCAGCAAGTAAATGAGTTGCTCTTTTATTTCTATTAGAAGGGCCTCCTTGATATAAAAGTAGACAGTGAAAAATTTCTTTCTAAACAACTTGACAAGTGCAAAGTTTTACTGAAAAGCGTGATAACTGCTCTTACCAGGAAAAACCACAGGCATGAAGAATCCACTGGAAAATCACTTATGTGCAACTCCAGAGGATGAAATACGTCATTCCGAACCATGGGAAAGGCTACACAATAGAAAAAGGAAATCAATTTTTAAGCTCTACGAGGATATAAGATACGTAATTAGTTAATTACTATTCAAAAGTGAGCCCCTCTCTTTCATTTTTCTTTTACGAAACTTACCATGCTGTTGAGAAAGGTATCAACAAGTAGAAACAGCAGATTCAGTGAGTGCATGCAACCCATTATCTGTGAAGACAAACAAATAGATCACTGTTCACATGTGAAAGCATATACAAATGAACCCATAAAACGCGAAGCACACGATTCCTTTTAATTACGCAGGGAACCACGTCAACTCTACCTACAACTATCCTTTTATTTACTTTTTTCTTAATTGGCCTTACTGTTTTACATTTTATACGCGAGCCTTGCATTGGGGTGCGAATTGGAGGCTTAAGACTGGAAGCTTAAGACTATCGATTTGCAAAGGTAATTCAAATGTCTTTCAAAGGTAAGGGGTGTTAGCGTATCTGTATTAAGATGTATATTAGCTGTAGATTAGAATTAGATTAGTTTCCTTTTTATCATGTTTCCTTTTATTACTGATCTCTGTCTGTATTATAAACGCTGTACAATGTGTTGAATAATTAAGCTATTCAAAATCCAAATACCTTTGTTATCATGGTATCAGAGACCTGAGACTCGCTAACCCTAGCCCTCTCCAACACACTCGGCCTCTGCCGCTTGTGTCTCCGCTTCTGCCGTCGCCGTCGAGCACCCGAACTCGCGCCGCCAGCCACGCATAGCAGCCGCGCCGCCAGATCCGAAATCACGCCGTCAGCCTCTCTTTTTCTTCTTTTTCTTTTGTTCGGTAATCTCTCTCCTGGTTCTTGATTTTGAGAAGAAAAAGGAAACTTACAAAACAGCCCCTTGAAAAGTTACAAATCTCCTTTGGAAATACTTTCTTGTTATTTTTAATGGCATCTGAACTAGCCCGATCCATTTCTGTCATTCTAGATGGAAAAAATTTCTCCCAATGGTCCTGTCACATGAAAATATTTCTGAAAGGTCGGGATTTGTGGAAATTTATTAGTGGTGACAAATCTTTGCCGACTATTTCTGATGCTGATCGAACTGTTACAACTAAGAAAGAAAAATAGGAAACTGAGGTTGACCAATGGGAAATTGAGAATAACAAAATAATGACATGGATTGCAAACACTGTAGAATCCTCAATTAGTTTGCAATTTAACAAGTTTGAAACTGCCACAGAAATTTGGGACTACCTTTCTAAACGATACAACCAAACCAACTTTGCACTAAGATATAAACTGGAATTGGATCTTAGAAATCTAAAACGACAACCAAGCCAGTCTGTTTCTGATTTTCATGCTCAGATGTCCATTATCTGGGACCAGTTGGCTCTTATGGAGCCAAAGTGGACAGTTGATGCCACCCTGTATGAATAGTATCGTGAGGAAGTCAGGTTAGTTCAATTTCTCATGGCACTCCGTGATGATTTTGAAGGAGTACGTGGTCCTATGTTTTACCGTATTCCTCTGCCTACTGTTGATGCTGCTCTTGCCGAACTGATTGCTGAAGAAATCCGCAAAGGTTTAGTTAGTCCTCAAAAGCCTACTGAACCATCTGTGTTTGCCACACCACCTTGGAAGCCCAAAAACATGTCTCAAATCCAATGCAATTATTGCAAACAGTTTGGACACATAGTGAAAGACTGTCCAAAACCCTCATCCAAGAACATGCAAGGGAAGTACAAGGGGAAGGGCAATTCAAACCACAATGTTGCTGCTGGTGCATCACAAACACCTTCAGCTTCTGTTGAAGATCTTCAAAACTTGCTTGGAAGGACCCTCATCGGCGGGGATCAAAAATCCGCCACAGTCACATCAGTGTCTACCAAGTCTCTTACTCCTGAAGATGTTCAAATCATGATTCAACAAGCTCTAGGTAACATTGGTACAGCCTCTTCCACAAATGCTGCTTTTTCAGGTATGACAAGTGGTAACTGGCTTTTAGATTTTGGTGCATCAAATCACATGACTTTTGATTACACAAATCTTAGCCAATCACATCCAATGACTTCTCCATCTGTCATATACACAGCCGACGGGTCACCCGCAATTGCTACCCACACTGGCTCTGTTTTAACCGAGAAGTTATATGTTCCAAATGTTCTCTTTATTCCAAAGTTATCCATGAACCTGTTATCTGTTGGACAACTTTGTGAATCTGGACTAACTGTTACTTTTAATTCTTCTGGTTGTGTTGTGCAAGATTGTCTGACGGGGAAGGAGGTTGGGAGATGACGTAGAGATGGTTGACTCTTTCAGTTGGAAAAACTCCACCTTCTAGACAAATCCTAGTGCTATGCCGCAACCTCTCCACAGTGTTCCATCGAGTCCTATTTTATTTCTTGGCATAAACGTTTAGGTCATGTTTCTTTTTTCTAAATTGAGTCAAATAATCAATAAACGTGTCTTAGGGAGTGTTACCGTTGTAAAAATTATTGTTGTATTCATTGCAATTTATGCAAATAGCATGCTTTACCTTTCAATTTAAGCACTTCTTCCACAAATGATGCCTTTGATTTGATTCATTCTGATGTTTGGGGTCCTGCTCCAGTAACAAGTATGGGGGGTGCAAAATATTATGTTGTTTTTGTTGATGATTATACTCGCTATACTTGGGTTTATCTCTTACATCGTCGTTCTGATTTCTATCAAACATACGTTGAATTCTCTGAAATGATTAAAACTCAATTTTCAAAGAAAATCAAAACATTTTGATCCGATTCTGGTGGTGAATATATTTCTCACCAGTTTCAGGACTTTCTGAAATCTCAAGGCACAATCCTACAACTCTCGTGCACCGAAACCCCACAACAAATGGTGTATCTGAACGGAAACATAGACACATCATTGAAACAGCTCGTACCCTACTTTTATCTTCTTCTGTTCCTAAAGAGTTTTAGGGTGAAGTTGTTCATATATCTGTATATCTTATCAATCGTCTTCCATCTCCCATCACTGATAATGTCTCACCTTATGAACGATTGTATAAGAATTCACCAAATTACAACCACTTGAAAATATTTAGCTCTACCTGTTTTGTCCTCCTACCCAAAAGAGAATAAAATAAACTTTCTCCGAAATCTGTAATCTGTGTCTTCCTTGGGTATGGAACTCAACAAAAGGGATATCGTTGTTATGATCTACATGCCAAGAAATTGAGGATTTCTCGTCATGTCAACTTCTGGGAACATGTGCCCTTTTTCACTCTTCCACCACATAAACCACATACATCTGAAACTGAAATACTCATCGATCCCTTCCAAACTGAACCCGAAACACCGCCTACTCCAACTGAAATGGTTGATCATCTCGAGGAACTCTCCGACCATCCGACTCTTGATGAAAATCCAACAACATCGCGACCTGCTCATGATCGGAGGCAACCTGCTTATCTCCAAGACTATCATTGCTTCTTATCTACTATTCTGCCCCTTCATGAACCCATTACGTATAAAGAAGCAAGTTCAGATCCGAAGTGGAAACAAGCTATGGCTGAGGAATTGGCTGCTTTAGAGAAAGCGAAAACTTGGAAACTTGTTGACCTACCCTCTGAAAAATCTGTTGTTGGATGCAAATGGGTCTATAAGATCAAGACCAAATCAGATGGCTCTGTAGATCGGTACAAAGCTAGACTTGTAGCAAAATGTTTCACGCAGGAGTATGGTATTGATTATGAAGAAACATTTGCTCCTGTAGCCCACATTCCAACTGTCAGAGCTCTTTTAGCTGTTGCAGTAACCAGAAAATGGAAACTACACCAAATGGATGTCAAGAATGCATTCTTAAATGGTGACCTTTCTGAAGAAGAATACATGACTCCTCCACCAGGACTGGAACACGATCCCAATCAGGTGTGTCTCCTTCGACGAGCACTGTATGGTCTCAAACAAGCCCCTCGAGCCTAGTTTGAGAAGTTTAGATCCACTATCACTGGATTTAACTTCCGACAGAGTCATCATGACACTGCCATGTTCATACGATCAACTTCTGCTGGTATGGTAATACTTCTGCTCTATGTGGATGATATGATTCTCACAGGTGATGATGTGAAGGGCATTGCTGAGACTAAGCATCATCTACAGACTTGTTTTGAGATGAAAGATCTTGGACAACTAAGATATTTCTTGGGAATTGAGATCAATAACTGTTCAGAAGGTATGTCTCTATCTCAAACCAAGTATGCCTCAGATCTCCTGGCTCGAGCCGGAATTACTGACACCAAAACCAGTGGCAGATCCAGTGCTGAAACTGAGTATATAGCCCTTGCTCATGCTACTTCTGAAATTGTTTGGCTTCGATGGCTTCTCGAGGATTTAGGTATTAAATTCTCACATCCAACACCTCTACATTGTGACAGCAAGAGTGCAATTCAGATTGCACACAATGATGTTTTTCATGATCGAACCAAGCACATTGAGATCGATTGTCACTTTACTCGGTATCATCTCCTGGAAAACACAATCACTCTTCCTCATCTACCTTCATCTAAATAGATAGCTGATCTTTTTACCAAAAGTCACTCGCGAGCACGCTTCATCTATCTTACATCCAAACTTCAAATGCAATCCTCTCAGGCATCTTCAGTTTGAGGGGGGGTGTTAGCGTATCTGTATTAAGATGTATATTAGCTGTAGATTAGAATTAGATTAGTTTCCTTTTATTACTGATCTCTGTATTATAAACGTTGTACAATGTGTTGAATAATTAAGCTATTCAAAATCCAAATACCTTTGTTATGAAGGGGAAGCAAAGGATATAGGAAATACTACAGTATGCAGGGTTATGCATCATATTTTCTATATTTGGAGGCTCAAGACAGATATAGATGGAATTACCACCTTGTATGGGTGCATAAGGTATCCCGAAGCTTTGCAGGGACAAGAATAGAAACTATCCCAAGGGATGCCTACTAACTATAACACAAAATGTCATCTGTTAAGAAATTTAGTAATGCAGAATTAAAATCATGATGGATGCAGTTATTGCTGATAAGTCAGTCTTAAAATGAATCCTTGATTGCTACATCATTATCCAAATTTTGGCTGATGAATATCAACTTGCTAGTACAAAATATCAATTAAGATGTAATTTTATGCGATTTTCTTGAAACTATAGACCATATATTCTTGTTAGTATGCCACCAGTATAGTACCTAAGACCTGCCGATGTGTACGCTGAGTTGGTATAATAAGACTAAAAGGAATTAATAGATTTTAAGGGTTGATATTCACTCACCAAATTGACTCAGAAATGAGCAGAAGACATGAATGGAACAAGGAGGCACCAAAATACGACATCTGTCAGCATCACTGCTCCACCGCAAGTTTGAAAAAGGAAAGAAATACTTTCCAGAACAAGATGTTGTGTACAGAAAAGAAAGTACTTTTCAGAACAGTTGGGGATTATGAGGCCTGAAAGAAGATTTTAATTTATTTGACTGAATCTGAACAAGATCTTCTGTACCGTCCCCTCCAAAAAAAGAAAAAAGAGAAATTAAAAGAAGGTGAGGCAAGTAAGTAAATGTTTTAAAATGTAGAAAGGTATGAATGCAAGAGATGATATGAATGGTGAGTTGTGTTTTGATTGGGTGTAGAAATAAATAGAATTGGAGGAGGCCGCGGTGGAGGAGGAGCAGACCTCTAAATCTGAAGCAGGGGGCCCACAGACGGACGGTGATCACGAAGCACACGCCCGTCTCCGTCTGGTCTGCCACTGCAACAGTGCAACCTAACCAGTATGAGTTGCTGTTGCTGCAGCTGGAAATTTCTTTGGGCCGAGGCAGCCCGGCCCAGCCCCCAGGCCACATCTGGTGTGGTCATAGACTCATAGATCCAGAGGTCCCACCTTAGCACTCCCGTCAGGGTGGTAGCCTGGGCGGGCTCCACATTGGCAAAGCATGCTCCGTCGTACCACCTCACTCGCATGCTTAGACTTTGTATTGCAACTGTAATTCAGAAATACCAGACTAGATAGGGGATGTGGTCACTAGTGCGGGCCTTGTACATACAATTAAGAAAGGGGCAATTCTTTTTATGCCATCCAAAAACTTCAAAATTCGTTTTTGCTACTCTGGATGGAATATTCCTTGGTAATTATACTAACGTTATTCCAATTGTGTACCAAAGTCAATAATTAACAGCCTTTGATTTTAATTTTTAGAGTGACAATTTCTACCGGTTTTAGCTTCCTCTCACATCACTGTGTTTATCCGCGATCTTCCCATTCTATTAGGTACTGTACGGCAAAGTGATTCTTTTGATTCTTCCAAAACTTTTAAAATTTTTAGATTTCAAATTAATATTTTCAGGTTAATTAACTATTAATTGTAACCATAAATTTCAAGTTACGAATAATTTCTAAGGATTTGGTATAATCTCACTCTTAAGTGCCTACCTAGAACACACAGAAATTTAGAAAGTTATAAATAATATTAAGAAACAAACTTTGCTCTGATACCAAAGGGAAAAGACTTTTTATTCCGAACGGATCTCAACACTTAAAAATTTACGAACTATGTAAGTATGAAATTTAAGAGTGAGAAATATTTATTATAGCGGAAGTTTTTGTTACGAGAGAAGGGAAGATGATTACTAAGTTGGGGATGTCCTCTTAGTGAAACATCCTGCTGCTTATATAGAAAGAACGCTACCAGTTCGTGAGCTGGATAATTAAATGCGGGTGCGCTTTGGGCCCCATCGTCCATTTCAATTATTCATCTACCACAGTTAGTATGTCCTTATCAAGCCTTAGTGGACATCTTTAGTATAATAATTGCCCATAAAAGACAAACAAGCCAATAGATTCGTGCCATCCTATATGACAACGAATTAGGAAAAAGAATAAAAAGACAAGTGCACACTACCATAGTGGCACCAAAAGTAAAGATTCTTCAGACACCTTAGTGATTATCCATATGATGGTGGGTCTCACTAATAATGGTAGCTTTGCAGGTAGAAGCTAAGTTTCTGGTGAAGTTCCTTAAGCATGTTGATATTGTGATCAACAGGTTCAAGTGCATCTCTAGCTCAATTGTCCTTACTAGCCCATTGTTCAAGCCTCATCTTCTGCAAATATTTCATCATAATAAGTCTTTCGACTTACTTAATTATTTTCTGGACTTGTGTTTGATGAAGCTCCTTCAAACGGATATTCATGGAATCCCCCATTTGCTTTGTTCTGGGATAAGCAAAAAGCAGATCAGCAGTGATTGCTTCATAGTCTCTGGACACATCTGTTTCACCACATAAGTTTCCCCATTGATTAGCTAACACAAATGGTTGCCTAGTGTCTGGTCTGGCTCCAAGTGTCGATGAGCCTTCGTGTGCTATGAACATGTTTCTCAAGTGATCAAGCACCATTTCCTAAAAAAAAAAAAATAACACACAAATTTAAGAAAAAGTTCTAAAATGTCAACAGTTTTTCGTAGATTACTGTCAGACGAGTCCTTAGATACAGGTTGTAATGGATTTTTCCAACGGTTTACCACTCCCGCTATAATCCTTCCTAGAGGTTCTGAAAAAGAGACTTTTCATCTAACATGTTATTAACATGGCCAATAACAGTTACTAGATGTTTTATGATCTCCTCTGGAGCCTCTTTTACTTCCTCGAGCACTTTCTCTAGATCTGCTAATTGCTCATCAATGAAGTAACAGTTTCTGATTTTCACCATACTTACTGTTAATCTTGATAATGAATCAGCTAGAACATTCATCTTGCCATGAATATGCTCAAAATTTATCTGTACTCCTGTGCCAGTTACAGAATCAACAAAGTTAATCCATCTTACTCTCGAAGGCTTATTTTGAGCTGATTAGTTGTAAAAACTAATTATCGCTTGACAATCAGTTCTTAGAGTAATCTCCTTCTAGTCAAGATAATGGATTTTTAATGCCTTCATGGTTTCCATACAGGCATGTATCTCTACATCAATAGTCGATTTGATTACCGAAAATTTTCCGCTAGCATAGGCACAGATTTTCTTCGTACTTCTGGGATCATGCTTTGAATTCTTCCATTTGCATACTCCTCCCCAGCCTTCCTTGCATCCATCAATTTCCAAAATGATGTAAGCTCCTTCTGGTGGCAGTTCTAAGTCTGGTAAATTTTGTACTGCCTCCTTGATTTTTCGAACTATCTCATAGTCCGATGGCTTGAGTCTTTTATCTCCATGTGGGCTTGTCTTTGAGTATAAAGGACCAAGTAGAGTACCCAGCTTTGGAATGTATGCTCTTGCATAATTGAGAATACCAAGCCATGATCTAAGTCCAGCCTTTTCCTTCAGCTTTTCATTATCAAAAGAAATGATTTTCTTTATGATATGTGGCTGTAACTTGATCTTTTTATTTCCAATAACAGCTCCTAGGAATTCGATTTCCTGAACTGCTATTTTTATTTTTGATGGGGATAATACTAGTCCCCACTTTTCACAAATTGCTAACATCTCCTCCAGATGTCTAGCATGCTGCTCTTCTAATTTCGAAAATACCAGAATGTCGTCGATGTACACAGCAATGAATGCCTCTGTTCCTCTGAAACAATTGTCTATTTTTCGTTGAAATATTGCAGGGGCATTCTTCAGACCGAATGGCATAACCAGCCATTCATACAATCCTCCAGGAACCACAAATGCAGTCCATGGAATTGATTCAGGATCCATAGCAACTTGATGGAATTCGCTCTTGAGATCAAACTTTGAGAAGATCTTACTGCTACCCACTTTCTTGAGTATGGTATAAATACCAGGTAAGCTGTATTGATCTTTATGAGTATTGTCGTTTAGAGTACGGTAGTTGAACACTATACGTTCTTTCCCTTTGATCTCTTGCTTTGTAATCGGGTCTATTGTGGTACCTGAATTGACCATTATAGCCATTGTTTGATGACAACTGTTACTTGGTCTGATGACGCCAAGTTTAAGTAAGGCACTGACATGCCTTTCAAATTGATCCTTCATGGCAGGGGTTTATCTTGAATGGCTATGTCTGGATTAATGATATCCAGCTTGCATGTAACTTGGTTTTTAGCCCAGTGTTGCAAGGAATTTTCTCTAATAAAGCCCTGCTCTTTTAGTCTTTTTATGAGAGGGGCGAATTTTGTTTTGAACCATTGTGACTCCTCACTACAGCTATAGGCTACAGTTCTCTGGACTTCATGATATTCGAGCTCTGTTAGGTCTAGCTCAGTAATTGCTACTGAGGCTACCTCGGCTTCTGCTTTAGTGGTTATAGTGGTAATGTTTTTGTAAAACGTCACCATTGAGCCCTCAGTCCTTAAACCACCTTGCATTGCTCGAATAAAGTTGCATCCAATAAGCATTTGAATACCATCTCGCTTTCCCATTGGAAATGCATAGGTAAATGGTATCCTGAAACGGTTTTCTTCTATTATCATTTGTTCGCCTTTGAGTTTCAGGTTCGCAATCTGCTGCTAATTTACACCATTTATTTGAATCGGATAGGCACTTGGCTCTAATGCCTCTTCTGGTATTGATTCCTGGTCAATACAGCACACGGTTGCGCTTGTATCAAGGATTGCTTGTACCTTAAATTGTTTTACACCAGGAATATCCATTATAAACTCAATGTTGTAGAGTCTGTTGATGACTCTTTTTCCTCGTCTCGGATCAGGAACTTGAGTTGAGATAAATTCATCATTGTCGGTCATCATTTTTATGACCACACCACCATGAGTTTTGAAGAGGTAATCAAATTCCTCCTCAAGGTTTTCTTCTTCTATTGGAGCCTTTTCTTTGGTCGGGTCTCGCTCCAATTCTTGCATCTCAAAACTTAATTCTAGCTCTTGTATCCTTTCTTTTAGTTTCTTATTTTCAGCTAGAAGAAAGTTGGTATATTCTACCAATTCATTGATTAGAGTATCTTTGTTGTCATACTGGGTTATTGGTGATTTTCGTATTATGATTTTTCTACCCAGTTGGAACCTTGAACACATTGGACAAACTGTTAATTTGCATTCTCCACAATGTGCTCACATTGACGGGTTAGTTTGCTCTTTGCAGAACCAGCATCTGATGTATTCCTGTGGCACTGGTTGATTATCTTGCCACTGGTGTTTACATTCCTTCATCTGAAGGGGAATTTCTATTGCCACTCGCCATGAGATTTCATCGTTTATTGTCATCATTAGCGCGGTTTCGTAGGGTACCTCACTGAGACTGACTTTCAGCAAGTTACCAGTTCCTGCTTCTCCCTTAGAAAATGAACAGATTGCATCGCTATCTGGTTCATTCTGATCAACCGAAAGTACATCCCAGTCATCATCCAGATCGAGATTTTCCACAATTGCTGTCCTTGCAATGTTTCCTTTTTGTTTGTTGCAATTTCGGACAAAATTACCTTCTTCACCACAAATGAAGCATTTACGTTTCACCACAAAATGACCTTCCGCACCTTCTTCTTGAATACACGAATATGTGTATCATGTGGTTTTCCTTTATACGTCTTAGCTTTTCGAAGATCGTATTTCTTGTTCTTTTGATAGTATCCCGGAACTACGATCCTACTGCAGAATGAGAGGTCTTTGAAACTCCTTTGTAGTGCCACCCTCTTGCATTGTTCAGCTAAATATTAGTATGCAAAATGAATCCGGGGGAATACTCCGACTGTATTTCTCGGGTATTTTTCGCCAAACGCCTTTTCTATTTCCTTTCCGATTATTGGGGGTATTTTTGGCCGCCAAAACTTTGTAATCGTTAATGTAATAAAAGAGATCCTTCACAGAGTTGCATGAAAGTCTTTCTAGATTATTGTATGCACGACCTTGTTCTTCAGTTGATCCTGTTGTTGGATCTTCAAGGAGAAATACTCTCTTGATCTGAGATAGCACATTTTGAGGATCATCGACGATATTTATTAATTCTTCATATTCATTAGAGAAGCCCATCATCCATTGAATCCAGGTCTTTTTCTCTATCTATCCCAATAGATTCTCTATGTATTGGACCTTGGATTTGTTGTCTGACCAGTTTCTTTCATTTATCAAGTTGAGAGTAATTGACTCCCATCGTGAAATTACTTCATTATACTGGCCTATATCTTCCGGAAGCACTAGGATTGCTCCTTGTCCGGCTTGTGCGGTTGGAAGATTAAATCTCCCGTCCATTTGTCTCGAATATCCACATCTTATGTTATTCATCCTAGCATGAATGTTAGGAATTTTGAACTACGGTGGTTGTCGATGTTAGAGATATGTCTTAGAAGCCAATCAATTTATGGCTACTTCTATAGTTTATGTTATTGATGATATTTGATCATTTGTTCCTGAATTTTATTATTGACAGTTCATTCAGGTTGAGTATCTGAATTGTAGATCACTGTGTTTCATTTATGATTAAAATGACAATAATAAATCAAAACTGTTCATAGTCTTGATAATTAACAAGGAACATTAATTATCAGACAAGACTAGTATACGAGTTAAGTGATGATTAAGTTCTACAAATCATAAGTAAGGAGTTACTAACTTAATTGTATATGTATATGTTACTGGAACATAGTACATGACATGACCCAATGAAATAAATACATGAATTGTGTTATGTGTCATTATTTATTTCATACGTGCTTGATTCCGAGTTTGAGATGATTCAGTTTCTCGACATGAGGATATGTTCTATAAATATCGTCTAACGCTGATTCCTGATAAGGGCTGTTATAAGGACTTATGCTCTCTTGAACTGTGCGGGGAGAAACTCGTCATCAAGATAACCGTATGTCCTTCATTAGTTCACCTAATGAGTGATGATATCTACTGGGACCCTTGATGGAGATGGATTGCTTGCTAGCAACTTATGCAATCATCTCTAGATCAAGAAACGTATAATCTGCAAGAATGACACATTCCTATCTTGGATTATATAACGATATCATGTGACATAAGAATCAAAACAATAAGATACCATTTCTTATGCATGATTAAAGTACTGTATTGGTACAGTATTTATTTATGCGAATTGAGAATCATAACGTGTTGCTAGATACCGCTTATGATTAATGAAAATAAATGGTGATTTATTTTCCATGGCCAACATAGCATAAATCTTCAAAGGGTCACACAAATATGACTTTAACCATACGTGTATTATTTGTTTATTTGCAGTAGCGAGTACTGCGAAAATATGATAAGTTGATTAATTAATTATATATCGTTGCGAACTGTTATAATTAATTAACTCAAGAGGATCATATAGAAACAATATAATGCATATGCTAATTCCAAATTAATTATTAATATGTTAATAATTAAGTTCGTTCAACGCATATTTATTATACTGAGCTAATTGGCATTTTAGTTAATCAGTTAACTAAAAGTTCGATTTGAGATGGATTAATGGAGTAATAAATTAATAGGCCATTATATCATGTGGATTAGCCCACATGGGCTCTGAAATTTTCGACCATAGAGGGGCAATTTTGTCCAAGCAAAATTGGAAGAGAGCTATGCTTTATATAAGGCGGCGTTGTTTATGGAAATAACATGTGGAAAACCTAATTGCTCTCTCTTTCTCTTTCTCTAGTCGACGGCACAAGCTAGGGCAGAATTCTGCCCTCTCTTGTGTGCGCCTCCTTCCCTCTCTATACTGCTCATGCGTTGAGCATTTTCTTCTTCCAATGAATCGTTAATTACGCGAAGGAGAAAATACAGAATTAGCTATCGTCTCGGACAAGCTAGCACTTGTATTGAGACTTTGGTTAATCTTCTAGGTGGACTCGAGGCAACCGGAGGCAGTCGTGAAGGTGACGAGCACGCCACCGATTCCAAAAGATAGGTTCGAGCCTTCTGAATACGATTTCAGAAGAGGTAACTATCTTCTATGTTTCTCATTTTATGTGTTAAATGCTTGAATGACTAGATTCGTATTTGTAATAGTTAATTAAATTGTTAATTGTAACAAAAATTAATTTTTGCACTTGGACTTGAGTTCCTAACAGTAGAGTACTTGATGGGTACATCGCTGGACCCATTGTTGCTTCAGGTGGTATTCTTGTCAGAGATGACTCGGCTATCGAGAAAGCCGACTCTGTTTTCATCATCATTTTCTTTAGTTGGGGGTACTCCATTTCATCAATCATATATACAGATTCTGAAATTATTTCATCATCCCATTTTGTTTTGCAGGGAGTACTACATGAATTCCCACCACCTTTTGCAAGAAGATTAAAAAGATCTTCTCCATCGTTTTGCGGCTGCTCATGTTGCATATTGAGCAAGTGTCGGATAACCGCAAAATCATCATCTTCTCCATCTTGTGACTCGTCCCACTGACAAATCATCATGTGCACGAACTCTTGCTCAAGTTCTTCTTCATCGTTCTCGCCTCGTCTTGCCTCTGATTCAGGCATAGTTGTTGCATAGCCTGAAAATTGTACGGTCAGTGATCCATCTGTTCTTGACCGTATTCTTGCTGCCTGAGGATTTTGGCTTTGAGAGATGACGGCTGGTCTTACAATCCACTGCTTTCCTTGAAGTTCAGCAGTTGTTCTTGTTGAGCCTGGGATGGCTCTGACTCCTCTGCTTGTCAAATGGTCTGCCACATTCTGAACATTATATCTGAAGTTTGTGTGGCTAGTATTGGACAGCCGCCCAATAAGTGATCTTGAGAGCAACATGTTACTCTCACCTCCTTGCCATCCTTCATACCCATGAGTCTGGATCACTAGTTGGATGTGATTCCTAAAATCATGAATACTAAGGGTTATGTCTGGTGCAGTGTAGGCTAACTGTGTACCAGTTGACAGATCTATCTTCATAGAGCTTATTACTGCCCTATCATCACGTTATCTCGTATCTCTGATGAGAACTAGCGCATTTACACCTACATTTCTTCTATGCAGCGTGTATAACCGAACCATGATAAGTCCGATATGAAGATGTTGAAGCCCTTCTTGTAAGAGCTAGTCAAAGCTCCTATCTGTAATGAACGGCGGCTCCACTTTGTTCGCCATCTGTGACCAAAACTCTTTCATCGAAATAGTGTTGGTATACCCGATGTTGTCTTTCTGACCATCCAGCTTGATACAGCGTCTCAGCTGGTACTTGTTGAGCCCGCCGATACTGAGAGATATTGAGCTCAACATCCGGGTTCATCTGCGATTCGAGGCTTCTTTGGTAATGGTAGTTCCTTCTGGGCAACATTCGTTGTGCCTCAAATCTCAGCCTGCTTCCAAGGCGGTAACCTCGGATTTGATCTTCTATTGTTGGAATTTGATTTGTGTCTCTTTCTGATACTGATGGCTAGGGGCCACTGTCTCCGTTCATGTTTTTTGACTCATGCCTTCTTCTTTTCTGAGTCGAAAATGGCCTTTAGGTCTCTGAACACGAAAAATTTGCCTTTCTTTCCAGACACTGCTGGCTTACTAGGTTCGCCTAAGCTCAGTTCTTGCAGTTGTCTCCGGATTTGTTCGAATTGGTCCGCTAATCCCTCAGGTTGCTCTGGACCTTTTCTTCTTTCAAGCTTCCTAACTGCAATTTTCAAATCCTCAACCTCTTCGGTAAGTTTTACTAATAACTGGATTATAGTATTATTTTGCTTAAGCCGAACTTCAGTGGTTCTACCAGTTATTTCTTGTGATTCTACAAAATCGACTGCTGGAGGTTGGATTGTTTGTGTGGCCTTGAGCGCTTCTTGGTAGTTGGTACTATTTGCACTCAATCGTCAATCACTCATAAAGAAAATTAAAATTTTTTTTATAAGAATTCTAAAATTATTAAAGGTGTATTCTTAATTTGTAAATGACTTTTTATTTCAAAATATTCTAGGCTGGCATTTTTGGGTTCAATTATACCATTCTATTAATGCTTTGTTCAAATTCTTGAATTCTCATTGTTTACACATCTGATTTTTATTGGAGACGGTTCTTGGGGTTCCTAAAGCAATTAAAGATGGGTAGAGTGGCAAATTCCCAATTTCTATGTTTTAGGATGGCAAATAACTAATTTCCCCATTAAAAAAAGGAAACAATAAATTTCAAATATAAAGCTATCCTATCCACAAATAAATTCAAATAAATTTCACCGTTCATACATAGCGCAAAAACTAATTTGATTGATCAAATAAAAATATTCGAGGTTGCAAATGCGACATCTCAAGGCAAAATTCATATGCCTTAATTTCTCACTCAGAGGTCGGTATTAACATGATTACAGATTTACCAGTACTGGTCGCATAAATTACAAAATAGATCGAGTAATGAAGCTAATGAGCATAGTGGGACATACAATATTAAGGGTATGCTCCAGAACTAAAAATCGGAGGGGATGGAATGAAATGGAAGGTGAAGTTGAACCCTTACCTTGCTCTAGATTTTAATAGATATAGAAGTAATAGAAAGAGTTTACTCTATTTTCATTGAATTTTGTCCCCCTAGATTTGAAATGTAAGAGTTTACTCTATTTTCATTACTCTATCAACCTTTACTTTCCGTTCCATTCCTTTAATATAAAATTCTGGAGCACAGCCTAAAAGGACACGTCGAAACAAAATTCCAGTCTCTTCTTCAGGCAACCCACAAAAAATAAAATAGAATAAAAAGATGGAAAAGTGAAAAACAGATTAAACATCGCACCTCGATCGGCTATTAGAAACAGTTTTCTTTACTTACCCATTATTCAAATCAAATAAATTGCCTATTTGCCTGCCGAGTATTATTTGAAATAGTCATCAACCCAGAGTAACGCTACTCCTCAATTAACCCAAACGTAACGCAAACATCAGCTATCAAACCCTTCCTCGATACACGCACATAGTTAGATAATAGTAAAACCAATAACAATAATCAAATTCAATTGAAAACTAAGAATGGTTTTTAAGCAATAGATATAAATGCACCACCGATCAGAAAAAAAACAAATTAATTCAGCTAGCTGCAAAGTATCATTATGTACAAGAGAAGAAATACTAATAGCGAAAACAAGATATCCAAACAATTAACAACTACAAAACTGCTGGCTGCTCGCAGCCCCCTAAGACTAAAACTTGATAGAATAGAATAGAATAGAATCGAATAGAAGAATAACAAACTTGATAGAATTGTTGCTTATTTATTACCCCGGCCTCAGTGGCAGTTAACCCCTCAACTCTCCGAACATCCATCAATTTTTCAAATTTCTGTCTTTTTATCATATATATATATATGTATATGTACAAAGTACAAACTAACAGAGAGATGAGATCATGAGTTGTTGCCATCTGCGTCTTCACCCTCCAACCAACTCCGGAGTTTGCACAAGGCCTCCACCGATATACTCTTACAGCACCTCAGCCTCGACCCCGGCTCCGGCGTGCTGAAGCTCTCCGACGAAGAAAAGCACACCACTATCACCGTCAGATTGTCGCACGTGTTGAGGTGCAGGGCCTCCATGGCGAGATCCCTGGCACTCCTCTCTGGATCGTCGTGGCGCCTGAGCCCCCTCCTGACGATGCTGACGGCCTGCTGACTGGAGAGAACATCCCAAATGCCGTCACAGGCGATGATGAGGAACTCGTCGTCGGGGGTGAGAGTGGCGTGCTTGAACTCGGGGTCAGCAATGAGCGGGGATGGGGTGGAGCAGGGTGTGTTGTCAGGGCATTTTAAGTCCCAGTCACCGAGGGCCCGCGTGACAGAGAGGACGCCGTTGAGGTAGCCATCATCAAAGAATCCGCCGCACTGTATGACACGCTGGCGCTCCGGTGCATGTGATGGGCGGTGGTCGTGGGATAAGTCGAGTGCGGAGCCCTTTCGGCAGAGAACAGCACGGCAATCGCCGGCGTTTGCGACCAAGAGAAGCCTGCCGAGAAGAAGAGCGGCGAGGGCAGTGGTGCCAGAGGAGCGACTGACGGAGGCATCGCGAGACAGGGCGAGATCGGCGTGGAGGAAGGCGCGGGTGAGAGAAGTCTGGAGGGAGAGGATGTCATGGGGTCCGTGTGAGGAGTCGATGGAGTGTTGAGAAAGAAAGGAGAGAGCATGTGTCTTCATGAAGGCGGCGGCATCAGGGCCTCCATGACCATCAAAGACGGCATAGAAAGCAGAGGGGGAAGGGGAAGGGGAAGCAGCCGAGGCGGGAAGGTTGTCGATACGAATATGCTCGTCCTCCATGTACCTCCTGCGCCCGATGTCAGCAAAACTACCAGATCGGAGATTAATAGCAGGCGGAGCAGATAGAGATAGATCAGCACCCACGCAGCTGAAGTGGACCTCCGTTTCCGTTTCCGTTTCAGCCACCATCGTTTATTTCTTCAGATTCAGATCCAGATCCAGATCCAGATCGATCTCCTTTTGCCTTTTGTCGATCGATTTAAGTCTTCGATTCGATGTTGGTGTTTTTTCTTTTCTTTTCTTTCGATTCGATTTGGGCGAGTAAAGCATATAAGAAGAGAAGAGAAGAGAAGACTTCTTTCTTCTTCTACTCTTCTCCTCTGGAGTCTGGTCGGCAAACGGCAACACCCTTTTTTTTATTTTATTTCTTTTATTTCTTTCTTTCTTCTTATTATAATATGGTAATTAATTAATTCTTATTCAGCGCCGCCGCGCAGTTAGAACTTAGGGTTGACTTGAATCCACTTTTGTGACCGGCGCCCACCGTGTCACGCTTCTCTCTTTCTCTGAGTTCTGAACCGGGATCACTCCGTACTCCGGACACCGCTTTCTTTTATTTTCTTCATTCTCATTTCTTATGCCATTCCTTCTGCCTTCCCTACTCACTATAAATTATTATAATTAATATGCTCAATTCACACCCTTCCCTAACTCCACCTTTCAAATATTCACTTCTTTAATTCCACCAACTTCACTATTTTTATCACTCTACCCCTACTTTTTCATCAACTATCTTTAATTAACTAACACTAGGGGACTAATCCAGCATCGCTCAATATTTGAGTTTTTATTATATTAATTTTTATTTTATTCTCATAATTAAGTTATGTATAATTCATTTATGTATATCTTTTAATTGTATAATTTAATTTTATTTAGTTGAAGCACACTACCAAAATTTTGGTTAAATTTATGGATCGATGTAAAACAATGGCCAACGACATGATGTGTAAACTGAAATGTAGTAAAATTTGTCTTGTGTACCGTCATATATGTAATTCAATGTGTACAAACAATATTGAATTGTTTGATATTTACGCTTGACCCGTGCCTTTTCTTCAAAAAAATTGCTCGACTGGTGTAGAAAAAGATCAGAATCTGAAAATAAAATGTTAGCCGAAGAAATTATATAATTGTTCGCAACTTTGGGCCTTTTCAAAAAAAGTTAGCTGAAGAAATTACATTTCAAAAAAATGTACGATCCGTCTCGAATTCGTGAATGGGCTGTAGTCTGTAGAAAGCGGTAACCAAGGTCCAAGCCTCCAAGGGTCAGGCTTGAGTAGCTTGCATAACGTGTAGAACGATGACGAAATAGGACAGTGGCATTAATCGTTGCGTTATTGCACGAAATTTTTTTGCTCCTTTCTTGCGTGCTGTGCTAAGAAATGTCTGGTATTAACCGTTGTGTTAACTAAAACGATTAAAACGATTAAAACCGTCTAAAAATTTATAATCGTTTCTTAAAAAGAAAAATAGTAAATTTCAGGAACAATAAAAAATGAATGAACCATAATTTTCTCTAAATGATTTATGAGCATAAAAAAGGAAGAACCTAAGGGCCTGCTCCAGAAACAAGAGGGAAAAGGAAGAGTAAGAGAAGGAAGTGTAAAGGAGCCAAAGAGAGATACACTTCAAATTTGAGAGTAATCTTGTTTACTCTTTTCTTCACAATTTTATAGAGGGGTTCACCTTCATTCCTCTCCATTCTCTTTAGTTTCCTTTCAAGTTTTTTATTTTGGAGCATGTTAACTGACTTGGACAGAGTTTGGTCAGTTAACCTTCTCCTTCACCCTCCTTCGTTAATCCCTTCTGGAGCAGACCCTAAAAGGGTTCTTATGAAATTAACAGATAAATTATCATTATATTGAAATATAGTTTTACTGGCATAACCCAAAATTGTTACCTTATCAACAAAATAATGTACCAGAAACAATCAGAAAGACATTTTCATTAGTTGTCTCACATGATGCATCAAGCGACATCAAAATATGATATGAGATACTAAATTAAAAAAGAAATATGGCAAATTCATCTACTGTATCAAAGGCGATTCTAAATCTCCATTCCCAATTACCTACTCACCTATCTGTTCCACCTCCATTCCCAATTAGCAGCTGAAAGGAGAGAATTCCCAATTACTCACCTATCTGGACGAACCTTGATTTCTCCCTTACCAATTACGGTCTTTACCAACTCTTCTCCACCTTTGGCCGAGTCGCTCGTGTCGCTGTCTTGAAAGATCGCGATTCCCGCCTCAGCAAAGGTGTTGCGTTCATTTTATTAGTCTTTCGTCATGATGCCGCCAAGGTTGTCTCAGCCATGCAAGGGAAGATCCTCAATGGCCGACGGATCATTGTCTCTATTGCATCTGACAATGGCCGGGCAAAGGAGTTCGTTCGTCAGAGGGAGTGCAGAGACAAGTCGAGATGTTATGAACGTGGTGAATTGGGGCACTTGTCATATTATTGCCCAAAGAATCAATTGGGGCCAAGAGAGCGGCTGGTGTCCAAGAAAAAATTGAGACGTGGGACACAAACTCAGAGAAAGAAAGGTGATGAATCTGATGGAGGGGATGAAGTGGAGGGTTTTGAGGTGGATGGTTGGGCCTCGGTAGTGGATACGAGATGAGGTGATGAGGTGGTAGCCGAAATGAAGGATAAAGGAAAGCAGGTGGCAACCAGGTTGATCGGTTGTCTAGGGTCTCGGAGGGAGGAAGGGTATCGTTCAGGGAGGTGATCGGAGAAGAGAGAGAGGAGAGACAGAGAGAGGCAAGAGAGGTGATCGGAAGAAAGAGCGGCGCAGATTTAGGTTTTCTCAACACACTTGTTTTCTCCGCCTTCTTCTCTCTGCAGAGGCGTGCGAGAAGGAGAGAGAGATGTGACACTGTTCGGAGGAGAAATGATGGAGTGGCGCTGAAACCTAATTTTACACCTCTCATTCTCTCCGCGAGATGATTTCTGCAATCAAATAATAGTAGCATGATAAAATTTTAGACGAAAGAGACGAAATAAACGATCACGAAACAACTCTGTTTCATTAACCGTTCCGTTCTGAGACAAAACAGTATTTCTATTTGCGTTACCCGTTCCGTTCTTTAAACGAAACCGAAATCTTTGACCGTTATCGTTCTATTTCGGACGAAACGAAACTAAATAACGGTCGAAACGACTACCGTTTTCAGCCCTAGGCTCGAGGGCTTTTTTGGGATGGAAGCGTTAATTTGAAAGAGGGTCAATTATCCAAGAAAGCAACGCAACTCAACACAACATAGTGCATGCTTGGCTTGCTTTCTTTAGTTCAGGCACACCTCCTTCCAGCCGAAAAAATTAAATATAGTTTTACTGTTTACTCGAATTTCGAAAATAAATGAAAAAAATTCAAATTTTTTAACTAATGTTGTAGGATCGGATTTCCGGAATCCGATCAAAAAAATCGACTCGATCGGATTCTGAAAATCCGATCCAAGCTTGGATCAGATTCTCAGAATCCGATCCAACATTTCTGTTCCCGATAGCAAAAAGCACAAAGCTAACATTTTCATTCCCAACATTTGTCACATTTTTTAATTTGCAATTTTACTTTTTAACCCTCAACTTTTTTGTTATTACAAAATATATAATTAGTGATTAGTAATTAAACATAATTGAAACTTCTATAATGAAATATAAGTATATAATTAAATTATTTATGTTAAATACATAATATTGTATAGGTGTATAATACTTATTTATACATATATATTATGTATCATATATTTTATATATTAAATACATATTATTGTATATAATTAAATTTAACATGCATAATTCAATTCGACGTTCATAATTTAAATCATATATTTATACATATTATTGTATATAATTAAAATATATGATACATAATATATGTGTATAAAGCTATCTAACATGCATAATTTAACATATAATTGCATATAATTAAAATATATGATACATAATATATATATATATTATATGTACATAAAATGTACATATATTTTTATGTATGTTTATTTATACATAAATATTTGTATGTAATACTTTCATTTGTATTTAATTTTATACATACATATTTGTATGCATATTTAATGTATATATATTTTTTATATATTTATATGTATATTTATTCATACATTAAAAATCTTTTATATATTAATACCTACATTTAATGTATAACAAAATTTTTTTATTAGACTATTTTGTAAAAATAATAATTTTAGGGTCATCGGCGAATAAATTCAACAAAAATATATTCAATTTTTTCGCCGATGACCCTAAAATTATTATTTTTACAAAATAGTCCAATAAATTTTTTTGTTGTACATTAAATGTAAATAAAAATATATAAAAGATTTTTAATGTATAAATAAATATACATATAAATATATAAAAAAAATTTATATACATTAAATATACATACAAATATGTATGTATAAAATTAAATACGAATGAAAGTATTACAAATGTCGTAATATAAATTATATTTAATTTTATATATGTATATTATATTTATAATTATATATATTTTTATGTATATTTAATGTATATAAAAAATCTTTTATATATTTATATATATATTTATTTATACATTAAAAATCTTTTATATATTTTTATTTACATTTAATGTATAACAAAAAATAATTATTGGACTATATTGTAAAAATAATAATTTTAGGGTCATTGACGAAAAAATTGAAATATTTTTGTTGAATTTATTCGCCGGTGGCCCTAAAATTATTATTTTTACAAAATAGTCCAATAGTTTTTTTTGTTATACATTAAATGTAGATATTAATATATAAAATATTTTTAATGTATAAATAAATATACAAATAAATAAATATATGTACATATTATGTACAATAATATGTATATATTATGTATCATATATTTTAATTATATACAATAATATGTTAAATTATGCACGTTGAATTAAATTATGCATGTTGAATAGCTTTATACACATATATTATGTATCGTATATTTTAATTATATATAATAATTTGTATAAATATATGATTTAAATTATCCATGTTACATTATGCATGTTAAATTATGCATGTTGAATAGCTTTATACATATATATTATATACAACAATATGTATAACTATTCAACATGCAAAATTTAATTATATACAATAATAAGTATTTAATATATAAAATATATGATACAAAAAATATATATATATATACTTATACACATATACAATATTATGTATTTAACATAAATAATTTAATTATATACTTATATTTCATAATAGAAGTTTCAATTATGTTCAATTACTAATCACTAATTATATATTTTGTAATAACAAAAAAGTTGTGGCTAAAAAGTAAAATTGCAAATTAAAAAAATGTGACAAATGTTGGGAACGGAAATGTTGTCTTGTGCTTTGTGCTGTTGGGAAAGGAAATGTTGGATCGGATTCACAGAATCCGATCCAAGATTGGAATCCGATCCAGTCGATTTTTTGGATCCGATCCTACAACACTAGTTAAAAAATTTGAATTGTTTTTCATTTATTTTCGAAATTCGAGTAAACAGTAAAACTATATTTAATTTTTTCGGTCCTTCCATCCGCGCGCATATATCCTAATCTCCATCCCGGCCCATGGCTTCGGCCCTCGGCTTTCAGCAAGTGTGGCTCCAGCACCAGCAACAGCTTGTAGATACTAGTGGGGCCTTGGTGACAATGTCTCTCGCTCAATGCCTACTCGGCCCAAGTTTCTTCTCTTTGAATTAATTTGCTGTCATTTTAGGGATTTGCATGAGATATATATTTCAAAATTTTCCTGTATACTGAAAGAGATTTTAATTAGATCCGTAAAATGGCATATTAATATTATTAATTTAACAAATGCTATAATCGTCCAAAATGTCATTTTGTTCTTGCCAATTTGTATGAGTCACAAGCAAATTTTGTTAGAACATAACTGTTTACGCAGCCCTTATTTCCTGGGGAAAGCGTTAGCGCGGTAGACCAATTGGTGGAGATAATTACTATATGAAGGTTCTAGGCAGTAGGCACTCCTACCAGAGAAGAGATCAAATGAATAATAACCCCAACTACACTGAATTTAAATTCCCTCAAATCAAAGCTAATCCCTGGCGCAAGTTATGGACTACCGAAAACGTTGGAATGATTTGTTAATTTTGTTACTTCCTCTTTTTTTGCATATTATATCCAAAATACCTTAGGCTTTCACTGAATCCCAAAGTACCGAGTGTTGTTCACACTTTGGTTATTTTTTTCCACATCTTTTGTTAGATTTTTCACAAGAGGATGCCTCCTCAGGCAGTGGATCTTGTTTCCAGGCTCCTCCAGTACTCACCAAATCTTAGATGCACTGCTATTAGTATTTTTTGTTAGATTATTTTCATATAGGCTGACGAGTCTATATGGAAACAATCTAAATTAAGTATGGGCTGATTATTGTTTGGTATTCAAGTTTCTATTGATTATGGTAATAAGCTAAACATGGCTGTAAATGAATAGTAGATTTTGTGCAATAGATGTATTGTCTTTTATAGGTGGTTATATTTAGAAACATTATCTATTTTATGATGGACAAAATATGGTATTGTGTGGTGGCAAAAAAACCTTGGCACTATATATATTGGGTTGGTCCCCAAGAGACAAGATGCACACGAGTATTGTTGCATACATGCGTTGATAGCGGCATCTCTGCCCCTCTCCCTAATTATTTTCATCGATTAGAGAGAGATAGTGCTTTTGTTTAGGCTAAAGGCATCAAAGGGCGTGTCTTGTTCTCTTAGAAGATCTTTCTCCCTACTTAGGTGCGTGGAACAACTTTGGTGAATGTCCATACACGTCAGGACACATCAAGAAGTGCTTAACATTAAGATTCAGACCATAGCAATGGAATTAGGTAAGCTTCCGCTCTCGATTTAGTTTTCTGGTGCTTTGAAACGGTCCGGTCTATGACCAGAACGGTCCGTTCCAACTGCTGGTTCTGCGAGTTTATGTTTTCTGGGTTGTTTATTTGACTTGTTAGAATTGTTTATTCCCTTTGGCTTTAAAACAAACCCAACAAGTGGTATCAGAGCCACTCGTCATGAGCCAGTAGTTTATACATTAAAGTTGAGATCTTGATCTGTTTTGGTGAATTTTGTGAATTGATCTGATCTGTTTCTGGATTTTTTAGTAATTAGGGCGGTTCGTTTCATGGCTCGAACGAACCGTTCCGTTCTTCTGGCAAATTATTTCTGAACTGTTTTTGAACTATTTTGATTCGTTTGATGCGTATTATGCCAGATCTTTTGTTTGTAATTGCTAACTTGACCCAAAGGGCTATAACTTGAACATTTGTTGAATTGATTATATTGATTTAGCCCTTTGTTATATTTCAAATTGATTTGAAATTGTAATTTCTTGAAAAGATTTTGAAAATTAAGTTAAAGTTTTAGAAATTCAAAATCGTTTAAAATCTGACCTAATTGGATGATTTAGATTTAGAGTAGATTGTCAGGTTAGGAGAGAAATTTTTAGGATTTCTCGACCTAGTTTAGGACGACATCATTTCTACTCTCTCTGCGGTTTTTCAGGCAGTCCGTTCCATTTCGAGACGGCCCGTTCCACTTCAGTTTTAGTTGCAAACTGTTAGGTATTGACCAGAGTAATGGGGCTGTTCATTCCACAACCAGGGCGATCCGTCCAGAACCAGATTGTATAGGTTTTAAGCCAAATTTAGTTTAGTTTATGGGTCGTTTGTACTGGTTAGGTACAAATGACACTTTATGCATCTCTCCTCTTCTTTTCTTTGTCGTGGTTTTCATTAGTAAGAGCTGTAAGCGTTGGGTTGCACCACGTTGTCATGAGGACAAGTTCTGTCGCAGAAAATAAGGTCGGCGTCTAAAGTGTCCATATGACCATGGCCTTTTCTGGGAATCTTGTTTGGATGTGGTGTAATTTCAATGGCTGCTGGCTGAGCGGGAGACTACCGCTTTCTTTTCTTACCTCAATATGACTCGTACTGGCTTGTATGGTCATATATCTTTTTGGTTCTCTTCTGGTCTATTTAGGGCGGACCGTTCTCTCACCAAAACGGTCTGTTCCAAGTTTATTGGTTCGTATGAGTTTCATACGATCCAATGTATGTATACCTTAGGGTTTGCAACTGGGTCCTTAGTCTATATCATCCTAGATCGGTATTTGGTTCGACTTTTCATATTAGGATTGATATGCATAATGAAAAGCCTAGTTTTTAGATATATTTTAAGTCTAATATAAAGGTAATTTAAGTTGTATTTTGAGAATTGAACCAATATTAATATCATATCGCCAAAGTGGGCTCTCATATTAATGGTTGTTTCAAAGACTCAAATACAAAGTGTATTAAGGTACATGTAACTTTTAAATTATGGATCGGCCCAAAGGAATGACATAATTTAAAGGGCTATATGTGCAATGTTTTGGTAGAATCAAATGAGTAATGATTATAAGGTCTTATATGTGATTAATTAATCGGCCCGAAGGAAGGTTAATTAATTGATATGTTATGAATCGTTACATTTGATACTACACCTAGTTGATTGAAGTTTGCTTGGAGACTCCAAAGAACACTTGCAAATGAATAAAGACTAGTAGATGTGATTTGGACCTTTATATTGTGATTTATTACTATACGGTTAACGATTAATATAAGTGCATATATTAAGTTTAAATAATCAAGCATCTTTAATATTTCAACTTAAAATTTAAGGCTCTCAGGTTGGTTTGATCTTGACCATGTGTTAAGGACTAATATTCCCATTAAGGTCATAAATCAGAGTTTGACAACTCAGATTAAAGTAACATATGTCTTATGATCATTTCGTGAAAACTATTTTTGAGATATTTAAGGGGCATAGTTTCTAATTTCATTAAGGCTAAAGGATTCATAAGAGGAAATATTGTTTTGCATGAATGAATAGGCTAACCAATTAAAATTTGTTAGGAGACTCTAAAGAGCACTAACAGATAGATAGTGGTTAGATATATATGTATTTCATAGCAAAATGCTTAGGTACCTCAATATAGTTAAGAATTCTTGGAAGAAAATTTAGAAAATGTATCTGCTAAGAATAAAAAGATGTTATTTGAAATCTGTGAGAAGACTCCAAAGAGCACTCACGGATGGATAGTAATTACATTTAGACATTCATTGCAGAAACACTTCAGACACCTAAATAAATATAAAATCAACATTAAGGGAGTATATTTAGAGATGTCATTTTATGCTTCAAATTATAAGCACTAAAATATATCGCAAGATAATAAGGTTATTTAGTGCTTATGGTTTCCTATTTGGTTCAGCTAAGTTGAGTTATGAGATCCTCAATAAAGTCAACTTGAATATGGTACATGAAGAAAATAATTTGAAGATATGACATATAATACTCAAGTTGATTTTAGTTCCAAGAATAGAAGAAAATTAGAGACATAAAGTTTAAGAATAAAACTGCAAATTTTGGATCATAAAAGAATCCCAATAAATTTAAAGTTCAGAAACTGATTGAAAAGTCGAAATCTGAAGGGTATTTCTTCTATGAAAACAAGAGCATTTAAGAAAATATTATACTTTGGTACCAAGAATAATATTATGTTTCTTGTACATGCATAATTTGATTTTAGTATCAATATACTCGTAGTGGATAGATTTGGATGAACCTACCCACGTTGTATTTCTAGAATTTTCTTTGATTGTCAAAAGTCAAATGATGGTGAAAGATACATCCTTATAGTGGTGACAATAAGACAATCAATTTTGGAAGCTATAACGTCCGTGGATTGTTATTTAGTAATATATCATATATATATTTGGACTTACATGAGACATTTATAAATTCATTTATATAAAATTTTTGTTCTATCTCTAATCAACAACTAAGGATATATTTGTTCATATAAGAATAAAAATTTGGTTATGTCTCATAGTCCAAAATCGGGGAGATCCATTTCTTATTTAGTTTATAATAATCTTGTATGGACATAATAGCTTATAAAAGGATACTAAAGGTTTTATGCATAAATTGACGATTAAGAATTCAAGTATACTTTGGCACAAAAGTTCAAGTTATATCTCTTAAGGGGATAATATGTTTTGTGCAAAATTATAATTCTCAATTCATAAGGATAGCAGTTTATATTTTATATCAACTAAGACAACTATTAATAAAACTCCATATAAATGTGTAGACTGAAAATTTCATCATTTATATCTGGGGATATCCAACAAAGCTCGGCTTTATAAGCAACATGAGAAGAAATTGGATGAAAGGATAATTAGTTGTTTAGTTGATTATGTCAAAAGATCCAAGAGTAACCAAATTATTATATCCTACAACTAAAGATTGAGATTAGAGACGAATAAAGATAGATTCCTTGAGGATGTTCTGGTTGAGGGGGAGAGATGACACATTAGGATATTATCTTCAATGTAAAATCTTAAGTGCTAATGAATTAAACCCCATTTTGAATCTATAGACTTAGATCCTGGTAATGATTAAATTGAAGATAATGTTGTCAATCTACAACTGCAAACACCTCAAGAACTGGTGCTTACAAGATCCACTAGGAAGAAAAGACAAATAATATCGGATGATTATGTTGTCTATCTTTATGAGTTTGACATTAGGATAACGAAAGTTTCTATAAGTCTTCATCAAGTCAAAACTCATAAAAGTGAATTAAATACCATAAATGGAAAGATGAAGTTCATGTGTGATAATGATATTTGGGACTTAGTAATATTGCTTTAAAGTAAGAAACTCATTGGTTGCAAATGGACATTTAATACCAAAAGGGGATTCTAAAGACAATGTGAAAATACGTAAGGTACATCATGTCACTAAGAAGTTCACTTAAAAAAAAAAGGAATAAATTTACCATAAAGAGACTTTCTCTCTAGTCTTACTGAAAGACTCTTTTAAGATAATCATGACACTTGTAGCACATTTTGGATCTTGAGTTTCATTAAATAGATGTTAAGACTATGTTTTTTAATGGAGACATTAAAGATAAATGTAACCATCCCATTTTGAATCGGATGATACAAATAAAACAGTTGTAAATTTTAACATCTATTTATAAACTCAAAATAGACGTCTTGACAGTAATATTACAAAATTCATCAAGTGATTATCTCATTTGGTTTTGAGATTGACTTGATTAATTATTGTATATATCACAGGTTTAGTGGGAGTAATATTTTTGCATTAAGATATAAATTACTACTTAAAATGATATTATCATTTGTACTAGGCCTCAAGATTCTTGGACCTTTAACAAATAATAAACATCAATTAGGTTCTCAAGTAGTACGATAAGATTAAATGCAAACTATTGAATACCCTGTGATTAAGGCATATATACATGAGATACCCCATAAATATTGATTAAGTAAAGTTGAAAATAAAAGTATTCATTTTGGTTATAAAGAATTTAAATTAAGATTGTATACATGTGGATACTGTATACATTATAAAGATGCAAAGTCAATATCTGTACAATATGAGTACAGAACTTTGGAATGCAACCAAAATTAGTTATTAAATAAGTATGTACTTACAGTTCGGATGTCAGAAATAGGTTGAGGTCATTTTAGTATTCTGACTTCGATTTTAGTGAATGCCGTAATAACATGCAAAAGGATAATTCCATGAAGAACGCTTAGCAGGTATGTATTAGCGTCTTCCACAATAGAAATAAGTATTATAGTATGTTATAAAGCATTCAAATTTAGGGAGTATGATTATGAATTTTGTCACTAGATTGCGCATAATGGATGCTACTTAAGCATTACTATGAATATTGTGACAATAATTATATATATACTCTAACAATAGAAACTTAAATAAGTTAAGGCACATTAAAACTTCAAGTTTCTTGTTGTAAATGAAAGAGCTAAGAATAATTTAATGTTAATCTAGCACATTAGAACAAAACTCCAAAATTGCAGATCTGCTCACAAAACTTTGAAACACCCAATACAGTTACAGAAACATGTTGCTCCTGTGGGTGTTAATTAAGTTGAGGGTTTATAACTTCAGTGAGAGTTTGTGTTCAGTGGGAGTGCTTGATTGAACATATATTCAGTTTTTCAGTTTATTCAGCATTTAAAGAATTTCAGCAGAAATGAATAAAGATTCAGTTTTCAGTTTCAGTTTTCATTCTAACTCTAATTAAGTTGACCTCACTTCAGTTTTGGGTGACCAATAAAGTTGGAAATAGACACGTGACAGTCACACTTGCGTGTATTTTCCACACCACTTATACATATCTTAATTCAATGTCATTCATTTATGATGATATTGTGATCATTGTGGATTTAGTTGCGACGGCTTTACAGGATTAGAGACCTGTAAATGTTATAATGTAACGAATGCTTCCTTGGTCTTCTATTATTGTGAATGATGGACGGAATTAAGGGCACAAAATTTTATTACCATAAAAGATGAGCTCATTAAGTTAAGGACATTGGATAACACTAAACATAATAAGTCCAAGTGGGAAATTGTTAGATTATTTCCATATAGACTGACGAGTCTATATGGAAACAATTTAAATTAAGTATGGGCTGATTATTGTTTGGTATCCAAATTTCTATTGATTATGGTAATAAACTAAACATGGCTGTAAAGGAATAGCAGATTTTGTGCAATAGATGTGTTGCCTTTTATAGGTGGTTATATTTAGAAACATTATCTATTTTATGATGGACAAAATATGGTATTGTGTGGTGGCCAAGAAGTCTTGACACTATATATATGGGATTGGTTCCCAAGGGACAAGATACACACGAGTATTGCTGCATATATACGTTGATAGCGGCATCTCTGCCCCTCTCCCTAATTATTCCATCGATTAGAGAGAGATAATGCTTTTGTTTAGGCTAAAGGCATCAAAGGGCGCGTCTTGTTCTCTTGGAAGATCTTTTCTCTCTACTTAGGTGCATGGAACAGCTTTGGTGAAGGTGCATACACGTCAGGACACATCAAGAAGTGCTTAACATCAAGATTCAGACCATAGCAATAGAATTAGGTAAGCTTCCGCTCTCGATTTAGTTTTCTGGTATTTTGGAACGGTCCGGTATATGACCAGAACGGTCCGTTCCAACTGCTGGTTCTGCGAGTTTATGTTTTCTGGTTTGCTTATTTGACTTGTTAGAATTGTTTATTCCCTTTGGCTTTAAAGCAAACCCAACATTTCTTTGTTCTACTTTAGACATGTTGCTAAAAGAACCCCTCTGTTATTAAAATTTTTATAGCTGACCATTCTTCAGAAAACTTTAAAGAATCCTTGGCATTAAATCATAATTAACTTCTTGATATCTTTCTGGTAATGTTGCTAAAATCTCAGTACACTAGGTCGTCACTTCTTGTTTTGTGCTAACAAATGTATGCTAAAAGCAGGTTTAAGATTTGCAATTTGGCACAATGCAAGAGGTTTCGTGCAAATTGTCTTTTTGTTTTTTTAAGCAAAAATTGAGGTGCAGATGCATGCATTGATCCATCCTTTCTTTGATGAGTTACGGGACCCGGACACACGCTTGCCAAATGGCCGATTCCTTCCCCCACTTTTTAATTTCAAGCCTCATGGTTTGTACTTGTTTCTCTGTCATATTTTTTTTTTAAAAAAAAAGAGAAAAAAAAATAAGATGAACAGAGATTTTATTTTCATGGCAAACAGTGCCGATCAATGCAAACTGCTGGATATAGTAATTGCAACGATGTTTGTTCAGTACCAAATTTAGTATATGATGATGACAAATAGCACTCAGTCGAGTCTAATTGCTTTATATAGTGTTTGCTTGTTGTATAACAGAGTTGAAAGGAGTAGCAGCTGAAACAATAGCAAAGCTTGTGCCAGAGCATGCGAAAAAGCAGTGCCCCTTTCTACGCCTATGAGAAGCAATAACCAGAATTCAAAGTGGAGGTGCATGCATTTCCTGCGGTGTTTAAAGGCTATACATGTAAATATTTTTTTTGCTGTTTATGGGTTATGCTTTAGGAGTTTTGGGGTATTTATGGGCTATTCATCCATTTCCTTTCTCATGATGACCTTAAAGTATTGTACTATACTACTATCTATGTATTACTGTAGTGTTATGTATATGAGAAAATTTCATTTATTGACTTGCATTTTTTTTGCCCCTAAATTTGCCAAATAAAGACAACAATCCAGCTTCAAATATAACTGCACTGTTTAGGATACATGTAAATGCCACCAATGTTGTATAATATTGTAAGTGACGGCTGACATGACAAGGTGGTGCTTCAAAGCATTCCCTGGATTCAAATTTCAAACTTAAAATTGATGCTTTGGCTTTTGCAAGTACGTATTCAAGACAGTTTCGAAGAAAAAGGGTGCTGGTGAGGCAGCTGATATATGGTACAGGAAGATGCTGATAATTGATAAGTGTTAAATGCCTAATGAACTGCAATTCCCCATTGGAACTTGCTGCATTCCATATATAGTAAGTTGTTGGCACCAGTGACACCCTTTAAAAGCTGCACAAATTTGCTGCTAGAAACATAATCATGCTAATGGCTGTACTTAACCATCATATATTTATTGCTCTCCCCTACTATTTTCATAAACCATCTACACAACACTTCTGCGTTTCTAGCTGAGAGCACCTACTGTCTGCAGCCGAACCAGACTGTAGTGGAGACACTTTCCTCGGCTAGAAATCAAACAACTCCACCCACCCCCCACACAAAAGTTTATCTACTTTTCATATACTATTTTGAAAAAAAAGTTACAAAATTTCAAATAATTATATAGAATTATTAATTTCCTATCTTGTAAAAAAATTATGTCCCATTTTTTATAACTATTTTATGGAGCTGTGTAAATGAAAATCTATCATTATGTTATGTGGCAGCTCGTATATATTCTTGTAAGATGAAGAAAGTTAAACGATTCTAACTCTTTTTTTAATCATTAATCGAGTCTTATCCATTATATATAACTTGGAATACTTTCAAGTGAGGAGAATAAACCACAATTATTATTATTATTATTATTTTGTGAAATAAGTGGATTTTGTCCCACCACTTTCCATTAAGAAAAGCAGAAATCCAAGGTACAATTAAGCATAAATCTAACTATAATAACCCTTCTCCAAGCTATCTATATTATACTCTCTACGCCACAATTTAACTAGTACCATAATTTCTCTCATCTTTTATTACATTACAGACAACAAAAATCAATGACAAAATACGAAAACCAAATGTTCTAAAATCAAATCAGCTTTATTAGTTCTATGAAAAAACAACACCAGAACTCTTGCATTCTTGTCTACCATCTATCAATGGGCCCCTCCTGTCACCTGTAGAGGCAGAGCTTCAACATCTGGGATCAGTTCTAACTTCTAACAACTACCATGCATCTTCAATTTTTCTGAAAAAAGCCCTGACCAGTATAAAATCAAGAATTTTATTTTCAGTCCTAGGTCTCTGATGGACTTCATCTTACCATCAGAGAAACATCTATCATTCCTATATAGCCATATATTCCAAAGAATAACTGCACAAATTATCTTAAAAGCTGGCCTCATTTTAGAATCTAAAGAGAATTTATCTTAAAAAAAAATATCTTCTAGCCAAATAGGATGAGAATAAATTTGATATTTGTTAAAAAACCAGATCCATATTGCTCTTATATGGACACATCTTACAAATAAATAATCTGCTTTCTCATTATTGTGACAAAAAACACATGTAATATCTCCGTTCCAATCCTTATATTGGACAAAATATCTCTAATTAATAACTTTTTTTGACTGAGGATCCAAAGAAATACTTTAATTGTTAGCGGCAGTTTCAAATCCCCTATCACTTCGGGGGCAATCAAAATTCCTCCTCGCGCCATGCAGAGATGACACAATCATTCTCCAAGATAAATCAAAAGTCCTTGCTTGTTGTTTCCAAGATCCTTTCTAATTTTGCATCTTTGTTAGGACTCAGGGTCAATGATACAAAGTGTCTCTTCGTCTCTATTTCTATCTCTGAGTCTGCTTTCCCTCGCATTGCATCCATTCTTCGATGTAACAAAAAAAAGCCTTCCTATCACCTACTTGGGTTTGTCACTTTCTATTCGTAGGCCTAAAAGGATCCCTTTCCATCTTTTAATCGCTGTCTTCCAACAAAAGTTGGATGGATGGCAATCCAGGTTTCTTTCTCTGGGGCGGGGCGGTTGACCATAGTCAAGTCTATCCTTATAGCTCTCCCGCTACATTACATGCAAGTCCTTAAGCTATCCTCGTTGGTTGTTGAAACAGCTCGAAGGCATCAGGCGTAGGTTCTTTTGGAAGGAAAAAGAAAAATATTTAGGTGGACACTGCCTGGTTAACTGGACCACATGCTGTCTCCCCAAATCGAATGGTGGATTGGAAATTATTAATCTTGAACGTCAGAACCAAGCACTACTATTGAAATGGTTTTGGAAAGTAAGAAATGAACCAAATTTAATTTGATCTTCTACAATTCAACTCTTGTATGGTACTTCGGACAACAACATGCTCAACTCTTGTGCGATTTCTTACGGCCTAAAAGACATCCTTCACCACACACCCTTCTTCAATGTCTCTTCAGTCTTATCTGTCGGCAATAATCACGTGTGGAAATAGTCAACAAATGGTATTTCCTCGTCGTCCAGTGCTTATCAAGCTCTCTCAAACACCGGTGTCCTTTCTAGATACCATATTTTCTTTTGGAAACTTAAGCCGGCACCAAAAGTCAAAATTTTCCTTTGGCTTTTACTGTCAGACAGATTGTTGACTCAACAGAATCTTCTCATTCGAGGTTGGCCCAATATTTCCTCTTGTCTTTGTTGCAATAACAGTGCTAAAACTTCCGACCACCTCTTTTTGCAATGTCAGTTCCCTTTTGAGGTTTGGTCCTTGGTCTAAATTGGCTTTAGGTTACCACATCCGGACTTCATCAAAGATAGTGCCAACTTTTGGCTCTCTATCAGAGGTTCCAGGATAAAGAATTGTGATATCATTTGGGCAGCAACCTCTTAGAATTTATGAAAGACTCGAAACAAAGGAATCTTCACAACCACCATCTTTTTTGCGGAGGCATTAATCAAGAAGATTGGCGAAGATGTCCATTCCTGGATATAGCACATATCTAGGACATGTTTTTCTTTTTTTTTTTTAAATTTAATTTCTGTATAATTCTAGTACGTATAGCTTTTTCTTTTTTGTTTTCCCTTTCATTTGTACACATTCATTTTTTAATTAAAATTATTGTCTGTTGGTAATTGCCAACCGACCCTAAAAAAAAAAAAATTCTTTGTATCCCTCTATCATCCAACCACAGGTAACATAAACCACAATCGATAATTGCAGAGCTGTAATAATTAGAAAAGAAAAGAAATTCGGCGTGTTTGTTTAACTGGGGCTCTTATCTATACGTAGTACTTAGTCGTATTAACGCATGCTTGAGCTTGCTTAACCGACATTTTGTAATTAAGCACAAAAAGAGAAACATCGTCATCACAATGGAACGTAACTTGTTTCCACACACCACTAAATACCACTCTTCGTTTCTCACAACTAAAATATATATACTTGCCAAACCAAAGCATAAACTTTTCCGTTAGCCAACTTTGAAAAAAATTGGTTTCCCTAAAACAAATTAATTACATATTTAAGAATTTGGCAGAGCAGTATGCGTGATTTTCAATGGATGCAAAGAAGGGGCTCACTTTACTTAATTTATTTAATAAAATAAAATAATCCTTGAAAACTTAGCATGACCGACCGCTGAATTTTCTATCCAATTGAAGCTCAGAGATGGCCTCTTTCTCTTTGTAATACAACAATCGCAACTATGCAAAGTGGAAGTGCGAAGACAGGCAACTCCACTTACAGCCGGCCAAGTTGTATCTTATTTTCGGCGCACACCCCATCATTAAATTAAATTGTGTATTATTATTATTATTACATATAAATATTAATCTACCAACTATGCTGGGTCAATCGGACTCGGATCGGTTTGGGTAGCATCAAAATGGATGTCCATTTTATCAATATCCGGAAGGAGAATAATATATATACATTTATAGAAACGAAAAGTTTTAAGTAGTGCGTACATTGTAATCTAACCATTAATTTTTATGATGATTTAAATGTCCTTCATTTCTAAACTCTTTTCAATATAAAAAATATCGAAAATTTAAACATCAAATTAAACATATAGTTCGATATAATTAATTAATCTATACTATCTTTTCGATGCATGCACAAATTTTGTGCCATTCAATTGACATAAAAAACTTATATATAAATCTAACGGTGTGGATATTTTTTTGGATTTGATCTTTTTACCTATCGTTTTCATAAAAAAAAAAAAAGATGTTGAAGTAATATAAGTTTCATGTGTTCGTTTGAGAAAAAGTATTCATCGTATTAATTAGTTTTATTTATTAAGTCGAAATTAAGAACGATTCTTGTAAATAATTTATTTTAATAAGTAAAAGTATGACAATGACATAAAAAAAAAAAGAAAGATACTTGAATTATACTCAATTTTCACATATGTTGAGGTATGGATGTCCCGTGTCATCCACAAAGTTGCTGTTGGTTGACATATATGTGAAGAGTAATTAGGAACATAAGCGGTAATTAGGGATATATCTTAACTTCTTTTGAAAATATTGATTAAATTTAGATACGGAAAAAATTACATCGGTGTAGTCATGAATAAAAAAATTTATTAAAGAATCATGTCTGTTGAGTTAATTTTATGCATTGCTCTTTGCGAAGAAGATAAACGCTTATAGTCTAGTGTAAATCACTGGAAAATTTGGGAACTTGTGATTATTACTTCGTGCTGAAGAAATTATCAGCAAAGAAACATGCTAATTAAAGGAAGATAAATAGATTATCTAGCTACCAAGTGTAATGTACGTGACATAAGAGTTGAACCAACATCAGGATGTAACTAGAAAGGAAAAAAATAAAAAAAAAAGAAGCAGAAAATTGGTTGATTAATTTCATCTGTCAATTTAGAAGCAGAAAATTAGAATTAGGAAGGCCAAATGACTAGTTTAATATGACTGTAATTTTTATGAGAGCCTAAGATATTTACATCCTTGTATCAATCGTAACTCAATAAATCAAAATTAAGCTATAAGTGTTTTTTTTTCCTTCTGGTCATTAACGTTAAATTAATCAATTTTTGAAAAATTTGGGGGCGATCTCGTCCTCTAATTATGTCGTTTATAAACAATTACAAATTGTATTCAATAATAAAGGTTTGCTAGTTGAAATTATCTCAGCAGTGGTCGACCTTGTGTGCGAGAGCTGTGAAATTGAACAACAGAAAACAATAATAATGCAAATAATTTTGTGCGATGTGTGGTAATAATAAATTAGTTAACTAGCTAATTACTTAGCCACCGCCCCTTTACCTCACGAGTCACAACATGACTAGCTAATTTTGGTCCATGCGACCATGCGTGGATTGAAAGGGATACAATCAAACAGGCACAGCATCTCTCTCTGACTCAAAACCTTTTTATCTTCTCTCTCTACCCACATTTATGCGCACTCCACCCCCCTCCTTCGAAATAATAATAATAATAATTTAAAAAAAGGAGGTCATGCATGCATGCCCCAACTGAAACCGCCATGAGAAATAGAAGAGCCACTAACACTAACGCTAACGCTCACCTCCTTCTCCTCTCCGTTTTCTTAATTGTATTCTTTCTTTTTCTTATATAAACCCTCTTATCTCTCTCTCTCAATTTCATAACTGAAATCGATCAGTCAGTTACGTCACACCATAATCTTCTCCTCTTTTCTCTTCATCAATACCTCCTTTAATTAGCTCCCTTCATCTTCCTCTCCTCTCCTCTCACATTACACTCTAATTAATCTGATCTCAATTTCATTTCATCTAATCTAGGACCGACAGGAGAGGGACACAGCAAAGTACACCAAACAAACTTCATATAGTTATACCCTTTCTAATCTTGCATGGTTGCATCCTTTCACTTTATATTCCCAAAAAAGCTCTAGAACCCTAAACCCGGTCATTGAACCTCACAAGTCACAATCCATCACATTTTCTACTCATACTGCTTTTCATTTTCTTTTTTCTTATTCCAACCACATTACGAAGAAGAATGACACTAACAAGGTTAACGGCTCTAGTCGTCATTGTGTCACTGCTTTTTTTGTGTGGCACCATCGATACTGAAGCCAGACACCCCCACCGCCACCACAGGAGTCCCAAAAACACGATTTCTGCGCCTCCAACCGGTGCACCTTTGTACAGCCCACCAACTGCTGCCTCCAATGCCAGTTCAAATTCCACAAATTCTATGCCCCCTTCGTCATCTCCAGGTGCACCCATCCCCACTCCAGCTCCTACCAGTGCCAATTCATACTTACTCTTTGACGTACTGGCTTACGGGGCGGTCGGCAATGGTGTGAGCGATGACACCGAAGCATTTAAGACGGCCTGGGACTCAGCATGCCAAGAGATGAATCCTTCCATGATCTCAGTCCCTAAAGGCTACTCTTTCTTGATTAAATCAACCATTTTTGTGGGTCCATGCCAAAACATAATGATTTTCCAGGTGCATATTAATTTCCACATACTTTTCCCTTACCTTTTCCGGGTGTCGGACTTTAATATTTTTTGTTGCCTCTGGTTACATTTAGTGGTTCTTTTTAAAAAGTATTCATCATGATATATTAGCTTTTCTAGTATGGGGTTTAATGCTACTTTATTGATTAAGCAAGAATATACCAACGTTCTAACGTTGAAGTAGTTGAAGACTAAAATATATATGAGGTACCCAACCACTAATTAAGGGGGGGAAAGTGAAAAACAATATGTAGATGAGCAATAAAAAAAACTTATTTGGAATTGGTTTATTAATTATTTTAATGAAAAAAGGTCGATGGGACTATAGTAGCACCGAGCGAGCCTGATTTGTGGCCCGTTAACAGCCGGAGGAATTGGCTTATATTTTATAAAGCCGACGGGCTGACCATACGCGGAGGAGGGTTGATAGATGGCAGAGGAGAGAAATGGTGGGAACTACCATGTAAGCCTCACAAGGTCTGGATGACTAATCTAACTATTTATCTGTTTATGATAAACAAATTTCCTTTATCATACATAATTAGTTTATTGATGAAAAAATACGCATATATAATAGGCAAAAAACGGGTCAGCTTCCCATGGACCTTGTGACAGCCCTGTTGTAAGTCTCCTCACTCAACTGAATTAACTGTCAGATGACGTTTTTGTGTTTTAACCCCTTCAAAATCTTACAATTGAATAATTACTATTTTTGGGTTCCTCTTGTCTTCTCAATTTCTTTCTTTTGGTGGTTCTGTTGTTGTCGTCGTAGGCATTGAGGTTTTTTAGCAGCTCAAATGTGACAGTTGATGGATTGAAAGTGCAAGACAGCCCGCAGTTCCATTTCCGGTTCGACCAATGCAGGTACGTGACCGTTAGTTCGCTTCAGATCAGATCACCGGCGTTGAGCCCCAATACTGACGGCATTCATGTCGAAGGCTCTGAAAACGTCCTCATTCACAATTCTGTTATCTCCAACGGTAACCAAAAAAAGAACATTTTAGAATTTCTTTTTATATACACTTTGTGTGGAAAGTTCTCCGTTAAATTAAGGGCAATAGCTTTTACTGGTTTAAGAAGCCTAGTTAATTAAAAGTGAATAAATAACTTATTTATTAATCATGCAGGTGATGATTGTGTATCCATTGGAGCAGGAAGTCTGAATATTCATATAGAGAATGTAACATGTGGTCCTGGCCATGGTATCAGGTACACGTCACATCGCTAGTTCCATTGAACCTGCTTTTGATCTGCATGGTCCCTCGGATTTTGCTGAGGCACTGTCAAGGTTCTCATAATACTGTAGGAAAAAAAAAAATGAAACCACAATGACTAAATAGAAATGCTAGCATTTTTTCCCTAATATTTCGAGGAACTATATTTTTAAAAAGTTTTTCCCTATCTTTTGTTTTTCAATTAATAAACTTACACACCCAACAAAGTTATGCAGAATTGGACATAATTTTGTGATTCAGCCCATACTAATTCAATGTTAGTTATCTTGGCCTCTTGGGTATGGAGTCTGCATAACTAACACATAATCAATAATCTTTTCTGAAGGTTTAAGTATCGGAATATTAGTACCTCTGAATTTTAACAAATAATGTATTTGGAAAATTTACATAATTACATCTAATAATTCGTTTCCCTTTAAATAAAATATTTCCAGCATAGGGAGCCTCGGGAAACAAAATTCACGAGCATGTGTGGCCAACGTGACTGTGAGAAATGCAGTGATAAGGCACTCTGACAATGGCGTGAGGATCAAGACATGGCAGGGCGGGTCGGGCTCGGTATCGGCCGTGACCTTCGACAACATCCACATGGACACTGTGCGCAACCCTATCATCATAGACCAGTACTACTGCCTCTCGAAGAGCTGCCAAAACCAGACATCCAACTTGTTCGTGTCAGGAGTGTCCTACCGAAACATCAAGGGCACCTATGACGTGCGGAGCCCGCCGGTCCACTTCGGGTGCAGCGACTCTGTGCCGTGTACTAATATCACTGTCTCTGAGGTGGAGCTGCTGCCTGCCACGGGGCAAATAATATCCGACCCGTTTTGTTGGAATGTGTATGGCATGGCTCAGACCATGACGATACCACCTCTTCTGTGCTTGCAAGAAGGTTTGCCACGATCTATCATGGATATTGACAGTAACAAGTGTTACTGAATTCAATCATAATTGTAGTTAATTTAAAACTTAATCAAATGTATAGATCACGGTGTATAGAGTGCATGGTTTGATCTTATTATATCTATGTAATAGTCGTTTGGGGGTTGATAAGTTGATAACTTGATATAGTTAATAGAAAGGTAAGAAAAATAGCAAACGAATATTAATCAAGTTAGTTTCGCATGTGGATGTGGGTTGGGTATAATGTAATGTGACGTGCAATTTAAAATGGTGTAGTATATATATATAGAGATGCTATGGTACATCGCGATGTATTTAATTTTTTTATATCGCAGCCATATCGGTCGATAGTTTTACAAATTGATAAATCTAATTAAACCACTCAAATCTATATATTTAAATATCATAAGAAACCAAATTTTATATATTTTTTATTTTTTTACTATTTTTTTCAAATTTTCTAAAACCTGTCATTTTTAGAATTTTCTTATTATTAGTTGGTATTCAAAAAATGAAAGTTTTAGAAAATTCGAAAAAAATAGTAAATAAAGTTAAAAAAATATAAAATTTGGTTTGTTATGAGATTTCAATATATAGATTGGATTGGTTTAATCAGATTTGTCAATTTGTAAAACGATTGACTGATAATGATCGTGATATACAAAAGCCTAAATACATTGCGATGCACTATAACAAATATATATATATAGAGATTTACATACACCCAGATCCGAGTAGATATCATAGGTTTGGTTTTCCTTTTGACTGGTGGGGAATTAAGTAGGTGAGCTTCAAGCTGGCCATGTGTCGTCGTGTGCACAGAGAACAAATATTACCTGCTGAGTACTTTTATTTTGAAGGTTGCTTCATGATTCTACCAGCCAGTCTTTTTTTATTTATTTTTAAAAAAAAAAAGCCAATTGAAAATCAATATGTTATAGAAACAAAAATAAGATAAGGAAAGTGAATTATGCGCAAATGTATGTATATATCGCTATCACGTAGGATATGTTTGAGGAATGCATTATTTTATTGCATATTCATGGTCTAAAGTCTAAACTCTAAACAAACATCAACTCCATCATGCAATGTTGACGTTCCAACATGCGCGCCTTTCTAAAAGAGTCACTCCTACTTTAATCATATGTATATTTATATATGTGTCCATATATATGGATCCAATGCACAGCAACCATAAACCAGTTTGCTTTGCAAATTCTAATTCTAATTGTAAATGTAAATGGGGTGAATTGATTAACAGTTGGGTCATTGAGATAGACAGGGCCACAAAAGAAGTTTGTTATAAAAGACATGAGAAGTTTGCTTTGCAAATTCTAATTCTAATTGTAATTCCATTACAAGAGGGAAAGGACAAATGAACACCAAACCAACAATACCAAATCAAAGCCTCCAAATCAAATCTTGTCTTCCGGAAGGCACAAAAGGAAAAAGGCAGCAAGTGGAAAGTTCTGTTTAATCATCATGCATATATATTCTTTAATTGTGGGCGCATGCTCATTCAATTCCTTTGCTTTTTCTGGGTTTTTAGTTTTTTTTTTCATTTTCCTTCGGGAAAGACATAAAGAAAATTAAATAGTCCCATATTGGAAGAAATGTTTGATTCTGATGGAATATATATGTTTATGTAGAGATCGGTAATGCAAGGATTTATGTGAATATGCATATTATGTTTCCTATTTAGTATTTATTTATAGAGAGTTTAATATGCACCATAGTGCATAGGGCTTTCTATGCACCGCGGATTTTTTCGGAGAGTATTTTTATAAATTGACAAATTCAATTTAACCAATCTAATCTACATATTGAAATCTCATAGCAAACCAAATTTTATAATTTTTTATATTTTTTTAAAACATGCTATTATTGGAAACAAACTACTATTTACAACATTCCAAAAATGACAAGTTCTAAAAAATTCGAAAAAAATAATAATAAAATTTCAAAAATTATAAAATTTGGTTTGCCATGAGATTTTAATATGTAGATTAGATTGGTTAAATTAGATTTGTCAATTTATAAAAATACTTTCAAAAAAATTTGCGGTGCATAGAAAGCTCTATGCACTGTATATAGTGCATATTAAACTTTTTCTTTATTTATAATGAGTTGTGAGGATGAATTTGGTAACCAATGAAGTGTTTTGTCTAAATGGAGAAGAAAGCATGCGAAGAATATACAATATCTAATGTTTATACTGTTCATAAAAAAAATGTTTATACTTGTAGATGCTTAAATTTGTCTAAAAAACAAGAAAAAAAAAAAAAGAAAGAAACGAAAATGGGGTGGCGATGTGGCGTACGTGGGCCGGCGCACGAGGGGTTGGGTTCGACTTACTCTTGCTATTAATTAATTTAACATTAAGTAATTCCAAAAGCCTATTCCGGTCCCCACTAGTAACTAGACCATCGTACCAATCAGCCTTCTTTCGTTTTCGCACCGTCAATAACGAGTACCATTAACGACCGTCTTATAGTGACATGAAGATGTGACTTGAAGCAGAGTGTTCAAAAAATTTTCTTTCTCATCGTTTATACGTCAAATTATTATATTCAATCATTTTATTTCACTAGTAAAAATTGTATATGACTTAATAGCTTAAAGATATGATACAATGAGTACTAGACTGACGTTTAAAAGATTAGGAGTTCAAGATCCACGTATGTTTTTTCATTTTTTTTTTTTTTTGAAAACAAGCAAGGTTAAAACGTACCCCTGCCACTTTCTATTACTAGAAAGCAACTAAACAAATTACATACGTCCTTCATCTCAATCATCGATGCGTCACCAATAAAAAAATAGAAAGCTAGACCAGATAGTTATTAAAGTCTACCCCCATACACTCCTTACCGACCCTAATCAGCAAATTGCATATAAAAATACATCCAGTACCAAAGTTTCGGGCACAACAATTAAATATTCAAAATCCAAGGCACTGTTCGGTTCGAACAAGAGTCCACTCGGACTGAACAAGGAAGCGTAGTGCATCATGGACGCAAGATGATGGATCCATTAGGACCGAATTATGGTCTACTCGGACCGAACAGAGGCACTGACCTAGCATATTTGGCAAGATAAAGTTGCTATTCTGTCAAATCCATCAAGATACGAACGCTGCATATAGAATTTGTGTGTTTCCATATCAAAGGGATCTGATTTATGTCAGAAGAGAAGGGAATTTGAAGATTTAAGGCTAGACTGTGTATTTGATTTTATCCTTCAAGATACAAAGGCTGCATATAGAATTTGTATGTTTCCATATCAAGGGGATCTGATTTATGTCAGAAGAGAAGAGAATTTGAAGATTTAAGGTTAGACTGTGTATTTGATTTTATTTCCAAAAAATGACGTGTTGCCTTATGTGATTCTAGTGTTTATTTATTTTCTCCTTCTCCCTCAATATAAAATTAATAGAAAATCAATAAAGAAAAATATGTGTGAGTGTGGAGGACGTAGGCACAAAATTGGTACTTAACGTCGTTAAATCTCATGTCTTTGTGATTGTTTGTTTAATTGCTACATGGTATTTGAGCGTGGTTTGAATTAAATCTAAGAGAGATCCAAGAGAGAAAAAAAAAAGCCACAGACATGGGAGACAACACCAACACCGAAATCAAGACCAAAACTATCCTTGAAAAACTAACAAAATTAGTTATCGCTCAACAGGCCCAAATGAATCAAATCATAACCCTTAAATCACAACCTCTGCAACAAATTACCCCTATCACACCTAATCTTGAAATCTCCGCTCCACCAATTTCTATTAAATCGATGGCTCAAATTATCCAATTGGTCTGAGGTAGTAAGTATGTATGTTAAGGGACGAGATAAGATGCAGCACCTTACTGGTAATCCAGCGTCTCCAAAACCAAATGAGGTAGCACATGCGAAACGGAGTGCGGAAGATTCGGTGGTTAAAAACTGATTAATAAATTCTTTAGATCCAACTCTCATGCCTACATACCTACGCTGTCAAACAACGAGCAAAATGTAAAGAGCTATTACAACAACCTACTATAATGGCAACGATGAAGCACAGGTGTTTGACCTAAGTAGGCGGGTGTCTTGAGTGAAGTATACAGACAAGCTAGGAGAGTATTATAGCACCTTACAAGGACTATGGAAGGAGATCGATTTTAGGCGTCTTAACCCCATGGAGAGTGCAGAAGATATAGAGATGTTAGAGAATATTTGGAGAGATTCATGGTTTACACCTTCCTTGATGGACTAGGCGATCACCTTGATAGTTTGAGATCAAACGTGTTACAAGTCACACCTTTCCCAACTGTCAAGCAAGTCTACGAAATTGTTCGCTGAGAAGTCATGTGACAAACAGTTATACTTAAAGGGGATGAAGATATGACTCAAAACTCTATGGGCATGTATTCTAAAAGTTCTTCTAGTTTTCATGGTTAGGATAAGGCAAAATTAAAGTGCACTCATTGTGGGAAGACGGGTCATACACGAGACAAATGCTTTGAAATAGTTGGGTATCCAGATTGGTTCAAGGGCAGAAAATGGAAGTAGCAAGGAAGGTCTCAAGAATATGTGGCGGTCAACAAGCCACAGTTTGAAGCAAATTCGGCCCGAATTGAGGACAACTCGGTCCAAGTTCCTGCTGGGTCGGTCCGAACAGAAGAGAAAATAGAGGGATCTAAGCATGGAGGTAGAGTACAACTTTGTCAAGCCAAGTCTCGATCTGGAAAAACAAGTACAAGTGGGCAAGCAACTAAAAAAATAGGTAAATCTAACAACCAATGTATGTCACTTCTTACTCAAAAAGAGTTGAACAATTAGATAATTAACTTGAGTGCCACGGACCATATGACATTTGTAAAAAGTTATCTAAAGAAATTAAAGGAACCAAGGGTACAAAAAATTTATCATGCTAATGGAATTGAATATCCAGTCACCGGAGCAGGAGATGTGGAGATATCTCAATCCCTAATTCTCATTAACACTTTACTTGTCCCCTTTTTATCCAATCGGTTGATATCAGTTGGTCAAATAACGGAATAGTTGAATTGTACAGTTCTTATGTTCTTTGATTTTTGTATTTTTCAGGATATCCTCTCGAAGGAGATCATTGGACATGGTACTAAGAAAGGTCGACTGTATCACTTAGAAGACTTGAAGGTTGGAAAAACTAACTTAGCTAATAACATTGATGGCATTGTCATTTTTGGCCTTAAATAATTTAGAGGCATGGTTCTCCTTACCTTCACCATCTATATTTGGTACATACCCCTTCTCAACTACATCCCAAAGGTCAATCAAATTGAGGTATACAACCATACATATCTTCCAATAATGAAAGTTCTTGCAATTGGAACTAAACTTGTCCGGTTTTTCAATTACCCTCGAAGCCATGGAAAGTTAGGTTATCTAACACACAATTAGTCTTAAAAATATAACCCCTGCTCTGATATCACTTTAATGTCCCTAATTTAAGATATAGAGGGGGTGAATAGGCACAATTTCAAGTTCTAAACCAGTTTGGACAATTTTATGGAAACTAACAATTCAATTCAATTCAATTTGGTCCACACACAAGCAAGCACACAAGCAATTCAAAAGTAAAGTAAATAGGGAAGAGAGAAAGAGAAATTGACATGCTATATGATTACGGAATTCCGACCCGCTAGGAAAGGCTAGCCTTAGTCGTACGTCTCTGGGAGTTTCGCAACCATTAAAGGGTGCGCTCCGTTCAATTCCTCAAAGAACGTGTCTACAACTTCGAACCAAATCGCCTCATTACAAGGAACTCGAGATGGATCGGCCTAACCTCTAATTTAATCTCAAATCAACACTAAGAATTGAGGCTCTCAATCAAAACTCTCAAAATATGACTAATAACAATATGGGTTCGATTAAGGCACACTAATCTCAAATATTTAGCTAAATAAATGCTCAAGTATCAAGGTCAGGTGTTTGGAGCTCAAAGGCAAGTATATAGCAAGGTATTCAAGAGGAAAAATATATATCAGAGGGCGCCAAGAGCTCCAAACCAGTTAAATTACCAACTTAGCGTTACACAACGGAATAATATAGCCGTTAAATAAAATAAAAATCGACAAACCCGTTGGAGTGTGTCAGAAGCATTGTACAATGTTACCATGCGTCGTGCAACGCTTGGAATAGTGTAAGTCCAACGGTCAGAAAGTTTGTCAGAAGCGTTACACAACGCTATGTTTCATTATGTAACGCTATAAAAGTTTTCCGTTATGTGACGCAAGTCAAGCGTTATACAACGTATGGCAGAGCGACCTCAAAAGAACCAATAATTCATCCGTTACATAACGCAAGTTCAGATTTATGTAATGCTAACTATTTGTTCCGTCGTGTGACGCAAAATGGTGTTACACGACGCATAGTTCAGAGAGAGTAAAACTTCAGCTAATTTGGTCAAAGCGTTGTGTAACGCAACCAATCGTTGCACAACGCTTGACCATGCGTTACAAACCAGAAAGAAGCGTTGTGTAACGCATGAATGCTGATTTCACATAAATGTTAAGGATGATGCGCTCTGTAACGTTGTACAACGCAAAGAAGCGCTGTATGACGCTTGGACAGAATTTTGAGCATTTTACTTAGAAAATAAAGGAGATTAGTTTAGAATTACAACCATACTTAAGCTAGGCATTCTAACTAATCTTCTGCTTTCTTGTTTGGCTCCAGTACTTGTGCAATTAAATATTTTGCTAACATGTTCCATAATAGCTAAGCAAACACTTAGAGAAAGGATTAGTAGTTTGTTGTGTTGTTTTACAAATTGGCAAATCGAATAAATAAGAAATTATTTGATACAACAAAAAGAAAATTTAGTTTTTCTTTAGGACTGATTTTATAAAATATTGGTTCTAAAAATTAAAGTATTAGAATCGGTTTTTTTTATAAAAACCGGTTCTAAAGAAAAACTGAATTTTCTATTTTTTTGCAACTCTTTAGGACTGGTTTTTTCTAAAAATTAATTTTTTTTTTTTTGCTTTTCTACTCCTTCCCCAAACCCTGGCCGCCATTACTATTCATGCCTATTGTTTTTTCCTCCAAAACAGAGAGATTTTCATCTCCTCCAAATCGACATTATAAAATTAGGTAAAAATTTGGTAAAATTGAGAAATAGAAAGAGAAAGCAAATGAGAGCAATTGTAAGTGAAAAAAAAAATGCATTTGAGGTATATTTTTTAATTATTTTATCTTTTATTTATTTTTTATATTTTAAATAATTTTTTGTATTTGTATTTGATTTGTTTCATTTTGATGTGATAAATTAGGAAGAGGAAGAGAAGGTTATTCTATTGAAGCGAGAAAATCATCGTTTCGAGTTAATTTCGGTAATTTTCTATTTTAACTCATAATAATTTCAATTTGGCAAATTATCAATTTGTATGCATGCATGATTATTTAATTAATTATTTGGCATTTGCATATATTAGTTTTATTGTCATATAGGACCAAATTGTCGGAATTCGTACTATTTTAGGTAGTGCCCGTCCGAGATTAATCCATTAATTAGAGATTAATCTCGGATAGTCCCAGTTGGGGACTGCTCTTTGGATACTCTGTCTCATTAAAAAATTAGCGAGTGGTACGTTAAATGCAATGTGTTGTCTAAGAAAAATTTGACGGCATTTCTCCTTATGTTTCCACGGATACGTACGCACGAGCAATTGTGTGTTGGTGTATTCAAGGAACATAAGGAAAAATATTGTCGAATTTTTCTCAGACAACACATCACATCTAACGTACGCTTGCTAATGAGACGGAGTATCCAAAGAGTGAGTTAGGATGGTAACCGACTCGAAAACCTAATATGATACATTGAACCTATAAGCCCTAAACCCTGACTTTTGGATATATATTTCTATCTTCACACCACATATTAGAAAACCGGTCCTAAAGATGCACAGCTTTTTCCATGTGAAATCTGGCTTGTTTTTAGCACCGGTTTCTTATATATTTTTAACACCACATATTATTAGTATCGGTGCCCAACCTGTTTTAAAAAAATAAAATGGTGGAGTGTAACCAGGCATTTCTTTTGTACACCAGAAGAAAAATAACTATGTATGACACAATATAAAAAAAACAGAAAAAAACTATGCATGACAAAACCTAAAGAGGAAGCCATGCTTGAAATATACACTAGAAGAAAAAAGAAAAAAAATGAAGGGGAGAAATTAAAGGGAAAAAGCAGCGAGTGTGCAAAAAGTGAAATCCTTTTGTCCTGCTTTATACGGACCTCGTGTAAGAGGCTTTTCTACTCCTTTTGAATTTCCTTTCTTTCTAAATTCATGTTTTTCTTATTATCCTATTTTTATGGCCAATTTTTTTAAGGTATCTTCGGCTTCTGAAGAGAGAAAAAGAGTGCTTGGGACACAGAAAAGCTGCAAAAGAGCTAGCTTTATAATGTCAATCCCATCTCTCCCCTCTTTATTTATTTTTTCCCTTTTTCTTTCACTACAATGCACACCTTGTCTTGTCGTAATTAAAAAATGTTCATTAGCTACATCATGTACGTATAATTGACTCCACAAAATTTGATTGCAAGTAGTCCAGTACTATTTTAATATTTGTTTTTGTTTTTTTTTCTTTTTGTTTATAGTCATCTATTTATTATGGAAACAAACTTGCAAGGATAAAAAAAGAAAAAAATAAAACTTGCAAGCACATCGAGTCACTCACTCTGTTATCAGCGAACGCACATACTTTTTTTTTTTTTAAGACTAGCAACAATGCCGATCCAATGTGTGGGCGGACTTTAATATATGATATGTGAAAAGAAAAATATTATGTGACATAGATATGTTGTCAATTTTCAATATTTAAGGTCAATGTCGTCTTGATCGACGCTGAAAGTAACGCAGTATTTATCGGTTTAAACAAATAGAATCAATAAAAGTAGACATGTGAACAGCTCGAAAAAATAATTCGATGAAAATAAATATGTTTTTTAATAAAAAGTTTCACATAAAAGTATATCATCTCAAACTAAAAAACATAATACAACAAGACAAAAATTTTGAATCGCTTTTGCTCCACTGTTGTGACGAACAATGATTATACTCAAGATTTATAAAAATTAATAAATAATAAATAAATTAAAGTGAAAAATTCAAGATAATTTTATATGTTGAGTGTATGTGTGAGTATGATATGAGAGAAATAAATATTTTTATAATGAAATTTTGTTACCTTAATCCTTTCGCAGCACTTCTCGGTATACACACCCACCAATGTGTGGGCGAATTTTGATGAGAATCACATTATAAAAAAAAATTATTATCTTCAACTCTTATATATCTTAGTTTGTAGGCACTCAACCCCCTCCCATACGCACACACAAATTTATCTCACCCTAGCGACATTCGAACCCTCGTCTTTTTTAGGAAGACTTATTCCTGTATCAATTGGCCTAACCCAACGAAGACTTTTCAACTCTTATATTGGATATAGTAAGTTTGCCTATCTAATTTGTGGGCAGACTTTAATATATAAAATAAAATATTATTTTAACGACTTCAATGTATAAAATAAATATTGTTTTAATATAGATATTTCATTCCTTTATTGATCTCTATATTTCTTTAACATAAATATTTCATGTCACTGCATACTATATATTATTTTCTTCTCTCGAATTAAATGTTTGCATGCATACGCCGCAACAAGACCTGTGAGAAGGTAAACAAAGTTGTGGCAATAATAAATAAGTAAATGGATTTAAAATTATTATTTTGTAAATGATTGATTAATGGATTTTCGTTTTGTATGGGACACAAGCTTTTAAAAAACGCCGCTTAAACGCTGTTTTTTTGGAAATTGCGGTAGTTTGTAGCCAACCGCACAAACGTCACAAAAAAAAATGATAAAATAACATAACGCGTCATTTACGTTTTTTCACCGATTAAACGTAGAAAAATTGTGTTTTTTCATCGATTAAACGTGTACAATATCAAAAGACATATCGTGTATTGAGAACATAGTATATTTGGTACATATCGTGAATAAAATGCTTAGAGATGTTCAATATCGTGTACAATATCGTGATCCACTGTCTCTCTAAGTACAATATTGTGTACCAACCGTCCAAACAAATATAGTACTATACACAAAAATACATATGAGTTTGACACAGATGTTCGCATATACAGACCGTTTTTTCGCCATTTTTTCACCGAAAAAATGCCGCACCATTAAATCAACTCTAGACTGTCATAACGAAATTTTAAAAGCTTGATGGGACATGATCTAAAAAAAAAAAGCACAATGAAACAAATGATCTATAAAAAGATCTAGTTTTTGCGGATGTGGATCTTATATTTATTAGTTTCTTAAAAGCAATAATCAAACCTAATTTTACCTTTTTCATTGTAAAAAAAAGAAAAAATAGTAATACATCATCAAAAATGAATTGTTACTTTATTCCTCGACAGTATTGATGAATAATAGAAAAAATTAACATCTAGATTGCGTCATTAATTGTCATTATTTAAATTAGAATTTAATGCAAAAAAATTACAATAAATAAATCATTGTCAAAATGCAAGTCGACTGCAACAAATAAGTCGTCAACTCATCATATACAAGCCGAAAAATGGAATTCATCCATTTTACCCCTTCGATGGACTTCTCATCTCTGACATAAACTTGAGAGCTACAAAGAAATTAACAAAGGAACGAAAAAATTAATTACATAACTAACAAATAAATAACAAATTAAATTAAAATAAATAAACCATGTTGATTGAACAATATCTGTTGCAACAGTTTGTGACGGTACCAGTGGTTTACAAAAATAGGTTTCTTTTCTTTTAACAAAAAAGAAAATGATTCTTCAATAAGAACATTTTTACACTTCTACACCCTTATATTTTTAAAATACAATTTAATTCTACATCCAGTCAACATTTAATCTTAGAAATTACAATCAAACATTTTGGTAACCATAAAAAGCAAAAAACTAACTCTTAAAGAGTTGCATTGTTATCCTTTGAAGAGTTGTTATTTGGAATCAATAATTTTCTTAAACAAGCTTAAAACTCAGATTCATTTTCTATCATTTTCCACTGATTTTCAGTTGCTTATGCCCAAATGAACTCCTTAGATTTTATGATAGTGTCCCAGTATTTGAAAGATGACATTTTCAACGTTCCTCTTGTCAACGACCAATTGGTTCAATTGTTGTTCTCATGTCCCTCTTCCCTTTACTGGAAAAGACAAAAAAAAAAAAAAAAGATGAACGTAAAAAAAATCAAGCAGCAACTTCAATCTGATTTTTACAAGCACTCAATTTTTATTGAAATCAATTAGACCATCTCAGGGACAGATGCAAGTGCATCAACCAATGTTTAGAAAACCGGACCGGCACCTGAACTGGGAAGGCTGCTGGGTCGGCCGGTTTTCCGGTTTAACAGTGGTTGAACCGGGTTTTTTCCGGTTAAATCGGAAACGGAGAGGGCTCCGGTTCGCAGTTGAACCGGTCGAACCGGCCGGTCCAGTCCGGTTTTCAAAACATTGGCATCAACCACTAACAATATGTAAAAGAGCAACAAAACCCCCAAATATACCTCATGGTAATATTAAATGATTACAACCCCAATAAGTCAATAGAAACATGTCTATCTAAAGGTACATGTTAACATTGGCTATATTTTCTTCCATTCATTTGAGTTCACAAGGTTTAAAAATAGCAAAAGTGTGATGACGTGCAATGAGAATAAAAGAGAACCAAAAAGAGGAACAAAATTACCCAGATAGAGGTCATAAATCCACCTCCATACAGGCCAACAATTCATTTGACAACTCATGACAAGCGCACAACTAATCCACTTAGTGTAGCCTTCACTACACCAAAAAAGAGCTTTAGTACCGCCCCATTAATACCTGTTTTTAATAAAACCGGTATAAAAAATAGTCAGTGGCGATTTCGTAATTGTCAGGGATTATCTTTAGTACCGGTTTTTTAGAAAAACCGGTGCTAAAATGTTGGTGAAAAAAATAAAAAAAACGGTTTATCTTTAGTACCGGTTTTTTAGAAAAACCGGTACTAAAGATACTATTTTTAGTACCGGTTTTTAATAAAAAACCGGTACTAAAGATAGACAGAATTTTGATTTTTTTGAAAACCCTTTAGCACCGGTTTTTTATTAAAAACCGGTACTAAAAATAGTATCTTTAGTACCGGTTTTTCTAAAAAACCGGTACTAAAGATTAATTCAATTTTTTTTTTTTTTGGTTTATGCCGCCAAAATCCTTGACTCAGCTTATATCTTCGCACGAAATTTTCTAAGTACTCCTCCTCTACACAGCCTCTCCCTCTTCTCTTCCAAAACTTAAGCGCCTCTCCCTCTCCACTGCCTCTCCCTATACACTGCGCGCGCCTCTCCCTCTTCTCTCAACTGCTCACCGTCTCTATTGCCTCTCCCTCTACACTGCGCGCGCCTCTCCCTCTTCTCTCGACTGCCTCTCCCTCTCCACTGCGCTACCTCTCCTCTCACTTCTCTCTCTCTATTGCTGCCTCTACTCCTCTCACCTCAATCTGCTATCACTGCTGCCTCTACTCCTCACTGCTATCACTGCTCATTTGTGTAAGGCACGTCGATCTCCCTCTCATTTGTGTTAATTTGTGTTAATTGTCTAGGATTTGTATTAAACCGAAATAAATCCTAAATCTTAATTAGGATTTCTATTGATTTGTGTTGATTAAATTCGATATGTATTATTGTATGTGATGCGTATATATACCGACTGGTATATCGATATTAATTGATGGCTAGCAAAAAAGGGCGCTAGCCCCAGAAACAAATTTTTTTTTTTTTATAATGATCTTTAGTACCGGTTTTTAACAAAAAACCGGTACTAAAGATAGTAAATATTAAAAAAAAGACAGAAATCTTTAGTACCGGTTTTTAACTAAAAACCGGTACTAAAGATGATATCTTTAGTATCGGTTTTTAGTTAAAAACCGGTACTAAAGGTCTCCGCCTTTTTTGCCGCGATTTCCAGTGCGTTTTTAACACCGGCTCTTTAGTACCGGTTTTTAATTATCTTTAGTACCCCTATTATTAGTACCGCTTGACAACCGGTACTAATAATTTATATTTAACCGGTACTAATAACAAAAAATGGCGTAGTGCTTGGGCACCCTGTCAGAACTTTTCAAAGAGCTCCAGACCTAATTAAGGTGTCCCAGCATTGTTTGGAATACTGAATGCGCATACTGCACACAAAGAGAGGAAAAAATAAATTCAAAATAACAAAAACCAGAAAGAAAACAATAATGATATGAAAACTTAAGCCAACATTATTTCATAACTTTATTTAAATAAAGGATAATTTGAAAATTTATAGAATGAGGTAGTATCTCTGGGCCTGCAATTTTCCAACTCCCAGTATAGAATAAAAAAGAAAAAACTAAAATAAATAACAACCTTGAACAAATTTAGTTATGTATTATGAGAAATTTCGGTGTTTATAGATAAGTTGTAGTGCATACTTGCTGCTTCGCTTGCTCAATTGCCTCGTACAATGGAAAATAATAAACGTAAATAGTATGATTTGGTTTTATAAATAATATTTGTAATGCTAAGTAAAGATCTTGATAAAATTGTTTAATGAAAAAATTATAACATAGAATTAAACATTGAAATTGAAAATATATAACCTTATTAATGTATTACCTCCGATTCCAATGGGGACCCATCCTTTCTGCTAACAATGTTGCTTTCTCAACATCAGCTTCATAGAGATTTGTATTGAATATGTGGTTCCTGCATTGTAACACCATAAAAAATAAAAGATTTATGTAGTTTGGTTTTTATTGAACTTGGACCAAAGGCTGTATATAACACAAAGAAAATCTATTATAAAATCAAACATGCCAATTTGAACCATTATGGGACGTCATTTCTTACAAATGCACTTTGATATGGTTGTATTGGGAATAGGACTCTATTTGAGTTAAAACATGATCAGCCAGAGACCGTTATGGGACATCATTTCTTACAAATTAATGCAGTTTGAAAATATAATATCTCTAATTTTTTCCGTTCACTTTCATAGAGATAAGTCAACTCAAGCTTATGCTTCCATGCAAACTTTCTTTTTTTTACTTAATTTTCTTATTCTTTTATATATTTTTTTAGAGCAAGTGGCTTGTAGCTACTAGTATCTATTTGAACAGAAAATAACAACACTACAAGCCCATTAAAATAACAACTAACACCAAATATTCCCGACAAGTATAAGAATGAGAATTCCCAAAGAATTTCTGATTGGTTGCAACTAAACTGAAAGTGTCAAGCATATCGTACTACAATATAACTAAATTCTACTCAAGATTCCCACTAAATGTATACATGTCAGTGGACTAACCTTCAGACAGACATTGGAACCTACGCAAGACCAATCTAACTCTGCTGACACTATACTCTGTGAAGCAGTTGTCCAGTAAACATCCATGTGAAATTATCAAGTCCACCACCTACAATATTTTAAATATAATTTGTCAAAAGTACAGTATAACGATGCATGAGCATATATAGGGTGCTCAAAACACATAAAGAGTTTGGAATTTGGACATTTTGAGAAAATTGTGTTGGAGGATCCGGCTGCTTAATGCAAGATACTTTTTAATTTAACAGCATCATAGAGCTTTTCCTTGATTTTAATTAATAATATATTGCTTTATAGGGTAAACATCAAATTAATTTATTAAAGAATCTACCTAATATATTCCTTGTTGTTACTCATTATCAACGATAGTAAATTTCTCCTCGATGTGTAGATTGTTCTCATGCTATCAATGAAGCTAAATCTCTCTAGGGTTGCGGTGCTGCCAGCGGCGATGGTGCAGGTTGGCTCGTGAGAGCAATGACACGGAGGAGGCTGAGGTGATGACAGTCGGATCTGGTCGGAGGAGAGAAAGGAGGCAACGTGTAGCGGCGGCGATTTGCTGAAATCCTAGACGTCCCGCAAGAGAGAGAGAGGGCTAAGGAAAATCAAGCTCCTCAAATCCTGTCCTGCTAGCAGAGTAGCGATTAGGGCATACAGAAAAGAAATCAGAGTAGGAATCAGATGAGAAAGAAATCAGCTAGCGCAAGGTAAAATTGGAGGCGGGGCTCAACTCTCAAGCTAGGTTAGAGGACCCTTGCGCACGAAAAAAAAAATATTAGCGCAGGAGGAATCGATCCATCGCGCTCCACCGAACACAACAACGTAGTTACCATCCCAGAGACCATACATTTTACCAGATAAAAAATTGACCCTTTATGTGATATTTAAATCTAAATCACTGATCATATCTGATTAACAAAATCAATGATCCACATTTAATGTTAGAGGTAGTTAACACATTTAATGTTAACGCACGTACTTAATCCTTTTGCATAAATTTCATATCTTAATATATATATATACTAGGTATGGTAGTCGCAGCTTCGCTGCGATCTGTTTTTTTAGATTGAGAATTTGCCACAATTTACTCTAACTGGTACATGTTTTTGTTTCAAGGAAAGAACAACAATAATTTATAAGATGGTTAATAAGAAAACTAATCAATTATTAATCTATATATAATCATATCCAACAAATATGATTCTAGAGTTGACATGGAGTAATTTAAAAAAAAAAAAAAAAAAAGACGCTTGCGCAAATAACATTGGAAACACCTTATAATTTTACAACCCTTTGTATTAAGCATATACTATACATAGTATGAAAGAAGTACCAAACAATTTGACTGATATAGTTTTGATGCACTCATGTGACCTCTGATATAGTAAGAAAACTGAAAACATGACTATTTTGCTAAATAACCCTAGCAGACTCATAGCAGCCTCTATGTCATCGAGGTATATTTAGCAGTATCTCCATCTCCTCTTTAGTACCTGAGTTCTGCCAAAGTATCAAAATTAAGATAAAACCAAAATGTGATTTCTTATTTACTGCAGTGAATGTGGCATGATCAATTTCAAATTCTTTCTTCCTAATTTCTACAAAGACCTAAAACAGTTCCAAGCTTTCTCTAAAACCAAATCAGAGAAAAATAAGCTAAAACAATGCTTCTTCAGCGAACATTGTCTTGACATTTAAGGAAAAATTACTGGGTATTCCAAACATCTTCTATAAGTACTAACTTGATCACAACAAACTTTAAACAAAACAATAAAAGCAAAGGCATGTATAGTTTATTTGTATCACTAAAAGCAAAATTAAAAAGAAAGTAGCAAGAATAAAGTTAGTACCAGTGGAACTGGAAGAAGTAGAAAAGAGGAAAAAAAAAATGGCCATGCTTTATTATTACAAAACGTCACCTCCTTTGAATCATACGGTAATATCAATATAAATTATTAAAACAATTAAAATTTGAAGAAATTGACATACCTGATCGAGTGTAGAGGAGGTAAAGATTAGCAGGACCTCAAATAGGAATGGCCGGCAATTGGACAAGTGGTATGACCTATGATGTACCTGGACAACACGCTCCTTAAAGTATACATTACAGCAACTTTCTTTTTAATTTTGCTTATGGTATACATTACAGCTGTCACTTGTATATTCCAAAAAAATATTTGAACGTAGAAGTACAAATCATTAAAAAAGCTCCAAATTATTCTATGTAAAATAAATCTATATTAAAATCAGTGCAAATTTAAACATTCTTTTTAGGTCGGTCTAAACCTTGTTGGTAAATTAAATCAAAGGACGAATACCTCCATTGACCACATTTAACTAATAAGTATACCAGTTAGCTTTTTGCCAAACCCACTCATTCTCACTACATATTTAAGTTCCAAAACGCTTGTCACTCCAAATGCCAACGCATAGTTGAACCTGACAAATAATGAAAATGGTTAGTTAGCCAAATTAGTGTGGCATCTGAAAAAAAAAGAAAAAAAAAATGAAGATGCCAATTCATCAGTCTAGGAAAGATTAAACAAAAGTAACAAAATTGTGTTTTTACGGATAGTATTACAATTCTAGTATATTATTCTAAGAGAAATTAGAGAAAAAAAACAATGGAGAACAATGCGGTCTAATGCCACCATTTAAAGCAAAAAAAAGAGTACTTACTGCAAAGCCAATAATGGGACCACATGGCCAAATAAAGGAAGAGAATGCATGTTGTATACCAAGTGTCTGCATCAATAAGAACACCAATTTAGTAAATCTGGAACTTCAAATACTGAAAGAGAGAGAATTTTTAACTGAACCACACTATTAAGTGAACTCATCACAAAGCTTTGTTTTATGCAATGAACGGTAACCATTCTTGTTGTTTTCTTTTTAAAAAAATAATAAATGAACTCATCACTTCTAAGAAAGTTCAAGCCAACAAATTTTTAATATATATATATATATCTTTGCATATGTCCTTTTTAATGCCAATCAGAGCAACAAAAAAAGGTAACAGACTGAGACAAATTTTTGCAAAGTTTGTGCCTGTCTAATAAGTACACAGAATGGTAAATAGTTGTTAAAATAACACACTTGAATGTTTATCCTCATTATTTTCAGAAGAGAATAAATATGCACAACAAAAGTGAATAAATATGGTTTTAGTACCCTGGTTTGTATTTATTCTGAAAAATAAAAAAAAAGCTTAAAACCTTGATTTATTAAAAATGTACTTATACAATTACAAAGCTCATGTATTAACAGATAGAAAGACTCACTTGTAATGATGTTTTCCCACCGCTTAAGACAAAAATACAAAACTAAATCTAAAAAGTAAGCAACTGATTTCTTACCAGTATCTACGAAGTAAGAAGAGCAAGCTGCCACGACCTCTTTCCACATCAATGACCTTCCAGTATCCTTATGCTACAGTCTTGCCAAGGAAGAAAAGGCTTGCCCTATAGATTGTTTATGCTTATAAAAATCGTAAATATATGCCAACCTTTCTCGGTCAATATTGGAGAGATTAGGAGAAATTAGAGCTGTAATTGCCATTCGATACATGTGATCAGCAATTTACTAAACCTACACATTACTATACGAAGAATCATCCAGGACTCATTAAGATGGCAAGCTTGCTACTGAAGCCCAGTGTCTGATTGGATGGATAGCAAGGTTAGGATGGATACCATCTTGATAAATTGGCTTGGTGTAAATTTGCATCTTCCTTTTATATCTATTGTCTGTCTTTTAGGCATGACATTTACCACCCTACGTTAAAAAAAAAATAACATATGAACTGCTTATTATTCCTTTAACATGTTTGAATTAGAAGTCTAATTCAAAATGAGTAGATGGCTTGAGTAGTACCTAGGGCTAGAATTGGACAGAGATGAAGAAGCAAAACCGAAAATCAAAGAGAGGAGACTCATAGAATCGGGCGGTGATCCTTCTTCATTGGTTTCTCTGGAAAGAGAAGAAACACCAGGGAGGAAGAAGAGGCGGAGCATCGGGAGGTTGGGCGGTGCGAAGGAGGGGCTGGGGGTGTGGCGTGGTCGGCGAAAGAGGGAAAGGCAGTTGGCTAAAAAGAGGGGAAAAATTAGCAGAGGGGCTGGAGGTGAGGCAGGAAGTTGGCGGAGGAGGCGTCGGCAACGATGTGTCGGAGGAGAGAGGAAAGAGAGGCGGCAGTTTTTTCTATTGTCGATGAGAGAGAAAAGAGCAAAGAGAGGAGAAGGAAGAAGATGCGCAAAAGGAACTGATTAATGGATCAGATCGATTGATCGATCGAGAAAAAAATAGAGGGCTCAGATGCCGTGTCGCTAACGGAAAAAAAAAACGGACTACGATACCCACGGGTTTTAATTAATACTATAGATGACAAGACAGTGAAGTATAGTGTTGTCATCAGTTTTGGCGCGTGCGATGCAAACAAGCAGAGAAGAACAAAACAAAGGGAGGTGAGGGAGGATATATATGATCTAGTCTGGCTTTGAATTAGCTTTGTTGGAAGCAGAAACACGTAATTAATAACTTCATAAACTGAAATGAAACGAGAGAATCCGAAAATAAGTGCAAAAGGTCACCGGAGCAAAGACTTCTTTTGCGACCACTTCACCCACCAACAAACTCACTTATATATATGGTTATGGACCTTTCTAATTGTTCGCTTATAACTGCTATGATAGTTAATTAGTTTGCATGTATGTTTTGGTGTTATTATTCATTAATAATAACTAGAACAAAAGTTATGCCTTCGAATTGCATTATTACTTCCCATTATTTGCGCTTGGCTAGCATCAAATAAATTATTCCCATTTTGGCTATTTACGAAAAGTCACTACGGAAAAAGGACCTTCTGTAATGGATCATCTGTAACGGTTTTTAAAATAACCGTTAAAGAAATAGTGGAAAATAGGGTGGAAAAATGGCGCCAGTCATCAGTAACGGTTTTTATAAAAAAAGCGTAATAAGTTTTCCGTCATTGCTTAAAGAAAAAACAGCTAACTAATCTGTAACGGTTTTTAAACTGTTACAGAAGATTTTTAAATCTGTAACGGTTTTTATATAAGAACCGTTACAGATAAGTTTAAAAATAAAAAAAACTGTACAATGGCTAACTAATCTGTAACCGTTTTTATGTAAAAACCGTTACAGAAGATTTTAAAATCTGTAACGGTTTTTACATAAGAACTGTTATAGATTGGTTAAAAAGTAAAAAAAAAAAACTGTTCATCTTCTGTAACGGTTACAGAAGCTAATGAAATCTATAACGATTTTTATCTTAAAACCGTTACAGAAGGCTTCTGATATATTTAATGCCTTCTCCTTCTCTTCTTCTCTCTTCCATTATTGCTCATCATAAGAGCTAGCCGCCGCACCTCTCTCTCTTCCTTAATATAATTTTCCAAATTTCATACCTAAGTTCACTCCAAAAAAAATAGCAAAACATTTCTAAAAAATCTGAAAAATAAATAATTAGAAAGAGAAATAGAAGGAGAGCATATTCAAGGTAAAAAAATTAAATTTGATCAGTATTTCATATTTTATTATTTTTTCCTTATTTATTTCGGTTTTTTTTAATTTATGGTTAATTTATGTTTTTTATATAATTTCAGATCTTATTGGATATGAGAATAATTACATCGGCCGGGTTCAAGTCACACAAGTGTAACGGATTCAAGTCACACGATTAAAGGTATATTTTAATAAACTTTTCTATTTATTTTATTTTTATGCATGCATTTAATTAGTTAATCGTATTGTCATATATGACCAAAATATCGGAACACAACCGAATTTAGGTCATTGCCCGTCCGAGATTAATCCATTAGGGATTAATCTCGGATAGTACTCCCGGTCAGGAGTACTGCTCTTTGGATACTATCTGTCTCATTTAGGACAACGAGTTGTACGTTAGATGCAATGTGTTGTCTGAGAAAAAATTGACGGCATTTCTCTTTATGTTCTCACGAATACGTACGCACGAGCAATTAATCGTGTGTTGGCGTATTCAGGGAACATAAGGAGAAATGCTGCCGAATTTTTCTCAGACAACACATTGCATCTAACGTACGCTCGCTAATGAGATAAAGTATCCAAAGAGTGAGCTAGGATGGTAACCGGGCCAAAAACCTAATATGACAAATTGACCCATGCCTAATCCGAAACCCTAACATTTTGCATATATTTTATTGTTCAGATGAATCGGACGTGGATGTACTTAAGTAATCGATTCTCATCTACATTTTTGAGAGAGCTTGAAGAATTTATGGTTTGTGCTAAAGAGAATTTGAAAATAAAGGAATATGATAAAATGTATTGTCCTTGTCGTATTTGTCAGAATTTGTTGAAATGGTCTAATTTTGAAGAAGTAAAAGCTCATTTGATATAAATGAATTTCAACCGGATTATACTCGGTGGACACTCCATGGAGAGACTGGGGGAGAATCTTGTAGAACTAGTACTAGTACAAATGTATTGGATTCACAGTATGAGGAAGAAAATATATTATTGGATGATAAAATTGATGATGTCAATGTATTTGATGAAAAAAATGTAGATGATGATAGAAATATAGATAACTCAGAATTGAATACTGATTTAGAAGAAATTATGAACAATGTGGATGAAAATTTTATTGAAAATGTTGAAATTTTTGGTATGTTACATGAAAAATATAAGATAGCTTTATATCCTGGTTGTAAACTGTCAAAACTTAATGTTGTTTTCAAACTGTTCAATCTTAAAGCCAAAAATGGATGGAGTGATACCAGTTTCACATCTTTGCTCAAATTTTTGCATACAGATTTTCTTCCAAAAGATAATCAGTTGCTGGATTCAATTTATAAGACTAAAAAGATGTGTCCTTTGAAAATTGGAGTTAAGAGAATTCACTCTTGTCCAAATGACTGTATATTGTTCCGAAATGAGTACGAAAATTTGCATAAATGTCAAAAGTGTAATGCATCACGGTATAGACCGAGAGACGATCAGATTGATAAAGGTAGTAAGGAAACAGCTGCGAAGGTGTTGCTTTATCTCCCAATAATACCAATATTTCAGCGGCTTTTTTCTAATGCAAAAGATGCCAAATTGTTAAGATGACACGCAGATTGTAGGAAAAAAAATGATGGTATGCTTAGGCACCCAGCAGACTCTCCGGATTGGATGAATATAGACAGGGAATTTGAAAATTTCGACAGTAAACCTAGAAATTTGAGATTGGATTTATGCACGGACGGGATGAATCCTTACGGCAACATGGGTAGCCGTCAGAGTACGTGGCCGGTCTTATTGTGTATTTACAACCTTCTTCCATGGTTATGCATGAAAAAGAGATACATGATGATTTTCTTATTAATTTCAGGTCCTAAACAACCAGGTAATGACATTGATGTGTATTTGGCTCCATTAATAGATGACCTTGGTGAATTGTGGCGTAAGGGAGTGACAATATTTGATGCATACTCTAGAACTGAGTTCAACCTCCGTGCCATGATATTTTGCACAATCAACGATTTCCCTGCATATGATAATCTGTCGGGGTATAGGAATAAAGGAGCGAAAGCTTGTCATATTTGCATGGAAGACACCCATTCTGTTTACCTGAAAAATTGTAGGAAAAATATTTACTTAGGATACCGGAGGTTTCTTAAGAACCGCAATCACCCTTACCGGCGAGACAAGAAAAGGTTTGATGGTAATGTGAAAAAAGATAGGGCCCCAATACCGTTATCCGGTTTAGGAGTATATCGACAGGTTAAGGACATAAATGTAAAATTTGGTAAGAAATTTGCAAATAAGATTCCGGAAGGGATATGGAAGAAGAAGTCTATATTTTGGAATCTTGAATATTGGCAGAGTTTGGCGATTAGGCATTGCTCATGCACATAATCAAGAACATATGTGAAGCTTTGATTGGTTGCATGTTGGAAATTCAAGGAAAAACTAAAGATGGCGTAAATGCGAGGAAGGACATGGTTCAAATGGGGATCCGGAAAGATCTAGCGGCACAAGATAAGGATAAAAACCGAGCTTGGCTACCTGCAGCACAATTCAATTTATCAAGGGTATGTTTGGCACAGGGTCGAATAGTGGTGTTCGCGAACTAGGGGTATTCGCGCGAACCAAACTTGCGCCGAATACGAACTAACGATATTCGCGCGTGTGTTCTGGGTTCAGTGAAGTTGGGGAATACGCGAGTTCGTGGGGCGAACTGGAGAAATACTTTTTTAATTAGGTTGGGTTTCGTGTTCGTGAGTTCGTGGGTTCGTGGGGTGTTTTGCCAAACATACCCCAAAGGAAGAGAAAAAAAGGTTGTTGCGATGCCTGGAGTCTAGTAAGGTTCCTTCCGGTTATTCCTCGAATATATCAAGAAAGATTTGTGTTAAGGACAACAAATTACTTGGTATGAAGTCACATGATTATCACGTCTTGCTGACCTAGTTACTTCCGGTCGCAATTCGAGGAATTCTCAAGGAAGAAGTGAGGAAAACCATAACTAAGTTGTGTTTTTTTTTTAATTCCATTTGCTCTAAGATTATTGATCCAAATAGTTTGAACAAGTTACAGGAAAGTGTTGTACTGACCCTTTGTGAGCTCGAGATGTATTTTCGGCCATCATTTTTTTGACTCCATGGTGCATTTGACCATTCATTTGGTTAGGGAGATAAAAATGCGTGGTCCTGTATTTCTATGGTACATGTATTCTTTTGAAAGAGCAATGAGTCAATTGAAGGGGCTCGTTCATAGCCGCTCTAAGCCCGAAGGAAGCATAGTGGAAGGATATGTTGCCGAGGAGGTTATTGAGTACTACACAGATTATTTGGAAGATGTTTTTTTTAATTCCATTTGCTCTAAGGTTATTGATCCGAATAGTTTGAACAAGTTACAGGAAGGTGTTGTACTGACCTTTTGTGAGCTCGAGATGTATTTTCGGCCGTCATTTTTTGACTCCATGGTGCATTTGACCATTCATTTGGTTAGGGAGATAAAAATGCGTGATCCTGTATTTCTACGGTACATGTATCCTTTTGAAAGAGCAATGAGTCAATTAAAGGGGCTCGTTCGTAGCCGCTCTAAGCCCGAAGGAAGTATAGTGGAAGGATATGTTGTCGAGGAGGTTATTGAGTACTACACAGATTATTTGGAAGATGTTTTTTTTAATTCCATTTGCTCTAAGGTTATTGATTCGAATAGTTTGAACAAGTTACAGGAAGGTGTTGTACTGACCCTTTGTGAGCTCGAGATGTTTTTTCGGTCGTCATTTTTTGACTCCATGGTGTATTTGACCATTCATTTGGTTAGGGAGATAAAAATACGTGGTCCTGTATTTCTACGGTACATGTATCCTTTTGAAAGAGCAATGAGTCAATTGAATGGGCTCGTTCGTAGCCGCTCTAAACCCGAAGGAAGTATAGTGGAAGGATATGTTGCCGAGGAGGTTATTGAGTACTACACCGATTATTTGGAATATGTACAACCAATCAGTCTTCCAAAGTCTCGGTATGAGGGTAGACTTGAAGGAAAAGATACAATTGGAGCTAGTACTTATATACCGGATCTTGAAACGAGAACAAAAGTACATATGAAAATTCTCCAACACCTTCCTGTTGTGGCGTCTTACATCAACGAACATCTGACCGAGTTAAATGAACAATACCCTTCTTACACTGAAAACTTGATTACCATAGAGCGTAAAATAAAATTTGTCCAATGGCTTCAAGAAAAAATAGAGTCCCAGTTGAAAGAAGGGATAGAGGTCGATGAAACCGTAAAATGGTTATCAAGACGTCGTGATGCGGTGGTCGAGACGTACCAAGGGTATGACTTGAATGGATTTACTTGGTACACAAAAAAAATAAGATGGTAAGAGTGCCGTGCAAAATAGTGGAGTCACAGTTTTTGCTTTATCTAGTGATAATGGAAGGGTGACTACTTCCTACGGGTGGATCGAGGAGATATGGGAAGTAGATTACCTAAAATTCAAGATACCCTTATTTAAGTGTGCTTGGATCGACAACGGTCACGGTGGAGTCAAAAAAGATAAAATAGGGTTCATAACTGTTGACTTCAATAAAATAGCTTATCGAGATGAGCCTTTTATACTTGCAAATAAGCAAGCAATGCAAGTTTTCTACATTCAAGATCTGGCGAATAAGAAAAGGCATGTTGTCCTCCCAGATAAATGTTCACTTAAAACAGAATAAATGTTCATGTAAAGCAATATAAATGTTCATTTCATTACATATAAATGTTCACATTATTAAGTACAAATGTTCACTTAAAACATTATAAATGTTCACATTATTAAGTACAAATGTTAACTTAAAAATATTCACTTTCAGGAAAGAGACGTGTTGTCGGTGTTGGAGATGTCGTGGATGAAGAAGCATACGACCACTTCGAGGAAATACCTCCATTTTCGACCGGTATCGAGATACATCACAGCCAATATCGATCAGTTATAGGCGTACAGATAACACCGAAGGCGTGTGGATCGATACGCGAGGAAAAAAAAAGAAAGCAGCTACGAAATCCCATGTGAGTTAAAATCTAATTTAATTTTAACATATTTTCAAAATGTGTTTATTTCTAATATTAATATTTATATTTTTTTATTTTGCAGGTCAATGGTCAATTTTTTAATTTTGTTAAAAAGGAAAAAAAAATGTTATCCATTTTATTTAATTTCGGTTTATTTTTATTAATATTTTAAATTGTAATATTATTTTGGTAAAAAGAAAAACTTTAAAGAACAGAAAATCTAATTGGTTATCGATTTTATTTAATTACAGTTTATTTTTATTTGTATTTAAATTTTAATTTAATTTCTTTAGAAAGGAAAAACTAAAAGAACAAAAAAAAAATCATCTGTAACGGTTATTAGCTAATAATCGTTATAGAAAGTTAAGCATCTGTAACTGTTATTAGCTAATAACCGTTACAGAAGGGTTATATGCACATAAAAGCCTAGCCCCTCTCTCTCTCGAATCACTCTATCTCTCTGCCTCTCTCTCTCGACACCTTAAACCCTAGCCCCTCTCTCTCGACAGCAGCGACAGATCCAGCGACGCCCCACTCTCTCTCACTCCAAGGTAAGACCTCTCTCTCCTTCTGCATCTCTCTTTCTCTCACTGCCTCTCTTTCACTCTCTCCCACTCTCTCTCTCTCTCTCACAGATCCGGCGACAGATCTCTGCCTCTCACTTTCGAAGTCGACGGCGACAGATCTCTCTGACTCGATGGTAACTCACTCTCTTTCTCACTCTGCATTTCTCTCTCACTCTCTCTATTTCTCATTCCCTCTCACTCTCTCTCAGTCTCGACAGCGCCTCATTCTCTCTCCTCAACAGCAGCTTCCCCTCACTCTCTCTCCTCGACAGCCCCACGACAGCCCCTTCAAGTAACCTTACACTCTCTCTCTCAATTTTGTGCTTGAAATTAGATAGATTGTATGAATTGATGAATTGCTTCCCGGATTAGATGAATTGTGTGAAGAGTTGTGTGAATTGTGTGAATTAATTGATTAGAATTCATTATTATATATGGAATGGATTTGGAATTAGATGGATTGCCATGCACTTATGTGTTTAATTGAATTGATGAAAAATAATGAATTGAATTTGGAATTAGAATTAGATGGATTTGGAAATAGAATTAATTATTATTGAATTGATGAAAATAAATCGAAGGGATTTAGATGGATTGCCATGCAATTGAATTGAAATTCGAATTAGAATTAGATGGATTTGGAATTAGAATTAGTTATTATTGAATTGATGAAAATAAATTAAAGGGATTTAGATGGATTGCCATGCAATTGAATTGATTTTGCCATGTGTGATTAAAATTGATTACAATTAATTATTATATATTGATTGGAATTGATTACGGATAATGGGTTAAAAAATAAAATTTCTATTGAAATTAGATGGAGAAGGATCAGAAAGCGGCGAAGGTGGAGAAGGAGAAGGATAAAGTGGATGAGGAAATGCCCAAGGTGGTTGTGAAAAGGCCCATGTTTTTTTACGGATCTCCCAAGAGAAGGGCCATCTCTGCTGTCGTTTCCCTCCAGGCTGTGGCAGGAGCCCTGATTTCACTATGGGAATTCAGATAGATGAGGGATCTAGTCAGAAAAAGAGGAGAAGAATAAGGAGGAGATGAATTAGGTTTAAATTAGGATTTTGGTTTATTTGAAGTTTTATCTATGTTATTTTGTATGAATTATTATGTATGAACTTTTTTATGAATTGATTATCTATCTATGTTTAATTATTTTCTAAATTATTGTGTATGAATTTGTGTATTATTTTCTAAATTATTATGTATGAATTGGTTAGGGTTAATTAAATATATTAATTATGATGTTTTAATTAGGTGGTAATGAAGAAAGGTGAAGGAAGCAACCAAAAAGGAAAAAAACCGTTCGAACGAGTTTATGTCGGGCGAAATATTCGTGCCAACCAAGCAAACCCGACCAACCAAAGCCCCGCCAACCAAAACCCACCCAACCAAAATCTGATTTTTCCAGACGTCCATGTCAGCGAAATGGCTCAAATGGCCATTAAGCACTTAATGGCAAAACTTGTGGCACCGTACCTAGAATGGAAAGAAGAAGATAATGACGAGAACAAGCCGGAGGATGAAGAATAGTTAATTTTTGTGTTAGGGTTTGGCTTAGGGTTTGGTTTAGGGTTTGAACGATTTTATGTTTGGCTTGTTTGTTTTTGAGATTTTATGATGTTTGAGATTGAACTTGTTTGTTTAATTGTCAATTGTTATGTTATTTGAGATTAAATTGCTATGTTATTTGAAGTTAAATTTTTTTGAATTTGTTTGTTTAATTGTCAATTGTTAATTGTTATGTTATTGTTAATTACTTGTTAATAGATATGTCTGGAGAAGATAGAGACCTACAAGCTGGACAGGATTTTGAAGAATTCGGCGATGAAGAGATCGCAATAGATATTGATGGGTCGAAGAAAAGAAGTAAGACGACAATGGAGGAGTTTAGGAAACTAAAGGCGGCCGGGCACAAGTTTGAGATTAAGTTTGACAAAGAAGGAGTGCCGAATGGTGATAAAGAGTCGGTCGCCAAATTCGCATCATATTGCGGGTATCTCGCTAGGGCAAGAGTGCCAATCACAATTGATAACTGGCACCACGATGTTACAAAGAAATTGAAGAATGAGTTATGGGAGGACATCAAGGTACAATGTTCGACATCAAGGAATTGAAGAATGAGTTTTAATTTAATTCAATCATCTAATTAAACTGCCTAGGTACAAACCTTAACTAACATGTGGCTATCTTTCAGAAAATGTTCAACATCAAGGAAGATGCTGCAGCCAAGAAAAGCACTCTTACAGCCATGTGCATTAGTCACAGGGCTTATAGGAGTAGGATTGGTGACGAGTACATCACAAATGCTGATCCAAATAATCCCAAAAATCCGTGCGATAAACATCCAATCTCACAAAAGGAATATGAGGAATTTTACAATAAGAGGACAAGTGCACAATTTGTAGAAAAGAGTAAGAAAGGAAAGGAGTTGAGAAAGCAATGGAAGGAGTCTCATAGGATGAGTTCCGCTGGTTATAGAGGAAAAAAGAATTCGTGAAAACCTACAGACAAAATTATCATACCCAGTGATTCCGAGGGGGTCGGTTCCACAAGCATTACCATCGGCGACTTGGAACCGAGGAGTCAGAGGTATTTTATGGGAAGGACCTGTCAAACGAAGACAGAAGATACAAATATATACATAGATTATATTTTATGCTAACACAAATTCTCTCTTATAACCACTAATAATTATTCTTTGTTGCTAACTAGGTACTTACACATTCCACAGCTCGGATTCGGCGACTATTGAGGCATTCAGTCGATTATATGCCATGTCTGATGAAATCAGTTCCGGGTCAATCTAGCCACAAGAAGTCTTAAGTCGAGCAGCTGACAGGCCGGAACATCCAGGTAGAGTGAGAGGATCCTCTTCATGGACCAAGAAGAAAGATTTGTATGAAAGAAAGGCCAAAAAGAATATGCATGAAGGATGCATGACATCGGCCCAGATTTTAGATTTGGTGAACCAGGCCACTGAAAAAGCTAAAATGGATTTACTTAACTCTCTGGAGATAAGGAATGCGGCGAGAGAACAAGCTTTTAAGGACGTGAAAGAATGGTTGGCCGTGAGTGGAGCGCAGGTTCAAACACCGTCACAATTCTTCACGCAGCTCCAGCCATTCATTGAAGCTGAGATGGATTCAGGAATGCCTAACGAAGAGTTATTTCGAACGGTTGCCTCAAGCTATATGCCTCCGGATCTGAGAGGCGGTGTTCAGGTTCATATTATTATGTCATTTCTATCAAGTAATGAATTTGACTACATTTGTAACTAGAATGATTATCTAGATTTGTTTGCGAATTTCAGGAGGAAACGCCGTGCGATCTCTACCTCCTTGATAACTGCAATTAGAGGATTAAGGTGGCCGAGAGAAATATTCTTCCGAGTACTATTGGTCAGATCATACACGGTGTGCCTCTAACTAATCAACATGTTTATATCCAACTACTCAAGGTAGGCGACGATTTTCGCCACTGGCAAGTCCCTGGTTGGTCAAAAAAGCTATTAGACAATAATATAGGGGGGCGATTCGCGTGGCCGTCATTTTTTGTGGAGGTATGCCATAAGGTATCGTTTTATTTAATTTATGACAATCTTTTTCACACATTTCTAATCGTGACTAATTAACTATATGATGATCTTAAATGCAGATTACGAGCAAAAAGAAGCCACGTGCAAAGAAAGAGATGGCGAAGAAGGTGGCGAAGAGTCCAAAGTTCCCAAGTACGGGGTCGCGTATTACTCGCGATGCACTCCTCGAAAAGGACATTATTGACAGACATACCCCATCCGAACTCGTAGTTACAAACTGTTGATGCTCCAACCGGAAGATGAGAAAAATTTTGAGCTGCATGATTGCAATCCTTGGGGTACACACGATGGTGAGGTTAAGTTCAACGTTAACGTCGGTGATATAGTTGAATGTTTTAAAAGAGAGAAGCTTAACCATACGATTCTCAAGTTTTACTCCTGGTATGAATTTTCTAACTTAATTTTTTTCTTTTTTCTATATTCATTTCAATCTGAAAATATTGAAGTATGATATCCATGAATGTAGGTATTGGATGGAAGAACTTTCAACAGGTGAATTGCCTTCCAATGGCATCACCGTACTAGATCCAGAGATGTTGGCTGAGTGAAAATTCCAACACGAACAACCTGCTACGGTGGATTACCTGATGAGGGCATACCTACAACATCCATCTTCCTATCTTGTTTTGGCGTATAATCAGAAGTAATAACTATTATAATCAATAAAATATTAATGAAAGATGTTTTTAGTTTCTTTTAATTTCATTTATAATCAATAATCTCTATTGAAGTCGTCATTGGGTGCTCCTTGTTATTAATATCGAGAAGCGCAATGTTCACTTTGTTGATTCTTTGGAGCCCAGGAATCCAAAGTTATATATTAAGTCATTCATATCTTCGTAAGTTTTCGTTTCTAAATTAACAAAAATCATGATGAGATTTTTAGATTGATAAAATATTAGATTATTGTCTCGCACTTTTTTACGGCCCTTGGATCAAAAGAAATGAGGACATCCGGTCTCGGATTGAGGGGTAAAAAGAATGCGGATCAGAGACCCCTCGCGAGCCTCAAGAGGCCAATACCGATACCACCCTGAAGAGAGGTAACTGCACGGTCTTGAGTTCCCACAAGGGTTTATTATTTAAAGGGGGTCCTTTCTTTCCAGTAGGCGCAAGCCCCTGCTGTTAATTACCTCCGACATGGTCAGGAGCACCTCTAGATGGGGAAAATCAAAGGATTGTACGTCGTAAGCTGCTAGGGAATTGTAAATATGCAATTAGTGGTCCTACCATGCATTATTTTTTTTATTTTTTTTTTATTATTATTATTATTATTATTGCTATTACTATGCAATGTTAGCATATCATATTATTATATTATTTTTTTGTGGACTTCGTATTGCAGGAGACAGCAGTCTCTGGAGTTCTTAGCTTGTAGAGGTTTTGGTTGACTGCCGTCGCTGAGCGCTTGTAATCTTCTCGTTCTTCGAGTTTTCTCTGTAATGTAAGGAATCGAGGTTTAGGCTCTTTGGTTTGAATTTCATATATTCTGAGGCATGAATTTCCCGAAGCTAGTTTCTCAGACTCCCTTCTGATCTTCGTCGAGGGTGTTTGATAGTGACGTTTGACTCCTGATCAGATCGTTGAATTAGGTTGATGCGGTGCTGAGGGTTTTTATTTTGAGTTAACGTCAGGCCCCTAGGCTTGTGGACGTTAATGGTAGACGCCGGACCCTTGGGTTTATGGGCGTTGAAATTATATGCGCGCGGGTGCGACCCGAGTCGGCTGCCCCTTGGCCTTTCCCGGGAACGGGATGACGCTCGTTCAATGGGCATAGAGCGTTAAATGGCATCTGGTTCCTGATCAAGACGTTGAGAAGACGGTTTGGCTACCATTGAAAAGGACATTTGGCGATGTTCAATAGACGGTTCGGTTTGCTCCCGAAGCGTTGAAGTGACATTTTGTGATGTTCGGTTTCTTTTCGTTAAGCCAAGACATCAGGTGAACGATTCGACTGCCACTCGAATCATTAAGACATCTGGTTGCCAGTCAGACGTTAAGGGACGGTCCGATCTCCATTCGAAGTACTGAGGTGATACCTGGTAGCCAGCCAGAATATCAAACAGATGATCCGATTGTTGTCCGGAGCGTTCAAAAGACATTTGATTGCCATTCAGATATTAAGTAGACGATTCAACCATCATTCGAAACACTTAAGTGATACCTGGTATCAAGCTAGGATATCAATTAGATTATCCGATTGTTTTTTGAAGTGTTGATAGGGCGTCTGATTGCAGGTCAAACATCAAGAAATCGATTCAGCTGCCACTTGAAACGAAGACGCCTGGTTGCCAGCCAGGTGTTAAGTGACGATTCACTTATCACTCGGAGTATTGAGGTGATACCTGATATCCAGCCAAGGTATCAAACAATTGGTCCGATTATATTCGAAGCGTTCAAAAGTGACATATGGTTGCCAGTCAAATGTTCCGCAGACGGTTCTATCATAATTGAGCACTGAGATGATACTTGGTAGCTAGCCACAATATCAGACAGATGCTCTAATTATTACCCGAAGCGTTGAAGTGACATCCGTTCGCCAATCAGATATTGAGCAACGATTCGGTCCTCATTCGGAGTATTGAGGTGATACCTGGTAGCCAGCCAAGATATCAAACAATAGTCCGACTGTTATTCAAAATGTTGAAAGGAATCTGATTGCTAATCAGACGTTCAGTGAACAGTTCAGCTACCACCTAAAATTTCCAAAACTTCATCTGGATGCCCGTCAGATGTTAAAATGACGGTTCGGCTCTCACCCGAAGCGTTGAAAATATCATATGTCAGACTCCAGACCCTTGGATTTGTGGGCGTTGAAAAATCTTATGCGCGCAGGTGCTACCTAAGTCGGACGCCTCTTGGCCTCCTTAGGTGCGGTAGACAATTGGTTCTCGAACATATGAGCGCTCCTTTGACGCTCAGTCTCTGACCAAGTGTTGAAACTTCGCTTGATTCCTGATCAAACGTTAATTTGACGTGATGCTTGACATCTAGCCAAGGAAAATCACTAAGGTGACGTTGGGCTCTTGAGCTTATGAGCGTTCAAATAGCGTCCGGCTTCCAATCGGGACGCTGTAATTTTCCTCAAGCACCGAAAGAGGTAAGCTTTGTTGTTTGAGATCTGGTTGTAGAGATGTTGAAGGTTTTGGATAAGGATGCTACTAAGATCAAAATTATGGATCTATCAGCTGTGGCGGTATGATGTAGAATAGGGTCATAGTGTCATTTAAGGGAGTTACTTGTGGCATCAGTGTCGGCCTCGGCATATCCTCGGCGGTTAGATCACAAACACTCAAGGTAGAACCTCTTGCCTTCTTGAGATAGCGAATATTATAAAATTTCACTGTTGCGGCAAGCCACTAAATCTTCCTTAAGCGAGATTGTGAGCTCTTCCCCAAGGTTAAGGTCATGGGTGGTATGGTGGTGTGGTATTCGTCCATAATGACGGGGTTTGTATATCCTAGATAGGATCATGATGTTGTCCCAAGATGTTGCTTGTGACAACAGTGTAAGCGGACGTTTATCCCTGGCGGGTAGATTGCATACACTCAAGATAGGACCTCTTGCCATCTCGAGAGAGAGCGGGTGCCTTACATAACCGTGGACTTCCACCGTTGCGACAAACGACAGATTTAACAGCATTATGACCTTTTCTTAGATCGCAAAGAGTTCTGCTCATATGTGATAGATCCATATTCTTCACCAGTAGTATCATGCGACGTAATTTGCCTTCAATTTGGATTTTTACCAGTTGACTTTTGATTTGGTCTTCATCTGGTTTATATATAATTTCGGGTCCCTTGATAGAGTCTCCGTAATGTCGTGGTAGATCTCACTGTCCATCATTTTGAGGTTAGCGAGTCTCAATTCAACTAGATTCTCAACATTGAGCTTAATTATTTCACCAGCACTCCTATTATTATCAAGAATACTTAGTGTCTTCATATGCCCCATACCCGTCGTGATGATGACCGTCTGATGGTGTTGATCATTCGGGTTATGACGAGCTTTATTTAAGTCATGAATGGGCACTAGGCTCGGTCGCAGTAATGCTCCAGTATGACTTCCTGAATTTCAGGATTTCTTCCTGGCTCTAGGCCTCGTGGAAGTTATCCTGTCTCATAGAGAAGACTATATATTTTTATTTATTCTGAGATCAAGTGACTCCTTGAGGTGTTCAGGGAGCCTCCTTCAAGTCAGAATGTTATCCATGCCTTCGATGGTTTTATCTCGAACTTTTGAGCCTTTTAAAATTAAGCCGAAACGGCTTATCTCTATAATATCAGATAAGGAAATGATGATAGGGATCTGCATGATTGAGCTTCCGATTAGCTGAATAAATCCCTCTCATTCTTCTAGGGAACCTCCTTGATGGAAGAATATTATCTATGCCTTCAGCGGTAATTATGAGCCTTTGAATTTTTGCCGGAACGGCTTATTTTCATAGTATTTCGAAGGAAATAATGGTAGAGATATATTGTTAGAGTTATGTCCTAGAAGCCAATCATTAAATGGCTACTTCTGTGATTTTTGTTATTGATGATATTTGATCATTTGTTCCTTGATTTATTAGTTGACAGATCATTCAGGTTGAGGATCTGAATTGTGGATCTCTGTGTTTCATTTATAATAAATGACAATAATAAATCTAAAAGGTCTGTAATCTTGATAATTAACAAGGAACATTAATTATCGGATAAGATTAGTATGCAAGTTAAGTAATGATTAAGTTCTACAAATCATAGGTAAAGAGTTGCCAACTTAATTGCATATGTATATGTATATGTTATTAGAACAAAGTACATGACACGACCCAATGAAATAAATATATGGATTGTGTTATGTGTCATTATTTATTTCATTTGAGTTTGATTCTAAGTTTGAGATGGTTCAACTTTTCCACATGAGGATAGGTTCAATAAATATCGTCTACCGTTGATTCCTGATAAGGGTTGCTATATGGACTTTATTTATGTTCTCTTGAATTGTGCGGGAAAAGTTGTTCATCAAGAAAACCGTATGTCCCTCATTAATTTACTTAGTGAGCGATGATATCTGTTTGGGCCCCTTGATGGAGATAGATTGTTTGCTAGCAACTTGATACAATTATCTCTAGATCAAGAAACGTATAATCTGCAAGAATGACACATTCCTATCTTGGATTATACGATGATATCATGTGACATAAGAATCAGACAAGGAAATATTTTTATTTCTTATGCAGGATTGAGATATTGTAGCAGTACATTATTTATGCGAATTGGGAATCATAACGTGTTGCTAAATGTCGCTTATAATTATTGGAATTAAATAGCGATATAATTCCATGACCAACATAACATAAATCCTCAAAGGGTCACACAAATAGGACTTTAATCACACAGTGCATTATTTATTTATTCGCAGCAGTGTATTGCGAAAATATGATAAGTTGATTAATTAATTATATATACCGTTGCGAACCGTTATATTTAATTAAGTCAAAGGGATCATATAGAAATATTTTAATGCATTAGCTACTCCCAAAATAATTATTAATAAGTTAATAACTAATTTTATTCAACACAATTTAATTATAGGAATTAAATAGAGCTTATGGACCTTTATTTAATTAGTAAATGAAAGGCCCGATTTGAGTACAAGAGAAATGTCTATTAATTAATTGAATTAGTGGACATTTAGCACACCACAAAATGGGCTTGATAGCCCATATAGTGGCTGCCCTAATAGGGGTAAAAAGGTCCCTAACGTTTGTGGAGTGGTTGGTCTATAAAAGGAGGTCATTTGGAGAGAGAAACCCTAGCCACCATAGCCTTTTCTCTCTCTCTTCCTCCTAGAACGAAAATTAGAGAAAAATTTCAGATTTTTTTCTTCTTCTCTTGCTCTTAATCCACCTCAAATACTCATGTGTTGAGATTTCTCCCTTCTCCATTAATTAAACTAGTTAATTGAAAGAAGTAGAAGAGAGAAAACCTTGGGGATTAGTTACTCTCCTCTTCCTTGTTAGCACAAGTTGAAAGAGGAGGTGATTAAACTTCTTGGTAGACTCGAGGCAGCCGCCGGCGACTTAGTGGTGAAAGAGAGCACGCCACCGACTCCTACACTTTGGTTCGAACCTCTTTATTGTGATACAAGGAGATGTAGCCTTCCTAACCCCTTCTCATGTTGTGATGTTATGATGCTTGGACTAGATCCTCTTTGCTTGAGTTTAATTAAGTCAAATTAGTTAGAAAATTAAATTTGAACACTTTCTAACATATATCTGGTGGGATTTTTGGTGACGATGATCAGTCAAATATTTTCTCCATATTTTTCTGAGCTTCTAGGATTTTTTCTCACATTTTTCTGAGCCTCCTGTGATTTTTCATGAATTTTTAAAGGTTGCTGGGGATTTATGATTGGTCAGATCTTTAGAAAAATAGATTAAAAATATTCTGTTTGGATTTTGGTTATGGTTTTGGCATGACTGTATTCCCCATATTTTTTTGAGCTTCCAAGAATTTTCCTCATATTTTTCTGAGCCTCCTGTGATTTTTCGTGGATTTTCAAAGATTGCTGGATTTTAAAATAAATATCAGACTGACGTGGCAATTTGTGGTTGGCCAGAGATTGAAAAATGGGTTAAAAATATTATATTTGGATTTTTGGTTATGGTTTTGGCATGACTGTATTCTCCATATTTTTCTGGACCTGTAGAAATTTAATTTGCATTTTTCTGAGTTATGGTTGATTTTCTATGAATTTTTAAAATTTCCAACAGTAGGATGGTGCCACGTTAGCAGGGTTGACACGCGGCAGCACATGATTTGTCCAAATCAGCAGGGAGAGGAGTGGAGTCAGCAGCGACCTCAGCTGTGGGAAAGAGACACATGGCGTCTTCTGATTGGTTTGCGTAGGCTTCTAATGGGTTATCACACAGATCTGACTCGCCGCCTCCAAGTTGCCACAGACAATCACGATTTTTGAGACGGTTTCATGAAAACGCGCTGTTGCTCCCGGCGTTTTATAGAAAAGTTAGCCCTTCAATTATCGGGGCCCACTATCAGTGGTACGGTTTTAGCCGTTATTCCATGAACCTCGTCTATGCAAATCAGGGAAATAAACCCCTTTTTTTAACTCCTCATTCCCCCTTTCTTCGTTGATAGAACGGCGGAATCCTCCGCCATGGCCATCTGATTGAGCCTTCTAGGTGGTCAATAAGCCTCAATATGGTGCCGAATGGGATCGCGGGGCCCCTATGATGTCGTGGGACCCACTTTACAGGCTTATCTCCCTCTCATTCGCTGTAATCCTCTCCACTCTAATCGGTTAGGGTTCGACGAAGCTTGATGATGGTTGGTGATTTCTGGCGGCAGTCAAGTCGAGATGACTTGTCTGAGTGCATCGTGGTGGGTATGAGACACTTGGTATGCTGTCAATTGGAACTGCAGAGGCCGCTGACATCAAGCTTCACCTCAGCTCAAGTCTGGCCATGGCGATAAAGTGGTGGTTGTGACCATCTGGAAGCTGTTGTGATTCGATGACGACTTTGAGAGTATATTGGCACATTCCTGAGGAGAAATGCGCCATCAATTTGGCCCTAAGTTACTTCTAACCAATAGCTTCACCACAGCTCGACTATGGTGGTGATGGCAAGCCGTCAATTTCTCTACTGTTGCCACTCCTTGACGGTGCAGAGAGTGCAACAAGGCTCTAGAGAGTATGTTGGCATGATCTTGAAGATGTGCGACTCCTCAATTGCATCGCAAGGCCATGACAACATGATGCTTCTCCTCGATTTGGGTCTGGCCATGGTGTTGGTAGTGATACATCCTTGCTTTGATTGGAAAGGGGATGAAGATGTGTGAAAGCATGATGGCTTATATCTGAGGACCAGCCATCAAACTAACACAAGAGGATCTCCATTGCACAACTTCTCCTAGGTTGAAGTGGCTGCCTCCTTATGGCATTGATGGCATTGGTGAGGTGCAATACTCCATGGACTCCCTACTGTCCTTTATATATGTATATTTTTTTATATTTTTAACCTGCTGTCCATTATTCTTAGGAAGAAATCTGCTGTCCATTGAAATCTGCTGTTCATAATCTATTTAATGTTATGTATGCTTAATGCAACTTATGTTAATTCCATTCTACACATAGCTCCTTGTATTACAGCATAATATAAATATGATTCCTAGACTATATGAGTGAAATATTGACAGAGAAGGAAGGAAACTTTATGGGCAGAATATAAGTTCTAAGCATTCTCTTCATTATTTTACTAAATGCATGTTAGTTATTGCATCTATGTACATATTTACATAACTTGTTTTTAATTAGTTTCCTACATTGTTGATATGTGTGTGTGAAACAGAAAAGAGGAGGAAATAAGTTGACAAGAGAGAAAATAAACTTTCTTACTTACTCAAATAGCACAAAGGAGTAGTACAAATGATTGTTTACAGCTAAAATTATGAATCTATTGCTTCTACTAACACTCTTTTTTTTGTTTTTTTTTAGTAGCTATCCTAATTAAACTGCTCTCTGGATGTGTATATGACTGGTGAGTTTTTTTTTTTTTGAGCTTTCAAAAGATGGAAGCTTGTGAATTTCAGTACTAGAGTTATGTGTTCTCCTCTTCAGTGTGTATCTTCGCATCTTTTGCATGGCCTGCTGCCTCCTTTTTATAGGAAAATCCAATTGGTTGCTGTAGATAGCACCAATTATATGCCTCTTGAGAGGATTTGACTGTTATGCCCCTGGTGGGTACTTCAGACCTTTCATTCTTCATTTGAATAGATGTTTACTATTCAGAGCCTCAATCATCAATTGGCTTATTATTTATTATTGATATCAGCGTTGAGTCTCATTTATCTTTGATTTTAACTGAATCCAGTAACATACCCTCTCTGAATTTTATTAATTTTAAGGTATTTTCCAGCTTCCCATTTGTATTACTTGAGATTTCACCAACTCTTTAATCTGAATAGCAAGGCGTGCTGGATTTCAAAAAAAATTTTGCCTCACAGTTTCATAGCCGTTACATCTTATTAATAATCGCAGCTGGGAACATGCCTTTCACCTCCTTCTCTCTCTCTTTTTTTTTGCACTGATTCTTCATCCAATTAAACCACAATGGTTATCTTGCTGCATCTTTTTATTGCACTATTACTTTTAAATTTTCTTTATGTACTGATTCACCCATCACAGTTCCACGGATTGCAATTTGACCTTTCTCTTTTTTTTTTATCTCAACCTATTCTCAATTCATATGTTTCCCCAATTTTTTTCCTTTTGTGCTTATGTCATTTCACCATTGAATTAACCCACATCCTCCTCTTCAGTAATTTTTCTTTAAAGCAGTTACTTGATGTTCATGATATCATAGCTCCATCTCATCAATATCCCAACTTGACCAAACCGGCATCACGGTGAGTGATTTTCTGAGTTTAATTAATGGCCAATTTGACTTGCTTTAGCCATAGTAGCTTGGAGCGCATGGTTATTGCAATTTCATGGTTTCAAAATTTAATGCATTATCTCTCTAAATTGATCAAACCGTCATCATTACAAATGATCCCTGTTGACTGATTAATGGCCAATTCGACCCGCCTTGGGCTCAGTGTGATGGAGCAGGAGGCCATGATTACTTCACATTTTTAGAATTTGGCTTCGTTGTTCCCTTGAATTGGTGCTCCATAATTCGAATTAATGCTCCATAGCATGGCACCTGCACATTCTTATCGACACTCAGCGATATTTCCATGTTCACACGGCTCCTTTTCCTCTAATTTTTATCATCCCAATTTTAAATTGTAGGTGTCACCCCATAGTCACATCAAGTTAATTAGGGAGGAAATCAGATGGATTTCTAGCAGAATTTTCGCTACCTCTTGTCAGTTTGTGTCGGCGAGAGAGTGAGTAGTGAGAGTGGGGTCGTCGTAGCTTGCTAGGAGCGAGTAGGGAGGAGTAGTTTGCTCCTGTGCCTCAGCGCGCGAGATACGGGAGGAAAGGCACAGGGACGAGTGGAGAAGGAGGCAAATTGTGTGTTGGGCCTCTTTTTTCTTTTCTTTTTTTTCTTGGGCCTAATCCTCTCTCTTTTTTTACTTGGTCCATGCATTTTTGTTTTGAATTCCGAATGGGCTAAAGTGGGCTGCCAAATTGAGAAGTTTCTTCCATCTTTTTTTTTATAACGAGATTAGTTTTAATTGACCCGATCTATATAGTTGGGTATTTGCACGAATCTTGATGCCTTCATATCATTCAATATACTGGCCTTACATGATTATATAATTTTTCACATAATATTTGCATGAAATTATATAACCATCTTCTCACACAATATTTGCATGAAATTATATAACCATCCATATTATATTTTTGAGGCATGGCTCACGGTCTATATCACACCATCATAAATATTGCACACTAATTTCACATGAAATCATGTTAATATTAGTATTATCACAGGTGTGAAAATATAAAATCACTCGTCTTGGCTTGGTTTTGAATATGTTTTTCGGACCAATCTGGAATATTTCCTTGATAATTTATTCCTGCATCAGATGCTTGGTCTGACTATTTTAAATTATCTCAGAATCTATTTACAGGTTGACCAGATAATTATGACAATATTTTAGGGGTCAACAATTATCTATGCTGATTTAATGGTATTGCATCCAGGATATATAAGCGATATTTAATGCAAATCGGAAAATATAGTCCAAAGATGAAAACATGATTTGACTGGTACCAAATTAAGGTACGAAACTTACGAATATGAGCCTAAAAGATTATTAAGGTTAGTGAAATTAGCAATAATTTTAACCATTTATTTTGTTGGAATATCTTAATTAGGGGCCAATACAAAAAGATGGCAAAGAATGTGGATATTTCACAATGCTCAACATGAGGGTCTTTATAAATAGTTGGAGAATGGTCGGAGAAATGCCACAGGTGATTTTTTATTTCAATTATAAGGTTTAAGGTTTAGGATACCAACTATTTAGGATTAATTTATAGGATATAGGTTATGTAGGGTTTCGAATACCGACAAAATATGATTTAGAGTATAAAACTTAAAGATTTAAAATCAACCTATATATTAAGATTTAGACGGATTTATGTTTTATGATATCATTTTAACTAATAAAATTATTTGACTTTGTTTATGATCAAATGCAGATAATCGAGCTGGTTGGACTACCATATGCAAAAGAAGAAATTCACTCAGTCGTCACAGAGGTTATGGATTTCATACAAGGGGCATTATTTTAGAATAACTTCATGTAATTACTTGTTAACTCTATGTATTAATTATAGTTACTTGTTAATTTTAGTATATATGACTTGTTTGATATATATGTGTTAATTACTTTGATATGTTTGATATATATACACGATATATGTGTTGTGTGTTATCTGTTTGAGATTGGTACCAGTTGGTACCAATTGGTACGGCTAGCAAAATGGGCTAGCCAATTAAACAGGCGAAATAAAAAAAAAAATTTGCAACGGTTATTACATAATAACCGTTATAGATGAACAATAATTTAATTTTTTTTAAAAAAGCAATCTGTAGCGGTTATTAAGTAATAACCGTTACAGAATTTGTAACGGTTAAAAGACCTTCTGTAACGGGGACTACTGTAACGTTAGGTAAACCGTTACTAAAGACTTTTATTAACCGTTACAGTAGCCAAAATTTCGCGTAGTGAGTACTTCCATGTTGATTTAAATACTCCTTATGACTGCAGTAAATTGCGTAAATAACATGACGAATTCTCGTGTCCGCTTCCTACTTGGGGAAATTTAAGGTTGCTCTATTTTCTCTTTTTTTCCAAGCAGCTCAAACTAACCAGGCATGCATTGACATCTCTTAATTTGTTCTTATTATTTATTTATTACCGACAATAAGGAGAGTGCATGAGTTAAATTGAAACTTTTTATTTAAAGAAAAACTTCAGAGTTATTTTTTCTTGAGAAAAAATTTCAATAGCTACAAAAATTGATGCTCATAGATATGATCATAGCCTTTTTTTCCGTAAATAATGTAAATTTCAAATAATAAGCCGTTGACTATATTCTACTTGTAATCGATATATTAAGTCAACTTAACTTTAATGGTTATGCAGAAGATTAGAACTATATATATCATGTTAAATAAGGAAAAAATGACAGCATACAAGTAGAATTAAAAATTGCATGAATCAAAATTAATTAAACAAAAGAACCCTAGGAGTAGGATGTCACAGTCTTGCTGTGATTTTGGGGTTAATTTGGTAAAAATTGAGCATCAATTGGAATTAATGGAGATAAGTGGGAAGGGTAATGGGGAACATAAGAAAAGAGAAACAATTTCATTAATTTTCATCATAAGTTTTTATTACAAGGAATGGCCTATTTATAGGCTATCAGAACACTAATCCTCTCTCTTCATCTAATCTAATCACATCAAGCTTGAACGGTTGAGATTAGTCGACCATTGTAGATCAGATAAGCCTATTCAATTTTGCTACCTCCCATTAAGTCTATCCCTTCTCTAGTTAAGTACATCCCTTCTCCCATTAAGTCTATCCCTTATGTTTATGAAGGGTATGTTTGGCAAATCCCCATGAACAAGCTGTTCGGGAACTGTAGTTCTTGTTCGCTGTCTTTGCATTTTATTGGAATAAGGAACAACAGCCTTGTTTGTTGTTCGCCTTGTTTCTGGTACGTTTGGGTTTTGCTAGTTCGCGAACTGCTTGTTCGCTTGAGTACCAAACATACCCGAAATGATCATTTTATCAATAGAATTGGTGGCTGTTGCTACTTTTTCATTGCAACTATTACTCTTAGCACATTACCTTCCTCTAGGTTACTGATATGTGTAGTACATGACATTCCATCCCCATCAGCTGATTCTTGCCCTCACGAATCAAATATGAATAATAGTCTTCCCAAGAAGAATCTCTGGATGTTGTGTTGACCCATTTGACCCATAATTGTGCGACAGGCTCACTGTTGCATTGTAATGAATGCTTTGCACAGTATTAAATTGACTCCAGTAGATACCCATCATTAAGACCGAGAAATGGTATGGTAGGAATGACAATTTGATCCTTGCTGATAGAACTCTTTAGTTGAGAGGCATGAAGTACAAAATGAATTTCCACTACATGGCTCGTTGAGCTGTTATTCTTAACCCCATTTTCAATATCTGCTAGCTAGAGACGCATTTCATGAGTTATTTGCAACAGCTTTTGTGATGTACCAAATTCCATCATAATTGGATTAGTTTTTTCAAATCTCTTTGTATGCTCATCCACTTCACTCCACTGGTAAACTTTAATGAACTCATCTAAAGGAACGACCACACATTTTCCTAGATGAAATCTATCTTTGACTTTCTTTCCAAAATTTGGCCAAGGTGGAGCAGGACTTTGCAGTTTCAAACTTTCATACCCTCCATAAATCTTACCCTTGAGAGTGAGTAAAGCTAATCTGAGCTCTGGAGATGATTTATTCTTTCTACCAATCTTTTCAATTGCAACATAGTTATCTTCTATTTTGGTTGGTACATAATTTGTAATAGCTTGAGCTTGAGTACCCCCAATTGACTGGTTTGCTCTCATGTCATTTGTGATGGTACCAAAAATGGCTGAATCCATCTCTCCATATAGAACACCTTTCTCTTTATGTTTAATTTACCAACCAGTATCAATTCAAATTTATACACAGTCTCATCAATACAACCAACTGTGGGCATCACCTGTACCATCACTTATCATTACTGGTATTGTTTCTCTCTTCTTGGCCACCAACCTTCTTTACCAGATTCTCACCTATATGAACTATTTCTCTATGTGTATCTTTAGAAACCTCATGAACTACTTCTGTTGAACACTTATGAAGTGTATCATGCAATAACTAAGTCAAAGATTAGTTATACAGCACTAAGAATCCTCCATGTACACTTTTGCTCTTCACATTCCAAGTAACCCCTAACTTGGCCATAATTTCTTGCCAAAACTTATCCCTTTTTCTTTTGTAGATATCAGAAATTTGATTCAAGACAAAATATAACTCACATTACTAAGGAAATTTCAGCATAACTACATGACCTTTATAGCCCTGATGATGAAAGACTTGAGTGTTGGATTCCTCCTCCCTTCTTGACTCTTCTAGCCAATCAACTTCTTTCTCATAATCTTGAAAATGAGATCCAAGACTTTGTTCTGGTATAGTGCATGTCAGTATTGATGCTAGGAAGACGATTGAGTTGCATGACAAAATCTGTCCATTTTTGTATTGAAAGTGCTGAGACCAGATCATCTCTTGTTGGTTCTTGAGTCTTCTCCAAATCAAATCTAGATCTCATATCGTCGTCTTCTTCTTCCAGTGGTTGTCTTGGTTCAACTTCATCGATAGCAGCAAGTTCTTCTTCATTATCTCCTTCTTCTTCTTCTTCAAAGAGGTTGTCTAGGTTTTTTTATTTTGAATAAGTTGCTTAAAGAGACTCTTCAATTCACCAAGTTAGTTCGTTCTTTCTTGGTGGAATTCTTCACTCCATTGGCGAAATTTTTCAAAAGTCATCTGTAAAGAGGTTGCTACTATTTGATGGCACTCTTCAATGCCCATTAGCAATTTCTTCTCCAAAGAATCACTCGAGATCTTGGATATCACCATTGTCGTTTCTTAGATAATCGTGTCGAAGAAGAAGATGCCCATCTATGATCTTTGGGCTCTGATACCACTTGTCACAGTCTTGCTATGATTTTGGAGTTAATTTGGTGGAAATTGAGCATCAATTAGAACTAGAGGAGATAAGTGAAAAAAAGGTAGTGGGGAACATAAGAAAAGAGAAACAATTTCATTAATTTTCATCATGTTTTTATTACAAGGAATGACATATTTATAGGCTATCAGAACACTAATCCTCTCTCTTCATCTAATCTAATCACATCAAGCTTGAATGGTTGAGATTATTCGATCGTTGTAGATCAGACAAGCCTATTCAATTTCTCTACATCCCATTAAGTCTACCTCTTCTATAGTTAAGTCCATCCCCTCTCCCATTAAGTCTATCCATTATGTTAATGAAGTGATCATTTTATCAATAGAATTAGTGGCTGCTGCTACTTCTCCATTGCAGCTATCATTCTCAGCACATGGCCTTTCTCTAGGTTACTGATATGTGCAGTACATGACATAGGAGCTGAATTCATAATCCCCAGCTAATTTGAGTTTGGGCACGGAAGCCTTAATTAATTAATTGTACAGGTTAGCGGGCATATTTTTGACGTCTAGCTTGTCTATCTGCAAGGCTGACATGGCAATCCCCATTATCTTGAATCTTGAATCTTCACAGCTAGCTTGTCTATCTGTGAAGACCAGGCTCTAGTACCAAATTTTCTGGCAGGGAAGGCAATTTGTGTTTTGGAATTTGAGTGATTGACCATCTGCAAGTTTACGAATTATCAAAAGTAAGAGGACATGATAAAAATAAAAAAGAATGGTAGATTACCGGTATGTACATCTCTTCATATTAGGAATATTGGCATTTTGTACTGCCATGATCAGTATGTAGCAGTATTGCGTAGTCAACTTCAGAACTTAATTAATTATGCACTTCAAAAGGTAAAACGATAGAATGATCATGTATAACATTATTACCCAAGGGTTAAGCTGGCATATGTTCCACGTCATACTGACATGGTTCGGTACAATACTAGTATGTACTGGTTAGGTTTGACATTCTGACTATCATATGATGAAATTATTTATAAATGGGTTTTGTAGGAAGGATCAGCTAATGTGAAATGTGATGCAAGGAGGCAGCTGAAACTGCACAATTATGGAGTCGATGGTAGATATATTTTTACTTCTAGACAGCAAGGGGTAGCTATTAAAGTAGACTTGAGAAAGCTTATGACAGGGTAAGTTGGAGTATCTCTTAAATATATTACAACATAGAGGATTTGGAGATAGGTTGATAGGTTGGATTAAAGACTTACTTTACACCTCTAGCACTTGTATAAACTTTAATGGTGAGCCTTTAGCTTACTTTCAGTGTAAAAGAGGCTTGAGACAAGGTGATCCCTTGTCTCCTTTTTTTATTCGATTTAGCAGTTGATACTTTATGTAAACTCTTTAATAGAGGAGCTGCTGCTGATTTTATCAAAGGGTTAGGCCCACCTGTTAGAAATAATACCCCTATTACTAACATCCATTATGCAGATGACACTATTCTTTTTTTAGAAGCTTCCATAGATAATGCAGATAGAGTATATTGGACTATGTTAGCTTTTGAAGTTATCTCTGGTATCAAAATTAATTTTTCTAAAACTGAGTTGATTCCTATCAACATCTCCACTGAATTTAGTTTTCAGTTAGCTTCTAGTTTTAGGTGTAAATGAGAAAGTTCCCTATTGCTTATTTAGGTATTCCTTTACAATATAAAAAGTTAGGTAATGCAGATTGGGATTTTATCATAGATAAAATTAATAAGAAACTACAATCATGAAAATAAAATTTACTTTCACTAGGAGGTAGAATAACTCTATTGAATGCAGTAATTAGTGCCATACCTTTATATTCAATCTCTTTATTTAAGATACCTACCAAAGTTAGAAAATAAGATAGACATGATTAGATGTAGGTTTCTTTGGCAAGGTAATGTTGGTAAGAAAAAGAAATATGCTTTGATTTAACTGGCAATAGGTATGCCTCCCTAAAAAGGAAGATGGTTTGGGTATTTTAGTTTTACATTTACATACAATGAATTTAGCTTTTTTACTGAAATGGTGGTGGAAAATGCAGGATCTTACTTATAATGTAGAGTGGAAAGATATAATTTCTTACAAATACATAGCTAATAGGAGAAAAATAAAGAAATCTCATTTTTGGAAAGGTGTTAATTCAGTTCATGACATAGGAAAAAACTCATGTAACTATATTGTAGGAGATGGCAAGACCATTGACTTTTGGCAGGACATTTGGTACTTTGATTGCACATTAGCTACACCCTTTTATTTTCTGTACAATACTTGTCAAACTCAAAATTGCAAGTTAGAAGAGGTAGTTAATTGTAGGAGGTGCCATACTTAGTTTTAGGAAAGACTTACATGGTGTGTTATTACAGGAATACTATGATTTGCTTGAGATTATTAATAAAATTGTGCTCACAAGATAGAGGGATAACATTAGATAGAAATGGGATACTAAGGGAAGTTTTACCACGAAATCCACCTATTATTTTTTTAATGTTTAGATGAGTTCACAAACACAAAGCTGGTATTATTTGGAAGGTTAAGATACCCCATAAGATAAAAGGCTTTTTATGTGGCTGTTATTACATAATAGGATTCTTACTAAAGATGTACTTAGTAGAAAAGGTTGGGTGGAAAATATGTCTTGTGTTTTTCTGTGGACAGAATGAAACCATAGATCACCTTTTTCTTTCTTGTGTCTATGCTCATAGTATCTGGTTCTGGTTAGGGACTAGTCAAAGCCACTTGCATAGTTGGATTACTATTCAAGGATGTTTATGATTTTGCACTGAATTTGTCTAGTAAAGATAGCTATGATTTTCTCACTATGTTTTAGTGCATTATGCTGGTGTATTTGGAAAGTGAGAAACGATCATATTTTTAATTCTATTCCAATCAAAGCAATGAGACAAACATTGTTAATAATTGTGCATTTGGTGACTTTTTGGCTAGGTATTTGGAAGAATAGTGAGAAGGAGAATATTGATCAATGGCTGCTGATGGACTGGGACATCATCCCCCTTCAGATGGCTCCTATGACTCCATCACTGCAAGAGGTTGTAGATCGGATGAGCACTTTCTTGATGGCTGTAACAGTAGCTGCATGAGTGTTGGCAAGGACTGGATGAGTTCTGCAGAAAAATATTTACATTGCTACTGTTCTTGAAACTCAGATGTTGGATGTAATTTTTTAATATTCCTCTCTTTGTTTTGTCGATGTAATAATGGGTGCTTCCTGGTTATCTGGGTTCTTGGATAAACTCTGTCTATTCCATTTCAGATTTGTTAGATTGGGTTGCTTTCAGTTGTCCATGTAAGATTGTGAGGTGCTTTCTATCATCTTTGGATATTGTTTGAGTTTAGGGTTTGTCTTTTTTTTTTTTTACTTTACTGTACATGTCTCATTTTGTAAGAAATGAGACAAGGGTGGCGCTCCCACCTCTTTTCCAAAAAGAAAAAAAAAATGGAGTCGATGGTAAGGGGGAAGTCATTGATATCATGGTTCGAAAAATCGGCCGATTCCGATTTGAATCGGCCGATTCGAATCGGAATCGGCGGAGGCCGGTCCGATTTTAGGGGTTTTGGAACGGAATCGGAGGAGTGCTTTGCAACTGTCGATTTTTTTCGCCACCTAAGCGCCTGAGTGCCTGTGTGTTACTCCTCTCATCTCGTTTGAGTGCAAAAGCCTTATCTGGCCTCATCTCGAATCTCCGTTCTCAATTTTGCAAGCCATTGCACAGTTCTTCGAAAGGAGAAAAGTGAGAAAAAAAAATGGGAGCAGTCGCTGGGAGTGGGGAAAGAGGAAAGGCATCACATGACTAAGATTTTCTGTGGCCAGCAGACAATATATTAATGTTGCTTATGACCATTGTATTTTTGGTAGCATGTCGGTGTTTAATATTTATCCAAATAAGATTATAATTATTAAAGTTTCTTAAATTTTATTTTGAATCGAAAATTCAATTGTAATGAAACTATCAGATTTAAACTAAATATACTAATTTATTTTTTTTTAACTAGTTTTCATATTTTTTCCTATTTTTAAAAACATAAAATATGTTTTTTGTGAAAATCCGATTTTCCGATCCGATTCACCCGATTTTTTCCGATTCAACCGATTCAACTCCTTAGACCATCAACCCGATTCCGATTCCGATTCCGATTTTCAGAACCATGATTGATATGTCCATCATTTGAACGAGAGGGAGGCAGCTCGAGCAAGTAAGACGATTCCGATGCGATGGAGGAAGAGAGGGAACAAGTAATGTAATAGGTAGGAGTAGGAGAGGTAACAACACACATCTCAGACTCAGATTGATCATTCGATTCTTCTTGGATCAATTCAATTTCTTTCGTTGAGTCATTCCAGTCCGTCGACACTCGGATCAGATCTCGGGTTTCGACTCACGCTTGAATTGAGTTGAGTTGAGCCACTATGGACTTTGGATTAGATTCATCTCATCTCATCTCACCACGCACTCACGCCGGATTTTTTTTTTACTAAATATATTAATCCTTTTTATTTTAAAGATAAATATTATATTAATTAAAATTTAAAAATAACTATCCAACTACTGAGTTCAAAAGGCCGAAGTAAAAAGTGGCCTAACTTCGGCCTTTTAAACACCGAAGTAAATTTTTTTTAATTTCCACTTCCCAACCGGCCACCTTTTGACCTTTTTGCTTTTACCTTTTTGCATTATTTTTTTTTCTTTATGCTTTATTTTTTTTTTAAGATGCACGAGTGTTAATTAGTGTTAATTAGTTACTTACAAATTAATGTTAATTAGTTACTAATTATTATTAATTATTTATTGTTATTAATTATTATTTATTTAAATGTTTATTATTAATGATTAATTACTATTTATTATTAAATAAATAATAATTATTATTACTTATTAAATATTATTATTATTAATTATTTTTATCATTATTATTGTAATTATTATATTAATTTTTATTAATTTTTTATAATTATTATTAATTAATACTTATTATTTATTATTAATTATTAATTACTATTTATTAATTGTTAATTAGTATTAATGATTAAGATTAACTATTATTAGTTTTTTAAGTATATTTAATTATTAAATATTAATTAATATTAATTATTACGAATTATAAATTGTTATTCATTAATTATAACCCTAATTAATTATTAATTACATAACGGTAAATTGTTGCAAACTTTATTCCTTATTTTAGCTAACTCCGGCCTTCAAAACAACGGAACGGGTCAAACGGACAACCCATTTCAATTTTCCGCACAATAGTCGAACGGTATGCTGCCACGCGGCTTACTCCTGGGTTTGGAAGTCCGAAGTTAGCTTCGGACTTTTGAACTCAGTAGTTAGGTAGTTAGTTTTAAAATTTAATTAATATAATATTTATCTTTAAAATAAAAAAGATTAATATATTTATTAAAAAAAAAATCCGCACTCACGCCGTCACGCGTCTCGTCTCGTCTGGCCTAGTGGGCCTGCCAGCCTATGTCTTTTCTTACATATTTCGTACTACTGATCCAGCACATATATTGGGCCCTCTGTAGCTCTGTGTTCTACTTCTACAACATTCCATCTAATTAAATTCTACTCCCAATTCTTTTAAATAAAATTTTATTCCAGCTCATATACTGAAACACTTGACTAGTATGAAATGAGGAATTGTGATTCAACTGATTTCAAACTCAACAAATTACCAGACAAGTCGGACAGGGCAATAGATTGATTTTTTTAATTAATTACATATTAATATGTGTTCCTTCTGCTTTAAATTTCAATTCAATCAATTAAAATCAAATTGAGAGACAAGATAGCTCAGAATTGCTATAATAATAATAATAATAATAATATATATATATATTGAGTGGTAAGTGTGAGTCACAGTATGTATTGTATTTATTTATCAAAACATAATCCTATTCCTAACTAATGCACTTCTGGAGAAGGAGAAGTACTCCCTAAAGACTCTTCTTTTGGGCTTAAGAACACTGGTAGATTGGTCTCTGGCACCATCTCTTCTTTTGGAGTGAACAACCCTGATACACTGATACATTCATCTGGTACCGTACTTGCATCCGAATTCTTCGCCTTCCCCTTTGACCCCGCCATCTCCCTTCCCTTTCCCCACAACACCAGATACAGTCCTCCTACTATCAGAACCGAGCCAACCACACTGGAAAAGTGAAAAGGAAAAAAAAAATACATCAGAATAATTTAAATAAGGAAATTCCTTGATATTGCCGTACATCTGTTTGATTGACTGACAAGTGAAGAAAAATACCTTCCAATAAAGAGTTTATCATCAAGGATGGCCCACCCAAGTATCGCAACAAGCACAAGCAACAGCGGGCTAAACATCGACACGAAAAGAGGGCCCCTTCTTTGAATGCACCATGACATCAATGCAAACGCCAAGCCCGACCCGACCACTCCCTGGTAAACAAACGATAAATAAACAATTCATATCTTTAACATATATACAAGTTGAGGTAGAGGAAGAAAAATAAAAAATGTAAATTAAAAATATCAATCTTACAGAAACAACATACTATATAGAGGACAGCAGCAAGCCTAATGTCCCAACCGAGGGCCCACACAGACCATTTGCGGTGGACAACTGAGCCGATGATGAAGCACTGCATGCCGGCCATAAAACACAGGAGAGTCGAGCTTGTGTAAGGAGATGCAAAACTCTTGCACATCTTCGCCTACACAACAAAATTTACTTATGTTCAGTATGCAGAAGTATTGTTAATTGTTATGTCTGAAGACGGGGATAGAAATTAATTACAATCTTATGCCTTGTCCAACAAGCCAGCATTAGCTAGCCACCCATGCACATAATTACCTGGATGATGAACCAGATGGCCCAAGCAAAGCAGCTCGCAATGACGAGGATGGCGCCGAGGACCATGTGGTGGCTGTCTACCGTGGATGCAGAGGTAGCGGTGGCAGCAGCGGCATATCTCCAGTGGATGTGGGGCCCCCACAGCTTTATGATGCTTCCCTTGTAGAAAGTCATCAGCATCGAACCCCCAACGCACAGCAGCGTCCCTGACACCTTCGCCTGGCCTGACGCTGTCTTAATACACACCGTCTCCATCCTGCATCTCATTTCCATATCTCAATTTATATGTTAATCATTCATCCATCTCACCAATTGATTATATGTATGCATCCCTGCATAGTACCATACTTATAATAATACTATAACATTTGGAGTTGGGCCTCAAATATGAATTAACCAGCCAAAGTATAAATACATTTAAAGATTGATTACAAAGAAAAAGAAAACGTAAATCATATAAGGTGGCCCTGAAACTTCTCTCGATCAAAAGTTCAAAAATTACACAAAAGGAGCTTGCAATTTTCCAAAAGAAATTAAGTATCCAGATAGAGAGAGATCTCTAACTAGAAAGTGATGGCAGTGCAACTCTCATGCTCTAAACGAGCACTAATTAATTGAATTGATTGATTTACTAATTTGCCCCGTGATCTTGGCCTTTTCCTCTTCAGATTTCGGTTCCTCTCTGGTTCTGCTATTTCTAACAAATCATGTAGCTAACTAGCTATTATATTATATCCTCCTACATAAACATATAGCACATAAAGGCCATGCTTGTGCATATCGACCGAATATATCTCCCTGACTAGCTCCCTCATATGCATGCATCTCAAATTAACTAACTGAGAAATGAAAAAAAAAAAAAAAACGTATTACCGGAATGGAATGGCCATGACGAAGGTTATTGCAGGAAGCATGTTGCTGAGAGCGCAAGCAATGGTCGGAGAAGAGTACTTCAGCCCCACAAAGTACAATATCTGGTTCAATGTAGCCCTGCATGCATTTTTTTCCTTTTTCCTTTTAGAATTAGAATATAAATTGACTCATTTAACTTGCTTGTTAATTCATTTATGTTTACAAAAACTAAAGCATGCATCATAAAATTGACCATCGAGACATTTGTTGAATGGACTCACTCACCCAAAAATTGAGCAAAGGAAGAGTTGGAACAAAATTTTCCACTTGAGCTCCATTATTGTCTTTCTGCACCAGGTGACTCAAAATTAATTAACTGGAAATATTAGTAGATTAGCAGTTTAAAAAGTGCAATTAAACCAACATTCAAAGCAATTTGACTTTATCGATCTGTACAATAACTTTTATATGCGTTCAGTTGATTAACAATTAATTTATTAATTGTCGATGCCAGTTATACAGAATGTGCACGTATATAGAAATTCATATGCATGTATGTTGCTGTGTACGAGCTATATATATCGAGGATCATCAGAGTTAATTAATCGACATATCTGGCAACATGAAGAACACGTGGCTGACATCCAGCTAGGCACAACATAAAGCTATATAGATAGATAGCTTTGGGTCTGACTACAACATTTAACATATATATTAAGAAATTAAATAGAATGTGAAGGCATAATTGAGGAACTTAATGCATTGTCATTAACTATGAAGAATCAATAAAAGCTCAATTTAGATATCCATTACCAGTTAGTAAAGAACGCACTAATAATGATTATTTTACTCTTAAATTAAGCTATAGGCATCATGTAGCCCTCGTAATTTCCGAAGTTAGTAATTAAAATCTTTGACTTGTTAATTTTGTGGGCCAACACCGCTATATATATAGGTAGTGATGTAATTAATCTTCATCTGACAATTTAAATCTATATATAATTAATTTCTAAGTTGTTATTATTTTTAATTACACACACATTGTCACAAGACGTTGAATACAAAATATCTTCAATTAATGAAACTCAATATTTATTTTTTTTTCCCTAGAATTAAAAAAAAAAGTAGCTTCAGGCGAAAACAACAGAACACTGCTATTTCGTTTTCTACCAGATAAAAAGGGAAACGTGACTGGAGAGATGAAACACACATGTTTCATGCTTCCAAGAAAAATGGAAAAGAAGAGTGCAAAGTAAAGACTACAAACATATAAAAAGAAGTTCAAGAAATTTCAAGAAAAAGAGGAATTAATGCAAGAATTAATAATTAATGTGTTACCGTTCAAGGAGGAAGGAGAGGGGTGCGAGGAAGATGGTGGCAACGATGTTGCGGTAGGTGATCATGACAAAGGGGCTCATGCCAGAATCCATGGCGAGTTTGGACACAATGTTTAGACCGGCAAATCCGACTTGCACCGCCACCATGGCGAGTGCCGGCGCACAGTCACCACCCATCTCAAATTCTTGATTGATCTGTTAATATGAACCTTAATGTGTCACCTAGCTTCGATCACCTAATAAATTTGTATATATGGATGGATCTTTAATGATTGAGTGTGGTAGCCAGCAGGCCGTGAGATGGAGAAGGGATGAGAAGTGGAGATGGAGTCGAGAAAGAAAAGGTAATTAAGCTGTGTACGTGATGGTATATATATATATATAAAGAGAGGATCGGAGAGAGGGAGGAGCTAGGGATGACGTCCGGCAGTGATTTAAGGGGGGCTGGGGTGGGAAAATGGAATTGGGATAACACTTAACTCAACAGAAAGCTAGCTAGCCTAGGGTAGAGGACTCAAACCCACCCAAACCCAGACCCAGGCCACTTTCTTTAGATCTTTCGCTCTCCCTCAGTCCCTCTAACAAAAAAAAAATGTGATGTTACATTACATTACATGCAAGCACACAAATATATCATCATATATATATGCATTTCTTTTTTCTCTTTTATAGTTAGTACCAACATATTATACAATACAAATCAAGAGAGGTCTAGTAATTAGTTTGCAAACTAGCTAGCTAGACCATTACGTACCTCCACTTGCAAATGCAAATGCAACACAGGTGGAGGTGGTTTTAACTTTGAAATTGTTTTGGAGGTAGGTTTGTCTCGGTCTGTGCTGTTGAGTGTTTGACATCTGAATCTAATCTGATGAGGAGGTGAGGTGAGCCCTTTTTCAGTTTTTCTTGCCTCAACTTGATGCCCTCTTCGGTTTTGGTTTTTGGATTTTTCTCTCGTGAATCCCATCCCCTTTAATTTTATATTTTTTTATTTTAATTTCATTATCAAACTTTACCATACACTGATCCATCATATCATTGATTATACAAGTACTATGGTGACGCCTAGCTACGCGGCGACAATTAATCTGCATCCTCTTCTTCAACTTTATTAAAACCACAATTGTTTAATGTTTTATTTTTAAGAAAAAAAATGAGGTTACGTTTCCCATTTTTAAAAAAAATTAAATATCCACACATGATTTTGGCACAATTTCCAACTTATATTATGCACTCAAAGGTGCGTTATCCTTAAAATTAACCGAATTAATTATATACTAGATGAGGGGAGGTGGCTTCGCCCCCATTTGATAGACTTTGATGGCTAAATCTATCAATATATAAAGAAATATATATTTCTAATATATCTATTTTATATCTACTTTATATACAAAGAACTATCTTAGATGATTGGTACAACTATTTTTAATATATTTAACCAAAAAAGTATTTTTAATTAAAAGCCAATGCAGTCACAGTTTTTAATTAAGAAGGGTAAACTTCTAGAATATATTCAGATTGATCGATCAATTGATCAACGAAAATTGATCGATCAACGAAAATTGGAGGGCTCAGATTGCATGTCGTATGAGGGGATAATTTTTTTTTCTATAGATTTGACATGAACTACCTAAGACTTCCAAATATATTTAATTTTTAAACTATTTTTAATTTATATAAATAACAGTGTAAAAAAATTGACCCTATTTTTTACCGCATTTTCAACTTTAAAATGCGGCGTTTTAATTTATATATCTTAGATATCTTAGATTAGATTTCTGAATCTTCACACTAGCTACGAGCCTACGATGCATTTGATTTGTAACCCTTGGCACATACAAACATATATATACTATAATAATCGGTAGATTATTAAGTCATCCTTTCTAGAAATGGGATTAATATTGTGGCCCGGCCCTACTTTACTGAAAAGAAAATGATCAGGCAAAAGAAGGCACAAAATAAGGAAACAGAGGTGACGTCTAAGACTAGAGCTTGTAAGTTATCGGTCAGGTATCCACCTTAAGTTATTTCTTAAGTTGTAAATCTGTCCCCCCCCCCCCCCCACTTTTTTTTTTGTCGTATAAAGATAATTTATACGTGTCATCTAACGTCCATTTATATGTATTTGAACCGCTTCCTTGCCTGAAATTGATAATTGATGGGGCAAGCAAGAGTATGTTGGGGCAGTCTAGCTAATTGAGCCACAAGTTTTACTAATCAAAAGGATAGATGGCGGCGAATTCTGGTCGACTCGTTTAATAAAATGGTCTGATCTTCTGCGACTCTTGTTCATATATACATTATATATTTTTTCTATCTTTGAAATATATCCTTTGATATTTTTTTTTATTTCAAGATTGCTTTGGTAAAATTTAGATTTATGCTTGCAATTCGATATTTTACGATGTTATAGTCACTTTTGAATTATCAAGTCTTGACCGTTTGCATTTACGTACCAATTGCTTTGTGGGTTCTGTCATATGCTTTCGGATCCTTTTCAAACGGGTCCGCTTGGTCGGGAGCAATGCATCAGGACAGAACGTATATGATCTCAACCCTTGATTTGCATTTGATGTTTGCACCTTTTGAAGTGATCCAAAACCCTTTAAATATGACTGTTTTGATAGAAAAGTACAGAAATTACTCCTCTATCTCTCATCAAGGCAGTAGAGAGAGGAATATAGAGAGAGAAAGGAGACAAGGTCTAGTCCGACATCCCGGAAGCAAGCCATCACTGTAAGGGAGGCTGATCGGACTAGTGGTGCCCTTCTGGCGCATGGCGCAATCGACAATCAGGCATTAGTAATGGCTGGAGATACTTTCAAGATCCTGGGATGTTTATTCCGCATTATCCCATCAAGTTCTCATAGTTGGTATCAGAGCGGTAATGCATCTACCTTGTCTATTGAATTGTCGTTGTTTTTCGTTTAATTTCCACTAAAATTCAATATATATAGGTTTAATACTGTTAATTATGGTAAATTAGATGAGTACTGGTAGTTAATTAGGGACCAATTATGCTTAATTTCGTGGTTAATGGAGGATTAGGGGAAACCCTAAATTTAGTTCAGAAAACAGAGTTTCTATTTTGATTATTTGATTTCGTGAAGCGATATCTCAAAATCCGTATATCCGATTTGAGTGAGATTTTCGGAATTAGAAAGATTTTTTAGTCTACTTTCCATAGAGACCAAGATCTCAAAAATCAATGGACTATACAGTGAGATAATCAGGTCGCAAGCAATAGAGGTCAGGCTGTCTAGTTTCTGAAATTTTTGACCTTTTGACAGTTCGGGCCAGTTTTCTCTCACAAGATAATTCGATTTTGCATGAAAATTTACAGAAAAGTAGGTCTTTCACAGATTGTTCCATAGAGTATAAATTTGTAAAATTCTGATAAAATATAAGAGAGTTATGCTATTCACAATAAAGGTCATTCTGACAGTTTGCCAGAATTAGTCTGTGATAACCTGCCTTTCTAGGGGCATAGCTTTTTATCTATGAACTTGATTGTGATGAAATTTGTGTTGTTAGATAGAATATTTAGTCTAGTTTCTGGAATGACCAAGAACACAGAAAACGAACAAGTATAGAAAAAATTAATGGTATTTTACCAGATGATGCGCAGTCTGTCAGGAAATTCTGGTTGCTCTCGATCAGATTTCAAGCGACCCGTCTGAATTCTGACGGGTCAGTCTGAAATGGTCCAGAAATGAATTTTAACACAAAAATCAAGGTATAGGCATAAAGATATTAGTTCTCTAATTTAAGATAGGGCTTAAAGATAGTTTAATTATAATGGAAGTCTATAGAATTGTCACAATTTGCTAAAATACTATAAATTTGTGTAAAGATGGTTGGCATCTTTCGTTGGAAATTAATTTGTCAATGGTGCTATAACTGTTTGATGCTATAGTAGTAAAGTAATGATGTAGTCCACAGACAATCATACTATCAGGAATACTCTATAAGTATTACTACTACTAGCATTCATTTGACAAATTTAGATAACTATACATTTGGTATATTAGTATAACACAAATTGTATTTATAAAAGATACAGCAGGAATTGTGCACATGGTAATTATTCAGATATAGACAATTATAATTATGTAATCTATGTTAAACTTGAGCCTTATAAAGTAGGCAGATACGAACCGTATGGGTCTCTAATAGACGGTTTAGTTCATGTCTGCATAAAGATCAAAACACTTCTCGGGCCGGTTTCAATCGGACCCGTTTGAATCCAAGCGGATCCACTTGAAGGATTCGAAGAAGGTGTACTCTCGAGATGGTTTCTGACGACTTGCTTAGATTCAGACGGGTCCGCCTGAAAACTGCCAAAAATGAGTATACTCTCGAGACAGTTTTTGGCGACCCGCCTGGATTCAAACAAGTTCGCCTGAAAGGTACCCGAGGAGAGGTTTTATGTCCAAGTGATTAATATATATATTAATTAATTGTAGAGTAGCCACATCACCCTTAATTACATTAAGGCTATGTATATATAAAGTTTATAAAGTCACATTTGGATTAAAAGGACACAAGATGGTAATACATTAGAATGGTGAAGTCAATATCGTCCCATAGGACTATCGATGGAACCAAACTAATGTATTAGGATATAATGGTTAATTATGAATGCTTAATTTGCCCACAGGGATTAAGTATAGGAATATAATTAACTAGTTATATCATAAAGAGTCACGTATAATATTTAGCCCATAGGTAATATTATGCAGGAATTGACTCATAAGGTTAAAACACTTAGTTTGCATTGGTAAACTAAAGTATAAGCACGTATCGATTTTACTTTCATAAATGAATAGCAGATTCCCTTTAGATATGATAAGTTCAAATGTTCCTGAGTTGAGGATACTAGTTATAAGGCCTGGAAGGACGCTGTTCTCCTTCATTAAGGTTGTAAGGATATTAAAATTTGCCATCTGGAAAGATCAATCGATGGATCTACTTTTGAGGATGAACTTGTAAACATGGGTCATTGAGAACAGTGGGAGCAGTTTAACTACTTATTTATCATGTTTATATCGGAAAAGTTCTTTCAATGTTTTGTAGTTTCGGTTGATGTGCATTTCAATGAAATCCTTACTTGAGGCATTATATGAGTAGTTTGCCTATTAAGTTAAGGCAATATAGAAATATTCATCATGTAATTTATCACTTAAGCTTACTACCATTACAGTTGTGCAATAGCACATAATGCAAATGAGGGATTTGGTTATTCAACTAAAGAGTCTATATGATATTTCTCAGTCGTTACTTGTGTATTTTATTTTGAACACTTGTCCAGTTTAGTATAATTATGTCAAAATCTCCTATAAGGTTAATAACACACATAAGGATCAATGGTCAATCAAGATTTTTCTGACCATTTGTGTCCAGCAGGAGAAGAGACATGTTATGGACCAAGCTGAGAGTGTTCGTAGGATTAAAATATGATTAACAAGTAGGAAAATGACTAGCAGATATCAAGCTAAAGTCTGCATGCATCTCTTTAACTGATGGTTACTCACAATAAATGTATCTCTACGTACCTTCAAGGTTTTCAGGGTGGAAGTAGAGAAACAATGTGGTATGCAAATAAAAATTGTGAGGTCAGATACTTGTTAAAGAGATAAGAAATATAACTAAGATTTTGGAATCTAGAAATTTTAATTTCTAGAGAATGTTCATATTAGTGGGAGTGATCAGTTTTTGGTCATAAGAAAACTCCTTCTAATGCATAATTCGATGATATTCATGAAGGATCAAAGAAAATTGAGAATCCAATTATTGACATTCAATAACCGACGTATAAATATAGATCAAGTTGAGCATTGAGATTCAACATTAAGGTGATCTAATAAATGAATATGGTCGGTTAATCCTAGTAGTGATAATGTAGTTTATCTACAAGACTCTTATGAAGATATCTATGTTGAGCATAATTCTATTGCATTTTTAGAAGTGATGACTTGCAATTAATCCATGTAAAGGTTTAATGCCATGTAAGATATATTGGAATTAGTGATGGAGTAAAGTCTATAATCTAGTTACCTTATGGTTTAAACCTGTTGGTTGTAGTGGATGTACTAAACCAATAAGGATTCATATGTAATATTGTGTGATACAAGATCAGACTTGTCATCAAATGATTTATTCAAGAGAAGGAATTGACTACGTGAAAGTTTCTTTCATGTATTAAGAATGATTCACTTCGTGTAATTTGGCATTAGTAACTCATCCTGTTTCGAGTTACATCAAATGGATGCAACGGGTTGCACTTTTCATTAGAGGTAGTGAGCATTTAGTTAGCAAGCTAAGAAAATCCATATAAAGTTAAAAATAAATATCTCACAAATGGTATTTGGAGTTCCACGAGGTTATTTCTTCATATGGCTTTGAAGAAAATTATCATGTAACTAGTATGTATACCAGGATCAGTGGGAGCATAATTTGTTTTCTTATTTTACATGGATGGTATTCTACTTGCAATTAGTGATAAATGATTATTTCATGAGGTGATACACTTACTTTTTAATATATTGATATCAAGGATATGGGTAAAGCCTTGTTTGTTATAGGCATAAGGATCCATAGAGATAGGAGTCAAGATATTCTTGATCTATCTCATCAAGTATATATCAATAAGGAATTAGAAAGATTCCGGATAAAAAAGTATTCACCAAGTCCAGCACCTATTCAAGGTGATAGATTTAGTTTGAATTGATATCCTTAGAACAACTTAGAAAAGGAACAAGTAGTGAACATTCCAAGATTTTGGCAATTTGAAAGTATAAAGTATGTTCAGGTTTGTGCACAATAACTGACATAGTTTTTTGTCATTTGGAATACTTGAACTAATATTATAATAATAAGGAAAATAAACCACAGTTAAATGCTAGGAAAGTAATGATATATCTTTAAGGTACTAAAGATAATGTGCTTATGTCTCAATAAACTTATAAGTTGAAGGTATTTGGATACGCAAACTGGCTGTGTCTATATTTGTAAATCGAATTAAGGTTACATGTAAGCCAGTGGGACTATGTCATCCAGAAGTGTCTGTCTGACATTGTTTATTACTTCAACATAAAGTGTAGTTTGTTTTGTGTTTTGAGACTGCCTCCCGTAGTGGTTGAAGAGTTTTGTTTTGAGGCTTAGAATCATGGATTTTATATCTCAGCCATTAAGGATTCTGTGTGATGATTCTATTGCAGTCTTTCAAGGAGAGAAAGATAAAGGTAAAAGTCGAGGTTAATATATCGACATTAAGCATCTGGCTTCGAAAGAGCATTAAGGAGAATCAAGTGGTCTTTTATTTGTATTCACACAGAATAGACGCTGACTGATTTTTGAATATATACTGCAGCTAAAGGAATTCAAAGATCATGTAGCGGATTGTAGGAATTGGTCCTATGAATTAAATTGATCGTACGATTGTAAATAAATTTTTCATAAAGGTATAGATGTATTTGATCATATGGATGAGGATTATATCATAAAGATGGACCAAGAATAAACGTGGGGTTTATTCATAAAGTATTATGTTAATCACATAAAGCGTGAAATTGGAAGTTGCAAAGTGCTTTTGTAATACATGGAAAGTAATAATCATATTTACTAGTTGTCTTAGACTCTAGTAACGATAAGATGACTTACTGCCATGATTCGTGTATTTTGTTTCTTTCATTTCACATTAAGTATAAAAGGGAGCATTATTGTTATATATAATTATTAGATGCTGAGCTCAAGTGGGAGAATGTGAGTTCTGTCATATGCTCTCGGGTCCTTTTCAAACGGGTTCACTTGAATTCAGACGGGTCCGCTTGGATGCAAGCGGATTCGCTTGGTCGGGAGCAGTGCATCAGGACAGAACGTATGTGATCTAGCCCTTGATTTGCATCTGATGTTTGCACCTTTTGAAGTGATCCAGAACCCTTTAAATATGGCTATTTTGATGGAAAACATAAGCCAGCACAGAAATTACTCCTCTATCTCTCATCAAAGCAGTAGAGAGAGGAATATATAGAGAGAGAAGGAAGACAAAGTCTAGTCCAACATCCCGGAAGTAAGCTATCATTGTAAGGGAGGCTGATCGGACTAGTGGTGCCCTTCTGGCGCATGGCGCAATCTACAATTAGGCATTAGCAATGGCTGGAGGTACTTTCAAGATCCTGGGATGTTTATTCATTATCCCGTCAAGTTCTCACATTGCTAGGAAAGATCAATAGGTTGGAGAAAAGACGATGAAAAAGAATATTATAGTTCTCTTCAAATGATCCGTTGGAAAAAAGTGTGTGGAGCCGTTATAAGCCGATCGCTGTTACTGAACGACCTAGCGGGTCGATGGCAGAGCCAGCGGATTGCTGGGATCGGAATCTGAACAGACACTGTCTATTCAGATTGACTCCTATATATACCCCTTAATAGAAACCGTCTCTCTAGTTATGAGATCTACGAATTTTGTTTGTTCTAGAGAAAAGAGAGAGTAAGGTTTGAGAGGGAAAAAGTCAACCGACTGTTCAGAGCTATCGAAATACACACGCACAAGTAGACTGGTACTTGAAAGTGTGGAAGGTGACGCCAAGCCCTAACATGAGGTTGTGGTGTACGGGCTGTATACAAAGAAAGACCAAGGCTTTAGAATCAAACTCTGAGAAGAATCTAGGCATTCGATCAATTTCCGCTGTGGTATATCTAATACTCTAAGTTATTCTTATATATAGGGTAGATATGCATATAGGTTTATACCAACATAAACTAACATTGGTATCAGAGTCACAAGGTTCTTTTCGAAGTTTTGGTTCTGATTAAACCTTAGGAACACCATGTTAGTGGTAGATCTTGTTTTGGTTTTGACGATTTTTTCTATACAAAAGTCTAGACTTGAAACCTATGTGATTTAGGGCTAGATTTCGATAGAAATTCGTAGCAAATCACAGTATAAGGTCTAATAGGGATATAACAACTTTACTGGTATGTAGAAATTGTTAGGAAGTGGTAAGGATACACAATTTTATTTTTTTACAATTAATAATCATAAAACAACCAAACAACCACAAGAAAGGATCTTGCGAGCAAGTAACATATCAATTAACCAAAAGAAAAACGATTATGGATATACCTCTTCAAGAATCGTATCAAGAAGAAAAATCCAAGGCGTAGGAGTTGGTGGTGTGCTGCGCCTCTCTTCTTTCTTCTCCAATGGATGACCTCGAGTCCACCAAAAGCTCTAACCAAATTCTAGAGGTTTGTGCTAGCAAACTCTAGAACTGGGCTAATTCCTTGTTGCATTTCTTCACAAAATTAACTATTTAAGTTGTGGCTAATATTCAACACATGAATTTCTATGGAAGAGCAATAATATGAGAGAGCAATGGAAGAGAAAAATCTGATATTTTTTCTGTAATTTTCGTCCATATTAATTAGGGAGAGATGAAGAGGTTAACGCTAAATTTCGCGGTGCTGTTTCCTTAATTAACAGCCCTATATTTAGGAATCCAAACCTCATCCTTCTTTCACCCAATATGAACAAAATTGCCCCCTATATGCGGGCCACGAGATGGCCTAATTTAGTCATTTCATTTTGTTATTTTGCTCTCATATTGACACATTAAATCAATCATTTAATGGTCTAATTAAATTGCTTTCTTATTAAGCTGAATTTTCAATTCAACAAATTAAATATGTTGAATAAAATTAATTATCAACTTATTGATAATTATTTTGGAATTAGCAAATGCATTAATTTATTTCTATATGATCCCTTTGATTTAATTAATTATAACGGTTTATAACGGTACATAATTAATTAATCAACTTATCATATTTTCACCGCACTTACTGCTGTGAATAAATAAATAATACACTGCATGGTTAAAACTTTATTTGTGTGACCCTTTGAGGATTTATGTTATGTTGGCCATGAAAATAAATCGTTATTTATTTCCAATAATCATAAGCGGTATCTAGCAACACGTTATGACTCCCAATTCACATAAATAATGTACTGATACAAATATTCAAATCCTGCATAAGAAATAAAAATATTTCTTTGTCCGATTCTTATGTCACATGATATCATCGTATAATCCAAGATAGAAATGTGTCATTCTTGCAGATTATATGTTTCTTGATCTAGAGTTGATTGCACAAATTGGCCAAACAATCCAACTCCATCAAGGGGCCCAAACAGATATCATCACTCACTAGGTATACTAATGAGGGACATACGATTTTCTTGATGAACAACTTTTCCCCGCACAATTTAAGAGAACATAAATAAAGTCCGTATAGCAGCCCTTATCAGGAATCAACGGTAGACGATATTTATATAACCTATCCTCATGTGGAAAAGTTGAACCATCTCAAACTTAGAATCAAACTCATATAAAATAAACAATGACACATAACACAATCCATATGTTTATTTCATTGGGTCAAGTCTTGTGTTATGTTCCAATAACATACACATATGCAATTAAGTTGGTAACTCTTTATCTATGATTTGTAGAACTTAATCATCACTTAACTTGCGTACTAATCTTATATGATAATTAATGTTCCTTATTAATTATCAAGATTATGGACAGTTTAGATTTATTATTGTCATTCTAACGAATGATCCACAGAGATCCACAATTCAGATGCTCAACCTGAATGATCTGTCAATAATAAATCCTAGGATCAAATAATCAAATATCATCAATAACATAAACTAATATTTAAGTCATTAAATTATTGACTTCTAGGACATAACTCCAACAATCTCCCACTTGGCCTAGAGTCAATCTGTAGTGACTTCTAGCCAGTGAAGAATTAAGAACGATGTCATATATCTATAGATATACATGTCTCGGACCTCAAAAGAAATAATACTCTTAAAACAAGTTATTCATATGTCCACCACGTATGGATGTACAATTGCATCTCGTATACCGTCTAAGGTAGAGGTTATGTTAGAGTATTCGCTGTGTTCGCGAATCTATCTAATTTTGTTTGACCCTATACATATATATACTCCTATGTATATGTTCTTGATCATCATCATATAAGATCAAGTAATATCGTTATAGATCATACTTGAATCTTCAATATAACATTGGGTTCTTTATGACTAATCTATGGTTCGAGATGCATAGAACCATATTAGCTTGACTAAGAACTCGATCCAAATAACCTTCTTTCATTGCTCCACAAGTTGCTATGTATTTTGCTTTGGTGACGGAAACAGTTGTAATATCTTATTTAGAACGTCTTCTAAACTTACAACACCACCTTTAAGCAAAATATGTAAATCAACTGTGATTATATCAATCTTTCGAAAAACTAGCATCATTACAACAACTTACACGATCTTTCTTTCATCTTAAAGGATGGAAAATCATATCACTCTTTCTCACATGATACTCGAGGATATCCTTGACTATTGTCCAAATATGTCTCTATTATATCCATTTTATAACTGTTTATCATGCTCCTTGGATACTACACATTGGGGCATGTGCATAAATATGGCGTACATAATGAAACTCATAATAGAAGAATGCTTGAACTGTTTCATGCACTTCTTCTCGAATTGAGTTGCAATGAACCGAGTCAAACTCAAGTCTTATGCCATATGACGTGGTTAGACATTCTTTCTCGGAGTTCACCATAATATATTACTAGAACACTTCATCATTATATGCACATTAGCTCAAATCTAACATCCATCATAATCTATCTCCATAGATTTTGTTTCCTTGAATTTAGGTGATCTTGCCCAAGTTCTCTATTGAGAAAACATTCTCCAAAGAGATCTTGACAATATTAATTTCTTTAATGTTATTTTCAATTACTGTCTTGTTATCTTGTACAATACAAATAACACAATCATGCTCCCACTGAATATCTTGTCTATACAAGATGCTTTTGATGAAGTTCAACTCCTTAACTTCCTTTTCAAAATGTTTATTTCACTTTTCACAATACTTGTTTTAATTCATTAATGGATACTTGAAGTATGTATATGTTTCTAGCAATACATCAAACATAATTCTTTGTTTGTATCATATACACAACATTTTTCTTCATTCATTCGAAGAAGACGATTTTGATGTACCTTTCCATATATCAATATATATATGAAACATAACAATTGCTAGAATGATCTTTATTGACTTTAGACATAGCTACAAGCAAAGAACTGTGCTTTGTAAACAGTCAACTAACTACCGACTTAGACATAGCTACAAGCAAGAAGCTGTGCTTTGTGTATAGTCGACCTGTCATCCATGTCAATCTTTCATTAAAGATCTAAATGTTCTTGATGAATTGCTCCTTCATAAACAATCAACCAAGGTCTATATCTTATTGTCATACATGGATTGTATTTAAAGATCATATAGGTTCAAACCATATATGTGGAATCGGATCTTTCCATCATTTTCTTATTTATCAACAGATTCTCATAAGCCAAGTACGAGGATATCGTGAAGCCTATGTACTATTCGGTTAGGTGATTCAGTATCGTTGACTTTTTGTAGGATTGGTACTTGAGGTTATGAATTTCTTCCATAACGATTTGTAGAATAAGTTCTTGACTCCTCATATATTCCATGAGTTTCTCGAACATCATCAACTCGTGAGATGGTTGAGTACTCTTTAGAAGCGAGCGTGTATATTAACTTCCTCCTTTCATAACTGCTTGTGAATGAAGTTCCGCTCAACTCCCACTAAGCACCATTTATGGAGTGACAAGTTTTCCATAAGGGTAATTCTTGTGGTGACACATAAACTCTTTTAATGCTCATTTTACTCCCACTACTTCTTCTTGAGAATATCATTCTCTAAGACTATGTCATGATTAGCAACAACTATTTTGTTCTTATCATATTCATAGAAGTACTACATTTCGGTTAGTATAAGGTATCCTACAAACTATCAATTGTCCAATTTGGGTTCAAGCTTACCAATCAACAAACCTTGAAATAAGCTTCTTAACACCAAATATTGAGAAGCATTATACTTATAGATCAAATCTCGTAAGATATCTTTCTATATAAATTTCGATAGAACATTATTCAGTGTAAACAATATTGTCCTCAAAACATAAATCCCTAATACGAGTTGAATAAGTCAACTTGATTTATTACCGATCGAACGATATCAAATAATATTCAATACCTCCATTCTTGGACACAATATTCCTCATGGAACGAGTTGTGAAATAACTTTCACACTATTTAGGTAATATATCAAACTATATGACTTAATTATTTACCATGACTCACAGTAAGACTTTTATTTTTCTTGAATGGTCTTTTAACTTCACTCTTGAACTCCTTTGAACTGGTCAAAAGATTCATACTTACACCTTATCAAATAGATACGTTAATATCTACTATGATCGTTAGTCAAGTAGTAAAGTATTAACAACCTTTCATAACATAAAATGCTTATAGGTCTATATACATCGGCATGTTTAAGTCCTGATCAAGTCATTTGTCCTTAAACCTTCGTAGGTTAAAGACGCTTTTGTCATCTAACAAACAAAATTCGCATATTTCAATTGATTCGCAATCGAATTGAGTTACGAACTCTACGTTACATAGACTTTTATAATGCGATTCTCATTTATATATGACTAAGCGGTCATTTCACATTAAAGTCAAATACTTACGTGAAGTTTTACGTATCATATTTGACATTCAACACTTGTTTATCTATTTCAAGCAAATTCAATCAAGATGCATGAAATCATATAAACAAATCCATAATAAGATAACAACATTTCTCTTTTACAAAACATTATCATCCATCATCAAGTATGAAATGGAGATAAGGATTTTTGAGATATTAGAAATAAGGTATACCACCTCTAATTCCTAAACAAACTAAAGATAACTATACGTATTCAATGGTAGTGTCTTAGACGAACAAGTCATTTCTAAAACGAAGTTTAATTTATTTATTCCGAACTTTTTTTTTTTTGCTTCATTGCCTACGCATTTCGTTAAATGCGAGCACATGAACTAGTACATAATTACTAGTGTGAATTAGAGATAGCGAGATAATTTGAATGATAAGCACATTAAGGATTAGAACATTTCTTTCATGGTATTTCGAACAACCTTTCAAATGCCTCCATAAAACGGCAAATGAAACATCTCATGTGACACACGGTCTCAAATGAGGGTCTCGAAGTCTCAACTCATACCTTAGCGAAGTATTCTTTTAATAATCGACTAATTACCTTTTGTACAAACAAGTGTGCGAAAAGTAACATCATTTCCTTTATTTTTAAGTAAGAGATTGCATGACAATATCAACGATCCTTGATATTGGAGATCTCAATATCTCTAGTTGGCAATTAGCTATTCATACCTTTCAGTTTGTAAGCTAATGGAACATTCATATATCTTCTTATAAAAGAAGAATCTTTTGGTTAACTCATACTCTATCACTCGATCATAAATGATGGAGTCGATATCTACTTTCTTTAAGAACACCTTCTTGAGTAAGTGGATGAGAGCGTAGGATTCAAATCTAATCCGTATGAATTCTCTAATTCAAAAGTCTAAAATTCCAAAATGAGGATATCGGCATCCGCTTTATTGAATAACTTTTCGCTAGAAGTCAATCAATCAATGCGATGCCACGTTTGGGAAGTTGAGGAAAGTTTTTTGGGAATAAGCATGCTCAAGTTTCTTTTCACTAAGATCATGTCTTAGGAATCGGTATTATTTCTCCAAATAAATACTTTTAGAAACGAGCTTGTTCTTTTCAAAGATTGATCGCAACAAAATTAACACATTTAAACATTTATAACAATTTCAATTTTAAGGTCATTTAGTTTATGCAATGTTTTATTTATAATGATAAACAAAACTCCCACTACATTTATTTAATGTCCCAAATGTAGTTGGTTCTCCAAGATCCCTGTTTTCATCAAGTAGAGTCTGCTATGGCACGTCACTCTACTTAACTAGACAAGGTAGGTTCTCCAACCAATCATATCAACCATATGACTCTTGGTTTGTGAATATCTATATATTTACAAACTTCGCCCCGATGTCCAAACTCTAGTTGGGTGCATCGATAAGTAACCTCTCTTTATTTGCTCCTAACAAATCCTTTTATTTGTACCCCGACTATCGAATTGACAACATGACGTCCGCTTGGGCGGACCGCGCCATGAGATAGCAATCGACGTGAAGGGGATAGAGAAAAGGATGACGGTTGACTTAATCGAATTAGTTTGGGACAAACAATTATGTAACTATTCTTTGGTGGTTGTGTAAACATACACCCATACCTATCATATGATATTTCATAGCATACACAAACATTCACATAATAAGTATCTCAAGCATTGTTGTGGGTTTGTATGGCTCCCGCTTGCATTTTAGCTCCACGTCATCTCCATGAAGTGAATCTAAACTAATCAAGCCCTCCCACTAATTATATAGATCCTATCCTATAATTAATGGAAATAAATAAATAAATAAATGCATATGAAAGAATTTCTAATTTCTTTCTAATCTTTAGGGGCATGCAAGCTTCACAAGTTACATTAAAATTAATCCACATTAATTTAATTAACCATGGCACCAAAGGCCTTACATACATTCATTCACACGCATTCACACAATTACAACACACAAGGCATTAAAATCTTGAGCCATACTAAACCCATGATCCTCCTACAAAATAAAGTTAGTACATATACAATATATATGTTTATTTGTTCCTAATTAACTTCATTAATTAGAATCTCTGTGCATGCTCGTTGCTCGCTTTTAAATGTAAAGAAGGTTCAATTTTAACATCTAACTTGTTTAAAATTTTTGAAGTTTAATTCAACAATCTAAAACTGAAAGGAGGTTATTTAAGGAGTGCTCTAATTAACATATCAACCAGTTTGATTAATTAGAAAATATTTTAACTAATTAAAATACTAAACGGGACCCGATAAAATTAAAAAATTTTCGGTCTCCAAAAATTATGAAATAAATCATGAAAACTCCTTATAATGAGTGTAACTACCAGTAAAACTTTCAGGAGGATATCACTTACCATCAGGGAGAATAAAAAAAGACAAATCTGACTTTGTGCGCGAAACACCATTATCAGATTTTCTGTTTTTCATCTCAACCTTTTGGTCTGTAGGATCATCTTCCATACAGTTTTTATGCAAACAATTTACACAATAAATATTTTACATGCAGTTTGCTAATTATCCACGAAAAGAAAACTAACAAGGTCTATTCAAAATCATCAAGTTAAGTACTATACAAGTAACTACCCCTGTTCTGAAACAGACTGATGATTAAAAACTTTTGATCCAGTTGAAGCATCAAATCTCCATTAAAAATTACGAAACTAATTTTAACAGAATCGCAACTTAAAATAAAACAATTCTATTTAAACACTTTTTGAGAAAAAGGTTCTCAATTAGTACAGTTTATCAAAATAATCAGTTTGTTTAGAAAAACAGATCTGACGACTTTTTCTCTTTTCATACTTAAACACCCATTTAAAATCCGAACCATGCAACAACTTATACATGAACAGAAAGATCTTTAAGTCTAGTTTAATTATAGCTAAAGATTATAGGTAGTTATTTTCCAAAAATAGGTCCTACACCACATTCAAACAGAACTGTGCAGACAGAAACTGCTTCTGCGCACCGTAACCGTTTAATTCACCAAAAATTCATAACTGCTTAGAAAAATGTGAAATTCATGTCTAAAGATCCACAACTCATAGATCTACAACTTTTAGTAAAAGACAAAAATTCTCAGAAAGTTTTACATCACGAAAAACAAGCAATAAGACAGGAAAACAGTTTTTCCAAAACAACAAACATACACATCACCAATTAACTTAGTTAATTACCATTTTCTCGATAAAATTTGTGTTAAAATGCTCAAGCACGACCTAAGGCTCTGATACCACTGTTAGGAAGTGGTTAGGATGCACAATTTTATTTTTATTATAATTAATAATCATAAAACAAGCAAACAACCACAAGAAAGGATCTTGCGAGTATGTAACACATCAATTAACCAAGAGAAAAACGATTATGGATATACCTCTTCAAGAATCGTATCAAGAAGGAAAAATCCAAGGCGTAGGAGTTGGTGGTGTGCTGCGCCTCTCTTCCTTCTTCTCCAATGGATGACCTCGAGTCCACCAAAAGCTCTAACCAAATTCTAGAGGTTTGTGCTAGCAAACCCTAGAACTGGGCTAGATCCTTGTTGCATTTCTTCACAAAATTAACTATTTAATTTGTGGCTAATATTCAACACATGAATTCCTATGGAAGAGCAATAATATGAGAGAGCAATGGAAGAGAAAAATCTGATATTTTTTTTGTAATTTTCGTCCATATTAATTAGGGAGAGAGGAAGAGATTAATGCTAAATTTAGCGGTGCTGTTTTCTTAATTAACAGCCCTATATTTAGGCATCCAAACCTCATCCTTTTTTCACCCAATATGGATAAAATTGCCCCCTATATGCTGGCCACGAGATGGCCTATTTTAGCCATTTTATTTTGTTATTTTGCTCTCATATTGACACATTAAATCAATTATTTAATGGTCTAATTAAATTGCTTTTTTATTAAGCTGAATTTTCAATTCAACCAATTAAATATGTTGAATAAAATTAATTATCAACCTATTGATAATTATTTTGGAATTAACAAATGTATTAATTTATTTCTATATGATCCCTTTGATTTAATTAATTATAACGGTTTATAACGGTATATAATTAATTAATCAACTTATCATATTCTCATCGCACTTACTGCTGTGAATAAATAAATAATGCACTGTATGGTTAAAACTTTATTTGTGTGACCCTTTGAGGATTTATGTTTTGTTGGCCATGAAAATAAATCGTTATTTATTTCCAATAATCATAAGCGGTATCTAGCAACACGTTATGACTCTCAATTCACATAAATAATGTACTGATACAAATATTCAAATAATGCATAAGAAATAAAAGTATTTTTTTGTCTGATTCTTATGTCACATGATATCATCGTATAATTCAAGATAGGAATGTGTCATTCTTGCATATTATACGTTTCTTGATCTAGAGTTGATTGCACAAGTTAGCCAAACAATCCAACTTCATTAAGGGGCCCAAACAGATATCATCACTCACTAGGTATACTAATGAGGGACGTACGGTTTTCTTGATGAATAATTTTTTCCCGCACAATTCAAGAGAACATAAATAAAGTCCGTATAGCAGCCCTTATCAGGAATCAACAGTAGACGACATTTATAGAATATATCCTCATGTGGAAAAGTTGAACCATCTCAAACTTAGAATCAAACTCATATGAAATAAACAATGACACATAACACAATCTATATGTTTATTTCATTGGGTCAAGTCCTGTGCTATGTTCCAATAACATACACATATGCAATTAAGTTGGTAATTCTTTACCTATGATTTTTAGAACTTAATCACCACTTAACTTGCATACTAATCTTATATGATAATTAATGTTCCTTGTTAATTATCAAGATTATGGACAGTTTAGATTTATTATTTTCATTCTAACGAATGATCCACAGAGATCCACAATTCAGATCCTCAACCTGAATGATCTGTCAATAATAAATCCTAGGAACAAATAATCAAATATTATCAATAACATAAACTAATATTTAAGTCATTAAATTATTGACTTTTAGGACATAACTCCAACAAAAACCTCCTAACTCATCTCGGTTGCGAGAATACCATGTTTAGGATTTCAATCCATTAGTATCAGCGGACCACTAGTCGGGCTAGCGGACCATTGGATCTTGCTATGCTAGCAAAAAGCTTCAAGTAATTTAACATAAGTGTTGTCCCTAAATGGAGACTAAATACAATTAGCGGAATCAATTAAGGTTCTAAACTGGTTTGGTATGAACTACCTAACACAATTCAATTGGTACCCAACAATTAACAAGCACACACACAAGCAATTTAAGTATAGCACGAAATTAAAGAAAGCAAGAGAGAGAAAAAAATTGAACACATCATATGATTACGGAGTTCCAACCCACTAGGAATATGCTAGCCTTATTTCATCATGAATGTCTTCTATTATTTATGCATAATTTTTACTTTGAACGTCTTTATTATTATGTGTGTCTTACTGTTACTGTTTACTGTGTAGATGCAGATCAAGTTTTAGCAAAAATTTTTTGAAACAAGTGAGTGCGCTACTGTGCATACAGGGGTGATATGGAAATTTTTTTTTGAAGGAATAAATGCAATGTTTCTGTATTGAAATTGAATTGTTTTTTCAATTCCAATGTTGCCCTTCCAATTTTATCCAAACATGTTGTTTATTTGCAAACTGAGTTGTCTTAGGCTGATCTGGTTTGTCTCCCCTTCCTTGTAGGTTGGCTGCTTCAAGATTTATGGACAGAGGCAAGAGAAAAAGGATGGCTCCTGAACATAACCAATGTGCGTTGCGATTCCATGAAGACAATTTTTTTTTCCTGATTTAGGTCACAATGAAACTGATATTAAGGTACTAGTCATACAATATATTTATTACTGTTAAATATTTAGCTAGGTTTTGAATGGACGTTTTCATATAATGGTTTTGATCCAATTTAGATTCAAATTATGATTAATTTATGTGATTTTAATTTAGTTTCATTCATTATTATTAGTTTTTGGGTACTGTCATGCCCCTTTGTGTTTTTATAGGACAATCATCATATGTGGCTCTAAATTTGCGACTCGACTGAGTGCTTAGTGGGATGGATTAGGCAGACAGACAACCAGACAGACAGGAGAAGGCCGGGAGACAACTTGAAGTATTTTGAGCGGGCAGATCACACCAGTGAGCGGGCCGCTTGAGAAGTTTTAGACAGTTTCTACGTTCAGACGGTTAATTTGGCAACCTCTCCTACACTACTTCTGCCACGATCTGACCCACTTCTGAAGTACTTAACTGCCCTCTACAGTGATCTCGATCATTATAAAAGGAGGAGAGTTTCGAGAGTTCAATGTTTCCAATTTTATAGAGAAGCCACGCCTAAGCAGAGAAGGAATTGAGCAGCCCCTGTCTTCAGTCCACAAGACCAAGAGCCAGGCGGGTCGCTCAGTCCATGCCACAGTAGACAAACAAAGGAATTCGACTCTAATTTGTTGTAATCTCTCATTAATTCTTGTTTGATTCTATAATGATGATTGATACCTTATTATTTGTTATTATGATGATCATACTTAAGTAGTTTGATTATGGGGCTATGGTTGAAAAACAGATATTTGATTTAGTTTGAATGATTAGTTAGTTTAATATTTTATTTATTGAGTTTTATTTCTTGTGCTTTATTTATTATTTTATTGTGCTTGAATTGTTTGAGTAGTTTTGGTATTTTTCCGTCAAGATTAGACCAACCTTGAATGCTATGAAGTTAAACCCAACCAAACTTAGATTAATTTGAGTATATCAATACCAATAAAGGATCAATAGTTCGAAAGATGAGATCTAGATCATAAGCCAGAAATGAAGATCTATTCCCAAATAGATGAAAACTGAGAGAAATCTTAGATCCAAGAAATAGACTTGTTTAGTTTAAGCCAAGGAACGAAAGTTGAAACTTAGACTAGATAAGAGTTTAAATGGTTTGATTAAAATAACTTGACCTATCGAAAGAAATATTTTAGGAAAGTTAATTAAGTCATTAAACTGCTCAATTGAATGAAGATAAACAAACCGATCTTGTATAACTAATAACTAGTTAGAGTGAGCCACTTGGATTATAAGTGGGTTGCCTGTGCCAACCTAAAGACAAGCAGTTTATCTAGAAACTATCTATTTAGGTTCACAAGCGGACCGCTACGAAAGTAAGTGGATAGCTTGTGAACAGGAGTCAAGTAGAAAGATTTCCAACCAAAACCTCTATTTTGTATCTGTTAAGCCAACTTTTATCTAATTGGAACCATTTATCTTTTATTTTGTATCTTTAGTTTAATTAATTCCAAACCAGATTATTCTTCACCCCTTGACTTGATTCAACAATAGAATTAGATTCGATAACTCGAATAACTGTTCCTGTGAATCGACCCTGAATACTCAACGTAGGTTGTACGCTTGCAACCGAAATCGAGCATATTTGGGTATAAATTTAAAAGCCCTGATAGGTTATCTCAGTCGAACATCAAGTTTATTTTCATATAAATTCAGGAGCTAATTTGTCACACCCCGAGTCACTTTTAGACGACTCACAAGTGCATCTTGACAACCCGTCACGTATTTCTACGCAAATTAAAAAATACATCACATACATACCAATGATGTACACATAAAATGCCACAAAACTTTAGTTATTCAACAATGAAAGTTTTTGGCAAACGACAAAGACTAGCATGGTGAGTTGAACACGAGACTCCCATGCTATTTCAATGTATTAAAAAAATATCTAAATAAAATAAAATAACACAATCAGTGGCATTTATTTGACCCGCTTGTTTTCTTCTCTGTTCTTACGAAAGCTCTAACACATCGTCTTCAATAACCTATATTAATGTGAAAACCCGAAAAATATTGATTTTAAGTTAATCTAAATAAATGAAAATCTTCAACCAAACAAATAAATACAAAAAACAATAAACCAAATCACACTCAATATAAATTGTAGGAATATCAATTTCAATTATAATTAAACTAGAAGCCGACTTCATTTGAATCTGATACGATAATTAACTTCGGCCATTTATAAAATTTTCAAAAAACTATTTGATTGAATATCTAGATTATGCTATAAAAATTTCAAATGTCTATTTTAATAGAAATTATATGGTATGAATATGTGTTAAAATCTAATTTTTACTGCTTGATCAAGTCAATTCCTGATTTTCTCGTAATCTGGATCGTTGGATTGAGTTTAGAAATTGTGATTTTTCTCAGCCATCCAATCGATCTCTTTTCTCTCTCTTTTATTCATCTTTTCCGCTTCTTCTCTCGCACTTCACCAATCGGAGATATCTCTCGACCAATCCGCTTCTCTGTCTCTCGCTTTGGAAGAGTACTCGACCTCATTCCCCCTACCTCTCATCCCCCCTCATCCAATTTGCTCAAATCCGATTGGAGCCCCCACCTGGCACCTGGCTTTCTCCTCTGATTTCTCCCTCCTCTGCTACCTTAGCAGCTTGACCCCTCAGCTTCTCCATTCTCTTCCCATATAAGTTACCCCTCTTCTCTCTCTCTCTCTACTCAAACCCAATACCGAACAGATAAGAACAGAAAAAAGAAAAAGGAAAAGAGTGAGGGAGAGGTGGAGATTAGGCAACTGTTGAGTAGTTGATATTAGTTTAAATCCATCCCTTCTTTGATCCGTTAGTTGCCAGGCTTTTCAAAGGAATTCGTACTTGTCTTTAATCTGTTGAATAGCTTAGAACAATCAGTATTAGCTTATTACTTTTTCTCCTTGATCTGTAATGTCGATGTGATGTTTAGATGTCGATTTTGCTTGTTAAAGCTTGAGACTTGTGTTGTAAGGCCTCTCTGTTGCTTGTGTTGTGTTGTTTGAGCTTCTGGTACAAGGTATAGGGCTTGTACCAGGCTTTGTACAAGTCTGGTACGAGTTTTCTTTAGGAATGGGACCTTTCAGTGAAGTATTTTTGTTGTCAGTGACTTATTCGTAAATAATTTTAAACTATGTTAGGATCTGTTTATAATTGATTCTATTATTAAGGACTGTTAGGTAATATTTAAGTAAATAAAATTGATTTGAGATCCTTAGTGTAAAATTTCTGAATTAATGGATCGGAATTCATTTCTGGTTTGGGTTTCGGATTTGATCCCCGAAACCCGTTGCAACCCGGATCACCTGGGTTCTTTTTCCGTTGTGGGCTGCGTGATTTTTCTCCTCTGAGCCCCTTCGGCCTATTCCTTTCCGGGCCTTTTTCCTCTGTTTGTGTCCGTGTGCATTTTTGGGTTTATTATACGTGGCCCATTCTATTTGCTGTCGGCTGAGATTTGGAAACCGAACTACACAAGTGGGATATTGAAATAAAACTAGAACTATAAATTATTTGATGCATAATCTTGTTGGCATGAAATAAATAGTTGGGATTTTGAGATAAAAACTTTTTGGCCTAGAAATAATTTAAGTCGGATTCGAAAAAAAAAAATTGTTGGCTTTAAAATTGGAAAATGATTAGATTGTTCGCTATTTAAAACTCAAAACAGAATCCCCTATTAGTAGCCAGAACCTCAATCCAAATAGAGGGTTAACTTAATGATCGTTAGTTTAGTGTTTTTGAGTGAGTGTCCATTTTGATTAGTTAGTCTTTCGTTCAGATGAGCAGCAGGAGTACCCAGAACCTACAGACGATTACTACTCGAGTACAAGGCAGTAGAGGCTGGTCAGGACTTAACCGACCATCCGCAGGAGTAATTGCTTCGTCTCAGACTTTTCTAGGTGTGGATGCCTTAAGTTTTGTTTAAAGTTTAGATTAAGAATTAAATCAACAATTAATTGTGTGCATATCATGTCATTAATATTAAGTAAACAGTTAAGTACATGTCATTAATTAAAGATTAGTTTTGCATATACAGGACATGCATCCATATTAGTAATGTGGTTAATAAATTTAAAAGTGCCCTTAATCAACATTTGCATCTGGTATGGTACAAGATAGTGAGACTGAGTAAGATAAGAGCGTTTTGCTTGGGGTCTCCATTATCGGGAGATTTCACCCCTAGCGTTTACCGGTGGTCTCCTTATGATAGCGATCATGAGCAACGAATTACTGATGATCACTCAGCAGAACCGATCATTGGGCGGTACTACGATCACTTGGTGGTTTATTATAATTATTTGGTTGTTTGTATGTATATATGCCCGCTTGTTTCAACTCTATGGGGTTGTTTGCCACTTATTTATTAAACTACCTCTCGATCTCCCACGTTTCAGTACACCGGAACTGTGTCTTGGAGTTATGTCATAGAATTCAATATTTAATGACTTAATTTTAGTTTATGTTATTGATGATATTTGATCATTTGTTCCTAGAGTTTATTATTGACAGATCATTCAGGTTGAGGATCTGAATTGTAGGTCTCTGTAGATCATTCATTAGAATTACAATAATAAATCTAAATCGTCAATAATCTTGATAATTAACAAGGAACATTAATTATCATATAAGATTAGTATGCAAGTTAAGTGATGATTAAGTTCTACAAATCATAGGTAAGGGGCTACCAACTTAATTGCATATGTGTATATTATAGAACATAGTACAGGACATGACCCAATGAAATAAATATATGGATTGTGTTAAATGTCATTATTTATTTCATATGAGTTTGATTCTAAGTTTGAGATGGTTCAACTTTTCCACATGAGGATAGGTTCAATAAATATCGTCTAACGTTGATTCCTGATAAGGGCTGCTATACGGACTTTATTTATGTTCTCTTGAATTGTGCGGGAAAAAGTTGTTCATCAAGATAATCATATGTCCCTCATTAGTTTACCTAGTGAGTGATGATATCTATTAAGCGTCCCTTGATAGAGTTGGATCGTATGCATGCAAATTAGACGATCATCACTAAGATCAAGAAATATATAATCTGCAAGAATGACACATTCCTATCTTGGATTATACAATGATATCATGTGACATAAGAATCAAAACAAGAAAATATTTTATTTCTTATTCACGATTGAAATACTGTAATAGTATAGTATTTATTTATGTTAATTGGGAATCATAACGTGTTGCTAAATACCGCTCATGATTATTGGAAATAAATAAAGATTTAATTTCCATGGCCAACATAACATAAATCCTCAAAGGATCACACAAATAGAGTTTTAACCATACAGTGCATTATTTATTTATTTGCAGCAGTGAATGCAATGAAAATATGATAAGTTGATTAATTAATTTATATACCGTTGTGAACCGTTATAATTAATTAAATCAAAGGGATCATATAGAAATAAAAATAATACATATGCTAATCCCAAAATAATTATCAATTAGTTCAACATACTTTAATTTAATTGTATGAATTAAATTAAAAGTATAGGCTTTAATTTAATGGCCTAATTGAGCCCAAATTGGATGCAATTGAAAAGGCCCATTAAATAATTGATTTAGTGGGCTAATGAGAGATTAAACAAAAGAGAAAATGGCCCATTATGGCCCATTTCGTGGCCAGCCTTGGGAGGGCAATTTTGTCCTTGTGGAAATAAGAGAGAAAGAGGTTTGAAGGTCTATTTAAGGGGTTGTTATTTAGGAAAACCCTAACCGCTAAAAATAACCTCTCAAAATAACTTTTCTCTCATCTCTCTCTTCCCTTCCTTGGCTGCCACTTTTGGAGAAGGAGAAGGTTGGTTTCTCTTCTTTCCTTGCTCTCATCCATTGTTATACCATAGGAGCTCATGTGTTGAGCATTAGCCACAATTGATTAATTGGTTGATTAATTGAAGAAAAGTCTTGTGGATTAGCTTTTTTCTTATTTTTGCTATCACAAGAACCTAGAGATTGGTTAATCCTCTTGGTGGACTCAAGGCCAAGGTCAAGGAGGAGATAGGAGGCACGCAACCGACTCCCATGCCAATGGTCGAGCCTTCCAATTGCGATATTGGAAGAGATATACGATTCTCCTCCCTTTCTGATGTGTGCTTGATGTCTAATTACTAGATCTTATGGTTGTGCTTAGTTAATTGATATTAATTAGTAATAAAAAATTAAAATTGCACAAGGACTTGAGTTCCTAACACAATGTTTGCTGACCTACTCCTCGACGGGGGCTGTAGGCTTGGAGCTAGCCTTCGAGCTATGATTCTTTATAAAGAATGTATGTAGATCTACATTAGGCAAGGTCCATGTCATATTGGAATATGAGAGACTTGATTCTTAATTTTGTTACACTTATGATTGACTATTGAGTGTGGGTGCTTGACTCTCATACTATTAAATTTAACTCCGTATATTATTATATTAATATCTGATTCTCCAGAAACTTTTCAGATTTTATTTTGACATGTCATGAATTGTTGAATAGTATTATTATCATATTAAACTCACACTTAGCATCCGCATAAAAATTAGGATCTTAAAAGTAATTAAGTATGGTTTAGTTCTGACTGGACTTTAACCAGAACCTTGTTGACTTTCCTTAATTTTTGCACTGGGTATTCATGTACTCAACCCACATAATTGCTTGTGGAGCAGGTTCAGGTTTGGTAGACTTAGAAAAGGAGCAACTGAAGACCAAGTCGAGCTGGAATAGTCACTTTCTGTTGTAAATTATTAGTATCTTGTTTACCAAATGGCTGGAAATTTTGATATGTAAATATTTTACCAGCCCTTTTGTTGTATGAACAATGATATCTTTATTATGTGATTATTATTTGTGATTATTTCTTTCCGCGACACTGTTTTATAGCCTTACGTGTGCACAGTAGAGTGTGCATACGTAGTGGGGCTGTTCTTCCCACATTGCGGCTTGGTTTGGGGTGTGACAATTAAAATGAAAACAGGTGAGAGATCAGACACTCTCTCAGTGTGGTATTTAGTTTCAGCCTAGAGATTTATAAAATCTACCTAATAAATTAGTAACATGAGCAAGTACCTCTATGAGATAATTGTATTGTGCTTCACTTATGCAAATCGCTAAATGCAATACAGATATCGATAGAGTGCAAAGAACATTCATTGTGTAATAATAGAAGTGCAGTAAAATACAAGTATGCAATTAAATCTCGAATGCAACTTTAATTATCACTGTATAAGCTATGTTCCAATATCATTTTCAATTTTCACTGATAATGCTAGAAGTCAATTGTCACTTTTTCTTTTCTACCTTAAAGCACTTTTTTTAATTTATAACTTCTTGAATAAGAGCCATATGCAATGATAATAATGATACCAAATATTCAATTACTGTTATAATGCAATGTTCAAATATCCACTTCTTCTAACTTTAACATTTTCACTTTACTTTTTCTTTCCACTAGGTAACATGTCCCACTTATACCAATCCCACTTGTTTGACATCAATTCAATTAACCCAGGAAGCCTATTTACCCGTCGCGAACGGATAACTTCTAGGGAGCGCACTAGTACTAGGGCCCTCAAGTCAAACACTTGGTACAACGGTTACCATTCACTCCACTTAACATTCATATAATCATTATCCACTCTCTTTACCATTAAATTATCAATTATGATACGCATGTATTCATACACTCTATGCCATGTATATTAATGATGCAATTCCACGCTCACTAAACTTTATTCCACCAAGCATATTTTCAACAATGTAAAAAATTAGAGGATTTCCCTGACATGTGATTCGATGCCCCAGAGTCCATATACTAATTTGAGGAGAGTCTACCTGAAATGCCCATAACAGATAATGCCGATTGAATCATTTGTTATATGATTTTTGGAGTGACTATCGTAGCAGAAGAACATGAGGGAATGGCTGGAACAGTCGGCTGTTGGCCAGCGACTTTAGATGGTTCTTGAGCTGTTGACACGACAGACAGAAAAACAGATGAACCGCCCTGTTGCTGATTGTGTTGTTGTGAAAACACTGGTAGATGCGCTCCAGAGAGATGGATTTGATTAGGTAGATGCGCTTTTGTGAAAGCGCAGGACTGAACACCAGTACCATGTTGAACACCAGCAGCAGGGTGAGCACCAACACAATACTGAACACTAGTAAAGCAATTTTGAGGACAACGACGACACTCCCTGATGATATTTTCATCCTTCTTACAATACATGCAAAACTTCGTTTTGCAATTTTTAGCAATGTGTTCAGTCTCATTACAAGAGTAACGTTTGACATCATAACCATCCGTAGAACTTTGACCACGAACCAGAAAAGCCATATTAGTAGAATCAACAACTGCTTTAAGATTGGACCGTGTAGACATGGTTTGTTCCTCTCTGATAAGATCTTGAAAACACTCAGTTAAGGTAAGTGCAGTGGATCAAGCCATAAGTTTCCTCCTCAAGGGCTCAAACTCTGGCCTAAACTTCATAAGGAATTGATCTCGCATATTTTTCTCTTGCAACTCCTGAACTGCAATCAATGCATTAATTGGAACTTTGGAGTATAGAATAGAGTTATATTCGAGCCAGTGTCATAAAACCCGAATAATACTATTGAATGCTTTTGTGCCCTTGTGTGTAGTCATGAATTTTCATGTCTAATTGGAATTTTCTTGCATCACTTACATAATGGTACAAGGTCTTTAGATAATTCCACATATCAGATGCAGTCAAATAGAGTCTCAAATTAATGCTAATATGTGGTTCAACAGATCCAATGATCCAACTCATGACACGTGAATTTTCACTAATCCACTTTTTCAAATCAGTTTTGTCTCCATTACCATCATCCGCAATAATGGTAGATGTCTTCTCACTACCATCCACATAACCCTATAATTCTTGACCTTGAATGAAACACCGAAGGTGAAATTCCCACAAACCATAATTTTGCTCATTCAAACAAACAGAAATAACATCATGCTTGGAACCAAACACCATGAGAAAGTGCAATAAAAGCTTGAAGAGAGATTGAGAAAGAATAGAAGAATATCACCAAAAATTTCGCAGGAAACTTCAATCAGAAACACAGGGCTCTGATACCATGACAAACTTAGAGCAACTTCGACAAAGTTTAGAAATAAGGAACTTTGAATTAGAAGAAAAACACAATTAACTTTGAGAAATTCTGTATTGAAAAACTGCCTTTACAATTGTTGCCAATCTCCCTTCTTATTTGCCTCTGTACACAAATATAGAAACCATTCTTAATTTACACTCATACAAATAATGAACTATTTCCTAAACAACACAGATTATTTCTAATATCTAACCTAAATTGATATCTTCAAATCAGATCTTTGCAATATGGCTTGAAATTAACTAATCTGACTCTGCTGCAATTTTGGGCCTGAGCGCTGATCTCCTTGATCCAGCGGTTTGACAATCTCTTGTGCCAATCTATTTGAACCCATATAGTTGTTGTTCGGTACATGTCATTTCAAGTATTGTATGTGCTTGAATGGAAGGTATCCATCCATAGTATTAGTAGATGCATAAGGTGACCTAATTACTTGATGGGTACAATAACCAATTAGTTGATAATTAGATATTAACATGAATGTTCCACACATTTTGACCATATATTAAATGACAATTAAAGAAACCTTCTCCTAAACAAAAGCCCAGAGTTTGAACAACACAGGTAGAAATAAAATGCCATCTACCATGCAGTGAGACACATGAAGCACCTATATCATACAAAAGGAGAGTACTCTAAATCATGAGCTACTAAAGTTCATAAGTTGACAAAAGAATCTGGAACTGAAAAGACAAGTATATTGCCATAAAATTTGTTTAAAGATGTACATAGACAATCATATTTATATATAGAAATATTTATAGAAGAATCATTAGAGAGAGAGTAAGTACCCTTCAATGAGACAATCAAGTCATTATTTGCGAGAGAGTTAATAACCCTGCAAATCTGGCTGATTATACTTCAAACAGCTTGAAATTCGAGTTCCTGCCTATTTAATGTTGTCAAACCTGAAATTAAGTGGAAAATTATCCATCAGTTAAAAGAAGAACACATGTTGAACTGGAAATTAAGCAAGTAAATGTCACATGTTTATATTGAAATGTGTGTTGACAATTTATTAACTTACATAAGCATTTTTACCATGTATCAGTAAGTTGAGAGTAACGATAAGCACATGCTAATGCTTTATCAAATCAGTAATAATTACGTTAAGAATCACTATCCATTAGCACTACATTAGCAATTTACTTTTGAGGAATTGATGTTAGGCATCGTTAATCTAATCAGAATAAATTCAAATTAACAACAACAGTAGTTGCAAGGTTAAGACACTAACTAATTACGTAAGGCTAAGATAGACAGACATGCTTGGTGAGAATCAAACCTGAAAAACAGATAGAAAGTCTCATGAGATAGATGGACATGCCAAGGATGGAACCAACTTCATGCAGTGTCAAACAACATGTTTAGATTTAATTAATGTCAGGTCCTGGCTAAGATTGAAAACATATTTAATTGGCAATATTTCCAATGGAACAACTTTCTGTAAACATATTAAATTATTAATTGATATTCACATAGTTTTGACTATCTACCAGTATTTGCAAAAGAGAAAATAAGGATAGAATGCATTATTAGAGATAACATACATTCAATAATAATTAATAATAATAATTTATTTATTACCGGCCAAGAAGTCGTCAGCAATGGCCATAATAGGCATCATTAACGATATGCCACCCTATTATGGAATGACGGTCTCCATGCATGCGATCATATTTACTCTATTGATCAAAATCAGAAGCATAGAAGATCAATTAATTAATATTCATTTTATCAAGGGAAAGTTTTTTCTGTACCCCTCAAAACTGAGAAAATGGTGGATTTGCCCCCCGAAAATAAAATTTCCTGATTTTGTCCCCCTAAATTTTAAACTCCTTTCTTTACCCTCCTACCATATTTTATGTCAGAAATATTTGTTAAATAAAAAAAATTTATATATATGACCATTATACCCCTCTTCGAATCTAACCCATTCACTGAGCTCACCAAATCGATCCAGATTCTAGACGAACCGAATCGATCGATCTAACCCTCTCTCCTCTCTCTCGCCCACAAATAGGAGAAATTCTCTTCTTCTTTGCCAATCGTTGAATCACACACCTCGGCCCCTCCTATCCGAGTCCCGACCTACCTTGTCCGCAAACTCCGCTCCAATGCCTCCTCCACATGCCTTCCTTCCCCGTCAGCCAACCACTTGGTAGTCGGTATCCTCTCCGCAGACTAGAGCTAGATGAGGGGAGTTCGATTGGGGTTGAAGGTGGCAGATATGACTCCGGCAAGCTTGTATGGCAAAAGAAGCAAAGCAGGTCGAAGGACTCTGTGCAATATGGGTGAAACAAGGCAACATACAGGATTAGCCTTGAATAGTTCCTCCAAATTGGTCAGAAAAGAGGTGAAGAAGGGAGCTAAAACCTTGAGTGTTTCCTTCAATTTCAGGGAGATATTATCTGAAGCAAAAGAGAATGGAAGTTGTGCTTCAACCAAAGAGAAGGTGATCCAGGAATTAGTTACTACCAAAAGTGCAAAAAAAACTGGAAAAACTGTGTGCATTTTGGGTGAAGCAAATTTAATTAATGAATCTAGCTCAAAGGTTTTACACAAAAATGAGAATTCTCACTGCACAAAAGAGGGTATTAGCTTGCAAGTCTCTGTCAGCAAAAGTGCAAAGAAGAGTTACGAAACAATGCATGTTGTGGGGAGAACAAAAAAAGATGACAGATCTATCCCTCAGGTTTTATTTGAAAATTGTGAAGAGAATGGTAATTTTGCTTCAGGTGTTGAATGTGATTAACTCTAACTTTATAGAGCTTCTTAATTTTGCTTCTTACATTTGTTTGCTTTTCAGGTGTTGAATGTGATTAACTCTAATTTTATAGAGCTTATGGTCTTACTGTTGCTTGTGGTAGTCATGGCAGTCAACCGTGAACAAGGGACGAACAAATGTCCACGAACAGGCCCACGAACAACCTCCAGTTTGTGAAAATCGGAAAACTAGGAACAAGCCTAATAGTTCGTAGTTTGTCTAGTTAGTGTTTTGTTTGGTTCGCACGAACTGGCGCTGTTCACGAACAAGCAGTTCATGTGCGCTGCCAAACATACCCAAAATGAATAGATTCAGAGATTGATAGATTGCGTTGTCACTGCTATATTTCTTTTTTATATTTTGTGTCACTTCTATATTTTGTGTATTCAAAGATTAATAGATTCAGTTATTAGGATTAATAGTAGCATATTTCTTTGCTATAGTTACTGCTATGGACGTATGATGATTTGAATTTGTTTGTATGAATGATATCTCTCTTGTATGGACGTATGATATATTTCTGTATGCTATGGACGTGTGTTTCTTTGCTACATTTCAAGTTGAATGGACGCATGGTTTATGCTATCTAAGTTGCTATATTTCTGTATGCTATGGACTTCATTTCATCTCTGAGAAAACGTCTTTATTCATTCATTTGCTTAATTAGTCTAGATGAAAGCTTGTGTCAAGATTTTGTACTAGTGTATTGCACGCTGAACTTTCAATCGCACTTTATTCTAGCATTTTACAAGTGTTCCTCTATATAGCAACCAATAGTGTTACTCATACATCCGATAAGTAAAGTCAATATCTGATCTATGACTATTTGTTAGAGATATGTCCTAGAAGCCAATCTTTAAATAGCTACTTCTATGGTTTATATTATTGATGATATTTGATCATTTGTTCCTTGATTTATTTATTGACAGATCATTCAGGTTGAAGATCTGAATTGTAGATCTCTGCAGTTCATTTATAATTAAATGACAATAATAAATCTAAAAGGTCTGTAATCTTGATAATTAACAAGGAATATTAATTATCAGATGAGATTAGTATGCAAGTTAAGTGATGATTATGTTCTACAAATCATAAGTAAGGAGTTGCCAACTTAATTGCATATGTGTATGTTATTAGAACATAGTACAGGACACGATCCAATGAAATAAATATATGGATTGTGTTATGCGTCATTATTTATTTCATTTGAGTTTGATTCTAAGTTTGAGATGGTTCAGCTTTTCCACATGAGGATAGGTTCAATAAATATCGTCTACCGTTGATTCCTGATAAGGACTGCTATACGGACTTTATTTATGTTCTCTTAAATTGTGCGGGAAAAAGTTATTCATCAAGAAAATCGTATGTCCCTCATTAATTTATTTAGTGAGCGATGATATCTATTTGGGCCCTTTGATGGAGATAGATTGTTTGCTAGCAACTTGATATAATTATCTCTAGATCAAGAAACGTATAATCTGCAAGAATGACACATTCCTATTTTGGATTATACGATGATATCATGTGACATAAGAATCAGACAAGGAAATACTTTTATTTCTTATGCAGGATTGAGATATTGTAGCAGTACATTATTTATGCGAATTGAGTATCATAACGTGTTGCTAGATGCCGCTTATGATTATTGAAATTAAATAGCGATTTAATTTCCATGGCCAACATAACATAAATCCTCGAGGGTCACACGAATAAAAGCTCTTAACCAACAGTGCATTATAATTAGTTTATTTGCATTGGAGAATGCAAAATATGATAAGTTAATTAATTAATTATATACCGCTGTGAACCGTTATAATTAATTATATCAAAGGGATCATATGAAACTAATAAATGCAAAGTCTAATTCTATAATAATTATCAAATAGTTGATAATTAATTTTTGCTCGATACAATTAATATAATTGTGAGAATTATATTAATATAATTGTACTATATGATTATATATATAATATGGGCCTCATTTTATGCATAAACTGGAGAGAAAAATAAAATATGGCACTTGAGATTTTTGGCCCATAATTTTGGACGAATTTTGAGAAGGATTTAGCCCATTTTCTCATATCAAAAGTTGCTTGGAAGAGGGATTAGTTGACTAGTCAATATGACTTGTAGAAGGGGTCATAGCTTTATTATAAATATACCTCTCATTTAGATGAGAGAATGTTACACAAACCACCTCTTTCTATTCCTTCATAGCTGTCATATTTTGTTGCTCTCTTGCATCAAATTAAGGGCTCATGTGTTGAGCATTAGCTACCTCTACTAAATATCGATTTAGAAGAGAAAAGGGAAGCTTTGGATTAGGCGATTTCACTCGTTTTGCTAGCACAAAATCGAGTGAAGTTGGTTAATCTTTTGTGGACCTAAGAAAGGAGAAGAAGGAGAGGAGACGAGTACGCCACCGACTCTCACGCATTGGAATCGTCTCGCGGATACAATTCGCGAGAGGTATAACTTCCTATGCTTTCTCCCTTGTGAATGATGTGTTTGAATGCTTTATGCAAGATCATTGTGTTGTTAGCTTAATTAATGGTAATTAAGTGCATGAAAATTAATTTTTTGTGTTTGGACAACACTTTCTAACAAAAGATGCCTGAGATAATAATTTCATTATACTTATAACAAATAACAAACAACAATAAAAGATAACAGACAGACAAAATATGTACTCTTCAGCCAAATGCAAGCCTATATAAGCTAAGAATTTTTTTCCCAAATTTATAAATCCATTCAAAAATACCCTTGCAAAGAGTTAAGAGGAGTTACATTCGTCAATACCGCCAATACAAAAAGTAATACTAAAGTACCTGAACTTTATAAACCCCTCTCCATACCCCAAATTTTCAATCGGCACACTCACAAAAGGTAATACTGAATTACAGTGATATTAAAAGAAAAAAGAAATAAAAAAAATAAATAGCTATGAGATTTTCTTTTTATGTTGGTGCTTTTGTGTGTTGGTACTCATCTCGCCTGAACTGCTTGACTCAGATTTTAAGATTTTAAGAAATTAATATTGATTTACAAGATTTTAAGATAAGAAAGATCTGAACTTAAAAAATCCCAAAATAACCTTAGTCTGGTTAAATCATGAAATTTTACATTATTTAATTTCAATGCAAAATTTGTATTTCAACAGATTCGAGTATTAAAGGTGAATTAATTTTACAAAAAATAAAGTATCCTACAATTGGGTTCGGAGTGGCGAACGCAAGCAGCAACAGATGCAATCAAGCGTTGCATCTCAACAGTGTCGAAGTTGTTTCCCAGCTTGGGGTCCACCAGCCGATCAAACTTCTCTTCTAGTATTGCATTCATCATTAACAGATCTGCAATTGGGTTCTGCTTGGTGATTGCGAGAGAGAAGAAGAGAATATCTCCTGTTTGTGGGCGAGAGAGAGAGAGAAGAGAAAGGGTTAGATCGATTGATTGGGTTCGTCTGGTCTGGATCGATTTGGTGAGCTCAGTGAATGGGTTAGATTCGAGGAGGGGGTATAATGGTCACATATATATATTTTTATTATTTAATAAATATTTTTGATATTAAATATGGCAGGAGGGCAAAGAAAGAAGAAGTTTGAAATTTAGGGGGGCAAAATCAGAAGATTTTACTTTCGAAGGGCAAATCCTCCATTTTCTCAGTTCTGAGGGGTACAGAAAAAATTTTCCTATTATCAAATACCGAAAATACCCTTTATTTAACTTCGCTAAAAATAACCATATCAGCTGCAAGGGTGACTATTTCATACCAATTACATGAGAAAATAAGTTAAATAACTAACTATCATGCGAGTAAAATATCTACAGAGATCAATGGTATATGGTAAAGAATATTTTATCAATATAAAAAAAAGTATATCCAAGTCATGTAGACTATTAATAATTTTTGCTTCCAACGTGTTACCAATAACACATAATGATCCACTGGAAAAGATACGTACTATCATACGGTGAATAAGTTTCTTGTTGCGACTTGGGACTAAAGTGGTATTGAAAAGTTCAAAAGCATCATCAAACAAAAGAAATTCTTTTTTTATTGTTCTCCAACAAAACAAATCTAAAAAATATTTACAATCGTCAAGTAACAGCATTGTCCCTCTTGATGAAAAAAAAAAATGCAACATATTAGCACATAATTATTGTTAAACCTTAAAATGGAAAATCTGGAAATTAAAAACAAATCTAATTAATGTAAAACATACAAAGCAACATCACTTGTGCAGTTCTGTATCAATTCATGCCAATATGATCATCAAGTATCTGACAACAACAATTTCCAGCCAACTAATTTTTAAATTCAGTTTAAGATTAAAATAATGAAGTTATCCAAGCATTTAATATACCAATATGCTTGATGCTTAGGTGGAAATCAAGAATTTGACTTGAAATGAAAATTAATTTAATTAGCTCAATCTAAGTCCCAATTGCGTAAAATTCTAAGTGATGTAAATCACCGTGACTCGACTTGCACAAAAATAAATTGGTGAAAATAAAAAGAAAAAAATATTTTGAGATAGATTCATTATAAAATTCTCTGACTTTGAAAAATTTTCTTTACAAATTAGAAATTCATCAATCTAATCAGTTTCGAGACCTCCCATAAGGTATAAGGTATCAAAAAACTTGAATATTCACTACCAGAAAACGAGGCTTTTGCAACGGAGGTTTAGCCACGGTTTTTATAAATAACCGTTCGAAACCATATAATAGGAGAGAGAAAAAAATATGAGGGAAAAATAGTAACGGGTTTTACATTAAAACCGTGGCCCATTTCTTAGCCCAAAAAGAAAAAAAAACTATTTATATCAAATAGTGACGGGTTTCTTTAAGAACCGTTGCTATTTTTTTTTTTGAATTTCAGACGGTTTTAATGATAAAACCGTCTTTATTTAAATAACAACGGGTATTACCTAAAACTCGTCATTAGTTTGAATTTTTTTTTTTTTAATAGCGCGAAGCAGACCCTCCTTCTCCTTCTCCCATTTTCTGCTAAGTCTGAATCCCCTCTCTCAAACCCTCTTCTCGACAGCGCCGCTCTCGACAGCCTCTCTCAAACCCTCCTCTCGAAGCACCTTTACTCAAGCCCCTCCTCTCAATCCCCTTTCTCAAACCCTCCTCTCGATCTCGATCCGACAGTCACTCGCTCCGTCCTCAAGCTCTCTGTCGCTCTCGACAGCCGCCGCTCGCTCTTCGCCTCTTCTCGACTCCCTCACTCCCTCTCTTCTCGACTCACACTCTTCTTGATCCGACAACAGCACCAAAGCCGGCATCCCCTCGAAGCCGACAACGACGGCCGATAAACTCCGCCTCGAAGCACCTCAACTCAAGCCAACACTGGTAATTCCATCTCTTTTTTTGTTTCTGTTGTTAATCCAACCAATTTCATCTCATTTTTTGAGTCGTCTTGGTGAGATGGATTTACCACCAAATACTAAATTATTTTTCATGTATGATTTGAACAGATCGGAGTAGTGGTGAAAGAGATCATGGACTTCATGAAGCATAAATTATTCTAAGTTAGAAGTTTGTATCGATGACTTGAACAATTTCTTTATTTGGAACATGTACTAATTTTTGTAAATATTTGGCACTCTTCAACTTTAATTTGCTATCTTTATGTGTGATTTTGGATTACTTATGTATGTGATGTTGATATATATGTCAATATGTGTGATTGCTAATAATATGTCAATATGTTGATATATGGTACATTGGTACCATATGGTACGGCTAGCAATATTGGGCTAGCCACAAAAAACAGGCAAAAAAAAAATTTTAGCAACGGTTTTTATGTTGATAACCGTAACAATTTTGAATGTATATTTTAATGCGCCATTTGCTGTATCAAAATAGAGACGGTTTTTACCCTAAAAACCGTCTTTATCTATTGGGCCTTAGACGGACCTTTGTTTAAAATCGTCTCTGTTTGGAGCGTTTAAAGACGGGTTTTATTTAAAAACCGTCTCTACTTTAAAGATGGTTTTTATACAATTTGCTACAGGGGCTTCTGCAACGGACGGGAACCGTGGCTATTTCGCTTTATTAACCGTTGCACAATCCCATTTTTGGAGCAGTGATTGTTATTATACATATACCATTGCTAGAATATTACGTATGCATTCTCGAATTTTATGCTTAAAATGACTGATGAAAATCGCTCAATCTCATATTCATATTGAAATCTATAAGGAAATTAAATTTATATTATTTTTTTTAAATTAGAAATTCATCGATTTAATTAGTTTTGAGGCCCCCCATAATAACAGTTTTTAAAAATCCAAAACAATTGTAAGAAAAGTTTAAAAAAATATAAAATTTGATCTCCAATGAAATTTGACTATTAAGATTAAGAATAAATTGAGGGATTTGAATTAGTCATTTGAAGCATAAAAATTTGAAAACGAATGAGTTGGATTTTAACAATCCTCTCTCTCTATGTATATACGCCGTGTATATAATGGAATTCGAATATTACATATGTGGTGCACGTTGAAAAAACTTGAATAATGCAGTACTAAGTCATAAAATCAGCGAACATATATAAAGGAACATAAATGTTAAAAAGAAAAAGGAATTGAATTATAGGTGTGTGTGCTAAGAAATATATGCGGTCATAAAGTGAGCGAACATATATGTAAACTAGACGGATTCTTTTTTCTTTTAATGCTACTCCCATTATGCCTTCTCTGGTCATGTGCTAGTAAAATAGAGAGATCCTCAAAGAAATGCACATAAAGGGCAAAAATCAAATTTTATAATTTAGCAAGAGAAAGGGTATTCATAGTATGGTTGAACTGTTCACCTCAATAGCTTCTTTAAGCTTAACCGAAGAATCAAGTTTTCAGTACAGCTACTTCTTCTTCGGACTTTTCACCTTGAACGACAAAAACATTGCATTGCTCCCGTTGCTACATAATGACAAACGAAAAACACAAAATATGATATATCATAGCAACAACTGAAAATGTCATGTAGATCAAAATGTATTAATCTTATGAAAAATACATGGTTGATTGTGTACTTCAATCATCACACCGACCCTGATTTAAAAGAAAAAGAAACACCATAAATATCAATTATATTGATTCATCTTCTGAAGTTAAAAAAGTTCTGTACACAGCTGCAGTTGTTGTAATGCATGTAGGAACAGCTATAAAACTCTTCTTTAATTGCACAAATCCTTAAAACAATTCCACAGTATGAAATTCAAAAGTCAATGCAAAATCTAACTCAGCAAGTGAAATTTAATTAAGTTCATGTACCTGTTTCATAAATAATAATACCCATCTCACAAAGTCAATGCCGAGCCCTCTCTTTCTCTGCCCCAATCGCTACACCTTATGCTTTTGCTTTTTCTTTTTAGTTGTTGGAGAAGAGAGCAACAGGACTGCCCGCTCGGAGGGGCTGTTAAAAAGGACTGCACAGAGGGGGCAACTACTTAGGAAATTTCATGACAAAGAAATGGGGATAAGTTGGTTGGTTCCATAAGTCAGTATTCACCATAGAAATGTAATATAATTGACATTCAAATACACCAGGATAGGATGAAATGGTAATTTCAAATTATTTTTTCACTATAAATTTGCAAATACCTTTTGTATGCTTCACTATAAAACGGCTATTATAGATAAGAGATACAACATTATCAGGTTTGAAATGAAAACTTAACACAATTTTTTGGATTACCTGTACAGTCAAAATAACCCCTTAACAATGGATATTAATAAAAAAAAAATGAAACTTAATTCATCCTGCAGGAATCACTTTTCACAATTTCTATTATGCTTGATAAAAGAAATATTTATATAAAAAAACAACTTCAGTGGAAAGATATCCCAAAAGAACATATGGTATCAATGGTACAAACATGTAAAGTGTCCTTAATCAGTTAAAAAAATTTATTCCCACAATTTTCTTTTGAATATAAGAAAAGATGAAAGAACTGGGCCTGTGTCAGGAAAGAGACAGACAACATTTCAATCTTAATTATTGCCTTTCTTGTAAAGGCAACAATAGTTCAAATAATTTTCAACTTTGATCACAATATTATTCCCAGATAAATAGGAATTACCACATCGTGTACTAATTAAAGTACTGATTCCTTATATCTCCCAAACTAATCATGAGAAATTATCACATGAGACAAATTCAAAAGAATAGAGGCTCATATTTTATGAAAGAATCTAATGAGGATTAGAAACTCACAATGAGACAAATAAATAAATCATTGATATCTCTTATTTATATATCTATTTTGGCCGGACTTTACACCTAAATTATAACTCAACCCATTATATTCACTGTATTTTCATGTCATATTTGCTAGGATTTTGTACTGCTACCGCTTCTTGATTATTTTGTAGGTTCTCAGTGGAAACAGCGCAACAATTGGACGTTTTAGAGCAAACCACGCGAAGAAATCACATGAATGCATGGAGACAGACCCCATATGGCGTGCCCTAGCTCAGTACAAGCCAGATGACTCATTCCTGGCTCATATCTCATTCAGCTCGTGAGGTTTATGGACCATTCGGCCTACCATTCGGCCCGTCCCGAGCCGAACAGAAAGCCGAATGGTCCCGTTTTGGTAAGGTTTCACACATTGAAAACTTCTCCCTTGCCCTAGGCCACCTCCATCTGCCATAAAGACTTCTCTCCTGCCAAAGAGAAGGGAATCCCACGTTTTCTCACTATAGACCCACCTCTTGGTGTCCTTTCCACCGACGTTCTCGCACCGAAAGGCGCTGGATTGCAAGTTTCTACCTTTACACAGCGAACGAAGGTTTGTTGCAGCACCTAGAGGACTAGTTGGGCTGCGAAAGCAGTATGGTTGATCTTCTCCACGATTCCACGAGTTCGAGCCATCAAAACAGAGGTATATCTGGTGTATTCTTCCCATTTTATGTTCAATTCGAAACTAATGGAATTTGTATCTTTTATTACAGTATTTATTGTTTATTTTACAACTATGTCAGGCTAGTTTATCTATATGTCTTAGGGATGTAGTAGTAGTCTATCGATTAGGGATGTTGTAGACTTGATTATGCTTATTATCACTTTGATTTGTTTGTTGACATATTACTTGTTATTGTTTTCTTGTTAATCACTATACACGACTTGATGAATGCACATGTCTAGTTGGGGTAATTAAATATTGAATTAATAAGATAAACAATAGCAATATCACGAGATAGGTTAAAATCGAAAGATAACCAATCGAGTTTCACGACTAGATTTCTAATTAACTAACCATTAATTAGATGTCTCACAAGAACTACAACAAATAGACTTGGATAATCGACCAACGAAAGTTAGGTTAGCAATTCAAGAAGCGTTAGGTTAGTTTGGTATCAACTCTAATCAAAGGTGAAAATCATAGGTTAGTGCATTAGTTACTATCACCCAACCTTTCACAACATGTGGTATTAAGCACGGATCAGGAAACCAACACTTACATGGAGTATGCGCTATCCAGAGCAGCCATTTGGCTGTCTGTTCGGCCTGTTCTGGCCAAATGGTAGGCCGAATGGTAGCTCTGTACCTCGCATACATCAATTCCAGCGACAAAAGTTGAAGGACTGACACTCCATGACCTAATTATAGATGAAACTAATTTCCTAAGGTATTACTTTGCATATTTTATCATCAAAACACCCAAAAATACGTTACTTTATTGCATTTAGTTAATCGTCTTCATTTATTCCAAAAACACCAAAATTATCTTGTCTAGCTTTCGCGAGGAAATAAAGTCTGGTAATCAATTGTACCGTCCCTGTGGATTCGACCCTCAAGCTGTACCAAAAACGATTAGATCGGTAGACTCGAGGTTTTATTTTGACCTAGGTTTTGCCTACGATCAATCACTATAGTTGAGATTTGAGATTAATTGAGTGGATATAGAAGGTGAAGAAACTCTTTAGCACAAACAGTTTAAAATTGCATACCCGAGAGTAAAGTGATTGTTGAGTCGCTAGGGTTCGGATGTTGATGTTCACCGGCGATAGAATCGATGCCTCAGAGGTGGCTGAAAATGATTGCGCGAGCGGAGAGAGGCATCGGCAGTTTGCATTTTGCCCTAAAGGCGATGCAGAGAAAGAGATGGATTGAGCTAGAGAAAGGGGCGGGGCTCTGTGTCACACCCTAGAAGCTAAGTGCGACAGTTTTCTTGCCACAAGAGAGAATTAACCCTCTTGCAAGGCTAACAGACAGAGAGTGAATATATATATATATATATATATATATATATTCCTAGATGACCTATTCCATTTTCTTGATTTCGGTCCCAGGTTTATACAACCACACACAAAGTTTATTCTTATTCAAACTATAAAGTCTTTACAAGTAGCAAACAACAAACAAACACATATCAAGCCTGGATTTATTCTTACCGCTAACCTATGATCTTACCAGCTATATTATACAATATGAAAGGCTGATAGATCCAAACCAACTATCCTATTCCAGGCATAGCATAAAAATATTTACATATTCACAATAAAGTTTGTTTTAAAATGGTACAACAACATTATGGTAGGTAGGACAGACTAACAACAACAATACTCCAGAAAGGGCAACTTAAAACAAAACACCGACACTAGAGGGGCATCGCACTCCTCCCGACGAGTATATCTATAACTCGTCAAACTTCTTCTTGCGGGTTCAGTTGAGGTTCCCACTCGGGCACCACTCCATCAGGCGGAGTACCAGGACCAGGAAACTCAAAATAAACATAAGCAAATATCTCTGGTAGGTCATCAAAGGAGAGTAGGATAGCGACATTACACTGCAAGCTAGGCACAAACACCTCGAGTTTAACAAACAAACACTCGATGGTCGCAATAGCTCGGTATCTAATAAGCCTGCGACGCTCTTGGAACCCTCACATCAAATAAGGCACATACAAAAAGAAACAACAAACGGATGAGAACAAATTCTCAGTGCGAGTTTTAGTTCCAGTACGTGGATCTTGGTAATATCCCAGTATAGGACTAAACCTCGTTTAATTTAATTAATCACAGAATAATCAGAATAATCATAAACAGATTAATACCGTCGGTACAAGCCTGAACGGTCCTAAAACTGGCATGCTGCAATATAATGCAAACATAAACAGATTTAAGCATATTTATCTCAGAATTTCAGTTGGAAATTTTCACACTTAAGTTCTCAAGGCCCACAGATACAGAGAGAACCCTTCCCAAACCATAATTGTTCCTTATGGCATAGAGCAGACAGAGGGAATTATCCATAGATAGTAGCGCTAATAGCCTGGCCGGGTCAGTGGCCAAACCGAATCACCGGTTGGTGAAATATCCACAAAACATAAGATATGCTTAATGTAGATCAATTAAGAATGGTTATATAGAACATTCAATTCTTAATCACAATTATACAATCATGTGATAAGAGATTTAACCATCCCACATTTAGTCCAACTTTTATAATATTTCAAATGGATCTTATAGTCGGACTTTTTCAATTTCATTTATTCAAGCGGATTGTATAAATCAAAATGCAGTTTCATTTATTTAGGACTCCTATGTCTATATGACAAATATAATTCATAATTCAATTAATCCGACATACCGTGCATGAATTTTAAAAAAATACCGACTATCCAGATTTTACAAAGAAACCGCGTAACCGCACCTTCACATAGCTCAGGGGGATCCGAGTCACGGGTGATGCCTGTTCACAAATTATAGATCAAGGTCCGTAAACAATAGTTTAACGGTTCTATAATCTTTTGGTGAACTAACTTATAAGTCTGGTTTTCTACCATCATTAATTGACAGTTACAGTTCCAAGTTCCACAAGTTAACTTAAAATAATTATGTTTAGTTACTTACCTAATCGTCATTAATTAATAATAATATATTATATATATTATGTTGGTTTAAACAATTAACTCTCGATTTTCCGATTTGCAAAACAACACCAAACCTTTAAACTAATGCTTCAATTTAGTGGATTTTTAGTGTTTTAATTGAAGAATGGCTTAAAGCAAGTGTAGCACAAGTTGTGGAGCTTCAAGAGACTTCATTAGGCTAGCAAGAGCCATTAGTTTAGTTATATTTTTTTCTCTAAACTAATCTCAATCAGTTTGCTAGTGAAATGCTCAGTTTTTCTGTTCAGCGTCATACAACGCCATCTGGCGTTACACAACGTTCAGTTGTTTAGTTCGAAATTGCAAAATTCTCAGACAATGTTGATGTAGCGTCACACAACGCTCACTGGCGTTGGGTAACGCTATATCACAGAGTTGTATAACGCTCAGCAGCGTTGTACAACGAGAGATTGAGAGAACTTGAAACTTAATATGTTCCTTCTGTCAGAACACTATGCAACGCTACCTAAAGTTGCACAACGTTACTGTCCTCTGTTGTGCAACGCTGTTGAATGTTGCACAACGCCCATAAATCTCAAGTTCTCTCCCTTACTGAATAGCTTTGCTCCAAAGCTTCAACGTTGTATAACGTCCAACAGCGTCGTATGACGCTCTGTTGACTTTGTCAGATGTGTTTCTCATCGATACCATTTCGTTTACCAACGAAACAGTCGGAATTTCTGACTTTGCACTTCTTCGTTGGGTAACGCTCTTTGGCGTTGCACAACGCTCTGGTAAATCAAACAGTCAGAACTTTCAACTCTACACTTCCTTGTTGTGTAACGCTCTCTGACGTTGCACAACGCTCTGACATATTCCAACGGAACTGTCGGAGTATTCATTTGGCTGTATGTTCCACCGTTGTGCAACACTAAAGAACGTCATACAACGATCTGACAAATGTCAACGGTAATATAAAATAGCCGTTTAAAATTTCAACAGTCATATTGAACGTTGTACAACGCCGTATGGCGTTAGGCAATGTTGGAGTAGATTCTTGACTGTTTTGGAACTGTTGACGCCCTCTATTTATACCAGCCCATTTGGGACTGGTTTTGACACTTTTGAAACCTTGCAAAATCCTTCTCTTTGAGCTCCAAACAGCCAGAACCTATCCTCTCTTGTTCTTGAGCATTTCTCTTGCAAAATCATTGAGATTAGAGTGCATCAACCAAGCCCATAGTTTCATTAGCTAGATTATTGAGTGATTTGGTTGAGAGCCTCAATCCTTTGTGTTATTTGGTGATTAGTTAGAGGTTAGGCCGATCCGCCTCGAGTTCCTTGTGACGAGGTGATTCGGTTTGCATTTGTAGACCCGTTCGGTTGGAATAGAACGGAGCGCACCCGATTTGATGGTTGCGAAACTCCCGGAGACATACGACTAAGGCTAGCTCTTCCAGCGGGTCGGAACTCCGTAATCACATCGCTTGTCATCTCTCTCTCTCTCTCTATTTACTTTTACTTGTCTTGCATTTGATTGTTTGTGTGTGAACCAACTTGAATTGTTAATTTCCGTAATATTGTCCAAACCGGTTTAGAATTTGATTTTGTGCCTATTCACCCCCCTCTAGGCTTTTATTTAGGGACAAAATAGTGGTATCAGAGCGGGGGTTATCTTTTGACCAAAATTTGTGGTAGATAACCAAGCTTTCTATGGCCTCAAGGGTGATTGAAAAACGGGACAAGTTTGGTTCCAATTGCAAGAACTTCCGTTATTGGAAGAGATGTATGGTTGTATACCTCAACTTGATCGACCTTTGGGATGTAGTAGACAAGTCTTATGCACCAAGTTTGAATAGTGAGAGTAATGAAACTTATGCCTCCAAATTGCTAGGAGCCAAAAATGATAATGCCATTAATGTCCTTCTTAACTCAGTGCATGAGTCCATAGCGGTCATTTTTTGTAGTTCTACAAATGCACATGAAATGTGGGTTTCTCTTTTGAACCGCTATGAGGGAAATTCTCTAATAAAAAACTCTCGACAATTTGAGTTGGAGTTTAGATTAGACAATTTCCGCATAATGGATGGTGAATGGATCGAGGAAATGTATACTCGGTTCATACAATTGCTCGATGAATTCAACAACATTGGAGAAACCCTATCTAATAGTCGTGTGATAGGAAGATTGCTTAGGACTTTGGTGGGAAGACCTCAATTCGACAATCTCATCTCAACTCTTGAGACACAACAAAGGTCCCACAACAACCTCACACCGGAGATTATCTATACTTACTACCGGTGTGTAGAAGAGAAACTCAAGCAACTTGGAGAGTTGAGATATGAGCCCAAATCCATTGTTTTGTCGGCTAGTGAGAACAAAGTCTCTCCTTCTAAACAGCGCCACAATGACAACCATCAAGGTAGACACCGTCACTCGAGTGACAAGACTAAGGGCATATTCGACCTTGATGAGGGCAAGAAAGGAGCCGTGCTCTCAAAAATATTTCGGGCCATCATGATCTTTGAAGGAAAGTTCAACAAGGAAAGGCTTGACAATGATGAGAGGGCTATTTGCTTTGTTTGTCAAAAGGAGAGGCACACAATGTACACTTGCTTCAAACTCTTCCCACACTTGAAGAAGGACAAGGAAGATGGTGGTAAGAAAAGAGGTGATGGCCGGTTCAAGTCCAAAAAGGGACATTATAAGAGCAAGAAGAAGGGTGAGAAGGCCATGCAAGCCACATGGGACAACGATTCTAATACAAGCTCATCCTCCTCATCCGATTCGGAATCCAAATGCGACTTTGAAAATATTGCTTTAGTGGCTCAAGTCAATGATGTGATAATGCCCATGAATGATGACCTTGATGACTTGGTGAAGAAGGCCTTCAACGAGTACAACCGAGGCAACATTTATGTGCATCCATTGAGCAAGGCAAGCATTTGAGAGGCATCAACCTCCTCATCAATCACAACTCCAATCTTCACTCCAATTCAAGAAGTGGTACCTAAGGTAGCTATTGAAGCGCCTAAGGTTACCAATGAGGTACAACTAAATCCATCTCTATGTAGTGATAGTGATAGTGATAGTGAAAATGACTTGTGCTTGAATGATGATACAAACTCTCAAATTGATAGGTTGAATGATTATCTTGATGAGTCTCTTAAGACTATTGCTAGTCAAAAAGAAAAAATTAACCTTTTGACGGCTAAGGTGCATAATCTTGAAACTTTGGTGAGTAAGTATAAGAGTATGATTGAGAGTTTTGAAAAACCAAAAGATTGTGAAAAATGTCAAGCTCTTTTGAGTAAGACAAATACTTTGAAAAATAATGAAAGGGCATCAAGTTCATCTAGTGCTTCTAATAGCACCAAGATGGATCTTGACAAAATGTATGTGGGCCAAAAACCTCAATGACAAATCAGGACTTGGTTTCAAGAAGGGAAATCAATCCTCTTTTAGATCAAGAAACTCGATTAGCCCGACACAGAATAAGAGGTATTATAACAAGGGCACCAATGATAGGAACACACACGGGAAAGGGCAAAAGAATTTTTTTTGTTCTCAAAATGGTGCTCAAAAGAATTTTGGTAGGAATAGAAATGGTTTCAAGTATCCTCAAAGGAATTTGCAAAACAATCGGGCCCCAAACAATTTGTATTTCAAGGGTCCCGATGGGTGCTTTCATCTTTTCTAAAAGAACGGAGGAAATAGGAATAGCACACACACTAGACCTCAAAATAATGGGAAAAACAAGAATACCTCTCAACAAAACAAAATGAACTTCCAAAAATCCAATTTCAAAGGCTCTCAATCATACACTTTCTCTAAGGATCCAAAGATCAAGGCTATGGAGCTTAGGCATCATTATGAGACCTATTTTGTTAGAGAAAGTTCACAAATGAATAAACCACTAGTGTATGTTGCAACTATTGTGGTAAGAATGGCCATCTCACATTAGAATGCAAGTTTAGGAAAGCAAACCATGCATCCGGTTCAAAGAGTATGGTTTGGGTTCCTAAAGTCGCTTTCATTTCCACTTTATCGAGTGGAAGCGGTTTTAATGTGGATTGAGAAGCCATTCTATCTCCCCGGGCCTTATAGTCAAATTTTAAGGGGGAGAAAATACAAGAATTATGTTAGTTGTTTGTTTCTAACTAATATATATTCTTGTAGGTTTGTTTGTTATCATCATTCAAGAAAAGTGCTTGGATCATAGATAGTGGGTGTTCACATCACATGACCGGTGATGAATCTTGTTTCAAGACACTTGAATCTTTTGATGGTGGTGAGGTTACTTTTGGAAATAATCTTAGAAAGAGCACTATTATTGGTATAGGCTCGGTTGGTAACCAAAATCTTACGGTATCCAATGTATATTTTGTTGATGGTCTTAACTACAATATTTTAAGTGTGAGCAAATTGTGTGATGCCGGATATTATTCGAAGTTTGATCACTCTTCTTGCTATGTGCATTAAAGTTCGGATAATTCCCTTGTATATACCGGACAAAGGAAAAAGGATGTCTATTACTTGAACTTTGACTACTTTACCACCGGTGAACAATGCTTTAGTGCCATGGCTATCGGTTCATGGCTATGGCATAGAAGACTTGGTCACGTTTCAATAGACTCCCTAAAAAATCTAGTCAAATTAAATCTTATCCGTGGTCTTCCATCACACAAACTTGACTTACATGGGTTGTGTGAAGCTTGCATGAAAGGCAAGCAAACCAAGTCTAATTTTAAGACCAAAGAAGCCATCTCTACCTCTCAACCCTTGCAATTACTCCATATGGACTTGTTTGGACCAATAAATATTATGAGTTTGAGCAAAAATAGGTATGTGTATGTAGTGGTGGATGACTATAGTCGCTTTACTTGGGTTTTCTTTCTTGCTCACAAGGAAGAAGCATTTGACTATTTTGTCAAATTTAGCAATCGGGTTGAAAATGAAAAATGACTAAAAATCTCTAGAATTCGTAGTGACCATGGAAGGGAATTTGAGAATGCTAAATTTGATGAATTATGCATAGAAAAAGGATATAAACAAGAGTTTTTCGCTCCACGCACTCTCCAACAAAATGGTGTATTGGAGAGGAAGAACCGAACCCTACAAGAGCTAGCACGTACTATGCTACATGAATTTGCCGTACCCAAGTTCCTTTGGGCCGAAGCAGTAAATACGGCATGTCATGTAGTAAACCGTGCATGCATTCGTTCCAAACTCAAGAAAACACCATTTGAATTGTGGGTTGGTCGAACTCCAAATATATCATATTTCCGTGTATTTACTCCAAGTGTTATGTCCTTGATGAGTCTCCTAAAGTAACCAAATTTGATACTAAATTTTTGACCGGAATTTTTGTTGGTTACTCAAACACAAGTAAAGCGTATAAAGTTTATTTGCCTACCTCAAGAGTTGTAATTGAGTCCATAAACGTCAAATTTGATGAAAGTGCTAATGAGAAAACCGAAGAAGGTAACTCTATTGTAGGTATCGAAGATGGAGCAACAACTCAAGACATTGAGTTTCAACCAAAGGATGAGCTTCCACCGGTGATAATCGAGGAGCCTTTGAACCGGGTCGATGACAACTTGATAGGGGGAGAGAATCATGAGGAAGAAACAATTGACACAATTCAAGTCGAAACGCCTCATGATGAACCTCAACCCATGCCTCAACCGGTTCAAGAGCCTCCCGAAGTGCTTAAAGAAGTGTCCTCTCATCCTCTCTCTAATGTTATAGGTGACCCTAGGGAAGGTGTTAGGACTAGGTCGGGTTTAAACCAAATGATTGGTTATTGTGCTTTTGTATCTCAACTAGAACCAAAATCTTTCAAGGAGGCCAATGTTGACCCAAATTGAATTGTTGTCATGCAACAGAAATTGAACCAATTTGAAAGAAATCAAGTTTGGAAACTTGTACCTTTACCAAGTGGTAAGCAAGTTATTGGTACCAAATGGGTTTATAAGAACAAGCTAGATGAACTTGGTAATATGGTTAGAAACAAAGCCCGCTTTGTTGCACAAGGTTTCAACCAATAAGAAGGTATTGACTTTGAGAAAAATTTTGCACCCATTGCTCGTCTTGAATCTATTAGAATGCTCTTGGCATATGTCGCTAACAAAGGCTTTACTCTATTTCAAATGGATGTCAAGATTGTATTTCTAAATGGATGGATAGATGAGGAAGTATATGTCCAACAACCTCCCGATTTTGTTGACCATTTTAACCCCGACCATGTGTTGAAGCTTCACAAAGTTTTGTATGGTTTGAAACAAGCTCTTAGAGCTTGGTATGGTAGACTTTGTACCTTCCTTCTTGACAATGGTTTTATTAGGGGTCAAATGGACACAACTCTCTTCACTAAGAAAAGGGATGACCATTTGTTACTTGTGCAAATTTATGTGGATGATATTATTTTTGGCTCTACTAATGCAACTCTTGCACAAGAGTTTTCCTCTTTGATGAGTAGTGAATTTGAGATGAGCATGATGGGAGAACTCAATTTTTTTTTTGGGCTACAAATCAAACAACTCCAAGATGACATCTTTATTAGTCAAACCAAATATGCCAAGGAGTTGATCAAGAAATTTGGTGTTGATGATAGCAAAAGTTTGGACACACCAATGGACAAGAGTGCAAATATTGATGCGGATGAGAAAGGCAAGCCGATGGACATAACTCTCTACCGAGACATAATTGGAAACTTGCTCTATCTCACGGCGAGTAGGCCGGATATTATGTATGTCGTATGTTTATGTACTAGGTAACAAGCCAATCCTAATGAGTCTCACCACAAAGCGGTAAAAAGGATTTTGAGATATGTTAAGGGTACCCAAAATCTAGGTCTTTGGTATGGTAAACAAACCGAACTTGACTTGGTAAGGTATACCGATGCCGACTTTGCCGGTGACCGTATGGATCGGAAGAGTACTAGTGGAACTTGTCAATTTCTTGGTGATTCACTAGTCTCTTGGTCTAGCCGCAAACAAACATCGGTTGCTCTTTCAACCGCGGAAGCCGAATATGTAGCGGCCGGTAGTTGTTGCACACAACTACTTTGGATGATGCAAACCCTTAGGGATTATGAGTTGGAATTCCAAAAGGTACCAATCTTGTGTGACAATACTAGCGCCATCCTTATTTCCAAAAACCTGGTATTGCACTCTAGAACCAAGCACATAGAGATACGATATCATTTTATCCGAGATCATGTTGAGAAAGGTGATGTGGAGTTGGTACATATTGACACAAAAGAGCAAATCGCCGATATTTTCACCAAACCATTGCCTACACAATAACATCTTGAACTTAGGTTCAAACTCGGTATGCTTGAACTCAAAAATTAAATTTTATGCATACCATGAGCTTGTTTGTCTGTTTGCTGTATTTATTGAGTATTTTTCATTTTAATCCAAGTTAAAAACCAGTCGTTTTCTTTTTCGATTCAGTTTTTCTGGTTTTTCTAGTTTTTCTGGCACCAGCGTTACACAACGCCATTCAACGTTGCGCAACGCTGGAATCAGATTAACTGCTGTTTAAATGAATTTCACAAAACAGTCAGGTCAAAACGTTGCAGAACGTTGACCATCGTTGTGTGATGTTAGTTTAATCTTTTGTTTCAAACGTGGCACAACGCTCACCATCGTTGTGTAATGTTGATTTGAATTCCTGTTAGTGCTTAAATTGTTGTAACGTTGCAGAACGTTCTGTAACGTTGCACAACGTTTCACAACGGAGTAATTTTATTTGTGCTTTTCTGAGAAGTGTATTTGTTTTAGTGTTGTACAATGCCCTTTAACGTTGTGCGACGTTGTGTGCTGGCGTTGCATAACGTCACTCAGCGTTTCACAACGGAATAGTTTTATTTCTGATTTCCTGAATTTGGGCCTAGCGTTGTACAACGCCCTTTAGCGTTGCTTAAAGTTCGATCGGGATTTTAACAGACGCGTCTGTTCCTTCTCTCTTCTCTTTCTTTCTTCTCCACTCCAACCCGAGAGCAACTCCATTTTTCTCTCTTTCTCCTTCTCTACACTACCTCTACCTCCTCTCCAAATACTCCCTCTACTCTACACCTCTCCGGCAACCGAGACCACCTTTCTTCTCTCCTCTTCCTCCTCTACAACCTTATACCCTTCACTTCCACTCTCTCTTTCTCTTTCACTCTCTTTGTCGAAACCCTAGCCCCAACCATCATCTTCAATTCCGGCGATCTAACCGTCGGATCTTCGATCGGCTTGGCACACGGCTTCACTCCTTCATCTCCAACCCTTCAATTAAGGTTTTTCTCGATTTACTCTCTCTTCTCAATTCAAATGGCACCACCAAAGGACAAAACCACCACCAAAAGGGCTCGGAAAAGTACCAAAGAGGTAACCTCCTCATCCCAAATGGATATTGACCCTACCCAACAACCGGTACCTCCAAACTTACCGTCCGTTCAAGTGGATTGGTCGTTAACCTCCTCCAACACCTTTCTCTTCTATGATTCCTCCGCTTTTCGGAGTTGGGATATCTTTCTCAAGACCAACCGAGAGTGTTCCGAGTGTTTCTACTTTGAAAACCCTAATGGAAGTGAATTCATCAACCAAAAGGAATGGAATTGGATCAAAGAAAGACTCGATTTTTGGCATATCCCGGGCCTTCTCTCTTGCAAACAAAAGTTCAACCCAACTCTTGTCAAGTTGTTCTATGCCAACCTCACCGTCAAGTGGACGAACGGTCATCCAACCGCACACTCCTACGTGCTTGAAAAAATAATTGTGATCACAAGGAAATCTACATCCACGGAAATTGGCCAAGCACATTGCCCCCATACGAGGGCTTTCACCGCTTCTTCTATTGTTGGAGGAACTACGCGGTCAACCAATTCTCCGCCACCGAGCTCCCGGCCGTGCACCGCCTCCTATTCCTCATCATCAACAACATCATCACTCCTAAGGCCACAATAAAGACCAATGTTGAGAGGTTTGCGGTCTTTCTCCTCCGCTCCGTTCTAGAAATGAACCAACGGGTCAACATTCCTCACATTATGTTGGCCCACATGCACAAAGCGGAAACCAACTACAAGCTCTTCCTTCCTTATGGCCACATCATCCAGGCTATCCTCATAGAAGAAGGAATTGACCTCTACACTCCACTTTGGGGTGTCCCTACCACCGAGGCCGAGCTAGTGGTGCCCGAGAACCTCTTTGATTATCTCAAGAGCACCGGTTGGATCTCCTTTGATGATGGCACATACTTGCCTGGACCATTTCACCGCAATGCATACCTCTTTCGCCCCAATGCATCGGTGAATCAATACGAGAAAATAGGCAATGAGCCTTTACATGTGCCCGGTGGACGGGCGGCGGGTCAAGGCATTTTCCAAGACATCACTGCTTACTTGGATGCCAAATTTGAAGCTCTAAACACAAAGATAGATACAAAGTTTGCAGCGTATGACCAACGCTTCACCAAAATTGAGGAGAGCGTTGCATCTTATGGGAACCGCACCAATGCCGCCATAACAAACCTCTCAAGGATGATATGCTCAAGTTTTAGGCGGATATGGATCTCAAGCTCTCCAAGGGTTCTTCAAGCGGTGCGGGAGAAGACGAGGACGTGTGACTAGCCGTGCCAAGACCCTTGCCAAGATCTTAGCCTTTTCTTCTTTTCCTTTCTTTTTTATTTTATTGGTAGCTTTGCTCTTTTTCTTAGTCGATTTTTTTTCTTTTGTGTGATGGATTTAAAGAGCTAAGTGGCTTTGTTATGTGTTGATTGATCGTATGAACTCATTGGTTAATGCTTTAATATGTTAAATTGCTATATTTCTTTGTTATATTCTTTGCATGCATGGTTCTTTACTTTTATACTTGTATTGATTTTAGGACTTGCTAAGGCACTTCCCAAAATTTTGTTTAATTGCTAGACTCTTTTTGAAAGGGGGAGTTCTTAACACCTTGTCTCTTAACCTCAATGGTTTAGGGTTTGTACCAATAATCCTTTTCCCTAATTGCAAAAAGGGGGAGAAATGGAGTGTGAAGTAAATTGTGTTGTTCTTAATTTCTATATCACTTGTCAATTTACTTAGGTGTTGTTTTGCAATTCGGCAAAATTGGGAGATTGTTGGTTTAAACAATTAACTCTCGATTTGCCAATTTGCAAAACAACACCAAACCTTTAAACTAATGCTTCAATTTAGTGGATTTTTAGTATTTTAATTGAAGAATGACTTAAAGCAAGTGTAGCACAAGTTGTGGAGCTTCAAGAGACTTCATTAGGCTAGCTAGAGTCAATAGTTTAGGTATATTTTTTCTCTAAACTAATCTCAATCAGTTTGCTGATGAAATGCTCAGTTTTTCTGTTCAGCATCATACAACGCCATCTAGCGTTGGGTAACGCTATATCACAGAGTTGTATAACGCTCAGCAGCGTTGTACAACGAGAGATTGAGAGAACTTGGAACTTAATCTGTTCCTTCTGTCAGAACGCTATGCAACGCTACCTAAAGTTGCACAACGTTACTGTCCTCTGTTGTGCAACGCTGTTGAATGTTGCACAACGCCCATAAATCTCAAGTTCTCTCCCTTACTGAACAGCTTTGCTCCAAAGCTTCAACGTTGTATAACGTCCAACAGCGTCGTATGACGCTCTGTTGACTTTGTCGGATGTGTTTCTCATCGATACCATTTCGTTTACCAACGAAACAGTCGAAATTTCTGACTTTGCACTTCTTCGTTGGGTAACGCTCTTTGGCGTTGCACAACGCTCTGGTAAATCAAACAGTCAGAACTTTCAACTCTACACTTCCTTGTTGTGTAACGCTCTCTGACGTTGCACAACGCTCTGACATATTCCAACGGAACTGTCGGAGTATTCATTTGGCTGTATGTTCCACCGTTGTGCAACACTAAAGAACGTCACACAACGATCTGACAAATGTCAACGGTAATATAAAATAGCCGTTTGAAATTTCAACAGTCATATTGAACGCTGTACAACGCCGTATGGCGTTAGGCAATGTTGGAGTAGATTCTTGACTGTTTTGGAGCTGTTGACGCCCTCTATTTATACCAGCCCATTTGGGACTGATTTTGACACTTTTAAAACCTTGCAAAATCCTTCTCTTTGAGCTCCAAACAGCCAGAACTTATCCTCTCTTGTTCTTGAGCATTTCTCTTGCAAAATCATTGAGATTAGAGTGCATCAACCAAGCCCATAGTTTCATTAGCTAGATTATTGAGTGATTTGGTTGAGAGCCTCAATCTCTTGTGTTATTTGGTGATTAGTTAGAGGTTAGGCCGATCCGCCTCGGGTTCCTTGTGACGAGTTGATTCGTTTCGCATTTGTAGACCCGTTCGGTTGGAATAGAACGGAGCGCACCCGATTTGGTGGTTGCGAAACTCCCGGAGACGTACGACTAAGGCTAGCTCTTCCAGCGGGTCGGAACTCCGTAATCACATCGCTTGTCATCTCTCTCTCTCTTTCTCTCTATTTACTTTTACTTGTCTTGCATTTGATTGTTTGTGTGTGAACCAACTTGAATTGTTAATTTTCGCAAAATTGTCCAAACCGGTTTAGAATTTGATTTTGTGCCTATACACCCCCCTCTAGGCCTTTATTTAGGGACAACATATTATTATGTCATATATATCGAAATCAGAATCAGTCTCAAATAAGCATAAGTCTAAAAATTATTCTTAAATCAACAGAAACTCAGAAACTCATAAAACAATTCTTTAATTATTTTGTGGGATCAGAGTTGTCTGAGTATTGCCATAGTATCCATTCTTTAAAAATCAGACGTTTTCATCATTTCCCTAAAGCGCCCACGAGTTAGACTATTTACATTGAATTCAAATCATATAGTCTAATGCTAAATCAAGCTCAACAGAATCCGAATAATTAGTTGCCTAATTATTTCTTAATTAAGTTTAATTTATCCGAAACTTAATTATTAAAGCCCACAGAAATTAAATCAAAAGCCCACCGAAATTAGGCCCAAACAGCAGCCCAATTTTTCTTTTTCTTTTCCTTCTCTTTTTCTTTTCCGATCTCGGCCCAAAATTCCGACCCAATAAAAATTCCAGCGCCTCTAAATCGAGTCAGTTGACCTGACCCAGTCGACTGAATCAAATTCCGCAATGGGTCCGCAAAAATCCAGTCGGATTCAGATCTGACAAGTAATAGAATCTATTATGCCTCACAAAATGCATTCAAGCCCACAGAACTTTAAAAATCCAACAGTTAATAGCATAACAGCTCACAGAAAAAAAATACATATAAATCTCTTATCACAGTTAAGTCCCTGGAGTTTTTATAGAAAAGCCCTCCAACTTTCCTTTTTCTTGCCAATACACCCCTGAATCAAATAATAAAGGTGCCAGATCATTCAATTAGCCAACCAGAGCAACTTGCAAGCCTCAGAAAAATTGATTTGACCATGACAATGCATCATAGGCCTAAATATGCCACATTTATACTTCAAATTCTCAATTTATCCTTTAATATGACTATGCATAGCCACTGACTTTGAACATAACTCAACAATTTGCATGTCACTTAGTCTAGAACTCTTAAATATGCATTTAAATGCACCTTAAATCATAGTTCATACCACAGTATGAATGACAACCAATTATACAGCCTACATCACTAGAAATGCCACAATTTAAACTTGACAGTGTATATGCCATGCAATTACACAATTTATCCACTCATGTTCTTTACATAAGACCAGTATATCTTTGTGATATACCTGAAAATACATACTTACAATAATAAAATAACCTTGACAGCTTCAATTAAGCATACAAATGCTAATATGCATATGAAATACACCAGTAATGCACATACATGTCCAAGGCCGCTGTTAATAGTTTTATTTATATGCCTACATGCTCAATTTGCTTTAACTCCATAAACCAAGGATATGCAACAGTAATACAATTCCATCTTCATGCAGTGCTTGACTAAGAGTACAAAATAGCATTTCTCTTGCAATTAACCATACACTGCTATATGTAACTAAACATGTCACAACTGCATCTAATTTCCACTGAATTCATCACAGAACAGATATGAACATGTTTAATATACTACACAAATTCAGTTCTAGTTTTATTTCATACTTTCTCATACTTTCTCATAGTATATCTATAATGAATGAATTACAAACTAAACTCATGCCACAGACCATGCAAAATATGCAGCAATTCACAAGCTTGCCTAGAAATTACTCAAGTTGCTAAACCATCAATCAAGTCCTGATACTAACTATCTGTTAGTTCTAACTACTACTCAGTTAATTCATCCAAACACCCAAACCAACATCTCAGAATAAAGTACACCATGGCGATCACAGAGCAATCAACAGATTACATCAACATCACATCATAGTAAAGGAGATAAAGAGAAGGAGTATACCTATCTCGTGTGATTTGAGAAATCGTCTCAAGAATTCCAACAGTACCAAAGCAACGATCAAAGATAAGCTAATGAGAAACAAAGCCCAATCCATGCATATTCAAATCCCTAACAACAAAATCCTAAAAATTAGGATACTCAAATTCAAACGAAATCAATTCAATTGACCAAAGAAATATATTGAGAGAGAACGATAATACCTCCTCGTGCTTATAATTTCCTCTCCTCAACTCTAATTTAGACCCAATTAAATTTCCCTTTCTCGACCCAATATAAAGAAGGTTACCTCAGTTCAAAGGAAGAAGAAGAAGAGATGAATGAAGCAAAGGCAGGCATCGAGCCACGTCAGTTCAAACAAACAGACTAACAACCGTAATCGATCGACAAGCAGGAGACGAGCTCCTCTCGTGCTCATCGTGTGAATCAACAAGGTCAACAAAGAGGTGCCATCCTTTGATTGGAAGGGGCAGAGGCAGCCACACCTTTGACTAATCACGGAAAGCCACCAAGAAGCCAAGGCACGAGCTCGAGCAGAGCTCGAAGAAATCAAAACGAGACAGATCAGTCGGAGGAGACGAGGAAGAAGGAGAGATCTCCTCATCGCTTCTCTCTTATATTATAATCACATGGGATTTTCTGTGACAGAATCTGTGTTGCCTTTGGTGTAACGGGTCACTGATAGCAATTTAATTAAATTAGCTATTTCACCTAATAATTTATTTACTCAAATCCAGAAGTCAGATAATTATGGCAATAACACAGAAATACTCAGAAAATTTCAAGGATCATTCCCACATTTTCAGATTAGACATTTCATTAACTAATACTGTTAATTTAATTTATTTTATTTTATTTCTTGATCATATAATTAATTAAACTAGATTAATCTTAATTCGGATAACTTGGAACTTGGTTACTGTCTAATTAATCAGAATCATGACACTTTGAGTCATCGGAGAGAGAGAAAGAGAGGCCATATGGGAGAGTCGAAAAGAGGTGCGAAGAGAGGCATGGGCAATCACGTAGCGCTGGCTGCACGGAGCCATTGAGAGATAGACAACACAGAGGGAAAAGAGAGACATCAGGATTCAGGAGCAATCAGCGGGATTGAGGGTAGGTAGGAGCTCCGCAGAGAGAGAAGAGGGAGGAGCGGCCGAGATGAGGTGAGCGAAAACAGACAGACGGGATGCAAATACTGTGCTAACTACAGTAACACACGTGCAACTCACGCTCTCCGAGCTTTATATATTTCTAATTCTAATGTAAATGGGCAATCAATTAAAAATGTTGCATATGAATCTGGCGTTTTAATACAAGAGAAAGAAGAGAAATGGAATAAAAATAGATATAGATACTTAGATAGGATATATTAATATAGCAGAAATCGTGCGTTAAGATGATGGTGATTATAGAATGGGATTATGTGTTGGATTTGTGATTTGTAGATGTAAAGAAAGATGAATATTAATATAATAATAAAAAAAATGCGCGGTGTATTAGTTGTGGTTGTAGAGACTTTGTAGTAGTTGGGTGGGTCCAGAGTCCAGAGTCCAGCTGGCCGGGGTTGGTGAATGGTGAATGGTGAACAGTGAAGAGAGATGATGGATGATCCATGGTCTTCAATTTGGCATCCGACGGTGACGGTGCAAATGAGATGAGTCAGGGTTTTGATGGATGGATGGGTGCGGGTCCCACTGCCAGAGGACACCTCTCTCCCTCTCTCTCCCATTCTTTGTTTCTATAAAAAGGAAAGGAAAGAGCAGCGCACTCAACACTCCACACTCAACTCGACTCGACTCGAGCGCAAGCGCAAGCGCAGACCATACCTAGGGTTTCTCAGGCGAGTCCCCTCTCTCTCTCTCTTTCTTTCCTTTTTCCTTTTATTCGTACATAATTGATTGATTACATAGCTACTAGTAACATAGATCTATAGATCTACATCTCCATCTCCATCTCCATCTAGATCCATCTCCAGGTTTCACTTCTCAATTCAAATCTCAGTGACAGATTCATCAATCATTCCTCAATCTGATTTTCGTTTTTTCACTTTTTATTTATTTCTATTATATTATTAATTGCGCGCACACAATTTCCATCTCATTTCATTTCATTTCATTTCATTAATTGCGCACAACGGATCACGCACTCACACTCCTCATTTATTCTTATCCACTTCAGATCTGACGCAAACCAAACCCAATATATTTCATACCATATGCTTCTTGTGTGAACATGAACAGGTACAATCAATTGAAATGGCAGACCTAGACCTAGACACTTTCCTCTTCACCTCTGAATCTGTCAACGAGGGCCACCCTGACAAACTCTGCGACCAGATCTCTGATGCTGTTCTCGATGCTTGCCTCGCTGCTGATCCTGACAGCAAGGTTATTCCTTCTCTCTCTCTCTCTCTCTCTACTCAACTCCAACATATGCTCAACCATCCTAATTCCAAATCAACTAACAGGTCGCATGTGAAACTTGCTCCAAGACAAACATGGTCATGGTCTTTGGTGAGATCACAACCAAGGCCCAGGTTGATTATGAGAAGATCGTGCGCGACACCTGCCGAGGGATAGGCTTCGTCTCTGATGATGTGGGCCTCGATGCCGACAACTGCAAGGTTCTGGTCAACATTGAGCAGCAGTCCCCTGACATTGCTCAGGGAGTGCACGGCCACTTCACCAAGCGCCCTGAGGAGATTGGTGCCGGCGACCAGGGCCACATGTTTGGCTATGCCACTGACGAGACGCCTGAGCTCATGCCCCTAAGCCATGTGCTTGCCACCAAGCTCGGTGCCCGTTTGACCGAGGTCAGGAAGAACGGTACCTGCCCCTGGCTCAGGCCTGATGGCAAGACCCAGGTACTCTACTCTTTTTTTCATCTTATTTTTGTACAAATTTGTTTTATTTTTTTGGTTAATAGTTTTTATGGGTGTTCTTTACGCATTGAGGATTTTTAGTGTTAGATAAATGTCAATCACATGGTTGTTTTACTTGTGAAATGTGTTATAAAGTGTATGTACATTCTTGCGTGTGTACTATTCCTAATTCGAAAGGGGACTTTTATCTTCTTTGTTACTTTATTGATATTTTTTTAGTTATTTTACTCTTCCCAAGGATTGATAGTATCAAGGAAGATGAACCAAGATATCATGTGATTGGTTATATTTATAAAACATGTTTGCCAGCAGCCTGGACTTGTTGCATTTGAATATTATATTCTCCTGCTGATTCTGTACTAGCAGATTGGAGAATTATCTGAAAACATATTTTATGATTATATGTTAATATTATTTAATGCATGATATCCATAGGGCGTCTACTACTTGTGCAAGCTATATATTTAAAAACATGATATCAATTCTGCACTATGAAGATTCTGTATTATTTTCCTTTACTATAATGTAAAAGGGGAATAGATTCTTTTGGGATAAAAAAAAATTGATAAAGCCTTTTCAAACAAATGGGATATGAGGTGAAATGCTTTTGTTGGCAGGTTACTGTGGAGTACCGCAACGAGCAGGGTGCGATGGTGCCAGTGCGCGTGCACACAGTTCTGATCTCAACTCAGCATGATGAGACGGTGACCAACGATGAGATCGCAGCTGACTTGAAGGAGCACGTAATCAAGCCTGTCGTCCCAGAACAGTACCTGGATGAGAAGACCATCTTCCACCTGAACCCCTCTGGCCGGTTCGTCATAGGTGGGCCCCATGGTGATGCTGGTCTCACTGGCCGCAAAATCATTATCGATACATATGGTGGATGGGGGGCGCACGGAGGTGGTGCCTTCTCTGGCAAAGACCCAACCAAGGTTGATCGCAGTGGTGCATACATCGCCAGGCAGGCAGCTAAGAGCATTGTTGCCAATGGGCTGGCTCGCCGTTGCATTGTTCAGGTATATTATGTTAAGATTCTTTCCCATTTTGTGTTCCTTTATTTGCAAGTACATACAAAGTATTATTGGCAGGGTAATTGAGGATGTAACGGATGAAATGTGGTGGGTTGCAGGTGTCGTATGCAATTGGGGTGCCGGAGCCACTGTCAGTGTTTGTGGACACGTATGGGACAGGGAAGATCCCCGACAAGGAGATACTGAAGATAGTGAAGGAGAACTTTGACTTCAGGCCGGGGATGATCATCATCAACCTGGACCTGAAGAGGGGGGGTAACAGCCGCTACCTCAAGACTGCTGCCTATGGGCACTTTGGCCGGGATGACCCTGACTTCACCTGGGAGGTGGTCAAGCCCCTCAAGTGGGACAAGCCCTCCTCTGCATGAGCAGCCTTTACCCTTAAGCGTCTTATCTTTTTCTAATTCAATTGCAGTTTGAGTCAGGATGCTGTGCCGCTGCCTGCCTTCTTACTTACACTAGTGATGTTTAGTTGTTGTGCTCTTATAAATCAAATTACAACACGAAGAAATTGATGTTTTGGCCTTTTGGGTCGGAGATTGTTTAGTTTTGGTCTAGTTGGGTTGGGGTGTGCCTGTCTGTCTGTACGTGTCTTTTGCTTTTGTCGCATTTCCTGCTTTTACTATATCAGCAATGCAATGCTGGGTTGGGTGGTGTTTGTTTTGCTGGATTGCAATTTGCCAACGAAGGATGAAGCAAAGCAAAGCGGTGTTTGGATTCTTTGAACTAGAGCCTAAAAAGAACAAAAAGGAATAATAATAATAATAGCACAATATGTTATATGTTGTTTTGTTTGCTTTGCATATTTCTTTTTTCGTAAACATGTATGCATGCCTTCCGCCAACTATGTTTGGTTATACGTACCTACATCGTGGCTTTGTGACTTTCTTTGAAAAAGATGGATGTAAGAGGTGGAGCAGAGTAGGTGTTAATAATAATAATGGGTAGATGGTTAATTAGAATGTCCTCCTCTTCATCACTAATTAATCTCAAAACCAACCACTAAAGTTGAGTCAGCCAACCATTTACCTAACTTTGAGTCAGCCAGCATCAACATTCCACCAAACCAAAGCTTTAATACATTAATTATAATTATAAACAATAGCGGATTCCACCCAGTTGTTTTGGGCATTAATACAATACCCTAATAAACAATTAATAGTGCACTCAACACTACACTAGGGTGGAGAATAATCTTCCTTACTCGATCGCTTCGTATATATAATTCATAATTTATAATTCAGTTATTAATAATTGCACTCATGTATCCTTTTAGCACTTTTTGGCACAGGCATGCGCCTAAGCTCTCTCTTTTTCTCTTAATACAAATATAAATACCCCTTTAAATGTATCATCGTTTCATGACATGACATGCACGGGGAATGAGAATGAATGGCCACTTGGCCAGTACTGTACTATGCTTGAGACTTGGAATTGTCCAAATGGCTATCAAAGATGGATGTGGGAGCAACGGAAGCACGGCCCATGGCATGAATTTGGAATTAATCGATCAAATTAAATTCTAAGGATCATCTCATCATGATTCATAAATCTCTCTCTCTCTCTCTCTCTCACTCACACACACACACACACACACACACAATAATCACATATCTAGCACTGTCTTTATACCTTATGGGTGTGTTTGGATGAGCCTTGAATAAGGAATAAGAATAAGAAATTTCGGTATGTGTGCTTATTCTTATTCTTGTGCAACCCAAACAACACAAGAATAAGAAATTTGGACCCTTATTCTTATACTAACAAAACCATGGTATAAGAATAAGGAATATAGACAAGCACGCATACCGAAATTCCTTATTCTTATTCTTTATTCAAGGCTCATCCAAACAAACCCTATGTTTATGAGTTACTAATCCTTTAGGGGGCGTTTGGATGGGCTAGGAATAGCTTCTTTTTAGACATAAATCTCTTCCTAAAATTACACACTTTCCAACGTCTTAGTTCTAAAATCTTTATTCCTTTCTTATTCCCATACGATCCAAACGAGCCCTTAGGTATTACTATTTTGGCCTAGCTTTTATTTATTTATTACAAGGTACCATTTTTAATTTAATTAATGTGCTAGTCGTTTAATTTCCAAATAAGACCTAACCCAAGTACTCCAGCTAGGGACTCCGGGTCCGTCCTCAAGTGGTAATGTGCACGCTATGATGCTTTCAAAATTCAAAATTTTCGTCGTCATGAACTGTTACGATATACATTATTGACATATTTATCCAATAAAATTTTAAAGGTAGGCACAATTAAAATATAATGATAATTAAAATCGAGAAAATAAATAATAATTTTAACTAAAAAAGTCATTATAAATATAAGTACTATTAATTTTTTTTTTCATAAATCTAGCTATTGTTTATTTTTACCATTTCAAATTAAGTCCAATTCTGAGAGGAATCGTTGATCGCTTGATGTTACCTCTAATTGAATGACAAATGAAATTAACCAATCGCTTGATCGCAGAGGGCCAGAGGCGTAGTGATTTGGTCATTTGGGGAATGGAATGCACGTGCAATCGATTCTCTTTCCGTGGCCATCGGATTCAGATTAATAGACCCACTCTATTAAGTGGCGGACCCATTCTGCTGGAGGGGAGAGTATCCTCCGCCGATCTTTTAAGGTTGGCAGGGTGCCAACTTTTGATCCGAGCTGTTCGATCTAATCTGAACGGTTAAAATTTTTCGGACCTATCAATCTGGTATTATGCACGGGGCTCCCATTAACCGTTGAGATTATATCTAACGGTTCATATCAAAGGTCGGCACCCTGCCAACCTTTTAAGGTTGGCAGAGGATGAGAGCACCTGCTGGAGACCTGGAGTGGAGCGAGTAGCGCGGCGATGCGAAGAAGCCCAACAATTCTGGATCAAAAGCCCAGGCACCCTCCTTTTTAAGTTTAGGCACTGTTCAAATAATTATATATCAGACCTCAATTTTTTCAGAAAATAAGTCCAGGCAATGCTACACAAAATTTTTGAGACAATTTATCTCCTATCCGTGCACGCCAACAAGCGAGCAAAAATTCAAAATCCATAATAATATTTCAACTATGTTACCTTCATTGCTATCTTATAAGGCAAGCATCTTAACATAAGCAACTGATGAAAAAAATTTGGAAACAAGCTCTAAACTTTTAAACCTATTAAAATCATAATTTAGCTTAACGGTAACAGGTGCTATCTTTTTAGAGTAAGAAAAATGAAATTTTTTTTTGAAGAAAGGAGGTCTTTGCCATTCAACTTTTTCTGAAATTAAGGGTGCATGCGGGGCTTGAACTCTTGACCTCTTAGAGACCAGCTTAGTGCTCTTACCACTGAGCCACTAGTGTCACGTCCCGCACCGACGGGTCGCGGGGCGCGAGCTGACACGGTATCTTCTGCATCCATCCGACGGCCCGTCAACCTACGTCGCAACAGAAAAACAAACAGAGTCAGGTACAAACCTCAGTAACCGGTTATTTAACGACGCAGGTTCTCTATAATTAATTATTATATAACAAATTACAATCAGATCGGATTAATCCACATAACAAGTAATATATTTTACGAAGATAATCGGGTCTAGACAGTCAGTCAGTCATAATGGTCCCTCCCCGAACTCAGGAGGATCAGGACCGGCCCCTCCCCGAACTCAGGAGGATCAAGGCTCAAAATTCAAATTCAAATTCACATCCAATTCCAATCCAGTTTCCAAACCCGATAACCCGTAAAATATACCAATAATAATTCCATTAAATAATTTCAATCAAAACCAAACGATAAATCAGACTAATCAATCAATACAAAATTAAAAATAGAGAAGTCCGGTTACATAGATTCAATCAAAATCAAATGATAATCAGATCAATCAATCAATACGAAATTAAATATAGAGAAGTCCGGTTACATAGATTCAATCAAAATCAAACGATAATCAGATCAATCAATCAATCAATCAATATGAGATTAATATAGAGAAGTCCGGTTACCTGATTAAGCGATCCAGAAATCACGAATGAATTCAATACAACTATCCAATCGACTGCGACGTAGAAACTCAGAATTTCAATCGGCCGACCAATCAACTTTCTAATCAGCAAATCAATCAGATTCCTCGATATCTCAGACTAAACTTTCCATTTTAAATACTTTTGGTTTTCTCCATGCAATTCGGTTGGAAAATGAGCAAAGGGACTTAGAAGGATTATATATCAAATAAATATAAGCAGCTAGTGACACGTATGGGGCAAGTGGCTGGTGCCAAAAAATTTATTGGACATTTATTTTCTCAAATACGGACATGTGTCAAATGAACTCAACGTGTCAAAACCAAACATAGGCTTTGTATACATGAAGATTTTCAATCGGTGGTGAAACCTTATAACAAAACATACATCTACAAATTCCTATTTTAGTAAATATAAAATTTTCAATCCAGTACTCAAAACTTTTAATATTAAAAATCACTCCAAAATATAATTAATATTAAAATATCATAAATTTCGAGATATCACATTCATCTGTCACGTCCCGCATTGACGGGTCACGGGGCGCGAGCAAGGAACGGTATCTTCTGCATCCATCCGACAGCCCGTCAACCTACGTCACAATAGAAAAACAAACAGAGTCAGGTACAAACCTCAGTAACCGGTTATTTAACGACGCAGGTTCTCTATAATTAATTATTATATAACAAATTACAATCAGATTGGATTAATCCACATAACAAATAATATATTTTACGAAGATAATCGGGTCCAGACAGTCAGTCAGTCATAATGGTCTCTCCTCGAACTCAGGAGGATCAGGACCGGCCCCTCCCCGAACTCAGGAGGATCAGGGCTCAAAATTCAAATTCAAATTCACATCCAATTCCAATCCAGTTTCCAAACCCGATAACCCGTAAAATATACCAATAACAATTCCATTAAATAATTTCAATCAAAACCAAACGATAAATCAGATTAATCAATCAATACGAAATTAAAAATAGAGAAGTCCGGTTACCTCACTGAGCGGTTCAGAAATCAACAGACAGATCAAATCGACTATCCCGACTGCGACGCAGACTCAAATATTGAATGATCGACCAAATCAAATATTATTTGGATTATAACTCCTCTCTCACTGTTTGCTTAACTGGTTAGGCTTTATTTTGTTTTCGGTTGAAGAAACTCATCAAAGGAACGAATAAAGTTATATGGTCACAGGGAGAGAAGTACGAAGAAAAATGATAATGTGAAGATGGTTAAGGTGAGAAAAGGGGCTGCATGGGACACGTGTCATGAAATTTTATTGCCACGGTGATCAAAGCTATAGTACAGGTGTAATGAAAATGCTCAAGCCATAATGTTCGAGGGCGGTTTATAATGGTCAAAGGAGATCATTTTATTTTTTTCCATTCGGTCAACAAATGGTCAAAGAAGGTCAACAAGTCAAATTCTGGTCAATTTCATTCAAAATTGGTCAACTTTGGTCAAAGTCAGAAAAATCGGGTGTTACATTTTCCCCTCCTTCAAAAGAATTTCGTCCGCGAAATTCAAACGGACGATAACAAGTCAAGTTCAATTAAACAGAAATCAAATTTCAAATGAAATGACAGGACCCAAACACAGTCCGAAGAACGAATGCTCTGATACCATCTGTCACGTCCTGCACCGACAGGTCGCGGGGCGCGAGCTGACACGGTATCTTCTGACACGTCCCGCACGGTATCTTCTGATAACACATGATGTTTTATAATACTAAAACATTTTGTTAATAATTTCTGAAATCGAGTTCAGTCTTTTCTACAACTTTTAGAATATAAGTTTTATTCGTTTTAATATTAGAAGAGAAAATTATCTTTTCTAAAAGAAATGCAATTTCCTTTTTCCAAATTGAATTATACTTGTGCATTTTAAGATCCTGAAAGTCTGAAATTTTCATGAACTCGGTTTGCACTAGTTGTTAGTTTGCCAAGGGAGGTCCACATGTAAGTTACATATATTCTCATGTATTAAATGAAGCACTAATTCCATTCTAAGCCACCGAGTTTGTGCCGCTCCAATAATTCTTTCTCATGCCATCTAGTAATTGGGATCCACGTGTCACACAAACAACTCAATTTTGTTGGCATAGAATGCTTCACCCACTAAGTAATTTTCCTTTTATGGCCGACTATATTATCTCAGCACTTTTCACCATTTCTCTTGTGCGCACCCTTCTCTTCTTGGCTTGCCATGTCAATGTGCGAAAAGGGTAGCAATTAGCTAGTAAAAATTCCACAAAAAAAAAAGCAGAAATTTAAATAGAAGGAAGAGAGAGAACATAGAACAACTAGTAAATTGATGCTAGTCGGTTTGAGGAGAAGGATTCAGTTGAGGGCAGCGCATAGTACCTTTTCAAAGATGAATTTGGAACTTTTACATTGGTAACAATTTTCATCTATTCTTTCAATTATTTTGAAGTTTTAAGATGAACATGTTTTATTGCCATTCTAACCTATTTGACAAATTAATGGATTCCTTGATATTACTTGACTTTTATTGCAAATTGTTTTGACAATTTATAAAAGATTATGGCTGGAATGAATTTCTGAAAATTAAAAACACTGAAATTAGCTAATTTATTTGATTAACGAATTTTGGTAAGAAATTTACGAGCTATGTGATATTTAGTTGTCTTGAAAAACGGTATAATATACAAGGGCTGTGCCACAAAGATACTATTTTGTCCTTTGGTACAACTCGGTACAATATTTATTGTCCCAAAATGTAGAGTAAAAATTTAGAAGTGGTGTAAACCTAAACCGACCACAACTATTTATTATTTAAAGGTTGTTTTATATAAAAGTTAAATTTAGTCTTCTAATTTAAATAGAACTTAGTTTAGTATTTTAATTTGGTTTAGAAATCGAGTGGTCAAGTGTCAGAGACGGGGACGACCGATACGACTTAACTGTATTTTGCTTGCTTGCTTTGCTTGTTTGACAGGTGCGGATTTCACACGAATTTTAATTTGCATTTTCAGGACTGAACTACTTGCATTTGCATATTTGAAATTGTTGAATATCCATGTGACATATTTGCACATTTATCATTTGTTTACTATTATTATCGTTATATGCATATTGAATGGTTTTCACTTGATAATTTGAAATTGTTATATGTACTGCTTGTGCGATTGAATAGACACTCATTTCTTTTGTATGGGGGTTTGGGTCGCGCCCAGACCTGGCTGTACACCGTGAAGTAAGCGCTTATATTCCGGATCTGGTAGTGTTCTCGGCTTGTAGTACTTTTGATTATCTGATTGTTTGAATTGTAAATTGAATTGATTAGCCGTTGACAACCCTCTACAAAGGAGACTCACGGTATCTGACTCTGAACTGATTGATCTGCGATACCAGACTTGCATTAGATAGTTGTCCAGATTTGAGCCGGCTTTTGAAATATTAAATTGTATTTGAAATGAAAATTGAATAAGTAGCCGTACTCCTCTGCATTGCATCTGTTTATAAATGATTGCATTTGATAACTGATTTGTCTATGTGTTGCTTATATATTTTATTATTATTAGTTTAACTCGGTACGGTGATTAGTTCTTGAACATGTATCATTGAGATTCGTGTGACTGGAACTAAAAAATCGCACTGAGATAAATTATGTTTATCTCACTCTCTGCTTTTGCATTGTTTCCACAATTGGTTGTGGGTTCCAGGTTTCAGATCGAGTGCTTGATAGCGAGACGAGTAGCGGCCCATTGGATCTATGGTTAGCAACCTGTATGAACCAGACTGTTAACCAGATTGTTGTAGAATTTATATTACATTTAAATAAATATTTTTAAATTTAGATTTGACATTAGTAATAATTGTATATAATTAGATTTAATTTATAAATCAGATTTAGTTAAGCCTTGCGGGTGCAGTTGGCATCCGCGGCGGACATTCCGTTGTGCACCGTCTAGTCACGGTATTCGACGGGGTGTCTCAACTAGGCCACATGCAATAAGAAAAATGAAATTGAAACAAAGGAATAAAAATTCCAACATTCATATGAATTACCTCTTTTATTCTTTCGTTTTGACTTATAATGGAATTCAGAAAAAAAATTATAGTATCCCAAATGAGAAGTTTGTGGGTTTGATAGCAAAAGGTCAGAATTGTTTACTATAGGTATCAATTACTGGTTTGACGGTTTGCCAAAATATTCCAAACGACAGACCAATACGCTATGGGGGTGAAATCGTGCCAAAATCTGAACAAACGACTGGAATTTTGCCAAAATATAAAGCAAAAATTGGAATAAAGAAAGGAAAACGACGGGAAGAACTTGAAGAACAGAAAAACCCTTTGAAGAGCGAGGTTGAGCAGGAAGAGGAACGTAAGTCTTAATAAAAAAGACGAAACCCTTGAAATATTTTGGCGCAGAGATAAATCGTGCCAAAAGAGAGGAAATCGCGCCACAGATGGGAGGGCATCGTTGTCCAGCGAAAAGATCGTGATTTTTCTTCCATCTTGTTACACCCCGAATTGGGGGGTGGGGGTTGGGGTTGGGGGGGATTTTTTTTTATAGGAAGGAAAAAAAAAATTTGTCGGTTAATTTTTTTACTTCAGACAAATTGATATCCAAATAGGGTAAACTTAAAATTTTCCTTTCTTTTCCCTCAATCCAAACAGAGCCGCTCAGCATAACCAAAACAACTCGAAAAAATTGAAATATTATTAAATTTCGATTTTATTATTAATTTAATCAGAATTTAAACAATAAATTCGCAATATCGTTCTTTGAAAGAACGACACTGATATCGTTCTTTCGAAGAACGATAACAGCTAATATCATTTTTTTGAAAACGATATTAGCTAATATCGTTCTTCGAAAGTGCAACATATTGGCCCCAAAAACAATCGACATCTCGGAATTGTATAGTTTGACATTCGACTTTTGTATTTTCTTTAATCATTCGTCAACAGCACGTTTCGAGGAAGAGGCGTTGCCTCTTGAGTTTTTTTAATTTTGTAATAATTTTTCAATTTAACCCTTGCTCTTCTATTGAAGTTTTAGATGTTTAAATTTGTAAATTAAAAAATTCTACAATATCAAATATAAGAATTTAAAATATGTAAAGTACATAATAAATCAAATGTATATGTATAAACATACATTCCTATGCACATCAAGAAAAAAATATATATGTATAATATTGTGTGTGTGTGTATATGTGTATATGTGTATATATATAGAGAATGGCTAACGTGCCATCGATGACACAGATGGTCCCGTGCCATCGAATCATTTTTCGAGATCCAAAATTCAAATGGTCAATCCGAACTGTTCAAGTTGTTCTCCATATTGAAATATCCTTGGAGACCAAATTTTATATTTTTTTTTCTAATTTTTTGCTATTTATTATGATATTTTAGAAAAACATTATGATTAGAGTATTTCAGGCCCTCCAATTGTTCTGGAACTATATTTTTCGAATTTTTTAAAATTGATTAATGTACCCTAATATATTATTGAAGGGTTCATGACTAACTAGATCGAGAATTTTATAAAAGTATGGTCAGGTTTACTAAACCCTTCGTTCATATGATTTTGACCGTAATATTTCTCAATATCTATATACGAGAATGGATTCAATCAAATCGATTTGACTTGACTTCCGATTAAATCCAGTCAGATTTTTAATTTGAAAGTTCAAATAATCGATCCAAACATCTAATATGATCTTCCTATTAAAATCTCTTTGTCGAACAAATTTTAAATTTTTTTGAATTTTTTTACTATGTTTTTGAAATTTAGAAAATCATTTATCTAATTTGTTTTGAAACTTTCAAAAATACCAGCTTTTAAAAATCCAAAAAAAGACATAAAAATTTTAGGGAATTGTAAAATTTGACTAGAAAGGAGATTTAAATGAGATCATATATATTGGACTATTTGGATCGGTCATTTGAACTTTGAAAATTAAGATCTAACGAAATTTATCCGGGAGTCCGGTCAAATTGATTTGATTGAATCCATTCTAGTCTATATACACTAGATCTGTGTGTCGAGCGAACAGATCATATATATTGGACTAGTTGGATCGGTCATTTGAACTTTCAAAATTGAGATCTAACGAAATTTATCTGGGAGTCCGGTCAAATTGATTTCATTGAATCCGTTCTAGTCTATATACACTAGATCTATGTGCGGAGCCTCGCTCGACGATAATGGTATCCATTGTAAACAATATATGGGACATTATGACATTAATTTTGATTTTGAAGTATATAGATAATTTTGAATCAATGGTTTTAATATAAAAGAATTAAAAAAATTTTAAAGTATAATTGCTATAAGAAGATAAATTTGATAAATTAATTTGCTCAAGAATGAAAAGTAATAACAATTTAAACATTTCGGTATTAATCATTGAATATATATACCTTCATAGAATAAAACTCATAAATCCTCCCAATGACATCTACATTAATTACAAATATACAAATATCAAACTTTAGATAAGTGACAATAATAGTAGCCTGATAAGTAATATTACTACAAGTATTATGAAATACTAAAAAATGAATTGAATTTAAAAAAATTATTAAAAATATACTAATTAATAAATAAATTGTAATTAAGAATTAGAATTTTAAATTTAAACAATTTGTGTACATATAGGCTGTGTTAAGTCAGTAATTGCTATTCTGATAATTTCAAAAGGTTTGAAATCAAAGCAAAGTACGGATTTGACAAGGAGATTTGATGGCAAAGGAGTAACATAAGCATTTTTGGAAAAACCAATACAAAACTTGTGGGGAACTATACGATAGCGTTCTCTAATATGTTCTATGTTGAATCATCCTATCTTGCACGTAGTTCTGTAAAATCATTTTAGATCCGTTCATAATATCTAATATCAACAACACCTTGTATAACACCTCCCTATATACCAAATAAAATGTCTTCTAATAAAGAAACATAATATTTTAAGTCAATATTATAGTTAATTTCAAAATTTTAAATATTTTTAAATTCATATATGCCCATAAAGTTGTTGGCCAAAATAAATAAATATGAAAAAAAATGTTGGAAACAAATTCTTGTCACATATTGAAATCGACTTGATATAGGAAAAAAATTATTGTATAAAAATTTACCTTCTAGAAGAACAAAAATCATCCCTCATGTATTTTCTGTCTTCAAATTTATTGCGGGCCAAATTTTCATGATCCGTGCATGTATCACGTCTAGATTTCTATTTGAAAATAATACGATATCTATTATGGTTGTCTTTTTTGTAAATGTGAAATGGTTGATGAAAATTTGAAAAAGGGGTATTATTTATAAATAAAATGTTGGCACCCTTTGGTGGAGGAGGCATCCACTCGATTGCATGCTTTGGCAATGCACCTTTTAAGTCGCACATTTTAAGGCATCAACTTGATTGCATCCTTTGGAAAGACATATATTAATTGAAACCCTATGAAATATATGTTAAAAAGGCACATTTTCATTCTCACCCATTCATTGAATAAGACTGTACACTCACACCCTTTTATTTGTTAACATTTAATTAACTTATTTATAATTTTTTAATAATAATATAAAATAAAAAATGACACTTTATCATACATAATCTCACCCTTTCATTTGTTATCATTTAATTAACCTAATTATGATTTCTTAATAATAACTTAAAATAAAAAGAACACTTTATGATGCATTATCCCACCATTTCATTTATTAGCATTTAAGTAACCTAATAATAATTTTTTTAATATTTATTTAAAATAAAAAGGATACTTTATTATATTTATAACTATATATCTACACTTTAAGACAAAAATGAAAGTCCTCAGAATTTTTTTTTAATACCCTTAGTGGAGCGAAGGCATTACTAAGAGGCAAATCAGTATCTAATTTCTCTTGTTGAACCAGGCGGAGGGCTTGAATCATCGAGAGCCTAGTCCATGTTGACCAAACATTTTTGCCTTCTGGTTGTCTGGGATGGTGTTTCCTAAGACAACAGCAGATGCTCCACTAGCGAGCGTTACAATTTGGGGTTGTGTGGCAACTTGGACGGGCACTTGGAGAGTCTCGACCACAGAGCTACCATCCTTCTTGAGATGTTCTCCGTGTTGGGAAGTCTAAGTTTTCAAATTTTTGTGCTAATTAACCATTTAATAAGCAATCCAAACGACTTAGACCTCGAAGGATCTAGTCCAAGCATTCACACACAAGAGAGAGAGGTTAGGAAGGCTACCTCTCCTTGTATCGCAACAAGGAGGCTCGAATCCGGCGATGTCGAGGTTGTGCGCACCACCACGCGTGTCTCGGCCTCAAGTCCACCAAGGTATTAACCAAAACCTCGATCTATGCTAGTAGATGAGAGGTTAAGCCTAATCCCTTCATTCCCTTTGTCTTAATTAACTATTTAATTGGATGGATGCAAGAGGTGCTCAACACATGAGCTTAAGAGAACAATGGTGGAGAGGAAAAATTTCAGAATTTTTCCTTTAATTTTCGTCCAAAATATTAGGGAGAGAGAAAATGGCAAGGTGGCTAGGGTTTTGGCTCCCAAAGTGGTCCTTTTATAGACCAACCACTCTCCCAAAAAGTTGTAACTAATTTACAACTATGCCATCACTAGGGCAGCCATAAAATGGGCCTAAATGGGCTCCATCAATTATTTAATTGGTCCTCTAATTCAATTAATTAGTGGCCCAATTAATTGCTCTCAAGTTGGACCTTTAATTTACCATTTAAATATAGGCCCGTTAGCTCAAATTAATTACTTTAATTAATTCATGTTGAAACAAATTAATTATCAACACTTTGATAATTATTTAAGGATTAGAATATGCATTAATTTATTTCTATATAATCCGTTTGACTTAATTAATTAATTATGACGGTTCGCAACAGTACATAATTAATCAGTCAACATATCATATTGTTGCATTCCTTAATACAACCAAATAAATAATGCACGCATGGTCAAAACCTATTTGTGTGACCCTTTGAGGATTTATGCTCTGTTGGACATGGAAAATAAATCGCTATTTATTTCCAATAATCATAAGCGGTATCTAGCAACATGTTATGATTCCCAATTCGCATAAATAGTGTACTGCTACAATATTTTAATCCTGCATAAGAAATAATAGTATTTCCTTGTTTGATTCTTACGTCACATGATATCATCGTATAATCCAAGATAGGAATTTGTCATTCTTGCAGATTATACGTTTCTTGATCTAGAGATGACTGTATCAGTTGCTAGCAAACAATCCATCTCCATCAAGGGGCCCAAACAGATATCATCGCTTACTAAGTAAATTAATGAGGGACATACGGTTTTCTTGATGAACAACTTTTCTCCGCACAATTCAAGAGAACATAAATAAAGTCCGTATAGCAGCCCTTATCAGGAATCAACGGTAGACGATATTTATTGAACCTATCCTCATGTGGAAAAGCTGAACCATCTCAAACTTATAATCAAACTCAAATGAAATAAATAATGACACATAACACAATCCATATATTTATTTCATTGGGTCGTGTCCTGTACTATATTCCATAACATACACATATGCAATTAAGTTGGCAACTCCTTACCTATGATTTGTAGAACTTAATCATCACTTAACTTGCATACTAATCTTATCCGATAATTAATATTCCTTGTTAATTATCAAGATTATGGACTTTTTAGATTTATTATTGTCATTTATTATAAATGAAACACAGAGATCCACAATTCAGATACTCAACCTGAATGATCTGTCAATAAATAAATCAAGGAATAAATGATCAAATATCATCAATAACATAAACCATAGAAGTAGCCATATAATGATTGGCTTCTAGGACATAACTCTAACACTCCGGTCACGATCTAACACCAAGTCACCATTGTTCCTACAATGAAGAGAACTCAATTTTAGTATATCGCATGAGATTGAATTGACTCCTATATACTTTCATGCCTAATCTCTTGATTACTCCCTGATGAGAGGAGAAAGATGTCCCACCGGACGTGTCAGAATCTATCTCGCACTTTTTGCCGTCTACCGAAGGATCAATGTGGGAGACGGTTCAACCCTAGACCCAGTAGATGAAAGAAGCGAAGAAAAATAGGAGACGCAAGGAGTAAGGCTTATGGAACCAAGAGCAGCCACAGAAGGGTCTCCGTACGCGACCACATGGGCGATGCCATCCGACCGGTCCGTCGCGAGTCACATGGATGAAGTCTTTTATCCAGTCTGTCGGAGGTAGCTGTGAGAAAAGAGGGAGAGAGAGTGGTAGAGAGAGAGGCTAGGAAGTCTCTAGAACAATGCCATCCAACAATCAAGATGAGAAATCGCTAAACGAACGACTAAGATCGAAATATTGTCGGGAGAACTGTTCGCTAATATTTCTTTCGGATGCGGATCTAATTGTGCGCAATAATATATGTTTTGATTTGACGTTTTGATTTGGGCATTTTTTGTAAAGAATTAGCTTGCATTGCATTAGTTCTAGTAAATATGAACTTAAAATCCTTCCAGCAACCCCTGTGGGGATGTAGGTATCCTTTTTTCTTTGGTTTAAAAATGAACTCAAGCCTGGTTTGGAATATATGTCGGTTATATTATTCTACAATCAATTTCATATTATTTTCATCTTTATAATCGTAGTTGTTGGTTAAGTTTTACATCTGATAGTTGTCAGATACGTAAAGATTACAAGCTGATGTTGTGTTCGACCTAACTAACTCACTAGGTTGTTAATTATACAATAATACATGTGGAACAAAATGGGGAAAAAAATGAACGGAACATCATTTAATTTAATAATATATTAAGCCCCGCAATTCCGGAATCACATCCTCTGCCAACCTTAAGAGGTTGGTAGAGTGCCAACCTCTGATCAATTCTTTCTTGAGCTCATTGTTTTTTTCTCCTTCTAAATCTTAACAAGAAAAATGAAATTGCAGCCTCTCAAGTCGCCTTGCAAACTCGATAAAGGGACTGAATTAACAAGAAAAATGAAATTACAAGCGAGATAAGGGGACTGATTTGCAAAACACGATGGCAGGAGATAAATTGTTCATATTCAGAGTTGTTTGGCAAGATTTTCTTAAACCATGGAATTTTTTCTTACTCGAATTTTGGTTTAGCTTGGATATTTTAATAGGAAGCGATGCAAGTCAAAAGAAATAATATGGATATGGAGCTTTCTTCCCTACTTGTAAGCACAATCACAATGTCATTAAGGTCAGGCTTACATTTGCTGGATTTTCTGGTCCTAATCCTATAAGGGTATAGGATATGATGTTGATAAAATTCTAATTCCAATGAGATTAATTGATGACAACAGATTAGCTTGGAAGTATTTGTAGATGGCCTGATTTTTTTGGGCTTTTCATAATGTACATCTGAAATTAAAGGAAGATATTGAACAAATTATAAATAGATTGTCTCACTTAGGCAATTACAAGTGAAAGGATAAGATCAGATGCTCTGTGCATAGCTTGGTTTTTGTTTTATTTTCAGAAATTAAATGCTAATTTAAAAAAAGATATTGAAGAAATTTTAAATTGATTTGCACTGAACCAGATTATAAATGAGAATTCTGTATGGTAATATCAGGTTATCAAGATCCAGTTAGAACACAAAATTCGACTTAACCCAGCCAGCTATACATGCTAAGAATTTAACATATTTATTCTTTGAGATAGTCCAGTGTGATCCCTCGGTTGCGATTTAATTGAAATTTGAAAACCAGCCGAGATGGACAGATGTGGAAGTGCAAGAAGGGAAACAAGAAGAGCAGTGAAGATGATGCCAGCACTTCTGACATGGAAGTGTCAGTGGATTCCTCCTCCGAAGACAACCCAATGGCATCATTGTTCACGAGGTTTCTTTCCTTAAACCCTAACCCTATGCCTGCATGCCCATCAAGGGGCCTTTTTCTGGTCCCTAAAACCCTAACCCTTAGATTTGTGCTTCTTTAATTAGGTTTTGAAGAGCAAGAAGATTTCAGTGAGAAATTGTGGATTAAAATGTCATGGAGGATTTCAGAGAGTTTCTTTGTCAACGATAGGAAGCACCTTCATGCTGAGAATGGTTTAGTTTCTAACAAAGGTTTAAATAGCGGCCGCTACAGCCGCTATAGCGCCGAGATAGCGAAAGTGCACGTCAGAACGCTACCACGCTACAAATTTCGCGCTATGTCTGATAGCGCGCGGCATAGCGGGCTTTAGCGGATAATAGCGCCTGTTATAGCGGGTTTTTGCGGATAATGGCGCCCAATATCGCGGGCCCATGGCGGCCTATAAGCAGCTGACGCGCACACCCAATTATTTAGCTGTTGGACCCACAACACCAACCCACTCCTTATATACTCTTCAACTAGTATTTAACTCTACCATGTGGGACTAAAGTTGAAGTTGAAACCGGAGAGAGAAATTACAGAAAAATTAGTGCATTATATTGCTAAAGCTAGGATTCGAACCCTGGATGTAGGTTATACCGTCCATTGCAACAACCACCCAACCAAGTTATTGTTTGTGATATAAGTGTTTTATGCTATTTATATATACTACATAATATCCGCTATGGTCCGATAGCGGCCGCTAAATGGCCGCTATCCGCTATCCGCTATGATATTGGCTTGTCCGCGACGATTCCGCTATCCGCTATTTAAACCTTTGGTTTCTAATTATTGATTTAATTCAACCTACCAAACTAAACAAAAGGTTTTCTTAGTAAAATTAATTAGTAACTCTACGTTACAGGAATGCGCCACAATGTTACCACTTTATAATTTATTAAAGTCTGATATTTTTTTTTTCTCTTCCTCTTCCAAGGCATATCAGTTTCAATGGATCAGGTACATAGATTCCTTAACTTGACACTTGGTCATCAATTCATGTTTCTTAGGCCCAAATATTTATTATTACCAAAATCGAATTTTGCTTACCAAAGTAAATACTTATTCTAGGACCTTTGGTCTCAGGTTATTGCACCGATCAGCCTAACTATACATGTTGAGAATTTAGCGCAATTATTTTTTGGTGCTGTATTTAACAACTTTGATATTTTATAGGATCGCATATGAAATTCTTGCAATATCTTCTGCTTTGTATTTTCTATTTCGGCCTTTATACTTATTTTGGGCTACTTGGTTCTAAATGCTTACAACTATTATCATGGCATGCTATCATACTTCATTCCTTGATACTTAAATTAAATTGATTTTCTCCTCCAATCATTTTAGCAAGGAAGCTTGCTGAAATCCACGCAGCTAGAAAATCTTACAAAGGTTCCGATTTTTATTTGCTGCTAGCTAAAAAAATAGTCATTTTTTTGTTTCATTTATTTATTTATTTTTTACTATTTTTCTTCAAAAAGAATGATTGTACTCAAATCATTATTTTGATTCAGTAATTTCTTCACATGACTAACCATTTACGTTTTGTTTCTTTTTTGCATCTTTTACAGCTTTATTTGGGGTTACGAGAGACTAATTTTTGGAGATTTCATCTGAACATTGAGGTGCATAATTTGTTGCTTCTGATTTTCAGTAGTACAAGGACATTTGTTTAATTCATCTCTTTATTAATTATTTAGAGTTGTGTTTTCAGTGTTTATTTCTTGTGCACTGGTCTTGCTTCACACCTCTTTAACAAGACAAGAAGCAGCCTTATAAACCGTTATGGCTTTTGTTTTATTAGGTTTATAATTTGAAAATATAGGGGTTCGATGAGTAAGTTCTTTTCATGTGTCTCATAACCTCCTCTCCGATTGTAAATCAAAAGTAAAACTTTTTCCATATGTTATGTAGAAGTTTCTGTTAGGTTCTTAATGAATTATCACGCATTCAAAATATTTGGTCGATGTGCATAAAGGTGTTTGACAAAAATAGTAAAGACCCAAAACTTATGTGTTATTATTAATACTAGGTGGGGAAGCGCGGCTTCGCCGCGCCTTAGCGGATTTTTGATAATTAACAAATGTGATCTTCTTCTTGAATTATCTAAATTTATTTTTAATGATGTCTTCAAATTTGCTTTTTTTTTTATATTGAGAATTATCCAAATCTTTTTTTTCAAATTTCTTAATCTATTAAAGTAAAACAAAAATTTTTGGAAATGATTAAATTTTTAGATTTCATTGTCTTTACATTAGCATCAGTACCAATTTGATATATAGTTCATCTGTATTATGTTATTATAATTTAGTTATGTTCATCTTTAGATATATAGTTCAGCTATGTTCACTTTTACAGGCATAATTTAGTTATGTTCCAAATAAAATGACAAATATAAAGAAAAGACATAGAAACTATGATTCAGGCTATTGCTACTTTGATGACTCCAAAAACTGCCCTATAACAATTAAAATCTATACTTCACTATTAGTTTCTTTCTTTTATAGCATCTCACTAAATATGTTACTGCCAGTAAGTAGTTTTGGTGACATTGCAATGTCAGAAAAGGAGTAGCTACCAGAATTTTTTTAAGAAAAAAGAAAAAAAAATGAAAGAAATTAATCTTAGTTGAGTTAATTCCAATAGAATACATTTTTAATGAATTAAAAATATTAAATTTTTTTTTTACCATTGGAACAAATAAAAAGATAGCCTTATCTTGGACAATTGATTCGACAACGAAAAAATAGTAACGTGGGCTATAGCATAAATTGCATGTTACAGGTCATACACTCATGCTATCAAAAATACAGTTGGTACCAATACATTTGGTTGTAATGGACTATAACATTCAATAAGGGTTGTACAGAAAAGCCTTCAACTGATAACAGTCGGATAGTAAAATGAAGTCACAAATTACACTAATCATTTTAGAAAATAAACAAAGAACTGGAGATTTCTCAATTTCTATTAATTGCAATTAAGATAAAATTTAGTATGCATCATTTGCAACTAATAACAACAAAGCATTAGAACTTATGACGTATGTATCAAGTGGTCGCTTGTGAGTGCGATTTTAAAGAAAAGATAAGTAATAATTCTATATTTGAATAAGTAAAAACTTGGATTACAATAATCATAGAAGAACTTTGGCAATGCACATCTTGGTCAATAGCAAAGTAGCAGCTTGGTCATTGTTGTTGTTATTACTGATATTGAAACCATCCAAAGCTTGGATGCTTAAAAATCTTTCAAACTATTCTCCATATGATGCCGTCGACATGCAAAAATAAATAAAGAAAACAATAGATTAGTTTTTTTTTTCTTATGACGCGAGTACTGATATATATTGTACCAAATAAATATAATACACTAAATATAAGATCCATAAGAAGGGTAATTAAAAAGGGTAATAGCAAACTTGAAAATTTTCGAATGTTAAAAAAATTTCTGCATACAAAACTTGCCAAAATATAAAATTAGTAACTTCTATCATAGGAAGTTGCCATAAATAAAATTACTACATAATTTTTGCCATAAATAATTTTTAACTTTTAATTCTCTTCAATTTTAACTATGTTTCTTATGGGATGTGATTATCTGTTTAAGAGCTATAAGAAACTTCAATCAAACAAAAAAAAAAAATTAATTAGAGAAAACAGTAAATTACTGCTTGTATCGAACCTAACTGGTACTTGCTATGTAATATAAAAGTAGAAGGATCTGAGAATAGAAGTACCTTATGCATGTCCTATGGTACAAAGCATAGATAACGATAAACATCTTTTAAGTCTTACCAATAAACATCTCTAATTACTCAAATATTTCAAGATCCACCCGAAGTGAAACCCACCTATGCTAACTCTCTGGCCACAGCAGCTGCCCTTGGAGAGAAATCCTTGGATGGTAACCAAGGGTTTTGGGTTTGAGCGACAAAGTTGGGATAAGCAATTCGTCCGTCCTTCCTTCGTCTTTCATTCTGTTGGAGTTGGGGGGGAGTCGACAGAGGATGGTGGGGTATTCATAGGGGACTCAAGTTGCTGATCTGGACATTTCTCTTCAGGTGAGCCTGTTGTCAGACACAAAGAAATAGAATATTACATATCGTACTAAATTATCAGTAAATTTCACAATTACCTAGCACTTTCATATTAGTTGGGATCCAGCAAAACAGTGAGCTCCAACGATACCGAAAAAAAAATAAAAAATCCCTACTTAAGTTAATAGAGACACACCTCCCACTCTTCTTGGCTGTTTAATCCTTCATAGGCCATCAAGAAAGGTTTTTCTGTCTCCAAGGCCTCCTCAAGAGACATCGGGGGCTTCTCTTCTATATTTGGGTCTCCAAATCCTACCAAGTACTCTGGCTCGAACTCAATCTACATCAAACATAAAATATGAAAATTAATTATTCGAGTTTGTATTATATGAAGGAAATAAAAGTCACTTTGAATTACTGGACTATCATAGAATCACAGTACCTTTGATCTCGAATAATTTTCATGAAGCTTAATTCTGCATCTTTGATTAAAGCTCAAGGTTATTGTGGTAATACTTTGATTAAAAAGTCCTCTAAGGCCAGACACCATAAAAAATGTATCCAAATCCAAGTAAAATTAAGTATGATAGGTCAACATCAATACATATCAGTTAATCCTAAAAGCTTTGCCTCAAAGTTAACTTAAAATAGACAATGGCCTGCACAAAGCAACATGCAGTGAAGCATGTCTATGTGTTCTGGCTCCACATTGTCCAAAACGACAAACTGCCATAGTCATTAGTACATAAGCACAAAGTTTACTTTTTTTTTCAGGGTATTCTGACAAAGCTCTCTCATGGCAATGGCCATAAGGCCATTTATACTGGTACTGCTAATAAATATAGGCTTAGGAGAAATCGCACCAAGCTGTACCAGATATGTAAAATGAAGGGGAGTAAACTTGCTGTAAAGACAAATGCAAGTAATACTAATAATCAATAAGATATAAGGTTCAATCTAGGTGTTATAGAATAAAACATGACCGTAACACAATGATTATATGTTAAACATATTGCAAGCAATAACTAAATACAAAGATTTTTGCAAAGCAACCCAATGAATACATCTTTTTATATATAATAAGTTAATAACATGATATGAACTTTATATATAAATTATAAAAGCAATTCTAAATTTTTCAAAGAAGGTTTAGAATTGATCTAACTATACAATTATATTCCACATTTGCACATATATAATATGAGTGATAATTTGATACCTATTGAATAATAAAAAATGATGTACAAAATTAAAGTAGGAAACATAATAAAAGTAAGAAAATAAAGAGACAATTTACATACATATATAACCGTTGCCTAGTGTAATTGGATTGTTCTTGCCAGGAATCAAGTTTTTCAACGTTGTCCAGTACAACGCCTCGACTTTTACATGCCCCAGTGGCACCAGTGGCTACAATTCATCTCACAACTTTTGCTCCAAACAACCATGCATTACGCCCAAACTGCATGCCTTAGATCAAAAACCTATGTCGAAAAGCAACCATATTCAAATGTAAAACCCTTATAGTATATCAACATGATTGATACTAAATGTGTGCATTCTAATATTTACAAATCGATATGGATTTAAAAGAAGATAAATTGCTGAAATACAAAAGTTATCCACATTGTTGACCTTACAATCTATGGTCAAAGAGGAAATTAACCAGACCTAATTAGACACACTCAAAAAAAGAAAAGAAAAAAAGAGACAGAACAAACGAAATTGTGATGAAAGATTAAAATCAGAAATGAATACGACTAAATTAAGAGCTGCTAGTTATAAATGTTACAAAGACTTGTTAAATAAGGACCATTGCTCTATTAATATATTTTTTTTGTTCAATAATCAATTTCTGTTCAAGAGGAGCAGCAATTAAATGTGCCCATTTTTTGAGATAGTAAAATAAAATGAGGTGCTGTCGGCTAGGAAAATATTTCTTGCGTCATGTGGCATGTGCATGTGTTATGTGGCTGAGGGCAAAAGTTGTGGCGGTAAAGATGAAAGTCGTAGGGTAAAGCTGTGGCCGTAAAGATGAAAGTCTTGGCCGTGGTGACAAATAGAAGATCCAATACAATTGTTAAATTTAACTAAATGTGCTAGAAAACTCAATTTCAAATGGAAATGTTTCTGAAAGTAAAAAGAGATCCAGAAATAGAATTGTCATCAATTAAATTGTCGGACTCCGACACACAATACCAGAAGAATTGTGATGGGTGTAATCAAGATGGATATAAAAATTAATTGTCCAATATCAAAGTTAACCAATGAAGGCTTGCCAAGTAAGTGCATGAGTTGCGCATGTTTAAATTCATAAGAATTGCCAAATTAAGGGTGGTAAGAGCCTTTACTGCTATAACCACGCACCTTCTCATAACTGTTTCAGGAGCCAATCAGACCTCGCCCAGTCAACACATGATCTATCCAGGTTCAAAAAAAAACCCCAAGATGGAGGGTTGCAACCTGACCAGAGACCCAAAAAAAATATTAATTCATTTATGGTTATCTAGACATAGCGAAAAAAATATTTTGAGGAACAAAAAGAATCCATTTTTAATCACAAAATGGTGAAGCAAAATTATCAAAGGTACATAATAATATAATATTTCATTTTGCAATGAGCAAGGATACTGGTAATTGCATATTGCAATGAATTCAACAATGAGCAGCAAGCAAGCAACATCATATTAATTACAAACCATAGAAACAGAAAGTTGTGCATCTTGAATACAAAGCCATATGTATGTATATAAATCACAAAATATTTTTATTTTTGAATTTATAAAAGCAAAGAACAATTACAAATATATATATATATATATATATTGATTGGACCAATCCTTGCAAACTTGTACTCATCCAAATAAAAATGTGTATCACAAAGCTTGAACTTACCAGTAGAGAACATTGTAAGCTCGAAGGAACGCACCAAGTGCAATGCAAGTTCAGAAGAAGACTGAAGCAGGATTTGATGCAAGTATGACTGATATATATGCCTTTCATCTCTCATTTTGTATGAGAAAAGATAACAATATCAAAATCAAAACTGCATCAACAAAACTACAGTAATTTATATAATGGAGTGGATATGGCTTCTTAGTTTTAAAATAAAAAAAAACATATATGGTAATTGAGGCCCTACGAAGGAAGGGTTAAAATTGGAAACTGATTCAAATTATATAAATCGAGAGTTTTAGGCTTCCAGCTACCTCCACATGTTATTATGCTATTTACATAATATAATATTCATAATTTAATTATTATAGTATGTAATAATTCGTTTGCGAGACATCCAATACTTGAATAAAGATAACTCTTATATTTGACCATGCAATCTTTTTTCAAAAAAGGTAGATAGGTTCCACAGGTCCTTACCATCAAGATGTTATCATCACCATATACTGGATCAATTATCTTAAATCATCTTGAATCTTATGCCACGGTATAAGTATTTTCTAATCATAAGAGTAATTTGAGAAATTAAGTATATCTGCTAATCAAGGTAATCATCAATATGCAAGTCATGCTAATAAAATTAAACTGATTTTGACAACAATATAAAAATATCTCAAATTTCCATATATTATATATCACGCCACCAATTGACATCACCTATCCAATTTATATGAAAAATAGCACCTAACCACACAGAAGAAAATTATAGCTGAATGACCCAAATTTCAGAGTAAATCAGTTAGAAATCACAAATGTTACTAAAGTAAGAAAAATATGTTTAAAAAATGTTCAATCAGATCGGCTATACTATTCCTAATTTCATACAAAAAATATTCAATCATAATTTCTATTATAGGAAGCATGTACCAGTTTGGTTATAAAATCGCAACACAAAGCACGATGGTTTTCCACCAGTAATAGAAATAGGAAAAGAATAGATAACATTGGAACAACAATAGTTCACTTCATCAGGGTTTCCGACCCGACACGACTGGCCTTCAAAATTAAATTTTGTAATACTATGGCTCCGTATGAAGTTTGTGTTGCCAGACCCCCATATCGACACAATAAGTTTGGTGTGCCAGTAATGACATTGAATAAAATATAATTCAAATTGAGATTCAATAAAATAAAATTGAATTCAGTGTAATCAGCTGTTTGTAGAAACAAAACAAATTATTCAGTGCACAGCACCATATCTTATGAAACATAACAAATCGAATAAAGCTAATGGTTTCAAAGTGCATAGATTTTCCAGTAGAAATTTTCTTAAGAAAAAATAGAAATTAATGATAGATAATTAACACAGCCAATAAGAAAAAAATTATGATTGCTTATCCATACCGGTAAGAGAGGCAGTCGTTTATTTCTTTTGATGAATGGGTTTTCAACACTGAAGCACGTCCCCTAAAAATTGTAACCAGGCACTCTGGAGCAACTGACAGCAAGCTCAATTCCAATCCAGTTGTTCGGCCCTTTGGAAGGAAGCAAGGGAAAATTAGTGATCCTAAAGGTTGCTCTCTTTAGAATATGGATGGATGACGGACGGTGTTGGCGGAGATGGAGGAAACAAAGGAGAAAATGAAGGGTATGGCCGTATGGATTGAGGCGGTGTTAGCAGAGGAGGAGGCGACAGAGAGGAGGGGGTTGAGGTGGGATTGGTGGAGGAGGAAGCAAAGAGAAGGAGAGGCGGAGCCGCGGAGGATCTAGCGACCACCAAAGCGATGGAGAGGAGGGATGAGTTGCAGGGGGTGAGGCAGGGATTGTGGAGGAGGCGGCGAGGGGGGGGCAGCTGAGGGAGAGACGACGGAAGAGAGAAGATGAGAAATAGGTTAGCGAGCGTTATAAAAAATCGCTAAAAATCTGTTAATGGATCAGATCGATCGCGAAAAAAATGAAGGGCTTAGATGCCGCGTCGTAATCTGCCAAAAAGCGGCCACGGGATTTAATTAATACTATAGATGTCAAATTATTACTTTCTGGGCAGGAGAATGGAAATACATAATAGAGAAGATCTAAAGCACTAGACCCTTCTGATGCGAGTGGCACCAAGCTGTTTGGCAAATAAAATTGATAGTGACATTCTTTATTTGGGTAATCGATAGTGACTGATGTATCTAACAAATCAAATTGCAAATAAAATCAGTTATGTTGCTCAACTTGCACAAAAATTTTAAAAAACAAATAGATCGCGCAACGCGCGACACCGCACCTAGTATATAGAAAAATCCGATGTAAAGACTCCGGAGTCAGAAACTCCCAGGGCACCTATGTAACTAGATTGAGAAATTCTGAATAGACAGGGATAAGGTTAATTTTTTGTAAAAGAATTATGAATAAAGTGTGGGGATTAATTGGTGAAGTGTAAATCTGACAAGAAATTAAACCATTAATTAATAGACAAGTGAATCTCAACTTCTCAACTTCTGGCCTGACCTCCTACACGTGAAGCACGCGTTCCTTTCCTGACTATATTTTTATTTATTCATTTTCTTAAATTTTCAACTTCTGGCCTGGCCTCCTCCTGCTGCTGCTGCTAGCTAGAAATGCGTTTGAGCTTTGATTGTCGTGTCTAAACTAAAACAGAGCAGGGCACTGACGCAGATTATATTTAGAATTTTAGATTTAGATTTAGATTTCCTATTTTGTATTAAGCGTATGTAACGTATGCTGTAAGGCCCCGGTTTTTCTTTGAACAAAAATGTCTAATGATATATTTATAGGACTATCAATGGGTACGCTACAATACGGTAGAAGATATTTTCATATCCATATCCGTACCCGTTAAAATTTTCTTTAACTATACCCAACCCGTACCCGTTTAAAAATAATTTTACCCGTACCCTACTCTTATCCATAAAGAATTAACGATACTGATAGGGTAACAGTACAATAATAGATAATAATAATATTATTAATTTAATAAAAAAATATATAATGTGCTAAACAAATAACATCAGATAAATTGATGTGATCTTAGGGCTTTAATATTTATACCCAAATAGGCTCAGTTTGGATCACAAGCGTACGACTTATGTTGAATATTCGGGGTCGATCCACGGGAACAGACTATTTGTATTATCTAATCTAAATCTAATTATTTAATCAAGTTAGAATGACAAGAATATTCAGATTGTGATTAATTAAACTAATTTTAACAAAATAGAAATAAAGGTTCTAAATCTAAAGACTTTAGTTTAACAGATACAAGATAGGGGTTTTAGTTGTTACTTCCTTTACTTAGTCCCTGTCCACAAGCTACCCACTCACTTTCATGAGTGATCTGCTTGTGAACCTGAGTCAAGAGGCAACCAGCATGTTTCTAAGTTGGCACAGACAACCCGCTCATAATCTAAGCGGGCCTCCTAAACTGACTACAATCATACATAGATATTAGTTTGCATTTGATGGTTGAGCTCAATTAACTTTCCTTAAATCTTTCTTTCAATAGGTCAAGTTATATTAATCAATTCATTAATTATCCTATAAAACCTAAGTTTCAACTTTCGTTCCTTGGCTTAAGCATTATAAGTCTATTTCTTGGATCTGACTTCCCTCAACTTTCATTTATTAGGAATAGACTTCACCATTTATGATTCATGATCTAGGTCTCATCTTTCGAATGTTGACTTTCTATTGGTTTTGATACTATTTAAATAACCTAAGTTTGGTTGGTTTGTTGGAGTTATGTCCTAGAAGTCAATATCTAATGACTTAATTTAGTTTATATTATTGACGATATTTGATCATTTGTTCCTTGAGTTTATTATTGACAGATCATTCAGGTTGAGGATCTGAATTGTGCATCTCTATGTTTCATTTATGATTAAATGACAATAATAAATCTAAATTGTCCGTAATCTTGATAATTAACAAGGAACATTAATTATCATAAAAGATTAATATGCAAGTTAAGTGATAATTAAGTTGTACAAATCATAGGTAAGGAGTTACCAACTTAATTACATATGTGTATGTTACTGGAACATAGCACATGACTTGACCCAATGAAATAAATATATGGATTATGTTATGTGTCATTATTTATTTCATATGAGTTTGATTCTAAATTTGAGATGGTTCAACTTTTCCACATGAGGATAGATTAAGTAAATATCGTCTAACGTTGATTCCCGATAAGGGCTGTTATACGGACTTTATTTATGTTCTCTTGAATTGTGAGGGAAAAAATTCTTCATCAAGAAAACCGTACGTTTGTTCCTCATTAGTATACCTAGTGAGTGATGATATCTGTTGGGCGCCCCTTGATGGAGTTGGATTGTTTGCTAGCAACTTGTACAATCAACTCTAGATCGAAAAATGTATAATCTGCAAGAATGACACATTCCTATCTTAGATTATACAGTGATATCATGTGACATAAGAATCAAAACAAGGAAATACTTTATTTTTTATGCATGATTGAAATACTGTAACAGTACAATATTTTTTTTATGTTAATTGGGAATCATAACGTGTCACTAGATATCACTTATGATTATTGAAAATAAATAGCGATTTAATTTTCATGACCAACATGACATAAATCCTCAAGGGTCACACAAATAAAGTTTGGGAAAATTTTTTCTGTACCCCTCAAAACTGAGGAAATACAGGATTTACCCTCCGAAAGTTCAAACTCCTGATTTTGCCCCCCCCTCCCGAATTTTGGACGCCTTCTATATTTACCCCTCTCCTATTTTTTCTAATATAAATAAGATTAAAATAATAAAATTGAAAATTTCGGACCTTTTTACCCTTGATCGAATCCAGACCCAAACTGACTAAACCCATTTGATCAGACTAAACCAATTCGCTCTCTCACTCACGCCAGAAAACCCATTCGCTACTCACGCTAGAACCCTAGTTCTTCTCTCTGTCCTCTTCTCTCGATCAAACCTGGAGAGAACTTTCAATGGCCTAAACCCTATATCTTCTGGATTGATCAAACGAGAACCCCTCCTCTCCACTCAATCGGAGAAGAAAATCTCTTCTCTAAACCCAGCCTCCCTTCGTTGCTCCTCCGTCACCTCCGTCGCACTCTCGCCATGCATCCTCGTTCGAGCAGATCATAAACCCTATCTCATTCAGTTTCGTCGAGCATCGGCCCCTAGACAAGTGGAAGGGAACGTTTGCTGCTCGTGCCATGCCCGGACTATGGTGTCGCCGTAAAGAGGTTTGTGAGCAGGACAGAAGGCAATCCAGGAAGACCTTTCTATAAATGCGTAAACATGGTATTATTTTTCTATATGTAGCATTTCTTCTCAATTTTGTTATTTGGGTCTTTAATTAACTTAATTTTTAGTTCTAGATTACAGTGCATTGCTTACTGTACTCTACTGATTTTGTTATTTGAGTTTGAGTTTGAGTTATTTGGGTCTTTAATTAACTTATTTTTTCTAGTTCTATATGTACTAAACTTTGCTTACTGTGAAAATCAAATAAAAAGTAGTAGGCTTTGATAACAGGATGTTAGTGCTCAATTGAGTTATGGTAGAATAGAATTAGAGAAATATTAGTACTGACCAATTGAGTTATGCATATGGTAGAAGATTTCCAGGTAGTACTGACCAATTGAGTTATGACCAATTGACCAATTTGAAGAAGATTTCTTGGTACATTGGAATCTCAATTGGTCAAACTGAGAGATGAATTGAAGAAGAAATGTGAAGATGATAAGCGGCAATTTGAAGCACTTTTTGCATCATTGGATAATATTAACATCAAACTGCATAATCATATGTATGTGATTATTGCTCTGTTAGTTGTGGTGATTGGTCTTCTAACTGTAGTTATAGGAATTCACGAGTAGTTTCCTTTCTTTTCTTTTGGGAATTTGGCTTGGATTAAATTCAGTGAATGTATCTGTTTCAATTCAGTGAATGTAACTCTATGTTTATGTTGTGTTTAGATTTCTTGCTATAATTCTTGGTTCATTGATTATGTTACTAAAATGTAAAAATGTGTAAATGTAATGTAATGCTTAACAAGGAACCATGATTCTTCTCAAACAGTAAAACAAGGAACAGTTTGTACAAACTAAACTATGTTTACCAGCAACCAAACTAACTAAAAAAAACAAGAAAGAAACTAAACTCAACTAAAAAACACAATTTGTACAAATAGAAAAAAATGGTAGGGTACTTGTTATACAAAGCAAAGATGTCTAATTTCTATCTCTGGCAAATTCTATCTCTGGCAATTACTATCTCCATCAAATATCGAGAAAAAAAATCAGAATAGCAATTTCTTTCTCTGGCAAATATCTCTGCAGATACATAGCACCACCCGAAACTGTATGGCGTATTTTGATGTCCATCACAGACAACCACCTTAAGGTTGAGAGATTACCTGTGACTTTGCCACTTGAAAACAACATATTATAACGGGACAAAATTAACAGAAGGGTTTTACATAAACAAAACAGATGAGCTTGCAAGACTGTTTACATACCCAGAATCAACAAAAAGATTTCTGGCGCACCTTACCTTGTACTTCTTCACCTAAGCTGCACCTTCATTCAATTCACTAGAAAGCTTAACAGTATAGTACAGAAAATGGTACAGCATCATAAGCTTAACAGCACTATAAAATGGTACAGCATCTCTAATAAAAAATGGTACAACATCATAAGTTACAAGCATCTCTAACAGGATATTATAACAATTTGCATTTACATAAGAAGTTTTGACCTTCTACTCAATTGAAGCCCAAAACAAGCATCTAATATCTAGGCTAAACAATATAGTACAGAAAATAGCATTACAAGCATCCATCAAAAAATACAATACAAATTCAAGCATCTGGACATACTACAATTAATAGCTAAGCATTACGGCATCCATCAAATGTATTTGCTTTTCTCAAATTAGACCCTAATAGCATTCTTACACAAAATGATTCCAGCACAAAATGATGCTTCTCTCAAATCAACCCTGGTTCTCAAATGGAGCACGTACTACTTTTTTAACTTCCATTCTCTTTCTGCAAAAACATGGTTTAATATTGGGAAAACATTACAGTTATTACAGATCAGATATTTCAATTACTCTTATATAAAAAATTGAAGAATAATAAACACATATATACCAAATGAATGACATCAAATGACATACTGAATTTCAGCAAGCAATAAGCAATAAGCAATGAATGACATCAAATGACATAGTAAATTTCAAGGTAAAATTCAAAGGCAGTAAGGACATATACCTGTTAGATGTGTTGAATCCACAGCCAAATAAGGTCTGCAACCATGAAGAAACCCATCTATGCATGGTTTTAATGCCACAAACATCTTGCTAAATCGCATCTTATTGCCATCCTTTTCGCATTCTATCTCCACGATACTACCGAGACATTTATTTTCTTCAACTAATTTGTTTTGTACTGCCTTTCCTCCAGCCGACGGGTTTCCCCTTAAGAAATCGGTAGCCCTCTCTGTCACCCAAGACTTAGAGACCATAGTTCCCTTAGCCCTGCCGACGGATGGACAAGTATGGACATTGGGTAAGACAGTTATCTGCATTACCAAAAATAAATTTTTAATTTGCAAAAAATAAAAAAAATTCAAAGCCCTTTTAGTTACTAAAATGCTATCTCACTGTATAAACTAACTATGATGTGAAATTTTTAATTTTCAACAAGGAGTGGAATTTACCTTGAATGTTGTATTGTCCTCTCGCAGCCTACAAGCTCGAATCCTCCAACAACAGCCCGGATAGGCGCAATTTTCCACGAAACTTTTCTTGACTGACTTTACTGTGGTATATTCAAAATCTGTCTTGATAGCAAAATGTCTTAATCCATTTCTAAATGACCCAACGTCTGGAAATAATGCATTAAGCTTGATCCTCGAATTGTCAGGATCGTATAGAACACTTTGTTCATTCTCCGGAAGTACAGTAGGCTCCATATTTGTTTCTACTTCTACAAATGAGTCGTGTATATAACCATCTGGAGGAGCAATTGCATCATCTCCATCAGAAAGATAGAAACGCTCACCATCGGCTTCGACATACTGCTCCTCATGCTGACCAGAAATATTGCATCCCTCGGAGTTTCTTCCTTGAGTTTGACTACCATGACTACTAGAACCAACAGTAGGTGATGGTTCCCCACCATTTGTACCACTCCATTTTGAACTGAAAAGCAAAGAAAACATTAAGGACCATTTGTTTCTGTTCTAAGACTATACACTGATTAGAAGCTGCCGGGATTGAATTGATTTTAGTAAAATACAGTTATTTGGAATTAATTTATTTCTGTAGAAACAACATAAATTCCAGAGCTACTATCTTAGAGGAGTTAGTAAAAAATTCCAGCAGTTAGTAAAAATTCCAGAATAACAGAATGGCGGATTTTCAGAAGCTGCTATCTTAGTTTAGACAAAAATTCCAGCAGAATGACAGAATAAAAAAGCTTCTGAATCAGTGTCTATTACTGTTAGCTTCTCTCTCGGTTAACATAGACGAGCAACAATTTCAGCAGTTAGTAAAAAATTGAGTAGCATTTGACTATTACTGTTAAAAAACAAAACAAAACAAAACAAAACAAACTACAAAAAAATTCATCAAAGACGAACCTGGTGGAAAGAAAGGAAATGTGGTGAAAAGAAAAGACGAACCTAGTTCGTGCGAGGGACACGGATTCCATGCGAGGGAAGAGCGGCTATTTGAGCGAGAGAGAAGCTTCGCGACGAGAGGAGAGAAAGGCGAAGGAGGTTTGTGTGTTCTCCTAGTTTCAGCGCGATTTTTTATTTGAGATGAGAGGAGAGGATTTAGGGTTTCAGCGCGATTCCTGATTTAGGGTTTCATGGTTTCATCGATAGAAGAGGAGAGAAGAAAGGTATGTCTTCTGGTTTGAACGAGTGGAGAAGAGAATTTAGGGTTCCAGTGGAGAGGAGAAGAAGAGTGGAGAGAAGAAGAAAGGGGCTTCTGGTTTGAACGAGTAGAGAGGAGAAGAGCGAATTGGTTTAGTCCGATAGAATGGGTTTAGTCTTAGTCGGGTCTGGATTCGAACAAGGGTACAATGGTTCGAAATTTTCTATTTTATTATTTTAATCTTATTTATATTAGAAAATATGGCAGAAGGGCAAATACAGAAGGCGTCCGAAATTCGGGGGGGCCAAAATCAGGAGTTTGAACTTTCGGGGGGTAAATCCTGTATTTTCTCAGTTTTGAGGGATACAGAAAAATTTTTCCCATAAAGTTTTAACCATACAGTATATTATTTGATTTATTTGCATTGGAGAATGCAAAGTATGATAAATTGATTAATTAATTATATATTGTTGCCAACCGTTATAATTAATTAAATCAAAAGGATCATATAGAAATAAAATAATGCACATACTAATACTAAAATAATTATCAATTATCTTATTGATAATTAAGTTTATTCAACATACTTTAATATAATTGTGTGGATTATATTAAATATATAGGCTTAATATAATAAGCCCAATTGATCCCAAATAGAAAGCAACTTGAGAGGATATTAATTAAATGTATTAATGGACTAATTGCACATTTGATGTGGCCTCCATAGAGGGTTAAAATTGTCCAAAGAAAATTTGGATAGGTGGTCTATATAAGGACCACTTGGAATGAAACCCTAACCTAATCTCCATTGCCTCTTTTCTTCTTTCCTAGACCGCCACTTTCTCTAGTGGAGAGAAAATTGTTTCTTCTCCATTAGAGCACTCTCTCTCGCTTCATTAGGTTGCTCATGTGTTGAGCTTAGATTTTTCATAGATTAATTGTTGTACTAATTGAAGAAAATACAAAGGATTAGCTTCTTCATGTTTCTTGCTAGCACAAGAATTAGGGATTGGTTAATTCTTTTGGTGGATTCAAGAGCAAAAGAAGAGGAGGTGTTGGAGAGCATGCCACCGACTTCCACACCGTTGGTCGTGCCTTCTTGTTGCTATACAAGAAAAGGTAAAAGCCATTTTCTCCCTCTCTTTGCACTAATTTATGTCTTTCCACTAGATTCTTGTTGTGCATGGTGTTTAAATTCGTTAAATGTGATTTAAATTTAAAATATGTGCACAAACCATTTCCTACAGGATTTAATTTCCTATCATACAAGTTTGACTTTAACTTCACGGGAAAATACCAAATCTATTAAGGCAGTTCAATAATACCAAATAAATAATTCAAACCAAAAAAAAAACTCAACAAACAAATATAAACTAATTATCCATGCACAATTAACTAAGTATCAGTTTCACAACCATAGCCCCAAATTAAACTACTCCAATATCAAATTCATGACAACACAAACAAAGGTATAAATCATCATTACAGTATCAAATCAAAAATTAAGAAAGATTACAACAAATCAATTTGAATTCCTAGAATTGTCTACTTTGGCATGTAACAAGCGGTCCGCCTGACTCCTGGTCTGTCGACTAAAAACTAGGGCTACTTGATATCATCATTATTCATTGGTATTTGGACCATACTTGACATTCAAAACATACTCAAACCAACAAATTATTTAATAAACTGCTATGTTTTTCCAAGATTTGGCTCTGTCGTCGTTTCTTCTCTTCATTTGTACAGGTTTTGATAATTTCTGGTAATATTTGAGCATATAGATGGATTTTCGGTGTAGCACGCATGCTAGATGGCTCATTCCTAGCTTTGGAGGCGATTTCCAGCACTCTGTTCGGTCCAAATAGCATCCCATTCGATCCGAATGGCACTGTAGCCGCATGGTCAGCATAGCCAGCTTTCTCTCTCCTCTGTTCAGTCCAAATGGACCTTGTTCGGTCCGAACAGATCACCGCCATATCATGTATGGAAGGTTTTTCAACATAAAACTTTATGGTTTTGGCATGTTTTGTTACCTTGGCGACCAGGCAACCTCCCAAGACACTAGAAGACTACTATATAATCTCCCTTATACCTAAAGGAAAGGCATCCTAGATTCCATACCCTAATTCCACCTTTCCAAAGGCGTTTTCTCTCTTTCACCTTGGAGATCATCAACCTTTCACACTTTGAAGCGACGATAGCAAGGAGACCAGTTAGGAGATCATCTTACAACACCCCATCACCTTGAAGATTGAAGAATTAAGCACAAGGAGTATTGGGTTTAATCTTCTATGTTTATTTCCTTTATTTCTATGAACTTGTATCTTATTTATGATTTGCTACTTGTTGTTTGTGTTCAAACTATGTTAGGCTAGATTTTATGTCATTTTAGGAGTAGGGAATTAACTTGATGTTTGGATGATTTTTGTTTGACTTCTTATGTTATGATTTGTTTTGAGATTTGTTTTGTTGTGAATTATATCAATTGCTTGTTAATCTCTAATCACCTTTTTGTTGAACAGCTGCATCTAGTAAGTCTAAGTCAGAATAAACAAGTTAAGTTTGATTCAAGTATTTGGGATAAATCGTAGATCCGAAAGGGTAGATTAATTAACACCAAAAGTGTAGTTTTTAGACAAGTCCAAAAGACCTCTAAATATCCCTAAGAACTCCAACAAACAAGTTTATTTGATTGAATTCTATATCAAAAGTTGTGAACCAATTGAGTTAATTAGGTTAGATTGTGATTGAACCAGCGTCTAGTCCAACAAGCGAAAGTTGAGTTTTAGAATATCTAGGTTTAACCAATAAACCCTGACTTAAAGCTTTAATTAGCATAACAAATCAAATCAACTCACATTTGCCTTCTGTTCGGACCGAACAGAGTCGTAATTGCTTCTAAAACTAGAAATTAAACATGAAAGTGTTAAGTTTCGAGTTTTAGAGTCAAATACAACTGAAACCTGAACCTTAAAACATCTTTATACTGTTTGAAAAATTCCAAAACTTTACTCTACCTATTTAGACTATTTTAGATATTTTAATTGACCAAAAACAATCAAAAACATCTACTTTATTGTACTTTAATTTTATATGAACAAAAACTTCACAAAAATATTTCTGCCTAGCTTTTGAAAAAGGATAAGTCCGGTATTCATTAATATGTCTCTTGGGTTCGACCCTAAAAATAAATTGCAAACGACTAGTGAGGTAGCTATAGGTTTACAAATTTATTTAGTACCTAGGTTTTTAAGCCTTCATCACTGCTCGACTCCTCTATCGATGCTCCAATCTCCCTAAAATTCGAAACCTCGAGCCCTGTTGTCTTCTGTCCTTATATAACAGTCAAATGTAACCACCAGGTGTCGGGGAAGTGCTTCTAAGTTGGTTAGATCATGGCAGAAGTTATGTAGGAGAAGTTGCCAAAATAACCTTCTGAATCTGGAAACTGTCGGATGCTTCTCAAGCGGCCCGCTCACTGAGGTGATATGTTCGCTCAAAATACTTCCAGTCGTCTCCTGGCTTTCTCATTTTGATCTGGTCGTCTGTTTGCCTGATGTGTCCGCTTAAGCACTTGGTTCGGTCGCTCAATCACTGCTGCTATGTATAATTTAAAGCCCGTTGGAAAATCGATGCCCACTCGTGAATCATAGTTATGGGTCCTACCTATCAGGTTTGACAGTGGGACAATTCAGTGAGTCGTCACTGCTCTCTCCAGATCTCTCTGTCCCTTTCGCTAAAATCACATCTGCACACGTGGGCTCAGTCAACATCCCTCTGATTTGAACCTGAAGTGGCAGCAATGGCCAATTGAAAAATTCACTAGCGCCAAAATCCAATTGACTTGCCACCTCCTTCAATTCATCTCACTGCTCTCTCTTTCTCTCTCTCTCTCTCTCTTGCACAGCCACTTACAAATTGGTGATGGAGAGGAGGAAATCGTGCTGCCACCCCCAAGCTCATCTCCTTCAACTGCAGTGAGTTTGAAAAATGGAGACGGCTCAGATACATGATTTGCAAAGAGGAATGTTGCAAAATAAAAATAAAAAGAGAGAATCCAGAACCATTATCATACAGCAGTAAGGGATCATGTTTATGGATCAATTCAGGCACAATTTTGATGAATTTGAGATAGAGCATTCATATTGGCACAATTGAACTATAAATAAATTCCATTAACCAGCCAAACAAGGGAATTGGAGGGGATTTTGTTGCTACCCCTTTATCCTCTCCACCACTAGTGCTTGACCCCACCTAATAGGATGCTGTAGTTGTGGGACCCACTGATCAAAGATGAGGTGGCAGCTAGGCATTGATTGCAAGTTGAATTTTGCTATCCCTTTGGTTCCTGTGCTTGGCTTCTTATGTGCCTAACTCACAAGGAGGGAATCGATTGACATATAAGTAGCGGCTATGAACCCAGAATAACGTATTGAGATGCTTACACTCAATTGAGATGCCCGACAAGCTGTCCAAAACAGATACAAACCAACAAACGAGTTAACTTGTAATTAATGAAAGCACTGATGAAAGAGATAGGTGGCAAATTGAAATCCTTGGTATACAATGATCATGGTGTTCAGCTGAGTGGTGAATGGAGATGATTTGAAATGCTGACAAGTGCATCTCAATTATATATCAGTGCCTCATTGATTCTATTAAGGGTACATCAGTGCCTCATTGATTCTATTAAACCTGAGTAGTAGGTGACCATGAAAATAAAAAAATGATGAATGATGATTATAGCTTCAGGCTGCTAGATACATAAACCATAACTGAAACCCTTGAAATTCTGCCCTTTGTGAAAAAAATATGGTTGCACATCAGTGAGCAAAATAAAAAAATGGTGAAGGATGTAACCCAGTGCATGGGATTATTCACAAGGAGATTGGCATAAGATATTGGCTTGTGTCAGCTGATTGATTGAACTCTAAAAAGGTTGCAAATAAATTGTGTTTACTTTTTTCTCTGATGGATGCTCACTGTTTGTGGAGATGTCAAGCAAAAAGAAAAAGAAAGCTAGGTGCAGCTTAGGATTGTGCTGAAAACTGAACTGGCATAATAAATAAAAAGAGAGAGGCAGCAGAAGAAAATAAGAGGAATTGAGTTTCATTTGTGGCTGTTCAATAGGCCAAGGTGCCAGATGTGATGAATAAAAAAAAACTGATATCGAGGTGGTACAACTGTACAAGTGAAGATAAGCTATGAGCTGCTACAGGAAATCTGAAATAAAAAATAAAAAGAGGCAGACCTGCTGGAAATAAATGAGATGAGAAAAACCAATGAAATTACCTTTGAGAAATAATTTTTCAGGAAACAAGGCTGGTAATGAAAGCTCAAAGAGAAATTCAGATCAGTGTGGTGATTGGAGGCATTGGCAAGGGATAAAACTTTGAGTCTGTTTGCAAAAAAAAAAATGTTACAACAGAAGATAGCTAAATTAACATAATCTGGAATGTATCAGATCGAGGTAGAGAAGCCTACATGGAATGGTGCTCCCTAATTTCATAAAATTGCCAAATCTTTTTGAAAATACTAAACCTATTTGCAGCAAATGAATTTCTAAAAAGAAAGTTCATGTTTAAAGGGAAGAAGGTGTTGTAATTGGCAATAAAGAGAAGCAAAATAACAAAAAAATGTATACGTTCTCCATACCAAAACCCAGAAAATGGGTAACTCAAAACAAGAAAGTGCAGATGAAAGGTGGGTACTGCAATGGAGAACACTGTGACCTCAAACTGTGAAGTACTTGAAATGACCCTCAGGGGGGCAAAATCGTCCATGAATGTGTTGCTACAGTAGCTGCCTCTTTCTCCTATAAATACCCCTGAAGAGCATGTAGCAAAAGGAGGAACCAATTTAGAAAGAGAAAAATTAGTAAAGGAGCAACAAAAAGCACAGGTTTGAGTAGTGTGTTTGCTATAGGAGTAATTCTGTGAGACTAGCAAAAAAACTGCATTGGATTAGAGTTATTCTGTCAAAATGTAAGCTTCAAGAGAGATGCTGCTTGTACATATTGAAATAAAAATTGTCTCTTCTCCATTACTTTTGCTTTTTATTTATTACGTGATAAACACAAATGCATATTAAAAGTATAAACAAAAATGTGATAAAGATGTGAAACTGTTGACAAGCCTATAGACAGCAGGTTTTGTATGGCCAAGACACTTGGGTATATGGTGCTCTAAAGGATTGATCAGCTGATGTGATGGGCCAAAGAGCAGAGAAGCAATCAAGAGTTGAAGAATAAAAAGAGCAAAGTGAAGCATGGCTGAAGATAGAAGAAGAAGAGGATCGAACTTGAAGCAATAATGCCTCAACTATGTTGATGGCTTGAAGAAATGAAGCTATAATGCCTCAGCTATGCTGATGGCAAGAAGAAAAGAAGCCATGATGCCTCAGCTATGCTGATGGCAAGAAGAGGAGGCATTACGCTAGGAGATGTCATCACCAGGCTCTAAAGCCACCGTGTCTGTTACGATCCTTGGTGGGTCGTAGGTTATAAGTGGTATTAAGGGGCTGGTTAGGTTCTGCCGTAGTGAAAAGACAAGAGATTAAGGAGAAGAGAGGGATAACAGGGAGAAGAGTATCTTTATTAATTTCTGCTTAAAATTCTCATACAATACTAATACTCATTATATAGAGTATTTTCTAATATGGTAACAACTAGAAATATAACAACTATTGTAAACTAAGGAAAGATGCATAAAAATAAGGAAAGATACATAATATCAAATAATATCTAATAATTCTGATTTAATGGAAACTAGAATCTAAATTATAATCTATTATATTATTTCCGTAAAGGATCGGTAACAGTGTCACTGCCAAGAAGCAACAGCCACAGGAGACGATGAAAAGCATAACTCACTACCACGATCAAGCACAACCTCTGGCCAGAAGAGCCAGCAGTCGAGTTGGCGATGCACACCTCTCCCTGCACATGCCACCATACACGAGAATCAATCGATGCACCCTCTGGTAGTGAGGAGAATGCAGCCACTCACTGACTTAACCAAATCAAAATCAAATCGATGGCCAATACGGTAAGATGGGGGTTCTGATTATCAAATTGAAGGAGCATACATTTTCAGACGCATGTGGCCACACTATCGAAGGCATTGCTTCAACTCTTGGATCGACAGAAAGTCACAGCAGCAAGTTCATTGCCATGGCCAGATCGAAGACGAGGTGAAACTCCAAGCCAGAGGGCCCCCACTACCCAAATTGATGGCACGCCACGCCTCTCGAGCCTCCCACGAAGCATTCTGGCACGTCCCCTCAGAACAATAGCCACCTGAACCTTACAACTACCGCTAGACCTCTCGAAACCCTAGCCAAAAGGGATCAACGAAATTACAGCAGAAGAGGAGATTTCGAACCCGACAGGTGTGTCCCCTGAAGTAAGGGTGCTCTCACGACGCCCCACGACATCTCCCTTGTGTCCGACGGTTCCCCTGGCGCCTCAATCGATCAGCCATGGCAGGAAGTCGCCGTCAGATCGAAGGAAAGGGTAAAAGAGAGGAGATAGAGAGAATGAGATTATGTCCCATGTTCTGCCTGCACATGGTTCACACGAAACGGTCAATAAGGTTCGCTGATGGTGGGTCCCATGAGACAACCACCCCACCGGCTCACGACGCACCACGTTCATAGAAGTAATGGATCTATTTTAATAAAAGGATCCCAAATCCTGTGATCTTTTGTGGGGCGTTACTATGGTAAGTCGCTGACAGCAGAGGAGATCCAATCACCTGTCGCCGCGTATGCCACTTCTGGCGCTACAAGAGAATGCCACTAAAGCCCAGTAAGCGCTGATCTGGACCAATCTAGGGCCGCCACGTTTCATGCCTGCTAATGTAGCGCGATGAGATTGCTAGAGACTCCAAATATTCATAGAAAATCAACCGAAGCTCAGAAGAATGCAAATTCAATTTCCATAAATCCAGAAAATTATGAGGAATCCAATGATGCTAAAATCAAAATCAAATTCCTATCTAAACTTAACCAGATTATTTAAAACCCAAAAATCAACAACCGGCCAATCACAACCTGCCACGTCACCTACCAAAATTATCAAAAATCTAGCCAACTTCAAAAATCCACCGAAAATTTCCTGAAGCTCAGAAAAATGTAAATTCAACTTCCATAACTCCAGAAAATTACAAGGAGTCCAATGACACCAAAATTACAACCAAACTCCTATCCAAACTCAACCAGATCATTTAAAAATTCAAAAATAAAAAACTAGCCAACCATAGCCTGCCACGTCACCCTCTAAATTATTCAGAAAATCCAGCAAACTTTAAAAATTTACCAAAACTCATAGAAAACTCAGAAAAAATACAAGGAAAACTTCCATAAATCCAGAAAAATATGAGGAGTCCATTTCTATCAAAGCTACAACCGAAATCCCGATTAAATCCATAATGCCTATTTAAATGCTCAAAATCACAATCTACCGCACCCCCTTGAAGACCCGGAAACCTAACGATGCTACGAGGAAAAAAGTGAAGTGAAGGAGAATCAACCCAGAAGTATGGAAGTTCTAATTTCGTCAACTATCGTTATTAAAGGCCAAACTAAAAGTATCTTTGTCCTGACGCCACACTGAGACCACCCCCCCCCCCAATCAAGGAGGCTACGAGAGTCAAGACCAACCCATTAAAGGAAAATAAACTAAAACCAGCGGACCCACAAGCAACATTCCGAAAAAAAGAAATCCCAACATAAAAATCGCGAAATGGCAACCCCAAAACTCGTAATACAATGTACAAGGCCATAATAATTATACCCGATATTGGGAACCTAGCTAGCGACTCATGCACCACCCCTTCCAAAGAAAGGCGGAATCGGCCCAACATGAATAAGGATCGCTAAGCTCCTCGAGGAATATTAAAGGAAGATTAAGTTAAATGTTTAGAGTTTGACTGAATTGAGATTCACCTAACAAAATGAAGGAATTCTACCATGTCGTCATGATGCGAGAACACCGTTTCAAATGTCCAGTCAGGGCCGAGCACCAACCTAAGTCTTCCAACCATCACTTTCAGCATCCGGGAAGGCCACAATAGTTCAACCTGGATAGCAACCGCGCGCACCCATCCAACACCGAACATGCTCAGGGGCCCGGTGTTGATCTAATTGGCGTTTCAAGCAACAACTTGGCGTCTCTTCTACCTAACTAAGTCTAGCATTAATAGGCCCAAGGATCGGGTGTTACACTTATGACACTCCAAACAACAAACGGACGTGTCGACAATTGGCTTAGCGTCAATAGGTTCAAAGACCGAGCGTTAGCACTAAATCGACCATTCTGCAACCACTTCAACCTAACACTCACAAGCTTAAGGGTGGAGGGCATCATTTTGATTTCAAGCTGATGTTCTGGATAGCGGACGAGCTATTTCTGCAACCAACCCATCGTCAATAGGCTTAGGGGCTGAGCGTAGGGTCTGATTTTGGCATCGTCAATAGGCTCAAGGGCCGGGCGTTAGTTCTGATTTTCGCATAATTTCTCAAACAGCAGTCAAGCATCTCTTTAATCAAACTAGTCTAATGCCAACAAGCTCAGAAATCTGGCAACAAATGCTATCATCAACCCTACGCTCTGCATAGCAGTCAAAGTCTTCTAAACACCTCAGATCATGAACTAGGTGTCATTATCCGATCTCAAGGGACCATGCGAGTCATTCTTGAGAAGCACCCGCCGCACCTCAAGATTCGATGTCGATTAAGCTCAGGGGCTCGACATCAACCAATCAGCGTCGATCAAGCCCAAGGGCACGACGCTAATCTCAACTCAGCTTGGCACTTTGGTCAGACGCCGGAGGCCGAGCAATCCATCGATATTCTCGGATATGCACAACACCTCAACAAAAAGCACTAAAGTCCTATCGATATCTCCTCGGAAAACTCCCAAATTATCATCCCGTCGTTCCTCGTACTCCAAGAATTAAAAAAATTTGAAGCTGCTCAGTAGACCGAGAACTTCAATGGTAACGACACAGATCACCCCGAATTCATAGAAAGGCTCCGAAACATGTTGTCCCTTTAGACAAAGTTCACTAATTAGCATAAAATCACAAAAAAATAATAATAATGAAAATCATGAATGCATGTGACATACTAATTGTTATTAACAATTCCCTATAGCTTAAGACATACAATCCACCGATTTTTCCAATCCAGAGGTTCTCTCGACCAGGTCAGAGGTAATTAACAGTAGGAGTTTGCACCTACTGGAATGGAGGAAGGACCCCTCAAATAATCAACCCTCGCGAATACTGGAGATCGTGCCGGTGTCTCTCTATCAAAGGGACATCAGTATCAGAGTCTCGAGGCTTGCAAAGGGTATCTGATCCGCATTCTTTTTCACCCTCGATCCGCAAAAGACGAATTTCCCCACTATTCTCTCAGAGGGCCGCGAAAAAGTGCGAGACAAATATAATAGAATGCAAATTAATTTTTTTTATCAACCTAAACAAATTTTGATTAAGATCAAAACTAATACCATATGCTAATAACATGATTATATATACAAATATTTTTATAAAATTTTACTCGTGAGATAATGGATACGAAATAGTCCTTACCCGTACTCGTACCCGTATCCGATAGGTTAACGAAAATTTTCTTTAGCCATACCCGTATCCATTAATCTAACAAAAATAAAACATTATCCATATCTGCCTTATCGAATACGGTACGAGTAGGATAAATAGATAAACGGATTTCATTGACAGCCCTATATATTTATTTATATGATGAGATATGAGATGATTGAGTCGTCCTGTCCTTTAATTTGTGATAAGAATTTTTTTAATATATTTTTTATAGTTTTTTGTTTGTTGCTCGCACGCTGCTCACTTATGCATAGGTGCGCGTACAAAAATTAATTGATTTCAATAATTTACATTCTTACTATTTATAAAAATAATACATTATTAAGGGTGTAAATAATTAGACGAGGATTGTAAATAATTTCATTCTAGAGAAAATTTTGCAAATATTAATTAGTGGTTCTTAAAATCTGATTTGGTCGGTGGTATAGATGGTAATCTCAAGTGAAAAAATTATATCTTTATTAAAAATAGCAAGACTAAAATCATCAATTTTATAATATTTTTATTATTTAACATATGCAGTTTTATATAAAACAAACTTTCTTATTTATCCCACAATGGAGGCATCTAATAGCGGTTGGAGACTTGAAAGACGACCCTCCGACTTCCGTTAGAATAAAGCTGCCTGGAGCGCTTGGAAAGACATGAAATTTGTCGCCACTTATTTCATATTGGTCCTTTCGAATAAAAAAGGAGCTATGTAGTCAATTCATTTTTTTTTTATTAACAGAAAATATATATGCATGCAGCTTTGTTTTTCTCCATTGACCCATCGCTTTTAGTAAAATAATTAAGGGTGGTGGTGATGCATCATTATTGAACTTTAGCCCATAATATACATAGGGAGAAAATTTCTTTATGCTACTATCAAATTTGTCAATTTCTAATATATCATTCTTAGATGACTAATTAAAAAGGGGAAATATACCACCGTGTAATGGTTAGAATTTATTATATGCCACTGATTTTTTTCTAAAATATAATAAATTTTATATTAGTCATTCTATGTATCACTAAATTCAAAAATTCCAAATTATCCTTCTTATTACATGGTTTAATTAGGTTATGAAACCTATGGAAGAAAAAGCCACGTCTCGCTCGTATACGTATCTAGAAGAGGGGTCGCCGCCTACTCATCACACGTAACACTACGCGAAATATTTCCACCAGTAACGGTTAATAAAATCGAATAGTAACGGTTATGCCCTCGTCACAGTAGCCCCCGTAACAAATCTTTATATTAACCGTCACAATTTTGCCGTCAATGGACGAGAGTTTTGTAACGGTTAATATAAAATAACCGTTACAGATTACCATGGTTTAATAACGGTTATTATAAAATAACCGTTACAAAACGATCTTCTTTTTTTTTATTTTGTTTGTTTTGTAACGGTTATTAGATAATAACCGTTACAAAAGGTCATTATTAAAAAAAAAATTTCAGTTTTCTGTGGCTAGCCCCTGTTGCTAGCCGAAATAAGTGTACCAACTGGTACAGATATCAATCAATAATATTGTCAATCAATCTATATATAGCATGCATATCAGTAATTAAGCTTCAATTTTGTAAGAAAATGCAAAATTGGGATTTAGATTTTAGCTATTAAGCATTAAAATCTCAGTCACAAAAGATACATACAAGACAAAACAACACTAAATCTCAGTTACAACGACCAAAATCAAGAGAAAGAGAGAGTGAAGAAAATACCGATTGTCAGCTTGGTCTATTCGAGAGGGAGTCGAGGTGGAGTCGAGGTACTGTCGAGAGGGAGTCGAGGTGCTGTCGAGGGGTCTCGATTGAGGACCTGTTGAGAGAGAGAGAGAGTGTGAGAGATGGCCGAGAGAGAGAGAGGCAGAGAGAGAGAGAGAGAGACGGCCGAGATAGAGAGAGAGATGGCGGAGAGAGTGAGAGAGAGGCGGAGAGAGAGAGGTACCTGAGAGTGAGTCGCCGAGAGAGAGAGAGATCGCCGGATCGTGAGTCGCCGCCGAAAGAGAGAGAGAGGGTACAGTGGGACTTAGAAAAATTTGGAATGAGAGAGGCGGGATGGAGAGACTCTAGGTTTTACTGACTTAAAAAGAGCGAGCAGGGAGAAATTCTATTAATTTACGGAGATTTAGTAACGGTTATTAGATAATAACCGTTAAGAATTTAAAATGTAAGTTTTGTAACGGTTATTATCTAATAACCGTTACAAAATAGAAGCTTTTTGTAACGGTTATTAGATAATAACCGTTACAAATGAGTTGACAAAATTTTTTTTTTCCGGACGGTTCTTCTGTAACGATTTTTTTATAAAAACTGTTACTGAATAAACTTGATAATATTTACACCGCTGCCACTACGACTTCTGTGACGGTTTTTTCGAAAACCGTTATAAAAAGGAGGTTACTGATAGACGTTTTTGTGGTAGTGTAAACTCCACCGCCTTCTTGTTGTCCCCTGCCTGTCGTCCATCTCTTTTAATTTCTAACTTCATGGTAAGAAGAATTCTAAAAAATTTTCTTCTATTTAGACCAGGTCTGATCAGATCGTTGCTTTTACCACCAAATTATTATTATTATTATTATTCCATATGTGATGATTTTCAGCGTAGTGCAAAGAAGCAAAGTGAGTTTATATTTCAGCATAATACATTATCATTACATTTCTTTCTAGTGTTTTGGTTAATTGAGAAAATTTCCAACAATACCGTCTAATTAGCCCTAACTAATCAAAAAATTTCCAGCAAATGAATTAATTGGTGTGGTACTAAATCAGTATAATTGGAAACAAACCAAAATACCAATTAGATGCTGGATTAAACTCCAAGACAATACTCCTTTCATCATGGTCGCTAAAGTATAGAATTGAAATAGTCATACAACACTCGCGATAGATTTCTGACAAGGCATCACATATGCAAATTGATATATACATCCAGATCCACATACTGTATTAATAAACCATGTTTGATTGGGTTTTCTTGACAATGATAAACTGAACAATTAGCTGTAAAGATGGTCAACCACTTTGCTTACGTTATTTTCATTTTTTTTTATATACATGATTGATTCTAAATATATTTTTAATGCTTTCCTTTTATTCATTTGCATTAGGACCGAAATTTTTAATAAAAAGTATATAATATTAAAGAATTTAAAAAACAAAGATTTTTTTTTATAAGAACCAAGCAATAACGCGTTCATAAAAGGTGTTAAGAGGAATAGCTCGTTTTATGAACACATTAATTATTAGTCCAATAACGTATTTTATGAGCGCGTTAATAGGGGAATCTTTTCAAACCGAGTTATTACTGTTTTTCTCATTAGGTGCATGAAAAAAATAACTTAGAAAATTAGTCAAGAGAGAAGCTCAGTGATTTGGTAGTCAAGTTTAACTCACGAGATGGGATACCAAAACTAGATGAAAGTGTTGATGTTGAAAATTATAATCAGGTAATGAAATAATATATGCTTATATTTAAATTTTTTATTACGTTTTAATTTAGTTTGAATGTTTTGATACAACTTAGTTTGTATATACACTACACGAAAAAAGGCTCCTGTAACGGTTAATAAAAACCCTTAGTAACGGTTTGCCTACCGTTACAGTAGCCCCCGATACAGAAGACTAGATTCTGTAACGGTTATTAGTTAATAATCATTATAGATTAATACATAACCGTAAAAAAAATTAATTTTTTAAAAATCTGTAACGGTTATACTTAATAACCATTATAAAATTTCTTTTTTTTTAAATAAATCGCCCGTTTTGGGTGGCTAGCCCATATTTGCTAGTCGTACCAATTGGTACCAAATTGTACCAATATCAAACATATCACATATCATGCATATCAAGCATAACACATATAGCATATCAAGTAACATATCAAGTATAACATATGAAACAAATACAAGTAACATATACAAATAACATATCGAACTAGTCATAACATATCAAATTGATATTATTCAAATAATACCCCTTGCATGAAGTTCATTAAATCTATCACGATACCGTCAATCGTTTCTTTTTCATATGATTTTCCAACCGGTTCGATCATCTGCATTTGATTATAAACAAGTCAAAAAATATTATTAGTTAAATTATGATATTCTAAACCAAAAACCCTAAATCTTAATTGTTTTGATCCTAAACCCTAATTAAGTTCTAATAGTTAATAAAAAATCACCGGGGGTAATTCTCTGCATGCTGTCATATAGGATAATACGTTTCTCAAGGTGAGCATTGTGAAATATCCACACTCTGTGCCGCCTCTTTGTTTCTGCCCCTAATTAAGATCCAACAAAAGAAATAGTTAAGATTTTTAATAGTTTCACAAACCCTAATAATCTTTTAGACACTTATTCATAAGTTTCGTATGTACCTGTATTTCGTACTAGTCAAATATTATTCTGATCTTTGGGTTATATTTTCCCAGCTCTATCAGGTATTGCTTATATACCCTGCATGCAATAGCATTAAATTATCTTAGATATAATCTAATATTTTCTCAATCTCAAACATCATTGTTTTGTTAATTTAGAAACAAAAACTTATTGGGTTATGAACGGCTTAATTTTGTACTTTGAATTCTTGCGCTTCAAAGAATCAACTAAGTGAACAGTTCGCTTCTCGACATGAATAGCAATGAGAATCCAATGAAACCTGTAATAGAGTTTATTGTTTTGATGGAATTAAAGGAAATTAAAATATCTTTTGTATCTAGCTATTTTATTCATTATAGTGGTTCTTACTCCTCATTATATGGCAGAAGAAGGTATGAGGATGGATATTGTGGAAACGACATCAGAAGGTAATTCACCGCATTATTATTTTCGTGTTGGGTTTTTTTACATGCTAACATCTCTGGATCCAATAAGGTGATGCCATCAGGAATATTTTCCTCCATCCAAAACCTACACACATGTATATCATACTTCAATTTTTTCAAATTGAATTGAATAGTAGGCACAAAATATTTAAGTTTGAAAATTCATACCAGCAATACAACTTGACCATCGACACGTTTAGGGAGTCTCTTTTAAAACATTCGATGATATCGCGCAACTCGACATTGAACTTAACCTCGTCATCGTGCGTACCCCAAGGATTACAATTAAAGAACTCAAAATTTTTCTCTGATTCTGGTTGGAGCATCAACAAATTGTATAGTTCCAATTCGGATAGGGTAAGTCGTTCAATGATGTCCTTTTCGAGAAGTGTGTCGCGAGTAATACGCGACCCCGCACTTGTGACCTTCGGACTCTCTACCACCTTCTTTCTGACCTTCTCATTCTCTGCACGTGACTTCTCTTTGCTCTTAATCTGCATTCCAGATCATCATAAAATTAATTAGTCACAAGTAGAGATGTGTGAAACAAATTGTGATAATTAAATGAAACGATACATTGTGGCATACCTCCACCAAAAAAGACGGCCACCCAAATCGCCCTCCTATATTATTACCTAATAGCTCTTCTGACCAATCAGGAACTTGCCAGTGGCGAAAATCGTGGCCTACTTTGAGAAGTTGGATACAAACCTGTTGATCAGTTAGGGACACACCGTGTACAATCTGACCAACAGTACTCGAAATAATATTTCCCTCGGCCGTCTTAATCCTCTGATTGCAGTTATCAAGAAAATAGAGATCGCACGACGTTTCCTCCTGAAATTCGCAAATAAATTCGGATAACCTTTCTATTTCCAAATATAATCAAATTCATAACTTAGAAATGACATAATAATTATACCAACCTGAACACCGCCACTCGGATCCAGAGGCATATAGCTTGAGGCAACTGTTCGAAATAACTCTTGGTTAGGCATTCCTGAATCCACCTCAGCTTCAATGAATTGCGGGGGCTGCGTCATGAATTTACGGCGGTGTTTGCACTTGCACTCCACTCATGGCCAACCATTCTTGCACCTCCTTAAAAGCTTCTTGTCTCGCCGCGTTCCTTACCTCCGAAGAGTGAAGTAAGTCCATTCTGGCTTTTTTCGTGGCCTTCTTCACCAAATCTAAAATCTGTTCCTGTGTCATGCATCCTTCATGCACATTCTTTCTAGACTTTCTTTCATACAAATCTTTCTTCTTGGTCCATGAAGAGGATCCTCTCATTCTACCTGGATGTTCCGGCCTATCAACTGCCCGACTTAAAACTTCTTGTGGCTGGATTGAACCGGAACTGATTTCTTCAGACATGGCATATAACCGACTGAATGCCTCAATGGTCGCCGAATCTGAGCTGTGGAATGTGTAAGTACTTAGTGAGCAACAAAGAATAATTATTAGTGGTTATAAGAGAGAATTTGTGTTAGCATAATATATAGACTATGTATGGATTTGTACCTTCTGTCTTCGTTTGATAGGCCATTCCCATAAAATACTTTTGACTCCTCGTTTCAAGTCACCGAGAATAATGCTTGTGGAACCGACCCCCTCAGAATCACCGGGTATGACAATTTTGTCTGTAGATTTCCACAAATCTTTTTTTCCTCTATAACCAGAGGAACTCATCCTATGAGGCTCCTTCCATTACTTTCTCAACTCCTTCGCTTTGTTACTCTTTTTCACAAATTTTGCACTTGTCCTCTTATTGTAAAATACCTCCCATTCTTTTTGTGAAATATCGTGTTTATCGCATGAAATTTTGGGATTGTTTGGATCGGCATTTGTGATATACTCCTCAGCAATCCTACTCCTATGAGCTCTATGACTAATGCCTATGGAAGTGAGTGTGTTCTTCTTGGCAAGATTATTCTCGATGTTGAACATTTTCTGAAACATAGTCACACGTTAGTAATGGTTTTTAGCAAGGCAGTTTAATTAGATGATTGAATTAAAACTTTATTTACCTTGATGTCCTCCCATAACTCAGTCTTCAAATCCTTTGAAACATCATTGCATCAGTTATCAATTGTGATTGGCACTCTTGCCCTAGCGAGATACCCGCAATATGATGCGAATTTGGTGACCGACTCTTTATCACTAGTCGCCACTCCTTCTTTGTCAAACTTAATCTGAACTTGTGCCCGACAGCCTTTAGTTTCCTGAACTCCTCCATTACCGTCCTACTTCTTTTCTTCGATCCATCAATATCCATTGTGATCTCTTCATCGTCGGATTCTTCAAAATCCTATCCTGCTTGTAGGTCTCTACCTTCTCTAGACATATCTATTAACAAGTAATTAACAATAACATAACAATTGACAATTGACAACTAAACAAACAAATTCAATCTCAAATAACATAACAATTTAATCTCAAATAACATAGCAATTTAATCTCAAATAACATAACAATTGACAATTCAACAAACAAGTTCAATCTCAAATAACATAAAATCAATTCATAAACTCATTCTATCGGCTTTTTTGTTAGGAAGTCAAAGTTTTCAAATTTTTATGCTAATTAACCATTTAATAAGCAATCCAAACGACTTAGACCTCGAAGGATCTAGTCCAAGCATTCACACACAAGAAAGAGAGGTTAGGAAGGCTACCTCTCCTTGTATCGCAACAAGAAGGCTCGAATCCGACGATGTCGAGGTTCTGCGCACCACCACGCGTTACTCGGCCTCAAGTCCACCAAGGTATTAACCAAAACCTCGATCTATGCTAGTAGATGAGAGGTTAAGCCTAATCTCTTCCTTCTCTTTGCCTTAATTAACTATTTAATTGGATGGAGGCAAGAGGTGCTCAACACATGAGCTTAAGAGAGCAATGGTGGAGAGGAAAAATTCTGAAATTTTTCCTTTAATTTTCATCCAAAATATTAGGGGAAGAGAAAAGAGCAAGGTGGCTAGGATTTTGGCTCCCAAAGTGGTTCTTTTATAGACCAACCACTTTCCCAAAAAATTGTAACTAATTTACAACTATGCCATCACTAGGGAAGCCATAAAATGGGCCTAAATGGGCTCCATCAATTATTTAATTGGTACTCTAATTCAATTAATTAGTGGCCCAATTAATTGCTCTCAAGTTGGACCTTTAATTTACCATTTAAATATAGGCCCGTTAGCTCAAATTAATTACTTTAATTAATTCATGTTGAACAAATTAATTATCAACAATTTAATAATTATTTAAGGATTAGAATATGCATTAATTTATTTCTATATAATCCGTTTGACTTAATTAATTAATTATGACCCTTTGAGGATTTATGCTCTGTTGGACATGGAAAATAAATCGCTATTTATTTCCAATAATCATAAGCGGTATCTAGCAACACGTTATGATTTCCAATTCGCATAAATAGTGTATTGCTACAATATTTTAATCCTGCATAAGAAATAATAGTATTTCCTTGTCTGATTCTTATGTCACATGATATCATCGTATAATCCAAGATAGGAATGTGTCATTCTTGCAGATTATATGTTTCTTGATCTAGAGATGACTGTATCAGTTGCTAGCAAACAATCCATCTCCATCAAGGAGCCCAAACAGATATCATCGCTCACTAAGTAAATTAATGAGGGACATACGATTTTCTTGATGAACAACTTTTCCCCGCACAATTCAAGAGAACATAAATAAAATCCGTATAGCAGCCCTTATCAGGAATCAACGGTAGACGATATTTATTGAACCTATCCTCATGTGGAAAAACTGAACCATCTCAAACTTAGAATCAAACTCAAATGAAATAAATAATGACACATAACACAATCCATATATTTATTTCATTGGATCATGTCCTGTACTATGTTCTATAACATATACATATGCAATTAAGTTGGCAACTCCTTACCTATGATTTGTAGAACTAAATCATCACTTAACTTGCATACTAATCTTATCCGATAATTAATATTCCTTGTTAATTATCAAGATTATGGACCTTTTAGATTTATTATTATCATTTATTATAAATGAAACACAGAGATCCACAATTCAGATCCTCAACCTGAATGATCTGTCAATAAATAAATCAAGGAATAAATGATCAAATATCATCAATAACATAAACCACAGAAGTAGCCATATAATGATTGACTTCTAGGACATAACTCTAACAATCTCCCACTTGGCCTAGAGTCAATCAACAGTGACTGCTAGCCAGTGCATAGTACTCAATGTAATATCCAAAATATACATGTCTCATACTAAAGCCTCAAAAGATAAAAGATACAACTCAAAACCACTCAGGCATACGCCTAATCCCCATGGATGCAACGTGCAACTCATGTGCGGCTCGAGATAGAGGCTTTGTCAGAGGGTCCGCTGTGTTCACGGCACCGTCCACCTTCTTGACCTTGATCCATCCGTCATTCACAAACTGACGGATAAGATGGAATCGTCGTAGAATGTGCTTGGTCTTCTGGTGAGACCTAGGCTCTTTTGACTGAGCTATGGCTCCCGTGTTGTCGCAGTAGAGATCCACTGGACCTGAGATGCTTAGAACCACCTCCAGCTCGGTCAAGAACTCCTTAATCCAAACTCCTTCTTTCGCCGCTTCACCAGCCGCTAAGTATTCTGCTTCGGTGACGGAATCAGCCGTGGTATCCTGTTTGGAACTCTTCCAACTTACGGCTCCACCATTGAGCAGATATACGAAGCCGGACTGTGACTTCGCATCATCTCGATCGGTTTGGAAACTAGCATCGGTGTAACCACTTACAACGAGCTCTTGGTCTCCACCGTACACGAGTATGCTATCATTTGTTCTCTTGAGATACTTGAGGATGTTATTGACTGCGGTCCAATGTGCCATACCAGGGTTAGCTTGGTATCGACTAGTCACACTAATCGGATGCGCAACATCAGGACGAGTGCATAGCATGGCATACATGATCGAACCGACTACAGATGGATACTTGAACCGCTTCATGAAATCCCTATCTGTATCAGTCATTTGACATTAAGACTTGCTCAAGAATATGCCATGTGACATAGGCAAGTAACCCTTCTTGGAACTACCCATTTTGTGTTTTTCCAACACTTTGTCAATATATGCATCTTGGCTCAAGCCTAACAACCATCTTGATCTATCTCGATAGATCTTGATCCCTAGGATATAGGCGGCTTCGCCCAAGTCTTTCATTGAGAACACTTTCTTCAATGAATCCTTGACTGCATTCAATTCGGGGTTATCATTTTCGATCAAGAGTATATCATCAACATATAGAACGAGAAACACAACCACGCTCCCACTAATTCTCTTGTAAACACAAGGTTCCTTCTCGCTTTGAATGAAGTTCAACTTCTTGACCTCTTCATCAAAACGCTTGTTCCAACTCCTTGATGCTTGCTTCAATCCATAAATGGACCTTTGAAGCTTGCACACCTTGTTAGCATTCTTTGGATCCACAAAACACTCGGGTTGTGTCATATACACATCCTCTTCCAAGTTGCCATTTAGGAAGGCGGTTTTGACATCCATTTGACATATCTCATAGTCATAATATGCGGCAATCGCTAACAAGATCCGAATTAACTTGAACATGACGACAGGCGAGAAAGTTTCTTTATAGTCAATACCATGAACTTGCTTGTAACATTTCGCAACTAGTCGTGCTTTGTAAATGCTCAAGTTTCCATCCATGTCGACCTTTCTCTTAAAGATCCACTTGTTCTCAACGGGTTTTACTCCGTCGGGAAGGTCAACCAAGGTCCATACCTTGTTTTCATACATGGATTGCATTTCGGATTCCATGGCCTTAAGCCATTCCTTGGAGTCGGGTTTATCTTTCATGTCCTTTATGGTCAAGAGTTCGTCATTCGCAATGACGAGAACATCGTGCAAACCCAAGTACCTTTCGGGTGGGTGACTTTTCCTCATTGACTTTCGTAGGATCGGTGCTTGGGGTTGAGGCTCTTTAACTTGTTCCACAACGACTTGTGGACTTGGTTCTTGGTCCTCGAAAGTTTAAGTGTCTTGAACACTATCGACTCGCGATATGTTCGAGTCCTCATTTGAGGGAGCGTACTCTTGAATCTCTTCCACAACAACTTGCGGAACGGGTTCGGCTACAACCTCGTTTGGTACCACATTAGGAATTGCTAGATTTCCTACTTGAGGCACATCTTGCGGTGGTTCATGAATTTCTTCAATGACCATGTTACTCCCACTACTTCTTCTTGAGATAAACTCATTTTCCAAGAACACACCATAACGAGCAATAACTATCTTGTTCTCGTTGCGGTTGTAGAAGTACTAACTCTTAGTTTCTTTTGGGTATCCTACGAAATGACACTTGTCCGATTTAGGTCCAAGCTTATCGCTCATTAGCATTTTCACATAAGCTTCACAACCCTAAATCTTGAGAAACGATATGCTTGGCTTCCAACCAAACCAAAGCTCATAAGGCGTCTTCTCAACGGACTTTGATGGAACACGGTTTAGTGTAAAAGCTGCGATTTCTAATGCAAAACCCCAAAATGATTTTGGCAAGTCGGCTTGGCTCATCATCGATCGAACCATGTCTACCAAAGTTCGATTCCTCCTTTCGGATACACCATTCCACTGTGGTGTTCCCGGTGGAGTGAGTTGTGGAACGATTCCACAATCTTTTAGATAATCACCAAATTCGTGGCTCAAGTACTCTCCACCTCGATCGGAACGCAAGACTTTGATCTTTCGATTGAGTTGATTCTCAACTTCATTCTTGAATTCCTTGAACTTTTCGAAGGATTCAGACTTGTACCGCATCAAGTAGATATACCCGTATCTACTATGATCATCGGTGAAAGTGATGAAGTATGAATAACCTCCTCGTGCGCAAATGTTCATAGGTCCACATACATCGGTATGCACGAGGTCTAATAAGCCACTTACCCTTGTACCTTTGTTGGTAAAAGGCGCTTTGGTCATCTTTCCCATCAAACATGATTCGCATGTGTCAATTGGCTCGAAAGCGAATTGATCCAAGAGACCAACTGTTTGTAATCTCTTGATGCGTTTCTCGTTGATATGACCTAAGCGGCAATGCCAGATTAGAGTTGTACTTTCATGTGAAATCTTACGTTTTCTACTGTCATGTTCAACACTCAAAACATGTTCGTTAGAATCAAGCACATAAAGACTATTCAATAAATGCGCAATACAATAACAAACATCATCATGCCACAAAGTACAACTTTTGTTCTTTATTACAACACCAAATCCATCCAAGTCTAAACACGAAATAGAAATGATGTTCCGAGTGATACAAGGAACTACATAAACATCTTTTAGTTCCAAAACTAAACCAGAAGGCAAAGTAAGTTCTACGTTCCCAACGACCATAACGGAGACGCACGTGCCGTTACCGACGCGGAGTTGAATTTCGCCTTTCTCGAGCCGCCTCCTACTCTTTAGTGCCTGCACATTTCGACAAATGTGAGCACATGAACCAGTATCAAATATCAAGTCTGTGTTAGAGGTAGCGAGAAGGGTTTCAATGACAAATATACCTGAGGTAGAAGGCCGTACAGTTCCCGCCTTCTTGTCAGCGAGGTACTTGGGGCAGTTCCTCTTCCAATGACCCTTGTTGCTACAGTAGTAGCACACGGTCTCGAAAGTGGCCGGGTTCTTCTTTCTCTTGGAACCCTCGGAAACTCCCTTGGCCGAGCCTTGGGGCGTCACAGGACCTTTGCCCTTTCTTGTTCTGCGGGTCTTTCTTTTCTTGCTCTTCTTGCTCTTGTCACTCACCGCAAGAACATCTTTGGACCCTTTCTCTTTCTTGAGACTCTCCTCCGTCTCAACGAGCATGTTTTGGAGATCATCCATGCTCTTGTCCATGCCATTCATCCGGTAGTTCACAACAAAACCGGTGAAGCTATAAGTGAGAGAGTTGAGAATGAAGTCTTCTATCGCCCCTGACGGGAAGGGCGTATCAAGCCTTTCGAGCTGCCGAAATAACCCCGCCATCTTCATGACGTGTGGCCCAAGTTCATGACCTTCCGCCAATCGAGTATTAGCGACGGCCTTGATGAGACGGGCCCTTTCGGTGCGGGCCTTTGTTTGGAACATGTTCGAGAGACGAGAGACCATTTCAAACACACCATAACCACTATCCATGAACTCCTTTTGGAGTTCCGCCTCCATGACAGCGACAATCAGGACGGACATTTCCATGTCGTCCATGACATGCTTGTCATGGGCATCCTTGTCCGCTTGAGGGGCATCCGACTTGGGAGCCGCGGGGATGGAAGTGGTTAGGAGGTATTCCTTCTTTTCAAACCTAAGGACAAGCCTAAGGTTCCGGTGCCAATCCAGAAAGTTGGCACCGTTGAAGGCGAGCTTTTCTTTCTCTAAAAGAGAGCGAAGCGAAAAGGATGAGGAAGACATCTACAACAATTAATTCAAATTAAGGTCAATTAGTTTATGTTTTTGTTTTATTTTCAATAAAGTAAAACTTTCACTACTTTAATATAAGTCCCTTAAAAGTAATGAATTTCCAAGACCTCTATTTTCGTCAAGTTGGACCTGCTATGGCACGTCACCCAAAATGACTAGATAAGGTAGGTTCTCTTTAACCAATCATACAACTTTATGATTCTTGGTTCACGTCGCGAACTTCGCCCAGATGTCCAAACTCTAGTTGGGTCCATCGATAAATAACCTCTCTCTATTTGCTCCTTACAAATCCCTTTATTTGTACCCCGACTATCAAATTGACAACCATGACGTCCGCTTGGGCGGACCGCGCCATGAGAGGGCAATTGACGTGAAGGGGATAGAGAGAAGGAGGGCGGTCGACTTAATCAAATTAATTTGGGACAAACAATTATGTGACTCTTGTTTGGTGGTCGTGTAATCATACACCCATACCTATCCTATGACATTCATAGCATCCACAAACATTCACATAATAATAAGCATCTCAAGCATTGTTGTGGGTTTGTATGGCTCCCGCTTGCATTAGTTCCGCCGCATCTCCATGTAGCAAAACTAATCTAATTGTCCCTCCCACTAATCATATGGATCATATCCTATATAATTAAAGGACAAAATACATGTAAAAATATCCCTAATTCCCTCCTAACCTTAGGGGAATGCAAGCCTCACAAGTTACATTAAGAAATTAATCATAATTAATTAATTAACCATGACACCAAAGGTCTTACATACAATCAATCACATGCATTCACAAATTACAACACACAAGGCATTGGTTTCTTGAGCCATACTAAACCCACGATCCTTCCTACAAAACAAAGTTAGCACATGTCCCTTTGTTTCTTAATTAACAACAATGAATTAGAGTCTTTGCATATCGCTTGTAATTCGGGTCTTTCCGCATAAAAGTTTAACTTTTTAAACAACTAATTTGCTTAAACCATTTGAAAAGCCAATTCAACAATTGTAAATAGAAAGGAGAAATATCATGGAGTATTCTAATTAATTTATTCAACTAATTTGATTAATTAGGAAATACTTTAACTATTTAAAATATTAAATGGGACCCGATAAAATTCGAAATTTTTCGGTCTCCAAAAAATTATGAAATAAATCATGCATACTCCCTATTATGAGTAAAACCACCTGTTAAATTTTCAAGGAGAGATCACTTACCATCAGAGAGAAACAAAATTAACAAATCGTCAAACTGTGCGCGAAACACCGTTATCCGATTTTCTGTTTTGTCTAACTCTTTTGGTCTGTAGGATCATCTTCCAAAAACGATTTCATACAAACACTTTACATAACAATTATACTTTATGTTATTGGCTACCAATCCAACAAAAGAAATCCAACTAGTCTTATTTAAAATCATCAAGATAAATAGCAAACAAACCACTTGCCCTGTTCTGAAACAGACTGATGACTAAAAACTTTTGACTCAGTTGAGGTACCAAACCATAATGAAATTCTTTGAAACTAATTTTCACAGAATTCTAACTTCAATTAGAAACTTTCTATACAAATACTTTTTCAAAAAAGTTTCTCAATTAGTACAGTTTATCCAAACAATCAATTTGTTGGAAAATCAGATCTAACAACCGATTCAAATCTCTTGACTTGAATGTCCATATAAAATCCGAAGCATGCATCAAAAATATACATGTCCAGAAAGATAATCAAGTCTACAAGATTTTTAGCCAAGAAAAACAGATAGTTATTTTCGAAAAATAAATCTTTCATGCCTAAAATACAGAACTGTGCAGCAGAGTACCAGATTTGCGCACCGTTACCGTTTAATTCACCATAAATTCATAACAACTTAGAAAAAGGTGAAACTAGTGGCTCAAGATCTACATCTTACAGATCTACAACCTCCAATAAAATTTAGAATTTTTTTGAAAGCTTTTCTCAGCGAAAAAACCAAAACAATGTCGAAAACAGAACAGAAATCCAGACAGCAAGCAAGTGCATCACTAATCCATGTGTTAATTAATCATTTCTCAACTAATTATGTGTTAAAATACTTTAGAACAACCTGGCTCTGATACCACTGTTAGGAAGTCTAAGTTTTCAAATTTTTATGCTAATTAACCATTTAATAAGCAATCCAAACGACTTAGACCTCGAAGGATCTAGTCCAAGCATTCACACACAAGAGAGAGAGGTTAGGAAGGCTACCTCTCCTTGTATCGCAACAAGAAGGCTCGAATCCGACGATGTCGAGGTTCTGCGCACCACCACGCGTTACTCGGCCTCAAGTCCACCAAGGTATTAACCAAAACCTCGATCTATGCTAGTAGATGAGAGGTTAAGCCTAATCTCTTCCTTCTCTTTGCCTTAATTAACTATTTAATTGGATGGAGGCAAGAGGTGCTCAACACATGAGCTTAAGAGAGCAATGGTGGAGAGGAAAAATTCTGAAATTTTTCCTTTAATTTTCGTCCAAAATATTAGGGGAAGAGAAAAGAGCAAGGTGGCTAGGATTTTGGCTCCCAAAGTGGTCCTTTTATAGACCAACCACTTTCCCAAAAAATTGTAACTAATTTACAACTATGCCATCACTAGGGAAGCCATAAAATGGGCCTAAATGGGCTCCATCAATTATTTAATTGGTCCTCTAATTCAATTAATTAGTGGCCCAATTAATTGCTCTCAAGTTGGACCTTTAATTTACCATTTAAATATAGGCCCGTTAGCTCAAATTAATTACTTTAATTAATTCATGTTGAACAAATTAATTATCAACACTTTGATAATTATTTAAGGATTAGAATATGCATTAATTTATTTCTATATAATCCGTTTGACTTAATTAATTAATTATGACGGTTCGCAACAGTACATAATTAATCAGTCAACATATCTTATTGTTGCATTCCTTAATACAACCAAATAAATAATGCACGCATGGTCAAAACCTATTTGTGTGACCCTTTAAGGATTTATGCTCTGTTGGACATGGAAAATAAATCGCTATTTATTTTCAATAATCATAAGCGGTATCTAGCAACACGTTATGATTTCCAATTCGCATAAATAGTGTACTGCTACAATATTTTAATCCTGCATAAGAAATAATAGTATTTCCTTGTCTGATTCTTATGTCACATGATATCATCGTATAATCCAAGATAGGAATGTGTCATTCTTGCAGATTATACGTTTCTTGATCTAGAGATGACTGTATCAGTTGCTAGCAAACAATCCATCTCCATCTAGGGGCTCAAACAGATATCATCGCTCACTAAGTAAATTAATGAGGGACATACAGTTTTCTTGATGAACAACTTTTCTCCGCACAATTCAAGAGAACATAAATAAAGTCCGTATAGCAGCCCTTATCAGGAATCAACGGTAGACGATATTTATTTAACCTATCATCATGTGGAAAAGCTGAACCATCTCAAACTTAGAATCAAACTCAAATGAAATAAATAATGACACATAACACAATCCATATATTTATTTCATTGGGTCGTGTCCTGTACTATGTTCTATAACATATACATATGCAATTAAGTTGGCAACTCCTTACCTATGATTTGTAGAACTTAATCATCATTTAACTTGCATACTAATCTTATCCGATAATTAATATTCCTTGTTAATTATCAAGATTATGGATCTTTTAGATTTATTATTGTCATTTATTATAAATGAAACACAGAGATCCGCAATTCAGATCCTCAACCTGAATGATCTGTCAATAAATAAATCAAGGAATAAATGATCAAATATCATCAATAACATAAACCACAGAAGTAGCCATATAATGATTGGCTTCTAGGACATAACTCTAACATTTTTCCCTTTTTGGTTGCTTCCTTCACCTTTCTCCATTACTACCTAATTAAAACATCATAATTAATATATTTAATTAACCCTAACCATCATATATAATACACAAATTCATACACAATAATTTAGATAATAATTAATATATTTAAACATAGATAGATAATAAATTCATAAAAAGGTTCATACACAATAATTCATAGAAAAGTTCATACAGAATAGCATAGATAAAACTTAAAACAAACCCAAATCCTAGCCACAACTTAACCCTAATTTAAACCTAATTCTTCTCCTCCTTGTTCTCGTCCTCCTTATTCTTATTGTCCTTGTTCTGACTAGATGCCTCATCTATCTGAATTTCAAGAGTGAAATCAGGGCTCCTGCCACAACCTGGAGGGAGACGACGTACAACAAAGACGGCCCTTCTCTTGGGAGGTGGGTAAAACGTGGGCCTTTTCACAACCACCTTGGGTGCTTCCTCCTCCACCTTATCCTTCTTCTTCTCTACCTCCGCCACTTTCTGATCCTTCTCCATCTAATTTCAATAGCAATTTTATTTCTTAACCTCGCAATTCAATTCAATTCAACAAGCAATAATTCAATTCAATTCATATATAATCCCGCAATTAATCAATTCATCATGCAACAACAATTCAATTCATATATAATCCCGCAATTCAATTCAATTCAACATGCAACAACAATTCAATTCATATATAACCCTGCAATTCAATTCAATTCATATATTTTCCGCAATTCAATTCAATTCATATATAACCCCGCAATTCATCAATTCATCAAACACACAAATAATTCAATTTATATATAACCCCGCAAATCAATTCAATTCATATATAACCCCGCAATTCATCAATTCATCAAACACACAAACAATTCAATTCATATATAACCCCGCAATTCAATTCAATTCATATATAACCTCGCAATTCATCAATTCCTCAAACACACAAACAATTCAAATTAAAATTGAGAGATAGAGTGGAAGGTTACTTTTGTTGAAAGGGCTGTCGAGGGGGCTGTCAAGGGGGTTGTCGCCGCTGTCACCTTAGGGTGAATGAGAGAGTGAGAGAGAGGCAGTGAGAGGAGCTGCCGGATCTGTCGAGAGTGAGGAGTAAGAGAGAAATAGAGAAAGTGAGAGAGAAATGGAGAGTGAGAGTGAGAGAGCGAGAGTGAGGGGAAGCTGCTGTCGTCGTCGATCGAGAGCGAGAGAGAACGGCTAGGTTTTTAGTCGAGAGGAGCTAGAGAGGAGAATGTGCCGTATATTTCAAAAATAGACCTTCTGTAACGGTTAATAACTATGTTAATTTTCAGCACTGTACTGTTCTTTTAGTATTTTGTTTCTAAAGAAATAAAATTCCAATTTAAAATACAAATGAAAATAAATTAAAATTAAATTAAATTAAATAAAACTACAACTTTTTTGTATTTTTCTTCTGTTCTTTTAGATTTTTCTTTTAACAAAATAAAATTACAGTTTGAAATATAATTAATAAAAATAAACTGAAATAAAAAAATGTAAAATTGACCAACAACCTGCAAAATTTTAAAAAAATATAAATATTAATATTAGAAATGAACACATTTTGAAAATATGTTAAAATTAAATTAGATTTTAACTCACATGGAATTATGTAGCTGCTTTCTTTTTTTTCCCTCACGTATCGACCCACACGCCTTCGGTGTTATCTGTACACTGGTAACTGATCGATACTGGCTGTAATGTATCATCGATACTGGTAGAAAATGGAGGTATTTTCTCTAAGTGGTCGTATGTTTCTTCATCCATGACATCTCCAACACCGACAATACGTCTCTTTCCTGAAAGTGACCATTTGTATGTAATAAAGTGAACATTTATATAGCTTTAAGTGAACATTTATACTGTTTTAAGTTAACATTTATACTTAATGACATGAACATTTATACTGTTTTAAGTGAACATTTACCTGGAAGGACACCATGCCTTTTCTTATCCGTCGGATTTTGAATGTAGAAAACTTGCATTGCTTGCTTATTTGCAAGTATAAAAGGGTCGTCTTGATAAACCCTTTTATTGAAGTCAACAGTCATGAACCATATTTTGTCTTTTTTTACTCCACCGTGACCGTTGTCGATCCATGCACACTTGAATAAGGATATCTTGAATTTTAGGTAATCTAGTTCCCAAATCTCCTCGATCCATCCATAGTTAGTAGCCGCCCTTCCATTATCACTAGATAAAGCTAAAACTGTGACTCCACTATTTTGCACGGTGCTTTTACCATCATGTTTCTTTGTGTATCATGTAAATACATTCAAGTCATACCCTTGTTATGTCTCGACCACCGCATTAGGACGTCTTGATAACCATTTTACGGTTTCATTGACCTCGGTTCCATCTTTCAACTGGAATTCTACTTTTTCTTCAAGCCATTGGACAAATTTTAATTCATGCTCTATGGTAATCAAATTTTCAGTGCAAGAACGATATTGTTCACGTAATTCGGCTAGATGTTCGTTGATGTAAGGTGCCACAACAACAAGGTGTTGGAGAACTTTCATATGTGCTTTTGTTCTCATTTCAAGATCCGGTATATAAGTACTAGCTCTAATTGTACATATTCCTTCAAGTCTACCCTCATGCCGAGATTTTGGAAGACCGATTGGTTGTACATTTTTCAAATAATCGCTGTAATACTCAATAACCTCCTCAGCAACATATCCTTCCACTATGCTTCTTTCGGGCTTAGATCGGCTACGAACGAGCCCCTTCAATTGACTCATTGCTCTTTCAAAAGGATACATGTACCGTAGAAATACAGGACCGCACATTTTTATCTCCCTTACCAAATGAATGGTCAAATGCACCATAGAGTCAAAAAACGATGGCGGCAAGTACATCTCAAGCTCACAAAAGGTCAGTACAACACTTTCCTATATCTTGTCCAAACTATTCGGATCAATCACCTTTGAGTAAATGAAATTAAAAAAAAAACACAACTTAGTGATGGTTTTTCTTACTTCTTCCCGAAGAATTCCTCGAATTGCGACCGAAAGTAACTGGGTCAACAAGACGTGATAATCATATAACTTCATACCAAGTAATTTGTTGTCCTTAGTAGACACATTACTTGATATATTGGAGGAATAGCCAGAAGGAACCTTAATCGACTTCAGGCATCCCAAGAAGTTTTTTTTCTCTTCATTTGATAAATTAAATTGTGTTGCAGGTAGCCAAGTTAGACTTTTACCCTTATCTTGTGCCGCTAGATCCTTCAGGATCCCCATTTCAACCATGTCATTTCTCGCATTCACGCCATCTTTAGTTTTTTCTTGAATTTCCAACATGCAACCAATCAAAGCTTCACATATGTTATTGATTATGTGCATCGCATTTAAGCAATGCCTAATCTCCAAACTCTGTCAATATTCAAGCTCCCAAAATATAGACTTCTTCTTCCATACCCCCTTCGGAATCTCATTTACAAATTTCTTACCAAATTTTACATTTATGTCCTTAACCTATCGATACACTCCTAAATCGGATAACGGTATTGGGGCCTTGTTTTTTTTCACATTACCATCAAACATTTCCTTATCTCGCCGGTAAGGGTGATTGCAGTTTTTAAGAAATCTCCGGTGTCCCAAGTAAATATTTTTCCTACATTTTTTCAGGTAAACAGAAAGGGTGTCTTCCATGCAAATAGGATAAACATTCGCTCCTTTATTCCTATATCCCGACAGATTACCATATGCAAGAAAATCGTTGATTGTGCAATTCATGGCACGGAGGTTGAACTCAGTTCTAGAATGTGCATTAAATATTGTCACTCCCTTACGCCACAATTCACTAAGGTCATCTATTAATGGAGCCAAATACATATCAATGTCATTACCTGCTTGTTTAAGACCTGAAATCAACAAAGGCATATCATGTATTTCCTTTTCATGCATAACCATGGAAGAAGGTTGTAAATACACAATAAGACCGGACTCATGTTGCCGTAAGGATTCAACCCGTCCATGCATAAACCTAATCTCAAATTTCTAGGTTCACTGCCGAAATCTTCAAATTCCCTGCCTATATTCATCTAATCCGGAGAGTCTGCTGGGTGCCTGAGCATGCCATCGCCTTTTTTCCTACAATCTGCATACCATCTTAACAATTTAGCATCTTTTGTATTAGAAAAAAGCCGCTGAAATCTTGGTATTATTGGGAGATAAAACATCACCTTCGCAGCTGGGCCCTTACTACCTTCATCAATCTGATCGTCCCTCGGTCTATGTCGTGACGTATTACACTTTGGACATTTATGCAAATTCTCGTACTCATTCCGGAACAATATACAGTCATTTGGACATGCATGAATTCTCTCAACTCCAATTTTCGAAGGACACAACATCTTTTTAGCCTTATAAATTGAATCCGGCAACTGGTTATCTTTTGGAAGAAAATCTTTACGTAAAATTTTGAGCAAAGATGTGAAACTGGTATCACTTAATCTATTTTTGTTTTTAAGATTGGACAGTTTGAAAACAGCATTAAGTTTTAACAGTTCACAACCATGATATAAAGCTATCTTATCTTCTTCACGTATCATACCAAAAATTTCAACATTATCAACAAAATTTTCATCCACCTTATTCACAATTTTTTCTAAATCAGCATTCAATTCTGAGTTATCTATATTTTTATCATCATCTATATTTTCATCATCAAATACGTTGACATCATCAATTTCATCATCCAATAATACATTTTCTTCCTCATACTGTGAATCCAATACATTTGTACTAGTACTAGTTCTATAAGATTCCCCTCCAGTCTCTCCATGGAGTGTCCACCGAGTAAAATCCAGTTGAAATCTATTTATAATCAAATGAGTTTTCACTTCTTCAAAATTAGACAATTTCAACAAATTCTGACAAATACGACAAGGACAATACATTTAATCATCTTCCTTCCTTTTCAAATTCTCTTTAGCACAAACCATAAATTCTTCAAGCCTTCTCAAAAATGTAGACGAGAATCGATTACTTGAGTACATCCACGTCCGATCCATCTGAACAATAAAATGTATGCAAAATGTTAGGGTTTTGGATTAGGCATGGGTCAATTTGTCACATTAGGTTTTTGGGCCGGTTACTATCCTAGCTCACTCTTTAGATACTGTCTTATTAGCGAGCGTACGTTAGATGCAATGTGTTGTCTGAAAAAAATTCAACAGCATTTCCCCTTATGTTCCCTGAATACGCCAACACACGATAGCTCGTGCATACGTATCCATGGGAACATAAGGGAAAATGCCATCGAATTTTTCTCAGACAACACATTGCATCTAACGTACAACTTGCTGTCCTAAATGAGACAGATCGTATCCAAAGAGCAGTACTCCCGACCGGGAGTACTATCCGAGATTAATTCCTAATGGATTAATCTCGGGATTAATCTCGAACGGGCAACAACCTAAATTCGATTGTGTTCCGGTATTTTGGTCCTATATGACAATACGATTAACTAATTAAATGCATATGCAAATTATTAATGCATACATAAAAATAAAATAAATAGAAACGTTTATGAAAATATACCTTAAAACTACGATGTAATTCTTCTCCTCTTAAATTATATCTGAAATTATATTAAAAAATCAATAAATCATTAATTAACCATTAAATCGAAATAAAATTCCAAATAAATAAGAAAAAATAGAAAAGTATGAAATATTGTTCAAATTTAATTTTTTTACCTTGAATCTACTCTCCTTCTTCTTCTCTTTTAAATTCTTATTTTTGGAGAATTTTTAGAAATTGTTTGGTATTTTTTTTTTTTTTAGTGGAAAAGAAAATGGAAAAAAGAGAGAAATTTTCGATTTTAATAAGTTGGTTGCGGCAGTAAGTGAGGAGAGAGGAAGAAGAGGAAATTCCCTATGAAAAATATAAACTAATCAGTAACGGTTTTAATATAAAAACCGTTACAGAAGAGTTAAAAAAAAAAACAAACTGCCAGTCTTCTGTAACGGTTTTTCAAAAGAAACCGTTACAGATTTTATAACTTCTATAACGGTTTTTATACAAAAACTGTTACAGAAAATGAACCGTTTTTTTTTAAACCTTTTGTAACGGTTGTTGTATAAAAACCGTTATAGATTTTAAAACCTTCTGTAACGGTTTTTAATAGTTAGCTGTTTTTTCTCTCGACCAGTAACGGAAAATTTATTACGATTTTTTTAGAAAAAAATCGTTACTGATGATTGGCGCCATTTTTCCCGCGCTATCTACCACTATTCTGTAACGGTTATTTCGAAAACCGTTACAGAAGTCCCGTTACAAAAGCCCCTTTTCCCGTAGTGATATTTGACATGTAGTGTTACTATCCTAATTATATTTGGACATGGTATAGATCAAAGTAATAACTCTGTATTAAATTATATGCGGTGTTACTTATTTAATCTGTAAAAAATTTTATATGTGGTGTTACTTATTATAATCTTTTTTTTTTTTTTTTTTTTTTTTTGGTTGTATAGGTGATGAACATGAAAATGACATAGTATTTGTGTCCGGTTAAGCCTAATTATTTTCCTAACTTCTGCCCTTTTCACGTTCATTTTACATCATTTTGTCCGTTTTGCACGAAAGATGGAGATACTGCCGATTTGTTGTTTTTATTGCATTTCAGGTCTAAGGGTGCACCCGCATCCTATGGTGCATCCTGGCACAGACAAGGAAACAATGATGTGCTGCAGTCTAAGAGTGCACTCGCATTCCAGGGTGCATCCTGGCGCCGATTTGGAAACTGCGCTGTGTCTCAAGTGACAGCTAGCTGCTCCTCTCAGATCTGATTTCCTTTATTGTAAGGCTGAAAATGGAATGAGTTAAAGGTTCTCCAGGCTGAAGAAGAGAAAATCAAGGAGGACATCAAGGGAATTGAAATTAGACCAACAATAAAAGGAATTCAAGCTGCTGTCTATTCTCCCTCTCTGAAATTCCAGATCCAGATCTGTTCTTTCTTCCTCTCTCTCTCTATACGAAATTAGGGTTCAAGCTGCCTCTCTTGGTGACAGCAAGAGGCAAAAGGCGCTGGAGCACTGGTTGGTAGAAGCTAGAGTTGAAGGGATAATCGGTTTTATCTTATCTTTTGCTCTCTTTCATGATGTTTGTATCCAAAACAATTGTTGTTTGTTTTTATTTTATTATGAGTAGCTAAATTTTAATTAGGGTTATGATGTAACAACTGAAATGCTTGGTTTATTGAATGCTTAGTTTATTTTATATCATGGTTGTTGTTAATTCTTTCTATCCTTTACTGAAATGTGTTGTGCGATTTATTTGACCACTTGCACGCTTGTTTTAAATCTGTTTGGATTTCTCGTTGAGTAGATAGACACAAAGGTGTAGTTGATTCTCCTAACTTTCTAGCAATCCGCTTAAACTATTTGTTTATAGTTTGAGTAGACAGATTCCAGAGGAGGTTAGGATAGATTATTACCAAATGGTCTGCTCAAGTTAATGGATTTCAGGTTTTACACAAGTAGACATGCACAAAAGTACTTATAAACCACTCTTTAACACTAGTATATTAAGCCATGAGAATAAAATAAACAAGCTTCATTAATCCAAGTATTACATAGTTGTGAAGTCATAACCCTAGCCCAAAAACACATAAATACATTCAGTTTTTATTCCAGTCTTTTCTGTCAACCTGCATCCAGTCTTAAACTAGTTGCATCTCAGCCTGCATTCTATTTCAATACTTTTGTGCATGTCTACTTGTGTAAAACCTGAAATCCATTAACTTGAGCGGACCGTTTGATAATAATCTATCCTAACCTCCTCTGGAATCTGTCTACTCAAACTATAAACAAATAGTTTAAGCGGATTGCTAGAAAGTTAGGAGAATCAACTACACCTTTGTGTCTATCTACTCAACGAGAAATCCAAACAGATTTAAAACAAGCGTGCAAGTGGTCAAATAAATCGCACAACACATTTCAGTAAAGGATAGAAAGAATTAACAACAACCATGATATAAAATAAACTAAGCATTCAATAAACCAAGCATTTCAGTTGTTACATCATAACCCTAATTAAAATTTAGCTACTCATAATAAAATAAAAACAAACAACAATTGTTTTGGATACAAACATCATGAAAGAGAGCAAAAGATAAGATAAAACCGATTATCCCTTCAACTCTAGCTTCTACCAACCAGTGCTCCAGCGCCTTTTGCCTCTTGCTGTCACCAAGAGAGGCAGCTTGAACCCTAATTTCGTATAGAGAGAGAGAGGAAGAAAGAACAGATCTGGATCTGGAATTTCAGAGAGGGAGAATAGACAGCAGCTTGAATTCCTTTTATTGTTGGTCTAATTTCAAATCCCTTGATGTCCTAATAATTAGACTTAACCGAACACAAATACTATGTCATTTTCATGTTCATCATGCTTAATTTTCTCCATTTTGCACAAAAGATAGAGATACTGTCGATTTGTTGTTTTTGTTGCATTTCAGGTTTAAGTGTGCAGGGTGCATCCTGGCGCTTTCAGATTTGATGATGCACCTGCATTACAGGGTGCATCCTGACGCAGATTTGGAAACAGATCCAGCTCTTCACGTGACAGCTAGCTAAAATCTCTCAAATTTCGCCCTTTATTCTTGCCTGGCTGAAAGAAGGAAAGTCCAGCTCTCTCCCTCCTGTGATTTATGGCAATGAAATTAATTATTGAGGGGAGAAAATGAGGAAACCAGCATAAAAGGCAGCCAAGGGCTGCTGTCCAGAACTATCATCTCTCTGAAATTCCAGATCCAGATCTGTTCTTTCTTCCTCTCTCTCTCTATACGAAATTAGGGTTCAAGCTGCCTCTCTTGGTGACAGCAAGAGGCAAAAGGCGTTGGAGCACTGGTTGGTAGAAGCTAGAGTTGAAGGGATAATCGATTTTATCTTATCTTTTGCTCTCATTCATGATGTTTGTATCCAAAACAATTGCTGTTTATTTTTATTTTATTATGAGTAGCTAAACTTTAATTAGGGTTATGATGTAACAACTGAAATGCTTGGTTTATTGAATGCTTAGTTTATTTTATATCATGGTTGTTGTTAATTCTTTCTATCCTTTATTGAAATGTGTTGTGCGATTTATTTGACCACTTGCACGCTTGTTTTAAATCTGTTTGGATTTCTCGTTGAGTAGATAGACACAAAGGTGTAGTTGATTCTCCTAACCTTCCAGCAATCCGCTTAAACTATTTGTTTATAATGTGAGTAGACAGATTCCAGAGGAGGTTAGGATAGATTATTACCAAACGGTCCGCTCAAGTTAATGGATTTCAGGTTTTACACAAGTAGACATGCACAAAAGTACTTATAAACCACTCTTTAACACTAGTATGTTAAGCCATGAGAATAAAATAAACAAGCTTCATTAATCCAAGTATTACATAGTTGTGAAGTCATAACCCTAGCCCAAAAACACATAAATACATTCAGTTTTCATTCGAGTCTTTTCTGTTAGTCTGCATCTTGTCTTGAATCAGTTGCATCTCGGCCTGCATTCTACTTCAATACTTCACCTGCATTTCTAGTTGCACTCAGTCCAGTGCGACTGCATCCTTTCCCTGCACTGTCATTTTAATTTGTTATTTACTTTTCCGTTTTACCCCTATAGTTTAAACACCAATCAAACTACTTGCCAGGTCTAGATTACCCAAAGTTGTTAGTTCGGTAATTCTAAACCGCCTCCCTGTGGGATCGACCCCTAAGTACTACGCGGTAGGATAGTGCGCTTGCATTCCGACTGATTAGGGTTAGGGTTTTTATTAGCCTTGTGTACCTAAAAAGCACACATCAATAGGCTGATGAACGATCTGCAAATTACATTGGCATTTTCAAACTTCCCAAGATAATTGGGAAGAAATGTAATTTATGATAACTGCGAATTACATTTGGTCCTTGCTTCTTTGAATAATGATGAGGAGATGGACGATGATGATAGTAGCAGCAGTGACAAAGATCGATGAGCACATGGGCGATGCAGCAAGACGTAATGCACCTTTTGTACAGGTGTCTCTCTCTTTTCATGTCCGCTTCCTAATACACCCATCATTATATGCTTACTAGAAAAAAATTAGAAGTGAGCCGTTTTTCATAATTTTAATGGTTGGCTTACAGAATCTAGCTAGCATGGTGCAATATTGGTAGCTTATATAAATCAATTAGAAGTGAATTTTCCCTTTGGTTGGTGTAAGTTCAATTTTATTGTTTATTTTTTTGATATGGTCTGTCGTCTTTAATTTGAAACAGTATCGAACAAACGCATTGACCCCCTTAATGCTTGAAGATTACCGGACGATTCTGGTAGACAGGAGAGGACTGGAGACACAATACAGTTACGACAACTTCGTACAGTGTATGAATGAATATAGGTGAATATTTTATTTTTTTCTTTCCTTTATTAGATTAAGGAATACTAAGTGAAAGTCAATAGAGGAGGATCAAGAATGTATGTACTGACAGTCCACCTAATTTAATCTTGCTAGCTACAGATTGAATTTATTGTATGAACTATGAAGCATAAAGTTTTCACTATTTAATATATGTACTTTGGCAAGTTAATAATATACACAATGTTTAATGATTCAATATATGCTATAGGCAATGAATATCTGCTATGGTGTTTTTTCTTCTTGGTTGCAAGAGTATGATCTACCGTGTGATTATTTTTCTTCTAATTTTCTTTTCCTATTTGTTATGTACGAAAATAAAATTGAAAAAATAATTGATATCTCAATTTCTTCTTCTGATTTTGTTTCCTATTTGTTATGTAGAAAAAAAAAATAAAGAATCATTGATATCTCAACGAAAGTACAATTAGTTCATTGTAGGATTGAGCTACAAGGTTTGTACCTTTTGTCATTTTGTTATTATATTATGTTGTATTTAATCGTTTTGTTCTTTGAATAAATTGTATGACAACGTGCTGTCCGATAGATAAAGGCCATTTCAATTAATTTTTTATTTGCTATTTCTCTGGTACCATATACTTTAATCCCTTAATTTAACCTCAATATTAGTTTATACAGTTGATATATGTCGGTCGTAAGATGATTTGTAATTGCTATCTAAGCCATAATTCTTTGTACATGTCCCAATACAGTGTAAAGTACTGGCATTTTATGGAATGCCTACTCAGAACTCATATTCTGTATACATATTTCATATTGCTCAAAAAGATAGAGATGCTTTTGTATTTGTTACAAATTGCCCTTACTGTGAACAACCACAATTTTATATCATATAGTAGCATTTTTTGGATAAATTTACTACAAAATTAGCCTGCATTTGGTTACAAAGTTTTGTGATTTTGTTGTCATTTTCGTATGTGGTCATGTTTGTGGCATTCTTGCAAGCCCAAGTGGTGCTCTCTTATCTCATCACATGAGTAATATCCTCTTTCTTTTATTATTATTATTTTTTTTTCTCTTATCTAACTACATTAGCCTTTTGTCTTTATTATGTTATAATTAATGTGAATATTGATAAGGAAGAAGATTTTCTACTATATGACTGTCATGTCTGCTGGCTATTCTTTTCATGTCTTTATAAATGGACACTTAGCAGGTTCGTTTCCTCTTTTGTTAACTATAATTTTCAGTGTTAAATACCAGAAATATTTCTGTTATTTCCTAACAAAAAGAAAAGATGAAAATTCATATGAAAATATTGTTTCAGGGACACTGTATGGCAGCATTGACAATCTGAAACTGACATATACCAGAAATGTGAATAGGTAGGCTAGTAGCAATACCATTTCTATCCTAAGTGTTTCATTGGACTTCCTGTTAGTCATTTTACTATCAAGTCTTGGATCTCTTTACATTTATAGATTAAAAGGTTTTAATACTTTTTCGAATGCTTTGTAGAATGTCGGAGAGCATTTCGAGACCTGAAATGCTGGGGTTCTTGATCCAGTAACATTAGGCAGCTTTAATGAGGGAAAGTGTGATTTGACATGGCAGAAGTGGACGTACCAAGTTTGTACCAGTGCAGGTCTAATTCCTGAATGAATGTTCTATATTAGTCACATTCAATTAAGAAACAAAGTTTGTTTGTGGTATGTATTATCGGTTGGTTTGAAAGAAAAATCTCTGGGCCTTCATTCCCTTATTGGGAGTTCATCAGTGGAATGGGTAGAAGCATCTCAGAAGCAACCATTGACAAGGTACAAGGGATTCTGTAACACGCAAGATAGCAATGAGTCATTGGCTCTGGACATGAGTTTTATGGGCGAAGGTCAGGTTTGGATTAACATGCATAGCATATGGTGACTACCCAGTTTGTGATTAAAGAGAAAATTATGATAAGAAAAAGTGCCAAGCTCAGTGCGGTGGTTAATCACAAAAATAGTACAGTATCAAATTCATTTGCCATTTCGTTAATACTGTGGTGCATATCACAACACAATTACATTATTGATTCAAATTAATTCCCAATAACCTTGATTTTCAAATTTTTAAAAATTATCCAACTGAGCCTCGGTCAACACTCGGTGTGCTAAAAGCCTTTTAACCAATAGTTACAGATTTGATATCTCAATAAATCTATTCTTACATATTAATTTAGAGTGCTCAATTCAATGTAACTTAAATTAACTTTTGTTGTTATTAGTCACACTAATAGCATATGAACAAAATTCTATATTAGGTACCATATCCATATGCCTCGATCTGGGCTAAACCCAACTGGGAAAGTGGGAATCTCATGGTTATATTCAAAGAGTAGGACGGTGAAGAAAGAGGAGCCTCGATCTACCATGGTGCCAATGGCCCCACCAATACATAACATACCTTCAGATGCGTAGTAGAGATTGCTTCAGTTAATCAGAGAATTTTAATTTTAATTTTAATTGCTTCAGTTAAGTAAAGAATTTTAATTTTAGTTTATGTTATTTTTCTGTTTGTGTTTACTGAGGAGGCGTGCGTGGGGGTTCATGTTTTGGTTTATGTAATATAGTGGTTTATTGGTATCCTCGTAGAAGCATAGCAACTAAATTTGTCATCTAAGTTTAGAAGACAAAAAGGACATTTTGATCTGCATTTCAGATGCCTACTATAAAACCATGTGGTGAACAAAGTTAGGCCATTGGCTCATTAAAAAAACAAAAAAAAAATACATATAATGACGAAAGAACGAATTTGAAGACATCATTGGAAGTATATATACTTCTTTAAAAGGAAAATAGATTTAGCAACAGTATTAATTAAAAATTAATATAGTGGTTTATTGGTATCGTCCTTGGTGGCTCATTTGCCGTTTAAAAATAAATAAATTTTGTATATAACACATGGCACTCAAATGAATTTTGTATATACAATGGTGTAATTTCACATCTATTTTGTGTAGTTAACAATTATATTTATTTAGGCATGATATGTTTTTACTCAAATGAGGGAATCTGAGATATTATCTTTGCTTCAAGCTAGAGCAGTAGCTTATTTCATTGTACAAAGGAACATATTAAAGAATGAAATGGATAGGTGTTACCAGTCAATTTATAAGAACATATCACAATTACTTTCATTATAATATTATGATTGGTAATACAACACACTCTCATGCTTTGATTAATTTAGCTCTACTCTAATTAATGAAGCACCTTTTTTAGTTTTTTTCCTCATTAGGTGCATGAAAAAAAACCTGAAGTGAGCCAAGAGAGAAGCTCAGTGATTTCGTAGTCAAGCTTAACTCGAGAGATTGTTTTCTCATCAGGTGAATGAAAAAAATAACTTAAAGATAAGAGAGAAGCTCAGTGATTTGGTAGTCAAAGCTTAACTCAAGAGATGAGATGCCAAAAATAGACAAAGCTGTTGATAATGAAAATTATACTCATGTAATGAAATAAGGTTTATATTTGAATTTTTTCCATTACGTTCTTATTTAGTTTGAAAATATTAAATATGTATATTTATCAAGCTTTTAAAAAACGCCGTTTTTTCAGAAATAGCGGTAATTTTTATCCTACCGCACGAATGTCACAGAAAAAACGACAAAATAACGTAACGCGTCATTTATGTTTTTTTGGGCAAATAAACGTAAAAAAAATTACGTTTTTAACGGAAAATGGTAACATTTGCGTTTTTTCTTTAAAGATATATTATGTGATATTGACTTGCCTTAGTCTATGTCTTTTGCAATGTACATGTATTCCCTTGAGTTTTAGAGGAATTATTTGTTTTACTACATAAATTTCTGGCAGTAAATAGAAAGATAAATTAACTTTAGTGCAGCCCCATTCACAATAAAGTCTCTATGTAGTATGTACAAGTCGTTCAATTCTAAACTGTGCAATTACAAAGAGAAGATGTAGTACCAATTGTCCATATGCCCTCTGCAATAATTAGATATTAAATTATTAGCACATTAAAAAAATATAGAATTCCGACTTGTACTGTAATACTGTACACAATAATACATATGAGTTTGACACAGATGTTTCGCATATACACACCGTTTTTTTTTCGAAAAAACGCTGCACCGTTAAATCAACTTCGGACTGTCATAAAACGCATTTTAAAAGCTTGGTATTTATAAAAAACTCGTGGATTGAAGCTCGATGACCCTCTTAGTATATATGGATACGGGATGGATGCCAACAAGAGACCGCTTTTGTGCACCCATCAAACTGTGCCACGTGGTAATATATTATTCGCTGGGACCTGGGAGTTCGTCCTCCTCGTCGACTGGTTTGCTGGTACAATTAATTAATATTGTGCAACTATTCAACTCGTGGCAAGCGAAGCGGGCTGCCATATCCTTTGTCGAGTCTTGACCAAACCAACTAATCGGTTTATCATTTAATGCGCGCGCCATTCATTGCCTTCTTACTACGCATATACCTCCGTCTACACTCTAATAGTAATGCTGTAATAGTACCATCGAGAACTATGTTTAATTGCTACACGCCAATTTATTTTAAAAAAATTATTTTCAATTGGGCGAGAGGAAATCATGATTTTTTTTTTTTTTTTGGTACTCAAAGCTTCTATCACATGCTTAATTATTATAGCGGTGTGATGAGGATCTAGAGCCATTTAAATGACAAATATTTTGATGATGATGATGAGATACATATTTATGATTGATGAGTAAGCGTCGCATTTTTCTAGATAATGTTGAAATGAATGAAATAAATAAAAGATGGACCAGTTGCAACGAGTAAGTCGGGAGACGTGATTTTGAACACAAGGAAAGAAAGAGAACTAGAAAAGGTAAAAGGATAATTGAAATTGAACAAATAAAAAAAATATAAGATGGGATACAATTAATATAAAAAGGAATGGAATTGGAATACAATAGTAATAATTAAGTTATTAATAAAGGAGAGAGAGAACGCACGCGGAAGAAACGGATAGAGACTAGAGAGAGAGAGAAGCATGTGCCATGAAAGTATGCAATGCACTCTGCACGAATATAAAAAAGGATAATAATGAATGAATAGTATATATTGTTTGTTTTCTGTTCTTACTTCTTTTCCTTCTTTTTTTTGTTTTCCCCTGATCATTGCATAATAACTCACCATCCATCCCTACTAGTTCCCTGCCTCCCTCATCCCTCCCTTCCCTGGGCCTGGACCCTGGTGCTGCTCATAAGTCATAGCATAGTTGTTAGCTAGCAATTCAATTAATCTCCTCTAGGTAAAAATGGGGGGAACTGGCAGAGAGCATCATGATGATCAATTGCTGTTGGGGAAGTACTCGCTGGGGCGAACCCTCGGGGAGGGCAACTTCGGCAAAGTCAGGTACGCTCGCCACGCCACCACCGGGCAGCCCTTCGCCGTCAAGATCCTTGACCGCAGCAAGATCATGTCTCTCCGATGCCACGACCAGGTTACCTAGCTAGCTAGCTCATCAATCACATATATCGACAAATTAATCTCATGCATCACCTATATGATATCATATTATCTATATATCTTCTTTGCTTGCATTCTGAATTTCTGATCAATTTCTTTCTTCGTTTCAGATCAAGAGGGAAATAGGCACTTTGAAGCTTCTCCATCATCCCAATGTCGTCAGATTGCACGAGGTTATGTATTGCATTCATCCGTAATTATCATTTAATTATTTTTTCTGCCGTTTAATCTTTGCTAATATATATATATATATATATATATATATATATATATATATATCATGATTCATGATCCCTCCCTCCATGCCGTTTCTTTGCTAATTTTATTTTCTTTTTTCTAATTATCTGTCCTTCCTTTCTCTATTAAAATTGAAAATTAACAATAAATGGAGAGTGAAAAACAAACAAGTATATATAGAATAATAATTATGGTACACAGCAGGCAGCGGTTACAGTGCAAATATTTATTAATTAATCAATTATAATTATAAGGAATCTGTGGTGTGGTGTAAATGTGTAATTAATATATCCAGAGTAATATCTAACGCTTCCTTCCCATTCAGTTAGCTTAGTTGGATAGATAAACATCCCCATCCTCTCCATTTTCCATACCCAAGGAGAACTTCCAGTCCTCTTCGTTTCATTATTTCCTTTCTATTATTTCCCCCGAGGTACTTTAAGGAAATGGACAAAAACTTTTTGGTGGGCCCAGCTCTCTTGGATAATTGATGGGCCCCGGCCCCGCAAATTATTGCCATATCATTCATATTCACATCCCCTTCAAACCTGTATATTACGCGTCTAATATATTTGTCAACGCAAAATAATTGAATTGACATGGGGAGCTTTTTTATTATTTTTTTTTTGAGATCATATAAAAAGGATTCTATTATCGATATCAACACTAGTATTATTCAGTTTAAATGATAACTATTATGCACTTTATTAAATAGTACAATAGTTTTTCTGATAATGTTTCAGAATTATTATTACATTTTGTATATAAACCATGTTTCGGCGGATCTAATTATTCTTTTTTTGCAATGAAACAAAGATTTTTTTTTTTTTTCATTAAAGACTGGCATACATCTTGGGAGGTATCTCCAGCTGAAATATTAGCTCTTTTTCTCCCCTCTTTTTATTTTTATCTTTTTTACTATTATATTTCCTACTATAACTTCACATGGCATTTGGATTGAATTAACATGATTCATCAATGTAAGATGATCTGACTTCTCTCAATTTGGTTCATGATCATTGCTAGGTGTCAGCAAGCAAAACTAAAATTTATATGGTACTTGAATATGTCAATGGAGGTGAATTGTTTGATCGAATAGTAAGTTATCAAAACTGGTATCCTCTGACCTGCCATTTACTTTCTTTTTTCCTAACATGTTTATGCACTTTTACCAACCATCCTGCATTCCAATTTTTTTTTTTATGGTTGAAGGATATAAAGGGAAAATTACCTGAAGAAGAAGCTCGCAAGCTATTTCAGCAGTTAATTGATGGAATAAGCTACTGCCATGAAAAAGGCATTTACCACAGGGACCTAAAGGTAACTCCCTTATCTTTTTCTTTTTATTCTTGTTTCTCTTTCCATTAAGTAATGGCAATAATATTAATATCCTGTTTCATCTCGTATTGTACGGTACATCGGTACCTCAAAAGGATTGGTTTTCTGCTGCACAATGTTATTTTCAGACCAAAAGTTAATATTAGTTATTTCAGCATTACTGGTAAGGCAGTCTGTATCAGCTGTAAACAGTTCGTACCAACCCAGACTACCAGTCCTTTTGAAAAGACTCATGTATTCCTTTGGGAAAAAAAGTTTATTAGCTAAAGCATATCTTTACCAGTCAATTATTAATCCCACTCATGGTCGCAGCCTGAAAATGTGCTTATTGATACGAAAGGGACTGTGAAGATTTCTGACTTCGGGCTCAGTGCATTGCCCCAACACCTAGGGGTATGTCATATATCATTGTCAATAAATAAATAAATAATTAATGGGTTCCTCGATGACCATTTGATGTAGGTCTAAATGGAAACAACAGAATAGGCTAAGTCATAATAATTAGATTATAGTTTGCAACAAAATCAGATATATTAGCTTTTATTTCATTTCAAACATATTATGTATCTTCTCATTTCCTTAGCTGGCTGATAGATAGTTGGAAAGTATAATTGTTGATATATCGCCATATTAAAGAAAAGCTCTATATGATATGAGCTCTAGATTGTATTAGGATGAAGCAAAAAAATAAAGATAATTTTCTATTCTTTTATCTCTCTCTCTTCTCCCTTCTCTTTTCTTTTTCCACCATGGCAGGTTCAAATCAGCATTCATTGAAGTGATTGTGTGAAAATGGCTCGTAACTCCATTTATCATACATTTTTTTCTCATATTTTGGGTGTTTCAGAAAGATGGTTTATTGCACACTACATGCGGAAGCCCGAATTACATTGCCCCCGAGGTAATGTTTCAATTTTATTACTTTATAATTCCAAGTTAGATTCCAAAGGTAGCATTTTAATTTTGAGATTGCATTGAGACTTAATAATAGGTACTTGCTAACCGAGGCTACCATGGATCGATGTCAGACATATGGTCGTGTGGAGTGATATTGTATATGATGCTCGTGGGGCATCTTCCATTTGAGGATAGAAACATTGTGGTTCTCTATCAAAAGGTCATTTCTGGTTCTCGCCTTAAATTTGCTTTTCCAAACTGTATACCTATTCGCCTTAAATTAGCGTTATTGTTGAATACAGAGTTTCCACTTATTGGTGGAAATATGAAACGCCACCATTGTCACACTTCACCATACAAATATCTTTCGCATGATATTTAGACTTTACGTCCATATTTTGCCAATCAAGGCTTGAACCTGTGACTTCTTGGAATCCATGCCAGTAACTTTCCAATGAAACGGAATACAGTTTAACTACTTGGCAATTTGCACATGTACCTTCCTTTTTCCAATTTCTTCCACGCGCTTACGTGCACGTGCGCACACATGAAATATGTTTTGTCTGTGAAGAAAGCAAGAGAGGAGTTGCAAATTATAACATAAACTAAAATTGTGTTGTTTCAGATCTTGAAGGGGGAGACTAAAATCCCTACATGGCTCTCAGTTGGGGCACAAAATTTGTTGAAAAGAATTCTGGATCCGAATCCAATGACTAGGATTGACATAGATGGAATAAAATCAAACGATTGGTTTATGCAACACTACATTCCTGCTGTACCTTGTGATGACGAGGAAGATATAGCCCAAGTTACCAGTGTTCCAATCAAAGAGGTAAGCATATTTCACTTTTTATGCTGAACCAAACCTAGAAATTAGGCCTTAACTGAAATTTTTAGGAGCAACAGTATCAAAAGAAACATATATTAACAAACTTAATTGAATATTAGGCAAGCCAATATTAAGGTCAATATATACCCTGCAAAGAAGTTATAATCTGTTAAGATTTAAGTAGCCTTGTTCGAGAAAGTAATTACAAGGAACAGAAAAAAGAGTATAATATTAGTTTGAGAGGATGATGAATTGTAAGGTCTTTTATATCTACATTTAATCATTTATTATTTAAAGAATATCGAGGTGGATGGCCAGAGAAAACCAACAGTTATAAATGCTTTTCAGCTCATTGGGATGTCATCATCACTCGATCTATCTGGATTATTTGAGAAAGAGGTATTTTTTTATATTTCTAATCTGTTCATATACTTTTGTTTGTATTTTCTCTTTATATATCTGAATCATTTTTATTTTCTAGTGAAAAGAAAACCATAACAACTGATTGTGTTTTGGTTTAATTTCTTTGGCATAGGAAATATCAGAGAGGAAGATTAGATTCACATCAAGTCATCCACCAAGAGATTTATTCCTGAAAATCGAGGAGATCATCACAAAGATGGGATTCCTAGTCCAGAGAGGAAGTACCAGAGTGTGTACCATATTATATTTTTTTCCATTCTTTGAATATTTTTTTTTCTGTTTTGCCTGTTAAATTAACATCTATTCCATGTGATTTCCAGATCACGTTTATGCAGTATAAGCAGGCTTCTGTAAGTAGATTTGAATCATTCCTTGCTGCTGCTGAGGTAAATTAGTCTTCCTCAACAGTTAAAAAGAGAATTTTGCATCAGTGGGCGTTTACAATGACATCCAAGTCAATTGATTCAGAAAATGTATTTTGTTTAAGTATAGGTGTTCCAGCTTGGTCCTGCTCTTTATGTGGTCGAATTGCAGAAATCCCATGGAGACTCCTGCTTGTACAGAGAGGTACTTGGTTCCTCGCCACTAGTGATGACCTGTTGAGTAAAGTTAGAATTGGTACACAAATGATCAGTGTTATTTTTATTCCACATAAAGGCTGGACTAATATTTGATTTTAAACATCTAGAGCCTGATTTTCATTTGAAGTTGACCCATGCTTTTGACAATCTTCTTGCAAATTTATTTATTTATTTATTTATTTATTTATTTTGTGGCAGTTGTGTCGAAAGTTGTCAGATGATTTGGGCATCTCCAGGACAGAAGAAAGGCTGGTGAAGGTGCAGTCACTTGATGCTTGATCTCGCTCTCGCTTGTTTCCAGGAGGAAAAGCCCCAAGCTGCTGCTTTATGAATGAAAGATCACAACAGCATTCAATGCGCCACATTAGGTGTATATTGTAGTGCAGTGTAGAGATATGCGCTTAAAGTTGCATGTAATGTGGGTTATATCATATATGGCTTCTCTTGTTTATTACGGGGTCAAGAAAAAAAGATCCCAACAAGAACAAATATCTAGCTGAATAATCCCACAGGCAGTCGTTTCTGTTAGTCCAGATTCATTTACAATATGCTCCTTCTTTCTTGGTTCTTTCTTGCAATAGGGTTTGCTATAATAGGCGAGTCTAGATCCATTCACAGCAACAGTATGCTCCTTTTAGGTTCAACAATTGTCCCCCCCCCCCCCCAAAATATATATATATATATATATATATATTAATGTTTGCATCGCTTTTTTTTATCTCAAAGCCTTTTAGCCACATTTTACGACTTGGAGTCCTCGAAAAACCAATTACAAATGTACATTTGCATGAAGGTGAAAACTCGCGTACATCTAGAAAACAAAAAAAAATTGCAGTTCCTATTAATAATAAAATATTAAGCACAGCAGTGCTCGAAACATTGAGACCACACATTTTGGGGAAAATATACAAGGACTTGAACTAATTTTGAGTTACATCTTCAGCTACCACTACAAAAACTGATATGACAAGAGAGGAGAGATGAGCAGCAGAAAACCCATGTAAACTATGCAACTCCTAGTTCCTTCTGCTACACAAAATAGTCCAACTAGACATATTAGACAATTAGACAAAACATCAAATGACAAGATGGCGAAGCCACAGAAGCAACTTCTGAATGACCACCTGCTGTTAAATTGGGATTGATTAGCTCTAACTGGGAATATACGTAGAGCTCAATTCCTCATCTGTCACTGCCTCACGACCTACATCAAATCATAAACAAATAAAAAGGAAAGAAAGAAAAACAGAGATGAATATACTTCCAGTTCTTCATCGAGCTTTTTAAGAAGAACGAAAAGAGAAAATGATTGCTCTTTTATGATAGGGACTAATGCATGTCATCATTACAACATAAAAACTACATGGGAGAGAAGAAAAAGAAATAGGTACTAATCTGAAAATGGTAATAAGAAAAGCTCAAAAACAGAAGGTGAGACCAGGAGATACCTGTACAACTTTACATCAGGAGAAAAGGAGAACTTTTCCCTATGGTAAAAAAAAAAAAAAACAAAAATTCAGCCTCTAAACTCCGCACTTGTCACCCGGGCCCCGAATTCGACGGCTGCCCGTACACACTGCCTTGAACCACTGATCTATTGTTATTGTTATTAGTATTCTGAGCTTGATTCTTAGGCTGCCAGTGGGCCCCACCAATTCCCGGTGGTCTCTGACCCAACACCATCCCTTGATTATGAACTGTTCCGGAAACGGGCCCTGGCCCAATAAGCATCTCATTTCCACTTATACTCTCTCGTTGATTAGTATTGCTCGACTCTGAAGGCGTTTGACTGAGCTGGGCCGTGTCCACAGCATGTGGTGGGCCCAATCTAGATGCACTGCCAAGAGGCGCCATTGGAGTTGGAGATGGATATAACTTATTGGATTGGTTTCCAGGTTGCTGAGGCATAGCCGAGTTGAGACCTGCATTACCTGGGCCCGCCAGGTTTTGGTGCATCAGAATGCTACCGCCGCCTCTTCCTTTTGAGCCCTTGGCTGATTGGTTGTTCTGCCGCTGTTGTGTGTTTTGTTTCTGTTTCTTCGACCCTGGACCCGCTGCCACCCCAACAGGTCCAGAAATGTCTGGAAGGTTCTTCTGTTGTTGCTGGGCCTGTAAACCAGAACCAGGAACGGACCCAGGGGAAGAGGCTGATGCCATAATGGCCGATTGCTGACCCGGTGGCATAATCCTCTGCTGCTGCTGTTTCTGCTGCATTTGCCGTTCTTTTGCAAAGTGGATTGCATAAGCTTGCTGTGGAGTTGGATGGTTGGTGAATATTTGCTGATGTGGCGTCTGAGGGCCATGCGACTGCACAGGAGGGAATGATTGGACAGAAGGTGAAGCTGTAGGATTAGTGGAGACAGATGAGGTGGGCCCTGCAGCAAACTGGACACCTCCATTACTATTGCCTTGAGAAGGCATTTGCTGCAACTGCATTTCTTGCATCATCATCTGCCGATTGTGTTCATCCATGTTCTGCCCCGGCTGTATGTATTGCAAAATAAACACAATTAGAATTTGTATAATTACCTCTGAACTTCTGCATTGCATACTTCTGATATTTGTATTTTCTTTGCTAAGTTCTGTTGTAGTTTGGAATTCACTATGAACAAAAGAAACCTTCAGAAAGTCATTCCAAATGTAAAGAGAGAAAAAGCAAAAAAATATTATTCAGATATTTGCCTGAAAATGATCAGACTAGCATACATTCAAGAAAATTCCAACATCTACATGCTTCTTGATATATTCTATTGCCCGTTAATTGAAAACCAATGTTCTCTGCCCGTTATTTAGCTTTCATAAAACTCGAACATCTCTAGCTAATACGTCAGAGGAAAGGGTCAAAGGTCTTCATTTGTACTCAGAACAGAGGGCATCAAGTAATTATTTTTATAGATTAGTCAATGCTACAACTCCGAATAAGCATATTCAGGTCGAAAATACAACAGTATTTTATATTCAGTTATTCACACATTTAAGTACAACAAAACAACCTCATTCAGAAGCAAGAAAACTAAAAAAAAAGGTTAAAACAAGGTTTTTGTTATTACCAAAGGGGTATAGACTGCTAAACATTACTGTCCTTGGGATATGATATGAAACAAGATCACAATTGATGTAGTTAAGCAAAGAATTCCTGCCATCTCAACTGTACCAATGAAAAGAAGAATAATAGAATTTCAAACTCACCCTGAGCAATTGCACGGAGTCACGTGGCCGCAACATAGGGTTCATGGGTCCCTGCAATCCAGACCCACTGGCAGAGTGCATATTCCCAGGAGATACCATGTTGAGCATAGCAGGTGAACTGAGTCTCTGAAATCCCGGTCGAGGAACAGGCGGCATGCCCCGGGTCAAGCCTGACCCGGACGGCATCATGCTCATGCCGCTGCTTCCAGCACCAGCAGGAAGCATCCGGACGGCACCTCCTCGGTCAACAGCGTTTGGGGGTAGGGGACCCGGTAATGGCAAGCCGGGTTGTGGAAGGTTCCGACCAGCAACCATCTGATTGAATTGCTGTTGCATCCTCTGCTGTTGTTCATCTGGCTGTAATACAGGCCCCCTCGCCATGCCATACCTCTGTGGTTCCCTATAACAGGTATATTTTTTTGTATATCAAGAAATATTCATATTTCCATTTACATTTTCACATTAGTCGAGTATTTCAGAACCGGTACATAATCAGTGTAGATCAGCTGGTAGAATAACTCTCTAAGTAAAACAAAATTTAAGAAATCAACTACTATTGAGAAATACATGGAACATTTGGAAAATTTTCATAAATATTAAAGGACACATGTTGAATAATTTGGTTTCAGTCAAGATCCTTCCAGAAGTACGATGAAGCAAATCTTCATCCTTTTTTACACTATTTTCTTCATGTATTTTTTGCGGACAGAAAACTTTATTAATGTGATGTGAGACTCAAAACTTTGAACTCCTGAAAGGAAGAGAAGGCTTTATATCACTGAGCTAGCACAATTTGGTAAACATCTTATTCTTATTTTTTGGGGAAAAAAGCCAGTGTATTTACTACCCTACTAGAAATTGACTTCATCTGCGACCATTAATTCATGACTATTAACTTAACTCGCAAGGATCCTCTGGTTCAAGCAGTGCCAATGATGGTCTAAAATTATGTCAACAGTGTTCAGTGTCCAGCTTTTTGGCGGACTTTATTTAATTCTCTATATGAATATGGTAGTGTGTCCATATTATGTTACATCAATGTAATTAACTTGTCGTCTTTGTAATGGAACAGATAAAAATCACTTCTCAACTTCCACAAGCGCACTGCTTTCACCATTCGTTCTCCAAAATATATAAAGTGTCGATCAGAATATCCTAACTTCCTAAGAGTATTTGTAGAGCCAGAAGTTGTAAGAATATAAGAATTATTCCCTAATCACCAGGCATCTCAGTTGTCATGTACAGGGTACAATCATACACGTCTTACTATGATATTTTTTTAGTAACAACTATAGGAACTGCATGCAGAATTTACTAGCCATCATTAACCTATAAATATTACTCTGTCAAATAATTTGTGAAAAATAAATTGCAGTGCCCTCATTAAAGCCCATATCACTCGTTAAAACGATCTTTAATACAAAATATAATATATATATATATCATAGCAATACCTGGCAGGATTATTCAACGGGGTAGATGGAGATGGTAAACCGCCAGCTAGGACTGAACCAGATGACCCTTGGATAGCTGTTCCCATATTGGATGTAGTAGGAGGAAGCATGGGAGCACCAATAGATCCATGTTGGCCCGGTACAGGTAGACTGTTTGAATGTGGACCCCCATATCCAATTTGGTCAGGGCTCGCACTTGGAACATCACTTAAATCAAGCGGCCTGATGAGAATTAAAAGTAAGGCTTTATAACCTATGCATTTCTTTTTTTCTTCATTTTTAACATCACATTTGTTTTGCGCAATTGAAAACCAATAAGGAATAAAAATAAATTGGCTTAAGCTGAGTTTCCTGAATACAGGAAAATTGGTTTAAATGAGGCTTGACAGAAGAAAGAGCATGGTTAACAAGGCCTACACAAAGTTTGAGGGAAGGGGGAAAAAAAAAGAGGAAAAGTATGCAGTATCAAAAAAATAAATAAATACAGGAACCTACGTGAGAATGGTTCCACCCATATTGTTGGGACAAACATGCGAAAGGGCAGCCGTATGCGAGTTGTGTGCAGGCGTTATCTGTTTCAACTCCTGAATAGCATTCTTCAATTAAGAGATGCAACATCGTCCTCAATTAGAAACGGAAAAAAAGGAAGAAAAGGAAAGCAACCTGGTTCTTGCGGGGCCGAAGCTTCTGAGCAAGGGTAATGACTTTATCAAAATGGGACTTGATAGTGTCTTCTTCCAAAGGCCCTTGTAGTTTTTGGAATAGTTGTCTTGCAGTACCCTGCCAGTCCGCCAAAAACAATGCAATTATGTTATCCATGGAGACTGAATATAGTATAGATGGTTTTTCCATCTTAAAAGCGGACGTAATAAAGAAGTTCAAATCCTATGTGTGTGTCAGTGAGAAAGAAAAGTGTTGTGTGTACCTTGGGAATGCCGCGCAATTGAGTATTGGGAATGCCGCGCAATTGAGTATAGGGCTGGGATGATCCCGAATCTTCTGCACTGTCAGCCCCATCGAGTGCGCTCGTCTCCATCAGAGACTGATGCCTTTCCTTGCATTCATTTGCCTTCCTGTGTATGCACTGCTACAATACCAGAGCATTACCCTTTAGCTTTTCAACTATATTTTCCCCCAAAAAACTAGCATCTCTCTCAAAGATCTGATTTCAGAGAGAACATCTGATTCAGTTGGTGTATAGTGCTGCAATACCTGACCGTGAGGAAGACTGATAGAGTGAAACACGAGTCACCAAATTTACTACAACCACCTACTAAAAATATAAGTAAAACCATCTTACCCTCAATTGTTCTAGACAAGAAGAACTATTGGTGAATACAGCACTGCCATTTAAACAGATAATAAGAAATGAGATGATGTGTTATACCTTAAACTGGAGAGTATTGTTGATTGCATCACTAATAAGCTCCCAGTTGGGACCCAAATCATGAACAAGCACTACAAGAGCCTGCATTTTCACACACAAATTTTGAGAAACTTGCAGCAACAACAACAACTAAGCATTTTGTCCCAAACAAGTTCGGGTTGGCTAGAAAAGAAACCCAGCAAACCAAAAAAAATAATCAAAAAAAAATAATCAAAAAATAAAATAATATATAAAAGTACTAATAATAGTAATAAAACCTACACCCTCAGTTGGAATCTAATAATGTGGCCTAGAAACTTGCATAAACAAAAAAAAAAAATGCCAACCCTTAATGAGACTTGAAAATTAAAGTTATTAAACAATAAGCTCATAAACCCACTTTTGCAAATAACTTAGTTACATGCATTGGATGCTGCTAAAACATGAACTGACAATGGTAAACATCTGTGCAAACTCGTGTTGCAAGAGTCAGTATGTTACGAAGACCTTCAAACAAATAACTTTGAAAAAGAGGATTAAAAACCAACCTGATCTTCAAAGCTCGACCAAGGACTTCCTGGCCCTGAATGGTTAGCAGTCAACTGCAATTATAGTTAAGAAGAATAAATATTAAAATAATGCAGCATGGCAAATTAATAGTGCAAAATCAAGAGAACTAGAAAGTGGCACAGGAAATCAGTCAGACTCGTCAAATTTTACATATCTGAGTATCAGTCCAGTCAGGTTGACTGTAAAAGTTTATATAACATAATAACATTTAATTTAGGTGTGACTTCACATGTTGCTAGCCAACTGCATTTCAGGTAAAATGAGGCTTAATCTGACAACTGAGCCTGTTGTCCTAGCCCATTGAGGCACATAAATTCATAAATATGTATCGCATAACAGAGTAAACCAGGGACACAACAAGAAGGGTAACAATGGTTGACCTAAACAGATTTAAGAACAACCCTTGTTGATGGTTATTTCGAGATAACAGGTCCAATCAGGTTGATCTGATCCAAGAGCTCCAGTTTGGATCACAAGTTCACAACTAATCCTGATTGTATGTTAACCTCAAAAAAGGCAGTGTTGGACCAGCCCAATCTAATACCACAAAAAGTAAGTACTGTCACCAGACAATTCCTACCCATTATTTTTCAAAGGCTTAAACAACAAGAAAAGCATAATCATTTCCCAAGTACCTTGGCTCCCTTTCCTTTCCGAACAGCCACACCACGATCCCGGCCACTGTTGACTATTTTAATCAGCTGCTTTGAATTAGAGCCATTGTGTGATGGCCCTGTAGATACCATCGCCGCACCTGTAAGGCCCAAACCTTCCTGCTGTGACGGACTTATTTTCAGCTTCCTTGGCCCATGTTGACCATAAATTACTACATGCCATATCAATATGGATGCAACAATTAGTTCTTTGGCTATTTTTTCAAATAAAGAACAAATAAAATCCTAGAGAAAAAAAATTATAGCACTACAATTAAACTGGAAAAAGGATGCTTTCTCCAAACTATCCTATAAAATCCTTCTTGTTTTCTTCATAGATAAAACAAATGGAGATTTAAAAGACTTTGGCTTATCTAAAATACAACCAAGAAATGGAGAGTAGAATATTTTTAGGATAAACCAAACTAAGCATAATAGCAAACTATTGTAGTTCACAACAAAGAAAGTACCGTTGTTTCCATTATCAATTTGATGGCTCTCGTTGCGATTCTTCAAGTGATCCTTCTACAGAGAAAAAGAAAAAGATAACCTCCAAGAAAATATAAAACGATACGGTTTCTAATTACATTATCTCAAAATTGAAACCCTTTGAATGGGATAATATTATGAAACCTGATCATGCTGACGACTGGCATCACCATGAGATCTATGCTCAAACAAGGAATTCTGTAAAAATCAAAACAATAGATTAACCATAATTAGCTCTACCCAAAAGTGGGGGAAATTTGGAACTCAATATGCAGCTTAAACTGTCAATTTCATTCTTCATGATACCTTTCCAGAACCCACTGAGGAGTACAGCGGCTCAGAGTACTTAGCTTTCTTTTTCTTTGACTTGGCAGCCAGCTCATCATAAGCCAGGCCCCGTGCGACTGGGGATTCCACCTCCACATTTCTCCTGCCAAAGGAGTCACAGTGCCGCACAGAGGCTCCCTCTTCCTGGTACGAGTTAGTGTCACTGGAGGCATCCATTTTAATACCAGTATGCAGGCCTGCTGCCATCGCCCCACTGAAGTGGGGGCCTGGCTTCCGACCTGGGACTTGCGTTCGAACTTTTTTTGCAGGAATTATGACTATGTTAGGTGAGTGCAAGGGTCGTTTCCCATTGGAAAGTACTTGTGTTTGAACAGGCGGTTTGGTGTCGGGATAAGGTTCCTGTAATATGGCCTGCACACCAGTTTCATGCAGTCTCGAAGCATATGCCTTCCGGTGGCTTGGATCTGGGTGTTTTCTCTTCTTAGATAACTTAGGTGAAAAGCCTTCTTCATAAGCATAAGTGCCAGTTTGAACTTCATCTTCTTCATAGGCATTTTCCCTTGATAAATCTGACATTTTGTTTAATTTTAGTAACAATAACAATATTTACAAATTGAACACCAGTACACCACTCTTCAAAGAGGAAAAGAGAGAATAATAGTTTCTGCATACCAGCAACTGAGTTTGATGTCTCACAATCATCATGATGGGCAGTGATGCTGGTTTTCTACAAGGGGAAAAAAAAGCATACCTTAATTATAAGCTGACAATATCTTAATTATAAACTTTCAACTGTGTGTGTGTGTGTGTGTGTGTGAGAGAGAGAGAGAGGGCCTCGGCATACCTTGTACTGTGCAAACTGAAATTCAATGGATTCTCTATAAGCCTGCAATGCACCAGGCGGTACATTATAGAAGAGACTCTCCTGAGCATTAAAAGAGATAAAATAGTGAACAGAGATTATGGATGGCGTTTCCAGCAGGCAAAAGGAAAAAAGGAGAACAAAACAAAAGAGTAAAATTAGGACTTTGGAATTGGCTTCAGTTAGTCTTCATTTTTTTAATATTAATTATTACTTAAGCTTTGCTGACTTTTCATGAATGAGATATACAATTTTTACCTCAGGAAGTTGTTCCAATAAAAGAAGAACACCCTTATCAGAAGGCCTGTCAGGGGTAGTGGGTGCCTCTGCCAAGATTGGACCCACCAGTACACTGTTGTAGTCCAATACCCTCGAAACATATGCTTTTATGGAAGGCAGGTCCTGCCTCGAATTACTATCCTCCTTAGTGGAGCTTTTAACCTAAAGAAAGATCAAATTAATTGTGGTCTCTCACAAAATCTATGTAACAAGAATTGCACTCAGTGACCCATCAAAAAATTAATACAAAATTCTTTTCACAAATGTGCACATGACAGAGAATGGAAAGGTACAGCACCTGCTTTCTCTCAGCATCGACCGAATGCCAGAAACTCATAACCGCCTTGGCAACGGTTCTTGCCATCCTTGCCTGGCGCTTGTGCAAATTCACCTCTTCAAATTTCTCTAGGCCCTCATTTACAATCCACCTGCAGACTTGGGATGCAGCAACAATTTTCCATGAACGCTCCTACAAAATCGAACAAATTTGTGATCAAGACAGTAAGCAAATTTAGTAATACACAATGCCACATCAGCTTTTGACTGATTGAAATGCTGACAAATAAATAATTTGTCAATTACAACTATATTTATGCAGAACAGGCCACATAATTCACATTTAATTGTATCCAACATTCTCACACTCAAAATCAAGATCTGCACAGGCATCGCACCTTGGAATAGGGGTATAGGGATCAACAATGCAGATCAAACTCAACCAACCCAGAGTTCTCTAAGAAATCATTGCATGTGTCAACATGATGATAAGAAATTCAAATAGCGTAATAGTTGAAACTTGAAAATAATGTTCCCATAGCATTTGGTTAGTCACATACAATGGTAACAGTAAGAACATAGATTACACCCACTCAAAACAGGCCCATAAAGAAAGAGCACGTGGAACCTGCCAGTCAATGATTTCTAACAGGATTGTGCCACGGAATCTGTGACAGGAAAACCCAGACTACTCAAGAAAATCATCCAAAAACGATCTCTCAAGATATCTGCAAGAGGGATCTCTGTGCCATGAAATAGCGATAATAAGTGTACCCACTCATTTATGTGTATTTATATACTCGGTGCATGCTTAAATGCAGAATGACTGAAGAAAGACATTCATAGTCAATAAATAAGAGCATATGCTGAAATTCTACACAAGAACTATACAATCTTCCTTCGCTATTTACCAAGTAATATTGTCACTTTTTAGTACAAACACATGCACTGTCTGTATACTATATCGAAACTGATATTCATATCACATCTTGCTCCGAATTCCTCATCTTCATTCTTTCCAATTTACTTGGAGTGACTCTTTAATTCCTCACCAAAATACAAATCTCTTAAATTAAAACCATTAGAAGGGTCAATCTAAGGCTTCTGGGTTTGGTTTGAGGTATTTATTCTAGACTTCTCAAATCCCAATTGGAGGCAAACATAACCAAAATAGTGGAACTCAGGTCTAATGTCGGACCGGTTGGTGATTGTCTCGTCTCCGATGATCTGCTTCAACTGGGCCAATCCAACTTGGATTGGACAAAGCTTTCAACCATTACTAGCAAAAAGTAATTTCCCCAATATTTAATTGAACCAATTCAGGAAAGCTTTAAATATGTGTACAACTATCAGAAAGTGTTTTGCCTTGGATAAGTTGGCCAATGAAGGAATTATTCATATCTGAATTAATTAGGAAACTAAGATGAGAAATAATAAGGTAACTTTAGCATCCTCTCATGGTATTAGGGAAGATAAATGGATGGAGAAGGGGGGAGAGGGAGGGAGGGTGAGAGAGAGGGAGAGAGACCTGCATGAAATCATTCGCCATCCATGCCATCTCCTCAAGAACAAAATCCCATTGGCTCTTCCGTCTTTTCTCCAAAGCAAGTCTGCTCGAAGGCATCTCCCCAGACTTCTTAAGATTCACCTGATGTTAGAGAAATCAACAGAAGAACATGTAAGCTTTTCTAATGTTTCCTAGCCCTCTTTAATGTTTGCCCGATAAAATACTAAAGGTTTCCCAGCCCTCTTTAAGGTCTGCCTCATAAAGTACGAAAAAACAAAAGCACATACAAGAAACTGTCGCCAAACTTTAAAGTTCCTCCAAAATGAGATACCAAACAACAGATATTTACAAGTTTTCATAGGTTGATGGTGTCTGTCATTTACCAATACTTAGACGGAAAGGAAGGAAAGGTAGGAGAAACCTCTATAATGTGGGCCGTCTCGAGAATCTCATCCTCACGCTCCTTCTGCACAACCTTGACGTCTTCTGCCGTAGGAGCAGCTGCAGAAATCTCACTTACAGAGTGAGGTGGAACACCCGCAAGTGCACCTATATCTGGCTCAGCTGTACAAGTATTCCCCTTTGATTCTGCTTCCACAGTAATTTCATTATTGCTTGGTGTCTCAAGCCTAGTATCTTCCCCCTCATCTTTATTCTGAACTGCCACTGAATCGGTGAGGTCCCGCTGTACCATATTAGAGCACAGCTCTTCGACATGGGCCTCCACAGCAGTATCTATACCTCCATCTCCAACGAAACCATTGTCACTGGTATTATAACATGTGGGCATTTCTTTGCTATCTGTGTTATCCTCATTTAACACAGCAGTTGGATCAGAAATTTCATCATTACATCTAGCAATAGTAACATTTCTGACATCAAGATCCATGTTCATAACCTCCTTTTCACGTTCAACCGAACCAGTCGGCGCATCAGCTTGTTCAGCAGGTTTCGCAACAGCATGAGTCTCGGCCTCCTCATCTCTCGCATCAACATGAGTCTCGGCCTCCTCAACTCCCACATTGGCGTCCATCTGCATGGGCCCTGCCTCATTGTCAGTTGCTACTTCCTCGGTCTGCACAATTCCCAACGTGATTTCATCCTTCTGAGGGCTACCTGGCTTGGAGTTGGAGACTGCTGATACTGGCTTGTAGTCATCCTTCTCTCTTCCTTTGTCTTCCTTAGGCTGTACAGTTTTCAATGCCTCATTCATACACGGCTTGGCAGGATCCTTGGACGGTAGCAAAGCCGGCCTGACGGCATTGTTAGAAGGCCGAGATCGGTTCCTCCTGGCAAAACGGAGAATACCGGGTTCTTCTTGTTCCCTGGAGTTACTCCCATATCCATGCCGATGTTGCACATTGCTACTCTTTTCAGGCCCACTGGCGGGATTACTGTTGTCGCCTTCCAAGAGTAAGAGGTTGTCTGCCATGTTGGGCCCGCTGCTTTCCACTGAGTCCCCATGCGGCGAAGGTGCCAGAGCAAAACTTCCTTTCGCCTCGCTGGAACAGGGTTTGCATTTAAAGTGAAATGGAGTACATAAATACACTAAAGCTATAACCAGAAAGAAATGGACCAGGTCATGTTAAAAGAAGTTGACTGCACTCGGCGATGCACCATTACCAAATTTGAAATCCACTGGGTTTGCATGTGAGTGAAATTGAGTACATAAGTACACTGAAACTATAAATATGAGAAGAAATGGACCTGGTTACATTAAGAGAAGTAGACTGCACACTAAGCGATGCCACGTTACCAAATTTGAAATCCAGTGGATTTCCTCCCTGAAGTATTTAGAAGGAATTAATCAGTTAGAAATGCTAATTCAGGAAAGACTGACAGAATCTGTAACTAAATCTTAGTTAAAAGGTAAGAAAAAGAAAAAGGGCAATACTTTCTCAAGAAACTCCAACTCCCGCCTCCGTTCTTCCCTCACATCATACTCCAGCCTGTCATTACCATACCATTAATTAGCACGCAACAATGAATAAATGCAGTACATCATCCACCCCTAACATGAATAATCAATGCGTACTGTACCAAAAATGGAGGATATTATAGGCAACCCAACAAAGGAGCAGTACGGATTCCATTCAGACAAATCCATACTGTATAATGAGAATTCTGAAACCGTTTATAAATGATATGCTGTGATTGAAAAATAGCATATTGGTTCATGTCGGCACCATCTGACTAACAGCTCAATATGAAACCTGCAGTTTGATACCAACTTGTATAACAAGCACAGGATCCATATTGAACGTACCGTAATTCTTCCTGAGCCTTCTCAATGGCAGCACGCCGCGGGGAGGTTTTTGAGTCAAGTCCGACTCCACAGTCAACCATGCCTCCCATTGTGGGGCCCACCTGTGAGGGTCAGCATTTACTGGTGTGTAGCTATCATAATTCTTCTTCCTTTGCACTGTCGGCCTCGGATGCCCCTTTAGGAGGCACCAAGTTTCTAGAGAGAAGACCAAAAAGTAAAGAAAATTGGAATAAATGCTGAGTGATTGCATGCTTTATGTAATGCTATTGCTATACTATAAAAAATGTGCATGCAACTGTGCTCACACGTAGTATAAAGCAAAGCAATGCCGGAAAAGGAAGAAAAAAGAGTGAATAAGAAAGTGAGTTGCTGACGAAGAAAATGAATCGTTGGGGTATTATAAGCGGCACCATTAGTGTTTACCAAAACCAGTATTAGTGTATAACATGCTACTAACTACATACGGAGTAGAGAGAGGAACAGGACAGGGCAGGACAGCATAAAGAAGAGAAGAGAAAATGGAAAGGTTATATATAGAACAGGGGTTAGCATAACATAACTGTGTGGCTGGCATGTCATGGGACTTGAACTGGAATTTGAAAAATGCAAAGGATTCTTTGACTGTACAGGCACAGCCACTTGGGAGCACGAAGGAAAGCATGGAAATGCAATGCAATGCAATTTAAGCACGTGGTGAAATAACATAAAAAAAAAAGAAAAGAAAATGGAGGGAGGGAGCGAAGGAGAAGACATGCATGGGCGCGTACCAAAGAGTCGAGGAGGAGCACCAGAGGAGGTTGAAGCAGCTAGGGTTAGGGTTAGGGTTAGGGTTGGGGTTGGGGTTGGGGTTGGGGTTGGGGTTGGGGTTGGGGTAAGGGTTAGGGTTGGGGCTAGGGTTAGGGCAAGGAGGCTCCGCCGGGGAGGAGATCGGCGAGGGATGCGTCTCGTCTCGTCTCGTCTCGTCTCGTCTCGAATTGGAGGGAGGAGGAGGTGGAGCCGTGGAGGTCGAGGTCGCGTCGACAGAGTTTTTATTTATTTCTCTCCTTGTATTTTTCCTTTCTTCTTTTTATTATTTGTTTGTTTTACGAGTTATTACGACTTGCGAATTGAGAGAGAGGAGAGATTGGGATGAAAGGAAAGACTCAGAGGAGGAGACGAGTCGAGACGACACGACACGAGACGGAAGGAAGACGGGCCGGACCAAGACTCCAAGAGACGCATCCCACTGCGATTCATCATTCATTATCGATCCAAACCCAACCCTATTCTGGTTCGCTGGTCCGACTCCCCGAAAAAATTAATAATGGTTTTACTGTTCACTCGAATTCGAAATTTTAAAAATAGTGTTTAGGAGTTTAGGATCAGGTTATAAAAAATTTGAAATTCTAAAAATAGTGTTGTAGGATCGGTTTCCAGGAGTCCGATCCTACAAATTGCTTGGATCGGGATCCCAGGACCCGATCCAAGAGCTACCCACATTTCCACTGACATTTGACTCTTTATGTCCGCTTAATTTGGTTTTCTCACCACTAAATTTTGTTTCCACTCTTTTTTTTGTTGTTTTCTGCTTAAATCCTCTATATAACCTCACTTGTCATCATTTATTCTTCGCAAACTTATTTTTTCTCGGTAGTCTGAAATTCATAAACTTTCTCCTCATCATTTCATATTCGCAATATCTTAGCTAATAATGTTAAATTAATTATTAATTTATTTTATTTTATTTAATTTGCTAATGGAGTTTTAATTTTGAAATTTTAAGCAAATGGGTCCTAAACCAAGCTATGTCTCTTCCGGTGTTATTTTGGTAGGAGATGAACGGACGAGCGAACGATGATTGCTTTCTGCATTAATGTTTCAATATCATGGGGAAAAATTTAAAGTTAAGAAATTAGAAGGAAATGAATATCATATTAGGGGCCTCAAATTTTTTACAGATTTAGTTGAGAGGAATGGAGGTTTTGATCTTGGAGAGTTGTGGTTGCGTCACCAGCCAGCAGTTCCACTTGATTTTGAAAATCATCCTGTAGCTGAAAATGTTGTCCATCTCCGCTCAATGGAGTAGTATTATGTTTGTGTCATCGGTATCTTATTATGGTCATTATTAGTGAAATAAGTTTCTGTGACAGTCATCACTTATAATGTTTGCTTTATATTACTGAAATATGTTATTTTGTCCATTTACTTTTATTAAATTTTTTTATGATTTATATTCAAAATTAATATGCAAAGCAATTCATAATTCAAAAATGCACACCATTAGAAGAATAACTAAGTTTTATAACCATAATATAAAGTAACACATGAAATTAAAAAAAAAAACTACTTAAAAAACAAACGACTTAGTTGCTACTTAAAAAACAAAGTACTTAGATATTTTGACTGTCCGCATATTGTAGAATTTCATCTCACCATGGATCTTCATCTTCCTTTTCCTTTTGTTGTTGGTAACTCACACCAGCGTTGTCAGCAAATTGAGCGGATTCATTCAAGAAAGTTACATCAGGTTGCTGACTCACACCAGCGTTGTCAGCGAATTGAGCGGCTTCGTTCCAGAAAGCTGTATCAGTTTCTTGTTGTTCTATCTCCGCCATTTGACTTGCTGCAATCCATCTTCCTTTCCTCTATCAGGCACTGCATGATTTTTTTTCCAATTTTTTTTCCTTCAACTTTTGCATCTCTTCGCTAGCCCTTATAGTCATTTTCATCCTTTTATCTACCTCCTCTTTCGCTTTTCATTTCGCTTGTCGTTCCTCTTCCTCGTCTTGACGTTTGTAGTTATCGTAGTGGTCACGCAAGATGGTCTATTTGTAATTGAAAACCTGACCACACAATGTACAGGTCGCTGTGCGGTCTTCTCGAAAATTATAGATTTTTTCATAAACGATCCAGTGTGTTTTTTGTGGTGAATATGGTTTTTATCTTGGTGTTTGTTAGGGAATTGATTCAGGTTCTTTGTAGTAATCTTTATACCAGTCACAATTCTTAGGGTTTCCTCAGCATTTCTTGGAGGCGCTCCTTGTGGTCTCTTTCTTACCCATCATTAATGTGCCACTGGTAGTGTATTTTTAACTCGATCTTGTGCCCTTCTTCATAGATATTGTATTTGAAAGTGTGATGACATTTGCGACATCTTGCACGATAATCTCATTTTCCATTTCATTTTCCTTGGCAGGGGAATGTTAGAAACTTGGCCAGTACTCATCTCGGGTAGCTCTTCGCCAATTTAGGACATCACTATTGGAGTGAGAGCTATTTTCTTTGTCCATGATAGTGAATTTTTTAGGAAGAAGCATTGCGTGGGTGTTGCATATTCTGGTTGATAAAGGGTAGTTTTATAGATAATTTTAGACTTAGAATCACACAATAAAAATAAGTTCACATAATACTTTTTGAGACTACGCATGTCCTTTTGCAGAGGGCAGATGACCATCAGTATACTTTTTCAGACTTTTTGAGACAACGCATGTCCTTACAGATGGCAGATAACCATCATTACAAGTATAGTTTCTCGGGAATGATTTCTTAGGTACTTTGGTGATTTTCTGTTTTTTGTGCGTTTCGAGTTAGGTCATGAAACTTATAAGTATGAGAGTCGAGTGTCTTATTTACATAACGTGATTTTTTATGAATTTTTTCAATTTTTTTTTTTGCATAGTTTTGCAATTCAGAAAACTGAAGAAATTACAAGTATAGTTTCTCGGGAATGATTTCTTAGGTACTTTGGCGATTTTCTATTTTTTGTGCGTTTCGAGTTAGGTTATGAAACTTATAAGTATGAGAGTCGAGTGTCTTTTTTACATAACGTGATTTTTTATGAATTTTTTTAAATTTTTTTTTGCGTAGTTTTGCAATCCAGAAAACTGAAGAAATTACAAGTATAGTTTTTCGGGAATGATTTCTTAGGTACTTTTGGCGATTTTCTGTTTTTTGTACGTTTCGAATTAGGTTATGAAACTTACAAGTATGAGAGTCGAGTGTCTTGTTTACATAAAGTGATTTTTTATGAATTTTTCCAAAAAAAATTTCGCGTAGTTTTGCAATCTAGAAAACTGAAGAAATGAAAGACAAAATAGAAAATATAAATATCGCAATACAAGTCCTAAATAGAAATATAATAGGAGACAAATCCCACGCAGTACAAGTCCTAAATAGAAATATCATACGAAATATAAATATCGCAATACACTATCCTACTTCCGTCCATCACGACGGTACCATCCAATAGTATGAGACAAATCCCATGCAGCACCAGGTGGGTGTCGGGGCTCTCGGCCAGGAGCAAGTCCTAGGGGGAAGGGGGAGAAAGAGTCGTAGAAACTGGAGTGGGATGGGGAGACGATCTGCTAGATGATGTCCCAGAATGGCCGAATGGATGGTGAGAGATAGGTGTGAATGGATCAGATAGTGGGGTATCGTATGTCTGGTAATAAGCATCAGCTTGAGAGATAAGTGTGAGGGTAGGCGTAAAGGGCTGGCTGTAACCCCTTACATACTATGTCATAATCTAAGACTGGCTGTACCCCCCCCCCCCCCGCGTATGGAGTCGGAGTCTGAGGTTGTATGTACCCTCATCCGTACTGAGTCTGAGTCTCGAATGGAGGATAAGGACTCTCGTAGGTGGGGTACTGTATGCTGTGGGGCTGGGAATGGGGTGGAGGCTGCGGTTCTGTGGTCTGAGGCTCAGTAGTCTCAGGATGGGGTCATGTGGGTCCGGACTGAGGCCCTCTAGATCCGTAATGTGACTGTCTGCTCAGAATGATCGGCTGGCTGGGTCGCGGAACATCGAAAAGGTAACCCACTCATACAGACTAAAATCACCTTGTTACAGATAATAGAAATAATAATAATAATATTTTAAATAATTTTAGAATATTAAACATAATAAGAAAAATAATATTAATAAAAGATATTGAAAAAAATCTTATACTCGCATGAACTGTTGGTCCTCAAAACCCGGCTCTGGCGCATAATCTTCGTCATCTGTATCAGGGATAGAGTCGATGTCTGACTGAAGATCCTTCGACTCTAAGAGTCGAGGTAATCGATGAGGCTTGCCAGCAATATCCAAGGTCGTGTCGTACCCCTTTAGCAATTTCTTCCCAGCACGTCGAAATCCCTTCGTGACAAACCCATGAAAATCCTTGTAGCGCCTCCCTCAAATATGCTTGACCTATTTATTTTTTGTTAGCCATAAAATTTTGCGTAATGCAACTTACCAACTTCATGTGACCAAGTGTCTCGCGAATGTACGACAAGTCGCCAACCGGACCAGTCACTGCCCCCTCATGAATCAGTATAAGAGGCGCACCTCCATGTACCCTACACCAGCGTAGGTAGTCGCTCCAAATATCTTCGCTCCACGCCTGATCCTCTGTCACCATAACCAAATTAGTGTTCGTCCACATGTCCACCTCATTCGCGAATAATGAACTCCAGTCTATGCCTCGATAAGTCAAATGGTGCTATACTGGTATGCCATCAACTGCCCCATTCTCAACCAAGGCTATTTTATTGAAATCACGGTTAATAAACATAATGAAATTGTGATAATTAAATAATGAAATTAGTATGTCAAGAGTTAAATATATCACAGGTGAAGGTAGGGGAACTGTCTGATAAAGCATAAACTGATGCATGACACGATCAACGTGGTGTCACATCACAACCCAGTAATGAATACATGGAATGCGTAGAAGGAACCTCCTCTGATCAACCTGGGCACAACGAGGCATGAGGCTCCTCATGTGATCGTAAGGCCTCTACACAATGTGCTCAGGTCTCATCCACATGCAGACGTCCCTGACATAGTCTAAGCCGCTGCAAGTAGGACCGGTCACCTTCTTCGATCTCCCTCTAGTTGTCCAATACCTGCAATTTCAATTTAGTTTTATATTAGAGTGAAATGAAACATATTTTAAATATTCCCATTAAAATTAAATGAACATACCTCCCGTAAGGCGGACATGAGTCAATAGACGGTAGACCCTAACCATCAAAATTCTTCGTGATCTTCAGCTGAGAAAGTAGCAATCTCGCATATGACCACAACTGCAATAGCAACCACGGAGCACCAATAGTGACATTATTATTAATCACGACAGTGTCCAAGCCTCGGTATAGCATGGCAAGAGTCGCTGCACCCCAGTTGTACTTCACCGACTCACCAGAATGAATATCCTACAAATATTTACAAATTTCATTACAATATGAACACAATTAATATATCTAATCATAATTAAATGCAAATTTCATTTATTCGAAATATTAACCTGTAACAACTCAAGATAGAAACAAGGAGCTGAGTCACCCTTGCCGTCCGGAAATAACTCGCACCCGAGAAGTTCTAGCACGAAAGTGCATGTGTATCTATCGATCCTCTCTGGATCGGTCGTGCCAGGCCCCCCAACATGAGTCCACGCCGCACGCAGCTTCGTGAACTTAATGGAATGACGTTTCCTGCATTACGTTAGTAATGTAATTTAATTGTAAGAACTGTATATATTTAAAAACTTCTTACTTTGAAATTTTTAGTTTTAAGAACTTCCTACTTTTGTCCCCTTTCCCGGAAGCACTTCTTAACTATCTCGATATTTGTATCCGTCGGCAACGCCAAGTCCCTGAGTAACTGTACATCGCCAGAATTGGTCCGTCCGGTCACGGATCGCCCAGCCGTAGGTAAACCGTACAAGAAGGCCACGTCCTGCAAGTAGTTCAAATTTTATACGTACAAATCTCCAAGAAAATAAAATGAAATTTAGTTATTGATCTGTACCTCTAGAGTGGCAGTCATCTCACCAACGTGTGGAAAAAGAAGGTGCGGGTCTCTGGCATCCAGAACATGGCCAGACCCTGTAAAAGTGAATGATCCAGCGGCATATGATCCATCTGAACAAAGTGGATCATGCCAAGTGTCGTGAGACGCTCGTCCACCTTAGCGCTCCGTGACATGGCATGCACTAATGGCCTCCAATCCTTTATATTTTTATATTTTTATTATTTTGAAAAATACATATAAAATGAAAATATATAATTAAAAATTAAACGAGGAATAATAACTTACGCCAGTGCCACGAAGCTGCTCTCCATGCAAATGCAATAGACGATCTGCATCAACAGGACCGGGGGGGACAACAACGCCGGCATCTCCAGTAGATGTAGAAGCGCCAGCATCTCCAGTACATGTAGAACCAACATCTGCAGTAGATGTAAAAGCGCCGGCATCTCCAGCATCGGAGCGAAGCCTCGTAGATCTACGGACTGATGACTCTAGTACTCTTCTTCTCGGTGACATTTTCACTACACTACAATAAAAAATTTCAATGTCAAAAATCTAAAAAAATTTTGACAGCATCTCCCCTGTACCGGGAGTGTTTCCGAAAAAAATCAGACCAAAATTCCCCATAAATAGAGACCCAAATCCCCACCAATACAATAACAAACACAATACCAATCTCATACGACCACTTTTTCTATTTTCTATTTTTTAACTATTTTAAAATTATTTTTACAATAATTTTTCATTTATTTACCTAAATAAAATAAATAAATTAAATGAATAAATTTTTAAAAAAAGTTCACCTAAACTGGAAGCGCTGCTTATCTCTTTTTAGAAATTTTTTCTATAATTATAAAATTTTTATATCAATTTTTTTTATTTTCTTTAATTTTTCTAATTTCTAATTAACTTATCCATAATTATAAAATGTACAAAATATTTCATATTACATATTATAATATTTTATATTTATTCTGATTTTTTACTAAATTTTTAGTTATTTTTACAATATTTTTCCTATTTTTCTATTAATTAACTAATTAAACTAAATTAATTAAATTAATAAAATAAATATGAAAAAAAAACTTACCTCTGGTGGAGCGAATACCGCCTAGCGAGAGAGAGAGAGGAGTGAAATGGGAGTTAGAGAGGATCCAGCGCTTATATATAGAGGGAATCACTTGGATAGTTATCCGGGAACCCGATCCAAGCTTGGATCGGTTTCTGAGAACACAATCCAAGCAATTTGTAGGATCGGATTCCTCGAAACCGATCCTACAACACCATTTTTAAAATTTTGAATTTTTTATAATTATTATCGAAATTCGAGTGAACAGTAAAATTATTATTAATTTTTTCGGTCCGACTCTTGCAGTCCTGCCCCGTTTCTCTTCTCCTCTCTTCTCGTTATGGACACCTCCGTTTGCATTTTTAAACTTGCCACGACTCCACCCAATTTTGCATTTATTACATTTCGTCTATAATACTTTTTTTTTTGTTCCACCAAAGTTTTATTTTCCACAAATTTATTCATGCAAGTATTCAAGTTACCAGAAGTCCACAATGGCTACTAGACTGTATGGATAAAATTTGTCGTGCTTTCCTCTAGACACCTGGGTGGTGGATATTGTCTGGTCAACTGGGATGCATGCTGCCTCCCAAAGCGTTGTGGAGGCTTAGGAACCTTGTACTTGAAGACGCAAAATGAAGCACTTCTAGCCAAATGGATTTAGAAACTGTTAGCTGATCAAGACTCTGTGTGGACAGCTACTACTTGGGAATTGTATGGAACCTCTAATCTCGAATCGCTTGCCATCTCAAATTAAATTTCATTTGGGCTGAAGGACTTGTTTCTCACCAAGCCCCCTAGTGTTAGCCTCGACTGGATTCAATCATGATGAGCGTTCTTTTTCGATGGAGATGGACGCCTCAAGGCTCTTTCACTTCCAAAAGTGCTTACATGCTCTTGAGAGACTCGAATGAGGTCACCGTACCATTCATTGTTATGGAAGGCACGAGTACCTTTGAAAACTAGAAGTTTCTACTGGTTGGCCATGCGAAAGAGGCTAAACACCAGGGAAAATATGTTTAATAAAGACTGGCAAGTTCTAAGATCCTTTCCCTCGTGCCAGAATGGTGCTGAAATGACTTTGCACCTCTTTGCGCAGTGCCATTTTGTCCTCCTCAAAATCTGGGATTGCTTTATTCTGCAGGGATCGAGCATGATCGGCAAATTTCATGCTAACATTTCAATTCTTTTAGGCCCCATATTACAACTAAATATCTATGTTTTAGTTAGATTTTTGACATTTTTATGTTAGTCTTAATTAGGATTTGTGTGAAAAAAGTTATTTCCTATTGCCATCACGTCCAGAATGATTTTCCTACAATTGTGAGCGCCTATAATTAATCAATGCCAAAGCTTATATAAACACGGTTTGAGGAAATTTTTAGGGAGATCTGAGTTTTGAGCGAGAATTAGGGTTTCTACCCGACACAACATTTAGGGTTCCATGCGGGTCTGCCCGAAAGCAACCGGATCCGTTTGAAGGTAAATTGAGGAGGAAGAAAAGAGGAAACAGAGTTCTACTGTTGTATTCAGGAATTCAAGCAAGAGACGGAGGATAATTAGAGGGAAGAAATGATCAACCACATGAATAGAGCATATGGACTCGATGTGAGCACGAGTCGATTGGAGCATCAACTCAACATCGTGCAAAACACAATAAAAAAAATACAATTTAGCATCACATGACGCATTAGTAAAAGTCAAATTCCTGCGAAATCCTAAAAACCTGCATTTTTGCGTTATACAACGCAATATCACGTTGTGTAACGCAAAACCAGTGCGTTTGTAACGCTATACTTTATTATACAACGGTTGGTCAATTGCTCCACATTAAATATGCTATATTATGCCTGTGCGTTATATAACGTTTGATTGAATTATATAACAGATGAACAAAAAAGTTGCATAACACAATCTTGTGTTATATAACGTCTTCAATGTTTGGCAAATGCTTGGCCCATGCGAGGCCAATGCACGCAGGAATTCTGCAGCGTCCATTTTGAACGCTAAATTACGTTGTTTAACGAATGAGACTAATATGTTATGTAACGTTATATTGTGTTGTGTAACATCTCTGACAGCAATTAGTTACCATTTGAGAAATCCACCCATGCATTGTATAACAGGCCTTTGCATTATATAACGTGTAAACAATTTCAAATGGCTATTTTATCTGTTTTGTTTTATATTAACGGATATATTGACGCGTTGTATAACGCAATATTGCGTTATATAACACGTCAGCTAATTTTGCTGAAGCTTGAAAGTGAGCATGTATGGGCCTTCCCTTCATCAGTGCACTTGAAAAGGGGTATTGATGAGCAATGTTTTATATCTTTTCGAGCTCTATATATATCCACCATTGTTCTCTCTAATAAGAGAGTTTTGGCTTGCAAAATTAGACCAGTATTGAGCCTTTGAGCACATGGATACTCTCCCACTTGAGCTTTTCATAGTTAGATCACTTTGAGAGATAAAATAGCCTCAAACACCACCACTCTGACATTATCGTTAGGTGTAGGTTGGAATATGTCGAGAACTCTTCTCACTTGAGGCCATTGTGTCATTTATTATTCGAGTTAGGCCGATCCACCTAAAGGTCATTGTGATGAGGCGTTTTGGTTCGAAGTTGTAGTTCCGTTCTTGTTGGAATTGAACGGAGCGCGTCCTTTTCGTGGTAGCGAAACTCCTGGAGACGTACGACTAATGTTAGCATATCCCCAGTGGGTTGGAACTCCATAATCATATCGCGTGTTCAATTTCTCTTTCTCTTTCTCTTTTTATTTTTTTGTTATACTTGAATTGTTTGTGTGTGCTTGTTATTTGTTGGGTACCAATTAAATTGTGTTAGATTAGTTCATACCAAACCAGTCTAGAACTTTTAATTGCTTCCGCTAAACCTTGATTAAGCCGCCCCTTTAGAAACAACACTTTTGTCTCGAGAAAAGATTTCACCTTGTCCAGTTAGACATGAAATTATTGAATTAACTAAGTTTTGGTTAGATTTAACTACCAATCAATCAAGTAAAACCTCTACTTAGCACGAGTCAATAACATCAATTGAACAGATCAAGCACAAGATATATAACACAAATTATCAAATAAAACTAAATAATAATGCAAATATCAAATAAACTAAAAGTTCACTAGATAGCTCCTAAATCAGTATACTCTACTATATACATAACAAATATGCCTGCTGGTGGTTACATAACAAACATGCCTTCTTCCTATTTTTATTCTCTCTTTTCCTTTGTGCAAAAAATATGCCTGCTGGTTTCTGCTGATGATAATTTCTAATTAACAAGATTGCATATTATGCCTCCTCCCCAACTATAGGCGTAGACCAATTAAGATAGGGGCTTGACCCCTATTTTTCTTCAAAGAAAAAACTATAGGCGTAGACGTCCCAATTATACAAGTAAAAAATGCTTTATGGGCATGCTTGAGGAATCGGCAGGATCAGACATAAAAAAGTTTCATTTCATAATTAACCAATTTTCTTTTGACGGAGCAAATTAATGCTTGTCCGTTCCTAATCTATGCATTTTGATTAATTATCTCCGGCCAGTCTAGTTCAATTTGGAGATGTAAGTTTTACCGACTCAAAAGGAATATTTCTTCTCAAAAGACAAAACAGCAACCAGATTTTCTGGTTTTGGCATGCCTATTTTGTTTGAGCATAATGTGTGCACTTCTAGTGTTACCCACGCAGCCATCCTCGACGACAATCCAAGATAAGAGACGTTCAACACGCAAAGCTTATGAAAACCCACTGGCCACTGCACAATATATCCAATCATCAGCAGTACCACTAGAATCATTCAATTCTAAAGAGGTAAACATACATACAGACAGATGACGAAAGAGAAGGGTGGGAACTGCATAGCATATGCAATTATTGGTTTTACCCTCCTACAGGATGATAAAACAAACGGCCTCGGCTGATTTGGGCTTACAAAATATAATGCAAATCAGCTTTTTTTTTTTTTTTTCCCTAGAAATAGTGAGCAAATGCATCTGACAAATCAAACAAAGACCCATTCATTCACGGAAGCGGCTCTTGCGAATCCCCCAGGCGAGACAGATGGAGGTATGCATCCGTACCTACAACATATAAGTGAGTTTGGAAGACAATTCAAAAATAAAATAAACTGAAAATCAGTAGGAGGCATCTATTGCATGCAGTCTTGCTCTTGCAAGTTAAGGACGTACCATATCCTTCCATCGAGATGATCTGCAGGTCGCCGCCGAAATAGCGGGCATACAGACGGCTGATGGGAAGGCCACACCCATACCCAGCCATGGTGAAACCTTCATTCATCCCGCCCGTGTAATTCTCATCCAGTGGATTTCTTGCTGTACTGTAAAGGTACGTGAATATTTTTGGGAGCCCACTCCTCGCTATGCCTCCACCTTCATCTGATATCTGCATTCCACATCATTACAACTACTTATTTATCTATTCCACTGCTTCAACTGCCAAGCATGGATGCAAGACCGAATTTCAGTACTATTTCAGCAGGTCTTTACTGATCTCCATCCAGTGCATCCACAATTCAACTTATTTTATTTTCTCTTGACGTTTACTGGCTAAGCTAAACCTTGTCTATCAAAACTCCCCGAGGAACACTAAAACTTTGAATACCCAAAAGGAGCCACATCGAGAACTATTTGTGGTAAACTGGTACAGGTACATGTCCTACCAAACCCATGCCAATTTAGTTCCAGCAAAACCTAAAACTCAGCACTCAGCAGGTAATAGGACATTTCCAGAAGCCACATACCTTGATTGTGACGTCCTCTATACCATCTGCTACTATGATTCTAACAGGAGGAACATCCTTGTCGGAATCCATAAACCGTTCTTGTACGGCTCTCAATGAATTCTTCACCAATTCAAACACCATCAAGTGCAGATGCGATGGTACGTACCTAAATTACAAAGATATCATATACCCGGGCAATTGTTGTCATCCATTTTACAGAAAATTATAGCAACACTTAAATAGTTAAAAATGAACTCAATAAATAACATAAACAGTTTAAGCCTCCCTACAACCACACCCAAATCAGACATATAACACTGATAGAATTTGGTGTTCCTTGCGAAATATACCCAGTTTGCAGGGATGCATCTGATTTTTAAGAGAGGAAGAGAAAAATGAAAAAAAAGGACTTACGGGAAAGTAAAGTGGGGATCACCATAGATGTCGACCTCAGGAGCGCTACCATATTCACGTAAACAGATGCCACGGGCATCTTCACTAGCGGTACGAGCCAGTTGCATGGGAGACATGTTTGTGTTGATCTGGCCTATGCAGCAGGGTGGGGGGTTGGGATCATGCAAGGCAACATGTTGGCCTGGGAATGGAGAAAATAATAACTAATTAATATGAAAATGAAAATGAAAATGAAAAGGGGAGAAAGAAAAAAAAGATGCAGACCAATGAGCATGCGGATGCCGATGCGGGACATGTAGAAGCGGTCGAGGAATTGCTGGATCTCATGGAGGTCGGTGAAGGTGTTGGGGTCGGGGAGGGGGTGGAGGTCTTGCTTGAGCTGCTGGACGCCGAGGGCCATGGTGGGGACGACGTTGTTGTGGCGGAGCTTGACGGCCTGGATGATGCGGGTGAAGGCGAGCTCGTCTTGAGGGGTGCGGATGGGGGCGGGGAAGGAGCGGATGTCGCGGAAGGAGTCGAGGTACCAGTCGCGGACCTTGAGGACGGCGGGCTTGGAGGAGAGGCCGAAGGGGAGGGAGTCGAGCTCGAGGACGCGGCGGGCGATGCGGATGGCGAGCTCGCGGTGCAGGAACTGGGCGGAGAGGAGGAGGCGGCGCTCGGTGGGGCGGGCGCCGAAGTCCATCATGTAGCGCAGGCTGACACCGGTCTGGCGCATGCAGCCCCAGCGCTGCACCTCATCCACCACCCACTTGGCCCACTTAGTGGCCTTACCTGCTGCCGCCGCCGCCGCCGCCGCCGCCTCCCCAACGCCGACCGCCATCGATATCTACTCTCACTATATCTGAGCCTCCTTCCTTAATTAACCAATGACTCACTTACGCCATCCATATCTACTCTCACTAATTCTGTCTGTCCCTGCTACGAATTACGAATTAGGAATTAGGAATTAGGAATTAGGATAGGTTTCCGCCATGGAGTTCCGATTGGAGGGAAAGGAGCAGGAGAGCAGAGCAGAGCAGAATCCGAAACCAAAATATAAAATATAATAATAAAATATAAAGCGAAGGAAAGAATGAATCTCTAATCTCTAATCTCTAAGGATTAGGATCCTCACCTCTCGCACGCACTGCACTGCACTGCGGTCTGCGCCACTCGGCCTCTTCTTTCGCTGCACCCCTCAAGTATGTATTAATTATATATTTTCCAAAAACACACCAAAAAAATACCTGACGATCGATGAATAAAATGATCGAGTCTTCAGCTCCAGAACAATGAATTCGGAGGAAAAAGTGACCGAAGTTACTCTCATCGAAAAGTTTACTCGCTCCAAATCGACAGAAAAGTAATGAAAATGAAGAGAAGAAGATGTGAGAGATAAAATGATTTGGATAAGGCCGATTTATAAGGTAACAAAAACCGGACAACCTCCCTCTCCTCTACTCTTCGTTCCTTTAATAAGCTTGTTCTGGAGCAAATCCCTAGTAAGTGTGTTTGGATTGGATGGAATAAGCTTGTTCATAAATAAGCACATGGGTGTGCACACCAAATAAGTTATAGAACAAGCACTTATTGGAACAAGAGCTTGTTCAACTCCTTATTCCGATTCCTATTTTCATGGAACAAGAATTAACAAGGGGCTTGTTCTTGTTCACGTGAATTGCTAGTTCACTTTTTATTCATATGACTTCCCAAACATACAAATTATTCTCTTTGATTTTTTAGTGAAACTGCAAGAGACAAAATAACCAAAATCAAGCTGTACATGTATGAATGGTTTTCAATGTGTAATATATATGTAATAAGAGGTGATAAGGACCATCTCTAATATTTCTCATCTCCATTATCCTTATGCGTTTTCTCTTTCCAGAGATGGATCAACACTAATTAACTTTTTGTCTCTCATCCCATCATTTTCTGGCTTTTAGCGCTAATTACTCTTTTTTCTCACTCCTCTCTGTTTCGCTCCCTTTTCCCTTCTCCCAACGTCATACTTACCCCCTACCCCACCCCTCCTTCCTAATTGTTATAGTTTTGAATATTAATTATTCTAATTAATATAAGTAATTGTTCTAGTTAATATAAGTAACTGTTCTATTTAATATATCTAATTGTTCTAGTTTCAGAACCTAATTGTTTTAGTTTTAGAACATAATTGTTATAATTTTTTTGTTTTGGAAAAAAATATTATGGAAATGAAGGAATAGGAACAAGAACATAATAGAAGGGGCATCAGGAGTAGACTGGGTGAGGGAAGTTATGGAAAAGAAGGGGAAGAAATGGGATAGACGCGTCGGATAATGGAGATGTGATGAGATTCCAGAAATAGAAAAAAAAAAACATGTGGAGACCAGGGGCGAATCTACCGCAGGGCCCTACAGGGCCTGGCCCATGCTGTTTTTTGTATAACAAATGGAATATTGTGATTAGGCTCCCCTAGTTGATAAAAAATCCAATAATTTTACTTCTACTCCACCAGTGAAATTAGTAGCCTAATAAAAACTGGGAATGAAAACTCTATTCTTGTTGTCTCTCTCGCAACTCTTTCTCTTGCATAATATAAAAAAATGACTTTTTTTTATCAAATTTAATGTATACAATCATATTCAAGTTTGATTGGTTGACCGTGCAACTCAGAAGTTTGACCTCGGCCCCCTTGTCACGGAATCCTGACTTCGTCCCTGGTGGAAACATAAATGGTTCAGAGATGGTAATGATGTGGACGATGCTCCTCAGAAATGATGGTAAGCAATTCTAAATGGCTGTGTTTGGATGGGGTAGGAAGAGCTTTCTGACTCTTCCGGAAGAAAATTTTCATCCAAACACACAAGAAGATAATTGGAAGAGCTTCTTCCAACAAAATGGAAGAAGGAAGAAGGAAGATTAATTATTTTTATAATTATTATAATATTTTTAATTTATTATTTATTTTATTATTCAGATTATTAATATTAAATAATAATAATAATTTTTATAATATTACTATAATATTATAATAATTATTACTTATTTTATTATTATTAGTATTAGTATTAAATAATAATAATTACATTTTCATGATATTATTATTATTTATTTTATATAATATTATATTTTCTCAAGTAATGAATAAACTATAACTATTAATCTTTTAATTATTATTAGTATTAAAATAATAATTATTTTATTTTAAAATATCAAATATTAAAATAAATAAGGAAAGAATAATATTACACAAATTGGTTTGAAAAAATTAAAATGAATAATTATTTTATTTTTATTATAATATTACATTATTAATTATTTATTATTATTATTATTATTGTTTCTTATTTTATTATCCTAATTATTAGCATTATTAATAAATAAACTACAACAATAAAAAAAAGAAATGAATAAACTATAAATAAATAAATAAAATAAATAATTATTTTAATTCAACTCTTCCATTCCTTATTCCTAACTCATCATCCAAACAATATTTCTTCTTTCAGGAATAACACTCTTCTCACTCTTCCCAATATTTCTTCTTAAAATCTTTCTTCCTTTCTTATTCCTAACTCATCCAAATAAGGCCAATATGTAATAGGTGGTGTAATATCCAATTTTGGCATTTTTTTTTTTGGGCCTTTTTGGATGGCAAAGAAGAAGCACTCCTCTTCCTGGAAGAAGAACCATCCAAACAACATAGGAAGAGCTGGGAAGAGTCCTTTTTTTTGGGGAATAACTCTTCCAGTTATAATAAGTAGGAAGAAAGCCAGAAGAAGAAGACTGAGAAGAAAAATAAGTTCTCTCAAAAAAAAAGAAAAAGAAAAATAAGATCAAAATAATCGGTTCCCAATGAATGGTCTGCTGTACTTTCGAAGCATACTTCATTTTTATATTTTGGTTGTACGTTCACGCATAAGTAATGCTTATGCTTCAAAGCACTCTTCAAAGAACTGTTGTAATTATTAATTATTTTTATTAGTAGTTTAATATTAATATTATATTATTATTAATTGTTTTAAATAATATTATAATATTATTATAATATTAGTTATTTTATAATATTATTATAATATTTTTATTATTATACTTACTTTATTAGCATTAAATAATAATAATTTACTCAATAAAATTCGGCTTAATCATTTAGTTAAATTAATATACAAAATATTAGCGTTATTAATTTAAGTAAACGATAATTATTAATTCTTTTATTATTGTCATTAATAGTATATTAGTATTAGATAATCATCATCATCATTATTATTATTATTATTATTATTAATCATCATCATCATTATTATTATTATTATTATTATTATTATTATTATATTTTAAAATATCAAATATTAGAATAATAATTTTTTATTCTAGTCTATGTATAACTAGAAATTATTATTAATAATAATTAGTAGTTTAATTATTTTTATTATTTATTTATTATTTTAAGAGGAAATATTAATACCATTATTATTATACGATATCATGTATTTTTATAATATTAAATAATAATAAATTTATTACTTGCTTATTATTCGGACTAATCATTTAATTAAATTAATATTAAAAAATATTAACATTATTAATGAATAAACTACAACAATAAAAAAAGACAAATGAATAAAATACAAATAGATAAAAAAAATAAATAATTATTTTAATTCAATTCTTCCGTTCTCGATGATGAATCGGTGAGCACCGAATTGAAATCAGGTGTCGCGCGACGCCTGGTGTCGCGCAGATCTTGGCCGTCTGATCAAGATCGGATGGATGATGGGAGCCCCGTGCATGTAACCAGATTGTAAGGCCCGAAAAAAGTGAACCGTCCGGATCAGATCGGACGGCTCGTAGGTGCGCTACACGTGGGTGTCGCGCGACACGGGATTGGGGTCCGGTGAGCACCCTTTCGTTTTCGTAACGGACACTGATTCACATGATTCACATAAGTCACATCACTCGTCATCCTTATTGATCTTCTATGCCAATAAAAATCATGATTTATGATGAAGTGATTATATAGAAGATGTGCAGCGCGGGGCGGTGTGTGGTCGAGATAAGAGAGAATCTATCTATTCATTGTTTCCAGTTTCCACTTGCCAAGTGGCTGACACGTGCCTAAAGTATTAATTCATTCATTTCAATGAATTAATAGCTTCAATAATAAGGATTGCATTGGACTTGAATTTTGATAGCGAACTAAAAAAAAATAATGTAAAGTTCAAAAAAGGAAGACGACACTGTCCTGATCCTGTGGTCTGTATCTGTTGTGTTGTTGTTTATTTTTCTTTTTATTTACACTACAGATTATAATCCGAAATTTTTTTAAAAAAATATCAAATTAAATCGGATTTCTAAAAATATTATTACTTAATCAAAATTTTCAAAGTCTGCCGCTAACGTCAGAATTTGAAACAATGGCATTAGTCCAAATGCCTATATATAGTGATAGTCCAAAAATACTTGGCCCTTGGCCCGTCCTTTGGAAAACCGTCTTAAAATCCGGACCAGACCGACCCTTCGAAGGACTTATGAAGAACAATGGTCTAAAAGGGCCAGATTTTGAAAGAAATGGGTATAATTTTTTTCAAAGACGGATGTTGAAGAGCCGTATCCGACCTAGTCCAATTCAATCGTAGCAACAATTTGATCATGATGACACAATAAATATTAAATACTATTAAAAAAATTAAATATTGGTATTATTTTAGAAGGACTAGAAGGGCCGGATTTTCGAAGGATCGGTCTCATATTTCAAAAGACAAACCCATCTAATCCGACCCATCTCAATCTTTTTTATCAACCCGGTCTGATCCAGCCCTTCTATCAAACCCGTCAACTCCGGTCCTTTGAAATCCGACCCGACCCTTTTACATTTCACTACCTATATAAATGTGTCCGAGGGCTTTCTTCTCCCTAGAACGGTGTGGTTGCAACGTGCAGCATCAAATTAGACTCTGAAGCAGACGGTAAGTACGGTGCTCTTGTTGCAAACTAGAAACGAAACAATGTTAAGTATGGAGGCTTAAATAACTAAGGGTTGAACACAGGGACATATCAAATAACTAAACCTAATTCCTATGTTATTAAAGGCTTTTTATGAAATTCGAATTAAAAAAAATAATTGTTTGGTTGCAATATAAAAACAAAGTAATAAAGTACACTATAAAAGTAAATCTTAACCTAAATTATTTCAGATCTAGAGTTAATTGATGAGGCTTAAAACCTAGGTATCAAATAAATTTATAACCTAGAACTAACTTCATTAGTCGTTTTAGTTAAGTTTTAAGGTCGAACCCAAAGAACGGTACAATTGATTACTAGACTTTATTTCCTCATGAAAGCTAGACAATTAATTTTTATATGATTTTGGTTGATTAAATTCAAAGGTGAAATAAAGTAGAAGTTTTTTGGTGTTTTAATTATCTAAAATTAATCTAAATGCTTAAAGAGATGTTTTTAGTGTTTTAACAGTATAAAAGACGTTTTAGGGTTCATGTTTCACTTTGGTTTGGACTCTAGAACACATGACTTATCACTTTTGTACATAGAAAAAGTGTTTTTCAAGCATTCACTTCTCTGTTCGGTCCGAACAAGGATCTGATCGGTCCGAACAGAGGTTGAAGGTGTGTGTTTTCAACTTGATATGGTAATCATCGTTTTGTGCCAGGGTTTGTTGGCTAAAACTAGATTTACTAAACCTTAGCGCTCACTTGTTGGACTAGAAACTGATTTAATCACAACTTAACCTAATTAGATCAATTAGACCACAACTTTTGGTATAGGCGTTAACTAATCTAAACTTGTTTGTTGGATTTCTTAGGGATATTTAGATGTCTTTTGAACTATCTAAAAATTACATTTTTGGTGTCAATTAATCTCCCCTTTCGGATCTACGATTTATCCCAAATACTTAATTCAAACTAATCTTGTTTATCCTAACTTATGCTTAACTAAATGCGGCTGTACATCTAGAAGTTGATTAGGAAGTCACAAGCAATTAATATAATTCTCAACAAACAAATCACAAACATATCATAGCATAACAAGTTAAAACATCATATCCAAATCTACGTTACTTCCCTACTCCTAAGACAACATATATCTAGCCTAACATGAAAGTAAAACAAGATACAAGCTCCATCAAATCAAATATTAAGAGAAAAAAAGAAATAAACTAAGTATCGCTACTAACTCGAGATACCGAACGTCCAGAGCCGTGGTTGAATTGGTTCTGCCACCATCGCATCAAGAATTGCTCCAAAGATGATGCCGTGGTCATGATATGCTGCAAGAGGCAGAATCCCACACCTTTCGGCGCAAGAACAGTGGTGGAAAGGTCTCAAACGTGGTAGATGGTGGAATTTTCGTGTATGGTGGCTTCCCCTCCATCCAAGGCAGTAGGATACATTTATAGCAGGTTTAGGATGACTTGGGAAAGAGGCTAGGTCCAAAGATCACGAAATCTTGCCACAATATGGACTTTCCTTCATCGAAAACTTGCCTAAACAGCTCTGTAGGCTCTTTGACTGAATAAAGTCCCATTTGGACCGAATAAGCTTTGTTTGGTCTAAATGAGTCTCTGTTCGGTCCGAATAAGTCTCTGTTCGGTCCGAATAAGTTTCTGTTCGGACCGAATAGGTTATGTTCAGACCGAACAGTAAGTCCATCATTGAGATAATATTTTGGTCATATTTCCTTCATCTGGACTCCGATTGAAGCGATTCAAAAATCGTTGGAAAGCTTAAGATGAGCTCTACAATGCTACTAATTCCATTTAGCCATTTTCTTCTCCTAAATCTACCATTTTATGCAATAATTATGTGTGATCCACCGAATTCCTACAATATAATACAAATACCACGGCAGTACCCAAATCTAGACAAATATAGCACAAAAGCTCATAAAAGCACGATAAATGTAAGAGTTTGAGCTACCATTTAAGTGTAAAGTCCAGCCAAAATATAAATATAAATATGACATATCATTAATCATGCAAATTAAGATAAATTAGGGGTTTAGGTCAGCAAACTTCTTTTATGTAGCGGATCCCAAACGGTCCGTTTAAACCACGGCCGATTGGATTACTTATAAGATTTTATGTCAATTCAAGTGCAGAATCATGGTTTAACCAAATTCACTAGATACTAACCATCGTCACAGTTCTGATTCCTAAGGATAAATCAATTCATTCATCAATTAGAAAACCCTAAGTTTTGGTCATCACCGTTGGCTTAAGTTTCCTAAATTCCATCTTATCTTTCATACGAAAGATATCTCGTTAATATCGTTGCGAGAAAGGTTCACCTATCGGTTACTTAGTCCCGATTTCATTCATCAATTACTTGCATCTTCAATTAGAGCAATCACAAATCAAAAGGATCATATGAAACTAAATAAATGTAAAGGCTAATCCTATAATAATTATCAAGGAGTTGATAATTAATTTTGTTCAACACAATTAATGTAATTATATGAATTATATTAATTAAATGAGCTATCTTTTAATAAGCCAATTTGAGCCCAATTTGAATGTAATTTAAATGGCCATTAATTAATAGAATTAATATGCAATTGAGACATTGAGTGATGGGCTAATAGGGCCATTAAATGGCCAGCCATAAGATGGTTCTAGAAGTGGTCCCAAGTGGTTAGGTTGAGAGGTCTATGTAAGGACCACATAAGAGAGAATTATGACTTTTTCTAGACACCTTCTCCTTTCTTGTCTTGGTCGAAATTTTCCACTTGGGAGAGGTTTTAGATATGTCATTTTGTCTATTAAACTTGTATTTTTAGATGCTCATGTGTTTAGCTTTAGCCACCTTCTTTAAATAGTGATTTGGAAGAGGAAAGACAACCAAATGGATTAGCCATTCTCTCTTGTTTTGCTAGCACAAGATAAAAGAGAGCTTGGTAAATCTTTTGTGGACCTAAGAAGAAGGAGAAGAAGGGGAGAAGTTCGCCATTGCCTCCAAAGCAAAGGTTGAGCCCTTTCGTTACAAGCCGAAAGGAGGTAGAATCATTATTCTATACTCTTGCACAATTATTTGTTAAATTCACTAGTTCCTCTTTGTTTGTGTTATTTAATTGCTATTAAATATGATTTAAATGCATAAAAAGAGAAAAACAAAAAGTTTCTTTCGGGATATGGTTGGGGTTGCACCGATAGAGGAGAAGATGATCCAACATCGTTTGAGATAATTTGGACATATCCAACGCATGCTTTTCTGAGGCACTGGCGTGTAGCAAAATTCTCAACCATTCCGAAAACACACGGAAAGGCAGAGGTAGACCAAGATTGACATGGGAAGAAGCAGTAAAAAGAGACCTTAAAAAATAGAATGTTTTCAAGGAGTTGGCGATTGATAGGAGCACATGAAAGTTAACAATTCATATACTAAAGCTATGACATAGGAATCTAGGCATAAGAGTGATGCTATATGTTTGTAGGTCACATTATTAGATTCTGACTAAGGGTATGTTTATTATTATTATTATTATTATTATTATTATTATTATTATTATTATTATTTAGTACTTTTATATATATTTTTTAATTTTTCTGCAGGATTTTTTTTCTGGCCTACTCCAACTTGTTTGGGACAAAAGACTTAGTTATTGTTGTATTACTATTTTTTTTTCATTCTAACACATACGTGAAGCTGACATAACATACCGCTTAAATTATAACACGAAATTGATTTCGCAACAACGAAATAGCATAATATAATAATATAATAACTAAAACTAATTGTTTAGAAAGAGAGATGGTCAGATGGTCAGTGCCTTCGCCGTTATCCTAGAGGTAACATGTTCAATTCTCGTTGGGCTCGGAAGAGGGATATACTCTAATTTACAGAATGAGCCAAAGCCTCTATAAATAAGTAGCCTCTTATTAAAAAAAAATTATTTAGAAAAATAAAATAACTAAAAACATAACGTAAATAAATAATGAAATAAATAAATAACGAAATGTTTAAAAAACCAGATGGACTAATGTTGAATTTTGAAAGTGCGATATTAGCTAACGTGGTTGTTTCAAAGTTCGACATTAACTAACGTCGGAGTTTGAAAGTGTGACATTAGTTTTAGGACTTTGAAAATCCGAAATTATAATAATAATAAAATTTTGATGAAATTAAAAAATTAATTTAAAGTATTATTAATTGGGCCTTGGGGCGAAGAAGCAGGAAGGAAGATGGGTTGGGTGATCATTGCACGGGACAACGGGAGTGCCAAATATTTGGAAATTGGAATGAATTTTGCTTTTGCCGCCCTCACTCCGGCTTTCCATTCAAACTAGTTCAAATTTTAATGCATGCAATGAAATGCAATCCTCCTAATCCTAAATGAATGAATGAATGAATGAATAAATAAAAGAAAAGAAAAGGAGCGAGGCCCACCTAGCAGTACGTGGCAGTATTAAGATGTGTGGCATTGAATTGAATTGAATTGGATTTTGTTCTCTTCAGACTCTTAATAGTTAATTCTTCTTCTCTTTCTCCTGATCCGGATCTCCTTCCTTTCCTCCGGGGAACGCCCAACGCCCAACGCCCAAAACCCAAACCCTAATTGAATTGAATTGAATCGAATCGGGAACGCGGAACGCCCACGCCCTCACAGAGTCGCAGTCTCACAGTCTCACAGTCTCACAGTCTCACTGTCTCGCTGTCTCGCTTGTTCCTTCCTTATGGCTTCTTCTTCTTCCCCCGACCTCGATCCTTTGTTGAAAGACCTCACACAAAAGAAACTCAGCTTCAAGAAAAACGTTGTTTCCCTAGCAACCGAGCTCAAGGATGCCAGATCCCGACTCGCCACCCAACACCACTTGTTCGCTACAGAGAGACAGGTAGGTCAAGCTCACTTGCACACTCTTCTTCTTCTTCTTCTTCTTCTTCTTCTTCTTCTATTCCATATTAGTATATTACCCATCCCCATTGCATGCATAATTTAGGCCGCTGAATTAAAGGCAACGTCCATGGAACAGGAGATAACCAAGCTTCAAAATTGCTTGCTACACAAAGACGAACAACTCCGCCTGTCTTCCTCCACCACCCAGCAGGTCACACTCTCCACTCTCTCATTTCCTTTCTACAATTCTAACATTTTCCACATTTTTTTGAAGCTGCTGCTCTGCTTTTTTATTTTGAGCTTGCCATTTAAGGATATTCACCTCACAAATTTGGTACCATATCTTTTTTTGGTGCAAAACAATAGTTATTTAAAACTGCATTCAGCATCATATATTCTTGCAAAACTGTATATATTGACTACCAGAACCCATTGGCATTCAAAACTGTATATATTGAATAGCAACTCGACCCATTGGCATTCAAAACCCAGATTAGCGCAGTCAAGCCCTCAAGGATCCATATGCAAACCACATCAATGCCCTCACTTAACCAGAAGCCCCCTAACTTAGAAAAAAAAAATTAAATCGAAAAGTAGAATACAGAAATGCTTCATGCTAAATGTCGTGTTATAAATTAATTAACAAGACTGGGTTATATTTAATAATTAATACTTATACAATGTATGTTTTCAGTTTCTGGTGGAGCTTGATGACCTCAGATCACAGCTCTCCATCACACACGCAACTGCAGAGTCCAGTGCAGAGTCAGCAGAGTCGGCCCAAGCCCAGTGCTCCTCCCTCCTAGAAGAACTGAATGAGAAGCAAATTTCTCTGAAGCAGCATGAAGACCGGGTTAACAGGTTGGGGGAGCAGGTGGAGCACCTCCAGAAGCTTCTAGAAGTGAGAGAGCTGTCCCAGCAGCAGCTCAGGGATGAGGTTCTCCAAATGGAGAAGGAAATTACGAGCGCAGTTTCCATGGCAGGTTCTGACAGGGACTCTAAGCTGAGGAGGGTTCTTGAAGAGGTTTCACCAAAGAATATTGAGAATCTGAACCGGCTTCTGAGTGCCAAGGATGAGGAGATTGCACGGCTCAGAGAAGAGATCAGGATTCTCTCTGCGCATTGGATTAATAAAACAAAGGAGCTTGAGTCCCAGGTTAGTCCACTAGTTCTCTTTTTGGTTTCTTTTTTCTTTGCCCTATTTGATTTAACATCAGCCTTTTACAAATCTGCACCTTTTTTTTTTTTTTTCAATATATGGCTTAATTTTAATTTTTTATACAAAGAGCAAGGCTTGTCATTTGAAAATGTTGCAAGTCTCCTTTATTCTTAACCTAAGCACTCCCTGATCAGTCTCTAATCTCCTAATTGAAAATCGCCAAAATTCCTGACTTCTTGCACGTTGTGGATTGAATCCATTCCATATGGTGAAAGGGTGATGTCAGTACAAACGCAGAATCAATGTTTTGCCTTCTTGCATGTTTGATGCCTTTTTCTTTAGTACAAATGCGGACTAAATGTCAGTACAATTCTTGAATTTATTTTTTCTTTTTGTTTAATTTGGAAACAGCTGGAGAAACAAAGGAGAACTGATCAGGAGCTGAAGAAGAAGATTCTCAAGCTGGAGTTTTGCCTCCAGGAATCACGCTCTCAGATTAGAAAGCTACAGAGGGTAATTATATCAATTTCATTCCAACTTCATCTTTTTCTATTTTAAGACTCTTCTAACACCATTTCTTTCATATCACTCCAATTCCTGTTTATATATATTTATGACAAAATGGAAGTGTGGAAAGAATAAAGGAAACAATCAACAAGTTTTGGTTTTGCCATTACTAGTCAGCTAGAAGTTTGTACTAGAAGTGCTAATTTGATGTTATTTGCATTGTTCTTTTTGGGTGGTCGCTGTATAGATAGGAGAGAGAAGAGACAAGGCACTGAAAGAGCTAAGAGATCTGGTGGCTATGAAGCAACCAAACAATACTGGTTTTGATGAGAAGAACAATTTTTGGGAGAGTTCTGGCTTCAAGTTCATGGTTTCCATGTCAATGTTGGCCATTGTTATAGTTGCAAAGCGGTGACTGGTGACATATTAAAGGAAAGGTTTCATGCGACTAGAGGATTGTGCTGACAAATTTTGTGTATTTTGGGAAGGGTAAAGAGAGGTCAGCCTAAATTTTTGCAGGAGCATAGATGGAAGTGTGGCTCAATCCATAGAGATAATGTTAGCATACTATCTAAAAGAGTCGAGTGCTCTTAAACTTGGGGTTCATAGGAGGGAGTTCCCCCTAGTCATTGTAGAGATGCATCTGTCGAATTGTAATGCCGGATTGGATGAACTTAAAAATTGTAGTATTTGTGATTTTTTGCTGCAGGTTATTGGTTTTATTAGTTGATAAGCTGGTTACATTTTTTTGGTTCGGAGGTGAGAAGAGCACTCCATTCTCTTGAAAAATTAATAAACTTGTTTAATTTTTTGTATTGGAACCTCAATCACCTGGCCTGCAAGGAAGGAAGGCTGGGCCTGTATTTGTGACTCGCTCTCTCGTTCTCTTTCGTTCGTTTAGATCTAGGTCAGCTCCTTTAGGCCCCCTCCTGCTCCGGTTCAGAATTGCTCTTTGCAATTCTTCTCCGGACTGTCCGATCTAATTTCGAGGGTTAAATTTTACGAACTGTATGGATTCGATATTAATCACGGTACATTCATCATTGATCGGATGGACATCAACCTGAATTACTCTTTGCAGTTTCCGCAGAGGATGCGATTCCCATTCACAGGATGACCATCATGGCATCCAACAGAATGCAGCCCTCCTACTGAAAAAATTAAAAATAATATTAAAATATTATTAAATTTAAAAAATATGACTCAAATAATTTAAATTTTAACAATAGTATTGTGATATCGTTCTTTAATTGAACGATACTAAGATCGTTCTTTGAACCATACCCTGCCAAATCATGATTTGCATATTAAAATTTTTTATTTTACCACTCAAATCATGATTTGTATGTATTTTTTTTATACTTTTTATAAAATTCAATTTTGTTTGTTGAAAAAAATTTATGTTGTCATTTTTAGCATTTATATACTTAAATTTTAATCGTATTTGTTTCTTAATTTTTTAACATATTTATTTTTGAATAATATATATATATATATATATTAATAAAATTGTATGGTTTTGGATTCATTACTATTTCATATTTGTTTAAAAAATTATTTATTTATGTTTTATTAATTGTAATTTTTTTATTTTGGTTTGATTTTTAGTTGTTTAATTTTTTAGTCATATTTAGTTGTTGCAGGAATTTTTGTCACATCTCTACCATAATTTGATTTTGTTTGGTCATCACATATATTTCCTTTTACAGATAATTGGAGTTACTGTGCAGGAGGTGATGCCAGTTGTAGATATGCACCAATGAAAATAAAGTGTATTAAATGTACTTCAACATAACATATTATTTTATAATAATATGTCATCTTTTACATAATTTCATCTTTAGGTTGAAGTTTGTTGTTTAAGCAAAAGCCACATCAAAATACAGGTCATGCATGTACTTTCTTTTATAATTTTCTTTCACAAAAAAAAATAAACTATTTGTTGCAAGTTTACAGCTTTAGATCCAAATATTAAATGCACTTCTTTAAAATCGCAAATTTGGATAAGCTGATGAGAATATGCAATTTTTTTTAAGGTTTTAGGATTACCAATTTCTGTAAATTATATATGGAGGCATTTTGACTGAGCAGTGTATTTTGCTAATTTCTTAACAAGTATTTCTAAATAAATGAAATTTAACCAGTTTTTGCATCTCAATCGCAATGAGGAAAAGACAAGTATATATGGAGCTGGTACTTTAGTTTCAAGTGTTATTGCAATCTGCGTACATACTGGTAGCTGAACCAGTATATTGTTGTCTGGTAATTGTGTAATCCAAATGCAAGAACAAGTACCTAGACTAAACACGCGTATTTTTCTGTTGATTTATTCAAAAACTGAAAATTTTACCTCGCTTTTTGCCTGAAGGAATGGCTAGGTTTATGAATATCGATCAAATGTATGGTGACTCTATTTGGGTCTCTTCAATTGCATATATGTTTTTTTTTTGAGGGCCAACAAATGTTGGAAAATTTTCATTAATAAAAAAGAAGGTTTACAAAAGTATAACAACAAAGAACTCTATCGATACCAATATCAAAATCAGTACGACATAGCAAACCAAAAACATAGACTCACAACAAAGCCTACACTCCAATGTACCAGCACCTTATTAGTACCGATACACTCCAATATACCAGTACCTTATTGATACTGGCTCACGCAATTTCAGCTCGTAACTTACATAGTTACATGACGCCTACGAGCCGCCCTCAACAACCTGCCTCATCAAGCCCAGTCCACACAGCAGTCAAATGTATGCAGAACCACTTATCTGATGCCTACAAACCGCCCTCAAGAGTGATGCAGAACAACCTCGCCGACGTATGCACAACCGCAGCCAGCCTTCATGCCTTCATCTTGAGTGTTGCTTCCAGAAGGATCTCAACAACTACAAACCCTTCATGTCTCGAATCTCAAAGCATTCCACCAACTCGATTTGACAAAGAGACTCACCAAGTACCAAATCTGACAACGAACGCTCAATACAATGAGGAGTATCAAGGCCTCCACTGCTCTTCACGTTGCTCTCACCAATCACCGCCTCCTTCAATGGCCATATTGCTACCGCCAGAGGAATAAATGCACCTCTTGGTCACCAATCCACCATTAACCGATACTAGCAGTGAGGAGGCATCAGATCTAGAGAGGGGAGGTTCTGTGACAAGAGCAAACCTCGTTTTTCTCCATCTTGCTGAGCTGATCGAGTGTTGTAACATCAAGGATGAATTATCAACCGCAACATCGGCCGTCGGAGCCAACGATAGGGACTGTCACTTTCAAATAAAAGAAACAAAATAAAAGGGGCAAGACAGTAAGGTAGAAAGAGAAAAAATAAAAAAGAGGAGCGGAGATAAGATAGGAGGAGGAGAGGCGGCGGGGGAAGTCGACGTCGACCTCCCCCGCCTGAAAGTTTAGATTTTTTGGGTGGCGGCGGTTAGGGTTCTGAGATGGGGAGAGCTCCGCAGGGGTTTTTCTCCGTACATATGGTTCCTCAAAAGGATGCAACACAGGGACTTCCCAGGAGGTCACCCATCCTAGTACTACTCCTGCCCAAGCACGCTTAACTGCGAAGTTCTGATGGGATCCGGTGCTTTACTGCTGATATGATCGCATCCAAAATTAACATTCCTCATGTATGATGCTTATGCACTTATTTTTTTACAGTTCATGTGAAAGGAAAAATTATGACATTTTGCCTTTGCACTTATATGTTTGTTGTACACAATTTAGACTTAATGACGAATTATTAGTGGTTCTTAAAATTGAAATACAAAAAATCCACTAAGACGCGGCGAAGCGGCGCTTCCCCACCTAGTATATAATTATTTTTTTGTTATATCTGTTCAACTTGTTGGCGTATTGTATTTGTTTACATTATCTATTCAGTTTGTTTAATTTTTCATAATTTTAGTTAGTTTGAGGGAGGAAAAATTATAGGGCATTGGCGAGGGAGAGGGAGATAGAGACGAAGGAAAGAGAAGAGTTAAAGAATCCAAGGGTGGGAGACGGAGGAGAAACATATGCATAGGGCAAGGAAGGCATCAGGAAGAGCCAAGGAGGGGAGGGAACGTGGTAGGAAGTGCCAGGAGAAGGGACAGAAGCGGTTTCCTTTTATGCGGATGGAGCACACTTTCTATTTTTTGGATTTGGATGACATTTTCTGTGTTGGATGATATTTTATGATGACGCTTATCATTTTGATAGTAATTTCACCATAAAATGAAAGACAAAAATAAAAATCAATTAAGCAAAACATACTCACCGAAGACACCAAATGAAATGAAAGATGGCAAAAGATATCTTACATTCAGATGCAACTCCACATTCATTTACTTACAACTTGTTCAACAATTAATTAATTGAGTAAACATTGATTAACACGCATTGATTCCATCATCAAACCCCAGACATACCCTCATATGATATATATGAGATGCAATATAAAATAAGTACAATTGAAGAGAGCCTTGTATATTAAATTAGAAGGCTTTCATCTCCTGTTGGAAGGCTAATAGATGCTCCTTCTCCACGCACTGCGTCATGATCCGCACCCCCTTCTTTGGTTCCGGTGGGGCCCCTATGATGGCCACCGCCATGAACTGGTAGTACGCGAATGGTATCACGTGCACTGGTGAGCCCCACCCGTAGTCCACCTCCAGGAACCCTAACCGCGTCCAATCTGACACGAACAACGAGTTGTACGAGAATGTAAGCTCATATGGATCCTCCTTGAAGTCCCCCACCGCCCACTGTGCGAACCGCGCTGTCAGCCTCGCCTTCTCATCCCGTATCATCCTCACCACGTCAACAAGCTCCGCATGTGAAACCGACTCAGTCGTGCTCGTCACTGTCACTGTGTAGAAGCAGTTACCATAGAACCCGCCATCTTTCGGCAGCACCTCCTGGAGCAGGTGCCTCGTGTTTGCAAAGAAACATACATGAACCGGCTCTCGTGGGTCCAACCCGATGGCTCGTACTCGCGCTTGCCACGCCTTGGCAATTGAGACATCAAATGTCGAGCAACGCTGGCCCGTGGCCTCAAAGTAACGGGCCTTTATGTTACTGATGTCCGCTGGCGAGAGGTCAGTGGTGTAGTACTGGAGTTTGAAGGAGGGGAACTCGGGTGGAGGCCCTTGGGGGAGCTTGGGCGGGTTCGGTATGAGCTCACGGGCCCATACGGGGTCCACTGGAAGATTGTCAAGGCCACGTGCCATTGCACCAATGGCGTTCATAAGCTGCCCAGCTCCGAGGCCATCGGCTATGGTATGAACTGAGACGAGGCCCACCACAAACCCACCGCATGTGAATTCAGTGACCTGAAAAATTGTTACAAAACATGTTAAATAATTCTGTCTCACAATTTTTTGAAATTATATATAAATGTAACGTCTCTCTATATATATAGAGGGAGAGAGATTGGCTAAAGTATACTCTAGCATACGGATCAAACCCGCATATCCGTATGCTGGAGTCATTTTTCAAAATCTAAAATTTGAATAGTCGATCCAAATAGTTCAAGTTGTTCTCCATATAAAAATATCCTTCAAGACCAAATTTTACATTTTTTCGAATTTTTTTGCTATATATTATGCTATTTTCAAATTGAAAGGCTATAAATACTCCTTTATAGTGTTTTTTGAAAATAGGATAATATATAGCAAAAAAATTCGGAAAATTATAAATTTTGGTTTCCTAGGAGATTTCAATATGGAGAACAATTTGAATAGTTCGGATTGGCTGTATAAATTTTAGATTTTGAAAAACGACTCCAGTATATACTTTAGCCAATCTCTCTCTCTCTATATATATGTATAAATGTATTTCACTTTGGATAACTAGCGTCTTCTCTTAGGTCTTTTGTTTAACTAATTAATTAATTAATTAATTAACTCCCTTCCTTCTTAGATCAAAGCTTCTCATTTCTCATGAGCACTTTCCAGTATTCCTTATGCACATTAATTAGTGGGTATCGTATTTAATTAAGTTCTTCTTTTGAAGTAATTAATTAATTAAATTCGACGAGCCATTTTATATTTTATTTATTCACCTACTAATGACATACATGATCGAAGCGTTTGTGGTGGCTGTGGATAGAGACAATGTTGGTTACCGGCAGAACGTTGATACATCTAGCTAATTTTTGGTCCTTCTATTAAATGTACTTGTCACTACAGATCTATATTTTTTTTATATGCATAGTAAATGCTAATGTTCCTATTAATAGAATGAGAAATCATTTATAAGATATGCAGAAATTAATTGTAGACAAAAACAAATATATAGAGGTTGTATATACCACATAATATATATGTCATACATATCCAAGTTGATTAATGAACATCAAATAGATATGTTGGTTAAAACTGAGCTGTAATTGCGTTCTTAATGAAGTGCTTGAGAAGGCTTAAAAAGGGGCTTTCAAGCATGACGATATACATGGAGTGAGACCCCTCACCATCTTACAGCGACATATGTCGATATAGATGAGCTCAGTTGTATCATTGAAGTAGATGCTTTTATAGTTTATTTATATATACCCCCTCGGTGTACTATCTAGCTCAATTATAGTTTTAACTTCATGATTTCGTCCAAATATGAACTAAATAGCCTTCATTAAATTACACATTGTTTGACATAAAAGCATATGCATATGCATAATTAATGTAATGGCTGTTAGATTATTTCTGGAATAAAAATAGACTGACGAGTCTATATCTAGCGGACCACTTCAGGACTGAGCGGATCATTTAAGGATCATGTCTAGCTAACCGCATGAGGAGTCAGTGGATCACTAAGACTAGCGCCTGCATAGGAAATAATCTGATTTGTGGGTTGATCCTATTTGACGATTAAGACATTGTGTATTATGGTAATAGATTAAACGTGGTTGTGAAGAAAAAATAGATTTTTGTGCAGTAGATGTGTGTAACATCTTGAATTTTAGGACCTGTTTGCAATACTTTAAATTCTAAGATCCTATTTGAAAAATATTAATTCTTATCCATTTGATCTTATCCATTTGAAATCTCTATTTGATCTTATCCACATTTTTAGTAGCTAAGTAATCAATATTTATATAAATAGTTTCTAATAATAAATATCTATATAAATAGGCTCTAATATTTTCAGAAATAGTAGCTAAGTAATTTCTTTTTGCTTACTTAGCCATTAAGTAATCTAAAATATTTATCTTCTTAGCCGCTAAGAAACCTCCACTATAAATAGATCCAGCCTCATTCCATTTCATTTTTTGTATATCATTTCTCTTTCTCTCTCTTTCTCTCTCATTCCAATCAACTTTAAATACCGTCTTGGTTTTGGATAGTTAGCAATTTAGAATTCGAGTTCTACGTCGCAGTTATAGTCATCCTGATTTGCTTGTTCTCATAGATCGCTCAGTTAGGTAACCGGACTTCTATGATTAGTTTCGTATTGGTTGATTTGATTATTGCTTGGCTTTGCTTGTATGTGTTCGCTCATATGTGGTATGTTTTGCGGGATATCGGATTTAGAATTTGGATTCTGAATTTGCTTGTGTATGTGGATATGCACCCTGATCCGTGTAACTAGGTAGGGGTTAGTTCTGATCCCTGTGACTAGGGAGGAACTTTCTGTTCTGATTATGATATGATTGAAAGTTCTGATTATGATATGATTTGATTAATCTAGACCCGATTATTGTCGTGAAATGTATGTTTTGTTATGTGGATTAATCCAGTCATATTTAATTTACTTTATCAACTAATATAGAGAAGCTGCGTCATTAAATAATCGGTTACTGAGCTTTGTAGCTGACAATCCGTTTGTTTCTTTGTGCTTACGACGTAGGTTGACGGGCCGTCGGATGGATGCAGAAGATACCGTCACGTCCTGTGTGTCGGTGCGGGGTGTGACAATGCCTTACCTTATATAGGTGATTATATTTAGAAATATTGCATATTTTTAATGGACTAATATTACATTTTTTTTTGGAGGCGAAGAAGCCTTTGATTCTCTATATAAAAGGAATGGTCCCCAAGGGACAAGACAACCACGATTGTGTTGCATACATGGTTTATAACAGCCTTTATGCCCCTCTTTCTAATACTTCCATCAATTAGAGAGAGTGCTTTTGTCAATGCTAAAGACATCAAAGGGCGAGTCTTGTACTCTTAAAAGGCTTCCCGACCTTGGTGGTGCTCAGGCGACTCCAAGAACTCTAACAACTCTCGGGCACATGCAACATCAAGATCCAACACAAAACAATGAAATTAGGTATGTTTCCGCTCAAGTTTCAATATTCTGTTATGATTTTATTAATTAGGTATATATATATACAAAGAATATCTATTGTGAACCATGATGCATAGAGGGCTCCGTGCACAATGATCGTTTGATCGGTGATTTTGTAAATCGATAAATCTAAATTAACCAATCCAATCTATATACTGAAATCTCATAACAAACAAAATTTTACAATTTTTAAATTTTTTTACTATATTTTTTTGAATTTTTTAAAACTTTCCATTTTTGACTACAAATTAGTGTATTTATAGCAAAAAAATGATAAGTTTTAAAAAATTCGAAAAACATAGTAAAAAAAATTTAAAAAATTGTAAAAATTTGTTTGCTATGAGATTTCAATATATAGATTTGATTGATTAAATTAGATTTGATAATTTTTAAAACCACCGACCAAAACGGTCATGGTGCACGAAAACTTATATAAACCATGATTCACAATAGATTTACTATATATATATATATATATATATATATATATATATATATATATAGTTTTGCTATGGTGAGTTGCAACTCACCAAAGGATCGGTGAGTTGCGATCAAAATTGCTAGATATAGTTCAAAATGACCGATCCAAACCGTCCAATATGATCTCCCTATTAAAATCTCCATGATGACAAAATTTTATATTTTTTTGAGATTTTTAAATATTTTTTTCGGATTTTTTTAAACTGCTGTTTTTGAACGGTTCAGAACTAATTAGATTAACGATTTTCTAAAATTTCAAAAAAATACTTAAAAATTTTGAAAAATTGTAAAATTTGGTCTGCATGAAGATTTCAATAGAGAGATCATATTGGACGGTTTGGATCGGTCATTTTGAACTATATTTAGGAGTTTTGATCGCAACTCACCGACCCTTTGATGAGTTGCAACTCACCATAGCAAAACTCTATATATATATACCCACTTCATGCAGAAATTTTATTGGGCTCTGTTGGTCTCGCATCGCATTCATTGGATTTAAATCAGTTAGCCTTCATAAAACCTTATTATCTATATATAACGGGTTAGTATAAAGTTTAGACTTCCAAGTGGGGCTAATGATACTTTTCACCCATTGAAAGGCTGTACCATGTATGAATTGTGAATTTGTGATGTATATGATTATTGAAATTGGGGCCGAATTCACACCCATTGAAAGGTTACACCGTGTTTGCTTTTCACCAAACCGGATTGCCTCTTTCTCTATTTAAAGTTCTTTATTTGACATTTTACTTGTTTGTAAATAAGAAAAAATTCACAAGTCAGGACCTATCTCAAAATGTTGAGGACCCAAGGTCGACATGTCACGTTCGATTTGAATTGCATAATGACTCCTAAAAAATCACATATGGACCCAGGTAACATTCGTTCCTGACAAATTATTTTCTTCCTTCTTCCTCAATAAATCTTATTAAGACTAAACTTAGAATAGAATGGAAGATGTTTGGATTAATATATATATAATTATTGTGAACCATGGTGCATAGAGGGTTCCGTGCACTATGATCGTTTGATCGGTGATTTTGCAAATTGACAAATTTAAATTAAACAATCCAATCTATATATTGAAATATTATAGTAAACAAAATTTTACAATTTTTGAATTTTTCTTACTATTTTTTTCGAATTTTTTGAAGCTTATCATTTTTGCTACATGAACCTGTGATCGATACTAAATAAAATACGAATTGAAATCCTCAGCAACCGTAAATGGTTGTAAGGTCTAGCCGTCACAATTTTTTTTTAATATTTAAAAATTTAAAAATTTAAATGTTGAATCCAAACCATTGATCTTGTTCAATTTTACGGACAATATGTTTTTATATAAATTTTATAAAATTTGGAGTTGATTTGATACTAGATCAAGTGGTCAACTAATGAATGAATTTGTTTAACTATCACTGATTAATTCCAATACGTTCATAATTTGGTTACTTAATCAAGTATCAAATCGATTCCAAATTTTATAAAATTTATATAAAAATGCATCGACCGTGAAATTGAACAAGATTAACGATTTAGATTCAGCATTTAAATTTTAAAATTTTTAAATATTAATTTTTTTTTGACGGATGTGACATCTACAGTCATTTATGGTTGCTAAGGATTTCAATTCAATAAAATACGTACTCTTAGTTCTGTATTGTGATAAGAAGTTCATCAACAATATAAAATATTTTTTTCCAACCCGAGAGTCACGCAGCAAATACTTAACTAAGAAGGAATTCCATAATCAAAGAAAATGACAGAATTAAAATAACAAAAATAACAAGAAATAACATTAAATATTATATATATATTAAATTTATTCTTATAAAAAATTAAATAATAATAATAATAATAAAAAATTATGTAACAACATATATTATGAGAAATTCATTATTATTATTATTATTCGAATAATAATAATGATAATTATAATTAAAAAATATTAAATTAACCTTCTTTTAGTAGAGTAGTTTAAAAAAGTATTATTTCTTAATACACTTGTGGGTCCCCTAACTAAATTGATACCACCCTTTTGATGGCATAGGGCTTCCACCTTATTACATCTTATGTCTTGGGTATTTGATGATTTAGTAACAGATAATTTAAATTACGCCTCCTCTATCCCACAACCAAACATGTCTTTAAAGACAGTTTTGATATAGTGTTAAATTCTTCTGTTAGTGGGAGTTGTGGACCATCTTTGTTGATCTAGTTATGTGATAACATCTTGTCTTGAAATACAACTTTGAATGGACACCTGGTATATTTGTGGCAACAACGTTGACAATGAAAGGTATTGGCGCATGGTGTCCTTAATATATAACTCCATTTCTTATGTTCTCATCATTGCAAGTGATTAAATTCCCTTAATTTTTTTTTCCTTTTCTTTACTTAAATTTGGTCGCTACTTTCTTTAGGATTTCTAGTTTTCTACTCGAGTAATTTAAAAGCAAGAAAATATACATAAAACATGGAAATGTAATCCAACATATTCCATTTGTAACTTTATAAATATGTCCAACTGCATGCCCACTACAATTTTACAAATTAATCAATTCCACATTTCTCATGTTGTTAGGTTTCAACTTTCACATAGGTAGTGCTCTTGATTCTTTGTTATATAATATTTGAAGCCAGAAAGTTTGCAATAAAAATTACCTGAACAATAAATATATAATTATATATAATATTTTGAGCATTTAATTATATATTGATAATAAAAGCAAAATTAAATTAAGCTTGTGTGTGTACCTGCAACATGAGGGGTAAAGTCAGGGCATCCATATCGGGTTTGGGCTCGGGAAGGAGCTCATCCTGAGAGATCATGAGAGGGTGGTCGAGGTACTTGACGTCCTCGAGGCTGCAGCCAGCCTCCCCCTCGACGAACCACACTCCATCCCCTGTGCAAGCCACTCGCACCTCCTCGTTCTCCCCCACCGGGTCCACAAAACGCCCCGCAAAGGGGTAGTACTTGACCAGCACCTTCGACAGGGCTTCTCTTATCACCCTCCTGGCTTCGTGGCCCCGCTTGAACACGTGCAGGGACCGCACCATGTGCCGCAGACCTGCAACACGGTCGATCACTGAAAGGTACAATGTGTCGGATGGAGTAGGTTCGCTGGGCCTGACATAGTACCGGGCAGTTCTGCTCACGGACAGACTCATCGATCGATCGTTAATTATGTGTATATGATCTACGTAAAAGTATATATATAATATATAAAGCAAGATCAATGAAGGATTATATACTATGTATGTACTGTATCAATTGGCTGGGTCACCAGATTTTGGTTGTTGATTGTGTTGTGTTAGAGGCCATATAGAAGATGGGCTTCATTATTTCGATATATATAGAGAGAGTGCGACAGATCAGACAGAGATGCATGCGACTCCATCAGTTGGAGACTGGTCGTCTAGTGGTAGGTAATGGAAATCGATGGGGTGGTAGGTACAACTGGAGAGATATCCAGTCCCATGCGTTCTATCGGTTGGATTATGAATTAGACGGATCCACATCCTCAGCAGTCAAGTTTTGGCTGCTCCAACACTACACCATTTATTTTTATTAGTACCGGTTTTATATGTATTAGTAGTACCGGTTTTGTAGTGGTACTAATAATAGGGGGTGTTAAAAATAATAAAAAACCGGTACTAAACAGGCGGTATAATGAGCTTGATGGAATTGGCGGGAGGGATTTTTAGTACCGGTTTTTAAAATAAACCGGTACTAAAAAGGCGGAATAATTAGGTTGCTGGTATCGGCGGCAATGATTTTTAGTACCGGTTTTTAGTTAAAAACCGGTACTAAAGATACATGATGAAATATTGTGAGTATTTTAGTACCGGTTTTTTTACTAAAAACCGGTACTAAAAATCATTGCCGCCTTTAAAAAATGATTTTTAGTACCGGTTTTAGTTAAAAACCGGTACTAAATTATATAAAAAAAAAAAAAACTTTTTTTGTTTCTGGGGCTAGCCCCTCTTTGCTAGCCATCAATATTTGTACCAATATATACCAGCGGTATATATATATATATGCATATATGCATCCATACAATATCAAAACACAGAAATATCAAAACACATAATAATATCAAAATCACATATATATATATATATATAAGTCACTACAAATCACATATATACTTAATCAATTACCCATGATGACCTACAAGTGCAAGTAAAAATCCAAACCACTCATTTACAGTATAATTAATCTCGTCTTCACTGTAGCGCTTACCTATCGGTTGCAAAACCTGCATTTTGACATTTCATATAGTTAATAACATATGAAAATTTATAAATTTATAAACTAATCTAATTAAACTTGATTTAGTAGATTAAAACTAAATTGCTACTAACTCTAGTCATATACAGTAAGATTAATTAAATTTAATCCATACCAATGGGAGGTCCTGGTGTAGCGTACAGTGATCAAGTATCTTGCGTAGGTTTGTCATCGCATAAAAACCGCAATCTATATAGTTTGGTTGTCGTGGACTCTACAAGGAAAAAAAATTATACTATTAAGTTTAAATTTAATAAATTAGAAATGAAATTAAACTATATATATTAGTTGAAATTATGTACTGGAATCATCTGAACTGCAAACTTGGGAACTTGAACCAATCTTGACAAAGCTCTGGAAAATTAAATATAAAGTTACAAGATTTATTTCTAGATATTAGTATAAAACTAAATAATGCATGCACGTATTATGTTAATCCTAAACTTACTGATCGTAATTGCTTAGAATTGGAGATTGATAGCCAGACTTTGATTGCAGTGAATCTACTATCCACAACTTCCGTGTTGAGAGTTGTGCGATAATAATCACAAAATGCGACCTGTAATTACATAAATATTGTATTTTGTTGGTGATATAAATATGAAACCGCAAATTTAAAATCTTAATTAAAGTCAAAATAAAAAATTTTATAACTAACCGATTATGATGCAGTAAAACATGATAGGGATCTCTTTTTGCATACTTCTTTAAAAGATTCATTATGTAGCTTACAGTGCCGATTTGATCTTTCTCCACATCGATACCCGAGCACCTTTCCGGATCCCAAAATATCCACTTTTTCATCGCGGTATTGAAACAATATTCCCTGCACCGCCTACATGTTGTATATATATATATGCGCAATTTAATTGTGTTTCTATAGTTCTATATATTTGATTAGAAATATCATATAACTAATAATCAACTATTGTAAAGTTAGGAGAATACTTACAAAACCCAAACTTTAATCGCTTGTACGAAAAGTTCCTCTCGATGGAAAACATGGCTGATATCTTTAAATTCAAGAATGAATGTCTTGACATCTTGAAAGTCGAATGCACCAGGAAGATCGCTGAACTCAGTCACTGACTTGTCGAACATCCTGATATAGTCGTGCATTTTCTTTGCATTAGGTCCAATCTCTGCCAATTTTTCCTCGGAGACGAACGGATCGCGCAATTGAATATCCACCTCCGTAAAAAATTGATCCACACTCGGTTCGTCTTCGTCATCTTCCGTAATCTGTTTTCCCTTATCTTGCGGAAGAATTTGTGTATTTTGTTTCGCCATTTGCCTCACTTGCTCCTAAACAACCAACATATTAGTCATGGAAATGATATTTTTAAATTTAAATTGTACTAATATAAATAATTACCATAAACTAACTAAATTTTAAATAGTTTGTAAGATTTACCAATTTTGTCAGGTCGTAATCCACAAGATGAACTGGCCATCTTAGAAATGAACACATCAGAACACCAAGCCGATCATCTCCGTTAGGAGGTGGAAAAGGTACAATCGAGTGTCTCGCATTATCAAAAACTTTTAAGATTTGTACCTTCACTTCACCTATACCCACTGGCTCTCCATGGACCGTCTCACTGTAAGTCTGTGCAGACACCATAGCTCTAGCTACATACACAGGCGTCCCGGACGTCCCTGGGAGGAGTAGTAAAGCTTCGACAGGCGTCTGTATTTATAACCAATATCAAACATAATAACAAATCATAAATCGTAAATATTATATGTGAGCAAAGTAATATATATCATTAGGTTGGTGAAATTAAGAACCTGAAAACTCGAGTGAGGTATCGGATGTGGTTGATTGTTGCTACCCTGTGATAGCAGTAGAAAAGCCTGTTGAACTATTGGATCGTACGTCTGCGGTGTTTGGACTTGGCCTTGGCCTTGCGAAAACATTTGCGAAAAGCTTTGCTGCATTCGTCTGTTCCATTCCTCATCCATTCGCCTGTTAAATTCCTCATCCATTCGTTTTTTCACTTCGTCCTGCACCATCCGATCAACCTCATCTTTGGTATACCCCTTGGATGATTTTCTATTACCACCACCAAATACCTGCTTCACGCTGGAAAAAAGTGGATATCCTCTCAATCGTCCCGAATGCTCTGGCGTTCCGATCGCAGACGTCAAGATATCATTTTGACGAACAGGCACAACATCACCTGACTTAACTAAAGCAACCTATCACAAAAGAAATTCATGTTAGAGTAAATTAAATTCGTTGAATACACAAAATAAAATTATCTGAATTGTTACACGTACCGCTTTGTCGATCACCGCGGCAGCTTTAGGGTTTCTAACCACAAGTTTACCGGTCTCCGGATCCGTTACTGCGCGTGCCCTACTCCAACTATAAGTTCTGCCATCCATATCCTTCGTAATAACCGAGGACCCACCATGGACCACCTCTCCCTCTTTCCATCTCAACTCAGCACTTATGTAACCGCCTGATCCGAGTGTGTGGGGCATGTCTTTCTTTGCAGCATTTGCCTTTCCTTGTTTACTCATTTTCTATTAACAAATTAAGAAGACTGTTAGTATAAATACAAAACTAATGGGATTAGTAGCGACGAATGATTCTTTTATAAGAAATATGTTTTCATACCGCAAATTTCTCACTGGAATAATGAGCTTCCATTGCCTCCCATTCTTCCTTCGAGATATTCTGTACATCCCATGGATTTGGTGCACCTTCTTGCGGATTAACCCTGTATTTTTTATTCTACAATGAAAAAAATACACGTTATAATTAAAATAAATATTTAATCAAACTTTTATAAATGGAAATGATATTGCAAGAATAATATCTCACCAATCTGCCCTTCCAATGCCTCCATTTATCGTTACAATTATGTAGAATCTTCTTCTTAGTAGACAATGGTAGGTCAGCCGGAAGATTCCAAACCTTCGCTATTTCTCCGTACAAATCAATTTTCAACGATTTTGGCACTTCATGCCAACTACTATAACTGCATTGAACCCGATTAATACTATTATCGTGTACAAATTCATATCAATAGGTTTCAAATTCATATATACGTATAGGTACCTGCAAGGGATCATATCTCTTGTTTTTGTTGCACACCAATTCGTGAATGCCTTTGCATTCTCGCCGCATGGTTTGCCTTCTTTATTGAATTCGACATGTAAATTATCTCCGGCAGCTATCGATTTGCGCGTCTTCATACACTTAGCCGTTGATCTTTTTCCCCTCTTGCTAACAACAGGAATCTGCTCCTCTTCAGAACTCGACTCATTTTGATTTGTCGCAATATTCTGATCATCATGATTCGACATTGCTGCAAATTCAAATCAAATTTATATAACACAATTCATAATGTATATATCATTAAAATAATTTATATACACAAATCAAGCAAATCATTATCATTAAAACATAAATAAATCAAACTAATAATTAACATAATTAAACTTTTAACAATTGGTGCTTTATGTTTTAAATTTTGTTTGGCCATGGTTGTTAGGTCAACTCTTACCATAATCCTTCATTCCCTTGTGATGCGTACTGCTTACAGGCTCAACTATCCATTGCAGTAGGTTGAGCTAATGATAATGCTAATGATAATATAATATTAAATATAATACTAATTAACTGTATAATATAATGCTAATTAATAATATAGTAATTATTGTAATTATAATTATTATTACTATTATCATTATATAATAATAATAATAATAATAATAATAATAATAATAATAATAATAATAATCATAATCATAATCATAATAATAATAAACCGTGAGATAAAATGAAATATATAATAATATACTGCTAATAATAATTAATGTTATAAAAATAATTGTAATTACCAAAACAAAATTATTATTATTAATAATTAATATAATATACTAATAATAATAATAATAATAATAATTAACTATAAGATAAAATGACTACTAATAATTATAATAGTTATTATGACTACTATTAAATAATATTTATTATGACTACTAAAATAATTATCATAATAACAAAAATATTATAATTAATAAAATAATCATAGTGATTAATAATTTCGATATAAATAATAATTATAATAAATGTAATAATAATTACTGTAATTAACATAAAAATAATTTAATTATACTAATAAGAATAAGGCCTTGAATTAGCAGTTTTGCCTACTCGAATGAGAGAAAGTGAGGGGAGTGAGGACAACTTACTGCGAGTGAGGGGAGCGGCGAGGGAGAGGCGCGCGGGAGGGAGGGCGAGGGAGAGCGGCGAGGGAGAGGGAGGCCGAGGGAGAGAGGCGCGCGGGAGGTAGGCCGAAGGAGAGGCGCGCGGGAGAGGGAGGCCGAGGGAGAGAGGCGCGCGGGAGGTAGGCCGAAGGAGAGCAGCAGGCGGGAGGGAGGCCGAGGGAGAGAGGCGCTTCGTTTTTCGGACGAGAGAGAGGGTTTTCGAATTCGGATGAGAGGAGGGGTTTTCGGACGGGAGAGAGAGAGATAGAGAGAGGGGACTTTTACAAAAAAAACCATAATTTAGTACCGGTTTTTAGCATAAAACCGGTACTAAATTTAATTTTTCAGAAAATCGGCATTTAGTACCGGTTTTTCGTGGAAAACCGGTACTAAATATTTTTAAAATTTCGGAAATTAAATATTTTCTGTTTTTTAAAATTGATTAATAAATTTATAATATTAAATTATAAACCAAATAAATTAAATTATTTAAAATATTTTCTGTTTTTTAAATTGATTAATAAATTTATAATATTTAATTATAAACCAAATAAATTAAATTATTTAAAATATTTTCTGTTTTTTATATTCATTAATAAATTTAGTACCGGTTTTTAGCAGAAAACCGGTACTAAATTTTTTTTTTTCAGAAAACCGGGAAAATTTTTAAAGAAATCGGCATTTAGTACCGGTTTTTCGTGGAAAACCGGTACTAAATTTTTTTTAAAATTTCGGAAATTAAATATTTTCTGTTTTTTAAAATTGATTAATAAATTTATAATATTAAATTATAAACCAAATAAATTAAATTATTTAAAATATTTTCTATTTTTAAAATTGATTAATAAATTTCTGAAATTAAATATTTTCTGTTTTTTAAAATTGATTAATAAATTTATAATATTAAATTATAAACCAAATAAATTAAATTATTTAAAATATTTTCTATTTTTAAAATTGATTAATAAATTTCTGAAATTAAATTATAAGCCAAATAAATTAAATTATTTGAAAAATTTTCTGTTTTTAAAATTGATTAATAAATTTCTGAAATTAAATATTTTCTGTTTTTTAAAATTGATTAATAAATTTATAATATTAAATTATAAACCAAATAAATTAAATTATTTAAAATATTTTCTATTTTTAAAATTGATTAATAAATTTCTGAAATTAAATTATAAGCCAAATAAATTAAATTATTTGAAAAATTTTCTGTTTTTAAAATTGATTAATAAATTTCTGAAATTAAATATTTTCTGTTTTTTAAAATTGATTAATAAATTTATAATATTAAATTATAAACCAAATAAATTAAATTATTTAAAATATTTTCTATTTTTAAAATTGATTAATAAATTTCTGAAATTAAATTATAAGCCAAATAAATTAAATTATTTGAAAAATTTTCTGTTTTTTAAATTGATTAATAAATTTCAGAAATTAAATTATAAACCAAATAAATTGTAATAAAGGACTACGAAAATGAAAAAGGACTGTGAAAATGAAATAAAGTATAAATTGTAATAAATATTACATGAAAAAGGACTATGAAAATGGAAAATGATACAATAGTCTTGAACTCTCGTTAATTTACCTATTTCATTTTTTTCAACTTTATTTATTTTTTGGTGACTTCGGTCGATCTACCCAAATGCCTTCTTCCTGATTGGAACGCAAGTTACTTGTTAACTCTTCAATTGGTTGCGGTGTCCCGTCTATACCTGTGAATAATAATATATATGTACATATCAAATTGGTGAAATTTCTTATTACATTTGATTATTTCAATAATTTTTCTAGATTTATATTTAATTATATATACCTGTAGAGAATGGTGCTATTTCATCAAATTGGTCATATTCCTCTTCATCCACGACATCTTCAACGCCGACAATGCGTCTTTTTCCGGGAAGTACCACATGTCGTCCCTTGTCAACCGGATCAGCAATATAAAAAACTTGCATTGCTTGTTTGTTTGCAAGTATAAAAGGATCATCAGCATATCCTAACTTTTTGAAATCAACGGTTACAAATCCGTTTTTATCAGTTTTGACGCCGCTTTTCAGCATCCATTTGCATTCAAACACTGGTATTTTAAATGCATTATAATCAAACTCCCAAATTTTTTCAATCCACCCATAATACGGCTCTGATGATGTTCCATCACTTGATATGGCTACTATTGTGACTCCGCTGTTTTGTACTGTGCTTTTTCCATCTTGTTTCTTTGTATACCAAGTGAAACCATTCAGGTCGTATCCTTGATAGGTTTGCACATTGGCGTTAGGACCTCTAGCAAGACATTTCACCGTTTCATTTGAAGGTCTGGACTGTCTTACTTTATTTGTAAACCATTTTACAAAACTTTTGTTATGCTCCTTGGTGATCCAATTTTCTGATCTCTGAGGGTTCTGTATGCGCAATTCGGCTATGTGTTCATTGACATAAGGAGACACAACGGCGATCTGTTGGAGAATTTTAAGATGTGCTTTTTCTCTTTTTGCAAGATCCATTGTAATTACTTTCATACCAATTATGCTTTTCCCTAGAAGTCTACCTTCGTGTCTATTTTTTGGGAGGCCAATCGGTTTAACCCCATCTAAATAATCATTATAAAAGTCAATAACCTCTTCTGCCACATATCCTTCAACCATACTTCCTTCGGGTCGAGATCTGCTTCTCACTAACCCTTTCAATTGACCCATTGCTCTTTCAAAAGGGTACATGTATCGCAGAAATATCGGACCGCACTGTTTTATCTCCCTGACTAAATGAATGGTCAAATGCACCATTATAACAAAGAATGAGGGGGGGAAATGCATCTCCAACTCGCATATGGTTTGAACCGCATCGGTTTCTAACTGATTCAGTTTTTCAGGATCGATCACTTTAGAGCAAATTTTATTGAAGAAAAAACACAACTTAGTAATAGAATTTCGAACTTCTTCTTTAAAACATGCTCTAATTGAAACAGGAAGCAACTGGGTCAGCAACACGTGATAATCGTGTGATTTCATTCCAATCAATTTCATATCTTTAATTGACACCTTCCGTGAAATATTTGAGGAATAACCAGTTGGAACTCTAATAGACCTCAAACACTCCAACAAACTGAGTTTCTCTTTTTTGGTTAAAGTATAAACAGCATTAGGTAACCAATCCCGTTTCTTACTATTATCTTCCTTTGCAGCTAGTTCCAATCGAATTCCCATTTTTACCATGTCTTTTCTCACATTAACATTATCTACTTTTCCTTGAGCATTCAAAATTAAAGTAACCAGATTTTCACAAATGTTCTTAATGATATGCATCCCATCCAAGCAATGCCTGACATCTAAATACGTCCAGTATTCAAGGTCCCAGAATATAGACTTCTTCTTCCAAAAGCACTTTTCTGGAATTCTATTCGCAAATGGTTTGCCCAATTGAATTTTAAGATCTTTCACCCGTTCATAAGTTTGTCTTCCAGTTTTTGGTATAGGTGCCCGACGGGTCTCGGTGTTGCCATCAAATTTATTTTTATAAGGTTGTCGGCGATAGGGATGATGACGGCTAAGAAACCTACGATGTCCCAAATATACTGTTTTTCTACAATTCGATAGCCATATCGAATGTGTTTCCTCCATGCAAACAGGACATGCTTTTTCTCCTTTATTCTTGTAACCTGATAAGTTTCCGTATGCCGGAAAGTCGTTAATTGTGTAAAATATCATCGCACGTAAGGTGAAATAACTTTTGGAATGTGCATCAAAAACCCTCACTCCGTCCTTCCACAACATATCAAGATCCTCTATTAACGGAGCTAAATACACATCTATATCGTTTCCTGGTTGTTTTGGACCAGAAATGAGTAACGACATCATCAGATATTTTCTTTTCATGCATAACCATGGAGGAAGGTTGTAAATAACCAACAAAACAGGCCATACGCTTCGATTTGTACTCATGAGGCCGTAAGGATTCATTCCGTCCGTGCATAATCCCAATCTCAAATTTCTAGGCTCACTGCCGAAATCCGTGAAATAACTATCTATGTTGTTCCACTGGGGTGAGTCTGCTGGATGTCTGAGTTTTCCATCTTTCTTTCTGACTTCCGCGTGCCACCTCAACAGTTTAGCATCTTTTGAATTACTAAAAAGACGCTCAAACCTTTGTATTACTGGCAGATACCACAATATTTTCGCAGCTGGTCTCTTCTTACCACTATCTTCTTCATTATCCAATTCACCGTCCATTTGTCTGTACCGAGATGCATTACATTTTGGACATTTATGGAGGCTCTCGTACTCATTACGAAATAATATGCAATCATTCGGACAAGCAGCAATTTTCACTACTTCCAATTTCAAAGGACATAGTAATTTTTTAGCCTTATAAGTTGTATCGGGTAATGTATTATCTGCTGGAAGCATTTCTCGCAAAAGACCGAGCAAAGATGTGAAACTCTTATCGCTCCAATTATTCTTAGCTTTCAGGTTATACAACTTAAAAACTGTTTTTATTTTGGAAAATTTATCTTCGTTGCAACCGGGATATAAGGGTATATGAGAGTTTTCATCCAACTTTTCAAACACATCAGGAACATCATCGATAAAATCACCGGGTAATTCATTCATCATTTCATCCAAATCATTTTCTCTATTATCATCATCACATTGATATTGTTGTTCACTTAAATTTTCTATATCATCACCCACAATTACATTATCCCCTGCATCATCCATACAATTATTTTGTACAGTATTTTCAAAAATATCAGATACATTAATGCTCGTTCCGGCATCTAAATTTTCTTCCAATTTTTCTCCATGTAAAACCCACCGGAGGTATTTAGGTGTTGTCATCCATCCACGTTGAATCAGATGTGCTCTAATCACTTTACCATCTTGTCTCTCAAAGTTAAGACAATTTTTACAAGGACATAATATTCTGGGCTTTCCAGTCAACTTCCGATGGTCTTCTGCACATTTAAGGAATTCTTCAACAACTCCAACAAATTCATCCGATATTCTCGAATACTCATATATGTATTTCTCCCTCAGATCCATCTGTGTAGATAGAAATATATATAAAAAATGTCAGGATTTATGATTTGTAGGTTCAATGCATGCATCACAATAGGTTTTTGGACCGGTTACCATCCTAGCCCACTCTTTGGATACTCCGTCTCATTAACGAGCGTACGTTAGATGCAGTGTGTTGTCTGAGAAAAATTCGACAGCATTTCCCCTTATGTTCCCTGAATACGCTAACACACGATTGCTCGTGCGTACGTATCCGTGGGAACATAAGAGAAAACACTGTCGAATTTTTCTCACACAACACACTGCATCTAACGTACAACTCGCTTTCCTAAATGAGACAGAGTATCCAAAGAGCAGTACTCCCGACCGGGAGTACTATCCAAGATTAATCCCTAATGGATTAATCTCGGACGGGCACGACCTAAAATAGTTCAAATTCCGGCAATTTGGTCCTATATGACAATACAACTAATAAATGCAAATGCCAAATTAACGATATATATATGCATGTACAAATTGATAAATTATCGAATTAAAATTAATCAAGATTAAAATAAAAAATTACCGAAATTGTCTTTTCTTCCTTTTCCTCCTCTTCGATTTAAATAACCTTTTCTCTTTCTCTTCCGTTTTCTATTTTATTAGATTGAAATAAAAAAAAAACAATAAAAAATAAAAAATATGCATATAATTACAAAGTTATAAATAAAATACAGAAAAAACAAAGAATATACCTCAAAATGAGAATTATTTTAGCTTCTCGTAGATCTCCTTTGCTTTCCCTTCTGATTTTTCTATTTTTCGGAATTTTTTTGGATTTTTAGCTATTTTTTATGTGCTTTTGGATAACACAAAAATATTCTCGGTTTTAGAGGGGAAAAGAAAAGGCCAAGAACAGTTTATGAGAGAGTGAAGGAGATAGAGTACGTGGAGAAGGAGGCCAGAGGTAGTTGTGAAATTCTGCGGAATATTAGTACCGGTTTTTTTATAAAAAACCGGTACTAATAGTTTCCGTAAAAGTAAAAAAACGGCTATATTTTAGTACCGGTTTTTTATAAAAAAACCGGTACTACAAATATATTTTTAGTACCGGTTTTTAAAAAAAACCGGTACTAAAATATATGCGTTTTTTCTTTTCTTTTCCCGGAAATATAGTACCGGTTTTTTTAAAAAACCGGTACTAAAAATATATACTGAGAATTACCAATTTGCCACCATGTATTATTTATACCGGTTTTCTTAAAAACCGGTACTAATAGTCTGGTACTAAAAATCTTTTTTGGTGTAGTGCAAGCAGCCAAAATTTATTTTTTTTAATATTTCAACATTTTAAAATTCAAATATTGAATCTAAACCGTTGATCTTGTTTAATTTTACGGGGATGCATTTTCATATAAGTTTTATGAAATTTAGAGTTGATTTAATACTAGATCAAGTGGTCAACAAATGAACGAATCTGGTTAACTATCACTGATTAATTCTAATACGTTCATAATTTGATCACTAAATCAAGTATCAAATCGACTCCAAATTTTATAAAACTTATATGGAAACGAATCGCCCGTAAAATTGAACAAGATCAACGGTTTAGATTCAACATTTGAATTTTAAAATGTTGAAATATTAAAAAAAATAAATTTTGGTTGCTTGGAGCAGCCAAAACTCGACTGCTGAGGATGTGGATCCTAAATTAGACAATTAGTACCAAAGTAGGATTTTTTTCTTAAAAAAAAAAAATTAATTCGGAATTGCGTATCTACACTAGTACATATAAAATTTTGCTAAGCCCAACACTGTCCATCACATCAAACGTTGGCCAGGTGGATGCCACCTCAATAATGTTTGAAAATATGTATTTTTTCTTCTGTGGCTGCCATTTGGAACGGCGGCCAACATTTCCTGTGCATTGTTTTTGTATTTAAAGTGTATCTTTTTCATACGATGTCCGAATTGGATGATTCAAATTGCATTGGAAACTTAAAAAGAGATCCACAACTTTTATATTTTGAATACCTTCTAGTTTTGAAATTTATAATAATCAAAATTTTGATTTAACATGACACATATGTTCGTTTTAGCATTTGCAACATGATCGGTTTTCACAACGTTTTGGGTCAAAATTAATTCCTTAAACACCGATACTAACCCGTTTGCGTATGGCTTATGGGTCGAATCACAAGGACGAAACCAAACTAAAACTTGAAGATTAATATCAGATCAATTAAATTAGGAAAATGGTTTTAAACACTTTTACTTCTGTCAAGAGTATAACAGTCCGTTCTAGCTAAGGAACGATCCGGTCTAACTCAAGTTAACCTTTGGAAAAGCCTGTTCTCTCTAGAACGATCCTTCTCGGGCGATCTGTTCCAGAGGTGGACCGGTCCATTCTAAAGGTTAATATTTGATTTGTTAAGTTATTTGGTTTGCTAATTAATCGTTTATGCGTATTTTAACAATTAAATAGAGATTGACTTAACTCTAACTCTTGTTCAGGTCAAGTATCTAAGTTTAACCACCTAACTTCTAAATCCCTAAACTTCAACTCTCGTTTCTTGATTTAGGTGCTTTAGTTTAACTCTTGGATCTAATAGTAAACCCTAACCTCTCGATTTGAGTAAAGTCGCGATCTCTCGACAACTTGGTCTAACATCTCAGAAATTAACTTACCTATTAGTATTATTGTTGTGTTTAATTCAAGTTAATCGACTTTATTTTCTAACTATTAAACATGACCGTTCGTCTAACGGGACAATCAATTTGCAAGTACCAAACACAATCAATAACAATTGAGCAATTCAATCACAATAGATAAAACATACTACTTTAATTAACAAACTAAATATTCAAAACATATCAAATAATAAGTAAAAGATTCTCAACCATAACCCTAAAAATACGAGTACTCCCTATAATTTATAGCTAAACAAATAGCATGATTCATCAATAATGCAAACTAGAAAAATAAGAAATACAACATATCAATACGATTTCTTCTTTAAGTTGATGCTCTGCCACCTTTGGAACGGCCTAGTCCAACCCTAGAACGGTCTGGTCTAACGTCGCCTTCTGTCAGTAGCTATCTCGAGTAAGGTTTGGAAGGTGGCTAAATCCTAAAATTTCGTGTCTTCCCTGACTTGGGAAGAGAAGGGACTTAAATAGCACTTAAGGGAACCGACTTGGTATGAAAAATACGTCTGGAGTTGTCTTGTATTGGAGAATAACGCGTGGAGAAAACTTAGCAAATTCAGCCTATTCAAAGATGGAAATTTTTCTGAACTTGGAAAGATCCGTTCTGGGAGTCAACTGGTTCGTTCCACTTGAGTCAGACTACATTTTGTCTTCTGTCTTCATCCACTGTATGAACTGGTCTGTCTTGCCGGCAGGCTGGTCAGTTCCATCCCTCTAGAAGGCAAATCCTTTGTCAATTTTTCGTCCAGATTCATCAATGATCCTGCAAAACAAGGGCTGGACTTTGATTGCATCTTTCTTTATACAAAATGTTAGCAAATCAAGTTAAAAACACACGAAATTAAATATAATAAAGGCTTAAATTGGGTTGGAATGCATGCTTGAAACCCCCCATCACTATTGGAGTTATGTCCTAAAAGTCAATAATTTAATGACTTATTTTAGTTTATGTTATTGATGATATTTGATCATTTGTTCCTAGAGTTTATTATTGACAGATCATTTAGGTTGAGGATCAGAATTGTGGATCTCTGTGTTTTATTTTTAATTAAATAACATTAATGAATCTAAATTGACCATAATCTTGATAATTAACAAGGAACATTAATTATCATAGAAGATTAGTATGCAAGTTAAGTGATGATTAAGTTCCGCAAATCATGGGTAAGGAGTTACCAACTTAATTGCATATGTGTATGTTACTTGAACATAGCACAAGACTTGACCCAATAAAATAAATATATGGATTGTGTTATGTGTCATTGTTTATTTCAAATGAGTTTGATTCTAAGTTTGAGATGGTTCAGCTTTTCCGCATGAGGATATATAGGTTCTATAAATATCGTCTAACACTGATTCCTGATAAGGGCTGCTATACAGACTTTATTTATTTTCTCTTGAATTGTGCGGAGAAAAGTTGTTCATCAAGAAAATCGTATGTCCCTCATTAGTATAACTAATGAGTGATGATATCTATTGGGCCCCTTGATGGAGTTGGATTATTTGTCGACAACTTGTACAATCAACTCTAGATCAAGAAATGTATAAACTGCAAGAATGAAACATTCCTATCTTAGTTTATACAGTGATATTATGCGACATAAGAATCAAAATAAGAAAATTATCTATTTTTTATGTAGGATTGAAATACTATAAAAGTATAGTATTTATTTATGTTAATTGGGAATCATAACGTGTTGCTAGATATCGCTTATGATTATTGGAAATAAATAACGATTTAATTTTCATGCCCCACATAACATAAATCCTTGAGGGTCACACAAATAAAGTTTTAACCAAACATTAGTTTATTTTCATTGGAGAATGCAATATATGATAAGTTGATTAATTAATTATATACCGTTGTAAACCGTTATAATTAATTATATCAAAGGGATCATATGAAACTAAATTAATACATATGCTAATCCTATATTAATTATCAATAAGTTGATAATTAATTTAGTTCAACAATATTTAATATAATTATAGAAATTATATTGAATATATAGGCTTTAATTTATTTAGCCTAAATGAGCCCAAAATAGAAGCAATCATATTGGTCCATTAACTAATTGATTTAATGTGCTAATGAAAGACAAATAATAGGAGGTTAAGTGGCCCATATTGGTCCTTAATTAGGTCGGCCTTGGGAGGGGCAAAGTGGTCCCCTAATGTGTGGATTAGGTGTCTATATAAAGGAACTTTTGGAGAGAAAACTTAATCCTAATATCTCTCTTCTCCTTCTTCCCTAGGTTGAGCTAAGAAGGAGGAGGTGTTGGAGAGCACGCCACCGACCTCAAAGCCTTGGTCGAGTCTCCTTGTTGCGATACAAGGAGAGGTATAATTCTTTTTCTCTATGTCTTGCACTAAATTGGTCATTTTTACTAGATCCTATGTTGTGCTTATTATTTAATTAGTTTAAATGTGATTTAAAATGAAAAGAAGTACAAAACTAAGTTTCTTCAATCACAACATCTTTTCAATCATGAGTCGTTTCGAATTGGAAGATTCTCAAATAGAAGAGTTGTAGATATTTTTTTTAAGATTCCATTGAAGTTTGAATCATCCTAATCGAGTATCGTATGAGAAAAATACACTTAAAATAAAAAAAACAGTACACGATAGTTTAAAAATAATAGGACAATGTTTAAAGGTATGTCTTGTAGGAGAAAAATACAAAATTTAGATGTAGTTGAACAAAAAAAAAAAAACTCAATTTAAAAATAATATACAGGGCCTATAAGGGTTAATAGGTACAATTTCAAGTTTTAAACTGGTTTGGACAATTTTGTGGAAACTAAAACAATTTAGAATAAGTAAAGTAAATAATCAAGCAACTAAATGAGATAGAGAGACTACAAAAAGATGCGCTTCATTCTCTGTGAGTTTTATAACCTCGAAAATGGTGCGCTGCGTTCTATTCCATAATGAACGGGACTACAACTTCGAACCGAATCGCCTCATTACACTCAAGAATTCAAGGTGGATCGACGTAACCAACACAAGCATTACAACTCTCACAAACAACTAGAAAAATGATGATCTCAATCAATATCACTAAAAATCTTGCTCTTGATAGCTTTTTAAAAACATTAAACAACGTTAAGTTTTATTATAGAACGGAACACAAATATATGATAAAAAATGGTAACTGACAGCTCTTAGAGTGTCACAGGATAAAATGTTGCATTAAAGAACGTAACAACCCAAGCGTTACACAACATAAAATATCATTTTCATAACGAAAGCAGATAAATTAAAATTTCCAAAGTTCTGGGTGTTGTACAATGCAGGGGTTCGTTGTAGAATAACACTGTGAAAGCATATTGTACAACGACACTGTGCAACACATAAGCACAGTGCCTCAATTGTAGTGTCAAAAGACTTTTCAGCTCGTTGTACTATAGAATCAAGCATGTTACATTGCTATGACCTTACGTTACACCACGTAAGAGTATAACACAACTTCACAGACTAATATAATTAGTAAAGTCTAAAACCCAAACTAATGCGCCCTAACATTCAAGGTTGGCCTAATCTTGATGGAAAAATAGCAAATCGACTCAAACAATTCAAACATAATAAATTATAATTAAAAACACAAGTAATAAGACTAAATAAACAAATATCAAACTAATCAATTAATGCAAACTAAGTTAAGTATCTGTTTCACAACCATAGCCCCAAATCAAGCTACTCAAGTATGATCATAGTAACAACAAACATCAAAGTATCAATCATCATTACAGAATCAAACAAGTAATAATAAGAGGTTACAAAAATCAGAGTCGAATTCCTTTGTTTGTCTGCTATGGCACGAACTGAGCGGCTCGCTTGACTCCTGGTCTTATCGACTGAAGATAAGGGAATTGCTCAACTCCTCCTCTTCTTAGCATGACTTCTCTGTAAAATTGAGAACATTGAACTCTCGAAACTCCCCTCCTTTTATAGTCATCAAGATAACCGTGTAGGGCAGTTAAGTGCATAGAAGTGGGTCAGATCATGGCAGAAGTAGTGTAGGAGTAGTTGCCAAATAAACCATTTGATGGTGGAAACCGTCTGAAAGTCCTCATAGCGGCTCGCTTACTGATGTAATCTACCCGTCTAGATACTTCAAGTCGTCTCCTAGTTTTCTCCTGTCTAGTTAGTCTTCTATCTGCTTGATCCACCCGTCAAACACTTGGTCGAGTCGCTCAATAAAATGTTATTTTTGTGAAGAATTGGAACCACATCTGATGATTGTCCTGTAAAATTACAAAAGGGCATGGCAATACCTAAAAATTAATAATAGAGAAATAAACTAAGTTGAAATCACATAAAATCAATCATAATTTGAGTCCAAATTGGATCAAAACCTATATATGAAAATGTCCTATCAATATGCTTTTGTAATGGTACATAATCGATAACCACTAAGCGATTAACAAAATAAGTTAGGTTATCTCGACCTTGAAATACCTGTGCATGGTGTTAGAAAATCATGCCAAGCTCAATTTTAATTTCATTACTAATTAACAAAGCTTAAAAGAGCATGCAAACTAAGGAACTAGCCATCCAAGCAATTAACACTTAAAGGAGATTAGTAGGAGTTGATTACCTCTTGTGAAATCGTATCCGCAAGGCTCGAACACAATCATTTGGAGTCGATGGCGTGCTCTCCAACACCTCCTCCCATTAAGTCTTAGGTCCACATAAAGTTTAACCAATTTCTATGTGATTTGTGCTAGCAAATCAATAGAAACGCCTAAACCTTTGCTTTCCTCCTTCTATTAAATTACCATTTAATATAGGAAGCTATGCTAAACTCATGAGCCCTATTTAGAAAATCCAATTAGAGCTCTAAAATGGCAGCCACAAAATTGCTCTTCACAAGAGGAATTTCGGATTTGGAAGAAGAGAGAGAAAGGAGGCACCAAAAGTTGCCCTAATTCCCACATAGGTGGTCCTTATATAGGCCTCCCAACCATACCCTTTGGGGGGACCACTCCCACACCTTTAGGCAGCCACAAAGTGGGCTTAGAAGCCCATAAAGTTGGGTTTTTAATTCCTCTTAATTCTCTCTTTTAATTGCATTTGATGTTGGGTCCAAACCGACATATAAAATGATAGCCCGATTAATTGATATAATTCACACAACTATATCAATTGAGTTGAAACAAAATAAATTATCAACTATTTGATAATTATTATTTGGTTTAGACTTTACATTAATTTAGTTTTATATGATCCCTTTGAAGTAATTAATCATAACGGTTCATAACGGTATATGATTAATTATTCGACTTATCATATTTTGTATTCTCCAATACAAATAAACTAAATATAATGTACATTGGTTAAGAGCTTTGTTTTTCGTGTGACCCTTGGAGGATTTATGTTATGTTGTCCATAGAAATAAATCGTTATTTATTTCCAATAATCATAAGCGGTATCTAGCAACACGTTATGATTCCCAATTAATATAAACAAATACTATACTTTTATAGTATTTCAATCTTGCATAAGAAATAGATATTTTCCTCATTTTGATTCTTATGTCACATCATATCACTGTATAATCCAAGATAGGAATGTGTCATTCTTGCAGATTATACATTTCTTGATCTAGAGTTGATCGTCTAGTTTGCGCGCATACGATCCAACTCCATCAAGGGGCCCAACTGACACCATCACTCACTAGGTATACTAATGAGGGAAATACGGTTTTCTTGATGAATAACTTTTCCCCGCACAATTCAAGAGAACATAAAAAAGTCCGTATAGCAGCCCTTATCAGGAATCAACGTTAGACGATATTTATTGAACCTATCCTCATGTGGAAAAGTTGAACCATCTCAAACTTAGAATCAAACTCATATGAAATAAATAATGACACATAACACAATCCATATATTTATTTCATTGGGTCATGTCTTGTGCTATGTTTCAATAACATACACATATGCAATTAAGTTGGTAACTCCTTACCTATGATTTATAGAACTTAATCATCACTTAACTTGCATACTAATCTTATCCGATAATTAATGTTCCTTGTTATTTATCAAGATTATGGACGGTTTAGATTTATTATTGTCATTCTAACGAATGATCCACAGAGATCTACAATTCAGATCCTCAACCTGAATGATCTGTCAATAATAAACTCTAGGAACAAATGATCAAATATCATCAATAACATAAACTAAAATAAGTCATTAATCTATTGACTTCTAGGACATAACTCCAACACATGGTACCACTTGCATATGGCCATTCACTTAGTACCACTTGGTACTAGATACATGCTCCTTTTTTTTCTTTGTGAAGGTTTTCAAGGTATGTGACCTAATATGTACATCTAACCTATAGATCATGCATTAGGTTTGGATATACTGCAGCGGAAGTTGATCGATTGTCTAGATTTTTCTCAAAGCCTTGCTGCAATCCCTCTCACACGCCTTATCTTCCTCCGTATGCAACAGGCACACCATAACCTCTAGACAGGGCTTGGCGTCACCTTTCACGAATCCAAGTGCTGGTCGACTCGTGCGTGTGCTTCCTATTGCTTTCCAAGCAATAGAATGGCTCCTCCTTCTCTCTAATCTATTCCTGATCTCTCTCAGATGGTGGTTATCTCAAAAGACATGAAATCCAACCTTTTAGACGCTTTAGAAGAGAGGGATATAAATAACAGATCTAGAAATCGACTTTTCAAATTTGTAACCGCCATCTGGAACGGTCCGCTCCATACATCTGGAATGGTCAATTCCAGAATTGGAACGGTCCGCCCCAACACCATTGGGGTAGTCTGGTTGCCCAGCAAACCAGTCCGTTTGGAACATGGCTCCACACACTTTTTCTAACTCTTTGCTTCGTCAATTTGTTGTGCAATATCTTTGCCTCCATATAATATATCAGATTGTTTAAGTTGTGTGTAATTTCTCTATAGTGATGGTGTATTTCTTTTGAAGCTATGTTACTTATTGAGAAAAATATTTATTTGTATTAAAAAAATTGCTTTCAACAAAGGATGACTTAGTGCTTTGCTCATTCTCTCTCGCGTAGTGTGATTACACAATAGAGAATCTAAACAATTTGTACCCAGTTAGAATTTGTCATCGCTGGGTTGGGGGAAGAGATTGAATTTTAATGGCAATTTACAGAAAGGGAGCACGCTGGGAAAAGGGAACATAGGAGAAAGAAAAAAGAATTGGAAAAAGGGTATTTTAGTCTATACGAAAAATTATATATGAAGAGGAGTGATTGGTATAGCAAAAGTGGCAATTTTCTGAGTAAGTTGTATTTAGGGTGGCAATTTTCAAAGAGTGAACTTTTGGAGTGGCAAATTTCTAATTTCCTAACTTTGGAGTGGCAAATTTCTAATTTCCCCTTTTACAAATTAATACATATCAATTTTAACTCAATTAAATTGAGAGTAGTGATCGATACAATTAACTTAGATCAGAAGAGTTCTTTTTCCATAATATTCCATGAGCTACATGCATCACACGTTAAGAAAAACACTGGGCATATATATATAGAGTTTTTCTATGGTGAGTCGCAACTCACAGACTCTCTGGTGAGTCGCAATCCAGACCGTCCGATTCACTTTAAAAATCGTCCACATAGCTGAGATGGATTTGCATTGGATCGGCGCTGAATCGATTAAAAATTTCCATTACGTCTCTTTCTCTCTCTTCGTTAGTATCTCTTCTCTTTATTTCGTCTCCCTCTCCTTCGATTAAAAATCTGAGCCAGAACCGCCTCCTCAAACCCTACAAAATTCTAGATTTGCGTTGGATGTGGATCGAAGCCTGAGAGTAGATCGGAGCCAGAGAGCTTCTCATCATGACCGTTGGCTCCTTTTTCCTCTCGAACGTTGCCTCCTCTCTTCTACTACATGACTTTCCTCCAATTCATTTGAATAAGGTACGTACAATCAAGCTTCCTGGACTAACACACCTTGTATCTTCTTGGGCTAACACGATTTTCTATTTGATTGTTGTTGGTATCTCATTGAACTGAACTGCTATTGTTGTGATTTAAATTTCTATACCATGTTATTGCAAGTACTATCGAACTTCTATTTGATTGCAAGTACTGTTGTTTACAGACAAAAATTTCTATAATTTTTATACTAATTTTTTTTTCTATTGTTTAATTAGGCCCTTGGAAATGGAGACAAGTGAAGAATCAGATAGCAGCAGCAAAGGCACCATTCAAGTTATTCAAATTTCATGTGTTATGTGAAGGAATTTAATTGTGCACTTATTTTAATTTTATAAATCATATTTAATATAATTAAACAACAAGCACAACAAGGATCTTGTGGAATGACATATTTAGTGCAAAGGAGGGAGAAAATGATTTTTACCTATCCTTGTATCGTAATCAGGATGCTCGACCAAGGCTTTGGAATCGGTGGCGTGCTCTCCAACACCTCCTACTTCTTGTTCTTGAGTCCACCAAAAGTATTAACCAAATCCTAAGAGTTTGTGCTAGCAAACTTTAGGAAGAAGCTAATACTCATTTTCTTCTTCGATTAATCAACAATTAATTACTAGAAACTATCGTTCAACACATGAGCACCTAAATGAACTTGAGAAAGAACAATTACATGACAGAAAACTCTCTTTTCTTGCTTGTAATTTCATTCTCATAGGGAGAGGAAGAGAGAAGAAAGTGAAGAGCCACATCCCTTTATTTCTCCTTTAATCCCTTCATATAACCCACTAATGAATCCTTTCAATTAACCAATGATTAAAAGACAATTTTTCCCTTCTAAGGCCAGCCATAAACAAGGCCTAAATAGGCTACATCATATGTATTATTAGTCAATTAATCCATTTGTTAATTGTCTTGTCAAGTTGCTTTCAATTCGGGCTCAATTAGGCTTATTAAATCAAAGCCTATATATTCAATATAATTCCTATAATTATATTAAATATTGTTGAACTAAATTATCAACTTATTGATAATTATTATTGTATTAACATATGCATTAATTAAGTTTCATATGATCACTTTGATTCAATTAATTATAACGATTCGCAACGGTATATAATTAATTAATCAACTTATCATATATTGCATTCTCCAATGCAAATAAACTAAATAATGCATTATATGGTTAAAGCTTTATTTGTGTGACCCTCGAGGATTTATGTTATTTTGGCCATGGAAAATAAATCGCTATTTATTTCCAATAATCATAGGCGGTATCCAGCAACACACTATGATTCCCAATTCACATAAATAAATACTGTGCAATTACAATATTTCAATCATGTGTAAGAAATAAAGTATTTTCTTGTTTTGATTTTTATGTCACATGATATCGCTGTATAATCCAAGATAGGAATGTGTCATTCTTACAGATTATACATTTCTTGATCTAGAGATGATCGTCTAGTTTACATGCATACGATCCAACTCCATCAAGTGATCCAAACAGATATCATCACTCATTAAGTAAATTAATAAGGGACATATGGTTTTCTTGATGAACAACTTTTCCCTGCACAATTCAAGAGAACATAAAAAAGTCCGTATAGCAGCCCTTATCAGGAATCAATGTTAGACGATACTTATAGAACCTATCCTCGTGTGGAAAAGATTAAGCAACTCAAATTTAGAATCAAACTCATATGAAATAAATAATGACACTAAACACAATCCATATATTTATTTTATTGGGTCATGTCCTGTACTATGTTCTATAATATACACATATGCAATTAAGTTGGTAACTCCTTATTTATGATTTGTAGAACTTAATCATCACTTAACTTACATACTAATCTTATATGATAATTAATGTTCCTTGTTAATTATCAAGATTATGGACAATTTAGATTTATTATTGTCATTCTAATGAATGATCCACAGAGATCTACAATTCAGATCCTCAACCTGAATAATCTGTCAATAATAAACTCTAGGAACAAATGATCAAATATCATCAATAACATAAACTAAAATTTAAGTCATTAAACTATTGACTTCTAGGACATAACTCCAACATTATGGTACTGTACTCCCTGTTAGAGATATGTCCTAGAAGCCAATCATTTTATGGCTACTTCTATAGTTTATGTTATTGATGATATTTGATCATTTGTTCCTGGATTTTATTATTGACAGTTCATTCAGGTTGAGGATCTGAATTGTGGATCACTGTGGTTCATTTATGATTAAATGACAATAATAAATCAAAACTGTCCATAGTCTTGATAATTAACAAGGAACATTAATCATTAAATAAGACTAGTATACAAGTTAAGTGATGATTAAGTTCTACAAATCATAAGTAAGGAGTTACTAACTTAATTGTATATGTATATGTTACTGGAACATAGTATAGGACATGACCCAATGAAATAAATATATGGATTGTGTTATGTGTCATTATTTATTTCATATGTGTTTGATTCTGAGTTTGAGATGGTTCAGTTTCTCCAAATGAGGATAGGTTCTATAAATATCGTCTAACGCTGATTCCTGATATGGGTTGCTATACGGACTTTATTTATGTTCTCTTGAATTGTGCGGGGAGGAACTGGTCATCAAGATAACCGTATGTCCCTCGTTAGTTCACCTAACGAGTGATGATATCCACTGGGCCCCTTGATAGAGATGGATTGCTTGCTAGCAACTTGTACAATCTTCTCTAGAGCAAGAAACGTATAATCTGCAAGAATGACACATTCCTATCTTGGATTATACAAGGATCTCATGTGACATAAGAATCAAAACAATAAGATACCATTTCTTATGCAGGGTTGAAGTACTGTATTGGTACAGTATTTAATTTATGCGAATTGGGAATCATAACGTGTTGCTAAATACCGCTTATGATTAATGGAAATAAATGATGATTTATTTTCATAGCCAACATAGCATAAATTCTGAAAGGGTCACACAAATAGGACTTTAACCAAACTTGCATTATTTATTTGTTTGCATAATTATCTAGATCCGTATAATAGCAATTGTAAATTGTTTGTTAATAAGTAATACAAAACCAATAAAAAATATTTACTTTAGTGCATCGTTTGATTTTCTGTTATTTAAATCTTCATAAAAATATTTCTGTCTAGATTTTAAGAAAAGATAAGTCCGGTATTCATAGATCCGTCCTTGGGTTCGACCCTAAACCTATATTCCGAACGACTAGTGAAGTTAGCTCTAGGTTTACAAATTTATTTGATATCCTAGGTTCTAGGCCTTCATCAAATTGGCGCCGTTGCCGGGGACGGTGTTGATATTAGATCCTTATTTTAGTATTAAGAGACTAGACTTTTGTTTTTCTTTTTTTAAAAAAACTCACACTTTCTTCTCTCTAAATTGCAGGACTGGTAGGTAGAACTCGAAGGAAGAAGTCCCCACCACCCAAGGTCAGGAACTACTTCACTCGGAGGTTCGAAATAGATCCAGAACTCGCCCAGCCCTCCAATTCGACCCCTGTTCGGACCGAACAGGACTCCATTCGGACCGAACAGGACCCCGAACAGAGAGAAGGAAGCCCCACAATGACCGACGCACTTACTCCGGAGGCCATTGCCCAGCAGACGCACGAACTGGAGGCCCTCCGCCTTCAGTTGGAGCAAAGAAAGGCTCGTCTCACAGCAGAACGAAACACTCTTGCCGGCCAAAGAAGAGATTTTAAGGCTGAGGAACGGAGATGGGCACACGAAGATGAGGCGAGCGTCCACAATTCCGAGGACGAGGAAGGAGATGACAACAACCGAACACTCGGGGAATTCGGAGCTCCAAATGCAAAAGACGTGAGAGGACCGGTGGTGATTCCAGGCATCGAAGCCAACAACATGCAAATCGCCCCCAACCACGTCACACTCGTGCAACAAAACCCATTTTACGGAGATGACAAAGAGGACCCCCATGCTCACTTACAAACCTTTATTGATTGCACAAAATTAATTAAGTTCAATGGAATTCCTCAACAAGCAATTACGCTATTGTTATTTCATTTCATCCTTAAGGATAGAGTCCAAAAATGGTACAAAACATTGAAAAAAGGGTCAATTCGGTCTTGGGATCAAATGGCACAAACATTTTTGGATAGATATTTCCCCGCGGACCAATTCGATGCGATTAGAAAGGAATTGAATAATTTTGCTCAAAAGGAGGAGGAATCAATGAGGGACGCTTGGGAAAGATTTAGGGATTTAGAGAATTCTTGCCACATCATGGGATCCAAGAATGGATGTTAATTAAATCTTTCTATAGCGAACTATATGATAATATAAAAATTAATATTGATTCTCTTTCAGGTGGCGCATTCAAGAGGCTCGATGCAACTCAAGGATGTGATTTGCTCGATTATTGTGCAAGGAACTACACTTGGTACCCGATTCCATCTCACCGCCGATCTAGCCATTCTAAGCATCAAATCCATGAGATCACGTCCAAGAATGAAAGGATCGCGGAGTTGGAAGCCGAATTTGCCGCCTATCAATCCACACAAGGGACCCACCTCAATTCCAACACTTGTGGCGCATGCGACGAAGAATGGCACACCTCAATTAATTGCCCGCTCACAAAGACTGGCAACGGAGGGCACCAAGTCAACTCGATCAACAATGAGCCCTCCTATTTTCCAAGACACATATTTAGTCGAAGCTATTCATTGAGTGATGGGGAAAATATAAACCACCCCAAATACCATAACAATGTGACAAATAGACCATATGTACTAAGGAACCAGTACAAAAATACCAACCAACCAACTGTGTTTAAAAATGCACAATTTAACAACAACAGTCGTGACCAATCCTTTCCAAAGAAATCTGTATACAATAGGGATGGTATACCACCAGTTGTTCAGGACTTTATGCATGGATGATATCTCTTATTTATATATGTATTTTGACTATACTTAGCACCCAAATACTATCCAAACCAATGAAACTCAATGTGCTTTTGTGCTTTATTTTGCAAGATTGGGTACTGCCGTGGAATTTGACTTGTTTTGTAGGAACGAGGTGGATTTGACACAATAATTGCATAAAAGGGAGAACTTTTGGGAAGAAAATGACTAAATAGAATCTATAGCACTGTAGAGCTCATCCTAAGCTTTCCAACGATCTTTGAATCACCTTAATCGGAGTTTGGATGAAGAAATTATGGTCAAAATACTATCGGTGCGAAATACTAGAAAACCATTTCGGTCCGAAATCCACTATTTCGGTCGGAAATCGCGTGAAAAAATCGGTTTTGGCAAGTTTTGAAGATGGAAACTTTATTTTATGGCATGATCTCGTGAACCCTTGCCCTAACCTGCCTCCCAAGCCTCCTCCCTGGCCATATATATACGAAAATACAGAGAGGAAAGTATTTCACCTTCCATAGCACTTTTTTCCACCTTTTCCACCACCGTTCTCACGCCGAAAGGCGTTAGATTCCATTTCTCGCAGCGGAGCACGACCATGGCAGCAACCTTGGAGAAATTCTGGACGCGACAGCGGTAGAACCAATTCAACCACGGCTCTAAACGATCGATATCTCGAGTTAGAAACAATATTTGGTTTATTCCTTCCTTTTCTCTTGATATTTTGATCAAATGGAGTTTGTATCTTATTTTACTTGCATCTTAGGATAGATTAATTATGTCTTAGGGCTAAGTAGTAGTTTAGTTTAGTATCTGTGATGACTCGATGGATTGATTGCTATGTTATGTGATTTATCGTGTTGAGAACTATTGATATGCTTAGTTATATTATTTGTTTACTTGATGTTTACCTATTGATGAATCGCGACGTCTTTAGGGCATTAAACTAGACTAAATACATGATTGATTAAGTATTTGAAGTAAGCCAAACACTCAAAAGAGGAGGTTAGTTCGCAACTGAAAGGTGTAGCTTTTACTGATCCGACAGGACTTTAAATACCTCTGGAAATCCAACATGATAAACATAAGTGACTAAAATCCGACACGAAAGTTTAGGCTTAGTCATTTACGTGGTAAAAATCGAGTTCCAAACCAAGTCTAAAACCAAAATTGCGACGGCTGAGGCTAGGATTTAGGTCTGGTCGACAAGTAACCTTCACAAAAGGTGGTATTAAATTATCAAATCAGAACAGAGAGTTTGGAGCATATTTCGGAGCGACTTATATAGATTTCGGTCCGAAATCTATACATTTCGATCCGAAATTCTTGCTGCCCGTGTGAAAACACGTGTACTAAGAGTTTCAAAGCTAAACTAAATGACCCTAAACCCTTGGACATCTCTTGCATTTATTTAGAGTCCAAAAAACACCAAAAATCACCAAAAATATTTCTAATACTTGCACTTTAGATAATTGTCTTTTAAAATCATAAAACCCCAAAAATTGTCTTGTCTAGCTTTCGTGAGTAAGTAAAATCTAGTAATCAATTGTACCGTCCCTTGGGTTCGACCCTTAGCTTTACCAGAACGACTAGTGAGGTAAAATAAGGTATATAAATTTATTTGATACCGGGTTTAAAGCCTTCATCAATGAACAGGGCAAATTTAATCAAATGTTGGTTGAAGGCATGGAAGAACTTAAGACTAAAGCAAGTACTTTGACTAGGTTGGAGCAAATAATGGAGTCACACTTTTCAAGGCAGCCCGGCAAGCTTCCAGGGCAGCCTCTGGTGAACCCTAACGCTGAGATCAAGGCCCTGCATGTTTTGAGGAGCGGAAGGGAGTGCCAGGACCCGCCAATGCCGGCAGATGCCGAAATCCAGCGCTCTGTTCGGTCCGAACAGGATGCCATTCGGTCCGAACAGCGTGGTCCAGAGGAGATGGAGCCAGTCCTCAAGCAGATTTTGCCATTCCCTCCCCTCCAGAAGGCACCCCAGGCTGAAGAAGTGACATTGGAGCCTAAGAATGCCGCTGAAACGACACCCGATCCACCTGTTCGGTCCGAACAAGGTACTGAGGAGGCTCAACCGAAGGGCAAGGGCAAGGCGGAGTATTTCGTGCAAGCATACAGGCCCCCTGTGCCCTTTCCTCAGCGACTTGTGAAGTCTAAGGAGGATGCTAAGTTCAGGATCTTTTGGGACATACTCAAGCAGATGCGGATCACCATCCCGTTCACCGACACGATAGCCCAAGTGCCCATCTATGCCAAGTTCTTGAAGGAGCTGTGCACAGGCAAAAGATCCATAGAGGAGCTGAAAACGGTGGTGCTAACATACAAGAGCAGCGAAGCCTTGAAGAGCAATATACCACCTAAGCTTGCGGATTCAGGTCGGTTTGTTCTTCCTTGTACCATTAGTAATGCTATTATCAAATAAGCTTTGTGTGACATGGGTGCAAGCGTTAGCCTCATGCTCAAGACGGTGTATCAGAAGATCGGGTTTGGCGAACTTCTACCCACAAGCATGACTCTAAGACTTACCGATTTCACGATCCGAATACCGTTAGGTGAATTAAAGGACGTACCTGTACAAGTCGGCAAATTTCTGGTGCCCGATGATTTCGTGGTAATGGACATAGAAGAAGATAAGGAGGTGCCTATCATCTTGGGACGCCCCTTTCTTAGAACCCCCGGTGTGATGATGGATACCCGAGACGAGACGATTTTGGTCAGAGTAGGGGGGAGCAACTCTTATTTTCAATCAACCATGCTATGAGATGCCCCGACCCCAAGGAAACTTGTTTCATGATCCAAGAAGTGCCGCAAGTTGAAGAATCACTTGAAGAACAGTACCAAATAGCTCTAGAATCTTACCAAACCTTTCTCTATGACATGCAAGAGGCAATTGGTGTAGAGGAGACCATGGAGATCGAAGAAGAGGGCGAAACCACACAAACAGAAACCTGTTCGGACGTCTGTTCGGTCCGAATGGAGGCCCGAACAGATCATCTGGAGAACTCTAGTGCTCTGTTTGATCCGAACAGCATTGGTTCGGTCCGAACAGAACCCCCAAAAGTCGAACTAAAACCTCTTCCCGCGTTCTTAAGGTACGAATTTCTTGGCCTAGATCAAACATACCCAGTTATTGTTAATTCGGAGCTAGATGCAGGTCAACGGAGAAGCTTTTGGTGGAGCTAAGGGCCCATAGAGGTGCAATCGGTTATTCAATTGATGACTTGAAGGGTATTGATCCCTCGATTTGCACGCATCGAATTCTAATGGAGGAAGACCACAAGCCAACTCGAGAGGCACAAAGGCGACTAAATCCCAACCTCAAGGAAGTGATCAAGAAGGAGATTCTCAAGCTCCTTGATGCGGGCATCATCTATGCAATCTCCGATAGCAAATGAGTGAGCCCGGTCTACGTGGTTCCAAAGAAGGGTGGCACAACGGTGATCAAGAACGATAAAGACGAGTTGATTCAAACCCGAGTGGTAACCGGATGGAAGATGTGCATCGATTACCGGAAGCTCAATGCGACGACATGAAAAAATCACTTTCCTCTTCCTTTTGTTGATCAATTACTTGAAAAATTGGCTAATCACTCGTATTTTTGTTATTTAGATGGTTATTCGAGTTTCTTTCAAATATCAATCTATCCAAATGACCAAGAAAAGACCACCTTTACTTGCCCATATGGTACATATGCCTATAAAAGAATGCCCTTTGGTCTATATAATGCGCCCGCGACCTTCCAACGTGCTATGATGGCAATTTTTTCGGATTATATTGAAAAAGAAATGGAAGTGTTTATGAATAATTTCTTCATTTATGGTACTTGTTTTGATTCCTGTCTTGCTAACCTTTCCAAAATCTTGCAGCGATGTGAGGAGGTTAACTTGGTCTTGAATTGGGAAATGTGTCATTTTATGGTGCAAAAAAGCGTTGTGCTAGGCCACATGGTGACCTCTCAAGGGATTGAAGTCGACAAGGCGAAAATTGAGGTGATCGAGAAGCTTGAATTGCCAAAGAATGTCAAAGACGTGTGAAGCTTTCTAGGACATGCCGGATTCTATCGCCGATTCATAAAAGACTTTTCAAAAATTGTAAAACCATTAAGTAATCTTCTTGTAAAAGATAATAATTTTATTATTGATGAGGATTGTCTTAATGCATTCAATAGGTTGAAAGAAGCTCTTGTCTCCACCCCGATCTTGCAACCGCCCGATTGGACACAACCATTTGAGATCATGTGTGATGCAAGCGATTTTGCGATCGGAGCGGTGCTCGGGTAAAGGAAAGACAAGAAGCCGGTCGCAATTTACTATGCAAGCAAGGTGCTAGACCCGGCTCAAGCGAACTACATAACCACCGAGAAGGAACTCCTCGCCATTGTGTTTGCTCTAGACAAGTTTCGATTTTATTTGGTGGGTTCCAAGGTGATTGTTTTCACAGATCACGCGGCAATTAGGTATCTCTTGAGCAAGAAGGACGCCAAGCCACGACTCATACGGTGGGTCCTTCTTCTTCAAGAGTTTGACCTTGAGATTAGAGACAAAAAGGGCACCGAAAACTCTGTTGCTGACCATTTGTCGCGCCTACATTGGGAGGAGGATCAAGATGACCAAGTTCCGATTGATGATTCCTTCCCGGATGAGAAACTGATGAAAATTGACCTCTGTTCGGACCCAACAGACACCCATTCGGACCGAACAGAGACCCAGGAAGACGACTGGATGCACCTGGCGCAGCAAATCCTCTCTCTAGAGCTCCATTCGGACCGAAAAGAGCCCTATTCGGACCGAACAGGGGGCCGAATAGCGCGTTATCAGCAACCATGGTATGCCGATTTGGCCAATTACCTCGCGAGTGGGGCCCTACCTCCTGAGATGAGCTGGTAGGAGAAGAAGAAGCTCAGAACTGATGCTAAATACTACTTTTGGGAGGAGTCCTACCTCTTTAAGCTCGGAATTGACAACATTTATAGGCGATGCATACCATACGAAGAAGTTCGGGCGATTCTAGCAAGTTGTCACTCGTCCGCCTATGGTGGCCATGCCTCTTTCTCCAAAACGGCTGCCAAGGTACTCCAATCGGGCTTCTTTTGGCCCTCTCTTTTTAAAGATGCACTTTCTTTTGTTATGTCATGTGATAAATGTTAAAGAACGGGCAATATTTCAAAAAGGAATGAGATGGCCCTTAACCCGATCCTTGAGGTGGAAATTTTTGATGTGTGGGGAGTAGATTTTATGGGCCCGTTTCCTAGTTCTCATGGCTATGAATACATCTTGGTCGCCGTTGATTATGTTTCGAAATGGGTCGAAGCGATTCCATGCAAATCCGCGGATTCCAACTCGGTGATTAGGCTATTCTCTAAGGTGATTTTTCCACGATTCGGTGTGCCTAGAGCGGTGATTAGTGATGGTGGAAAGCATTTCATCAACCGGAACTTTGACAATCTTTTGAAGAAGCATGGCGTGACTCATAAGGTGGCAACTCCTTACCATCCTCAAACAAGTGGCCAAGTGGAGGTGTCAAAATGGGAGATCAAGTCTATTTTGGAAAAGACGGTGGCTAGAACTCGCAAGGATTGGGCCAACAAGCTCGATGATGCTCTATGGGCCTACTGCACTGCCTTCAAGACACCTATTGGCATGAGTCCCTTTAAACTCGTTTATGGGAAGCCGTGTCATCTTCCGGTCGAGATCGAACACAAGGCGTATTGGGCGACCTGAACAATCAAAATGGATCTCCTCAAAACCGGTGAAAAGCACATCCTTGACTTGCACGAATTGGATGAGGTACGCCTAAACTCATATGAGAATGCTAAACTTTACAAAGAAAGAACAAAATTTGTGCATAATAGGCGAATCTCAAGGAGAGAATTCAAGGAAGGCGACTTGGTCCTACTATTCAACTCGAGGCTCAAGCTTTTTCCGGGCAAATTGAAGTCAAGATGGTCCGGCCCCTTTCGAGTCGTGAAGGTCTACCCATTTAGAGCCATAGGCATTTGTGACAAGGATTCGGAGCCATTCAAGGTCAACGGGCAACGCTTGAAGCACTACATCGCCAATAAAGTACAAGAGGAAGTTCAAGCCATCACGGTTGGAGAGCCCGACCAAAGTGAAGCCTAGAAGAAGACGGTCAAGCTAGAGACCTAAAACAAGCGCTTCTTGGGAGGCAACCCAAGAATTTTCTCTATTTTATTTTATTTTCATCTTTTATTTTATTTTGTCATAAAAAATATATAATAAAAAAAATCATAAAATAAAAAATATAAAAAAATCTGAAAAACAGAAAATACCAAAAATAAACAATTTATTGTCTATTTCAATTATAGGAAATTGGAAGAACTAACGAAGGAAGTTGCAATTCGTGCTAGAGCACCATGGGTTACGTGAGCCAACTAACCCCGATCGACCTCATACGAATTGTACAGCGACTCAAGGACAGGAGATGAGCCAACCTGGACATCGAGAGAGTGAATTAGGCGCGAAATGTGGCGAAACAGGCGAATTTACACAATCTGTTCGGTCCGAACGGAGGGAGTTGAACAGGGACACAAGTGCACAGGTTCATTCGGTCCGAACAGACAAGGTAATGGGTTCAATTGATTTGTTTTGGGCCGAAATTTTGTGTTATTTTTGCAGATAGCCCATTGGAGCATAAATGGACGCCTCCATTTCACTAGATCCGACCCACTACTGCCTAACCCGACCCAAAACCCAATTAAACCAAAACCGTCCCCCTAATTCCTCTCCCTCTCTCTCTCCCACTCGCATCCCTTTCTCTCACCCTTTCGTTCTCTTTTCTCCAAACCGAAACCAAGCGTCCAAATACCCCTCTCTCTCATTTCTCCATCATTTCTCCAGATCAAGGGCTCAAAACACTCCCCTCTCTACTTTCTTGCCATTACCACTCTTGGTTTCCGACACCAAGGCCTCTTCACGGCACGCTCCACGAGATTTTCGGCGAACTTCTCGGATTCTTGTTTTCTCTCGACTCGGAGCACTCAAGGGACCTCTTCACTGTCCCTACCAGTAGTTTGAGGCGTCTAGACGGCATCTCAAGCGGCGGCGCAATCTCGGCTCTAACCCGACGTCATTTCGACCCGCATGGGCCTTCTCTTGCCTTGCTGCCGTTCCTTGCACCCTCCAAGTACATCTCTCTCGCTTCTAGACCGGTTACGAGGCACCACAAGACGCTCGTAGCCGTTGCCCCATTCAAACCCGCCAAGGCCGTGCACAAATTGAGGTCTACAAAGGTCCAATCGCTCTCTCTTCTTTCTCAATTGATCAATTAATGCTTAATCTGGTTTGTGTGAGCTTTTGATAGATTTGTACCAGCAAAATTTGAGGTGTACCAGTGATTTGAGTGGGACCCGTATCAGTTCATACCAGAAAACCCAAAAACTCCTTCTCTGTTCGGTCCGAACAAACTTTCATTCGGTCCGAATGGAGCACTGTTCAAGCCGAAACCTCTCTAAAACTGCTCAATTCGGTCCGAACGGTTCCTTGTTCGGTCCGAACAGACCCCTGATTTCGCGAAAACCTCTGCAATCCGACCATGTTTAAGAGAAACACGCGTGCTAGTGCCAAGGCAGCCGCTGCTGCATCTTCTTCTCAAGCCCAGCAGCAGCCGGAAGAGCCTAGGGTGGACCCGGCTTGGCTCCACAATTCCGAGGCGGCACATTATGAAAAAATGCTAAGTTTGAGATGCCGTGGGATTTCATGTTCCAGAACTACCTCAAGATCAGGAAGCGGACATTTGAGCACACTGGATTCATGGATATCGCGACTCTTGAGAAGTTTGGCGTAGCAGAGTAATTCCTTGAGCTTACAAGCAAGGTTGGTATTACTCCCGCTTTTTGGAATCACCGTGAGAAGGCCTATCGGGTCTTGACCCAAGAGTTTCTCTCCTCACTTAGACTCTTGGAACAAGATGGGCGAGATTATATTTGGTTCCGATTGAGGAACAATACACACCGAGCATGGCTAGATGAGTTGGCGGGGGTATACATGTTGGAAAATGGTCCCATTGAGAAAATTACATAGACTAGGGACCCAAATGAGGAGATGAATAAGGAAATTGTTTGGATGAGACTTTGTGGGAGAAGGCTAGTGCATCACCCTCTTCTTCGGATCCTTCTCCGTGGGATCGCGGCCACGATTTTTGCAAGAGGAGAGACGGTGAATGTCACTAATGAGAAAGAAATTGGCGTTCTATGGCATATGCTTCAACCCGAGCCCGAGAAGTTGAATTTGATCAAGTTAATGGTGAAGCATTGGATCTATCAAAGAGATTTGGAGAATGCTACGGGCAACATCTCCATGGGTTCGTTTGTGACGCTTCTAGCTAAGCGTATGGGGATTCCAATGCCCAAGAAAACCATGTGCACCGGCTACACTCACTACGATGATGATCGGTTTCGTGCGACCCGATTCTTGAAGATTTGCCATCCCGGAGCGGACATTGAGCACAAGTACTTGTGGTTGCGCGATCATGCAAGCGATTTCTACCTTCCGTATCCACACGAGGTAAATGTTTCTAACCATCAGACTTGGCTAATTCCTCTTGATTATGTGACTCCTATGGGAATGGCAGCTCCAAGGTTTCCTACATCAACTTCCATGGAAACCGACACAGTGGGACCCTAAGAAAGACATGACTCACCGCCTCGTGCTGCCTCTTTCTATGAAACCGACCCACAAGTGCCACAACGGGCCAAGAACCTCATGAATATGGTGGGAGACCTAACAAAACTCACCATGGAGACAAGGGAGGAAGTACGGAAGAGCACGGAAGCACAAGCCGACTATGGGATGCAGTTAAGTCGCCTATCGAGCGAGTTTGAGGAATATGGCGAGAAGCTCGATCAATTTGGCCAAAAACTAGACAATGTCTCCAATGTGACCTACGACAACAATTTCTATTTGAGAAATGGATATTGGCCCGGTGAAGAAGATGATCCGAATTTGAGCTCCTCGGTCCCGTCGGTGCACAGTTATGTTGGAGTTATGTTCTAGAAGTCAATAGTTTAATGATTTAATTTAGTTTATGTTATTGATGATACTTGATCATTTGTTCCTAGAGTTTATTATTGACAGATCATTCAGATTGAGGATCTGAATTGTAGATCTCTGTGGATCATTCGTTAAAGAGTCCATAATCTTGATAATTAACAAGGAACATTAATTATCATATAAGATTAGTATGCAAGTTAAGTGATGATTAAGTTCTACAAATCATAAGTAAGGAGTTACCGACTTAATTGCATACGTGTATGTTACTGGAACATAGCACATGACATGACCCAATGAAATAAATATATGGATTGTGTTATGTGTCATTATTTATTTCATACGTGTTTGATTCCGAGTTTGAGATGATTAAGTTTTTCCACATGAGGATAGGTTCTATAAATATCGTCTAACGTTGATTCCTGATAAGAGCTGCTATACGGACTTTATTTATGTTCTCTTGAATTGTGCAGGGAAAAACTATTCATCAAGACAACCGTATGTCCCTCATTAGTTCACCTAATGAGTGATGATATCTACTGGGCCCCTTGATGGAGTTGGATCGTATGCGCGCAACTAGGCGATCAACTCTAGATCAAGAAATGTATAATCTGCAAGAATGACACATTCCTATCTTGGATTATACAAGGATATCATGTGACGTAGAAATCAAAACAATAAGATACTTTATTTCTTATGCAGGATTGAAATACTATAAAAGTATAGTATTTGTTTATGTTAATTGGGAATCATAACGTGTTGCTAGATACCGCTTATGATTATTAGAAATAAATAACGATTTATTTCCATGACCAACATAACATAAATCCTCCAAGAGTCACACGAAAAACAAAGCTCTTAACCAATGTACATTATATTTATTTTATTTGTATTGGAGAATACAAAATATGATAAGTTGAATAATTAATCGTATACCGTTATGAACCGTTGTGATTAATTACTTCAAAGGGATCATATGAAACTAAATTAATGTAAAGTCTAAACCAAATAATAATTATCAAATAGTTGATAATTTATTTTGTTTCAACTCAATTGATATAGTTCTGTGAATTATATCAATTAATCAGGCTATCATTTTTATGTCGGTTTGGTCCCAACATCAAATGCAATTAAAAGAGGAATTAAAAACCCAACTTTATAGGTTTCTAAGCCCACTTTATGGCTGCCTAAGGGTGTGGGAGTGGTTCCCCCAAAGGGTATGGTTGGGAGACCTATATAAAGACCACTAATTGGTGAATTAGGATTGCATTCTTCCACTATTTCTCTCTTCCTCCATTTTGGACGAAATTTCAAGGGTGAAAAGAAGTTTTCAGATCTGAAATTTTGTGCCTCTCATTTGCATTTGGTTAGACGTTCATGAGTTGAACAATAGTTTCCATATTAAATAGTGATTTAATAGAAGAAGGGAAACTAAAGGTTTAGGTGTTTTTATTGATTTGCTAGCACAAATCATATAGAAATTGGTTAAACTTTGTGTGGACCTAAGGTGAATGGAGAAGAAGAGGAGGAGCACGTCATCGACTCCAGGAAAAAGGATTCGAGCCTCGCGGATACGATTTCGCGAGAGGTAAATCTCCTACGCCCTCACATTGTGTTAAATGACTCAAATAGCTAGATCCTTAATTTGCATGCTCTTGTAAGCGTTATTAATGAGTAATAAAATTAAAATTGAGCGTTGCATGACTTCCTAACAGTGGTATCAGAGCGTAGGCTGCTATTTGAGCATTTTACACTTAATTAAAGTGAAAAAATAGTAATTAATAAAGTTAATTAGTGATGTGCATGCTTGCTATTTTTGGAAAAAGCTATTTTTCTGCCTTGTTGCTTGTTTTTCGTAGTGTAAAGCATTCTGGAATTTTTTTCTTTTTGAAGTATATTGTAGATCTATGAGTTGTGATTCTTTTTCCACTAGATTTACCTTGATTCGATTAAAAATTAAATTTTGGTGAATTAAACGGTAACGGTGTGCAGATCTGGAATTCTGCAGCACAGTTCTGTTTTTGTGGCTTGTATCAAATAAGTTTGTACATAAAGTACCTGTAACTTTTAGCTAGGATTAATCTAGACTTGATGCTCTTTCTGAATATGTAAATTTTGTTGCATGTTTCGGATTTTATGTGGATGTCCAAGTATGAAAAGGGAAGATGTTGTCAGATCTGTTTTTTCAAACAAACTGATTATTTTGAGAAACTGTGCTTATTGAGGTACCTTTGTGCAAAAATGTTTGCATAGAGATGTTCTTCTATGAGTTAGGAATTTGTGAAAATTAGTTGCAAAGTTTTTCATAAAGGTTTGTTATTTCAACGTGGTCAAAATGTTTTAGTCGTCAGTCTGTTTTAGAACAGGGCTAGTTGTTTGCATGGCATTTAACTTGATGATTTTGAATAGACCTTGTTGGTTTTCTTTTCATGAATTGATAGCCTAGTGTATTTAGTATTTTTTTATATAAATTATTTTCTGGAAAAATATCAAGGGGATGATCATGCAGGCCAAAAGGTTGAGACTAAAACATAATTTCTCTCTAACGGTGCTTCGCGCACAATCTGAGAATTTGTCTTTTTTAGTTCTCCCTGATGGTAAGCGATCTCTTCTTGAAATTTTTACAGATAGTTATACTCATAGTAAGGAGTTTTCTGGATTTATTTCGGATTTTTTGACGACCGAAATTTTTTTATCGAATTTTATCGGGTCCCAAATTGCGTATTTTAATTAGTTAAAATATATTCTAATTAATAAATTAGTTGAAATATTAATTAGAAAAATATCCTCCTTTCAGTTTTAGAATGTTGAATTAAATTTGAAAAGATTTAAACAAACTTGTTGTTAAAGTTAAACCTTCTTTGCATTTGAAAAAAGCGAGCAACGAGCATGTACAAAGACTCTAATTAATGAGGTTAATTATGAACAAGTGAAACATGTATATTGTATATGTGCTAACCTTATTTTGTAGGAGGATCGTGGGTTTAGTATGGCTCAAGATTCCAATGCCTTGTGTGTTGTAATTGTGTGAATGCATGTGAATGATTGTGTGTAAGGCCTTTGGTGCCATTATTAATTAATTTGGATTAATTTTTAATGTAACTTGTGTGTCTTGCATGCCACTAAGGATTAGGAGGAAATTAGAAATATTTCACATGTATTTATTTCCATTAACTATAGGATATGATCTATATAATTAATGGGAGGGCTTGAATAGATTAGTCTTGCTACATGGAGATGCGGCGAAACTAATATGCAAGCGGGAGCCATACAAACCCACAACAATGCTTGAGATGCTTATTATGTGAATGTTTGAATGCTATGAAATGTCATAGGATAGGTATGAGTGTATGCTTACACGACCACCAAACTAAGTCACATAATGTATTGTCCCATTAATTTGATTAAGCGGACCGCCCTCTTTCTCTCTATCCCTTTCACGTCGTTCGGTGTCCAAATGACGCATTCCGCCTACGCGGGACATCATTGGTCAACTTTCGGAAGTCGGGGTGTAAATCAGATTTACTAGGAGCAAATAGAGAGATGTTACTTATCGATGGACCCTAATCGGATTGGACATCGGGGCGAAGTTTGTGGATGTACATGAGACATTTCACAAACCAAGAATCATATGGTTGATATGATTGGTTGGAGAACCTACATTGTCTAGTTAAGTAGGGTGACGTGCCATAGCAGGCTCTACTTGATGAAAACGGGGATCTTGAAAACCGACTACATTTGGGACATTAAATAAATGTAGTGGGAGTTTTGTTTATCATTATAAATAAAACATTTCATAAACTAAATGACCTTAAATTGAAATTGTTATAGATACTAAATGTGTTAATTTCGTTGTGATCAATCTTTGAAACAGAACAAGCTCGTTTCTAAAGGAACTTACTTGGAAAAGTAGTACTGATTCCTAAGACATGTTCTTAGTGAAGAGAAACTTGAGTATATTAATTCCAAAATTCTTTTCTCGACTTTTCGAACGCAGCATCACAATGATTGATTGACTTTTACGAAAAGTTATTCAATAAAGCGGATGCCGATATCCTCATTTTAGGATCTCTAGACCTTTGAATTGGAGAATTCATACGGACTAGATTTGACTCTTACGCTCACATCCACTTACTCAAGAAGGAGTTCTTAGAGAAAGTAGATGTTGACTCCATCATTTATGATCGAGTAATGGAGAATGAATTAAGTAAGAGAAGCTTCTTTTAAGAAGGTACATGAAGGTTCCATTGGCTTGCGAACTGAAAAGTTTGAGTAGCTAATTGGCAACTAGAGATCAAGATCTCCAATATCAAAGATTGTTGATATTGTCATGTAATCTCTTCCTAGTAATGAAGGATATAGTGTTACCTTTCGCAAAGTTGTTTGTGCAAATGGTAATTGGTTAAGTATTAAAGGAATACTTCGCTTAAGTATGAGTTGAGACTTCGAGACCCTTATTTGTGACCGTGTGTCACATGAGATGTTTCATTTATCGTTTTTGGAGGCATTTGAAAGGTTGTCAAAAGTACCATGATTATCGTATTAGAAATGTTCTAATCGTTTAATGAGTATTTTCCGTTCAAATTATTTCATTATCTCTAATTCGCACTAGTAACTTGGTACTAGTTCATGTGCTCGCATTTAATGAAATGTGTAAGCAATGAAGAATAAGAGAATGATTGAGAGTAGTGGAGTAAACTCCGTATGAGGAAATGGCTTATCCGTCTAAGCCACTACCATTAGATACATAGAGTTATCTTTACTAGTGGTTTGTTTAGGAATTGGAGGTTGAATACCTCATTCCTTATATCATAAAACTATTTCTTCATTTCATATAGATGATGGATGATTATGTTTTGTGGATTTGTTTATATGATTTCATGCATATTGCTTGAATTTGCTTGAAATAGATAAACAATTTTTTTAATGACAAATAGGATGCATAAGACTTCACATAAAGTGTTTGACTTTCATGTGAAATGACCTCTTAGTCATACATAAACGAGAATCGCATTATGAGAGTCTACATAGCGTAGAGCTCGTAGATCAATTCGATTGTGAATCAATTGAGATATGCGAATCATGTTTGTTAGATGACAAAAGCGCCTTTGACCTATAAAAGTTTAAGGACGAGTAACTTGATTAGGACTTATACATATCGATGTATGTAGACCTATAAGTACTTGTGTAATGAAAGGTTATTGACACTTTACCACTTAGCCAACGATCATGATAGATATTAATGTATCTATTTGATAAGGTTTAAGTGTGAACCGTTTGACAAGTTCAAAGGAGTTCAAGAGTGAAGTTGAAAGACCATTCAAGAAAGGTATAAGTCTTACAATTGATCATGGTAAATAGTTAAGTCATATGATTTGAAATATTATCTAAAGAATGTGAAAGTCGTTTCACAACTCACTCCATGAGGAACATTATGAGAATAGTGTGTCCAAGAATGGAGGCATCGAACACTATTTGATATTATTCGATCGGTAATAAATCAAATTGACTTTTTCGACTCATATTAGGATTTTATGTTTGAGGACAATATTGTTTACACTGAATAATGTTTCATCGAAGTTCATTAAGAAAGATATCTTACGAGATTTGATCTCTAAGTACATTATTTCTCAAGATTTGGTGTTAAGAAGCTTATTTCAAGGTTTGTTGATTGATAAACTTTGACCCAAATAGTACGCTTAATATTTTGTAGGATACCTTGAACTGACCGAAAGGTACTACTTATACGAACATGATAAGAACAAGGTAGTTGTGGCTCATCATGACGTAATCTTAGAGAATAACTCTCTCAAGAAGAAGTAGTGGGAGTAAGGTGAGCATAAAGGAGTTTATGTGTCATTACAAGAAATACTCTTTGTGGAAAACTTGTTACTCCATACATGGTACTTAGTGGGAGTTGAGCGGAACTTCATTCACAAGCCGTTGTGAAAGGAAGAAGTTCATGAGTGCGCTCGCTTCTTATGAGAACTCAAACTTCTCACAAGTTGATGATGTGCGAGAAACTTATGAAACATACGAGGATCGAAAACTTATTCTACAAATCGTTCTGGAAGAAGTTCATGGGCCTCGAGCACCAATCCTACAAAAGTCAACGAGAGTGAATTGCCTAACTAAAAGGTGCATAGGCTTCACTATATACTTGTACTTGGCATATGAGGATCCGTTGATAAATAAAGAAACAATAGAAAGATTCAATTCCACAAGTATGTTTTGAATTCATATGATCTTTAAATGCAATCCATGTGTAACAAGGTGTAGACCTTTGTTGATGTTCATGAAGGAGCAATCCATCAAGAATATTTTGATCTTTAAAAGAAAGATTGACATGGATGGCAAGTCGACTATGTACAAAGCACAGCTTCACGCTTGTAGCTATGTCTAAATCGATGGCGAGTTGACTATGTATAGTCCGAATGCACTATTCTGGATTTCTGAAATTTACACAGTATCTGTTCGGTCCGAATGGACACTTGTTCGGTCCGAACAGACATCTGAAAAGTGATTTTTTCAACTATTTTGACTTGGATTTTGATTGATTTGACCTAATCTCTCTCGATTTGGATTTTAAATGATAAATCTCACACTACCTAAACTTGTTTTGAGTCAAACTGAAATTTTTCTCAAAGAACCTTATAATGTTTTGATATCTCAATAATGTTTTTGCACCAATGGACAAAATAAAATTATTTTTGCAAAAATAGGACTCGATTATGGATGCTTAGAATTGTTAAATCAGTTTCAGTCGGATCTCACAAGTTTTTACCAAGTGAACGGATTTGTATTTCACAAACTTTTGTTCAAAAATGAATTTATCAACTTGAAAAATTATGAAATGAACTTTATCTTGTAAAAAAATATTTTAATCGCTTGAATCACCAACGAGCAATTTTAATGGGACAATTAAATCAAATAGTCGTGAAAATGAGGATGCACCGAGACCTTTCTCCACCAACATAGCCACAAATTGGAGGGTATTGGGTTAATCATGAGTTGTTAGGAATTACACCTCAAAGAAATCGAGAAATAATTGGACAATTCACGGTTAATTCTACTGGACCTGATGCGAAAGCATTAGCAAAGAAGTTGTTGAGTATTATGGCCCAAGTGTACCGTGGCCATAGTCGAGCAACACCAGTCCAACCTCCCTAGCATGTCATGTGCTAGTAGCAATTTCAAGGTCAATGACACCGCATTATATCCTCTAGGGTGCAAAGCCCCACGAGTCGACTTGCACAAACAAATTGGTGAAAAATAGAATTGGTTTTGAGAAAAGTTCATTATGAAATTTCTAATTTTGATAAAGGACTTTACAAATTTTTGTGAAATATGAAAAAAAAACGGGTAAATTAAAATTGAGATCGCATTTGAATTGACAAATAAAAGCTAGAGTTCTTGAGTTAGAGAAAATGATTTCATTAGGACCAAGAGTTGCATGAATTGAATTGTAGAACACAAGACTTGATTTTAGGAATTATTATTTTGACTCATTTGATTTAAGTGTGGGAAAATTTTAGGCCTAGGCAATTGATTTGCATGACAAATTTCTTGGTTTGGGAAACGACTTGATTTTAGTTGTAAGTACAGTCCAAAGTTCTAAGCTTAGGGCGTTGCTTGAGGACAAGCAAAGTTTAAGTTTGGGGGGATTTGATATCATCATATTTCATTAGTATTTGGATCGTACTTGGCACTCAAAACACACTCGAACCAACAAATTATTTAATAAATTGCCATGTTTTTCCAGGATTTGGCTCTGCCGTTGTTTTTTCTCTTCTCTGTATAGGTTTTGATGATTTCTGATGATTTTGGAGCGTATAGATGGATTTCCAACGTTTCGCACTTGCTAGATGACTCATTCCTAGCATTGGAGGCCTCTCTCAGCACCCCATTCGGATCGAATGACTGTCTGTTCGGTCCGAACGTACTGTAGCCGCCAGACCAGCGCAGCTCTCCTCCATTCGGTCTGAACAGATTGCCGCCATATCATATATGGTATTGTTTCATACATGGAAATTGATCTATATGGCATCTTCTTGCGCTCTGGTGCCCTAGCCTTCCATTCTTACAACCTGGGATGTCCATATATACCCCTGCACGCCTGAGGAAAGGGATCCTTTAATTTCCATACCTAATTCCACCTTTCCAAAGGCGTTTCTCTCTTCTACCTTTGGAGATCATCAACCTTGAAGCGACGACAGCAAGGTGACCAGTTTGGCGACCATCCAGCAACACCCCACTGCCTTGAAGACCGAAATACTAAAGCAAAAAGAGTATTGGGTTTATTCTTCTATGTTTCTTTCTCTTGATTTGATGGGCTTGTATCTCTATTGTTATTTTATGTTTATTGTATGTTTTGCTACTATGTTAGGCTAATTTTTATGTAGTCTTAGGATTAGGGAAGTAACTTGATGTTTGGATGACGTTTACTTGACTCGTAATGTTATGATATGCTTTGAGATTTGTTTATTGTGAATTATATATGTTGCTTAAGTTGAAATACTTGTCAAATCTCTAATTACCTTCTAGATGAACAGCTGCATCTAGTTAGCCTAAGTTAGGATAGACAAGTCGCGTTTAATTTAAGTACTTGGGATAAATTATAGATCTGAAAGGGGAGATTAGTTGACACTAAAAGACCTCTAAATATCCTTACGAACTCCAATAAACAAGTTTAACTAGTTCAATTCTATACCAAAAGTTGCGAACCAATCAAGTTAATTAGGTTAGGTTGTGATTGAACCAGCATCTGTCCCAACAAGCGAAAGCTGAGGTTTAGAGTAGCTAGGTTTAACCAACAAACCCTGACTTAAGGCATTGATCAACATAACAATTCGTCTGAACCCACCTTTGCCTTCTGTTCGGACCGAACAGACTCCTATTTGGACCGAACAGAGTGGCAACTGTAGCTAAAACGCGAAGTTCAGTGCGAAAGTACTTGGTTTCGAGTTTTAGCATCCAAACACAAGTGAAACCTGACTCCTAGGACGTTTTTATTATCTGTTTTAAACCCCAAAAACACCGCTTTACCTACTCTATTACTACTTAGTTTATTCGATCTTATTTCGAGTCCAAAAACCAATAAAAAATATTTACTTTAGTGCATCGTTTGATTTTCTGTTATTTAAATCTTCATAAAAATATTTCTCGTGTATGGTGGAGATCAAGAGCTCGTTGTAAGTGGTTACACCGATGCTAGTTTCCAAACCGACCGAGATGACTCAAAGTCACAGTCCGGCTTTGTATTTCTGCTCAATGGTGGTGCTGTAAGTTGGAAGAGTTCCAAACAGGATACCACAGCCGATTCCGTCACCGAAGCAGAATACTTAGCGGCTGGTGAAGCAGTGAAGGAAGGAGTTTGGATCAAGGAATACTTGACCGAGCTGGAGGTTGTTCCAAGCATCTCAGGTCCAGTGGATCTCTACTGCGACAATACGGGAGCCATAGCTCAGTCCAAGGAGCCTAGGTCTCACCAGAAGACTAGGCACATTCAACGACGATTCTATTTTATCTGTCAGTTTGTGAACGACGGATGGATCAAGGTCAAGAAGGTGGACGGTGCCGCGAACACAGCGGACCCTCCGACAAAGGCTCTGTCTCAAGCTGCGCATGAGTTGTATGTTGCATCCATGGGGATCAGACGCATGCCTGAGTGGCATTGATTTGTATCTTTTACATTTGAGGTTTTAGTATGAGACATGTATATTTTGATATTGCATTGAGTACTATGCACTTGCTAGAAGTCACTATTGATTGACTCTAGGCCAAGTGGGAGATTGTTAGAGATATGTTCTAGAAGCCAATCATTTTATGGCTACTTCTATAGTTTATGTTATTGATGATATTTGATCATTTGTTCCTGGATTTTATTATTGACAGTTCATTCAGGTTGAGGATCTGAATTGTGGATCACTGTAATTCATTTATGATTAAATGACAATAATAAATCAAATCTGTCCATAGTCTTGATAATTAACAAGGAACATTAATCATCAGACAAGACTAGTATACAAGTTAAGTGATGATTAAGTTCTACAAATCATAAGTAAGGAGTTACTAACTTAATTGTATATGTATATGTTACTGGAACATAGTACATGACATGACCCAATGAAATAAATATATGGATTGTGTTATGTGTCATTATTTATTTCATATGTGTTTGATTCTGAGTTTGAGATGGTTCAGTTTCAACACATGAGGATAGGTTCTCTAAATATCGTCTAACGCTAATTCCTGATAAGGGTTGCTATACGGACTTTATTTATGTTCTCTTGAATTGTGCGGGGAGAAACTGGTCATCAAGACAACCGTATGTCCCTCGTTAGTTCACATAACGAGTGATGATATCCACTGGGCCCCTTGATAGAGATGGATTGCTTGCTAGCAACTTGTGCAATCATCTCTAGATCAAAAACCGTATAATTTGCAAGAATGACACACTTCTATCTTGGATTATACAAGGATCTCATGTGACATAAGAATCAAAACAATAAGATACCATTTCTTATGCAGGATTGAAGTACTGTATTGGTACAGTATTTAATTTATGAGAATTGGGAATCATAACGTGTTGCTAGATACCGCTTATGATTAATGGAAATAAATGATGATTTATTTTCATAGCCAACATAGCATAAATTCTGAAAGGGTCACACAAATAGGACTTTAACCAAACTTGCATTATTTATTTGTTTGCAGTAGCGAGTACTGCGAATATATGATAAGTTGATTAATTAATTATATACCGTTGCGAACCTTTATAATTAATTAACTCAAATGGATCATATAGAAATAATATAATGTATTTGCTAATCCCAAATTAATTATTAATATGTTAATAATTAAGTTAGTTCAACGCATATTATTATACTGAGCTAATTGGCCTTTTAGTTAATCGGTTAACTGAAAGCCCGATATGAGACGAATTGAAAGAGTGAATTAATGGGCCACTATATCATATGGATTTGGCCCACTTAATCTCTGAAAATTTCGGCCATAGAGGGGCATTTGTGTCCAAGAGAAAATAGGAAGAGAGAAACCTAATTATGGAAAACGTTCCATATATATATTGATTGTTTCTTTGGGAATAAGTCGGAGAAAAACCTAATTCTCTCTCTCTTCTCTCTGTGGCCGTACTATTCACGTACTGTTCACAGCGGAGAAAATTGGTTTCTCTGATTTTAAGCTCTTAATTCTATCTCTAGCTCATGCGTTGAGCAATTTCCTTTCCAGTTAAACGTTAATCATGCTAAGGAATTCAAAGGGAATTAGTTATCGTCTCGGACAAGCTAGCACTTGTCTTGAGACCTTGGTTAATTTTCTAGGTGGACTCGAGACGACATTGTGGTGGTGGTGTGCTACCCATCGACTCCTAAGCAATGGTCGAGCCTTCGAGTTACGAGACTAGAAGAGGTAAATCCTTTTACCGTTCTCTTAAAGTGTCCACTTGCATAATTATCTAGATCCGTATAATAACAATTGTAAATTGTTTGTTAATAAGTAATAAAAATTTAAATTGCACATGGAATGAGTTCCTTACACTCTCTGTATCAATAAATTTGTATACTAATTTCCTGTATCGGCAGCAGCAGCGAAGGGGCCACATGTACTAATTTCTGATTGTGCCAATTGTTTAATTAGGCCCTTAGAGACAGATTGGGAGAGAAGTGAAGAATCATGTAATTTACTTAGCTTTTAATGGATCTGTACAATGTTATTTACTTAGCCTTTGATTCCATTCTGAAGAGGTAATATGTTATTTAGTTAGCTTTTGGTGCTATGTTATTGGATCTGTCCATGTGATTGTGATGCTTTTAATGGATATGTACAAGAGATTTCTTGTTAAATTGTTATTTACATTTTGCATTTCTAAGCTTGTATCTAAGCTTGTATGTACCAGTTTACTAGTTCAGTTTACTTTTTGAAGCAGTGTTTCTAAACAAATTTCTAAGCTTGTATGTACCAGTTTACTAGTTCAGTTTACTTTTTTGAAGCACTGTTTGTAAAGAAATTTCAAAACAAATTTCTAAGCTTGTATGTACCAGTTTACTAGTTTAGTTTACTTTTTGAAGTACTGTTTCTACACAAATTTCTAAACAAATTTCTGAAGCATGCGTTTCTAATCAATGGGCTTCTAAATCGTTTGAATAATCTTGAACGGGACAAGATGGCTCAGGAGTCGAAGGAAAAAAGGCTCATTGTTATAATAATTATTTTAGTTGCTTTAGTTTTCAATTTGTTGTACCAATCAAGGGTTAATTTGTTGATTTGTGAGGGGAGAAAAATGCTAAGGAAGTACCGAATGAATGTTAGCTATATTTTCATTTACCATGTATTAGTTAGAGTTTTGCTATGGTGAGTTGCGACTCACCAGGGGTCTGTGAGTCATGCTCAAAACTCTTAGATCGGGTTCAAAATGATTGATTCAAACTACTCAATATGATCTCCCTATTGAAATCTCCATGCAGACCAAATTTTATATTTTTTTTTTATTTTTAAGTATTTTTTTGAAATTTTAGAAAATCGTTAATCTAATTAGTTCTGAATCTTCAAAAATAGCAGTTTTTAAAAATTCGAAAAAAATACTTACAATTTTCAAAAAAATATAAAATTTGGTCTACATGGAGATTTCAATAGGGAGATCATATTGGACGGTTTGGATCGATCATTATGAACCAGATCTAGCAGTTTTTGAGTATGACTCACGTGAGTCGCCACTCACCATAGCAAAACTCGTATTAGTTATATTTGAAGTACCAGTAGTGATTTTCATGTAATGGATGCTTAGTTATATTTCAAATACCATGTATTACCATGTAAGAAGAATGCTGGTTGAGAATTTCATTTTAATAGATAATGCTATAATATGCATGCTATAATAGTGGTACACTGTATGGTATAAAAGGCATGCTATAATGAGTTGTACACAATATAAGAATAAAGAGTGGTACACAGTATGATATCGCAAGTAAAACAGTAGTACACAATATAAACATTAGAAATTTGTTTTCTATATGAACATTATTATGATGCTATAAAAACAGTGCTTCCGAAATTTTAGTCGAAATCAGGTACTCAAAACACTCAAAACAGTGCTTCAGAAATTTCTATATGAACATTCTGAAATTAGGCCTGAATTACATATTAGTGCAAAATTTCTCTCCCTTCGACATTTTTTAGTACTTGAAATTATTTATAAACTGGATCTGGTTCCAATTCTAGATAGCTCAAAGATTGAACATGTGATCTGCATGTTTTGTATTTATACTATTAAAACAGGAATTGTCTAAATATTGTGTACAACAAAAGAAACTAATAAAAAAGAAATAAATAAATAAAATAGAGAGAGGGATATTATAGGGTTATATCATTAAAGAAGCTAGATTGCTACAGAAGAAAGGATTGTGTGACTAATGAAGAAGCGAGACTTTGATGTGCTTTGGTTTAACTTGTATTTAATTAAAGAAAGCAACACCAAATAAGAGAAAGCTGCTACATGTATTTAATCGATTTAACTCACTAAGAACAATTCATGAAAATCAAAATACAAGCCTTTCTTTACTGGTAACCATTATCAGTGTACTGGTTTTCATGTAAAATTTAATTTTCGGAGGAGACTTAAGTTGAGGAGATTAAAGCAATTTTTGGTTAATTCACACATGGGTCGATGAAGTCACACTTGGGTCGCACTTGGTGTCATCGATGAAGTCATAAGTCGACAGAGGAGGGCAAAGGTTATTTGAAGCCAGTACACAACTGCGAGGAAGCGCTCTCAGATCACTAGTATCCACATACTAGCACCGTGGGGACGCAAAATTTTTTGAGGCTCCGATCCCCTCTCAGATTTTCTAGGGTTTCACTCAACCATCGCCAAGTACCTTTTGAAGCAACCTAGTGCTTCTGACTTGTGGTAGATCAAATAGATATGACCAAACCTCGTGCAGTCATCAATAAATGTGATGAAATAATAGGCACCATGTCGAGCCCCAACACTCGAAGGACCACAAATGTCCGAGTGTATTAATTGCAAAGGAATTATGGTACGAACAGCCTTACCAAAAGGCTTTCTAGTAGCCTTACCCGCTAGACAAATCCCACATGTAGGCAAGGAGACCTTGGTTAAGGGACCCAACAGTCCAATCTTAACCAATCTAGTCATCCGTTCCTGCCCTACATGACAAAGTCTAGCATGCCATATCATCATGTTATCATTCACATTAGAAGAAGAAACATTATAAGATAGAGAAGAGCCATCAATTGTGTCTAAAATCATGAATTTATCATTAAGAAATCCATTACCAATCAACATAGAATTCTGATACAATTCAACACAATTATTCACAAAAACAACACTCAATCCAGTTTTGACAAGAACTAAAACAAATACAAAATTTCGCCTCACATCAGGCGCATACAAAATATCATGGAGAATTAACCTATGTCCGTTGCGAAACACAAGCTCACATGTGTCTATGCCATGCGCTTGGACACTACTATTATTTCCCATGAAAATCCGTTTGCTTCCTACCGGTATGCGATGATAGTCCAGAAATGCCGCTCGATCCATAGCTATGTGGTCAGTTGTTGCAGAATCAACAATCCAAATAGGAGTGTTATCAGTAAGCATAAAGCAACTGGACACAAATAAAGCTGAATCACAAGTAGATGAGATCGGAACGGTCCGTTCTGCATCAGAACAGTCCGTCTTTGGAACGGTCCGCCCCAAAAGGGTCAGAGGGTACCTTTTTCGGCTTCGTGCAATCACGAGCGAATTGTCCCACCTGATCACAGTTGAAGAAAGCCCCTTAGGCTTCTCCTTCTCTTTCCCGCGCTTCTTGTTGAGCTTCTTGTCAATTTTGGCATTGGCCACGCCATTGCCACCCGCATTCTTCTTGGAACTGGAATTGTTCTTTGGTTTCCTCTGCGAGTTCTTAGAGGCGACAATCATTGCCTCTCCTGTAATACCTAGTATTTTCAAATTTTGAGTCCTTAGAATTTTTGCTAAACTTTTTCTTTTATATTTTATTTGCTTGTTTGAAATCTGGGTTTAATTCTTGTTTATGTGTTGTTTTTCTATATTTCTAGAGTGCAATTTAAAAGTTAGTAATCCAAAATGAATTTAGTTATGTAGTTAATTGAACTATGCATTATTTGGACTTGCTATTGTTATGTTTTAATTAAATTTCAGTTGAGCATTGCATCTAGTGCATTTTGGGGACATGTTGGTGCATCTAGTGCATTTTGGGAACATGTTGGGGTACACTAAACACCTCCACTTTATTCAAATAAAGAAAACCCAATACCACAGTCCATTTTCTCTCTCTCTCCCCCCCCTCTCATTTTCTCCTCTACAGAAATTTTTCCTCTCTTTTTCTTCAAGCTCAAAACTCCCTAAAGCCCTCCATAGAAAATAGATAAAATAGTAAAAAAATTCAGGAAAAATCAGAAATAGGAAGAGGAGAACGAGGAGATTACATGCAAGCCAACAAATTTCGAATTTGAGCACCATTATTGTAAGATTTCATTTTTCTCCAACTCATTTCGGTTCTCAAGTGTTTTCTGAAGTTTTTGTTTAAATAAAGGTTTAAAATAGAGTTTTATGATGAGTTTAGTTACATGCAAGGTATTATTAAGTGCATTTAACTTTTCATTCGATTTTTATGAGGTTTTGGTCATGCATGAACTAACTTCAAGGTTGAAATAAATTTCTGAACTTTCGAGGAAATGTTTGAATGATTTGTGCATTAAACTGGGTTTCAAAAGGAGAAATAGTTGCATGCATGGTACATTTGTAAAAATTGGGTTTTAGGCTGAGTTTTTGGTTGCATGCAAGAAGGGATTTTTGTTCTAAAATGAATTTTTGAAAATTTAGTTTAAAATCAAGTTTAGAAGTGAAATTTCTTGTTGATTTAAGTTAGTAGTACACTGTAGTAGCTTCATTTTGAGTTTGGTTCAATTTGGTGAAGTTTTGAGCATTTTAGCTCTATGGTTTGTTGAAAAACGAATTTCAGCTTCTGACAATTCGGTCCGAATTGTTATAATTCGGTCCGAATTGGTGTCCCTGGAAATTTCAGCTTGTAACAATTCGGTCCGAATTGTTCTAATTCGGTCCGAATTGTTCTAATTCGGTCCGAATTGTTCTAATTCGGTCCGAATTGTTCCCTCTGAGAACAGATTTTCTTTTGACCATAACTTTGTCATTCGGAGTCCGTTTAAGGTGATTCAAAGCCCATTAGAAAGCTCTTGAAGAGCTCTACAACCTCATAAGAGTCTTTGATACATTAGAGATTAAAAAATCATGGGTTAGGCCTTAATTTTACTTGTACAATCATCATTCGTGTCTAAGTCGTGGTAAAATCTAACCCGGCCACATAATGAGTCATAATTTGAGATTGTACTTTGTTTTTCTTGCTTGCTTTTACTTATTGATTGTGTGATCTGTTTGAGTAAATACTTAGAATAGTTTTATTGTGTAGATTTGGATAAGGACGTATCGGGACTCAAGGAGGCCGATACCGCTGGTGGTAACTAGGATTGCTTGTTGACTGTTTGTGTCTGCTTTTGTTTACAGGTGCGGATTCCACACCTATCTTGAGTTATTGTTAGAACTTATTACTTGCATAGCATATTTGAATTGATTGAATTGCAAGCATATTTGCATTTTACCATATTGTTATTATGATATAAATGTTATGTATGCATATTGAATGGTTATCCGATTGATCTGAATGGAAATGATATGAATGGTTAAGTACTCTTGTACTGTTGAATGGCACTGGTTTCGTTTGTACGCGGGCTAGCTACCCGGCGTGTCAATCGGTGTGGTTAAGCTTAATCCGAGGTCTACAGTGTTACGTCTTGAGGTACTTGTTGAAAGTTCAATTTGTCTGAATTGAATCCGAATTTTACTCTGATCCCTGTGTCTGGGGAGGAGTAGGTTCTGATCCCTGTATCTGGGGAGGAACCAGTTGACTGATACTATTTTAGGTCTCGATCCCTATGTCTAGGGAGAGACCGGTTCCGATCCCTGCTTCTGGGGAGGAACCAAATGACTCGTGATATTTGTAAACCAGACTTGCATTTGAATAATACCAAACCGAGCCGGCATTTGCATTGTTACTTGATGGTTGAGATTGTTTTGATACTTGAATGAATTGCCGAGCTCATTGCATTGCATGAATTGTATCTATATATGGACTTACACGAATGTATTTTATTAATGGATGTGTTATTTTATTATTATCATGTCTTAAAATATGTATTGCTTATTGTTGCTTTTAAACTCGGTCGGTGATTAGTTCCAAAACATGTACTCAAGGTTCGTGTGGCTGGAACTGAATACCGCACTGAGATAAATCTTTATTTATCTCATTCTTCCACTTTGTGGGTTCCAGGTTCTAGGCGAGCGCGGGCATGTGGAAAGGATTAGGCCATCACTTTTGTTGTTAGGTGTGTGTGTAGCATGGGAACTCATGACTTGTTGTTGAAATGACCGTGTGTAATATTTTGAAAACAAGTTGTAAAACCACTAATTATGATGTATTGATATTACATGTTACACTTGTCTTGATTTGTGATGCTACACGTCCATAAATTTTCGTGTTATAGTTAGTAAGCCTTATGGGCGTGCGAAAGTAAGCGTGCGCTCGTGGCGGCTGCGGCATCCCCCGGTTCTGGGGTGTCACAGTTGAGTGGTATCAGAGCTAGTGGTTTATCAACTCTAACCAGACTGATAATTGTCAAATGTGGGTAGGTTTAAGTGGGATTGTGAGGTCGATTTTAGTTCATGTATGTTTTATTTCTGTGAGGTTTTTCTTGAGCTAGGTCATGGATAGAAGAGGTGCAAGAGGTCGTGCTCGTAGAGGTACGGGTAGAGGAGATGACACTGCAAATGCTGGTCATGAAGAGATTCCAGCAGGAAGGGGCCGTGGGCAGGGCCAAGGCGCAGGTTTGGAGGAAAGGGTTGTTAATGCAATTGAACGAGGATTCCTAGCCATGGGTCGGGGACGCGGTAGACATGCCGCACAAATGGATGATGAAGAAGATCGATTCCGGTTTATCTATGACTCTTTTGGGAAAATAACTCCACCTTCTTTCCAAGGAGATAGCCTTGCAGCGGCCGAGGAGTGGCTTGCTAATATAAAATCTAAGTTTCGAGTTTGTCGGGCACCGATGGAGTTCCGAGTTGAGCTTGCCACCCATTACTTAGAGAATGATGCACGTTTTTGGTGGGAGAATAAGAAATTAGACTTTGATGGAGACCAAGATGCGATACCTTGGGAATGGTTTGAGGAGAATTTTAATGAGCAATATGCTGATGACATAAGAAAAGAGGAAATGAGGCAAAGGTTTGTTGAGCTGAAGCAAGGGAATAAAACTGTGACCGAATACAATACAGAATTTACCAACCTTTCACGCTATGCCACTGACATCCGAGGTGATCCCAAGCGCTACCGGAGGCACTACATTAGTGGGCTTAGGCCGAAGATAGCGGGTGCAATAGATGACCCTTATGTCACAGATTTGAAGAGATTGATGAACCATGCAGCACAGAAGGAGGTTCATCACAAAAGGGAGCTTGAGGAAGAGCAAGCAAGAAAGGTTAAAACAAAGGTTGGAGATGGACAGTCGTCGGTGAATGAAAAGGGTAAGGGTAAGTCACAAGTAGATAAGGAGGACAGTAATGAGAGAGTTTGGTGTCGAACTTGTAACAAACCTCATGTAGAAAAAGATTGTCATCACCGCCTACAAACTTGTTTCAATTGTGGTAGTTCCGACCACTGGAAAAGGGAGTGCCCTCACCCACCTAAGTATAGGCCCTTTGTATATCAAGGTAATGGAGGCCACCCGAGGGGCGGGGGCCAAGGGGCAGGTAGAAATGGAGGTCGAATTGGTGGAAGAGGAGGTGGTCGAACTGGAGTTTTTGCAGTTGAACTTGTGCATGAGAGTGCTTTTAACGTCTCAGGTACGTGTTCCGTTCAGAGGACTGAACGGGATTTTAAGGAGGGAGGGATGTAATACCTAGTATTTTCAAATTTTGAGTCCTTAGAATTTTTGCTAAACCTTTTCTTTTATATTTTATTTGCTTGTTTGAAATCTGGGTTTAATTCTTGTTTATGTGTTGTTTTTCTATATTTCTAGAGTGCAATTTAAAAGTTAGTAATCCAAAATGAATTTAGTTATGTAGTTAATTGAACTATGCATTATTTGGACTTGCTATTGTTATGTTTTAATTAAATTTCAGTTGAGCATTGCATCTAGTGCATTTTGGGGACATGTTGGTGCATCTAGTGCATTTTGGGAACATGTTGGGGTACACTAAACACCTCCACTTTATTCAAATAAAGAAAACCCAATACCACAGTCCATTTTCTCTCTCTCTCCCCCCCCTCTCATTTTCTCCTCTACAGAAATTTTTCCTCTCTTTTTCTTCAAGCTCAAAACTCCCTAAAGCCCTCCATAGAAAATAGATAAAATAGTAAAAAAATTCAGGAAAAATCAGAAATAGGAAGAGGAGAACGAGGAGATTACATGCAAGCCAACAAATTTCGAATTTGAGCACCATTATTGTAAGATTTCATTTTTCTCCAACTCATTTCGGTTCTCAAGTGTTTTCTGAAGTTTTTGTTTAAATAAAGGTTTAAAATAGAGTTTTATGATGAGTTTAGTTACATGCAAGGTATTATTAAGTGCATTTAACTTTTCATTCGATTTTTATGAGGTTTTGGTCATGCATGAACTAACTTCAAGGTTGAAATAAATTTCTGAACTTTCGAGGAAATGTTTGAATGATTTGTGCATTAAACTGGGTTTCAAAAGGAGAAATAGTTGCATGCATGGTACATTTGTAAAAATTGGGTTTTAGGCTGAGTTTTTGGTTGCATGCAAGAAGGGATTTTTGTTCTAAAATGAATTTTTGAAAATTTAGTTTAAAATCAAGTTTAGAAGTGAAATTTCTTGTTGATTTAAGTTAGTAGTACACTGTAGTAGCTTCATTTTGAGTTTGGTTCAATTTGGTGAAGTTTTGAGCATTTTAGCTCTATGGTTTGTTGAAAAACGAATTTCAGCTTCTGACAATTCGGTCCGAATTGTTATAATTCGGTCCGAATTGGTGTCTCTGGAAATTTCAGCTTGTAACAATTCGGTCCGAATTGTTCTAATTCGGTCCGAATTGTTCTAATTCGGTCCGAATTGTTCTAATTCGGTCCGAATTGTTCCCTCTGAGAACAGATTTTCTTTTGACCATAACTTTGTCATTCGGAGTCCGTTTAAGGTGATTCAAAGCCCATTAGAAAGCTCTTGAAGAGCTCTACAACCTCATAAGAGTCTTTGATACATTAGAGATTAAAAAATCATGGGTTAGGCCTTAATTTTACTTGTACAATCATCATTCGTGTCTAAGTCGTGGTAAAATCTAACCCGGCCACATAATGAGTCATAATTTGAGATTGTACTTTGTTTTTCTTGCTTGCTTTTACTTATTGATTGTGTGATCTGTTTGAGTAAATACTTAGAATAGTTTTATTGTGTAGATTTGGATAAGGACGTATCGGGACTCAAGGAGGCCGATACCGCTGGTGGTAACTAGGATTGCTTGTTGACTGTTTGTGTCTGCTTTTGTTTACAGGTGCGGATTCCACACCTATCTTGAGTTATTGTTAGAACTTATTACTTGCATAGCATATTTGAATTGATTGAATTGCAAGCATATTTGCATTTTACCATATTGTTATTATGATATAAATGTTATGTATGCATATTGAATGGTTATCCGATTGATCTGAATGGAAATGATATGAATGGTTAAGTACTCTTGTACTGTTGAATGGCACTGGTTTCGTTTGTACGCGGGCTAGCTACCCGGCGTGTCAATCGGTGTGGTTAAGCTTAATCCGAGGTCTACAGTGTTACGTCTTGAGGTACTTGTTGAAAGTTCAATTTGTCTGAATTGAATCCGAATTTTACTCTGATCCCTGTGTCTGGGGAGGAGTAGGTTCTGATCCCTGTATCTGGGGAGGAACCAGTTGACTGATACTATTTTAGGTCTCGATCCCTATGTCTGGGGAGAGACCGGTTCCGATCCCTGCTTCTGGGGAGGAACCAAATGACTCGTGATATTTGTAAACCAGACTTGCATTTGAATAATACCAAACCGAGCCGGCATTTGCATTGTTACTTGATGGTTGAGATTGTTTTGATACTTGAATGAATTGCCGAGCTCATTGCATTGCATGAATTGTATTTATATATGGACTTACACGAATGTATTTTATTAATGGATGTGTTATTTTATTATTATCATGTCTTAAAATATGTATTGCTTATTGTTGCTTTTAAACTCGGTCGGTGATTAGTTCCAAAACATGTACTCAAGGTTCGTGTGGCTGGAACTGAATACCGCACTGAGATAAATCTTTATTTATCTCATTCTTCCACTTTGTGGGTTCCAGGTTCTAGGCGAGCGCGGACATGTGGAAAGGATTAGGCCATCACTTTTGTTGTTAGGTGTGTGTGTAGCATGGGAACTCATGACTTGTTGTTGAAATGACCGTGTGTAATATTTTGAAAACAAGTTGTAAAACCACTAATTATGATGTATTGATATTACATGTTACACTTGTCTTGATTTGTGATGCTACACGTCCATAAATTTTCGTGTTATAGTTAGTAAGCCTTACGGGCGTGCGAAAGTAAGCGTGCGCTCGTGGCGGCTGCGGCATCCCCCGGTTCTGGGGTGTCACATCTCCAGCCGCCTTATCAGCTTTCTCAGCCAATAAGCGATCCTCCTCTAACTCCACATGACACGCCACCTCATCAAAGGTGCGTTTGTTGTCATTGTGAGTTAAATTGACTCTCATGTGCTCCCATGGGCGAGGTAGAAAGAGGATGACAGCTTGCACTTGCTGCTCATCCGAGATGATATGACTCGCTTGCTGCAATTCACTAATCATGTTAGACATGGCTAAGATATGCTCCCTCATAGCGTGCTCAGGGAGCTTTTTATAGTCGTCAAACCATAGTGTAAGTTGCCGGATCCTAGTGGTCGAAGTAGTACCACCATACTGGAACTTGACTGTCTCCCACAACTCTTTTGTGGTGCGGTACCTCTCAAACCTGAGGAGAAAATTGTCTGACATGCTGCTCAGCAACATTATACGAGCGGCACGATCCTTCTTTCTAAAGTCCTCATTGGCCTGAACTCGCCTTGGATTGGCCCTATCGGCTTCAGTGAGTTCCTTTGTGAGTGGCTCATGTAAGTGCTGCATCTCAAGGAGAACTTGAACCTTACGATTCCAAACATCGTAATTGTTACTCGTCAGTTTCTCACCAGCATTGAGATCAGCGACTATGCTCTTATTTGCCGACATTGTTCTACAAAATAGAGACAAAGCACATGTATGCATGTTAGCATCAATATATATGATATAACTCCAAGTTATAACATCAAACATACCTCACAGCACAACCCTTGAATTGATCCAAAAGATGATGCAACCCAGCCACAATGATCGAGAGGTGACAACTAGGGCCACCAATCCAATGTTGTGAACTAAGTGCATCACCTTCCAATCAACTCGGTTGGGACAAGGTTCAGACATTGGTTAAGATACCCAGATCTTAAAATACAAAGTCACCATTTGTGTGCTTTTCGTCTTCATGTGAGTCAGAAGCCCTAAAGGCCTACTCAAGCATGTCACCATTTGTGAGAGGTCCAAAGACCTGTTAGAGATATGTCCTAGAAGCCAATCATTTTATGGCTACTTCTATAGTTTATGTTATTGATGATATTTCATCATTTGTTCCTAGATTTTATTATTGACAGTTCATTCAGGTTGAGGATCTGAATTGTAGATCACTGTGTTTCATTTATGATTTAATGACAATAATAAATCAAAACTGTCCAAAGTCTTGATAATTAACAAGGAACATTAATTATCAGACAAGACTAGTATACAAGTTAAGTGATGATTAAGTTCTACAAATCATAAGTAAGGAGTTACTAACTTAATTGTATATGTATATGTTACTAGAACATAGTACAGGACATGACCCAATGAAATAAATATATGGATTGTGTTATGTGTCATTATTTATTTCATATGTGTTTGATTCTGAGTTTGAGATGGTTCAGTTTCTCCACATGAGGATAAGTTCTCTAAATATCGTCTAACGCTGATTCCTGATAAGGGTTGCTATACGGACTTTATTTATGTTCTCTTGAATTGTGCGGGGAGAAACTGGTCATCAAGACAACCGTATGTCCCTCGTTAGTTCACATAACGAGTGATGATATCCACTGGGCCCCTTGATAGAGATGGATTGCTTGCTAGCAACTTGTGCAATCATCTCTAGATCAAAAACCGTATAATCTGCAAGAATGACACATTTCTATCTTGGATTATACAAGGATCTCATGTGACATAAGAATCAAAACAATAAGATACCATTTCTTATGCAAGATTGAAGTACTGTATTGGTACAGTATTTAATTTATGAGAATTGGGAATCATAACGTGTTGCTAGATACCGCTTATGATTAATGGAAATAAATGATGATTTATTTTCATAGCCAACATAGCATAAATTCTGAAAGGGTCACACAAATAGGACTTTAACCAAACTTGCATTATTTATTTGTTTGCAGTAGCGAGTACTGCGAATATATGATAAGTTGATTAATTAATTATATACCGTTGCGAACCTTTATAATTAATTAACTCAAATGGATCATATAGAAATAATATAATGTATTTGCTAATCCCAAATTAATTATTAATATGTTAATAATTAAGTTAGTTCAACGCATATTATTATACTGAGCTAATTGGCCTTTTAGTTAATCGGTTAACTGAAAGCCCGATATGAGACGAATTGAAAGAGTGAATTAATGGGCCACTATATCATATGGATTTGGCCCACTTAATCTCTGAAAATTTCGGCCATAGAGGGGCATTTGTGTCCAAGAGAAAATAGGAAGAGAGAAACCTAATTATGGAAAACGTTCCATATATATATTGATTGTTTCTTTGGGAATAAGTCGGAGAAAAATCTAATTCTCTCTCTCTTCTCTCTGTGGCCGCACTATTTACACACTGTTCACATACTGTTCATAGCGGAGAAAATTGGTTTCTCCAATTTTAAGCTCTTAATTCCATCTCTAGCTCATGCGTTGAGCGATTTCCTTTTCAGTTAAACAGTTAATCGTGTGAAGGAATTCAAAGGGAATTAGTTTTTGTCTCGGACAAGCTAGCATTTGTCTTGAGACCTTGGTTAATTTTCTAGGTGGACTCGAGGCAACGAGGTGGTGGTGGTGAGCTACCCATCGACTCCTAAGCAAAGGTCGAGCCTTCTAGTTACGAGACTAGAAGAGATAAATACTTCTACCATTCTCTTAAAGTGTCAACTTGCATAATTATCTAGATCCGTATAATAGCAATTGTAAATTGTTTGTTAATAAGTAATAAAAATTTAAATTGCACATGGAATGAGTTCCTTACAAGACCTACCATCACTCAACTATGCCAGGATTTATTCAATAACCACTGAGTTTTCTAGAGGATAAATCAGAAACCATGTTGGACATACTGGTATGTTCTGAATTGGTAAAGTCAAACCCTAGGTTTATGTATTTTTATTTTTTCAAACAATCAGGACGGTCCGTTCCACCACTGGAACGGTCCGCCTCGGACCCAGGTGGTCGCCCCAAACCTGAGACGGTTCACTTGCAGTCTATCCTCAGACTGGTCAAGAGTTTCCGACAAAGAACAGTCCGTTCCACCTCTAGAACGGTCTGCCCTACTGCTAGGTCGGACCAGCCTTGATGCTGTCCTGTCAGCAAAGTCACAGGACGGTCCATTCCACTACTGGAACGGTCCGCCCCAAACCTTTCTGAAACCCTGATTCTGGTATTTCCAGCGATGGAATTCCTCAGAAATCAGTTTTTCTTACCAGTTTCAGTTGTTCAACCCTAAATTGATTGGATTGTAGTATTTGCAACTAGTTCTATCAATAATAGAGAAATCTAAAGCCAAAAACTCATCAAAATCAAAATTAGAATTTCTATAGAGCAACCATGTAAGAAACATAAACAAAACGACCAAAATACACGAATTCTAGGGCTTAAAACAATACCAAAACTTTGAATAGAACCTTGTGGCTCTGATACTAATGAAGGTTTTCAAGTTCTGTGACCTAATATGTACATTTAACCTATAGATCATGCATAAGGTTTGGATATACTGCAGCGAAATTTGATCGATTGCCTAGATTCTTCTCAAAGCCTTGCTGCAATCCCTCTCACACGCCTGATCTTCTTCCGAATGCAACCGGCACACCACAACCTCTAGACAGGGTTTGGCGTCACCTTTCACGAATCCAAGTGTCGGTCGACTCATGCGTGTGCTTCATATTGCTCTCCAAGCAATATGATGGCTCATCAACTCTCTAATCTATTCCTAGTCTCTCTCAGATGGTGGTTATCTCAAAAGACACGAAATCCAACCTTTTAGATGCTTTAGAAGAGAGGGGTATAAATAGCAGATTTGGAAATCAACTTTCCAGATTTGTAACTGCCATCCGGAACGGTTCGCCCCAACACTAATGGGGCAGTCCGATTGCCCAGTAAACCGGCCTGTTCGGAACATGGCTCCACACACTTTTTCTAACACTTTGCTTCATCAATTTGTTGTGCAATATCTTTGCCTCCATATAATATATCAGATTGTTTAAGTTGTGTGTAATTTCTCTATAGTTGATGGTGTATTTCTTTTGAAGCTATGTTGCTTATTGAGAAAAATACTTATACGTATTCAAAAAATTACTTTCAACAAAGGATGACTCAGTGCTTTGCTCATTCTCTCTTGCGTAGTGTGATTACACAGAATCTAAACAATTTGTACCCAGTTAGAATTTTTCATCGCTGGGTTGGGGGAAGAGATTGAATTTTAATGGTAATTTACAGAAAGGGAGCACGCTGGGAAAAGGGAACATGGGAGAAAGAAAAAAAAATGGCAGAAGGGTATTTTAGTCTATACGAAAAATTATATACGAAGAGGGGTGATTGGCATAGCAAAAGTGGCAATTTTCTGAGTAAGTTGTATTTAGGGTGGCAATTTTCAAATAGTGAACTTTTGGAGTGGCAAATTTCTAATTTCCTAACTTTGGAGTGGCAAATTTCTAATTTCCCCTTTTACAAATTAATACATATCAATTTTAACTCAATTAAAATGAGAGTAGTGATCGATACAATTAACTTAGATCAGAAGAGTTCTTTTTCCATAATATTCCATGAGCTACATGCATCACACGTTAAGAAAAACACTGGGCATATATATATAGAGTTTTTCTATGGTGAGTCGCAACTCACAGACTCTCTGGTGAGTCGCAATCCAGACCGTCCGATTCACTTTAAAAATCATCCACATAGCTGAGATGGATTTGCATTGGATCGGCGCTGAATCGATTAAAAATTTCCATTACGTCTCTCTCTCTCTCTCCGTTAGCATCTCTTCTCTTTATTACGTCTCCCTCTCTTTCGATTAAAAATCTGAGCCAGAGCCGCCTCCTCAAACCCTACAAAACTCTAGATTTGCGTTGGATGTGGATCGAAGCCTGAGAGTGGATCGGAGCCAAAGAGCTTCTCCTCACGACCGTTGTCTCCTTTTTCCTCTCGAACGTTGCCTCCTCTTTTCTACTGCATGACTTGCCCCCAATTCATTTGAATAAGGTGCGTACAATCAAGCTTCCTGGACTAACATGTCTTGTATCTTCTTGGGCTAACACAATTTTCTATTTGATTGTTGTTGGTATCTCATTGAACTGAACTGCTATTGTTGTGATTTGAATTTCTATACCATGTTATTGCAAGTACTATTGAACTTCTATTTGATTGCAAGTACTGTTGTTTACAGACACAAATTTCTATAATTTTTATACTAATTTTTTTTTCTATTGTTTAATTAGGCCCTTGGAAATGGAGACAGGTGAAGAATCGGATAGCAGCAGCAAAGGCACCATTCAAGTTATTCAAATTTCATGTGTTATGGTATTGTGCTCCTTGTATCAATAAATTTGTATACTAATTTTCTGTATTGGCAGCAGCAGCGAAGGGGCCACATGCACTAATTTCTGATTGTTCCTATTGTTTAATTAGGCCCTTAGAGACAGATTTGGAGATAAAGCGAAGAAGCATGTTATTTACTTAGCTTTTAATGGATCTGTACCATGTTATTTACTTAGCCTTTGATTCCATTCAGAAGAGATTGGTAATATGTTATTTAGTTAGCTTTTGGTGCTATGTTATTGGATCTGTACCATGTTATTGTGATGCTTTTAATGGATATGTACAAGAGATTTCTTGTTAAACTATTATTTACATTTTGCGTTTCTAAGCTTGTATGTACCAGTTTACTAGTTCAGTTTACTTTTTGAAGCATTGTTTCTAAACAAATTTCTAAGCTTGTATGTACCAGTTTACTAGTTTTGTTTAATTTTTTTAAGCACTGTTTCTAAACAAAATTTCTGAAGCATGTGTTTCTAATCAATGGACTTCTAAATCGTTTGTATAATCTTGAACGGAAGAAGAAGGCTCAGGAGTCGAAGGAAAAAAGGCTCATTGTTATAATAATTATTTTAGTTGCTTTAGTTTTCAATTTGTTGTACCAATCAAGGGTTAATTTGCTGATTTGTGAGGGGAGAAAAATGCTAAGGAAGTACTGAATGAATGTTAGCTATATTTTCATGTACCATGTATTAGTTATATTTGAAGTACCAGTAGTGATTTTCATGTAATGGATGCTTATTTATATTTCAAAAACCATGTATTACCATGTAAGAAGAATGTTGGTTGTGAATTTCATTTTAATAGATAATGCTATAATATGCATGCTATAATAATGGTACACTGTACGCTATAAAAGGCATGCTATAATGAGTAGAACACAATATAAGAATAAAGAGTGGTACACAGTATGAAATCGCAAGTAAAACAGTAATACACAATGTAAACATTAGAAATTTGTTTTCTACATGAACATTATTATGATGCTATAAAAACAGTGCTTCCGAAATTTTAGTCGAAAGCAGGTACTCAAAACACTCAAAACAGTGCTTCAGAAATTTCTATATGAACATTCTGAAATTAGGCCTGAATTACATATTAGTGCAAAATTTCTCTCCGTTCCATATTTTTTAGTACTTGAAATTATTTATAAACTGGATCTGGTTCCAATACTAGATAGCTCAAAGATTGAACATGTGATCTGCATGTTCTGTATTTATACTATTGACACAAGAATTGTCTAAATATTGTGTACAACAAAAGATACTAATAAAAAATAAATAAATAAAATAGAGAGAGGGATATTACAGGGTTATATCATTAGAGAAGCTAGATTGCTGCAGAAGAAAGGATTGTGTGACTAATAAAGAAGCGATACTTTGATGTGCTTTGGTTTAACTTGTATTTAATTAAAGAAAGCAACACCAAATAAGAGAAAGCTGCTACACGTATTTAATCGATTTAACTCACTAAGAACAATTCATGAAAATCAAAATACAAGCCTTTCTTTACTGGTAACCATTATCAGTGTACTGGTTTTCATGTAAAATTTAATTTTTGGAGGAGACTAAAGTTGAGGAGATTAAAGCAAAATTTTTGGTTAATTCACACCTGGGTCGATGAAGTCACACTTGGGTCGCACTTGGTGTCATCGATGAAGTCTTAAGTCGACAGAGGAGAGAAAAAGTTATTTGAAGTCAGTACGCAACCGCGAGGAAGCGCTCTTAGATCACTAGTATCCACATACTAGCACCGTGGGGACGCAAAATTTTCTGAGGCTCCGATCCCCTCTCAGATTTTCTAGGGTTTCACTCAAGATCTGAGCGATTTCAAAGAGGTAGAGATACGCGAAATAAAGAGAAGAGAAGGCAACGGGGAAAGAGAGACGGAACGGAGAAATTTGATCCAGAGCAGTCGCTAATCAATCACGCAGATCTACACTATTCTTGACGCCGATTCGACGGTCTAGATTGCGACTCACTAGAGGTTCTGTAAGTTGTGACTCACCTTAATAAAACTATATATATATATATATATATATATATATATATATATATATATATAGAGTTTTGCTATGGTGAGTTGCAACTCACCAAATGGTCGGTGAGTTGCGATCAAAACTCCTAAATCTAGTTCAAAATGACAGATCCAAGCCGTCCAATATGATCACCCTATTGAAATCTCCATGCAGACCAAATTTTTCATTTTTTCAAAAATTTTAAGTATTTTTTTGAAATTTTAGAAAATCGTTAATCTAATTAGTTCTTAACCGTTAAAAAACAGCAGTTTTTAAAAATCCGAAAAAAATACTTGAAAATCTCAAAAAAATATAAAATTTTGTCAGCATGGAGATTTTAACAGGGAGATCATATTGGATGAGTTGGATTGGTCATTTTAAACTATATCTAGCAGTTTTGATCGCAACTCACCGACACTTTGGTGAGTTGCAACTCACCATAGCAAAACTATATATATATATATATATATATATATATATATATATATATATATATTAACAAGACGTTGTTCGATATATAATTTTAATTTTTAACTGAATATTTAGATGAAGGCACTACTACAAATTTTTTTTTTCAGCAAATATACACATAAGTTGCTAATTTGGGAGTTGCAAAAGAAAAATAACAGTTGCAAAAAGCATCTGATCAGTGATTGTTATTTTTTACATTTGCTAAAGTGTTAATTTCAACGACTGTTAATTTCAGCACTAATTTGGAAAAGCTTTATACAACTGTTTTTACAAAAGAAGAGTCGCAAAAGAGTAGGAGAGAGTCCATTTAGGCCGATTTTCGGCCCATATTGGGCAGAAACTTTTGCAATATATTATTGTTTATAAATAACAGTTGTAGAAGGCTTTTGCAACTGTTATCTACAAACAACGGTTGCTATGTTTCCAACACCTTTTTTTTTTTTTTTTTTACCTCACCACTTAAATTTAGAAATTGTTTTAATTCAAAACAATTGTAATGGTTTGAAATTTATTTTACCACAACGCCACTGATTTAGTTGTTGACTGTTTTTATGAAAAACAGTTGCTGATTGACAGTTGCAAAGCCTTTTATGTGGTAGTGAGGTATCTAACTGATGCGCGACTAGGATGTAGCCAATCAGGACTTTTAAATTTATACCCAAATAAGCCCAGTTTTGGTCACAAGCATACGACCTACGTTGAGTATTAATTGGGGTCGAATCACAGGGAACAGTTATTCGAATAATTTGAATCTAATTGTATTGCTCAATCAAGTTAAGGGATAAAGAATAATATGGTTTTGGGATATAAAATAAAATTAAAATACAAAATAAATAAATGGTTCCAATCTTAAGAGAAATTCAACTAATAAGATACAAAATAGGGATTTTGATTGATAAACTTATACTTAATTTATGTTCTTAATATGTCCGCTTACTCATGTGAGCGGCTAAATTATGAGCCTAGTTAACTAGTCTAAAGTCTGACTATTTGTTTCTAAGTTGGCACAAACAACCTACCTATAATCCAAGCGGTCTGATTTGACTAATTAAAGTTGTAATTAGAAATTAGTTCTCATTCATTTACTGAGCAAATTAATAATTTGACTAACTTTTCTTAGGTCCTTCTTTCGACAGTTCAAGTAGTATTAATCAAACTATTAAACTCTTGACTAACCTAAGTTTCCACTTTCGCTCCTTGACTTAAGTTAAACAAGTTCATTTCTTGGATCTAAGAAATCCCTCAATTTTCATCTGTTGGGAATAGATCTCCATTTCTGGCTTATGACCTAGATCTCATTCTTTCAAATTATTGATCATCTATTAGTATTGATATACTAAAAATAATCTAAGTTTGGTTGGATTTAACTTCCTAATACTCAAGACTGGCCTTATCTTGACGGAAAAATACCAAATCTACTCAAACAATTCAAGCATAGGAAATAAAGAGTAAAAGCTCAAGAGATAAAACTCAATAAACAAAGTATTAAACTAACTACTTAAGTAAACTAAATCAAGTATTTGCTTATCAATCATTGCCCCTAATCAAACTACTCAAGTATGGTAATCATAACATCAAACTCAAAGGTATCAATCATCATTAACAGTAATTAATTTGCTAAGCAAATTAACAGTAATTTGTCTGTTCAACTCCTCCTCTGCTTAGGCGTGATTTCTCTATAAAATTGGAAACATTGAATTCTCAGACCTCCCCCCCTTTTATAGTCATAGAAATAGCTGTAGAGGGTAGTTAAGTGCTTCAGAAGTTGGTTGGATCGTGGCAGAAGTTGTATAGGAGAGGTTACCAAATTAATCGTCTGATCATGGAAACCGTCTGAAACTTCTCCTAGCGGCCCGCTCACTGGTGTGATCTACCTGCAGAGATACTTCAAGTCGTCTCCTAGCCTTCTCCTGTCTGGTTGGTCTTCTGTCTGCCTAATCCATCCCGTCAAGTACTCTGTCGAGTCGCTCAATAAGTATTCTTTTGTACAGATTTGGAGCAACATCTGATGATTGTCCTATAAAAACACAAAAGGGCATGACAGTACTTAAAAACTAATAAACATTGATAAAACTAAGTTAAAATCACATAAAATCAATTATAATTTGAGTCCAAATTAGATCAAAACCAATATATGAAAACGTCCTATCACTAACCACAGGTCATATTTTGGAAATCGGACCGGTGACTGAACCGGTCAAGCTATATGGTTGAGACGGTAGCAAACGATTGGAAGAGAGCAGAGTCGATTCCTACCCAACTAAACCGGTTAAACTATCTCAATCACTCACCCAGCTTTCATTTACACCAAATAAATATCTAAAAAAAACCATGTCTTTAGTCTTTAAACGAAATTAAATAAATATGATCGGTTTTTTTTTTTGTTTACCTGACCAAAGAGGAGCTCGACTCCTTGAACGTACTCAAAAGTTATTGTCCACACATACGTAGCTCGATTCCTTGTACTTATTATACAACGTATATACCTCAAACGGTTCTTAAACTTAGGGAAAAAAAAACTATTTGAATTCGTACTATATATCAAATAAATTTATTATTTTGAGACAACTTCAAATACTAGCTGCCAACATTTTTTTTTTCAAAGTTGAAACTAGCCAATACAATGCGATTGAAATTTTTATTTTTGTTTGTTTAAGAATTTCAAAGACTAAACTCTGAATTGTGAAATACATGATGAAATAGGAGAATTGCTCATGACAATCCCTTTTGCAAAACACTCCTAATTTTAATGTAAAAAGACCAAAATGCTTTTCAATTTAGGATTATAATCTGTAAACAATTGAGGGTAATTTGGTCTTTTCACATCAAAATTAGGAGTGTTTTGCAAAGCTGGGCGTGTCCTGAGCAATTCTTGATGAAATAGAGGTTCCTCTCTTCTATATCTATGTCCTTGTTGGAAAAAGTGTATAGAGCCGTTCTAAGCAGGCCGCTTATAGGGCAAGTGGGCCGCTGCCACTGAAAGACCTAATAACGGGTCTCTAGCATGCAGGGTAAGCAGACCATTGGGAATTAACCAGAAATCTAAATTCAGATTGACTCCAATATATACCCCTTACCATGACCGTCTCGATCTCTACTGTTGCTATGAATCTCAGTATTCCACCAGAGAAGGGAGACTAGGGTTAGGTCTGATAGGGAGGAAGCCAACTGAGTACTTAGAGCAATCGGATTGCACATTCACGAGTAGAACCACACTTGAAATTGTGGAAGATGACGCCAATGTTAGATTATTTGGTGTTGGAACGGCCCGTCTCAATTTTGGGGCGGCCCGGTCCAATGCTCTGGGGCGGTCCGGTCCAATTCTGGGACGGCCCGTTCCAGACTCTGCGCCATATTAGGAAATAATCTATTTTTGGTGGGCTGATTCTGCTTGGTTTCCAAGTCATTAAGTTATATGGTAATAGGCTAAACGTGGCTGTGAAGAAAAGCAAGGTTTTGTGCAGGGGTGTGTTGCCTTTTATAGGTGGTTATATTTAGAAACAATGGCTATTTTCTGATGGGTAAAATAGGTATTGTTTGGAGGCCAAGAAGCCTTTGGCTCTCTGTATATAAAGGGGTTGGTCCCCAAGGGACAAGATAATCACGTTGCTGGCTGTATACATGTGTTGATAACAGCCATCTTCAGCCTCTCTCTCTATTCTTCCATCACATAGTTAGAGAAGGTGCCCTAGTTCAGGCATAAGGGTACCAAGGCGTGTCTTGTTCTCTTGGAAGACTTCTCTCCCGACTTTGGCACGTGGAACAGAAGGTGTAAGGTGCATACACATCACAAGATATCAAGAACTCGAGGAGATCCAAGATTCAGGCCATAGCGATGGAATTAGGTAAGCTTCCGCTCAAAGATTTAGTTTCTGGTGTTTTTGGAACGGTCCGGTCTATGATCAGAACGGTCCGTTCCAACTGCTGGTTCAGCGAGTTATGTTTAAGTTTCTGGGTTGCTTATTTGACATGTTAGAACTGTTAATCCTTTGGCCTTTAAAGCAAACCTAACAATTGGTATCAGAGCCACTCGTCGTGAGCCAGTAGCATGACACATAAGTTTGGATCTATTTGAATTGATTTGGTGAGATTGTTGATTTGAACTGAACTGTTTAAGTTTCTGGCACATATGTTTTGGAACGGCCTGTCCCAGGTCTGGAACGGCCTGTCCCAGGACTGGGACTGCCCTTCCTTGGACTGGGACGGCCCGTCCCAGGACTGGGACTGTCCTTTCCTGGACTGGGACGGCCCGTCCCAGGACTGGGACTGCCCGTTCCAGACTTTTTTCTGGAATTTTTTCTGGATTGTTTTTCCTGAACTGTTTCTGACTTATCTAGCTTTTAGACGGTTCGTTTCATGGCTCGAACGGACCGCTCCATTGTTTATTAAGTTATTGTGCCAGACTTATTGTTTGTGAAATTGCAATTGCTTGAAAAGATTTTGAAAATTAAGTTAAAGTTGTGAAAATTCAAAATCGGTTAAAATCTGACCTAATTGGATGAATTAGATTTAGAGTAGATCTATTGTCAGGTTAGGAGAGAAATCTTTAGGGTTTCTCGACCTAGATTAGGACGACAAATTCTACTCTTCTCTGCGGTTTTCAGGCGGTCCGTTCCACTCCGGGACGGCCCGTTCCACTTCAGTTTTGGTTGCAAACTGTTAGGTATTGACCAGAGTATAGGACGGTCCGTTCTACAACCAGAACGGTCCGTTCCAGAACCAGATTGTTAGGTTTTAAGCCAAAATTCAAGTTGTTTGTACTGGTAAGGTACAAATGACACTTTATGCATCCCTCCTCTTCTCTTCTTTGCCGTGGTTTTCATTAGTAAGAGCTGTAAGCGTTGGGTTACACCATGTTGTCACGAGGACAAGTTCTGTCGCAGAAAATAAGGTCGGCGCCTAAAGTGTCCATATGACCCTGGCCTTTTCTGGGAATCTTGCCTGGATGTGGTGTAATTTCAATGGCTGCTGGCTGAACGGGAGACCACCGCTTTCTTTTCTTACCTCAATATGACTCGGACTGGCTTGTATGGTCATATCTCTCTTTGGTTCTCTTCTGGTCTATTTAGGGCGGACCGTTCTCTCACCAAAACGGTCCGTTCCATGTTTGTTGGTTCGTATGTATTTCATACGATTCAATGTGTATACCTTAGGGTTTGCAACTGGGTCCTAAGTCTATATCATCCTAGGTCAGTATTTAGTTAGGCTTTTCATATTAGGATAAATGTGCATAGTGAAAAGTCTAGGATTAGGTATATTTTAAGTCTAATATAAAGGTAATTTGAGTTGTATTTTGAGAATTGAACCAATATTAATATCATCTCGCCAAAGTGGGCTCTCATATTAATGGTTGTTTCAAAGGCTCAAGTACAAAGTGTATTAAGGTACATGTAACTTCTAAATTATGGATCGGCCCAAAGGAAGGACATAATTTAAAAGACTACATGTACAATGTTTTGGTAGAATCAAATGGGTAATGATTATAAGGCTTTGCATATAATTAATTAATCGGCCCAAAGGAAGGTTAATTAATTAATATGTTATGAATCGTTACATTTGATACTACATCTAGTTGATTGAAGTTTGCTTGGAGACTCCAAAGAGCACTTGCAAATGAATAAAGACTAGTTGATGGGATTTAGACCTTTATATTTTATGATTTAACTTATACATTATGGTTATTAATATTAGTGTATTTTGTCTTTGGTTTATTTTAGCAAATATTCCAGCTAGCATTAACAGCATACCCATGCTGACTGGTTCCAACTTTAAGGAATGGAAAGAGAACTTGATGATAGTTCTCGGTTGTCTAGATCTTGACCTTGCATTTAGGGAGGATAAACCACATGAGATTACTGCTAAGAGTAATCAACAACGCATTCAAAGTGTGGCTCAGTGGAATCGCTCCAATCGCATGGGCATTATGATCATAAAGAAGACAATCCCAGAGGCATTCAGGGGTACCATTTCTGATTCCGATGAGGCTAAGGCATGCTTGGAAGAAATTGAGAAGAGATTTGCCAAGAATGAGAAATCGGAGATTTGTACATTCATGGCAAGACTCACCTCTATAAAGTATAATGGAAAAGGCAACATTCGTGAGTACGTTTTGGAAGTATCTAATCTTGCTTCAAAGTTACAAGCCCTTAAGTTAGACATATCTGAAGAAATTCAGGTGTGTCTAGTGCTTAACTCTCTCCCTATTCAGTATAACCATTTCAAGGTTACTTATAACTGCACTAAGGACAAGTGGACTCTGAATGAACTGATTTCGCATCTAGTTCAAGAAGAGGAAAGGTTGAAGCTTGATAAGACACATAGTGCTAACGTTGCCTCTACTTCCAAGAATAATGGGAAGAAGAAACAAAACAAGAAAAAGGCTGCTAATTCAGAGCCAAAGAAGGAACCCAATAAGGGAAAGACTGGCAAGAAGTCAAAGAATCCAAATGGGTGTTTCTTCTGTGGCGAAGAGGGACACAAGAAGACTGATTGTGCAGGCTACATAGCTTGGCGCAAGAAGAAAGGTATGTCTCTCTCTTTGGTTTGTTCAGAAGTTAATTTAACTTCAGTACAAAAGGATACTTGGTGGATTGATTCGGGTGCTACAACTCACATAAGTATCTCTATGCAGGGTTGCCTGAGCTGCCGCAAGCCAAATGATGGTGAAAGATACATCTATGTGGGCGATGGCAAGAAGGCACAAGTTGAAGCTATTGGGCATTTTAGATTGTTACTTAGGACTGGATTGTATTTGGATTTATATGAGACTTTTGTTGTACCGTCTTTTAGACGAAATTTAGTTTCTATTTCTGTACTGGACAAATTCGGTTACTATTGTTCTTTTGGAAATGGAAAATTCAGTTTATCTCATAATTCTAAATGCGTTGGATCTGGTTTTCTTTCAGTTTATGACAATCTATATTCTTTGGAAACTATTGCTTCATATAATGAATCTTTGCATACAAGTACTAGAAGTGTTAAGCGTAAATTAACTCATGAGAATTCAGGTGCACTTTGGCATAAGCGTTTAGGTCACATTTCTCCAAAGAGAATTGAAAGACTTGTGCAAAGTGAAATACTCGATCCTTTAGACATGACTGATTTAGGCCCATGTAAAAGTTGTGTTAAAGGAAAACAAACAAATAAAAGGAGATATGATGCCAATAGAACGAGTGATGTCTTAGAACTGATTCATACGGATATTTGTGGACCATTTCCTACACCTACAAGGAATGGTCAAACTTACTTTATCAGTTTCATAGACGATTATTCAAGATTTGGTTATCTATATCTATTAAGTGAAAAAGCGCAAGCTTTGGACGTGTTCAAATCATTTAAGGCTGAAGTTGAGTTACAACTCAACAAAAGGATTAAGCAAGTCAAATCTGACCGTGGTGGTGAATACTATGGTAGATATGACGGTTCAGGTGAACAACGTCCAGGGCCTTTTGCTAAGTTCCTAGAGGAAAATGGCATTGTCTCTCAATATACCATGCCAGGATCGCCTAGCATGAATGGAGTAGCTGAAAGGCGAAACAGAACATTGAAGGACATGGTTAGGAGTATGCTCAGTCATACTAATTTGCCAAGATCTCTTTGGGGCGAAGCGCTTAAAACGGCAGCCTATTTACTCAATCGTGTACCAACTAAGGCAAATAACAACAAAACTCCCTATGAAATGTGGACTGGTAGGAAACCAAGTTTACAACATTGTCGTATTTGGGGATGTCCAGCTGAAGCTCGGCCTTACAAGCCAAATGAGAAGAAGTTGGACGAAAGGACAGTTAGTTGTTATTTCATTGGATATGCCGAACGTTCTAGGGGTTACAAGTTTTACGATCCCACTAATAGGAATATATTTGAGACGATTATAGCTAAGTTCTTTGAGGATGTTTTGGTTGTGGGGGGAGATATGACACATCAGGATATTATCTTCGAGGAGGAAACAAGCACTGATCTTCAAACGGACCGTGACATGGCTGAAACGGACCGTTCCAGGATTGGAACGGACCGGTCTGAAGCTGAAACGGAACGGTTGATCATAGATGCAGTGCCCAGGATTGAAACGGACCGTTCCAATGTTGGAACGGACCGTTCCAATGCTGGAACGGATCCTGTTCCAGATCCTATGGACTTGGATCTTGGAAATAATCAAGTTGAAGATAATAATGTCATTGAACAACTGCAGACACCTCAAGAACTTGTGCCTAGGAGATCCACTAGAGAGAAAAGACCAGCAATACCTAATGATTATGTGGTCTATCTCCAAGAACATGAGTTTGACATTGGGATGATGAAAGATCCTCATGATCTTCGTCAAGCTTTGGACAGTCCAAACTCACAAAAGTGGATCGATGCCATGAATGAAGAAATGAAGTCCATGTATGACAATGATGTATGGGACTTAGTACCATTACCAGAAGGAAAGAAACCTATTGGTTGCAAATGGATTTTTAAGACCAAAAAGGATTCTAAGGGAAATGTGGAAAGGTATAAGGCACGTCTTGTCGCTAAGGACTTTACTCAAAAAGAAGGTATTGATTACAAAGAGACTTTCTCTCCAGTTTCATCGAAAGACTCTTTTAGGGTAATCATGGCACTTGTGGCACATTTAGATCTTGAGCTTCATCAAATGGATGTTAAGACTGCGTTTCTCAATGGAGACATTGATGAAACCATCTATATGGTGCAACCACCCCACTTTGTATCGGACGATCCAAAGAAAATGGTTTGCAAACTTAAGAAATCCATTTATGGGCTCAAACAAGCGTCTCGACAATGGTATTACAAATTCCATCGAGTGATTCTCTCATTTGGTTTCGAGAGTAACCCGGCGGATGATTGTATATATCACAAGTTCAGTGGGAGTAAATATTCTTTCTTGGTTTTGTATGTGGATGATATACTGCTTGCCACAAACGATAAGGATATGTTGCATGAAACTAAGAAATTTCTATCTAGACATTTTGAAATGAAAGATCTTGGTGATGCATCATACGTGTTAGGTCTTAAGATACTTAGAGATCGTTCTCAAGGTATTTTGGGTCTATCACAAAAGGCCTATATCGATCAAGTACTCAAGCGATATGATTTGGAAAACTGCAAACCAACAGAGACCCCTGTTGCTAAAGGGGATAAGTTCAGTCTTGAACAATGTCCCAAAACACAGTTGGAAAAGAAGCAAGTAAAGGACAATAAGTATGCCTCCATAGTTGGAAGCATAATGTATGCCCAAGTGTGTACACGTCCAGACATTGCTTTTATTACAGGCATGCTAGGCAGGTATTTGCACAATCCAGGAATTCAGCATATCAAGGCAGCCAAACGAGTTTTGAGATATCTTCAGAAAACCAAAGACTATGCACTAACATATCGGAGATCAGATAGGCTGGAGGTCATAGGATATTCTGATTCTGATTTTGCGGGGTGTCAAGATAGCTTAAAATCAACCACAGGGTTCATCTTCATGATGGCAGGTGGAGCTGTTTCATGGAAAAATGCCAAACAATCCCTAGTGGCATCTTCTACCATGGCAGCAGAATGCGTGGCTTGCTATGAGGCATCATTATTTGGAACATGGTTGCGAAATTTTGTCACTGGGCTGCGTGTAGTGGACTCTATCCAGACTCCACTAAGAATTTTCTGTGACAATAACTCGGCAGTCATGTATGCTAACAACAACAGAAGCTCAGCCAACTCGAAGCACATCGACATCAAGTTTCTGTCTGTTAAGCAAAAGGTTGAGAATGACGAATTATCAATCAAGCACATTGGAACAAACTCAATGATAGCGGATCCACTCACTAAAGCATTAATACCCAAGCAGTTTCTGAAACATGTAACTAGTATGGGTGTAATTTCAGTTGAGGATTCTAGGCTTTAGTGGGAGTTTTGTTCAGTGGGAGTGCTAGATTAGATGATGGATTTAGTTTATTCAGTTATTCAGTGTATTATGTAATGAATATTTCTGCAGAAATGAATAAAGTTTCAGTTTTCAGATTCAGTTTCAGTTTTCATTCTCAATTTATTTAAGTTGACCTCACTTCAGTTTTGGGTGACCAATAAAGTTGGAAATAGACACGTGACAGTCACACTTACGTGTATTTTCCATACCACTTATACACATCTTAATTCAATGTCGTTCTTTATAATGATATTGTGATCATTGTGAGTTTAGTTGCGACGGCTTTATAGGATTAGAGGCCTGTAAATGCTATAATGTAACGAATGCTTCCTTGGTCTTCTATTATTGTAAATGATGGACGGAATTAAAGGCACAAAATCTATTACCAAAAAAATATGAGCTCATTAAGTTAAGGACATTGGATAACACTAAGCATAATAGCCCAAGTGGGAGATTGTTAGATTATTTGGTGTTGGAACGGCCCGTCTCAATTTTGGGGCGGCCCGGTCCAATGCTCTGGGGCGGTCCGGTCCAATTCTGGGACGGCCCGTTCCAGACTCTGCGCCATATTAGGAAATAATCTATTTTTGGTGGGCTGATTCTGCTTGGTTTCCAAGTCATTAAGTTATATGGTAATAGGCTAAACGTGGCTGTGAAGAAAAGCAAGGTTTTGTGCAGGGGTGTGTTGCCTTTTATAGGTGGTTATATTTAGAAACAATGGCTATTTTCTGATGGGTAAAATAGGTATTGTTTGGAGGCCAAGAAGCCTTTGGCTCTCTGTATATAAAGGGGTTGGTCCCCAAGGGACAAGATAATCACGTTGCTGGCTGTATACATGTGTTGATAACAGCCATCTTCAGCCTCTCTCTCTATTCTTCCATCACATAGTTAGAGAAGGTGCCCTAGTTCAGGCATAAGGGTACCAAGGCGTGTCTTGTTCTCTTGGAAGACTTCTCTCCCGACTTTGGCACGTGGAACAGAAGGTGTAAGGTGCATACACATCACAAGATATCAAGAACTCGAGGAGATCCAAGATTCAGGCCATAGCGATGGAATTAGGTAAGCTTCCGCTCAAAGATTTAGTTTCTGGTGTTTTTGGAACGGTCCGGTCTATGACCAGAACGGTCCGTTCCAACTGCTGGTTCAGCGAGTTATGTTTAAGTTTCTGGGTTGCTTATTTGACATGTTAGAACTGTTAATCCTTTGGCCTTTAAAGCAAACCCGACAGCCAAGTCCTAACTTGAGGCGGTGGCGACCGGCTACGTATGGAGGAAGACAAGGCGCTACAGAACTGAACTCCGAGAAGGATCTAGGCGTTCGATCATTTCCGCTGCAGTATATCTAAACCTTCAGTCCTCTAGTACAATATCATGCTGTAATTTGTGCGCTCGTATTGTGATAATAGTCAATTCAGCGGCCTCCCGAGAAATGCATTCTTTCACAGATACATGCATACATGCATGATAACTTTTGCAGGGGATCGAGTTGTAATGAGATGAGATTAATTTTTATCTTGGAAGCCATATATTGATATGTTGCTCTCACTTCATGCGATAATTGACAAGACTAAGTCTAACAGCAGTTGTAATGTACATTTCGCTCTTAAAACTCACCAACTTCATTGCGGAATCCTTCTGCATGCTTATATATATTTATTCGCCGTTAGTTTCTATATTCTACTGTATGCCGCCAGTCATGCAAATGTACACCATTAATTTGGCATGCCGTGCATGCATTTGGAAGTTACTCTGCTTGCCTTTTCCATTAAAAATTAATACACACAACTCACCATTAGACTCGTTCAAAATTAAGCTATTTGGTCAACAAGTTGCCACGTGAAGTTACAATTCATGTTACTATTAGTAATAACAAAAAAAAAAAAAAAAAAAACAAACAAACACCTTAAAATATTTAAGTGACGGTGGTCCTTTCCTCTCGAAGATTAAAAAACAAAATGATGGGACATGTACTATGTAAAATCTTCAAAAGTGACGGCAGTTATATTAATGGAGACGATGCAAAAGAACCAATTTACCATGTCGAACATTATAAAATCTAAAAACTTGAATGATCCTGAATCAAAAATTTGAAAACTGAAACGATCTAAAATTATATGACAAAAACAATTAACACCCAAAAAATCTAAAATTACATAATGTTTAGTGATGTCATGATTTTATATATGATTTTTGGCCGGATCTTGTACCAAAAACATAACCTAAACACTTGAATTTTTATGCTTTAGATTGCTTTTGTAAGATTTTGGTAGTGCTGTAGTTTTATTGTGATTTGTATGGACTTAGAGCTAAATCAACAAATTGACGTTAATCTACACATTCAATGCGCCCGGAAGGATCCCGTGCGACCTGACAGGGTGCAGTGCGTATTGGATGGCCCTAGTGGGAACCAAAATTGAGTAGACAACTCATTCGTGGTCAGGTGCGACCCTGTAGAGGTCAAGTGCAACCCAAAAGAAAAGAAGAATCCAACCATAAAACAAGGTTGCATCCCTTAACAAGCCGTATGGACCTGAAGTGATTTGAGGCACCCCAAACATCTTTAGTACTATAGCCCGAAATTAAGCTAGATGACTAATTCCCGGCACAATTCGATCTGCACCCAGCCCATTTCACTTCCCACTGACCTCTAAACCCTAAGCGACCCATGGTGTTAAATTTTGGAATCATCTCCCCCTCTCTCTTAGCAGCCACCAACCCTTTCCTTTAGAAAAACCAACCAATCAGTCCGCACTAAGCCATTTCTACCATTTACAACTTTCTGGAGATTAATTCTTATGAGAGATCCAAGATGCTAGGTTCCAAGTCATATATTGTGGCTTTCTGGTCAGAAAATGGCTTGGCTAGGGGTGTATTTAATTACTTATCCCTTTTTCTCTTATTTTAAGTCATGAAGATTGCATCTTGCCTTTATTTGTATTTATTTACTATATTTGAGTTGATTTAGAAAGCTTTAGGGTTACTTTATTGAGTATTTCTTGTTAGATGTTTATTTCTTATGCTTGCATGGAATTTATTGAGTAACTGAAACTCCTATTAGGTGAATGGCCACACATAACTATTTTAAAGGTTAAGGTTGGTTAGTTGATTCGGCAAAGTGACTTTAGGTGGGGTATAAGTCACAAGGTAGCCCAATTAGTATCCGACATAAGAGAATTTTTGCTAAGGTAAAAATCCAGTGGATACCTTAGAAAATAACATGTGAACTTAGGGAAATTAAGCCAACAACAAAAGTTAAGGGTTCGTTGACTTAATGGGAGTATTAGATTAGGTTCTAATTTGATAACATGACCAACACATAACAGTTTAGGTCGACGAGGTCCAAGTCTGACTAGATCTATTTCGCACTAGCCCTTAGGCTGATCTGCACTCACCCTTTAATAAATCTATGGCCGCCCAACTCAAAGAATTATGCCGCCAACTCGAAGAGCAGAGGCTTGTTTAAGAGGAAGAGCATATTTGTATCTAGCAAGAGCGCAAGATGTCTGAAGATTCCGAGGCCTGCCGAGATGAAGAATGAAGCCATAGTATAAGTGATGATGATGTGCTGCTGCTTTTCAACCCTAGAACCGCCCAAGTCGAGCAGCATAGCTAGAGCTATTGTCCTCCTAAGGATAGTAGCAAACAACCTCAACATCATGCCATAGCATAGTAACCTCATGCAACAAAATGTCTTTCATAGTTTGCACAACTTTGAAAATGAATCGGGGTTCCACTTTGTGAAACTTGAGAACAGTTTAGGAACTTTGAGCATTCTTGTCCATACCATGATTTATGTGTTTGGGTTGTCATTCAAGATTTCTATGTTGGTATTATTGATAACCCTCAATCATCTTTATGATTTGGTGGATGACTTGACTCCCAACCAACAATGGACCACCGAAGACAATGTGAGAGACACTGGAAGATATGAAGTTGATGAGAATACTGCTTTGCACGTTAAGATTGCCTAACTCCAAGCCGAATTAGCAAAGAAGAACAAGGAACAAATGCGCAATTCTTCGGCCTACATATGTGTAACGTGTGGTGTAAAAGGACACCCTTCTCGCCAATGCTTTAGTACTAAATTTGATGAAGAGGTCAATGATATCATCATATTTCATTGGTATTTGGACCGTACTTGGCACTCAAAACACACTCGAACCAACAAATTATTTAATAAATTGCCATGTTTTTCCAGGATTTGGCTCTGCCGTCGTTTCTTCTCTTCTCTGTACAGGTTTTGATGATTTTTGATGATTTTGGAGCGTATAGATGGATTCCCGACGTTTCGCACTTGCTAGATGACTCATTCCTAGCATTGGAGGCCTCTCTCAGCACCCCATTCGGACCGAATGACTGTCTGTTCGGTCCGAACGTACTGTAGCCGCCAGACCAACGCACCTCTCCTCCATTCGGTCCGAACAGATTGCCGCCATATCATATATGGTATTGTTTCATCAATGAAAATTAATCTATATGGCATCTTCTTGCACCCTGGTGCCTTAGCCTTTCATTCTTACGACCTGGGACGTCCATATATACCCCTGCACGCCTGAGGAAAGGGATCCTTTAATTTCCATACCTAATTCCACCTTTCCAAAAGCGTTTCTCTCTTCTACCTTTGAAGATCATCAACCTTGAAGCGACAACAGCAAGGTGACCAGTTTGGCGACCATCCAGCAACACCCCACTGCCTTGAAGACTGAAAGATTGAAGCAAAAGAAGTATTTGGTTTATTCTTCTATGTTTCTTTCTCTTGATTTGATGGGCTTGTATCTCTACTGTTATTTTGTATTTATTGTGTGTTTTGCTACTATGTTAGGCTAATTTTTATGTAGTCTTAGGATTAGGGAAGTAACTTGATGTTTGGATGACGTTTACTTGACTCGTTATGTTATGATATGCTTTGAGATTTGTTTATTGTGAATTATATCTGTTGCTTAAGTTAAAATACTTGTCAAATCTCTAATTACCTTCTAGATGAACAGCTGCATCTAGTTAGCCTAAGTTAGGATAGACAAGTCGCGTTTAATTTAAGTACTTGGGATAAATTGTAGATCTGAAAGGGGAGATTAGTTGACACTAAAAGTGTAACTTTTAGACCAGTCCAAAAGACCTCTAAATATCCTTACGAACTTCAATAAACAAGTTTAACTAGTTGAATTCTATACCAAAAGTTGCGAACCAATCAAGTTAATTAGGTTAGGTTGTGATTGAACCAGCATCTGTCCCAACAAGCGAAAGCTGAGGTTTAGAGTAGCTAGGTTTAACCAACAAACCCTGACTTAAGGCATTGATCAACATAACAATTCGTTTGAACCCACCTTTTCCTTCTGTTCGGACCGAACAGACTCCTATTCAGACCGAACAGAGTGGCAACTGTAACTAAAATGCGAAGTTCGGTGCGAAAGTACTTGGTTTCGAGTTTTAGCGTCCAAACACAAGTGAAACCTGACTCCTAGGACGTTTTTATTCTCTATTTTAAACCCCAAAAACACCGCTTTACCTACTCTATTACTACTTAGTTTATTCGATCTTATTTCGAGTCCAAAAACCAATAAAAAATATTTACTTTAGTGCATCGTTTGATTTTCGGTTATTTAAATCTTCATAAAAATATTTCTGTCTAGATTTTAAGAAAAGATCAGTCCGGTATTCATAGATCCGTCCCTTGGGTTCGACCCTAAAGCTATATTCCGAACGACTAGTGAGGTTAGCTCTAGGTTTACAAATTTATTTGTTATCCTAGGTTCTAGGCCTTCATCAGTCAAGCAAACAAATTCCATACACATTGAACCAACCTACTTACCCAACTCACCTTAAACCAAAAGCTACTCAGTAGATGAGAGGAGTGACAAAATTATCTCAACTTCAAAGACAATGCTCAAAATAGCTCCTTAACAAGGTCATACTTCCCCAAGAAACTGCAAGCTCAGCAACCCTCCAATAACAATTTCGCGACCTTTAGCAATGTGACCTTTGACAACAAACGAAACCCAAACTACCAACAAAAAAAATCCTTCATTCCTATGTTCCTCCGGTTGTAGAAAATTTCATGCACGAAATAGGTAAGTGGAATCAATCCGTGGTAAAAAAATTGGATAAGTCTGAGGATGGTCTCAAACCAATTTCAAGGCTTGAGCAAATGGTGGATGTCCACTTCTCTTAAGCCGAGTCCAGTCAAAGAGCTCATGGGCTAATCTCCAGTGTCAGCCATAAGTAAACACCACGGGAGATGTGAAAGCCATTAGCCTCAGGATTGGAACTCAATTCAAAGGACTGCAAATTTTTACTGAAATAGTGGAAAACCCATAATTGCAGATCACACACCATCTTGTGTGAATTGCACTAGGTCCCAAGAGAAGCCTCTAACAGCCAAAAACATTGTCTGAGAGCCTGAGACTAATAAAATTGAAGTCGATGCACACTAGAGCTATTCGGACCGAATGGAGTCTTGTTCGGACCGAACAAATGAGCTATTCTCTTCATTTGTCGGCATAGAAAGGTCCTCATACTCCTTGCCGCTCCTAAAAAAATGCAGGGCCTTGATTTCTGCATTAGGTTTCAACTGAGGCTGGCCTAGGAGCTTTCCGGCTTATCGGGAGAAGTGTGCTTCCATCATGCGCTCTAAACGTTGTAAGGAACTCACACTACCCTTTAACCCATTGGTGGTAGCCTTCAATTCATCCAATCCCTCGGACAAAATCATATTAAACTTGCCTTACTCATGCATGAATTCTTGAACGATCGAGGGAACCCCTTCCTTGTTATAAAAAGATTTCTTAGGGAAAGACCCATTGGGGTTGCTGACAAATTGTTGATTCCTCACTAGGAATGGCAGATTTTTCCCCTTGTAGTTGTACTTGGGCATATAAGGCCGGACAAGAGTGAATTTTTGCATTGTGTCCTTGAGGTTGGGGTCGTTCATGTGCTCCCAATCTTTTTGCTCGTCCTTGCTCAATGAGTAACTTCGGCTAAAGATATGCCTTGGGAAGTAAGAAGGCTCATTGTTCAAGAGTTGACTTGAGCTACTCTGCCATTATCTTTAGTTAGAGGGCAATTTTGAGATTTGTGTCCTCCTTCACTACAAGCTTCGCATTCATTAGAGTATAGATGGGTCCCTTGAGCGGATTGATAGGCCTCGAGCTAGACTTCTAGCTCCGCGATCCTTGCATCCCTAGTCGAAATCTCATGAACTTATTGCCTCGAATTATTTGAGCGACGGTGGTTGATGAGTGGGTACCAAGAATATTCCCTAGCACATCAGTCAAGCAAGTCCCTTCCTCGCGTAGCATATAGCCTCAAGAATGCACTACCTGTAAGAGAATCAATGTTAATTTTGATATTATCATATAGGCCATTGAAAAAGGACTTAAGTACCAACCACTCTTGACCGGGGTTGACTGGCTCGGCCATTGCAGGGCTTCCTTCTCATCTGCTCGGGTATATGTTCGGTCCGAATGGGTGTCTGTTCGGTCCGAACAGAGGTCGAGGATGAGGATCTGGCAAGTTATGGATCTATTGGCAAGCGCCGGAAGAAATGGTCTCTGACCTTGGGTGGAGGAGACTTCTTCTTTCGCGTTCTACTTGCCAGTCCTGCAAATAAGGAGAAGAAAGTGTGAGTTTAAAAAGAAAAACAAAAGTCTAGTCTCTTGATACTTAAATAAGGATCCAATATCAACACCGTTCCCGGCAACGGCGCCAAATTGATGAAGGTTTGAAAGCCTAAGGATATCAAATAAATTTATAAACCTATAGCTACTTCACTAGTCGTTTGGAAGTTTAGCTTTAGGGTTGAACCCAAGGGACGGATCTATGAGTACCAGACTTATCATTTCTCAAAATCTAGACAAGAATATTTTTATAAAGTTTTGGTTGGTTTAAAACTAAAGGTGCAATAAAGTAGATATTTTTGGTTGTTTTTGTTAATTCAAATAATCTAAAATAATCTAAATAAGTTAAGTAAAGTTTTGGAATTTTCAAACAGTATAAAGATGTCTTAGGGTTCAGGTTTCGCTTGTGTTTGGACTCTAAAATTCAAAACTCAACACTTTCATGTTTAATTACTCGTTTTAGGAGCGATTACCACTCTGTTCGATCCGAACATGAATCTGGTCGGTCCGAACAGAAGGCAAAAGTGAGTGATTATGATTTGTTATGCTAATTAATGCTTTGACGCAGGATTTGTTGGCCAAACCTAGATATACTACACAATGTTCGCTTGTCGGACTAGAAACTGGTTCATTCACAACCTAACCTAATTAACTCGATTGGTTCTCAACTTTTAGTATAGAATTCAATCGATTAAACTTGTTTGTTGGAGTTCTTAAGGATATTTAGAGGTCTTTTGGACTTGTCTAAAAACTATACTTTTGGTGTTAATTAATATCCCCTTTCGGATCTACGATTTATCCCAAATACTTAAGTTAAACTTGTCTTGTTATCCTAACTTAAACTTACTAGATGCAGCTGCTCAACTAGAAGGTTATAAGAGATCAACAAGCAATTCTAACACAAGTAATTGTTCAACTAGAAGGTTATAAGAGATCAACAAGCAATTCTAACTGAAGTAATTAATTTAATTCACAACAAACAAATCACAAAACATATCATAGCATAGCAAATTCAAGTCACATCATCCAAACATCAAGTTAATTCCCTACTCCTAAGACAACATAAAATCTAGCTTAACATAGTAGCAAAACAAACAACAAGTAGCATCAAACAATAAAGATACAAGCCCATAGAAATAGAAGAAAGAAACATAGAAGAATAAAATCAAATACTCCTTATGCTTGATTCTTCGATCTCTAAGGCAGTGGGGTGTTGCAAGATGATCTTCTCTCGTGTCTGCTTACTGCCGTCGCTTCAAGGTGTGCTTGATGAATTTCCAAGGTGAAAGAGAGAGAAAACACCTTTGGAAAGGTGGAATTAGGGCATGGAATGTAGGATGTCCTTTCCTTAGGCGTAGGGGAGCTTTTATAAAGGTTTCCTGGAGCTTGGAGAGGAGGTCTATGAACCAAGGCAAGAAAAGATACCAAAACAAGGAGTTTCTATGCAGAAAACCTTGCCTTTTGTGATATGGCGGTGATCTGTTCGAATCGAACATAAGAGAAGTGAATCTATCTGGTGTGGCTACAGTTCATAAGGACCGAATAGGATGTCATTTGGACCGAACAGAGTGCTGAAAATCGCCTCCAAAGCTAGGAATGAGCCATCTAGCGTGCACGAACCAACGGGAATCTATCTAAATGCTCCAATATCACCAGAAATCATCAAAATCTGTACAAAGAAGAGAAAAAACGACGGCAGAGCCAAATCATGGAAAAATATAGCAATTTATTAAATAATTTGTTGGTTTGAGTATGTTTTTAGTGCCAAGTACGCTCCAAATAGCAATGAATAATGATGATATTAACCGCCCAAAATTTGGACAGACAACTCCAAATTTATGGTCAATAAATAACAGTTTGCAATCAAAATTGAAGTGGAATGGACCGTCCCAGAGTGGAACAGACCGCCTGATGGACCGTAGAAAGAGTAGAAAGATATTGTCCTAATCTAGGTCCAGAAACCCTAAAGATTTCTCTCCTAACCTAATAATTTACTTCAAATGTAAATTATCTAGTTTAATTACATCAGATTTTAATGATTTTTTACTTCATAAAATTAATTTACTTTTGAAAATTCTCCAAATTAGCAATTAAAATTTCAAATCAATTTGAAAAATTAGAAAGAGCTAAATCAGTATAAACAACTCAATAACAATTCGAGTTATTGCCCTTTGGGTCCAATTAGCAATTACAAACAACAAATCTGGCATGATACACAACAAATAATTCATAAACAGTTAAAAACAGTTCAAGAAATGCTAGAAAAATTGAAACGAGGCGTTTAAGCCATGGAATGAACCGTTCTAGAACGTGTGCCAAAAAACCCAAAAAACAGTTCAAATCAAAATCAAAATTCACCAAATTAATTCAATTAGACCCAAACTTTTTATTTTATACTACTGGCTCATGACGAGTGGCTCTGATACTACTTGTTAAGTTTGCTTTAATGCCAAAGGAATAAACAAATCTAATAGTTCAAATAAACAAACTAGAAAATCGAATAACTCACATAACTAGCAGTGAGCGCCTCCTAAATATGGATCAAACCATTTCAAAACTCCTAAAATCAAAGTTAAGAGCGAAAGCAAACCTAAATCCATCGCTATGGCTTGTATCTTGATGCTTAGCATGTATGGTTGATTTTTGAAGTCCTTAGTGTCATGTGAGCATCACCAAGGTCGGGAAGAAGCTTTCCAAGAGACCAAGACACGTCCTTTGATGTCTTTTTCCTAAATAAAAATACTATCTCTCTCTAATTGATAGAAGTATTAAAAAGAGGGGTAGAGATTGCTGTTATCAACACATGTATGAAGCAAAACTCTTGGTTGTCTTGTCCATCGGGGACCAACCACTTTATATAGAGTGCCAAGGTTTAGCGTGTCTGGTTGATTGTTGAAGTCCTTAGTGTCGCATAAGCACCACCAAGGTAGGGAAGAAGCCTTCCAAGAGATCAAGACACGCCCTTTGGTGCCATTTTCTAAATAAAAACACTATCTCTCTCTAATTGATGGAAGTATTAGAAAAATGAGCAGAGATTGTTGTTATCAACACATATATGCAGCCAAACTCATGGTTGTCTTGTCCCTTGGGGACCGGCCACTTTATATAGAGAGCCAAGGGCTTCTTGGCCTCTAAACAATACCATATTTTGTCGATCATAAAATAGAAATTGTTTTAAAATATAACCACCTATAAAAGGAAACACTTCCACTGCAAAAAATATGCTAATCCTTCACAGCCACGTTTAGCCTATTACCATATTTCACAATGACAAGAACACTAAGCAAAATTAGCCAACACTTAGATTGTTTCTTAATCCGGTGCATGTTCTAGACCGGTCCATTTCAGTCCTGGAACGGTAACGAGGTCACCTAGTCTTGGGACGGACCAGCTAGTGCTATCTAGGACTACCTATTTTACACCTAGAACGGGTCATTCTGATACAGGCTCGTCAACCCATTTTGGCAAAATGGGCCGACAAGTTTTAGTTCAAGTCGATATTTTAATTATATTTTTATAGTATAAAAAATAAAAATTATATCTATTGGCCTTATGTATGGTTTTAGTTATAATATACTAAAAGAATGAGCTGCATCTGATTTGAATTGGTACATACTATAAATTCCGTAAATCTGTAATCGATTGAGATTGATATGACATTAGGATCCCTTTGAAAGCTAACAAAATAAATTAACAGCCCAACAAACAGGGTCAAAAAAAATAAATAAAACAGAAAACGTATCTCATCTCATCATGTGATGTTTTCTATGTTAGCCCGGAACTCTACATATGCAGGAGTACAAACCGGAACTCCATATATGGAGGAGTACCTATCGAGTACGTACCTACACCGGTACCGGGTACGCCATTACGTACCGATATTTTTTTAATATATTTGTCTGATCAGGTTCTACGGTGACTAGGCTGCACTTTATCTGCGCAAGAAACCAAATCTTGGCACACCGATCAATCAATGTGATGATATGTATTTTTTTTGTTTGAACACCGAAATACTCCACGTGAATACGTGATTTGGATGGTGCATCCGTGCGTGTCCCCAAGACAATTCTTTTGTCATTTCCACCCAACCAGTCCGTATATACACTAACCAAAAGTTTGAAGTTATACTGTGGGACTAAAGAAATTTTCAAAACCGGACAGGCGGACACCGGACATACAACCAAGCAGCCCCCAGGTATACAGATCCATTTCATATATTTTTTAAATATTTTCTTTAGTATTTTAATTATTTGAGGGTCTTTTGAAACTTATTTTGACATAAAATTTTATATGCATTTTTGCAAAGATATTAGTAATATGATAGTATAATTTTTTTTAAAGATCTAAAATATTTAAAATATTTTTTAGATTGCATAATAATTTTTATGATTAAATGTATTTAGGTTCTTAATTGTCATCACGGACTTTCAAAATATTTTACATATTTTTTTTCTTATAATTAATATAGATATATAATTGATATGCCATGCAATTCTTAACATTATAATATATATAGAGAGAGAGAGAGTTTTGCTATGGTGAGTTGCAACTCACTAAAGGATCAGTGAGTTGCGATCAAAACTCCTAGATAAATTAAAATGACCAATTCAATCTGTCTAATATGATCTCTCTATTGAAATCTCCATACAGACCAAGTTTTATATATATATTTTTTAAATTTTTAAGTTTTTTTCGGATTTTTAAAAACTGCTGTTTTTGAACGGTTCAGAACTAATTAGATTAACGATTTTCTAAAATTTTAAAAAAATACTTAAAAATTTCAAACAAATGTAAAATTTGGTCTGCATGAAGATTTCAATAGGAAGATCCTATTGGACGGTTTGGATCGGCCATTTTAAACTAGATTTAGGAGTTTTGATCGCAACTCACCGACTCTTTGGTGAGTTGCAACTCATCATAACAAAATTATATATATATATATATATATATATATATGAAAATTTTTTTACCGCCGTATCCGTACCGTACCGAATACGATACTCGTACCCGTACCAATGCAATATGGAATATTTTTGTAACCTCCCGACCCGTCTACAAAAGAAAAGTCGCAAGCAATTAAGCAAGCACAATGCACATGGCACGTCACGATCAGAGATGGAAGTTGTCCATGTCTGCTTGATTTGAACTGAGTTGGAAATTGCCACAAGCCAACAAGGTTTCATAATTCCAACTGGGTGAGAGGTAGACATGGGGGTTGGTGAGATGTGATCCTCTTCTTCAAACACCAAACAAAATGCTTTAAATTCGTAAACCACCCCTCCCCGCGGCCCCGCCCCCTCAATTTCATTCAAAATTTTAAAATTATTCCTGGAACAGTGTAATATTTATATAAAAATCTAAGCGTATATTATACGGTCGATACATACGCATCCACCTTGAAGTATAAATTGGGTTTCTGTTAAGAAATTTTTGTCCCACGACCGGTTCTCAGAATTACCAACTTAAATGTTGCATCGTCTCGTACATAAAATGCATAACAACATATCTTACCAAACTTTTATGAAACGACGAAAAGCCTTGAAAGTAAATAAAAATAAGATGGGGATTGGTTCATTGGTGGGGAGACTTTTGCGCCGCGACGTCCAACCTAAGCTAAGCATGAGGCCATGAGCTGTGAGTTGAGTAGTCAACTTGTGTCTGTGGTAATTGTCTAGTAAAAGGTGAAAACGATGGTCAATGCAATTGCATTAATTCCATCCTTTTTAGGATTCAGATGGAAAGGAAAATATCAACCAAACAAAAATCCAACCTAATATAATCCAATTTGTAAACGATACAATCAATTGATAGAGTGCACGCTTATAACTTTTTTGCTTCGCTCTAATTCTAATATGAAATAATGAAATGATAAAATAATTAAGAATATAATCAATAAAAATAAGTCCAGTACAGCACAATTATTTTTCCTATTTCTAATAAGGATGAGAAATCATACTTATTGAAAACAATTAAGTTTTTTAGAATCAATATGGCACAAACTATCCTAATAAAACAAATACACAAGAAATATAAATACACATGGTGTAAAACCTCATTATTATTTAATTTAGGGTATGGGGTTTAGGTGTTTAGGTGTTTAGGATATAGGGTTCAGGTTTCTAGGTTTCTAGGGCTTAGGGTTCAGGGTTCAGGGTTTAGGATATCATTCATATTCTATTTATTCAAAAAAATTGGATTATACACAGTAATTATCCATATAAAGTGCAAATAATACAATATATTCTGAGTATCATTTGAGCATTTCAATCGTTTCTGGATTAATTCTTAGTCATTTCATTACAATAATTTACATTTAAACTCTTTAAACTGTCTAGAATATAATTCATATCTTATTTATTCAAAAAGATTGGATTATACATAATAATTACACATATAAAGTGCAAATAATGCTATTCTGAGTATCATTTGTGCATTTCAATCGTTTTTAGATTCATTCAAAGTCATTTCATCACAATAATCTACATTTAAACTCTTTATACTATCTAGATTCATATCTTATTTATTCAAAAAGATTTTATTATACATAATAATTACGCATATAAAGTGCAAATAAATGCAATTATGAGCATCATTTTAGCATTTCAATCATTTTTTGATTCATTCTAAGTCATTTCATCACAGTATTCCACATTTAAACTCATTATGCTGTCCAGAATAAGATTCATAACTTATTTATTTAAAAAGATTGGATTATACATAGTAATTACGTATATAAAGTGCAAATAATGCAATTCTGAGTATCATTTCAGTATTTCAATCGTTTCTGGATTCATTCTAAGTCATTTCATTACAATAATCTACATTTAAACTCTTTATATTATCTAGAATATGATTTATATCTTGTTATTCCAAAATATTGGATTATACATAGTAATTAAGCATATAAAGTGTAAATAATGCAATTTTAAGTATCATGAGCATTTCAATCGTTTTTGGATTCATTCTAAGTCATTTTCAACACAACAATCTATATTTAAACTCTTTATACTGTCCATAATTTGATTCGAATCTTATTTATTCATAAAGATTGGATTATACATAGTAATTACACAAATAAATTGCAAATAATGCAATCTGAGCATGATTTGACCATTTCAATCATTTCAGGATTCATTCTTAGACATTTCATCACAATAATCTATATTTAAACTCTTCATACTGTCTAGACTAAGGTTCATATCTTATTTATTCAAAAATATTGGAATATACATAATAATTGGGCCTATAAAATACAAATGATACAATTCTGAGTATCATTTGAACATTTCAATCGTTTCTGGATTCAATCTTTATCATTTCATCACAATAATCTATATTTAAAGTCTTTATACTGTCTAAAATATGATTCATATCTTATTTAATAAAAAAAATAGATTATACATAGCAATTACGCAAATAAACTGCAGATAATGCAATTCTAAGTATCATTTGAGCATTTTAATCGATTCTGGATATATTCTAAGTCTATTTCATCAGAATAATCTACATTTAAACTCTTCATACTGTCCAGACTAATGTTCATATCATATTTATTCAAAAAGATAGGATAATACATACTAATTACGCATATAAAGTGTAGATAATGCAATTTTGAGTATCATTTGAGCATTTCAATCGTTTCTGAATTAATTCTAAGTGATTTCATTACAATAATCTACATTTAAACTCTTTATATTGTCTAGATTATGATTCATATATTATTTATTCAAAAAGATTGGATTATACATAGTAATTACGCAAATAAAGTGCAAATAATGTAATTCTGGGCATCATTTGAGAATTTCAATCGATTCAGGGTTCAGGGTTCAGGGTTCAGGGGTCAGGCTTCAGGGGTCAGGGGTCAGGGGTTAGGGGTTAGAGGTTTAGGGTTTAGGGTTTAGGGTTTAGGGTTGTTAACTATGGTTACCTAGGGATACCTAGAACAAAACCAAGGATTACCAAGGTAGGTTCGTTAAAACCGATCTGGACCCTAGGTAACCCTAACTAACCCTTGCCAACTCTAAACCTAGCCCTACATAGGTAACCCTAGGTAGGCCTAACTAACTTGCCTTAGGTAGCCCTAACTAACCATTGCTAACATTAACTCTAGATAACCCTAACTATAGGATTAGCTAGGGTTAGTCCTAGCTAAGCCTAACCCTAGGCTAGCTCTAACTCTAATTCTAACCATATATGGCGTTATCTAGATTTAAGGTTAACTAACTAACTAGCTATGGCTTAAGTAATCCTAACTAACCTTAGATATCTAGGTACTTAGTAACCCCAAGGGCTACCTACTTAACTGGATTAAACTAAACTCTAGATAATGCTAACTCTAACCATACCTAACTAGTCCTAACTAACCATATGTTAGCTATTAGGTTTAGCTAAAAGATTAGGGCGACCTAGGGTTATAGTGAGGGTTACTTAGCGACTATCATTACTCTAACATAAAGTAGCTATCCCTAAGTTAGAGTTAGGGTTTGCTAGGATTAGTTAGGGCAACCTAAGGCTATCTAAGGTTAGAGTTAAGGTTAGCTAGGGTTAGTTTGGATTGTCTAAGGCTAGTTAGGTTTAGCTAGAGTTAGAGTTAGAGTTAGTTGGGATTACCAACAGTTAGCTACCTAGGGATAGTTGGGGATAACTAGGGTTAGTAAGAGCTACCTAAGGATAGCTAGGGCTAGTTTGGGTTGGCTAAGGTTAGGGTAACTAATTAGTGTTAGCTGGAGTTAGAGTTAGGGTTAGCTGGGGTTTGTTCCTAGGGTTAGATATGGTTAGAGTTAGGGACGTCAACTTGGGTTAGATAGGGCTACCAAGGGATAGCTTAGGTTACCTAGTGCTAACTAACTCTAACCTTAGCTAGCCTTAGGTAGCCCTAGCTAACTCTAACTAACCCTAACTTGTCCTAGGTAGCCCTAACTAACCATAACTAACCTAACTAATCCCGAGTAAGGGTTAGTTAGGTCTACGTAAGGCAAGCTAGGGTTAGAGTTAGGGTTGGCTAGGGTTAGTTAGGTCTTCCTAAGTAACCCGAACCCTAACCTAACCCTAGGTAGCCATAACTAACTCTAGTTGTCCCTAACTCTAACCCTAGCTAACCCTAGCTAGCCCTAACTAACCCAAACTCCATAGGTCACGCTAACCCTAGATTGCCCGAGATAGCCCTAATAACAAGAATGGTAGGTTAGAGTGAGGTAACCTTAACTCTAGCCCTAACTAACTCAAGGTACACTAGAGTAAGGGCTAATAATTCCTAAGTTAGTTAGGGTTAGCTATGGTTAGTTTGGGCTACCAAGAGCAAGTTAGGGTTTGTTAGGGTATGTGTTACGGTTACCAAGGATTAGTAAGGGCCACCTTGGGATCCCTAGGCTTAGCTATGGGTAGCCCTGGTTAGGGTTAGAGTTAGGGTTAGCTAGGGTTATGTAGGACTACCTATGGTTTGCTAGGGTTAGTTTGGACATCCTAGAGTTAGAGTTAGGTTTACCATAGCTAGCCCTAGCTAAGGTAACTACCTAGAGTTAGAGTTTTGTACTCTAGTTACCCAAGCTAACCATAACTAATAAGGTTGCCCTAGATATGCTTTCCATATGTAGCCCTAGCTAACACTAATCCTAGCTAACCCTATCTAATCCATGATAGTCCTAACTCTAACCTGACCCTAGGGATAATTTGGGTTAACCGTAGAGCTAACCCTAGCTACCAAGTTAGCATAAAGTAGTTTGGATTACTTAGTTATATCTTGCCTAACTAACCAAGCTAACTGATATCACACATTTATATATATGTTTTGACCGAACTTTACCCTCAATCACAACTCAATACCTTTGTTTTATGCATGTTTTAGTTTATTTCCGTAGGAATTTGGTACTTCTTGGGTCTATACTCATTTTGTAGGAACTTGGAGGAAATTTGGGGAAGTTTGGCCCACAAAACATGAAGAAATACTCCCATGCGGCCCGCATAATTGTTACTTACTTTAGTTGTTCATTGTTTATTAGTAGTAAACTAACTACTAGGTTTATTATTAGAAATCACCAGAAAACAACCAAATTGTTACTTACTTTAGTTTTGTTTTAGTTTGATTGTTTGTTTATCTCATTTAGCCATTGTTCTAAGACAAAAAAAAAACATCTCAATTGACCGACCTAGATTTTGTGAACCGGTAAACCTAATACTCAACTAATCTGTCCCTATGGTTCGACCCCTAACCATATCCAACGATATACCATACGCTTGCGGTACATTTTAGGACATTTTAGGGTACTATTAGTTTGTACCATCACTAACCTACTGATTTACCTAATTAGCTGAGTTAGAGCCCTAACTAACTAGTTATGTAGTCCTTAGGTTAATTATGTACTAACCCTAAGTAGTTAGACCCTAGACAATAATTAGGTAACATCTAGCTAAGTTAACTAACCTAACTCTAATCCTAGCTAGGGTTAACTAGGTTTACCTAGAGTTAGGGTCAGTTTACCACATCTAATTCATATTAAGATTAGCTAAGGTTAGTTAGTACTACCTAGGGATTGCTAGGGAGTTAGGATTAGTTAGGGTTAGTTAGGATTACCTTTGGCTAGCTAGGGTTGGTTTGGGTTAGAGTTAGGGTTAGTTTAGGTTGGATTTTGAGTTAGTTAGGACTACTTAGGGCTGGCGAGAGTTGGAGTTAGGATTAGCTATGGTAACCTAACTCTAACCTTAACTAACCCTAAATAGTAAACCTAACTCTAGGCTAGCTTTGAGTTAATGTTAGAGTTGGAATTAGTTAGTTTACCCTTAAAAAAGCTAGGGTCTAATAAGTAGGGTTAGTTACAGATAGTTATGGTTAGTTAGGACTACGTAAGGCAAGCTAGGGTTAGCCTAATTAGGGTTACCTAGGATAACTAACCTTGATAACCCTAACTTGCTACTTAGGATTAGCCTAAGACCATAGTTAGTTACGTTATGGTTAGAAATACCTAGGGAACTAAGTTAAATAGCATAACTAAGGTAAGTTATGATAGTAGGTTGAGCTTGGGTTAGGGTTAGCTAAGGTATTAGTGTTACCTTGGATAACTGATTAGAGTTAATCCAACATAGGCTAGCCCTCGGGTAACCTTAGCTAAGAGTTTGGTATCCCCTGTTTATCTAAGGTAAGGGTTACCCTAGGGCTAGCTATGGCTAAGGCTATGGTTAACCCTAGGATTAGTTGGGGTTATAATTAGGGTAACGCTAACTTAGGAAGACCATAGGTTATCCATAGATCTAAACTACCTTAACTAAACCTAGGTTAAAACTAACCCTAACTCTAATCTTAACCTTAGTTATCCCTTACCAACCATAGTTAAGGCTAACCTTAACTAATGAGAGTTAGCTAGAATTAGTTAGGGCAACCTCGGGCAAGCTAAGGCTTGTTGGGGTTAGTTATGGTTAGTTAGGCCTTAGGTAGCCATGGATAGAATTACCTACGGTTAGTTAATCAAATCTTAACTCAAAGCCCAGCTAACCTTAGCTAGCCCGAGGTATCAAACCATAACTAACCAAACTAATTTAGAGTTAACCATAACTAACTAACCCTATTAGCCCTACTTAGGGTTACTTCAGGTAGTTCTTAACTTAGGTAGGTATCAAGGTTAGTAAGATACCTAGGGCTATCAAGAGCCAGCAAGGGTTAGAGTTAGGGATAATTAGGGTTAGTAAGAGCTACCTAGGCATTAGCAAGCTAGCGATAGCCAAGGTTAGTAAGGGCTAACCCTAACTAACCCTAGTTAGCCCTACATAACCTTAACTCTAGTTAGAGTTAGATAGGATTGTAAGAGATATCTTCCTATGTTAGCTAGGGTTAGCTATGGTTAGTTAGGGATACGTAAGGCTAGCTAGGTTTGGATAGGGTTAGAATTATGGTTAGTTAGGGCTACCTAGGACCTGCTTTGGTTGGCGAGGGTTTTAGGGTTAGAGAGGGTTAATTAGGACTACCTAGTGCTAGTTAGGGTTAGTTAAGGCTACTTAGGGTTAGCAAGGGTGGTTAGGGCTACCTAGGATAAGCTAACCTAAGTTGGATAAAACTAATCTTAACTCTAACCATAGCTATTAACCCCAAGGTTAGTTAGGTAGCCTTAGGTAATCCTAACTATAACTAACCCTTGCAAACCTAATTTTAACCTAGTAAACCTAACTTTAACCTTACATATATAAATGGTTAACCCCTAGTGCTACTTCCAACAACCCTAGGTAGTATTATGACAATCGTAGTTAGGGTTAGATATGGTTACCCTAGGTAGTCATCACTAGCACTAGATAGTCCTAACTACACTAGTTAGCCTAACTAAAGCTAACCTAGGGGTAACTAGGGTTAGTTAAGGTCTAACAAGGTAATAACTAAATCCTAGCCATAGTTAGGGATAGCTAGGTTAATCCTTGCTAGGGTTAGCCTTAGGATTAGTTAACTAACCTCTATCCCTAGTAACTATAGCTAACCTTAATCCCTAGGCTAACTCTAACCCTAGTTTAACTAATCATACTCAAGCTAGTATTAACTATCCCTAGGTAACCCCAGTTATCCCTAGTCTACTTACCTAGGTATAAGCTATGGCTTGGATTTGGTAGCCCAAGCAATAACTAACCCTAACTCTAGGGTAGTTAAGGTTAGAGTTATGATTTGCTAGGATTAGTAAGAAAGAATGTATTATTTAGGGTTACCAATTAGGTTTATATTGAACTAACCTAGCTAACCCTAACTTAAGATTACCTATGTTTAATTCTCAACATAGCTAATCCTAAATAACCCTAATAACTAACCCTAACTAACCCTAGGTGGTCCTAACTAGGATTAATTAAGGTTAGCTTGACCCCAACCCTATGTTTACCCCAGCTATCCTAACCTTGGGTTATCCTCGGGCTAACCCTATAATTTAGTTACTCTAGGGATTAACCCTAATCCATTAAGGTTAGCTGGTGACCTACCTAGGGCTGAATGGACTTATAGTTAGAGTTAGGTAGCCAAGTAATTAACTAACCATATCTTTAGGGTTAGTAATTATTTTATCCTAGCTCGGATTAGTTATAACTGGCCCTAGGTAGACCTAACTAACCCTAATTAGGGTTAGTTATCTGGGTTAATTAGGGCTAACCAATGGCTAGCTAGGGTTGGATAGGGCTAGAGTTTGGATTATCTTTGGCTGGCTAGGGTTGGTTTGGGTTAGAGTTAGGGTTAGCTAGGGTTGAAATTAGGGTTAGTTATGGTTAAGATTACCTAAAGCTACCTAACTCTATGGTTAGTCCTAATTGGGTTACCCTAACTAACCCTTGTTTGGTTACTAACCCTAGCTATGCATAACTGGGGTTAGAGTTATGATTAGGTAGGGTTAGTTAGAGCTACCTAAGCGAAGTTACTCTACCAACCCGTAGCTTAGGGTAACCCTAGGGTTAGCTAATTGGTTCGTATAGCCCTAAGTAGGGTTAGATAACTTAACCCTTGCTAGAATTAGCTATAACTAGCTAGGGTTGAAATTGCAGTCTAACTTAGCCCTTACTAACCCTAATTTCAACCCTAGCTTAATATTTACAATGGTAGGGTTAACTAGGTAGCCCCTATACCTAAACTTTACCGAGGGATATCCTTAGGACTACTTAGTTGATTAGTTAGGGCTTGCCCTACGGTTGGTTAGTTAGGGCTTGCTAAGGTAACCTTAGCCCTAACTAATCCTAACAAACCCTAAGTTAGGGCTAACTAGCTAAACCCTTGCTAACCTTAGCGCTAGGTAGGTTAGGACCTTAAGTTAATTTCCTAACTTAGGGGTTAGCTACCTTAGTTAGAATCTGTTTGCTAAACCCTATGCTAAGTACTCTACTTAGGATTAGTTATCTCTAAATAGTTTTGCTACCTAGTTAGCTATGGTTAATTACGGCTAATTAGTTAAGTTACCCTAGTTAGCCTAATCGTATACTAACCTAACTTAGGAAGATATCTTTTACAATCCAATCTAACTCTAAGTAGAGTTAAGGTTATGTAGGGCTAACTAGGGTTAGTTATGGTAGCACTAGTTAGGACTAACCCTAGCTATCCCTAGTTTGCTAATCTCTAGGTACCTCTTATTAACCCTAGTTATCCCTAACTCTAACCCTTGCTAACTCTAGATAGCCGTAGGTAGTACTAACTAACCCCAACTAGTTAGGGTTACCCATTGCTAGGATTTTTAGGACTACTTAGAGCTAACTTTAGCCCTAACTAACCATAGCTGACCCTAGCTATCTCTAGTTAGCTTGGGTTGAAATTAAGGTTAGTTAGGGTTAGTTAGTACTACCTAGGGCTTGCTAGGGTTAGATATGGTTAGAGTTAGGGACAACTAGGGATTGATAGGGCTACCTAGGGTTAGCTTAGGTTACCTTGGATTAGAGTTAGGGTTACCTAGGGTGGGTTTGGGCAACCTAGGGATAGTTATGATTATTTAAGACTACTTAGGGCTAGATATGATTAATTGGAGTTAGAGTTACGATTTTTTAGGATTACTTAGGGCTAACCATATATATCCCAAGGTAGTCTTAATTAACCCCAGCTAACCATAACTTTAAACTTAGCTAGCCTTAGGTAGCCCTAACTAATCCTAACAAATCCTAGCTCTAACCCCAACTAACCATATCTAGTCCTAGGTAGTCTTAACTAACCCTAGCTCGCCCTAGATAATTATCTTGTGTTATTTTTAGGGTTAGCTAACTATGTTAATCCTAGCTAAGGCTATATAGGGCTAGCTATCCCTAGGTAACCTTAGTTATGGTTTAGCCCAAACTCTAAGTTTAGTTAGGGCTAACCTAACCAGGTAAGATTACTTATGATTAGCTAACTAATCCGAACTCTAACCCTAAATTAGTTAGGGATAACTAAGGTTTGTAAGGGCTACCTTAACTAGGGTTAGATAGCCTTACTTGCTAATAAGTTAACCCAAGCTAACCTAACCCTATCTAATTCTAGGTAGGGCTAAGTTAGCTCCAAATAACTCTAGCTAACATGCTATAGGGATACCTATTTTAGGGTTAGGGGTTAGAGTAAGTTGGTTATGGTTAGCTGGTCCAAGGGGTTAGCAACTCTAATTAGTCCTAACAAACCCTAGGGCTACCTAAGGATAGCTAATCTGAGTTAACTAACCATAGTTAGGGTTAGTTAAGGTTAGTTATGGTTAGCTATGCCCTAGGTGAACTTTAACAAGGGTTAACTAACCCTAGCCCTGGTTAGCTATGGTTAGTTAGGGCTACGTAAGGAAAGCTAGGGTTAGCTAGGGTTAGAGTTAGGGTTAGTTAGGTCTTCCTTAGTCAGCTAGGGTTAGCTATAGTTAGCTAGGTAGCCTTAACAAACCCCAATTCTAACGTAAGCTAACCCTAGCTAGTGTTAGTTATGGTTAGCTTGGGTTAGAATTAGGGTTAGCCTTACGTAGCCTTAACTAAACCTCGCTAGGGTTAGCTGAGGTTAATCCTGGTTAGGGTTAACAATATCTAACCCTATGTAACACTAACTCTAACCCTAACTAACCATATCTAGCCCTAAGGAGTCTTAATTAGCCCCAACTAACTCTAACCCTATCTTAGCTAACCTTAACTCTAAGGGTTAGTTAGGGTTGTGCCCTAGGTATCTCTAACTAACCATAACAAATCCTATGGAACCTTAGGTTAGTTCGGGTTAGTTTGGACTATTTAGGGCTAGCTAGGTTTAGCTTGAGTTTGAGTTAGAATTAGTTAGTGTTACCAAATTCTAATTTGAGTTAGTTAGCGAGGGCTAGTTAAGGTCAATGTTACGGTTACCTAGGATTAGTAAGGGCAACCTAAGGATCCCTTGACTTAGCTGTGGGTAGCCCTGGATAGGGTTAGAGTTAGGGTTAGCTAGGGTTATGTCGGGCTACCTATGGTTAGCTAAGGTTAGTTATGGTTAGTTAGGACTACCTAGAGTTAGAGTTAGGTTTACCTTGAGTTTGTTAAGGCTACCTTGGGATTAAGGTTAGTAAGAGCACGCCTAGGCATGTTTAATAGGGTTACTAACAATAGTCTAACCCTAGGGTTACCCTAGGTAGTCCTAGAGTTAGTCTACTACTTAGGGTGACCTAACTTACGGTCTGTTAGGGCTAATCCTAGGGCTACCATGTTAGGGTAATACCTATGGGTAACTCTAACCTAGGGTAAGTTTGTGCTAAATCTGACTCTATGTAGATCTCTAATCAATACCCATAGTTAGGGATTTTAACTAACCCTTGCTTTTAACCTAAAGTAAGTCTAATCCTACAAGAGTTTAACTAGGCCATGCTAGGGTTAACTAGCCTAAATAGGATTAATCATATCAAAGTTTGACTTACCTAAGGTTACTATTGAGCTAATAATCTAAGGTTACTTTTGACAAGGATTTGTTAGGGCTAACCCTAGCTACGGTTAGTTAGGGTTTGTTAGCTCTAACTAACCAGAGCTAGGATTAGTTAGGGCTACCTAAGACTAGGATTTGCTAGGATTAGTTAGGGCTACTTAAGGCTAGCTAAGGTTAGCTGGGTTTGGTTTGGACTATATAGGGCTTAGGATTTAGGGCTACCTTAGGTCTACCCTAGTAGCATGACCAGTTTGGGTTGACGAGCCCTAACTAACCCTAAGTAGCTAACTAATCTAATCCTAACTCAAGGTAAACCTAACTCTGACTCTAGGATGTCCTAACTAGCCATAACTAACCCTAGCTAACCATAGGTAACCCTACATAACCCTAGCTAACCCTAACTCTAACCCTAACCAGGGCTGCCCATAGCTAAGCCTAGGGATCCCAAGGTGGCCCTTACTAATACTAGGTAACCGTAACACATACCCTAACAAACCCTAACTTGCCCTTGGTAGCCCAAACTAACCATAGCTAACCCTAACTAACTTAGGAATTATTAGCCCTTACTTTAGTGTACCTTGAGTTAGTTAGGGCTAGAGTTAAGGTTACCTCACTCTAACCTAGCATTCTTGTTGTTAGGGCTACCTAAGGCAAGCTAGGGTTAGTGTGACCTATGGTGTTTGGGTTAGTTAGGGCTAGCTAGGGTTAGCTAGGGTTAGAGTTAAGGACAACTAGAGTTAGTTAGGGCTACCTAGGGTTAGGTTAGGGTTCGGGTTACTTAGGAAGACCTAACTAACCCTAACTAACCCTAACTCTAACCCTAGCTTGCCTTATGTAGACCTAACTAACCCTTACTCAGGATTAGTTGGGTTAGTTATGGTTAGTTAGGGCTACCTAGGACAAGTTAGGGTTAATTAGGGTTAGCTAGTGCTACCTAAGGCTAGCTAAGGTTAGAGTTAAGTTTAGTTGGGGTTAGTTAGAGTTAGTTAGCACTAGGTAACCTAAGCTATCCCTTGGTAGCCCTATCTAACCCAAGTTGACGTCCCTAACTCTAACCATATCTAACCCTAGCAACAAACCCCAGCTAACCCTAACTCTAACTCCAGCTAACACTAAGTAGTTACCCTAACCTTAGCCAACCCAAACTAGCCCTAGCTATCCCTAGGTAGCTCTTACTAACCCTAGCTATCCCTAACTATCCCTAGGTAGCTCTTACTAACCCTAGCTAACACTAAACAGCCCCAAGAAATCCTTGTTAACCTTAACTTTAACCCTAACTAACTGTTGGTAACCCCAACTAACTCTAATTCAAACTCTAGCTAAACCTAGCTAGCCCTAGACAATCCAAACTAACCCTACCTAACCTTAACTCTAACCTTAGATAGCCTTAAGTTGCCCTAACTAATCCTAGCAAACCCTAACTCTGACCCTAATCCTAACTTAGGGATATCTACTTTATGTTAGAGTAATGGTAGTCGCTAAGTAACCCTCACTCTAACCCTAGGTCGCCCTAATCTTTTAGCTAAACCTAATAGCTAACATATGGTTAGTTAGGACTAGTTAGGTATGGTTAGAGTTAGCATTATCTAGAGTTTAGTTTAATCCAGTTAAGTAGGTAGCCCTTGGGGTTACTAAGTACTTAGATATCTAAGGTTAGCTAGTTAGTTTGTTAACCTTAAATCTAGATAACGCCATATATGGTTAGAATTAGAGTCAGAGCTAACCTAGGGTTAGGCTTAGTTAGGACTAACCCTAGCTACTCCTATAGTTAGGGTTATTTGGAGTTAAGGTTAGCAATGGTTAGTTAGGGCTACCTAAGGCAAGTTAGTTAGGCCTACCTAGGGTTACCTATGTAGGGCTAGGTTTAGAGTTGGCAAGGGTTAGTAAGGGCTACCTAGGGTCGGGATCGTTTTTAACGAACTTACCTTGGTAATCCTAGGTTTTTTACTAGGTATCCCTAGGTAACCATAGTTAACAATCCTAACTCCAACCCTCGCGAGCCCTAACTCTAATCCTAGGTAACCATACCTTAACTTGTTAGCTAGGATTAGTAACTCTAACCATGGTAGGTTTAGATAGGGATAACTATTTAGGGTTTAGAGTTAAGAGTTAGGGTTTGTTAGGATTATTTAGCCCTAAGCTTAGACTGGATTAGCTATCCTTGAGGTTAATTAACCATAACTAACTCTACACCCTAGCTAAACCTAGTTAGGCCCTACCTAACAGATTAGCTAAACTTGACCATAGCTAATCCTAAATTAGGTCTAGGTAGTCTACCTTGGGCTAACCTTAGGTAGTAGCATGCCTTAGGTAACTGTAGATTTCTTGTTTACCCTAGTAACTAACAAACCCTAGATAACCCTAACTCTAGCCCTACCTTAACTTAGGCTAGCCCTAACTAACGCTAACTAATCAAAACCTAACAAATCTTGGTAGAGTTAGGACATATCCCTAGCTAATACTAACCCTAATTGATATTATCTAGCCCTAACTACCCAGGGTACGTAGCCCTAACTAACCATAACTAGCACTACCACAGAAACAGGCTTTTGCAACTGGAGATTAGCAACTGCTTTTTATAATAACAGTCACATACAAAATCTATGGCATTGTCGTAATATAAGTTCAAATCTTTACAACTATTTTGAATTAAAACAATTGCTAAACTTAAGCATGAGAAAAAGAAAAAATAAATTTTTCTGGAAACATTGTGACCGTTAATATTAAATAAGAGTCATAAAAGTCTTTAATGACTGTTAATATTAAATAACAGTCGCCATAAATTCCCGCCAATATTAGTCATTATTGGGGTGAATTGTGGTATGGCAAGTGGGTCCAAATTTTTATGACTGTTTTTACTTAATTACCGTTGCAGCATTTTTTCCACATCTTTTTAGGACTTTTTTTTTATTTTATAACAGTTGTAGAATATTTTTAATGACTGTTTTTAAGTAAATCCAGTTGTAGATTATTTAATTAGGTTTTCCTAAAACTGTCTACAGCCGTTTGGTCTGTACACAGTCTGTACAGTGCTTCGCTGGAAATGGAAAAATATAGCTCAATTGATTTTAATAATTATTTATGTTTCCATTTGATTCCTTTCAATATTTTAACGAAATTAACTACAGCAAAAAATAACTTTATAAGAGTACGTCTATACATTTTAATGGATTCACCTAATACAGTATCATGCAATTATTTATGGGTTCAAATTGATGTATTGATGAAGGCTTAGAACCTAGGAATCAAATAAATTTGTAAACCTAGAGCTAATCTCACTAATCGTTCGGAATATAGCTTTAGAGTCGAACCCAAGGGACGGATTTATGAATAGTGGACTTATTCTTTCTTAAAATCTAGACAGAAATATTTTTATGAAGATTTAAATAAAAGAAAACTAAACGATGCACTAGGTAAATATTTTTGGTTGGTTTTTAGACTCGAAATAAGATAAAATGTGACACCCCACCGCTTTGACTGAATTTGACTTGTTGACTGTTGACCAGAGTTGACCAACTTTGACCGAAATCTGATCTTTGACTAGTCAAAGCCTATGCTTGACCGAATTAGATGGAAAAAAAAAAATAGAAAGCCTGTATGCCTTTTTACTTCCTTTGACCACCGAATGAAAATGAATAAGCATTGAAACTTTGCCACCTCCTGCTTTGTAGATACACGTGTCTCCTTTGTATTAATTATTGGTTTGTACCTTTCCTTTATTAAGCCGTATGTCTCTTCTTCAATTGTGTTTACAAATCCGAAATGCATCTTTAACCTTCCATGGAACCCATGTCCAATCTTAATGAGTTTTACTATTTTCTCATACAATTAAAGTTCAATTGATTATTTTGATATGTCGGCCGATTGGAATTCCTACGTCGCCGTCGATTGAACAGTCATTCTGATTCGCTTGTGATTTCTGAACCGCTCAGCCAGGTAACCGGACTTCTCTATATTTAATTTCGTATTGATTGATTGATTTGATTTATCATTTGGTTTTGATTGAATATGTTTATTGAATTGTGATTGGTATATTTTACGGGTTATCGGGTTTGGAAATTGGAATTGAAATTGGATGTGAAGTGGAAATTGAATTTTGAGCCCTGATCCTCCTGAGTTCAGGGAGGGGCCGGTCCTGATCCTCCTGAGATCGGGGAGGGACCATTATGACTGATTGACTGTCTGAACCCGCTTATCTCCGTAAAATATATTATTTGTTCTGTGGATTAATCCAACCTTATTGTATTTGTTATAATAATTAATTATAGAGAAGCCGCGTCGTTAAATAACCGGTTACTGAGGTTTGCACCTGGCTCTGTTTGTTTTTCTGTTGCGACGTAGGTTGGCGGGCCGTCGGATGGATGCAGAAGATACCGTTTCAGCTCGCGCCCCGCGACCAGTCGGTGCGGGACGTGACATAAAATAAACTAAATAGTAATTAAAATAAGTAAAGCAGTGTTTTGGGGTTTAAACAGAGAATAAAAATGATCTAGGAGTCAGGTTTCGCTTGTGTTTGGACGCTAAAACTCGAAACTAAGCACTTTCGCACTAAATTTCGCTTTTTAGCTACAGTTGCCACCTTGTTCGGTCCGAACAGAAGGAAAAGGTGGGCTTAATTAGTCCGTTATGCTAACTAATGCTTTAAGTTAGGGTTTATTGGTCAAACCTAGATATTCTAAACCTCAGCTTTCGCTTGTTGGGACAGATTTCGGTTTAATCACAACCTAACCTAATTAACTTGATTGGTTCGTAACTTTTGGTATAGAATTCAATCAATTAAACTTGTTTATTGGAGTTCGTAAGGATATTTAGAGGTCTTTTGGACTGGTCTAAAAGTTACACTTTTGGTGTCAACTAATCTATCATTTCGGATCTACAATTTATCCCAAGTACTTGAATTAAACGTGACTTGTTTATCCTAACTTAGACTAACTAGATGCAATTGTTCAACTAGATGGTAATTAGAGATTTAAACAAGTATTTTAACTCAAGTAACATGTATAATTCACAATAAACAAATCTCAAAGCATAGTATAACATAACAAGTCAAATAAACGTCATACAAACATCAAGTTCCTTCCCTAATCCTAAGACAACATAAAAATTAGCCTAGCATAGTAGCAAGACACGCAATAAACATAAAATAACAGTAAAGATACAAGCCCATCGAATCAAGAGAAAGAAACATAAAAGAATAAACCAAATACTATTTTTTGCTTCCGTCTTTCGGTCTTCAAGGCAGTGGGGTATTGCTGGATGGTCGCCAAACTGATCACCTTGCTGCCGTCGCTTCAAGGTTGATGATCTCCAAAGAGAGTAAACGCCTTTGGAAAGGTGGAATTAAGTATGGAGAATCAAAAATGTCTTTCCTCAGACGTGTAGAGGTATATATGGACGTCTCAGGTCGCAAGAATGGAAGGCTAGGGCACCAGGGCGCAAGAAAATGCCTTAAAGATCAACTTCCATATAGAGAACATTTCCATATGTGACATGGCCACAATCTGTTCGGACCGAACAAATGAGAGGTGCGCTGGTCTGGCGGCTACAGTGCATTCGGACCGAACAGATAGTCATTCGGTCCGAATGGGGTGCTGAGATAGGCCTCCACTGCTAGGAATGAGTCATCTAGTGTGCACAAAATGTCGGGAATCCATATATATGCTCCAAAATCATCAGAAATCATCAAAACCTGTACAGAGAAGAGAAGAAACGACGGCAGAGCCAAATCCTGGAAAAATATGGCAATTTATTAAATAATTTGTTGGTTCGAGTGTATTTTGAGTGCCAAGTACGGTCTAAATACCAATGAAATACAATGATATCAAATCGCCCCAAACTTAAACTTTGCTTGTCCTCAAACAACGCCCTAAGCTTAGAATTTTGGACTGTACTCACAACTAAAATCAAGTCGTTTCCCAAACCAATAAAATTTGTCATGAATAATCAATTGCTTAAGCCTAAAATTTTCTCACACTTAAATCAAATGAGTCAAATAAAAATTCCTAAAATCAAGTCTTGTGTTCTACAATTCAATCCATGCAACTCTTGATCCTAATGAAATTCTTTTCCTCAAACTCAAGAACTCTAGCTTCTATTTGTCAATTCAATTGCGATCTCAATTTTAATTACCCGTTATTTTTCATATTTCACAAAAATTTGTAAAGTCCTTTATCAAAATCAAAAATTTTATAATGAACTCCTCTTAAAACCAATTTCAATTTTTCACCAATTTTTCTTTGTGTAAGTCGAGTCGTGGGGCTTTACACCCTAGAGGATTTTTGTGCGAGTCATTAACTTTGTAGAAGCAACTGGCACATGTCACACCAGGGAGGTCGGTCCGATTTTTACGCATTTTTTTTTCGCTACTGACCACTACGGACTCAAGCATTTTGCTAAGTACCTTAAGCCTCCAATTTTGTGGTTGAGTTAGTGGAAAAAGGCCTCGACGCATCCTTATTTTCAGAACTATTTGATTTTATTGTCCCTTTAAATTTGGTTTTTCTTTTTGCTCGTTGGTGATTCAAGCGATTAAAACATATGAAGTTCATTTCATAATTTTCCAAGTTGATAAATTTCTTTTTGAACAAAAGTTTGTCAAATATAAATCCGTTCACTCGGTAAAAATTTGTGAGAACGGACTAAAACTGATTTAACAATTCTAAGCATCCAAAAATCGAGTCCTATTTTTGCAAAAATAATTTCATTTCGTCCATTGGTGCAAAAATAAAATCGAGATATCAAAACATTCTAGGGTCCTTTGAGAAAATTCTTCTTTGACTCAAAACAAGTTCAGGTAGTGTGAGATTTATCATTTAAAATCCAAATGGAGAGAGTTTAGGCCAAATCAATTCAAATCTAAGTCAAAACAGTTGAAAAATTCAGTTTTTGAATGTCTGTTCGGACCAAACAAAGACTGTGCATTTTTTCAGAAGTCCAGAACAGTTCATTCGATTCGAACAGGGACTTGTTCGGACCGAACAGAAAAGCCAAAAATGCGAAAATTTTACCCATTTCATCCAGAAATCAACCCAATTCGTCCCAGAACACCCTTTTTCTCCTGTACCCCCCCCCAAACTTATATAATGCTTATCCCAAGCATGCATTCACAGAGAAATTTAAATAGGAGAAAAAGAAAAGTTACCGTTTTAGTAGGGAGGAGGTGGAGGTCTCCGAGAAGAGGAGCCTTGGAGGAATCCACCGTCATAGCCCAGAAAGATATCGAAGAAGTTATCGGGGTGGTCCTGTGGCTGCTGCACCTCGACTTGGTTACCCAAGTATGGGTAGAAGTTAGGATCCGATCGGGCGGGGCGTTGAGGACCTTGCCATTGCACCCATTCAAATTGCGGTTGTGCTCCTTGTGCTCCTTGTGGTGGCACGGGCTGCTGCAACTGCATTGGCGGCTGTGGTGACTCGTACACTTGATTACCCATGTATGGGTAAAAGTTCGGAACCGAAAGGGCCTCATGTGCTGTGGCTCGGCGTGGTGGAGATCGTGGCGGTGAAGCATGGCTATGCACTGATGGCACTGAGGAGCTCAAATTCGGATCATCTTCATCACCGGGCCAATATCCCTTCCTCAAGAAGAAGTTGTTGTCATAGGTGATGTTGGAGACATTGTCGAGTTTATTTCCAAATCGATCGAGCTTCTCGCCATATTCCTTAAACTCGCTCGATAGCCGGCTCAATTGCATCCCATAGTCGGCTTGTGCCTCCGTGCTCTATCTTACTTCATCCCTTGTCTCCATGGTGAGTTTTGTAAGATCACCCACCATATTCATGAGGTTTAAAGCCCACTGTGGCACTTGTGGGTCACTTGCATAGGAAGAAGAAGCATGGAGACAAGAAGCCTGTTAGCTGATATCATCATATTTCATTGGTATTTGGACCGTACTTGGCACTCAAAACACACTCGAACCAACAAATTATTTAGTAAATTGCCATATTTTTCCAGGATTTGGCTCTGTCGTTGTTTCTTCTCTTCTCTGTACAGGTTTTAATGGTTTCTGATGATTTTGGAGCGTATAGATGGATTCCTGACGTTTCGCGCACGCTAGACGACTCATTCCTAGCAGTAGAGGCCTATCTCAGCACCCTATTCGGACCGAATGCACTGTAGCCGCCAGACCAGCGCACCTCTCATCCGTTCGGTCCGAACAGATTGCCGCCATGTCACATATGGCAATGTTCTTTACATGAAAGTTGATCTTTATGGCATTTTCTTGCGCCCTGGTGCCCTAGCCTTCCATTCTTACGACCTTGGACGTCCATATATACCTCTACACGCCTGAGGAAAGGCATCTTTGATTCTCCATACCTATTTCCACCTTTCCAAAGGCGTTTACTCTCTTTGGAGATCATCAACCTTGAAGCGATGGCTGCAAGGTGATCAGTTTGGCGACCATCCAGCAATACCCCACTGCCTTGAAGACCGAAAGACGGAAGCAAAAAGGAGTATTTGGTTTATTCTTTTATGTTTCTTTCTCTTGATTTGATGGGCTTGTATCTTTACTGTTATTTTATATTTTTTGCGTGTCTTGCTACTATGTTAGGCTAGTTTTTATGTTGTCTTAGGATTAGGGAAGGAACTTGATGTTTTGATGATGTTTATTTGACTTGTTATGTTATACTATGCTTTGAGATTTGTTTATTGCGAATTATATCTGTTACTTGAGTTAAAATACTTGTTTAAATCTCTAATTATCTTCTAGGTGAACAGCTGCATCTAGTTAGTCTAAGTTAGGATAAACAAGTCACGTTTAATTCAAGTACTTGGGATAAATTGTAGATCCGAAAGGATAGCTTAGTTGACACCAAAAGTGTAACTTTTAGACCAGTCCAAAAGACCTCTAAATATCCTTACAAACTCCAATAAACAAGTTTAATTGATTGAATTCTATACCAAAAGTTGCGAACCAATCAAGTTAATTAGGTTAGGTTGTGATTAAACCAGAATCTGTCCCTACAAGCGAAAGCTGAGGTTTAGAATATCTAGGTTTGACCAATAAACCCTAACTTAAAGCATTAGCTGGCATAACGGACCAATTAAGCCCACCTTTGCCTTCTGTTCGGACCGAACAGACTCCTGTTCGAACCGAACATGGTGGAAACTGTAGCTAAAATACGAAATTTAGTGCGAAAGTGATTAGTTTCGAGTTTTAGAATCCAAACACAAGCGAAAATACTGTTTAAACCTACGAAATTAAGCCCACCTTTGCCTTCTCTGTTTAAACCCCAAAACACTACTTTACTTATTTTAATTACTATTTAGTTTATTTTATCTTATTTCGATTCTAAAAACCAACCAAAAATATTTACCTAGTGCAACGTTTAATTTTCTTTTATTTAAATCTTCATAAAAATATTTCTGTCTAGATTTTAAGAAAGGATAAGTCTAGTATTCATAAATCCGTCCCTTGGGTTCGACCCTAAAGCTATATTCCGAACGATTAGTGAGATTAGCTCTAGATTTACAAATTTATTTGATTCCTAGGTTCTAAGCCTTCATCAATACATCAATTTGAACCCATAAATAATTGCATGATACTGTACTAGGTGAATCCATTAAAATGTATAGACGTACTCTTATAAAGTTATTTTTTGCTGTAGTTAATTTCGTTAAAATATTGAAAGGAATCAAATGGAAACATAAATAATTATTAAAATCAATTGAATAATCTACAACTGGTTTTACTTAAAAACAGTCATTAAAAATGTTCTGCAACTGTTATAAAGTAAAAAAAGTCATAAAAAGACGGGAAAAAAAAATGCTGCAACTGTAATTAAGTAAAAACAGTCATACAAATTTAGGACCCACCTGCCATACCACAATTCACCCCAATAATGACTAATATTGGCGGAAATTTATGGCGATTGTTATTTAATATTAATAGTCATTAAAGACTTTTATGACTGTTATTTAATATTAACGGTCACAATGTTTCCAAAAAAAATTATTTTTTCTTTTTCTCATGCTTAAGTTTAGCAATTGTTTTAATTCAAAACAGTTGTAAAGATTTGAACTTATATTACGACAATGCCATAGATTTTGTAGGTGACTGTTATTATAAAAAGCAGTTGCTAATCTCCAGTTGCAAAAGCCTGTGTTCTGTGGTAGTGCTAGTTATGGTTAGTTAGGGCTACGTACCCTAGGTAGTTAGGGCTAGATAATATCATTTAGGGTTAGTATTAGCTAGGGATATGTCCTAACTCTACCAAGATTTGTTAGGTTTTGATTAGTTAGCGTTAGTTTGGGCTAGCCTAAGTTAAGGTAGGGCTAGAGTTAGGGCTATCTAGGGTTTGTTAGTTACTAGGGTAAGTAAGAAATCTACAGTTACCTAAGGCATGCTACTACCTAAGGTTAGCCCCAGGTAGACTACCTAGACCTAATTTAGGATAAACTATGGTCAAGTTTAGCTAATCTGTTAGGTAGGGCCTAACTAGGTTTAGCTAAGGTGTAGAGTTAGTTATGGTTAATTAACCTTAGGGATAGCTAATCCGGTCTAAGCTTAGGGCTAAATAATCCTAACAAACCCTAACTCTTAACTCTAAACCCGAAATAGTTATCCATATCTAAACCTACCATGGTTAGAGTTACTAATCCTAGCTAACAAGTTAAGGTAGGGTTACCTAGGATTAGAGTTAGGGCTCGCGAGGGTTGGAGTTAGGATTGTTAACTATGGGTACCTAGGGATACCTAGTAAAAAACCTAGGATTACCAAGGTAAGTTCGTTAAAACCGATCCCGACCCTAGGTAGCCCTTACTAACCCTTGCCAACTCTAAACCTAGCCCTACATAGGTAACCCTAGGTAGGCCTAACTAACTTGTCTTAGGTAGCCCTAACTAACCATTGCTAACGTTAACTCTAGATAACCCTAACTATAGGATTAGCTAGGGTTAGTCCTAGCTAAGCCTAACCCTAGGCTAGCTCTAACTCTAATTCTAACCATATATGGTGTTATCTAGATTTAAGGTTAACTAACTAACTAGCTATGGCTTAAGTAATCCTAGCTAACCTTAGATATCTAGGTACTTAGTAACCCCAAGGGCTACCTACTTAACTAGATTAAACTAAACTCTAGATAATGCTAACTCTAACCATACCTCACTAGTCCTAACTAACCATATGTTAGCTATTAGGTTTAGCTAAAAGATTAGGGCGACCTAGGGTTAGAGTTGTTAGAGATATGTCCTAGAAGCCAATCATTTTATGGCTACTTCCATAGTTTATGTTATTGATGATATTTGATCATTTGTTCCTGGATTTTATTATTGATAGTTCATTCAGGTTGTGGATCTGAATTGTGGATCACTGTGTTTCATTTATGATTAAATGACAATAATAAATCAAAACTGTCCATAGTCTTGATAATTAACAAGGAACATTAATTATCAGACAAGACTAGTATACAAGTTAAGTGATGATTAAGTTCTACAAATCGTAGGTAAGGAGTTACTAACTTAATTGTATATGTATATGTTACTAGAACATAGTACATGACATGACCCAATGAAATAAATATATGGATTGTGTTATGTGTCATTATTTATTTCATACGTGTTTGATTCTGAGTTTGAGATGGTTCAGTTTCTCCACATGAGGATAGGTTCTATAAATATCGTCTAACGCTGATTCCTGATAAGAGCTGCTATACGGACTTTATTTATGTTCTCTTGAATTGTGCGGGGAGAAACTGGTCATCAAGACAACCGTATGCCCCTCGTTAGTTCACCTAACGAGTGATGATATCTACTGGGCCCCTTGATGGAGATGGATTGTTTGCTAGCAACTTATACAATCATCTCTAGATCGAGAAACGTATAATCTGCAAGAATGACACTTTCCTATCTTGGATTATACGATGATATCATGTGACATAAGAATCAGACAAGGAAATACTATTTTTCTTATGCAGGATTGAGATATTGTAGCAGTACACTATTTATGCGAATTGGGAATCATAACGTGTTGCTAGATATCGCTTGTGATTATTGGAAATAAATGGTGATTTATTTCCATGGCCAACATAGCATAAATCCTCAAAGGGTCACACAAATAAAGTTTTAACCATACAATGTATTATTTATTTATTTGCAGTAGCGAGTACTGCGAATATATGATAAGTTGATTAATTAATTATATACCGTTGCGAACCGTTATAATTAATTAAATCAAAGGGATCATATAGAAATAAATTAATGCATATGCTAATCCTCTAATGAATATCAATAAGTTGATAGTTAATTTCATTCAACAATATTTAATATAATTATACGAATTATATTAAGTAAATAGACTTTAATTTATTAAGCCTAATTGAGCCCAAATAGAATGCAACTTGAGAGACCAATTATTAAATGGTTTAATAGGCTAATGACACATTTGATGTGGCCCATCTAAAGCCCTCTCAAGGCCGGCCTCATAGGGGTATTTTTGTCTAATATGATTAGGTCAAAAATGCTATATATATATATAAACTATTTAGGAAAGGAATTAACTTGATTTTCATTTCTTCCTCTCCCAAAAAATTGAGGCCGCAATTTTCATTTAGAGCAGAAATTTCAGATCTGAAATTTGGCTCTTCTCCCTTGCATTAGTAGCTCATGTGTTGAGTAATAGCCAATTTCAATTAATAGAGATTATTTGGAAGAAGGCTAACTACAAAGGATTAGCTTTACTCTTGCTCTTGCTAGCACAAGAAGCTTAGAGTTTGGTTAAGACTTTAGGTGGACTCGAGGCCAGCGACGTGGTGGTGGAGACGAGCACCCCATCAACTTCTAAGCAAAGGTCGAACCTTCTAGTTACGAGACTAGAAGAGGTAATCCTTCTACCGTTCTCTTAAACGTGTCAATTTGCATAATTATCTAGATCCATATAATAGCAATTGTAAATTGTTTGTTAAATGTTAATAAAAATTTAAATTGCACATGGAATGAGTTCCAAACAAGAGTGAGGGTTACCTAGCTACTACCATTACTCTAACATAAAGTAGCAATCCCTAAGTTAGGATTAGGGTCAGAGTTAGGGTTTGCTAGGATTAGTTAGGGCAACCTAAGGCTATCTAAGGTTAGAGTTAAGGTTAGGTAGGGTTAGTTTGGATTATCTAGGGCTAGCTAGGTTTAGCTAGAGTTTGAGTTAGAGTTAGTTGGGGTTACCAACAGTTAGCTAGGGTTAAAGTTAGGGTTAACAAGGATTTCTTAGGGTAGTTTAGTGTTAGCTTAGTTTAGCTAGCGATAGGTAGGGTTAGTAAGAGCTACCTAGGGATAGTTAGGGATAGCTAGTGTTAGTAAGAGCTACCTAGGGATAGCTAGGGCTAGTTTGGGTTGGCTAAGGTTAGGGTAACTAATTAGTGTTAGCTGGAGTTAGAGTTAGGGTTAGCTGGGGTTTGTTGCTAGGGTTAGATATGGTTAGAGTTAGGGACGTCAACTTGGGTTAGATAGGACTACCAAGGGATAGCATAGGATACCTAGTACTAACTAATTCTAACTAACCCCAACTAAGCTTAACTCTAATCTTGGCTAGCCTTAGGTAGCCCTAGCTAACCCTAACTTGTCCTAGGTAGCCTTAACTAACCATAACTAACCTAACTAATCCCGAGTAAGGGTTAGTTAGGTCTACGTAAGGCAAGCTAGGGTTAGAGTTAGGGTTAGCTAGGGTTAGTTACGTCTTCCTAAGTAATCCGAACCCTAACCAAACCCTAAGTAGCCCTAACTAACTCTAGTTGTCCCTAACTCTAACCCTAACTAACCCTAACTAGCCCTAACTAACCCAAACTCCATAAGTCACGCTAACCCTAGCTTGCCCGAGGTAGCCCTAACAATAAGAATGCTAGGTTAGAGTGAGGTAACCTTAACTCTAGCCCTAACTAACTCAAGGTACACTAGAGTAAGGGCTAATAATTCCTAAGTTAGTTTGGGATAGCTAGGGTTAGTAAGAGCTACCTAGGGATAGCTAGGGCTAGTTTGGGTTGGCTAAGGTTAGGGTAACAAATTAGTGTTAGCTGGAGTTAGAGTTAGGGTTAGCTGGGGTTTGTTGCTAGGGTTAGATATAGTTAGAGTTAAGGACGTCAACTTGGGTTAGATAGGGCTACCAAGGGATAGCTTAGGTTACCTAGTGCTAACTAACTCTTACTAACCCCAACTAAGATTAACTCTAACCTTAGCTAGCCTTAGGTAGCCCTAGCTAACCCTAACTAACCCTAACTTGTCCTAGGTAGCCCGAACTAACCATAACTAACCTAACTAATCCCGAGTAAGGGTTAGTTAGGTCTACGTAAGGTAAGCTAGGGTTAGAGTTAGGGTTGGCTAGGGTTAGTTAGGTCTTCCTAAGTAACCCGAACCCTAACCTAACCCTAGGTAGTCCAAACTAACTCTAGTTGTCCCTAACTCTAACCCTAGCTAACCCTAGCTAGCCCTAACTAACCCAAAGTCCATAGGTCACGCAAATCCTAGCTTGTCCGAGGTAGCCCTAACAACAAGAATGCTAGGTTAGAGTGAGGTAACCTTAACTCTAGCCCTAACTAACTCAAGGTACACTAGAGTAAGGGCTAATAATTCCTAAGTTAGTTAGGGTTAGGTATGGTTAGTTTGGGCTACCAAGGGCAAGTTAGGGTTTGTTAGGGTATGTGTTACGGTTACCTAGGATTAGTAAGGGCCATCTTGGGATCCCTAGGCTTAGCTATGGGTAGCCCTGGTTAGGGTTAGAGTTAGGGTTAGATAGGGTTATGTAGGGCAACCTAAGGTTAGTTAGGGTTAGTTATGGTTAGTTAGGACATCCTAGAGTTAGAGTTAGGTTACCTTAATCTAAGATTAGATTAGTTAGCTACTTACGATTAGTTAGGGCTCGTCAACTCAAGCTGGTCATGCTATTAGGGTAGACCTAAGGTAGCCCTAAATCCTAAGCCCTATATAGTCCAAACAAAACGTAGCTAACCTTAGCTAGCCTTAAGTAGCCCTAACTAATCCTAGCAAATCCTAGCCTTAGGTAGCCCTACCTAATCCTAGCTATGGTTAGTTAGAGCTAACAAACCCTAACTAACCGTAGCTAGGGTTAGCCCTTAGATTATTAGCTCAATAGTAACCTTAGATTATTAGCTCAATAGTAACCTTTGGTAAGTCAAACTATGATATGATTAATCCTAATTAGGCTAGTTAACCCTAACATGGCCTAGTTAAACTTTTGTAGGATTAGACTTACTCTAGGTTAAAAACAAGGGTTAGTTAAAATCCCTAACTATGGGTATTGGTTAGAGATCTACATAGAGTTAGATTTAGCCAAAACTAACCCTAGGTTAGAGTTACCCATAGGTATTACCCTAAAATGGTAGCCCTAGGATTAGCTCTAACTGACCGTAAGTTAGGTCACCCTAAGTAGTAGACTAACTCTAGAACTAGCTAGGGTAACCCTAGGGTTAGGCTATTGTTAGTAACCATATTAACATGCCTAGGCGTGCTCTTACTAACCCTAACCCCAAGGTAGCCCTAACAAACTCAAGGTAAATCTAACTCTAACTCTAGGTAGTCCTAACTAACCATAACTAACCTTAGCTAACCATAGGTAGCCCTACATAACCCTAGCTATGGTTAGTTGGGTTTAATTAAGACTCCTTAAGGCAAGATATGGTTAGTTGGGGTTAGAGTTAGGGTTACATAGGGTTAGATATTGATAACCCTAACCAGGATTAACCTCAGCTAACCCTAGAGAGGTTTAGTTAGGGCTACGTAAGGCTAACCCTAATTCTAACCCAAGCTAACCATAACTAACACTAGCTAGGGTTAGCTTACGTTAGAATTAGGGTTTGTTAAGGCTACCTAGCTAACTATAGCTAACCCTAGCTGACTAAGGAAGACCTAACTAACCCTAACTCTAACCCTAGCTAACCCTAGTTTGCCTTACGTAGCCCTAACTAACCATAGCTAACCAGGACTAGGGTTAGTTAACTCTTGTTAGAGTCCACCTAGGGCATAGCTAACCATAACTAACCTTAACTAACCCTAACTATTGTTAGTTAACTCAGATTAGCTATCCCTAGGTAGCCCTAGGGTTAGTTAGGACTAATTAGAGTTGCTAACCCCTTGGACAAGCTAACCCTAACCAACTTACTCTAACCCCTAACCCTAACATAGCTATCCCTATAGCATGTTAGCTAGAGTTATTTGGAGCTAACTTAGCCCTACCTAGAGTTAGATAGGGTTAGGTTAGTTTGGGTTAACTTATTAGCAAGTAAGGCTATCTAACCCTAGTTAAGGTAGCCCTTACTAACCTTGGTTATCCCTAACTAATTTAGGGTTAGAGTTCGGATTAGTTAGCTAATCATAAGTAATCCTACCTGGTTAGGTTAGCCATAACTAAATTTAGAGTTTGGGCTAAACCATAACTAAGGTTACCTAGGGATAGCTAGCCCTATGTAGCCTTAGCTAGGGTTAACATAGTTAGCTAACCCTAAAAATAACACTAGCTAATTACTTAGGGCGAGCTAGGGTTAGTTAAGACTACCTAGGACTAGATATGGTTAGTTGGGGTTAGAGTTAGGATTTGTTAGGATTAGTTAGGGTTACCTAAGGCTAACTAAGGTTATAGTTAAGCTTAGCTGGGGTTAGTTATGGTTAGTTAGGACATCCTAGAGTTAGAGTTAGGTTTACCTTGAGTTAGGATTAGATTAGTTAGCTACTTAGGGTTAGTTAGGGCTCGTTAACCCAAGCTAGTCATGCTACTAAGGTAGACCTAAGGTAGCCCTAAATCGTAAGCCCTATATAGTCCAAACCAAACCTAGCTAACCTTAGCTAGCCTTATGTAGCCCTAACTAATCCAAGCAAATCCTAGCCTTAGGTAGCCCTAACTAATCCTAGCTATGGTTAGTTAGAGCAAACAAACCCTAACTAACCGTAGCTAGGGTTAGCCCTAACAAACCCTTGTCAAAAGTAACCTTAGATTATTAGCTCAATAGTAACCTTTGGTAAATCAAACTATGATATGATTAATCCTAATTTGGCTAGTTAACCTTAGCATGGCCTAGTTAAACTCTTGTAGGATTAGACTTACTCTATGTTAAAAACAAGGGTTAGTTAAAATCCCAAACTATGGGTATTGGTTAGAGATCTACATAGAGTTAGATTTAGCCCAAACTAACCCTAGGTTAGAGTTACCCATAGGTATTACCCTAACATGGTAGCCCTAGGATTAGCCCCAACTGACCGTAAGTTAGGTCACCCTAAGTAGTAGACTAACTCTAGGACTACCTAGGGTAACCCTAGGGTAACCCTAGGGTTAGGCTATTGTTAGTAACCCTATTAAACATGCCTAGGCGTGCTCTTACTAACCCTAACCCCAAGGTAGCCCTAACAAACTCAAGGTAAACCTAACTCTAACTCTAGGTAGTCCTAACTAACCATAACTAACCATAGCTAACCATAGGTAGCCCTACATAACCCTAGCTAACCCTATCCAGGGCTACCCACAGCTAAGTCCAGGGATCCTTAGGTTGCCCTTACTAATCCTAGGTAACCGTAACATTAACCTTAACTAGCCCTTGTTAACTAACTCAAATTAGAATTTGGTAACCCTAACTAATTCTAACTCAAACTCAAGCTAAACCTTGCTAGCCCTAAATAGTCCAAACTAACCCGAACTAACCTAAGGTTCCATAGGGTTAGTTATGGTTAGTTAGGGATACCTTGGGCACAACCCTAACTAACCCTTAGAGTTAAGGTTAGCTAAGGTAGGGTTAGAGTTAGTTGGGGTTAATTAAGACTCCTTAGGGCTAGATATGGTTAGTTGGGGTTAGAGTTAGTGTTACATAGGGTTAGATATTGTTAACCCTAACCAGGATTAACCTCAGCTAACCCTAGAGAGGTTTAGTTAGGGCTACGTAAGGCTAACCCTAATTCTAACCCAAGCTAACCATAACTAACACTAGCTAGGGTTAGCTTACGTTAGAATTAGGGTTTGTTAAGGCTACATAGCTAACTATAGCTAACCCTAGCTGACTATGGAAGACCTAACTAACCCTAACTCTAACCCTAGCTTGCCTTACGTAGCCCTAACTAACCATAACTAACCAGGGCTAGGGTTAGTTAACCCTTGTTAGAGTCCATCTAGGGCATAGCTAACCATAACTAACCTTAACTTACCCTAACTATGGTTAGTTAACTCAGATTAGCTATCCCTAGGTAGCCCTAGGGTTAGTTAGGACAAATTTGAGTTGCTAACCCCTTGGACAAGCTAACCCTAACCAACTTACTCTAACCCCTAACCCTAACATAGGTATCCCTATAGCTAGGGGCGAAGCTATGTGCTCCATGGTGGGTCCATGGACCCACCTGAAAATAAAATTTTACTTGGAATAGGGCCTGTATGTAAATAAAAAAAATACAGTGGACCCATCTGAAATTTTTGGAGGACCCATCTCAGATTCCTCCTTCCTAGCAAAGAGTCTATTCGGTTCCCCGTTTCTTCGATGCAGACACGCAGAGGTACTAACGAAGCGCGCTGAGTCGCCGACAGAGGCAGAATTGCAGCAATTGCCTATTCTCCTCCCCCCTTAGCCTTCGCACAATCGCACTACACCTCCTCCTCTCCTCTCCACAGATCTCTTCCTCTCTTCTCTGCAAGTTTTTAGCGCTCTGCCACTTTCTATTTTGCCATTTATTTACTGTATAACTATGAGTCTATGATGGTAAAAGAGCACTGAGTTAATGTTGTGTTTCAAAAAATAATAAAGTGGCTCTGTGGCTGCAAGTTCTGGAAAATGAACTTGGAAAACGAAAGCGTTGTTCCACTTGGGAAAAGAAAGTAGTTGTATAGTTGTATTAAAAAATTTATTACATCAAATATAAAATTAAACTTTGTTCTTATCTGATTTTAGCAAACTAATCTACCTAGAGATCTCCTTCGGGATGATACTCAAATTGATACTTACATTATGGATGTTCGCTTAGATGAAAGATTTCATGATATACGAGATCTCAATGAGTTGTCTAAAATGCCAGTTGGGACCAAGAAAAATTTGGCATTTTCATATGTGTACTGTGTCCCTACTTCTCAAATTAGCATTGCCTTTACCGATGACAACGGCATCCGTCGAACGAGCATTCTCCGCAATGAAGCTTATTAAGTCAAAACTTAGAAATAGAATGGGGGATGCTTGGATGAATGATTGTCTTGTAACGTATATAGAAAGAGATGTGTTTAATGAGATTCCTAATGAACCTATTATGCAAAATTATGAAAAGATGAAAACTCGTAGGGGTCGTTTGGATTGGGCCGGAATTTGGGGATTTTCCAATTCCGGGCATAAATTTTAATATAAACAATTCATCTCTCTCACAAAGTTACACACTTCCCAACGAAAATCCTTATTCCTTCCTAGGAATTGGCTATTCCTAACCCATCCAAACGACCCCGTAGAGAATTGTTGTAATTTTTACTTTTTTTATATTGTCTTGAATTATTATTTTGGATATGGGATATATTATTTTAGATCTTGTGTCGTTATTATAGACTAGCAGCAGTGCCCGCTCAATGTGCGGGCAATTCTTTATTTGATATATTTAAAAGACTTATAGGGTCTGCACTAAAACGACAAAAAGATATGACTAGCAGCAGTGCCCGCTCAATGGGAGAAGAAGGGAAAGTGACGAAAGTTACTCGGACCGAAGGGTTTACTTGCATTGGGTGTTTTGGAGAAGATTTACTCTACTATTTGTACACCCTGATTTTGGAGGGTGGTAACAAAGTCTGAACAACCTTCCTCTCAAAGAACAATTTTTTTCCTTTTTTAAAATTATAAGACCTCTTCGTAATTCCATGTTTACTTCATTATTTATTCCACAAATATTTCTCTATTCTGATTATATCAGTTTTTCTGAGAAGGAATATCACTTATCTTCATTAAAAAAGAAGACAATTTATTTTGTTTGAAGAAGATATGACTACAAACTTTACTTATCGCAACAAAAATGTATACAAAAACGATAAAGACAAATGACTTGGCCTTGAAGCGTGTTCTAAATATTTTTCCCAATTGTTTACTGTTACAGAGCCAGCACCCGCAGTTTGACATTGGTTGCACACTAGTTTTTATGTCCATATGAAGAGTAATTCCCGTTCCTCGTCAGTTGTAGCTCAGACAATCGAACAGCTTTTTTATGGACTACTGCATACCAATCTGATGCTTAGTCCACTTAACTCGGCCTTTGTGCCTGCAAGATGAAAATTAATATAGAAATAAACAAAAATATATCAGTTTCATACACCAGAATTGAAAAAATAGGCAAAATATCAATGAAACCAACCAATGAAACATGAAAAACATCAAAAGCTATCTTTTTACGTCATAGTGAAAGTGGAGAAAATAGGTACATGCCAGCTCACCTCTTTGGATCCAATAGATTTAAGCCAGCTGAGGATTACATGTTTTGCAACTCCTTTATTTTCCAATCACACACAATACTGTTAATTATTAATTAATATTTTTTTATTTTTATTTGTAGTTGCAAATGGATCACTTTCTTGTGGCAATTAGTTTTTCTGAGCTGAATGATATTTATTCACCGTGGATATTTTCCAAAATTTTGTTGATATCACCTCTTTAACCAGTACAAAAATGTGAAGATTCTTCTTAACCTTTATCATGCAAATGCAATCCTAATCGCATCAGCTTACTTAACAATCAGATTGTAACAAAGAGATATAGAAACTATGACGGAAAGAAGCAAGAGTAACCTACCATCAGATTGATTCTACTGGCACAAATTACTCAACGAAGCTGAATTGATTCTCAAGGAGCTTGCGTGCTTTGACCATGCGACCACCTCATGATGCCACGTATCTCCATGTCTGTGTGCTCGCTCACTCTCTGACAACCTTTGCTGGATTGCCACTGGTTCGAGATGTGAATTTTATAACTTTCATTGTAAAAAGAAACAGAAATTTTTTTGTTATATCCACATTTTCTTCTCTCCAAATATTCAAAAGCATTTAAAAAAGAACTGGCTAAACAAAAGCTGGTGTAACTGTGTAAGGATGCACAAATTAAATTAATGAAAAAAGAGAAGAAAAAGATGTACCTTCATTGTCGCTGCTTCCTCTGCCTCACCATTAATACAGAAGGAAGCCCCAAACTATTGCATAGTGTTCACATTAAAGCCATTGAGCAAATTAGAGAACAATAATTGAAACACGAATTATTATGAATTAAAAAGTCCTCAATGAAATATATTTGAATCGCTAAAAATAATTCATGACACATAAAATTTTAGTTAACTGAATTACCTATTACAGAACTCTTTCAAAAACTACACTAACATCTCTTGAACCCACAAAGAAAGAGAAAATTTTAGAAGCAAAAGCATCCTCTCTACTTCTTTTTCTTTTGTTCTTTTTTGGTGCTGGACACACATCGAGAATATGCAGTTCCCTGAAAAATCTCAAAAGAAAGAATTAAAATTTCGAAATAAAAAGACATTAAAAAAATAAAAATATTTCAGTACCTCCAACCATTCATCCATGTAAGCTTTAGAAATTCCAGTACCTACTTCAAACAATTACACACATCTTTTTTTTTTTTTTTTTGCCAATAAAGAAACGAATCTTCAAAATTTGCTCCTTTGTATAAAATTAACATTTAAAATTTATTTAATAAATGTAGTCAGTGCAATCTGGTTAGTAAATTCCACTTTACTATCCTCAAAAGTACGATATCAGTAAAAACAATCTCTTGTATCTGAGTGCCTCTAACAAAAACCAGTAAAATTATAAACAGAACCTAATAAGAGTAATTATCATAGATCAGCCCAAAAATAGTTCAAAGAAGTTTATACTTTAGTCCCTGAGAACGAAATAACCTCACAAACAAGTCCTTAGATCGCCAGTAAGCAGAGAGTGAAATAGGACTGGTACCAATCTCGTACCAGTCCCCTAAGTTATCGCAAACATTACACAAGCATATACAAGAGAAAACAACTGTAACAACAAAAAGCCCGCCTGAAATCCTGATCCAAATGATGAAACAGGAAAATTGAAAGGAAAATAACTGATCTTAACCACGATCGAGCACCTTTTAAACAAATCACAGTACAAACATAGAGCATCAAAGCAGAGCAAAAATAAATTGTAAGCTATGCCATAAAATGTACCTGATAGCATGTATTGTAGCGCAACAGTTCTTCTCTCCTGAAAACAACAAAAAAAAAATAGTGAAACAAATTATGTAATTGCTTTTTGCTTAATGAAATTAAATTAGTGTCATATATAGTCAAATTGATAGGTCACAGCCTAATTGAGTTGCCAAAAAAAAAATATGAAAATTGTTAGAAAGAAGTTTGAAATTTACTATTACTTGCTTTAATAGAGAATCAATAAAATTAGTTACGAATTACAACATATACCCTTAAACCAGCCATTGTTGTGCCATAGTTCTTGTAAAGAAGATTTGATAGTTCTAAGATTTTGCTCTCTTCAATGCCGAGTTTCTCAACCATGTAATCTGAAAAAGTTCACAAAAAGGAGCAAAGGGCATTAGAAACTAATTTAGAATATTATATTAATTATGTTTCCTTTCTTGCTCGTTAGATATTATTAAAAGAGTTTCCCTCCCAAAATTAACACTTTATTTTTTTTCGATTTCTTCGATTAAATTCAAAAATTACAAATCAAATCAGAAATAACAATTGCGATTTAGTTGATTCTACAAGTCAGGTTTGGCAAAAAGTGTGAAAGTATATCACTGAAATAGGCGTACCATAATTGGTGGTCCAGAAAGAAAGTGAAGTTGTGGGCATTGGATTATCGTTGCTGACACATCATCATCAGACATGAAACAAATGGAAAAGAAGAAAGGCACATATCGATCAATCGATCAATAAATCCAAACAAATTATTCGCAAATAGTAACTCTCTTTTGTTGCAATTAAAGAGATCTAAGTAACCACCTTGACTTGGTTCAGGAGCTAAAACCTAGATCAATTGAATCAAAGAGAAAAAAATGATTTTACCTTGTAGGTATCCATGGCTTCTTTCTCTGCCGCATCTCTCTCTTTTTTTCTTCTAGGTTCTGCATATTTGTCTACTATATCAATCGGAGGCGGTGAACGACACCGGAGATCGCACATGGAGAAGGGGCTGGCTAATGAAGAGGAGGAGAAGAGTCCGAGACTATGGGGCAGAATTGGCAGAGGAGGCGGAGAGGCGAGTGAGTAGGGTTTGATCGAGAGTGAGAGAGGAGGAGGAAAGAGAAGGCAGCAGCAAGAGAAGGAAAGAAGAATTAGGGCTTCAGCGATTTTGGAGGAGGCGGCAGCAAAAAAAATTAGGGCTCAGCGAGAGAAGGAAATAAGGAAATAGGGGCAACGTAGAAACAAGAAGAAATATTTGTCAGAGAATTGCGATAGATTGTGTGATGAGATTTCCTTTTCTGAGAATTTTTGAGATATGGCGATAGAATAGAAGAGGGGGGAGTGGGGTACAGAAATTTTAGAGGGAGCGGCGGAAAAATTAAAGAACAAAATGTCCATCCAAAAAGAAAAAATAACGGGGCTGGGATTCGAACTCGCGAAGAGTGGTTGCGAAAGTTTGTTTAATACCACCCACCTACCAAACACTTTCTGTCAAAGAGTCTGATTCTTTGCTAGAAATACAAATCTAAACCGCACATCATATCAAATTGCACATATCAATGGTTTATAGTTGATGTTAACACATGTTTCAACCCCTAATTGTTAGAATATTATGACCTTTCTGAAGGTGCTTTTATAAGTAGTATAGATAGTATAGATATATTTGATTTTTCATGATTTTTTTGTTATATTTTTTTAGAATTGTATGTTTGAACAATCTTATAATACTATATCTATATATATTAGACGTTTTGCTGTACATATGTGTTGTCCCTAACGAAAGGCCTAGAGGGGGGTGAATAGGCACAATTTCAATTTCCTAAACCGCTATGGTCAATTTTTGGTTCAATTCAAGTTTGGTCTAATCACACAATACAAGCAAGTAAAGAGAAGAGATAAAGAGTTGACACGCAATATATTACGGAGTTCCGACCCGCTAGAAAAGGCTAGCCTTAGTCGTACGTCTCCGGGAGTTTCGCAACCACGAAAGGGCGCGCTTCGTTCTATTCCAACCGAACGGGTCTACAAATTCGAACCGAATCGCTTCGTCACAAATAACTCGAAGCGGATCGGCCTAACCTCTAGTTAATCACAAACTAGCACCAAGGATCAAGGCTCTCAACCAAAACACTCAAAAGTCTAGCAATCCAAAACTAAGGGTTTGGTTGATGCACTCAAATCTCTTCAAAATAGTCTAAGAAAAAAGCTCAAATAGGGTAGAGGGATGATATCTCAGGATTAGAGCTCAAAAGCAAGTGTATAGCAAGGTGATTGATCAGTTCAAACTGCTCAAAAAGGTCTAGTATTAATAGTGGGTGTCAAGAGCTCTAAACCAGTCGAATTCTGTACAAAACGTTACATAACGCTCCGAAACGTTACACAACGTTTCAAATTAGCCGTTAAATAAAACAAATTCCGACAATAACGTTGGAGGGTGTCATAAACGTTGTACAACGTTTGGAAACGTTGTGAAACGCAATGAATAGTGACCTCTAACGTTCAAAAAGATGTCAGAGACGTTACACAACGCTTTGAAGCGTTATGCAACGTGTGAACAATGAAACGTTGTATGACGGACTATAACGTTACACAACATAGGCCAGAACGCCCTCAAAGTGGCCAAAAACAAAGCGTTAAAAAAATCGAAACAAGCGTTGTGTAACGCTTGATTTTGGTCCGTTGTGTAACGCCAGAAAACGTTACCCAACGCTTTGTCATGAAGTACTCAGTTTTCAGCTGACTTGGTCAATGCGTTGTGTAACGCTTTATGACGTTACACAACGTTTGACCAAGCGTTACACAACTGAAAGAAGCGTCGTGTAACGCATGAAGACTGTTTTTGCAACTTGGCACATTACGAGGAGTTCTGTAACGTTGTATAACGTTACCAGCAGATTTTGAGCATTTTAATTCAGACAAAATGAGGAAGTTTGATTAGAATTACAACCTTTAAGTTCTAGACTTCCTAATTGATCTTCTGGAGTCTTGTGGGTCTTTAAAACACGCGCTATGCATAACTTTAATGCCTTGCTCCACCTTAAACTATATTAGACACTTAGACGAAAGATTAGTGAGAGTTACGTTGTTTTGCAAATCAACAAATCGAGTTAAAGATTTGTTTGACTCAACAATCTCCCCCTTTTGTCAATTTGCAAAACAACACAAGGTAAAGCAAGTAGAAATAGAATCAAAGAATTCGGCTTTACCATCCATTTTCTCCCCCTTGTTGCAAATGGATAAAAGGGTACCCAATTGGCCCTATACCGATATGGCTTGATAACAAAAATGCTCCCCCTCTCAAGTCAAGTTTAGCAATTGATGCACAAGTGAATTCAATTGAAAGAGAGGTAACTATCAAAGACTATAGCCAAGTACTACACATAATATAACAAATATAGTAGCAAGCAAGTAAATGCATTGAAGATAGAGTAAGATTAGCCAATTAGCACAAAAACTTCACATAGCAATCAACTTCACATAGCAATCAACTAGCTTAGTTCATACAAACCACAATCGACGAAATATTTAGCCATTTAGCTCATAAGTTTCACAAACACTAAACGAGGAAGATAACCATTTAGTTCACATAAATAGTAAATAATTTCACACAAACGAAAGAAAAATAATAAGAAAAAGATAGGCTAAGGTGTTGGCAAGGCTTGGCACGGATGAATGGCTCAATCCTCTTCCGACTCATCGTCTCCGCCGTCACCACTAGAAGATCCTTTGCGAATAGCTACATGGAGCTTCCTAAACTCTTCTTGCATGGACCCCCAAAAATTTTGGACATCGGTCTCGATCTTGTCCATCTTAGCATCATTTTTGGCCCGGTATACCAACTCATCTTCTTTCCACTTAGCATCCTCCTCTTTCCATTTTGTGTCCTCGGTCTTCCAATTGGACCAATCACTTTCTAGATTGGTCAAACGAGTGCCATAATCCGTTAACGTGGTGGTCCAACCACCGAAGTGTTGATCAAAAAAGGATGGGTCCATTGCTTGTTGACTTGAGGAGCCGGGTCCACGGAGAGAACCCGTTGGCTCTTGACCCACCGGTGCATATTGGTTTGGTTTTGCACCCTCTTGGAGAAGATAGCGGTTCCGGATGAAGTTGGAATCAGGAGTGACAATGCCGGTCCGCTCATCAAGAGTCCATCCGGTGGTAGGAAGTGTGTCCATGAGATCCGTGGGCTCCAAGAGTTCGGCTTCTAGACCGAACGTATTTGTTTTTGGTGGAACACCATCTTGGGCAAGAAGATATGAGATAATATTGCCATAAGGAAGAGAAGTGTTGCAAGTGTTCTTAACCTTTTCCATGTGCATGAAGAAAAGATAAGCGAGGTTGATTTGCGGGTTCCGCTCAATTATGCACCGAAGGAAAAAGACTTCGCGAAGCTCCACATTTGTTTTGATTTGTTTCTTCGGAGCTAGGACATTGTTGATGATGAGGAAGAAGAGACGGTGATAGGCGGGAAGCTCGGTGGCGGAGAATTGCTTGAGGTGATAATCCCGCCAACAATAGAAGAACTCGTGGTACTTCTCGAATGGCTCAATGTCGGCATTCCTTGGCCAAGACTTGGAGATATACACTTGTATACCTTCATTCCTCAAAAATATGTCCCGAGCCAACCGGTCGTAATCAATGGTAATCGGCTTTCCACACACGTAGGAGTGGGCAATCGGAATGCCATCCTCCCATGTGATATTTAGATTTGCATAGAAAAGTTTGATGAGGTCGGGGTTGTAAGGTTGGGTGCAATTGAGAAGCCCCCAAGCACGCAAGTAGTCAAGATGCGGCTTAATTCGATCCCAATCCGGGTCACTAACCCTCCATCCCGGTTCATTTTCCCTTGGTTGAATGAAGTAGTAACATTTACCAACGGACCGGTCATTGCCACGGATATTACCATTATAATACCGGTAGGCCTCATCCTCCTTGAATAAAAACCGATTTAGTGGTGAAAGAGTCCAATTTTCCAACGGTTCGGTCGGTAGAGAACCGGGTACAGTGCCTTGAAGAGGCGGTTGGGTTGGTACAATGCTAGAGGAGGTACTAGCACCGGTTCTAGCCCTTTTGGCGGGTGCCTTGGGTGGTGCTCCGCTACGGGATTTGGGTGGAGCCATTGAAAAAGAGATAAAAAATGAATAACCTTGAAATTAAAGAGAGAGGCTAGAAGAGGATGCCTTGGAGAGACAGTCCTTGAAGTCGATTGAAGATCCGACGGTCGGATTTGCCGGAATTGACGAGAAGAGCAAGGCTAGGGTTTCGGCGGATTGAGTGAAATAGGAGGAGAGAGGAGAAAAGATTGGTATGAGGGTGTAGAGGAGAGAGAGGAGAGTAATTTTGAGTGTTTGGTTGGAGTGAGAGAGTGAGTAGAGAGAGAGAGTTGAGAGTGTAGTTGAAGGGGTGTGAAAGTGGAGAGAAAGAAGAGATAAAAGGAGGCTGTCGGGTTGGAGAAGAAAGAGAGAAAGAAAAGAAGAAGAAAGGACGCCAGTCACAAAAAGGTCCGCTCAAACGTTATATAACGCTATAAAACGTTGTACAACGTTTCGGAGAAAAGATTCGAAATAAAACCGCAGAATTGATTCAAAAACCAGATCTAAAACGTTGTACAACGGTTCAATAACGTCATGTAACGATAACGTTTGCGTTACACAACGTTTTTAAACGTTATACAACGTTTTATTTCTGAAAAGAATTATCTAGGCGTCATGTAACCTTAGGATTGGCTTGGTACCTAGCACATAGACATACGGCATACATAATATCCGGCCTACTCGCCGTGAGATAGAGCAAGCTTCCAATGATGCCTCGATAGAGAGTTATGTCCATCGGTTTGCCCTTTTCATCCGCATCAATATTGGCACTCTTGCCCATTGGAGTGTCTAAACTCTTGCTATCTTCAACACCAAATTTCTTGATTAACTCCTTAGCATATTTGGTTTGGCTAATAAAAATTCCATTTTGGAGTTGTTTGATTTGTAGTCCCAAAAAGAAGTTGAGTTCTCCCATCATGGTCATCTCAAATTCACTACTCATCAAAGAGGAAAACTCTTGTGCAAGAGTTGCGTTAGTAGAGCCAAAAATAATATCATCCACATAGATTTGCACAAGTAACAAATGGTCATCCCTTTTCTTGGTGAAAAGAGTCGTGTCCATTTTACCCCTAATAAAACCATTGTCAAGAAGGAAGGTACAAAGTCTACCATACCAAGCTCTAGGAGCTTGTTTCAAACCATACAAAGCTTTGTGAAGCTTGAACACATGGTCGGGGTTAAAATGGTCAACAAAATCGGGAGGTTGTTGGACATACACTTCCTCATCTATCCATCCATTTAGAAATGCACTCTTGACATCCATTTGGAATAAGGTAAAACCTTTGTTAGAGGCATATGCCAAGAGCATTCTAATGGATTCAAGACGAGCAACGGGTGCAAAGGTTTCCTCAAAGTCAATACCTTCTTGTTGCTTGAAACCTTGTGCAACCAAACGAGCCTTGTTTCTAACCACATTACCAAGTTCATCTAACTTGTTCCTATACACCCATTTAGTACCGATAACTTGCTTACCACTTGGTAAGGATACAAGTTCCCAAACTTGATTTCTTTCAAATTGGTTCAATTCCTCTTGCATGGCAACAATCCAATTTGGATCAACATTGGCCTCCTTGAAAGATTTTGGTTCTAGTTGAGATACAAAGGCACAATGACCTACCATTTGGTTTAAACCCGACCTAGTCCTAACACCTTCCCTAGGGTCACCTATAACATTAGATAGAGGATGAGAAGACACTTCTCTAAGTACTTCGGGAGGCTCATGAACCGGTTGAGGCATAGGTTGAGGTTCATCATGAGGTGTCTCATCTTGAGTCGAGTCAATTGTGTTTTCCTCATGATTCACTCCCCCTATCAAATTGTCACCGACCCGGTTCAAAGGCTCCTCAATTATCATCGGTGGAAGCTCATCCTTCGGTTGAAACTCAATCTCTTGAGTTGTTGCTCCATCTTGGATACCTACAATAGAGTTACCTTCCTCGGTTTTCTCATTAGCATTTTCATTAAATTTGACATTTATGGACTCAATTACAACCCTTGAGGTAGGCAAATAAACTCTATACGCTTTACTTGTGTTTGAGTAACCAACAAAAATTCCGGTCAAAGATTTAGCATCAAATTTGGTTACTTTAGGAGACTCATCAAGGACAAAACACTTAGACCCAAATACACGGAAATAGGATATATTTGGAGTTCGACCAACCCACAATTCAAAAGGTGTTTTCTTGAGTTTGGAACGAATGCATGCACGATTTATTACATGACATGCCGTATTTACCGCTTCGGCCCAAAGGAACTTGGGTACGGCAAATTCATGTAGCATTGTGCGTGCTAGCTCTTGTAGGGTTCGGTTCTTCCTCTCCACTACACCATTTTGTTGGGGAGTGCGTGGAGCGGAAAACTCTTGTTTATATCCTTTTTCTATGCATAATTCATCAAATTTAGCATTCTCAAATTCCCTTCCATGGTCACTATGAATTCTAGAGATTTTCAACCCTTTTTCATTTTCAACCCGGTTGCTAAATTTGACAAAATAGTCAAATGCTTCCTCCTTGTGAGCAAGAAAGAAAACCCAAGTAAAGCGACTATAGTCATCTACCACCACATACACATACCTCTTTTTGCTCAAACTCATAACATTTATTGGTCCAAACAAGTCCATATGGAGTAATTGCAATGGTTGAGAGGTAGAGATAATTTCTTTGGTCTTAAAACTAGATTTGGTTTGTTTGCCTTTCATGCAAGCTTCACACAACCCATTTAAGTCAAGTTTGTGTGATGGAAGGCCACGGACAAGATTGAATTTGACTAGTTTCTTAAGAGAGTCTATTGAAACGTGACCAAGTCTTCTATGCCATAGCCATGAACCGGTAGCTATGGCACTAAAGCATTGTTCACCGGTGGTAAAATGGTCAAAGTTCAAGTAATAGACATCCTTTTTTCTTTGTCCGGTATAAACAAGAGAATTATCCGAAGTTTGATGCACATAACAAGAAGAGTAATCAAACTTCAAATAATACCCGGCATCACACAATTTGCTCACACTTAAAAGGTTGTAGTTAAGACCATCAACGAGATAAACATTGGATACCGTAAGGTTTTGGTTACCAACCGAGCCTATACCAATAATAGTGCTCTTTCTAAGATTATTTCCAAAAGTAACCTCACCACCATCAAAAGATTCGAGTGCCTTGAAACACGTTTCATCACCGGTCATGTGATGTGAACAACCACTATCTATGATCCAAGCACTCTTCTTGAATGATGATAACAAACAAACCTACAAGAATGTATATTAGTTAGAAACAAACAACTAACATAATTCTTGTATTTTCTCCCCCTTAAAATTTGACTATAAGGCCCGGGGAGATAGAATGGCTTTTCAAGCCACATTAGAACCGCTTCCACTAGATGAGGTGGAAGTGGAAGCGACTTTAGGAAGCCAAACCATATTCTTTGAACCGGATGTATAGTTTGCTTTCCTAAACTTGCATTCTAATGTGAGATGACCATTCTTACCACAATAGTTGCAACAAGCACTAGTGGGTTTGTTCATTTGTGAGCTTTCTCTAACAAAATGGGTCTCATAATGACGCCTAAGCTCCATGGCCTTGATCTTTGGATCCTTAGAGAAGGTGTATGATTGAGAGCCTTTGAAATTGGGTTTTTGGAAATTCGTTTTGTTTTGTTGAGAGGTATTCTTATTTTTCCCATTATTTTGAGGTCTAGTGTGTGTGCTATTCCTATTTCCCCCATTCTTTTGGAAAAGATGAAAGCACCCATCGGGACCCTTGAAATACAAATTGTTTGGGGCCCGATTGTTTTGTAAATTCCTTTGAGAACCCTTGGAACCATTTCTATTCCTACCAAAATTCTTTTGAGCACCATTTTGAGAACCAAAGAAATTCTTTTGCCCTTTCCCGTGTGTGTTCCTATCATTGGTGCCCTTGTTATAATACCTCTCATTTTGTGTCGGGCTAATCGAGTTTCTTGGTCTAAAAGTGGATTGATTCCCCTTCTTGAACCCAAGTCCCGATTTGTCATTGGGTTTTTGGCCCACATACATTTTGTCAAGATCCATCTTGGTGCTACAAGAAACACTAGATGAACTTGATGCCTTTTCATTGTTTTTCAAAACATTTGTCTCACTCAAATGAGTTTGACACTTTTCACAATCTTTGGATTTTTCAAAACTCTCAATCATACCCTTATACTTACTCACCAAAGTTTCAAGATCATGCAACTTAGCCGTCAAAAGGCTAATTTCCCCTTTTTGACTAGCAATAGTCTTAAGAGACTCATCAAGATAATCATTCAACCTATCAATTTGAGAGTTTGTATCATCATTCAAGCACAAGTCATTTTCACTATCACTATCACTATCACTACAAAAGATTGAGTTTAGTGGTACCTCATTGGTGATCTTAGGCACTTCAAGAGCAACCTTAGGTACCTCCTCTTGGATCACCATTGGAGTTTGAGTGGAGGTTGAGGTAGAGGTTGACGCCTCGTCAATGCTAGCTTTGCTCAATGGATGCACATAGATATTGCCTCGGTTGAACTCGTTAAATGCTTCCTTCACCAAATCATCTAGGTTGTCATCCACCGGCATCATCATACCATTGACTTGAGCCACAAGAGCAAGGTTGTCAAAGTCGCACTCGGATTCCGAATCGGATTGAGAGGATGAGCTTGAGTCGGAATCATTGTCCCAAGTGGCTTGCATAGCTTTCTCACCCTTTTTCTTGCCCTTGTAATGTCCCCTTTTGGACTTGTACCGGCTATCACTTCTCTTCTTACCACCATCTTCCTTATCTCTCTTTAAGTGTGGGAAGAGCTTGAAGCAAGTGTACATTGTGTGGCCCTCCTTTTGGCAAACAAAACAAATAGCCCTCTCATCATTCTCAAGCCTTTCTTTGTTGAACTTTCCCTCAAAGATCATGACGGCCCGAAACATTTTAGAGAGCAAGGCACCTTGTTTGTCCTCATCAAGGTCCAATATGCCCTTAGTCTTGTCACTCGAGTGACGGTGCCTTCCTTGTTGGTTGTCATTGTGTCGGTTCTTGGAGGGAGACGCCTTGTTGTCACTAGCCGACAATGCCACGGTTTTAGGCTCATATCTCAACTCCCCAAGTTGCTTGAGTTTCTCTTCTACACACCGGTAGTGAGTGTAGATGATCTCCGGTGTGAGGTTGTTGTGAGACCTTTGTTGTGTCTCAAGAGTCGAGATGAGATTGTCGAATTGAGATCTTCCTACCAAGGCCCTAAGCAATCTTCCTATCACACGGCTATTAGATAGGGTTTCTCCAATGTTGTTGAATTCATCGAGCAATTGTATAAACCGAGTATACATTTCCTCGATGCATTCACCATCCATTATGCGGAAATTATCTAATCTTGACTCCAACTCAAATTGACGGGAGCTTTTGATTAGAGAATTTCCCTCATAACGGTTCAAGAGAGAAACCCACATTTCATGTGCATTGGTTGAACTACCAAAAATGGCCGCTATGGACTCATGAACCGAGTTGAGAAGGACATTTACGGCATTGTCATTTTTGGCCCTAAGCAATTTTGAGGCATGAATCTCCCTACCTTCACTATCTAGGTTTGGTGCATATGGTTTATCCACTACATCCCAAAGGTCAATCAAGTTAAGGTATACAACCATACACCTCTTCCAATAACGGAAGTTCTTGCAAGTGGAACCAAACTTGTCCGGTTTTTCTATCACCCTAGAGGCCATGAATCGAGGTTATCTAACTCACAAAAAGGTCAAAAAGATAACCCCTGCTCTGATACCACTTTGTTGTCCCTAACGAAAGGCCTAGAGGGGGGTGAATAGGCACAATTTCAATTTCCTAAACCGCTATGGTCAATTTTTGGTTCAATTCAAGTTTGGTCTAATCACACAATACAAGCAAGTAAAGAGAAGAGATAAAGAGTTGACACGCGATATATTACGGAGTTCCGACCCGCTAGAAAAGGCTAGCCTTAGTCGTACGTCTCCGGGAGTTTCGCAACCACGAAAGGGCGCGCTCCGTTCTATTCCAACCGAACGGGTCTACAAATTCGAACCGAATCGCTTCGTCACAAATAACTCGAAGCGGATCGGCCTAACCTCTAGTTAATCACAAACTAGCACCAAGGATCAAGGCTCTCAACCAAAACACTCAAAAGTCTAGCAATCCAAAACTAAGGGTTTGGTTGATGCACTCAAATCTCTTCAAAATAGTCTAAGAAAAATGCTCAAATAGGGTAGAGGGATGATATCTCAGGATTAGAGCTCAAAAGCAAGTGTATAGCAAGGTGATTGATCAGTTCAAACTGCTCAAAAAGGTCTAGTATTAATAGTGGGTGTCAAGAGCTCTAAACCAGTCGAATTCTGTACAAAACGTTACATAACGCTCCGAAACGTTACACAACGTTTCAAATTAGCCGTTAAATAAAACAAATTCCGACAATAACGTTGGAGGGTGTCATAAACGTTGTACAACGTTTGGAAACGTTGTGAAACGCAATGAATAGTGACCTCTAACGTTCAAAAAGATGTCAGAGACGTTACACAACGCTTTGAAGCGTTATGCAACGTGTGAACAATGAAACGTTGTATGACGGACTATAACGTTACACAACATAGGCCAGAACGCCCTCAAAGTGGCCAAAAACAAAGCGTTAAAAAAATCGAAACAAGCGTTGTGTAACGCTTGATTTTGGTCCGTTGTGTAACGCCAGAAAACGTTACCCAACGCTTTGTCATGGAGTACTCAGTTTTCAGCTGACTTAGTCAATGCGTTGTGTAACGCTTTATGACGTTACACAACGTTTGACCAAGCGTTACACAACTGAAAGAAGCGTCGTGTAACGCATGAAGACTGTTTTTGCAACTTGGCACATTACGAGGAGTTCTGTAACGTTGTATAACGTTATCAAACGTTGTATAACGTTACCAGCAGATTTTGAGCATTTTAATTCAGACAAAATGAGGAAGTTTGATTAGAATTACAACCTTTAAGTTCTAGACTTCCTAATTGATCTTCTGGAGTCTTGTGGGTCTTTAAAACACGCGCTATGCATAACTTTAATGCCTTGCTCCACCTTAAACTATATTAGACACTTAGACGAAAGATTAGTGAGAGTTACGTTGTTTTGCAAATCGACAAATCGAGTTAAAGATTTGTTTGACTCAACAATATGTTTTTTAAAAAAAAAATTTATGGACCCTGCTGACATAAAATCCTAGCTTCGCCACTGCCTATAGCATGTTAGCTAGAGTTCTTTGGAGCTAACTTAGCCCTACCTAGAGTTAGATAGGGTTAGGTTAGGTTGGGTTAACTTATTAGCAAGTAAGGATATCTAACCCTAGTTAAGGTAGCCCTTACTAACCTTAGTTATCCCTAACTAATTTAGGGTTAGAGTTCGGATTAGTTAGCTAATCATAAGTAATCCAACCTGGTTAGGTTAGCCCTAACTAATCTTAAAGTTTGGGCTAAACCATAACTAAGGTTACCTAGGGATAGGTAGCCCTATGTAGCCTTAGCTAGGGTTAACATAGTTAGCTAACCCTAAAAATAACACTAGCTAATTACCTAGGGCGAGCTAGGGTTAGTTAAGACTACCTAGGACTAGATATGGTTAGTTGGGGTTAGAGCTAGGATTTGTTTGGATTAGTTAGGGCTACCCAAGGCTAGGTAAGGTTATAGTTAAGGTTAGCTGTGGTTAGTTAAGTCTACCTTGGGATATATATGGTTAGCCCTAAGTAATCCTAAAAAATCGTAACTCTAACCCCAATTAATCATATCTAGCCCTAAGTAGTCTTAAATAATCATAACTACCCCTAGGTTGCCTTAACCCACCCTAGGTAACCCTAACTCTAATCCTAGGTAACCCAAGCTACCCCTAGGTAGCCCTATCAATCCCTAGTTGTCCCTAACTCTAACCATATCTAACCCTAGCAAGCCCTCGGTAGTACTAACTAACCTTACTTCCCACCCAAGCTAACTGGGGATAGTTAGGGTCAGCAATGGTTAGTTAGGACTAAAGTTAGGGTTAACAAGGATTTGTTAGGGCTAGCTAACTCTAACTAATCCTAAGTAGATAATTATGGTTAGAACTAGTGTTAAGTTAGGGCTACTTAGTGTTAGGGTTAGCCCTAAGTAGCTCTTACTAATTACTTAGGGATACCTAACCCTAGCTACCGTTAGTTAACAATGTAGGGCTACCTAAAATTAGGGCTAAGTTAGCACTAAGTAGTCCTAAAAATCCTAGCAATGGGTAACCCTAACTAGTTGGGGTTAGTTAGTACTACCTACGGCTATCTAGAGTTAGCAAGGGTTAGAGTTAGGGATAACTAGGGTTAATAAGAGCTACCTAGGGATTAGTAAACTAGGGATAGCTAGGGTTTGTCCTAACTAGGGCTACCATAACTAACCCTAGTTAGCCCTACATAACCTTAACTCTACTTAGAGTTAGATTGGATTGTAAGAGATATCTTCCTAAGTTAGGATAGTATACGATTAGGCTAACTAGGGTAACTTAACTTATTAGCCGTAATTAAACATAGCTAACTAGGTAGCAAAACTATTTAGAGATAACTAACCCTAAGTAGAGTACCTAGCATAGGGTTTAGCAAACAAATTCTAACTAGGTAGCCCTAACTAACCATAACTAACCTAACTAATCCGAGTAAGGGTTAGTTAGGTCTACGTAAGGCAAGCTAGGGTTAGAGTTAGGGTTGGCTAGGGTTAGTTAGGTCTACCTAAGTAACCCGAACCCTAACCTAACCCTAGGTAGCCCTAACTAATTGTCCCTAACTCTAACCCTAGCTAACCTTTAGAGTTAAGGTTAGCTAAGGTAGGGTTAGAGTTAGTTGGGGTTAATTATGACTCCTTAGGGCTAGATATGGTTAGTTGGGGTTAGAGTTAGGGTTACATAGGGTTAGATATTGTTAACCCTAACCGGAATTAACCTCAGCTAACCCTAGCGTGGTTTAGTAAGGGCTACGTAAGGCTAACCCTAATTCTAACCCAAGCTAACCATAACTAACACTAGCTAGGGTTAGCTTACGTTAGAATTAGGGTTTGTTAAGGCTACCTAGCTAACTATAGCTAACCCTAGCTGACTAAGGAAGACCTAACTAACCCTAACTCTAACCCTAGCTTGCCTTATGTAGCCCTAACTAACTATAGCTAACCAGGGCTAGGGTTAGTTAACCCTTGTTAGAGTCCACCTAGGGCATAGCTAACCATAATTAACTTTAACTAACTCTAACTATGGTTAGTTAACTCAGATTAACTATCCCGAGGTAGCCCTAGGGTTAGTTAGGACTAATTAGAGTTGCTAACCCCTTGGAATAGCTAACCCTAACCAACTTACTCTAACCCCTAATCCTAACATGGGTATCCCTATAGCATGTTAGCTAGAGTTATTTGGAGCCAACTTAGCCCTACCTAGAGTTAGATATGGTTAGGTTAGCTTGGGTTAACTTATTAGCAAGTAAGGCTATCTAACCCTAGTTAAGGTAGCCCTTACTAACCTTAGTTATCCCTAACTAATTTAGGATTAGAGTTCGGATTAGTTAGCTAATCATAAGTAATCCTACCTGGTTAGGTTAGCCCTAACTAAACTTAGAGTTTGGGCTAAACCATAACTAAGGTTACCTAGGGATAGCTAGCCCTATGTAGTCTTAGCTAGGGTTAACATAGTTAGCTAACCCTAAAAATAACACTAGCTAATTACCTAGGGCGAGCTAGGGTTAGTTAAGACTACCTAGGACTAGATATGGTTAGTTGGGGTTAGAGCTAGGATTTGTCAGGATTAGTTAGGGCTACCTAAGGCTAGCTAAGGTTAGAGTTAAGGTTAGCTGGGGTTAGTTAAGACTACCTTGGGATATATATGGTTAGCCCTAAGTAATCCTAAAAAATCGTAACTCTAACCACAATTAATCATATCTAGCCCTAAGTAGTCTTAAATAATCATAACTACCCCTAGGTTGCTCTAACCCACCCTAGGTAACCCTAACTCTAATCTTAGGTAACCCAAGCTATCCCTAGGTAGCCCTATCAATCCCTAGTTGTCCCTAACTCTAACCATATCTAACCCTAGCAAGCCCTAGGTAGTACTAACTAACCCTAACTAACCTTAATTCCAACCCAAGCTAACTGGGGATAGCTAGGGTCAGCTATGGTTAGTTAGGGCTAAAGTTAGGGTTAACAAGGATTTGTTAGGGCTGGCTAACTTGAACTAATCCTAAGTAGATAGCTATGGTTAGAACTAGTGTTAAGTTAGGGCTACTTAGAGTTAGGGTTAGCCCTATGTAGCTCTTACTAATTACTTAGGGATACCTAACCCTAGTTACCGTTAGTTAACAAGGTAGGGCTACCTAAAGTTAGGACCAAGTTAGCTCTAAGTAGTCCTAAAAATCCAAGCAATGGGTAACTCTAGCTAGTTAGGATTAATTAGTACTACCTACGGTTATCTAGAGTTAGCAAGGGTTATAGTTAGGGATAACTAGGGTTAATAAGAGCTACCTAGGAATTAGCAAACTAGGGATAGCTATGGTTAGTCCTAACAAGGGCTACCATAACTAACCCTAGTTAGCCCAACATAACCTTAACTCTACTTAGAGTTAGATTGGATTGTAAGAGATATCTTCCTAAGTTAGGTTAGTATACGATTAGGCTAACTAGGGTAACTTAACTAATTAGCCGTAATTAACCATAGCTAACTAGGTAGCAGAACTAATTAGAGATAACTAACCCTAAGTAGAGTACCTAGCATAGGGTTTAGCAAACAGATTCTAACTAAGTTAGACTGCAATTTCAACCCTAGGTAGTCCAAACTTAGGGAGTTAGCTAAACCCTATCATAGCTAGTTATAGCTAATTCTAACAAGGGTTAAGTTATCTAACCCTATCTAGGGCTATACGAACCAATTAGCTAACCCTAGGGTTACCCAAAGCTAGGGGTTGGTAGAGTAACTTCGCTTAGGTAGCTCTAACTAACCCTACCTAATCATAACTCTAACCCCAGTTATGCATAGCTAGGGTTAGTAACCAAACAAGGGTTAGTTAGGGTAACCCAATTAGGACTAACCATAGAGTTAGGTAGCTTTACGTAATCTTAACCATAACCAACCCTAATTCCAACCCTAGCTAACCCTCGTCCGCCCTAAGTAGTCCAAAATAACCCTAAATCTGACCTAAACTAACCCTAACTCTAACCCAAACCAACCCTAGCCAGCCAAAGATAATCCTAATTCTAGCCCTATCCAACCCTAGCTAGCCATTGGTTAGCCCTAATTAACCCGGATAACTAATCCTAATTAGGGTTAGTTAGGTCTACCTAGGGCCAGTTTTAACTAATCCGAGCTAGGATAAAACAATTACTAACCCTAAAGATATGATTAGTTAATTACTTGGCTACCTAACTCTAACTATAAGTCCATTCAGCCATAGGTAGGTTACCAGCTAACCTTAATGCATTAGGATTAATTCCTAGAGTAACTAAATTATAGGGTTAGCCCGAGGATAACCCAAGGTTTTGATAGCTGGGGTAACCTAATTATGGGTTAGTTAAGCTAGGTTAGTTTTAGTTAAGGTTAGGGTTAGTTAATTTTAACCCTTACTAGGTAATAACTCTAAACCAGAACTTATGGCCTAGGGCTAGCTAACCTAATTAGGCTAGGGTTAGTTAGGGTTCTCCTAGCTAATCATAACTTAGACCTAATTATATTGGATTACTAATCCTAACAAACCCTAGCTAACCCTAAGTCGCTAACTAACCTAGCTAACTAGAGTTAGTTAACTAGCTAGGTTTAGAGTTAGGGTTGTTAATGGATAGTTACGATTACCTAGGATTACCTATGTAGGACTAGGTAGGTTTGTTAAAATCGATCCCGACCCTAGGTAGCCCTAACTAACCCTTGCTAACTCGAGACTACCTTGAGCAATCTTGGGTTAAATAGCTACCATATCCTAGCCTAACAAATCCTAACTTGCCCAAGATAACCCTAGCTAGCCCAAGGTAGTCCTAGGATTAGTTATTTAACCTAAGAGTTAGCTACGGTTAACTAGCCAAAGTTAGGGTTAACCCTAAGGCTAGCTAGGCTCTAAGTAATTCAAGGGTTACCTAAATAGCTTAACGTAATAGCCATGACAAACACTAATCAATTGTAACCATAACCTTAGTTAGGGCTACTTAGGTAGCTCAATTTTTGCTTGGGTTGGTAACTATCCCCAGCTAACCCTAACTCTGACCATAGCTAACCCTAGAGTAACCTAACCATATCTAACCATATAGGTAGGGTTAGACTTACTCTAGGTAACCCTAATTCTAACCATAACTAAACCTAACTCCAACCCTACCTAACCTAACTAACTCATGGAGAACTAACACTAAGGTTATTGCCAGGGTTAGCTATGGTTTAGCTTGACCTAGGTAGCCCTAACTAACCATAGCTAACCCTAGCTAACAAAGAAAAACCTAACTAACCCTAGCCAACCCTAACTCTAACCCTAGTTAGTTAGCTAGGTAGTTAACTAATCCTAGTTAGCTAGGTTAGTTAGTAGCTAACTAACCCTGGTAGCTAGTTAACTAACCCAAGTTAGCTAGGTTAATTAATAGCTAACTAACCCTAGTAGCTAACTAACCCTAACTCTAACCCTAGCTAACCCTAATTAGGGTTGGGGTTAAGCTAAACTTAGAGTAAACATAGGGTTGGGGTCAAGCTAACCCTAATTAATCCTAGTTAGGACTACCTAGGGTTAGTTAGGGTTAGTTAGTAGGGTTATTTAGGATTAGCTATGTTGAGAATTAAACATAAGTAATCCTAAGTTAGGGTTAACTAGGTTAGTTCAATATAACCCTAATTGGTAACCCTAAATAATACATTCTTTCTTACTAATCCTAGCAAATCCTAACTACTACCCTAGAGTTAGGGTTAGTTATTGCATGGGCTACCAAAGCTAAGCCATAGCTTATACCCAGGTAAGTAGACTAGGGATAACTTGGTTTACCTAGGGATAGTTAATACTAGCTTGAGTATGATAAGTTAAACTAGGGTTAGAATTAGCCTAGGGATTAAGGTTAGCCATAGTTACAGGGATAGAGGTTAGTTAACAAATCCTAAGGCTAACCCTAGCAAGGATTAACCTAGCTATCCCTAACTATGGCTAGGATTTAGTTATTACCTTGTTAGACCATAACTAATCCTAGTTACCCCTAGGTTAGCTTTAGTTAGGCTAACTAGTGTAGTTAGGACTACCTAGGGCTAACGACGACTACCTAGGGTAACCATATCTAACCCTAACTAAGATATGTCATAATACTACCTAGGGTTGTTGGAAGTAGCACTAGGGGTTAACCATATATATATGTAAGGTTAGAGTTAGGTTTACTAGGTTAAAATTAGGTTTGGAAGGGTTAGTTATGGTTAGGATTACCTAAGACTACCTAACTAACCTTGGGGTTCATAGCTATGGTTAGAGTTAGGATTAGTTTTGCCCAACTTAGGCTAGCTTATCCTAGGTAGCCCTAACTACCCTTGCTAACCCTAAGTAGCCTTAACTAACCCTTGCCAACCCTAGCTAGCACTAGGTAGTCCTAATTAACCTATTATAACCCTAAAACCCTTGCCAACCAAAGCAGGTCCTAGGTAGCCCTAACTAACCATAATTCTAACCCTAACCAAACCTAGCTAGCCTTACGTATCCCTAACTAACCATAGCTAACCCTAGCTAACATAGGAAGATATCTTTTACAATCCTAGCTAACTCTAACAAGAGTTAAGGTTATGTAGGGCTAACTAGGGTTAGTTAGGGTTAGCCCTTACTAACCTTAGCTATCGCTAGCTTGCTAATGCCTAGGTAGCTCTTACTAACCCTAGTTATCCCTAACTCTAACCCTTGCTGGCTCTTGATAGCCCTAGGTATCTTACTAACCCTGATACCTACCTAGGTTAAGGACTACCTGAAGTAACCCTAAGTAGGGCTAATAGGGTTAGTTAGTTATGGTTAATTCTAAATTAGTTTGGTTAGTTATGGTTTGCTACCTCGGGCTAGCTAAGGTTAGCTGGGATTTGAGTTAAGATTTGATTAACTAACCATAGGTAATTCTATCTATGGCTATCTAAGGCCTAACTAACCATAACTAACCCCAACAAGCCTTAGCTTGCCCGAGGTTGCCTAACTAATTCTAGCTAACTCTCATTAGTTAAGGTAGTTTAGATCTAGGTATAACCTATGGTCTTCCTAAGTTAGTGTTACCCTAACTATAATCCCAACTAATCCTAGGGTTAACCATAGCCTTAGCCATAGCTAGCCCTAGGGTAACCCTTACCTTAGATAAATAGGGGATACCTAACTCTTAGTTAGGGTTACCCGAGGGCTAGCCTATGTTGGATTAACTCTAATTAGTTATCCTAGGTAACACTAATACCTTAGCTAACCCTAACCCAAGCTCAACCTACTATCATAACTTACCTTAGTTATGCTATTTAACTTAGTTCCCGAGGTATTTCTAACCATAACGTAACTAACTATGATTTTAGGCTAATCCTAAGTAGCAAGTTAGGGTTAGCAAGGTTAGTTATCCTCGGTAACCCTAATTAGGCTAACCCTAGCTTGCCTTACGTAGTCCTAACTAACCATAACTCTCTGTAGCTAACCCTACTTATTAGACCCTAGCTTTTTTAAGTGTAAACTAACTAATCCCAACTCTAACATTAACTCAAAGCTAGCCTAGAGTTAGGTTTACTATTTAGGGTTAGTTAAGGTTAGAGTTAAGTTACCATAGCTAATCCTAACTCCAACTCTCGCCAGCCCTAAGTAGTCCTAACTAACTCTAAATCCAACCCAAGCTAACCCTAACTCTAACCCAACCAACCATAGCTTGCCAAAGGTAATCCTAACTAACCCTAACTAATCCTAACTCCCTAGCAAGCCCTAGGTGGTACTAACTAACCTTAGCTAATCTTAATATGAATTAGATGTGGTAAACTAACCCTAACTCTAGGTAAACCTAGTTAACCCTAGCTAGGATTAGAGTTAGGTTAGTAACCTTAGCTAGATGTTACCTAATTATTGTCTAGGGTCTAACTACTTAGGGTTAGTATATAATTAACCTAAGGACTACATAACTAGTTAGTTAGGGCTCTAACCCAGCTAATTAGGTCAATCAGTAGGTTAGTGATGGTACAAACTAATAGTACCCTAAAATGTCCTAAAATGTACCGCAAGCGTACGGTATATCGTTGGATATGGTTAGGGGTCGAACCACAGGGACGGATTTGTTAGAGATATATCCTAGAAGTCAATCAGTTGGTGGCTATTATATTAGTTTATATTATTGATGATGCTTGATCATTTGTTCCTAGAGTTTATTGTTGACAGATCATTCAGGTTAAGGATCTGAATTGTAGATCTCTGTGGATCATTCGTCAGAATGACAATAATATCTCTAAAGAATCCATAATCTTGATAATTAACAAGGAACATTAATTATCATATATGATTAGTATGCTAGTCATGTGATGATTAAGTTCTAGAAATCATAGGTAAGGAGTTACCGACTTAATTGCATATGTATATGTTACTGGAACATAGTACAGGACATGACCCAATGAAATAAATATATGGATTGTGTTATGTGTCATTATTTATTTCATACATGTTTGATTCCGAGTTTGAGATGGTTCAGTTTTTCCACATGAGGACAGGTTCTATAAATATCGTCTAACGTTGATTCCTGATAAGGGCTGCTATACGGACTTTATTTATGTTCTCTTGAATTGTGCGGAGGAAAACTGTTCATCAAGACAACCGTACGTCCCTCATTAGTTCACCTAGTGAGTGATGATATCTACTGGGCCCCTTGATGGAGTTGGATCGTATGTGCGCAACTAGGCGATCAACTCTAGATCAAGAAACGTATGATCTGCAAGAATGACACATTTCTATCTTGGATTATATAAGGATATCATGTGACATATGAATCAAAACAATAAGATACTTTTTCTTATGCAGGATTGAAGTACTGTATTGGTACAGTATTTATTTATGCGAATTGGGAATCATAACGTGTTGCTAGAAACCGCTTATGATTAATGGAAATAAATGGTAATTTATTTTCCATGGCCAACATAACATAAATCCTCAAAGGGTCACACAAATAGGACTTTAACCATACGTGCATTATTTGTTTATTTGCAGTAGCGAGTACTGTGAAAATATGATAAGTTGATTAATTAATTTATACCGTTGCGAACCGTTATAATTAATTAACTCAAAAGGATCATATAGAAACAATATAATGCATATGCTAATTCTGAATTAATTATTAATATGTTAATAATTAAGTTCGTTCAAACGTATATTTATTATACTGAGCTAATCGGTATTTTGTTTAATCAGTTAATTAAAAGCCCGATTTGAGATGGATTAATAGAGTAAATTAATGGGCCATTATATTATGTGGGTTAGCCCACATGGGGCCTGAAATTTTTGGATTTTGAGGGGCAAATCTGTCCAGATAAAATTGGAAGAGAGATAGGCTTCATATATAGCAACGTCGTTTATGGAAACACCAAGGTTTGACATAATTCTCTCTCCCCCTCTCTCTCTGGCCGACGGCTCAAGCAAGAGGGCATAATTTGTTCTCCTCTTGCATGCGCCTCCATCTCCCTCTCTAGCTCATGTGTTGAGCTATTTTCCTTCCAGTTAAACAGTTAACCGCGCGAAGGAGTTAAACATGGAATTAGCTATCGTCTCGGACAAGCTAGCACTTCTCTTGAGACTTTGGTTAATCTTCTAGGTAGACTCGAGGCAACCGAAGGCAGCCGCGAGGGTGATGAGCACGCCACCGACTACAAGAGATTGGATTCGAGCCATCCTAATACGATTTCGGAAGAGGTAACCTCCTACGCTTCTCTTTTTGCAATGTTAATCACTTGAATAACTAGATCTGTTTTCGTGCGTATTAATTGCTTGTTAAATATTAATAAAAAAATTAAAATTGCACATGGACTTGAGTTCCTAACAGTGGTATCAGAGCGCTGGTCGTTATTCAAGCGTTTAACATTTTTCAATCGAGAAATTAGTAATTGACAAAGTTAATTAGTGATGTGTATGCTTGCTGTTCTGGAAAAAGCTGTTTTCCTGTATTGTTGCTTGTTTTTCGCGATATAAATTTCTCTGAAATTTTTCTCTCTTACTGTAGGTTGTAGATCTTTGAGTCATGGTTCTTTTGGCGCTGGTTTCACTATTTTATAAGTAGTTATAAATTTTTAGTGAAATAAACGGTAACGGTGCGCAGATCTGCCGTTCTGCTGCACAGTTCTGTTTCTAGGGCTTGTAGGACGATTTTTTGGAAAATAACTATCTGTATCTTTTAGATAGAATTATTCTAAATTTGATGCTCTTTCTGGATATGTGTAAATTGTTACATGTTTCGGATTTTATGTGGATGTTCAAATATGAAAAGAGACGAAGTCGTCAGATCTGTTTTTCTAAACAAGCTGATTGTTTTGATAAACTGTAATTATTGAAAAACTTTTAAAGAAAAGTGTTTAAATAGAATTGTTCTATTTCGAGTTGGAAATCTTTGAAAACTAGTTTCATAATTTTTCATAATGTTTGATGCTTCAACTGGGTCAAAACTTTTCGGTCATCAGTCTGTTTCAGAACAGGACTAGTTACTTGTATGATATTTAACTCGATGATTTTGAATAAAACTTATTGGTTTTCTTTTCATGGATTGATATCCTAGAATATAAAGTATTTTTCTATGTAAATTTTTTTCTGGAAAAATATCAAGGGGGATATCACACGGACCGAAAGGTTGAGGCCTAAACAGAATTTTTCCTAACGGTGCTTCGTGCGCTGTCTGGGATTTTATCTTTTTTGGTTCTCCCAGAAGGTAACTGATCTCTCCTTGAAATTTTAACTGGTAGTTATACTCATAGTAAGGAGCTCTCTGAATTTATTTCGAATTTTTTGGAGACCGAAAAATTTCGGATTTTATCAGGTCCCAAATTGCTTATTTTAATTAGTTAAAATATATTCTAATTAATCAAAATAGTTGAAATGTTAATTAGAATACTCCTTAAATATCCTCCTTTCTGTTTTTGGATTTGTTGATTAAATTTAAAAGGTTGAAACAAGTATACATAAAGATTCTAATTAATGAAGTTAATTAAGAACAAGTGAATCATGTATATTGTATATGTGCTAACTCGTTTTTGTAGGAGGATCGTGGGTTTCGTATGGCTCAAGATTTCAATGCCTTGTGGTTTGTAAATATATGCATGTGTGAATGTATGTAATGCGGCCCTTGATGCCATTAATTAATTTTGATTAATTTTAATGTAACTTGCGAGGCTTGCATGCCCCTAAGGCCTAGGAGGGAATTAGGATTTTTTCACATATATTTATTTCCATTAATTATAGGATAGGATCAATATAATTAGTGGGAGGGCTTGAATTAGATTAGTCTTGCTACATAGAGATGCGGCGAAGACTAATATGCAAGCTGGAGCCATACAAACCCACAACAATGTTTGTATTTGAGATGCTTATTGTTATGTGATTGTTTGCATCCTATGAAATGTCATAGGATAGGTATGGGTGTATGTTGACACGACCACCAAACAAAGTTGCATAATAAATGTCCCATTAATTTGATTAAGCCGACCGCCCTCCTTCTCTCTATCCCCTTCACGTCGCTTGCCTTCTCATGGCGCGATCCGCCCAAGTGGACGTCATGGTTGTCATGCGATAGTCGGGGTACAAATAAATGGATTTATTAGGAGCAAATAGAGAGAGATTGCTTATCGATGGACCCAACTAGAGTTTGGACATCGGGGCAAAGTTTGTAAATATATAGATATTCACAAACCAAGAGTCATATGGTTGATATGATTGGTTGGAGAACCTACCTTGTCTAGTTAAGTAGGGTGACGTGTCATAACAGGCTCTACTTGATGCAAACGGGGATCTTGGAAAACCAACGACATTTGGGACATAAAATAAATGTAGTGGGAGTTTTTGTTTATCATTATAAATAAAACATTGCATAAACTAAATGACCTTAAATTGAAATTGTTATAGATACTAAATGTGTTAATTTCGTTGCGATCAATCTTTGAAATAGAACAAGCTCGTTTCTAAAGAAACTTACTTGGAGAGGTAGTACCGATTCCTAAGACATGTTCTTAGTGAAGAGAAACTTGAGTATGTTAATTCTCAATTTCTTTCCTCGACTTTCCGAACGTAGTATCGCGATGATTGATGACTTTTACGAAAAGTTATTCAATAAAGCGGATGCCGATATCCTCATTCTAAGATCTCTAGACCTTTGGATTATAGAATTCATACGGACTAGATTTGACTCCTACGCTCGCATCCACTTACTCAAGAAGGAGTTCTTAGATAAAGTAGATGTTGACTCAAACATTTATGATCGAGTAATGGAGCATGAATTAAGTAAGAGAAAGTTCTTTTAAGAAGATACATGAAGGTTCCATTGGCTTGCGAACTGAAAGGTTTGAGTAGCTAATTGGCAACTAGATATATCAAGATCTCCAATATCAAGGATTGTTGATATTGTCATACGATCTCTTCCTAATTAAATGAAGGATATGATGTTACATTTCGCAAATTTTTTTGTGCAAATTGTAATTAGTTAAGTATTTAAGAAATACTTCGCTTAAGTATGAGTTGAGACTTCGAGACCCTCAATTGTGACCATGTGTCACATTAGATGTTTCATTTGCCGTTTATGGAGGCATTTGAAAGAATGTCCGAAGTACCATAATTATCGTGTTAGAAATGTTCTAATCCTTTAATAAGTATTTGTCATTCAATTTATCTCACTATCTCCAATTCACACTAGTAACTTGGTACTAGTTTATATGCTCGCATTTAATGAAATGTGAAGGCAATGAAGAATGAGAGAAAGTTCGAGAGTAGTAAAGTAAACTCCATATAAGAAAATGACTTATTCATTTAAACCACTACCATTGGATACGTAGAGTTATCTTTACTAATAGGAATTATAGGTCGAGTGCCTCGTTCCTTACATCCTAAAACTTTATCTCTTTCCATATAGATGATGGATGATTACGTTTTGTAAAAGACAAGCGATGTTCTTTTATTGTGGATTTGTTTATATGATTTCATGCCTATTGCTTGAATATGCTTGAAATGGATAAACGAGTTTTGAATAACAAATAGAATGCGTAAGACTTCAAATAAAGTATTTGACTTTCGTGTGAAATGACCGCATAGTCATACATAAACGAGAATCGCATTGTGAGAGTCTACATAGCGTAGAGCTCCTGGATCAATTCGATTGCAAATCAATTGAGATATGCGGATCATGTTTGTTAGATGACAAAAGCACCTTTGACCTATAAAGGTTTAAGGACGAGTAACTTGATTAGGACTTATACATATCGATGTATGTAGACCTATAAGTACTTGTGTAATGAAAGGTTGTTGACACTTTACTACTTGACCAACGATCATAGTAGATATTGACGTATCTATTTCATAAGGTGTAAGTAGGAACCTTTTGACTAGTTCAAAGGAGTTCAAGAGTGAAGTTGAAAGACCATTCAAGAAAGGTATAAGTCTTACAATTGATAATGGTAAATAGCTAAGTCATATGATTTGATGTATTATCTAAAGAGTGTGAAATAGTTTCACAACTCACTCCGTTAGGAACATTATATTAGTATAGTGTGTCCAAGAGTGGAGGTATCGAACTTTATTTGATATAGTTCGAACAGTAATAAATCGAATTGACTTAATCGACTCATATTAGGGATTCGTGTTTGAGGACAATACTGTTTACACTGAATAATGTTCTATCGAAGTCCATTGAGAAAGATGTCTTACGAGATTTGATCTCTAAGTACATTATTTCTCAAGATTTGGTGTTAAGAAAATTATTTCAAGGTTTGTTGATTGATAAGCTTGGACCCACATAGGACGGTTAATGTTTTGTAGGATGCCTAAACTAACTGAAAGGGACTACTTCTACGAACATGATAAAAACAAAGTAGTTGTTGCTCATCATGACGTAGTCTTGGAGAATGTAATTCTCAAGAAGAAGTAGTGGGAGTAAAGTGAGCATTAAAGGAGTTTATACATCGCTACAAGAAGTATCCTTTGTGGAAAACTTGTTACTCCATACATGGTGCTTAGTGGGAGTTGAGCGGAACTTCATTCACAAGCCGTTGTGAAAAGAAGAAGTTCATGAGCCCGCTCACTTCTAATGAGGACTCAAACTTCTCAAGAGTTGATGATGTTCGAGAAACTCATGAAATACATTAGGATCGAGAACTTATTCTACAAATCGTTATAGATAAAGTTCATGAACCTCGAGCACAAATCCTACAAAAGGTCAACGAGAGTGAATTGCCTAAAACCAAAATGTACATGGACTTCACGATGTCCTCATACTTGGCATATGAGGATCCGTTGATAAATAAAGAAACGATGGAAGGACCCGATTCCACAAGTATGGTTTGAACCCATGTGATCTTTAGGTGCAATCCATGTGTGACAACAGGGTATAGACCTTTGTTGATGTTCATGAAGGAGCAATCCATCAAGAACATTCAGATCTTTAAAGGAAAGATTGACATGGATGGCAAGTCGACTATGTACAAAGCACAGCTTCACGCTTGTGGCTATGTCTAAGTCGATGACGAGTGGACTATGTACAAAACATGGCTTCTTGCTTGTAGTTATGTATAAGTCAGTCAATAAAGATCATTCTACCAGTAGTTGCATTATATATATATTGATATATGGAAAGGTACATCAAAATCGCCTTCATTGATTGAATGAAGAAAGATGTTATGTACATAACACAAATCGAGGTCTTGATTGATGTATTGCTAGAAACATATGCATGCTTCAAGGATCCATTAATGGATCGAAGCGAGCACTGTGGAATGAATATTTTGACAAGGAAGTCAAGGAGTTGTTCTTCGTCAAAAGTATCTTGTTTTGACAAGAGATTCAGTGGGAGCATAATTGTGTTATTTTTGTATTGTACAAGATAACTAGATATTAATTGGGAAATAACATTGGTTATATGATTATTGTCAAGATCTCATTAGAGAATATTTTCTCAATAGAGAACTTGGGCAAGATCACCTAAATCCTAGGAAACAAAATCTATGGAGATAGATTATGATGGATGTTAGGTTTGAGCAAATGTGCATAAAATGACGAAATGTTCTAGAAACATAAAAGGTAGACTCCAATAAAGGATATCAAACCACGTCATATGGCATATAACTTATGTTTGACTCGGTTTATTGCAACTCAATTCGAGAAGAAGTGCATGAAACAGTTCAAGCATTCTTCCATTACGAGATTCATTATGTATGCCATTTATGCACATGCCCCAATGTGTTGTATCCAAGAAATGTGACAAACAGTTGTCAAGTGGATAAAAGGAAAACACGTTTGGACAATAATCAAAGGATATTCTTAAGTATCTTATGAGAAAGAGAAATATGTTTTTCATCTGTTATGATAAAAAAAGAGCTCGTGTAAGTTGTTACCCTGATGCTATTTTTCGAAAGATTGATATAATCACAATTGAAGTACATGGTTTGCTTAAAGGTGGTGTTGTAAGTTTAGAAGGTGTTCTAGATGGGATATTACAACCGTTTCCGTCACCAAAGCAAAATACATAATAACTTGTGAAGCAACGAAAAAGGATAGTTTGGATCAAAAAGTTCTCAGTCAAGCTAATATAGTTCTATGCATCTCGAACCGTAGCTTAGTCTTAAAGAACCCAATATCTAATTGGTGATCCAACTATGATCTATGATAGTATCACTTGATCTCATATGATGATGATCAAGACTATGTATATAGGAGTATATATATATATATATATATATATAGGTTCAACCAAAAGTGGATAGTTTCGCGAACACTGCGAAGACTCTGACATAATCTCTACCTTAAGCAGTATACGAGATGCTATTGAGCATCCATGCGTAATGGACGTGTGAGTAACTGGCTATATGAGTATTATTTCTTTTGAGGTTCGAGACATGTATATATGTAGATATATGACATCGTTCTCAATTATTCACTGGCTAGAAGTCACTATTGATTGACTCTAGGCCAAGTGGGAGATTGTTAGAGATATGTCCTATAAGTCAATCAGTTGGTGGCTATTATATTAGTTTATGTTATTGATGATGCTTGATCATTTGTTCCTAGAGTTTATTGTTGATAGATCATTCATGTTGAGTATCTGAATTGTAGATCTCTGTGGATCATTTGTCAGAATGACAATAATATCTCTAAAGAGTCCATAATCTTGATAATTAACAAGGAACATTAATTATCATATAAGATTAGTATGCTAGTTAAGTGATGATTAAGTTCTACAAATCATAGGTAAGGAGTTACCGACTTAATTGCATATGTATATGTTACTGGAACATAGTACAGGACATGACCCAATGAAATAAATATATGGATTGTGTTATGTGTCATTATTTATTTCATACGTGTTTGATTCCGAGTTTGAGATGGTTCAGTTTTTTCACATGAGGATAGGTTCTATAAATATCGTCTAACGTTGATTCCTGATAAGGGCTGCTATACGTACTTTATTTATGTTCTCTTGAATTGTGCGGGGAAAAACTGTTCATCAAGACAACCGTACGTCCCTCATTAGTTCACCTAGTGAGTGATGATATCTACTGGGCCCCTTGATGGAGTTGGATCGTATGCGCGCATCTACGCGATCAACTCTAGATCAAGAAACGTATAATCTGCAAGAATGACACATTCCTATATTGGATTATACAAGGATATCATGTGACATATGAATCAAAACAATAAGATACTTTTTCTTATGCAGGATTGAAGTACTGTATTGGTACAGTATTTATTTATGCGAATTGGGAATCATAACGTGTTGCTAGAAACCGCTTATGATTAATGGAAATAAATGGTGATTTATTTTCCATGGCCAACATTACATAAATCCTCAAAGGGTCACACAAATAGGACTTTAACCATACGTGCATTATTTGTTTATTTGCAGTAGCGAGTACTGCGAAAATATGATAAGTTGATTAATTAATTATATACCGTTGCGAACCGTTATAATTAATTAACTCAAGAGGATCATATAGAAACAATATAATGCATATGCTAATTCTAAATTAATTATTAATATGTTAATAATTAAGTTCGTTCAAACGTATATTTATTATACTGAGCTAATCGGTCTTTTGTTTAATCAGTTAATTAAAAGCTCGATTTAAGATGGATTAATAGAGTAAATTAATGGGCCATTATATTATGTGGGTTAGCCCACATGGGCCCTGAAATTTTCGGATTTTGAGGGGAAAATCTGTCTAGATAAAATTGGAAGAGAGATAAACTTCATATATAGCAACGTCGTTTATGGAAACACCAAGGTTTGACATAATTCTCTCTCTCCCTCTCTCTCTCTGGCCGACGGCTCAAGCAAGAGGGCAGAATTTGTTCTCCTCTTGCATGCGCCTCCATCTCCCTCTCTAGCTCATGTGTTGAGCGATTTTCCTTCCAGTTAAACAGTTAACCGCATGAAGGAGTTAAACAAGAAATTAGCTATCGTCTCGGACAAGCTAGCACTTCTCTTGAGACTTTGGTTAATCTTCTAAGTGGACTCGAGGCAACCGGAGGCAGCCGCGAGGGTGACGAGCACGCCACCGACTCCAAGAGATTGGATTCGAGCCATCCGAATACGATTTCAGAAGAAGTAACCTCCTACGCTTCTCTTATTGCGATGTTAATCACTTGAATAACTTGATCCATTTTTGTGTGTATTAATTGCTTGTTAAATGTTAATAAAAAATTAAAATTGCACATGAACTTGAGTTCCTAACAGGATTAGTTGAGTATTAGGTTTACCGGTTCACAAAATCTAGGTTGGTCAATTCAGATGTTTTTTTTTTGTCTTAGAACAATGGCAAAATGAGATAAGCAAACAATCAAACTAAAACAAAACTAAAGTAAGTTATAATTTGGTTGTTTTCTGGTGATTTCTAATAATAAAGTGTCCTAGGGTTTCTATCTTTACCTTGGTTAGGCTTCGGGCTGCCATTACGTGTGCTGTCGCACGAAATACTGACCTGTGCTGCACCAGTCTGGCCCTGTGTGACCTGCACGGGATTCCATGTGACCCGCACATGTAGTACTTGGTGCGACACGACCCTTAGTTGATGGTGCAATGCATGGTAATTAAGTTCCTAACTTGTTTGGGACAGATCTAGCCGGACTTGGACTCCCTAGACCACAACTGTCGTATGTTGGTCATGGTATCGTGACCAGAACTTAGTCTAAAGCCCCCATTAGTCTAGTTAATCCTCACTTTCGCTTGTTGGCTTAACTATCCTAAGTCCACAAGTTGGTTTACTAAGGTATCTAACCGACTTTCGCCTAATTAGAAATCTTCTCCTTTTGGGATACCAATTGGTCACCTTTCGGCTCCTAACTTACCTCAAATCGCTTACTCAATTCAATCAATTAGTCTACACCTTTAACCAAGAAAAAGTGTGGCCATTCACCAAGTAGGAGGTTCAACACAATTCATCAAACTCAAAGCAAGCATAAACAATAAACAACCAACAAGTGACAAACCATAGAAACTTAATCATTCATCCATTAAATCAATCCTAACCTTGGTTCAAACATGACCCTAGAACAAACTAATCTAGCCTACCATAATAGAAACACAATCAAAATGCAAGAAAGGGAAAGATACAATCTCCATAACCAAAGAGAAGAAAGGAAGAAGGCAAACGCTCCTAATAAAGTCTCATCCTTGCTTCTAGACCGGAGATATGGCTGCTTGGGTCGATCGGCGGTGGAATGGTTGTTGGAATGTGGCTCGCAAGGCGGCAGGATTCCCTGTGCGGGTCGCACAGGGTGGCTGTGCGGGGTGCACGGGAGAGATGAAGAGGTAGATTGGGTAGGTTTTCGTTGCGGCGCCGCCTTGGATGGGAGAGAAGATTGGGTAGGTTCAAAGTCACGTGTAGGGCGCATGGAAAGCGGGTGCGGGTCGTATAGACCAGGTTGGGATTCCTAGGCTTAGCTATGGGTAGCCCTGGTTAGGGTGAGAGTTAGGGTTAGCTAGGGTTAGTTATGGTTAGTTAGGACATCCTAGAGTTAGAGTTAGATTTACCTTGAGTTAGGATTAGATTAGTTAGCTACTTAGGATTAGTTAGGGCTCGTCAACCCAAGCTGGTCATGCTACTAGGGTAGACCTAAGGTAGCCCTAAATCCTAAGCCCTATATAGTCCAAACCAAACCTAGCCAACCTTAGCTAGCTTTAAGTAGCCCTAACTGGTGCAGCACAGGTCAGCATGCATTGCACCATCAACTAAGGGTCGTGTCGCTCCAAGTACTACCTGTGCGGGTCACATGGAATCCCGTGCGGGTCGCACAGAGCCAGACTGGTGCAGCACGAGTTAGCATTTCGTGCGACGGCACACGTGTTGGCAGCTCGAAGCCTAACCAAGGTAAAAACAGAAATCCTAGGATGCTTTATTATTAGAAATCACCAGAAAACAACCAAATTGTTACGTACTTTAGTTTCATTTTAGTTTGATTGTTTGTTTATCTCATTTTTCCATTGTTCTAAGACAAAAAAAACATCTCAATTGACCGACCTAGATTTTGTGAACCGGTAAACCTAATACTCAACTAATCCGTCCCTGTAGTTCGACCCCTAACCATATCCAACGATATACCGTACGCTTGCGGTACATTTTAGGACATTTTAGGGTACTATTAGGGCAACCTAGGACCTGCTTTGGTTGGCGAGAGTTTTAGGGTTAGAAAGGGTTAATTAGGACTACCTAGTGCTAGCTAGGGTTGACAAGGGTTAGTTAAGGCTACTTAGGGTTAGCAAGGGTAGTTAGGGCTACCTAGGATAAGCTAGCCTAAGTTGGGCAAAACTAATCCTAACTCTAACCATAGCTATTAACCCCCAAGGTTAGTTAGGTAGCCTTAGGTAATCGTAACCATAACTAACCCTTGCAAACCTAATTTTAACCTAGTAAACCTAACTCTAACCTTACATATATATATGGTTAACCCCTACTGCTACTTCTAACAACCCTAGGTAGTATTATGACATATCTTAGTTAGGGTTAGATATGGTTACCCTAGGTAGTCGTCGCTAGCCCTAGGTAGTCCTAACTCACTAGTTAGCCCAACTAAAGCTAACCTAGGGGTAACTAGGGTTAGTTATGGTCTAACAAGGTAATAACTAAATCCTAGCCATAGTTAGGGATAGCTAGGTTAATCCTTGCTAGGGTTAGCCTTAGGATTAGTTAATTAACCTCTATCCCTAGTAACTATTGCTAACCTTAATCCCTAGGCTAACTCTAACCCTAGTTTAACTAATCATACTCAAGCTAGTATTAACTATCCCTAGGTAACCCCAGTTATCCCTAGTCTACTTACCTAAGTATAAGTTATGGCTTAGCTTTGGTAGCCCAAGCAATAACTAACCCTAACTCTAGGGTAGTTAAGGTTAGAGTTAGGATTTGCTAGGATTAGTAAGAAAGAATGTATTATTTAGGATTACCAATTAGGGTTATATTGAACTAACCTAGCTAACCCTAACTTAGGGTTACCTATGTTTAATTCTCAACATAGCTAATTCTAAATAACCCTACTAACTAACCCTAACTAACCCTAGGTAGTCCTAACTAGGATAAATTAGGGTTAGCTTGACCAACCCTATGTTTACTCTAAGTTTAGCTTAACCCCAACCCTAATTAGGGTTAGCTAGGGTAGCTGTACATAGGGTTAGCTAGGGTTAGAGTTAGGGTTAGTTAGCTATTAATTAACCTAGCTAACTTGGGTTAGTTAACTAGCTACCAGGGTTAGTTAGCTACTAACTAACCTAGCTAACTAGGATTAGTTAACTACCTAGCTAACTAACTAGGGTTAGAGTTAGGGTTGGCTAGGGTTAGTTAGGTTTTTCTATGTTAGCTGGGGTTAGCTATGGTTAGTGAGGGCTACCTAGGTCAAGCTAAACCATAGCTAACCCTGGCAATAACCTTAGTGTTAGTTCTCCATGAGTTAGTTAGGTTAGGTAGGGTTGGAGTTAGGTTTAGTTATGGTTAGAGTTAGGGTTACCTAGAGTAAGTCTAACCCTACCTATATGGTTAGATATGGTTAGGTTACTCTAGGGTTAGCTATGGTCAGAGTTAGGGTTAGCTGGGGATAGTTACCCACCCAAGCAAAAATTGAGCTACCTAAGTAGCCCTAACTAAGGTTATGGTTACAATTGATTAGTTTTAGTCATGGCTATTATGTTAAGCTATTTAGGTAACCCTTGAATTACCTAGAGCCAAGCTAGCCTTAGGGTTAACCATAACTTTGGCTAGTTAACCGTAGCTAACTCTTAGGTTAAATAAATAATCCTAGGGCTACCTTAGGCTAGCTAGGGTTATCTTGGGCTAGTTTGGATTTGTTAGGCTATGATATGGTAGCTATTTAACCCAAGATTGCTCAAGGTAGTCTCGAGTTAGCAAGGGTTAGTTAGGGCTACCTAGGGTCGGGATCGATTTTAACAAACCTACCTAGTCCTACATAGGCAATCCTAGGTAATCCTAACTATCCATTAACAACCCTAACTCTAAACCTAGCTAGTTAACTAACTCTAGTTAGCTAGGTTAGTTAGCGACTTAGGGTTAGCTAGGGTTTGTTGGGATCAGTAATCCTAGTTAATTAGATCTAAAGTTAGGATTAGCTAGGAAGACCCTAACTAACCCTAGCCTAATTAGGTTAGCTAGCCCTAGGCCATAAGTTCTGGGTTAGAGTTATTACCTAGTGAGGGTTAAAATTAACTAACCCTAACCTTAACTAAAACTAACCTAGCTTAACTAACCCATAATTAGGTTACCCCAGCTATCCTAACCTTGGGTTATCCTCGGGCCAACCCTATAATTTAGTTACTCTAGGGATTAACCCTAATCCATTAAGGTTAGCTTGTGACCTACTTAGGGCTGAATGGACTTATAGTTAGAGTTAGGTAGCCAAGTAATTAACTAACCATATCTTTAGGGTTAGTAATTGTTTTATCCCAGCTCGGATTAGTTATAACTGGCCCTAGGTAGACCTACCTAACCCTAATTAGGATTAGTTATCCGGGTTAATTAGGGCTAACCAATGGCTAGCTAGGGTTGGATAGGGCTATAGTTAGGATTATCTTTGGCTGGCTAAGGTTGGTTTGGGTTAGAGTTAGGGTTAGTTTGGGTCATATTTGGGGTTAGTTTGGACTACTTAGGACGGACGAGGGTTGGAGTTAGGGTTAGCTATGGTTGAAATTAGGGTTTGTTATGGTTAAGATTACCTACAGGTACCTAACTCTATGGTTAGTCCTAATTGGGTTACCCTAACTAACTCTTGTTTGGTTACTAACCCTAGCTATGCATAACTGGGGTTAGACTTATGATTAGGTAGGATTAGTTAGTGCTACCTAAGCGAAGTTACTCTACCAACCCCTAGCTTTGGGTAACCCTAGGGTTAGCTAATTGGTTCGTATAGCCCTAGGTAGGGTTAGATAACTTAACCCTTGCTAGAATTAGCTATAACTAGCTATGATAGGGTTTAGCTAACTCCCTAATTTTGGACTACCTAGGGTTGAAATTGCAGTCTAACTTAGCCCTTGCTAATCCCAATTTCAACCCTAGCTTAATATTTACAATGGTAGGGTTAACTAGGTAGCCCCTATACCTAAACTTTACCGAGAGATATCCTTAGAACTACTTAGTTGATTAGTTAGGACTTGCCCTACGGTTGGTTAGTTAGGGCTACATAAGGTAACCTTAGCCCTAACTAATCCTAACAAACCCTAAGTTAGGGCTAACTAGCTAAACCCTTGCTAACCTTAGCGCTAGGTAGGTTATGACCTTAAGTTAATTACCTAACTTAGGGGTTAGTTACCTTGGTTAGAATCTGTTTGCTAAACCCTATGTTAGGTACTCTACATAGGGTTAGTTATCTCTAAATAGTTTTGCTACCTAGTTAGCTATGGTTAATTACGGCTAATTAGTCAAGTTACCCTAGTTAGCCTAATCGTATACTAACCTAACTTAGGAAGATATCTCTTACAATTCAATCTAACTCTAAGTAGAGTTAAGGTTATGCAGGGCTAACTAGGGTTACTTATGGTAGCCCTAGTTAGGACTAACCCTAGTTTGCTAATCCCTTAGTAGCTCTTATTAATCCTAGTTATCCCTAACTCTAACCCTTGTCAACTCTAGATAGCCGTAGATAGTACTAACTAACCCCAACTTGTTAGGGTTACCTATTGCTAGGATTTTAGGACTACTTAGAGCTAACTTAGCCCTAACTTTAGGTAGCCGTACCTTGTTAACTAACGGTAGCTAGGGTTAGGTATCCCTAAGTAATTAGTAAGAGCTACCTAGGGCTAACCCTAACTCTAAGTAGCCCTAACTTAACACTAGTTCTAACCATAGCTATCTACTTAGGATTAGTTAGAGTTAGCTAGCCCTAACAAATCTTTGTTAACCCTAACTTTAGCCCTAACTAACCATAGCTGACCCTAGCTATCCCCAGTTAGCTTGGGTTAGAATTAAGGTTAGTTAGGGTTAGTTAGTACTACATAGGGCTTGCTAGGGTTAGATATGGTTAGAGTTAGGGACAACTAGGGATTGATAGGGCTACCTAGGGAAACCCTGGGTTACCTAGGATTAGAGTTAGGGTTACCTAGGGTGGGTTAGGGCAACCTAGGGGTAGTTATGATTATTTAAGACTACTTAGGGCTAGATATGATTAATTGGGGTTAGAGTTACGATTTTTTAGGATTACTTAGGGCTCACCATATATATCCCAAGGTAGTCTTAACTAACCCCAGCTAACCTTAACTCTAACCTTAGCTAGCCTTAGGTAGCCCTAACTAATCCTAACAAATCCTAGCTCTAACCCCAACTAACCATATCTAGTCCTAGGTAGTCTTAACTAATCCTAGCTCGCCCTAGGTAATTAGCTAGTGTTATTTTTAGGGTTAGTTAACTATGTTAACCCTAGCTAAGGCTACATAGGGCTAGCTATCCCTAGGTAACCTTAGTTATGGTTTAGCCCAAACTCTAAGTTTAGTTAGGGCTAACCTAACCAGGTAGGATTACTTATGATTAGCTAACTAATCCGTACTCTAACCCTAAATTAGTTAGGGATAACTAAGGTTAGTAAGGGCTACCTTAACTAGGGTTAGATAGCCTTACTTGCTAATAAGTTAACCCAAGCTCATCTAACCCTATCTAACTATAGGTAGGGCTAAGTTAGCTCCAAAGAACTCTAGCTAACATGCTATAGGGATACCTATGTTAGGGTTAGGGGTTAGAGTAAGTTGGTTAGGGTTAGCTTGTCCAAGGGGTTAGCAACTCTAATTAGTCCTAACTAACCCTAGGGCAACCTTGGGATAGCTAATCTGAGTTAACTAACCATAGTTAGGGTCAGTTAAGGTTAGTTATGATTAGCTATGCCCTAGGTGGACTCTAACAAGGGTTAACTAACCCTAGCCCTGGTTACCTATGGTTAGTTAGGGCTACGTAAGGCAAGCTAGGGTTAGCTAGGGTTAGAGTTAGGGTTAGTTAGGTCTTCCTTAGTCAGCTAGGGTTAGCTATAGTTCGCTAGGTAGCCTTAACAAATCTTAATTCTAACGTAAGCTAATCCTAGCTAGTGTTAGTTATGGTTAGCTTGGGTTAGAATTAGAGTTAGCCTTACGTAGCCCTAACTAAACCTCGCTAGGGTTAGCTGAGGTTAATCCTGGTTAGGGTTAACAATATCTAACCCTATGTAACCCTAACTCTAACCCCAACTAACCATATCTGGCCCTAAGGAGTCTTAATTAACCCCAACTAACTCTAACCCTACCTTAGCTAACCTTAACTCTAAGGGTTAGTTAGGGTTGTGCCCTAGGTATCCCTAATAACCATAACTAACCCTATGGAACCTTAGGTTAGTTCGGGTTAGTTTGGACTATTTAGGGCTAGCTAGGTTTAGCTTGAGTTTGAGTTAGAATTAGTTAGGGTTACCAAATTCTAATTTGAGTTAGTTAGCAAGGGCTAGTTAAGGTTAATGTTACGGTTACCTAGGATTAGTAAGGGCAACCTAAGGATCCCTGGACTTAGCTGTAGGTAGCCCTGGATAGGGTTAGAGTTAGGGTTAGCTAGGGTTATGTAGGGCTACCTATGGTTAGTTTGGGTTGGCCCGGTGATGAAGATGATCCGAATTTGAGCTCCTCAGTGCCATCAGTGCATAGCCATGCTTCACCGCCACGATCTCCACCGCACTGAGCCACAGCACATAAGGCCCTTTCGGATCCAAACTTTTACCCATACATGGGTAATGAAGTTTACGAGTCACCACAGCCGCCAATGCAGTTGCAGCAGCCCGTGCCACCACAAGGAGCACAAGGAGCACAACCGCAATTTGAATGGGTCCAATGGCAAGGTCCTCAACGCCCCGTCCGATCGGATCCTAACTTCTACCTATACTTGGGTAACCAAGTCGAGGTGCAGCAGCCACAGGACCACCCCGATAACTTCTTCGATATCTTCCCGGGCTATGATGGTGGATTCCTCCAAGGCTCCTCTTTTCGGGGACCTCCACCTCCTCCCTACTAAAACGGTAACTTTTCTTTTTCTCCTATTTAAATTTTTCTGTGAATGCATGCTTGGGACAAGCATTATATAAGTTTGGGGGGGGGGCATAGGAGAAAAAGGGTGTTCTGGGACGAAATGGGTAAAATTTTCGCATTTTTGGCTTCTCTGTTCGGTCCGAACAGACATTCAAAAACTGAATTTTTCAACTGTTTTGACTTGGATTTGAATTGATTTGGCCAAAACTCTCTCGATTTGGATTTTGAATGATAAATCTCACACTACCTGAACCTGTTTTGAGTCAAAGAAGAATTTTCTCAAAGGACCTTAGAATGTTTTGATATCTCGATTTGATTTTTGCACCAATGGACAAAATGAAATTATTTTTGCAAAAATAGGACTCGATTTTTGGATGCTTAGAATTGTTAAATCAGTTTTAGTCGGTTCTCACAAATTTTTACCGAGTGAACGGATTTATATTTGACAAACTTTTGTTCAAAAAGAAAAAAACAAATTTAAAGGGACAATAAAATCAAATAGTTGTGAAAACGAGGACGCGTCGAGGCCTTTTTCCACCAACTCAACCACAAAATTAGAGGCTTAAGGTACTTAGCAAAATGCTTGAGTTCGTAGTGGTCTGTAGCGAAAAAAAATACGTAAAATCCAAACCGACCACCCTGGTGCGACATGTGCCAGTAGCTTCTACAAGGTCAATGACTCTCACAAAAATCCTCTAGGGTGCAAAGCCCCACGGCTCGACTTACACAAAGAAAAATTGGTGAAAAATTGAAATTGGTTTTAAGAGGAGTTCATTATAAAATTTTCGATTTTGATAAAGGACTTTACAAATTTTTGTAAAATATGAAAAAGAACGGGTAATTGAAATTGAGATCGCAATTGAATTGACAAATGGAAGCTAGAGTTCTTGAGTTTGAGGAAAAGAATTTCATTAGGACCAAGAGTTGCATGGTAAATTGATTATTCATGATAAATTTTAGGCTTAAGCAATTGATTATTCATGATAAATTTTATTGGTTTGGGAAACGACCTGATTTTAGTTGTGAGTACAGTCCAAAATTCTAAGCTTAGGGCGTTGCTTGAGGACAAGCAAAGTTTAAGTTTGGGGCGATTTGATATCATTTTATTTCACTGGTATTTGGACCGTACTTGGCACTCAAAATACACTCGAACCAACAAATTATTTAATAAACTGCCAAATTTTTCCAGGATTTGGCTCTGCCGTCATTTCTTCTCTTCTCTGTACAGGTTTTGATGATTTCTGATGATTTTGGAGCGTATAGATGGATTCCCGACGTTTCGCGCACGCTAGACAACTCATTCCTAGCAGTGGAGGTGTAATACCTAGGATTTTTGTTTTTGGAATACATAGGTATTAGTCGTGTTTATTTTCTGCTGTTTCAAAATTTTGAGATTTTTGTCTAATTTCGTGTTTAATTCTATTGGTTGCATTTAAGTATTTTCATTATAGTAGATGAAAATTTTAAAAAAAAGTTCAAGTTTATTTTCAATGGGTTTTTATAGCACTAGAAGTATTTATTTCTGCATTAATCTGAAAATTGACAAGTTGTGTGCTCTTGGGGACAAGTTGGGAGACTTATACCAAACCTCCACCCACTTAATAACTCTTTTTCTCTTAATTTAATTTTTAGCAGAATATTACTCTTATCTTTCTCTCCCACAGCCACATTTCTTCTCTTTCTCTCTTCTTTCACTCTCAACTAAAGGTTCACTGTTTCCACTTAAAAGAAATAACTAAAAATCTCGAAAAATTCTGCAAAATTCGGAATTGAAGAGAGGATGTAGAGGAGATTACATGCAACGTGTCTATTTTCGATTTTGAGCTTTGCTTTGGTAAGTTTTTGGCTTGCATCTATTCATTTCGGTTGTTGAACAAAATCTGGAAGTTTGAGCTTTAAATGAGTTTCTAAAGGCAAAATCTGTTGGTTTTAGTTGTATGCAATTCACTAGTAGTTACAGTTAGTATTTTACTCGATTTTAAGAAGATTTTGGTTGCATGCAGAAAGGAATTTGTTCTAAAACGAATTTCTAAACTTTTGAGCAATTTCTGGAAAATCTGGTTTGAAATCAAGTGGAAAACTTAAATTTCTAGTTGATTTAAGTTAGTAATGTATTCTGGTAGCTACATTTCAAGTTTTGGTTGATTTGATGAAGTTCTCAATATTTTAGCTTTAGGACCAATTTGAAAAACGAATTTCAGTCTTAAATCTCTTAATTGACTGTTCTATGGTTTGTGCAAATGAATTTCTGTTAGTTTCAAGGGTATAAGTGAATAATTAGAGTGTGCTGGAATTAATCCATTAATTATGTGTATTAGTGTTAAGAAAATATGCAAATAACATAAAATTCCTGCAACTTGCGTCTAAACTCATGACTTGAGTTTTCTTGGCTCAACCAGTTCAGTTTAGTACTCAAAAACCAGTGAGCAAACTCAAAAAACGCAACTTCTAGCGTTTAAACTCAAGTCACAGGAATTTTTGCGTTTTTTGAGAATTTATTCTGTTTTTTCGGGTCCTGGGTACTAGGTTTAGTAATTTGGCCATAACTTTGTCATCCGGAGTCCGTTTTGAGTGATTCAAAGACCGTTGGAAAGCTCTTGAAGAGCTCTACAACATCACATGATTCTTTTGATATAATTTAGACAAAAAAAATATAGTTTAGGCCTTGAACTAACTCGTGTTATTACTGTTCATGTCTAAGTTGTGGTAAATCTTAACCAGACCACATAATGAGTCATAATTGGAGTTGTATTTAGATTTTCTTTTTTGTAATTATTTATTGCTTGTGTGATATGTTTGAATAAGTACTTAGAATAGTCTTGTTTCTGTAGACTCGGGTAAGGAAGTATCGGAGCTTGGGAAGGCCGATACAGCTGGTGTTAATTAGGATTGCTTGCTGCTCTTGCTTGTGTCTACTTTTGATTTCAGGTGCGGATGCACACAAACCCTGATGTATATCTGAGTTAGGAAGTTAATTACATGCATTGCATCTTTGAATTGCTTATTCTCTTGCATGCATATTTGCACTTGTATCATATGGCTATAATTATGGTATTGTTATGCATGATGATTGGTTACCATCTTGTGAATGTTGCTATGAATGAATAACCGTTGGCAGTACTCTAATGAGCAGACTCGCTGTACTTTGAATATCCTTATTGTAGAATTGGATCTGAATTAGAGAGTGGTTGAAACATACGCTTGGTTTGTGAGATTTCCAAGTAAATAAAACTCAATGTCCTTCGGGAGTTGGTTTGTGGGTATCCGAAAAACCCAATGGTATACGTATACATTCGTTTGTGAGTAACGGAAGAACTCTCAAAAACAACCATAATACTCTCAACATGATTATGAGTTCAACGAACTCTTGATTGACTTGATTTGTATGTCAACCAGACTTGCATTTAGATAGTTGGCCAAATGAGTCGAATATTTGATAATGATTGAAATTTGATTAATTAACTTGAGGATTCGACTCACAGATTGCATTCATATTTGTATAATGAGATGTAATTTACTTGAATTGTATATTTGATTCTATTGTATTATGTTTCCGTCTTGGTCGGTAATTAGTTCCTAAACATGTACCTTCGGGTTTGTGTGACTGGAACTGAATACCGCACTGAGATAATTTTATAATTATCTCACTTTTCCACTTTGTGGGTTCCAGGTTCTAGGCCGAGCGGGGATCGAGCTACAGAGTAGGCCAATATAATATTCTAAGTAGGTGCATGAAGTGTGGGACTTCTAACATATTGTATAGCTGACTTGTGAATTTTGGGTTCATGTATTTGTTTAAGTGTTAACAAGAACAGCTTATTTTATTATGATTGTCTCGAGAAACAAGACATGTTTATTTTTTTTAATTTGTAATCTGACCTAAAGTTAGTGAGAACAAGCCTAACTTGTTTGCTTGAATTGATATACTAAATGTTGTCATGTTAGAATTGTGATACTTCATGCTACCTCTTGAATTGTGTGTGTGTTATTTGTAAGCCTTGCGAGTGCTCGAGGTGAGCGAGGCTCGCGGCAGCTGTGGACACTCGGTGGCCGAGGTCACGGGGTGTCACAGCCGGAGTGGTATCAGAGCCTGTGGTTTATCAACCCTAACCAGACTAGTAGATGTCAAGTGCGGGTAGGTCTTAAGAAGGGTTGTAAGATCGATTTTATTTCATGCTTGTTATTGTTTTGGTATTGACTTATTGTTTAGATTGCTATGGATCGGAGAACTCGTAGAGGAAGAGGTGCAAGAGGTCGTGGTGAGGCACCTGCTGGAAGAGGTCGTGGACAGCGCCAAGAAGCTAGTTTAGAAGACCGAGTGGTCGATGCAATTCAGCGAGGCTTTGAGACCATGGGTCGCGGTCGTGGTAGACATGCCGCGGCACAAGAAGATGCCGAGGATCGTTTCCGGTACATCTTTGACTCGTTTGGGAAATTGGGGCCTCCAAGGTTCCAAGGAGAAAGTCTACATGCTGCTGAGGAATGGCTTGCTAGCATAAAGTCTAAGTTTCGAGTTTGCCGAGCACCACAAGAGTTCCAAGTCGAGTTGGCAACTCACTATTTGGAGAATGCTGCTCGTTTCTGGTGGGAGGATGAGAAGTTAAACTTTGAAGGAGATCAAGAGCTGATACCTTGGGAATGGTTTGAGGTGAGGTTCAATGAGCAGTTTGTTGGTGAGTTGAGGACAGAAGAGTTGAGAGAAAGATTTGTGAATCTGAAACAACAAGGTCGAACAGTGGCCGAGTATACTAGTGAATTCATGAGCCTTGCACGTTATGCCCCTGATATTCGGGCTGATGTTAGGCGCTATAGGAGACACTATATTAAAGGGCTGAGGCCGAGAATTGCAGCAATTGTTGATGACCCAACCAAACCTGAGTTGAAGGATGTGATCAAGTATGCAGCTTCTATGGAGGGTCACCACAAAAGAGAGCGTGAGGAAATTCAAGCAAGGAATGTACGACAAAAAGGAGGAAGGGGACAATCCTCTGGTAGTGGAAAGGAGAAAATGTCGAGTTCCTCATCCATACCGGCAAGTAAAGAGAGTAATACGAGAGGGAATTGGTGCAGGACTTGTAACCAGCCACATGATGAATCATCTTGCCACCATCGCAACAAAACTTGCTTTGGTTGTGGTGGTACTGGTCATTGGAAGAGAGATTGTCCGAACCCGTCTCCAGCTGGGGCGTTTGGGGGCAGAGGTAATGGAGGCCACCCGAGGGGCGGGGGCAGAACAACAGGGTTTGATAGAGGTCGTGTTGGAGGTCGCACAGCGGGGCGTAGAGGTGGCAGAGCTGGAGTGTTCGCTGCTGAGCCCGAGTATGTTCCAGGCGAGAATGAGACCAGAGATCCCCAGTTCACGGCACAAGAGGAGTTGCTTTCAGGTACTATTTCTATCTCGGGGCACTCTGCTTTTGTTTTGTTTGACACGGGCTGTAGTCATTCAATAGTGTCTCGGGAATTGGTAGAAATATGTGGTTGGAAAACAGAGTTGCGAGGGGACGTCTCGGGGATTCGAACACCCTTAGGACAAACTAGTCAAGTTGTGTTTGGGTGTCGAGGTTTAAAGGTTCTAATTGCAGGCCGAGAGTTGTCTTTGGATGCACTTGTGTTAGATATTTCAGGGTATGACTTGTTGCTTGGGTTTGATTGGCTCGTCCAGCACAATGCTGTGATTGAGTGTGCTAAGAGGAGAATCCAATTTCAGTTAGGGAGACCGAATAAGTGCTTTCTAAACCTAAGAAAAGCGGGGGATGCAATTCCCTACATATCTGCAGTGGAGGCCAGACACTTGTTGGAAGCCGGGTGCATGAGTTTTCTTGCCTCAGTAGTTGTTGATGAAGGAGGGCAGCCGGATATCTCAACTATTCCGGTTGTCCGAGAATTTCAAGATGTGTTTCCCGAGGAGATCTCAGGTATGCCACCCCAGCGAGAAATAGAGTTTGGAATTGAAGTAGTGCCAGGGACAAAGCCAATTTCTAAGGCGCCGTACCGAATGGCACCGGCAGAATTGAAGGAGCTTAAGATTCAATTGGAGGAGTTGTTGGAGAAGGGATTCATAAGACCGAGTGCTTCGCCTTGGGGAGCACCCATACTATTTGTAAAGAAGAAAGATGGCAGCTTGCGCTTGTGCATAGATTATCGTGAGCTGAATAAGGTGACGGTGAAGAACCGATATCCATTGCCAAGGATTGATGACTTATTTGATCAGCTTCAGGGTTCCTCTGTGTATTCCAAGATTGATCTTCGCACAGGTTACCATCAGCTGAGAATTAAGCCAGAGGATGTAGAGAAGACCGCTTTTCGGTCTAGATATGGGCATTATGAGTATCTTGTGATGCCGTTTGGGCTAACAAATGCACCAGCAGCTTTTATGGATCTGATGAATCGGGTCTTTAGAGATTATTTGGACAATTTTGTGGTGGTTTTCATAGATGACATTCTTGTCTACTCTCGAACTCACGAGGAGCATGTGAATCACTTGCGAGCTGTGTTAGCTCGTTTGCAAGAACACCAATTGTTTGGAAAACTTTCTAAGTGTGAGTTCTGGTTAGAAAAGGTAGCTTTTCTCGGGCATGTGATCTCGGGAAATGGGCTATCAGTGGATCCAATGAAGGTACAAGCAGTGGCAGATTGGGCACAACCAAAGAATGTGACCGAGGTGCGTAGTTTTCTTGGGTTGGCCGGGTACTACAGACGGTTCGTGGAGGGTTTCTCAAAAATCGCTCGGCCGCTGACCCAACTATTGCACAAGGATATGAAGTATGTTTGGGGAGAAGAACAGGAGGTCAGTTTTCAAGAGCTAAAGAGTCGGCTTGTGTCAGCACCTGTGTTGGCAATGCCGGTTTCTGATAAAGAGTTTGTGGTCCATACCGATGCCTCAAGGATTGGGCTCGGGTGTGTGCTTATGCAGGAAGGACATGTTATTGCTTATGGATCGCGACAACTCAAGCCTCATGAGCAGAATTACCCTACTCATGACTTGGAGTTAGCTGCTGTGGTGTTTGCACTTAAAATTTGGAGACATTACTTGTATGGGACAAAGTGCAAAATTTATACAGATCACCAAAGCCTTAAGTACTTGTACACCCAAAAGGACCTGAACCTGAGACAAAGGCGATGGTTGGAGTTACTCAAAGATTATGACTTGGAGATTTTGTATAAAGCAGGGAAGGTAAATCTTGTAGCCGATGCGCTTAGTCGGAAAAGTAGAGCAAATGCAGCAGCATTGATCACTAGTGAGCCAAAACTTTTGGAGGAAATGTGCAAACTAGAGTTGAATGTAGGTGTGTCGCGAGAACTAGCTCTCAGCCAAGTCAGCCGAAACCTCACCAAGCTTGACCCAGATACTACAACAGTGACCTTGTTACTTGCGGCCTTGGAGATCCAACCGGACTTACACATAAGGATTAAGGTGATGCAACAAAAAGATGAGAAATGTCAGAAGTTCCGGGCTGGAATAGAAGAAGGTAAGAGATCTTTTCGCTTAGACGAAGATGGTCTCTTGAGATTTGGCAACCGAGTTTGTGTACCAGATGATAAAGAGGTTAAGCTATTGATCCTATCTGAGGCTCATGAGTCGGGATATGCTATACATCCCGGTGAAGTCAAAATGTACATGGACTTGAAAAAGAATTTCTGGTGGCCAGGTATGAAGCGAGAGATAGCAGAGTTTGTGGCTCGATGTCAAGTGTGCCAACAAACAAAGGCTGATCGGCAAAAGAGTGCTGGTCTTCTACAACCTCTAAGGTGTCCTAAAGGAAAGTTTGAGTCAATCACCATGGACTTTGTGTCAGGCTTTCCAAAGACTAAAGGTCAAGAAGATGGAGTTTGGGTCATTGTGGATCGCATAAAAAAAGTAGCGAGGTTCATTCCGATTCGATCTGATATTGGTGGAAAAGGGTTAGCCGAGCTATTCTTAAAGAGTTGGTTTCGGTTCCATGGTTGTCCAAGAGAGATTGTTTCAGATCGGGACAGTCGCTTCACTTCTCATTTTTGGAAGAGCTTTCAGCAAGCTTTAGGCACGAACTTGAGTTTGAGTTCTGCACATCACCCCCAAACTGATGGACAATCCGAGCGCACAATACAGACCCTTGAGGACATGTTGCGAGCGTGCGCTCTTAGTTTTGGTGGATCTTGGGTAGATCACTTGCATTTGGCAGAGTTTTCTTACAATAATAGTTTTCATGCAAGTATTGGTATGGCACCATATGAGGCTCTTTATGGCGGGTCTTGTCGAACACCGCTATGTTGGAAGGTTAGAGGTGCTTACATGCCTACTGGACCTGAGTTAGTGGCAGAGAGTATGGAAAAGGTAAAGTTAATACGAACCAAACTCCGAGCTGCACAAGATAGACAAAAGAGGTATGCTGATAAACACCGACGACCCGTTGAGTATAAAGAAGGGGAGCAGGTGTGGATTAAGGTATCTCCTGTGAGAGGGGTATTTCGCTTCGGTGTCTCGGGGAAGCTAAGTCCTCGGTATATCGGGCCTTTTATTGTTGAAAAGAAGGTCGGGGCAGTGGCTTATGAGTTGGATCTGCCCTCGAGTTTGGATCGGATACACCGGGTCTTTCATGTGTCACAACTTCGCCGTTATGTGCATGATCCTTCCCACATACTAGATCACTCACATCTTGAGCTTAAGCCAGACCTGTCTTATGAGGAAAGACCTGTTCAGATTTTGGATACCAAAGAACACCGGTTGCGAAGCAGAACAATCCGGTATGTTCTGGTGCAGTGGGGTCGACACTCGAGTAAAGAAGCTACTTGGGAATTTGAGGCTGACATGAAAGAACGGTTTCCAGAGTTGTTTAACGTCTAAGGTACGTGTTCCGTTCAGAGGACTGAACGGGATTTTAAGGGGGGAGGGATGTAATACCTAGGATTTTTGTTTTTGGAATACATAGGTATTAGTCGTGTTTATTTTCTGCTGTTTCAAAATTTTGAGATTTTTGTCTAATTTCGTGTTTAATTCTATTGGTTGCATTTAAGTATTTTCATTATAGTAGATGAAAATTTTAAAAAAAAGTTCAAGTTTATTTTCAATGGGTTTTTATAGCACTAGAAGTATTTATTTCTGCATTAATCTGAAAATTGACAAGTTGTGTGCTCTTGGGGACAAGTTGGGAGACTTATACCAAACCTCCACCCACTTAATAACTCTTTTTCTCTTAATTTAATTTTTAGCAGAATATTACTCTTATCTTTCTCTCCCACAGCCACATTTCTTCTCTTTCTCTCTTCTTTCACTCTCAACTAAAGGTTCACTGTTTCCACTTAAAAGAAATAACTAAAAATCTCGAAAAATTCTGCAAAATTCGGAATTGAAGAGAGGATGTAGAGGAGATTACATGCAACGTGTCTATTTTCGATTTTGAGCTTTGCTTTGGTAAGTTTTTGGCTTGCATCTATTCATTTCGGTTGTTGAACAAAATCTGGAAGTTTGAGCTTTAAATGAGTTTCTAAAGGCAAAATCTGTTGGTTTTAGTTGTATGCAATTCACTAGTAGTTACAGTTAGTATTTTACTCGATTTTAAGAAGATTTTGGTTGCATGCAGAAAGGAATTTGTTCTAAAACGAATTTCTAAACTTTTGAGCAATTTCTGGAAAATCTGGTTTGAAATCAAGTGGAAAACTTAAATTTCTAGTTGATTTAAGTTAGTAATGTATTCTGGTAGCTACATTTCAAGTTTTGGTTGATTTGATGAAGTTCTCAATATTTTAGCTTTAGGACCAATTTGAAAAACGAATTTCAGTCTTAAATCTCTTAATTGACTGTTCTATGGTTTGTGCAAATGAATTTCTGTTAGTTTCAAGGGTATAAGTGAATAATTAGAGTGTGCTGGAATTAATCCATTAATTATGTGTATTAGTGTTAAGAAAATATGCAAATAACATAAAATTCCTGCAACTTGCGTCTAAACTCATGACTTGAGTTTTCTTGGCTCAACCAGTTCAGTTTAGTACTCAAAAACCAGTGAGCAAACTCAAAAAACGCAACTTCTAGCGTTTAAACTCAAGTCACAGGAATTTTTGCGTTTTTTGAGAATTTATTCTGTTTTTTCGGGTCCTGGGTACTAGGTTTAGTAATTTGGCCATAACTTTGTCATCCGGAGTCCGTTTTGAGTGATTCAAAGACCGTTGGAAAGCTCTTGAAGAGCTCTACAACATCACATGATTCTTTTGATATAATTTAGACAAAAAAAATATAGTTTAGGCCTTGAACTAACTCGTGTTATTACTGTTCATGTCTAAGTTGTGGTAAATCTTAACCAGACCACATAATGAGTCATAATTGGAGTTGTATTTAGATTTTCTTTCTTGTAATTATTTATTGCTTGTGTGATATGTTTGAATAAGTACTTAGAATAGTCTTGTTTCTGTAGACTCGGGTAAGGAAGTATCGGAGCTTGGGAAGGCCGATACAGCTGGTGTTAATTAGGATTGCTTGCTGCTCTTGCTTGTGTCTACTTTTGATTTCAGGTGCGGATGCACACAAACCCTGATGTATATCTGAGTTAGGAAGTTAATTACATGCATTGCATCTTTGAATTGCTTATTCTCTTGCATGCATATTTGCACTTGTATCATATGGCTATAATTATGGTATTGTTATGCATGATGATTGGTTACCATCTTGTGAATGTTGCTATGAATGAATAACCGTTGGCAGTACTCTAATGAGCAGACTCGCTGTACTTTGAATATCCTTATTGTAGAATTGGATCTGAATTAGAGAGTGGTTGAAACATACGCTTGGTTTGTGAGATTTCCAAGTAAATAAAACTCAATGTCCTTCGGGAGTTGGTTTGTGGGTATCCGAAAAACCCAATGGTATACGTATACATTCGTTTGTGAGTAACGGAAGAACTCTCAAAAACAACCATAATACTCTCAACATGATTATGAGTTCAACGAACTCTTGATTGACTTGATTTGTATGTCAACCAGACTTGCATTTAGATAGTTGGCCAAATGAGTCGAATATTTGATAATGATTGAAATTTGATTAATTAACTTGAGGATTCGACTCACAGATTGCATTCATATTTGTATAATGAGATGTAATTTACTTGAATTGTATATTTGATTCTATTGTATTATGTTTCCGTCTTGGTCGGTAATTAGTTCCTAAACATGTACCTTCGGGTTTGTGTGACTGGAACTGAATACCGCACTGAGATAATTTTATAATTATCTCACTTTTCCACTTTGTGGGTTCCAGGTTCTAGGCCGAGCGGGGATCGAGCTACAGAGTAGGCCAATATAATATTCTAAGTAGGTGCATGAAGTGTGGGACTTCTAACATATTGTATAGCTGACTTGTGAATTTTGGGTTCATGTATTTGTTTAAGTGTTAACAAGAACAGCTTATTTTATTATGATTGTCTCGAGAAACAAGACATGTTTATTTTTTTTAATTTGTAATCTGACCTAAAGTTAGTGAGAACAAGCCTAACTTGTTTGCTTGAATTGATATACTAAATGTTGTCATGTTAGAATTGTGATACTTCATGCTACCTCTTGAATTGTGTGTGTGTTATTTGTAAGCCTTGCGAGTGCTCGAGGTGAGCGAGGCTCGCGGCAGCTGTGGACACTCGGTGGCCGAGGTCACGGGGTGTCACAGGAGGCCTATCTCAGCACCCAATTTGGACCGAATGACTATCTGTTCGGTCCGAACGCACTGTAGCCGTCACATATGGCAATGTTCTTTACATGAAAGTTGATCTTTATGGCATTTTCTTGCGCCCTGATGCCCTAGCCTTCCATTCTTGCGACCTGGGACGTCCATATATACCTCTACACGCCTGAGGAAAGGCATCTTTGATTCTCCATACCTAATTCCACCTTTCCAAAGGCGTTTACTCTCTTTGGAGATCATCAACCTTGAAGCGACGGCAGCAAGGTGATCAGTTTGAGGACCATCCAGCAATACCCTACTGCCTTGAAGACCGAAAGACGGAAGCAAAAAGGAGTATTTGGTTTATTCTTTTATGTTTCTTTCTCTTGATTGGATGGGCTTGTATCTTTACTGTTATTTTATGTTTATTACGTGTCTTGCTACTATGTTAGGCTAGTTTTTATGTTGTCTTAGGATTAGGGAAGGAACTTGATGTTTGGATGACGTTTATTTGACTTGTTATGTTATACTATGCTTTGAGATTTGTTTATTGCGAATTATATCTCTTACTTGAGTTAAAATACTTGTTTAAATCTCTAATTACCTTATAGTTGAACAGCTGCATCTAGTTAGTCTAAGTTAGGATAAACAAGTCACGTTTAATTCAAGTACTTGGGATAAATTGTAGATCCGAAAGGATAGATTAGTTGACACCAAAAATGTAACTTTTAGACCAGTCCAAAAGACCTCTAAATATCCTTATGAACTCCAATAAACAAGTTTAATTGATTGAATTCTATACCAAAAGTTGCGAACCAATCAAGTTAATTAGGTTAGGTTGTGATTAAACCGGAATCTGTCCCAACAAGCGAAAGCTGAGATTTAGAATATCTAGGTTTGACCAATAAACCCTAACTTAAACCATTAGTTAGCATAACGGATCAATTAAGCCCACCTTTGCCTTCTGTTCGGACCGAACAGGGTGGCAACTGTAGCTAAAACGTGAAATTTAGTGCGAAAGTGCTTAGTTTCGAGTTTTAGCGTCCAAACACAAGCGAAACCTGACTCCTAGGACATTTTTATTCTCTGTTTAAACTCCAAAACACTGCTTTACTTATTTTAATTACTATTTAGTTTATTTTATCTTATTTCGAGTCTAAAAACCAAGCAAAAATATTTACCTAGTGCATCGTTTAGTTTTCTTTTATTTAAATCTTCATAAAAATATTTATGTCTAGATTTTAAGAAAGAATACGTCCAGTATTCATAAATCCGTCACTTGGGTTCGACCCTAAAGCTATATTCCGAAACGATTAGTGAGATTAGTTCTAGGTTTACAAATTTATTTAATTCCTTAGTTCTAAGCCTTCATCAATACATCAATTTGAACCCATAAATAATTGCATGATACTGTACTAGGTGAATCCATTAAAATGTATAGACGTACTCTTATAAAGTTATTTTTTGCTATAGTTAATTTCGTTAAAATATTGAAAGGAATCAAATGGAAACATAAATAATTATTAAAATCAATTGAGCTATATTTTTCCATTTCCATATCTAGCGAAGCACTGTACAGACTGTCTACAGACCAAATGGCTGTAGACAGTTTTAGAAAAACCTAATTAAATAATCTACAACTGGTTTTACTTATAAACAGTCATTAAAAATGTTCTGCAACTGTTATAAAGTAAAAAAAGTCATAAAAAGACGGGGAAAAAATGCTGCAACTGTAATTAAGTAAAAACAGTCATAAAAATTTGGGACCCACCTGCCATACCACAATTCACCCCAATAATGACTAATATTGGCAGGAATTTATGGTGACTGTTATTTAATATTAACAGTCATTAAATACTTTTATGACTGTTATTTAATATTAACGGTCACAATGTTTCTAGAAAAATTTATTTTTTCTTTTTCTCATGCTTAAGTTTAGCAATTGTTTTAATTCAAAATAGTTGTAAAGATTTGAACTTATATTACGACAATGCCATAGATTTTGTAGGTGACTGTTATTATAAAAAGCAGTTGCTAATCTCCTGTTGCAAAAGCATGTTTCTGTGGTAGTGCTAGTTATGGTTAGTTAGGGCTACGTATCCTAGGTAGTTAGGGCTAGATAATATCATTTAGGGTTAGTATTAGCTAGGGATATGTCCTAACTCTACCAAGATTTGTTAGGTTTTGATTAGTTAGCGTTAGTTAGGGCTAGCCTAAGTTAAGCTAGGGCTAGAGTTAGGGCTATCTAGGGTTTGTTAGTTACTAGGGTAAGTAAGAAATCTACAGTTACCTAAGGCATGCTACTACCTAAGGTTAGCCCAAGGTAGACTACCTAGACCTAATTTAGGATTAGCTATGGTCAACTTTAGCTAATCTGTTAGGTAGGGCCTAACTAGGTTTAGCTAGGGTGTAGAGTTAGTTATGGTTAGTTAACGTTAGGGATAGCTAACCCGGTCTAAGTTTAGGGCTAAATAATCCTAACAAACTCTAACTCTTAACTCCAAACCCTAAATAGTTATCCCTATCTAAACCTACCATGGTTAGATATACTAATCCTAGCTAACAAGTTAAGGTAGGGTTACCTAGGATTAGAGTTAGGGCTCGTGAGGGATGGAGTTAGGATTGTTAATTATGGTTATCTAGGGATACCTAGTACAAAACCTAGGATTACCAAGGTAGGTTCGTTAAAACCGATCCCGACCCTAGGTAGCCCTAACTAACCCTAGCTTGCCCGAGGTAGCCCTAACAACAAGAATGCTCGGTTAGAGTGAGGTAACCTTAACTCTAGCCCTAACTAACTCAAGGTACACTAGAGTAAGGGCTAATAATTCCTAAGTTAGTTAGGGTTAGCTATGGTTACTTTGGGCTACCAAGGGCAAGTTAGGGTTTGTTAGGGTATGTGTTACGGTTACCTAGGATTAGTAAAGGCCACCTTGGGATCCCTAGGCTTAGCCATGGGTAGCCCTGGTTAGGGTTAGAGTTAGGGTTAGCTAGGGTTATGTAGGGCTACCTATGGTTAGCTAGGGTTAGTTAGGACATCCTAGAGTTAGAGTTAGGTTTACCTTGAGTTAGGATTAGATTAGTTAGCTACTTAGGGTTAGTTAGGGCTCGTCAACCCAAGCTGGTCATGCTACCAGGGTAGACCTAAGATAGCCCTAAATCCTAAGCCCTATATAGTCCAAAGCAAACCTAGCTAACCTTAGCTAGCCTTAAGTAGCCCTAACTAATCCTAGCAAATCCTAGCCTTAGGTAGCCCTAACTAATCCTAGCTATGGTTAGTTAGAGCGAACAAACCCTAAGTAACCGTAGCTAGGGTTAGACCTAACAAACCCTTGTCAAAAGTAACCTTAGATTATTAGCTCAATAGTAACCTTAGGTAAGTCAAACTATGATATGATTAATCCTAATTAGGCTAGTTAACCCTAGCATGGCCTAGTTTAGCCCTATTTATCTAAGGTAAGGGTTACCCTAGGGCTAGCAATGGCTAAGGCTATGGTTAACACTAGGATTAGTTGGGGTTATAGTTAGGGTAACGCTAACTTAGGAAGACCATAGGTTATCCCTAGATCTAAACTACCTTAACTAAACCTAGGTTAAAACTAACCCTAACTCTAATCTTAACCTTAGCTATCCCTTACCAACCATAGTTAAGGCTAACCTTAACTAATGAGAGTTAGCTAGAATTAGTTAGGGCAACCTCGGGCAAGCTAAGGCTTGTTGGGGTTAGTTATGGTTAGTTAGGCCTTAGGTAGCCATCGATAGAATTACCTACGGTTAGTTAATCAAATCTTAACTCAAATCCCAGCTAACCTTAGGTATCCCGAGGTAGCAAACCATAACTAACCAAACTAATTTAGAGTTAACCATAACTAACTAACCCTATTAGCCCTACTTAGGGTTACTTCAGGTAGTCCTTAACCTAGGTAGGTATTAGGGTTAGTAAGATACCTAGTGCTATCAAGAGCCAGCAAGGGTTAGAGTTAGGGATAGTTAGGGTTAGTAAGAGCTACCTAGGCATTAGCAAGCTAGCGATAGCTAAGGTTAGTAAGGGCTAACCCTAACTAACCCTAGTTAGCCCTACATAACCTTAACTCTAGTTAGAGTTAGATAGGTCTGTAAGAGATATCTTCCTATGTTAGCTAGGGTTAGCTATGGTTAGTTGGGGATACGTAAGGCTAGCTAGGTTTGGTTAGGGTTAGAATTATGGTTAGTTAGGACTACCTAGGACCTGCTTTGGTTGGCGAGGGTTTTAGGATTAGAGAGGGTTAATTAGGACTACCTAGTGCTAGCTAGGGTTGGCAAGGGTTAGTTAAGGCTACTTAGGGTTAGCAAGGATCGTTAAGGCTACCTAGGATAAGCTAGCCTAAGTTGGGCAAAACTAATCCTAACTCTAACCATAGCTATTAACCCCAAGGTTAGTTAGGTAGCCTTAGGTAATCCTAACCATAACTAACCCTTACAAACCTAATTTTAACCTAGTAAACCTAACTCTAACCTTACATATATATATGGTTAACCCTAGGTAGTATTATGATATATCTTAGTTAGGGTTAGATATGGTTACCCTAGGTAGTCAACGCTAGCCCTAGGTAGTCCTAACTACACTAGTTAGCCCAACTAAAGCTAACCTAGGGGTAACTAGGGTTAGTTATGGTCTAACAAGGTAATAAATAAATCCTAGCCATAGTTAGGGATAGCTAGGTTAATCCTTGCTAGGGTTAGCCTTAGGATTAGTTAACTAACCTCTATCCCTAGTAACTATAGCTAACCTTAATCCCTAGGCTAACTCTAACCCTAGTTTAACTAATCATACTCAAGCTAGTATTAACTATCCCTAGGTAATCCCATTTATCCCTAGTCTACTTACCTAGGTATAAGCTATGGCTTAGCTTTGGTAGCCCAAGCAATAACTAAACCTAACTCTAGGGTAGTTAAGGTTAGAGTTAGGATTTACTAGGATTAGTAAAAAACAATGTATTATTTAGGGTTACCAATTAGGGTTATATTGAACTAACCTAGCTAACCCTAACTTAGGCTTACCTATGTTTAATTCTCAACATAGCTAATCCTAAATAACCCTACTAACTAACCCTAACTAACCCTAGGTAGTCCTAACTAGGATTAATTAGGGTTAGCTAGGGTTAGTCCTAGCTAAGCCTAACCCTAGGCTAGCTCTGACTCTAATTTTAACCATATATGGTGTTATCTAGATTTAAGGTTAACTAACTAACTAGCTATGGCTTAAGTAATCTTAACTAACCTTAGATATATACGTACTTAGTAACCCCAAGGGCAACCTACTTAACTGGATTAAACTAAACTCTAGATAATGCTAACTCTAACCATACCTAACTAGTCCTAACTAACCAAATGTTAGCTATTAGGTTTAGCTAAAAGATTAGGGCGACCTAGGGTTAGAGTGAGGGTTACCTAGCGACTACCATTACTCTAACATAAAGTAACTATCCCTAAGTTAGGATTAGGGTCAGAGTTAGGGTTTGCTAGGATTAGTTAGGGCAACCTAAGGCTATCTAAGGTTAGAGTTTAGGTTAGCTAGGGTTAGTTTGGATTGTCTAGGGCTAACTAGGTTTAGCTAGAGTTTGAGTTAGAGTTAGTTGGGGTTACCAACAGTTAGCTAGGGTTAAAGTTAGGGTTAACAAGGATTTCTTAGGGCTGTTTAGTGTTAGCTTAGGTTAGCTAGCGATAGCTAGGGTTAGTAAGAGCTACCTAGGGATAGATAGGGATAGTTAGGGATAACTAGGGTTAGTAAGAGCTACCTAGGGATAGCTAGGGCTAGTTTGGGTTGGCTAAGGTTAGGGTAACTAATTAGTGTTAGCTGGAGTTAGAGTTAGGGTTAGTTGGGGTTTGTTGCTAGGGTTAGATATGGTTAGAGTTAGGGACGTCAACTTAGGTTAGATAGGGCAACCAAGGGATAGCTTAGGTTACCTAGTGCTAACCAACTCTAACTAACCCCAACTAAGCTTAACTCTAACCGTAGCTAGCCTTAGGTAGCCCTAGCTAACCCTAACTAACCCTAACTTGTCCTAGGTAGCCCTAACTAACCATAACTAACCTAACTAATCCCGAGTAAGGGTTAGTTAGGTCTACGTAAGCCAAGCTAGGGTTAGAGTTAGGGTTGGCTATGGTTAGTTAGGTCTTCCTAAGTAATCCGAAACCTAACCTAACCCTAGGTAGCCTTAACTAACTCTAGTTGTCCCTAACTCTAACCCTAGCTAACCCTAGCTAGCCCAAACTAACCCAAACTCCATAGGTCACGCTAACCCTAGCTTGCTCGAGGTAGCCCTAACAACAAGAATGCTAGGTAAGAGTGAGGTAACCTTAATTCTAGCCCTAACTAACTCAAGGTACACTAGAGTAAGGGCTAATAATTCCTAAGTTAGTTAGGGTTAGTTATGGTTAGTTTGGGCTACCAAGGGCAAGTTAGGGTTTGTTAGGGTATGTGTTACGGTTACCTAGGATTAGTAAGGGCCTCCTTGGGATCCCTAGGCTTAGCTATGGGTAGCCCTGGTTAGGGTTAGAGTTAGGGTTAGCTAAGGTTATGTTGGGCTACCTATGGTTAGCTCTAACAAACCCTTGTCAAAAGTAACCCTAACTAACCGTAGCTAGGGTTAGCCCTAACAAACCCTTGTCAAAAGTAACCTTTGATTATGATTAATAACTAACCATAGCTAACCCTAACTAACATAGCTAACCCTAGCTAACATAGGAAGATATCTCTTACAATCCTATCTAACTCTAACTAGAGTTAAGGTTATGTAGGGCTAACTAGGGTTAGTTAGGGTTAGCCCTTACTAACCTTGGCTATCGCTAGCTTGCTAATGCCTAGGTAGCTCTTACTAACCCTAGCTATCCCTAACTCTAACCCTTGCTGGCTCTTGATAGCCCTAGGTATCTTACTAACCTTGATACCTACCTAAGTTAAGGACTACCTGAAGTAACCCTAAGTAGGACTAATAGGGTTAGTTAGTTATGGTTAACTCTAAATTAGTTTGGTTAGTTATGGTTTGCTACCTCGGGCTAGCTAAGGTTAGCTGGGATTTGAGTTAAGATTTGATTAACTAACCGTAGGTAATTCTATCCATGGCTACCTAAGGCCTAACTAACCATAACTAACCCCAACAAGCCTTAGCTTGACCGAGGTTGCCCTAACTAATTCTAGCTAACTCTCATTAGTTAAGGTTAGCCTTAACTATGGTTGGTAAGGGATAACTAAGGTTAAGATTAGAGTTAGGGTTAGTTTTAACCTTGGTTTAGTTAAGGTAGTTTAGATCTAGGGATAACCTATGGTCTTCCTAAGTTAGCGTTACCCTAACTATAACTCCAACTAATTCTAGGGTTAACCATAGCCTTAGCCATAGCTAGCCCTAGGGTAACCATTACCTTAGATAAATAGGGGATACCTAACTCTTAGCTAAGGTTACCCGAGGGCTAGCCTATGTTGGATTAACTCTAATTAGTTATCCTAGGTAACACTAATACCTTAGCTAACCCTAACCCAAGCTCAACCTAATATCATAACTTACCTTAGTTATGCTATTTAACTTAGTTCCCTAGGTATTTCTAACCATAACGTAACTAACTATGGTCTTAGGCTAATCCTAAGTAGCAAGTTAGGGTTATCAAGGTTAGTTATCCTAGGTAACCCTAATTAGGCTAACCCTAGCTTACCTTACGTAGCCCTAACTAACCATAACTATCTGTAGCTAACCCTACTTATTAGACCCTAGCTTTTTTAAGGGTAAACTAACTAATCCCAACTCTAACATTAACTCAAAGCTAGCTTAGAGTTTGGTTTACTATTTAGGATTAGTTAAGGTTAGAGTTAGGTTACCATAGCTAATCCTCACTCCAACTCTCGCCAGCCCTAAGTAGTCCTAACTAACGATAAATCCAACCCAAACTAACCCTAACTCTAACCCAAACCAACCCTAGCTAGCCAAAGGTAATCCTAACTAACTCTAACTAATCCTAACTCCCTAGCAAACCCTAGGTAGTACCAACTAACCTTAGCTAATCTTAATATGAATTAGATGTGGTAAACTAACCCTAACTCTAGGTAAACCTAGTTAACCCTAGCTAGGATTAGAGTTAGGTTAGTAACCTTAGCTAGATGTTACCTAATTATTGTCTAGGGTCTAACTACTTAGGGTTAGTACATAATTAACCTAAGAACTACATAACTAGTTAGTTAAGGCTCTAACCCAGCTAATTAGGTAAATCAGTAGGTTAGTGATGGTACAAACTAATAGTACCCTAAAATGTCCTAAAATGTACCGCAAGCGTACTGTATATCGTTGGATATGGTTAGGGGTCGAACTACAGGGACGGATTAGTTGAGTATTAGGTTTACCGGTTCACAAAATCTAGGTCGGTCAATTGAGATGTTTTTTTTTGTCTTAGAACAATGGCAAAATGAGATAAACAAACAATCAAACTAAAACAAAACTAAAGTAAGTAACAATTTCGTTGTTTTCTGGTGATTTCTAATAATAAAGCGTCCTAGGATTTCTGTTTTTACCTTGGTTAGGCTTCGGGCTGCCAACACGTGTGCTGTCGCATGAAATGCTGACCCGTGCTGCACCAGTCTGGCCCTGTGCGACCGGCACGGGATTCCATGTGACTTGTACATGTAGTACTTGGTGCGACACGACCCTTAGTTGATGGTGCAATGCATGGTAATTAAGTTCCTAACTGGTTTGGAACAGATCTAGCCGGACTTGGACTCCCTAAACCTCAACTATCGTATGTTGGTCATGGTATCGTGACCAGAACCTAGTCTAAAGCCCCCATTAGTCTAGTTAACCCTCACTTTCGCTTGTTGGCTTAACTATCCTAAGTCCACAAGTTGGTTTACTAAGGTATCTAACCGACTTTCGCCTAATTAGATATCTTCTCCTTTTGGGATACCAATTGGTCACCTTTCGGCTCCTAACCTACCTCAAGTCGCTTACTCAATTCAATCAATTAGTCTACACCTTTAACTAAGAATAAGTGTGGCCATTCACCTAGTAAGAGGTTCAACACAATTCATCAAACACAAAGCAAACATAAACAATGAACAACCAATAACTGATAAACCATAGAAACTTAATCATTCATCCATTACATCAATCCTAACCTTGGTTCAAACATGACCCTAGAACAAACTAATCTAGCCTACCATAATAGAAACACAATCAAAATGCAAGAAAGGGCAAGATACAATCTCCATAACCAAAGAGAAGAAAGGAAGAAGGAAAACGCCCCTAATCAAGCCTTATCCTTGCCTCTAGACCGGAGATATGGATGCTTGGGTCGATCGGCGGTGGAATGGTGGTTGGAACGTGGCTCGCAAGGCGGCAGGATTCCCTGTGCGGGTCGCACAGGGTGGCTGTGTGGGGTGCACGGGAGAGATGAAGAGGTAAATTGGGTAGGTTTTCGTTACAGCGCCGCCTTGGATGGGAGAGAAGATAGGATGCCCTAATTTTGGCGCTTCAGGGGCTTTAAATAGCAGCGAAACTAGGGTTCAAAGTCACGTGCAGGGCGCATGGAAAGCAGATGCGGGTTGTATGGGCCAGGAATGAGTCGTCTGGCCCATGTCGCTTGTCTGGCGTGCTGGCTGGACCCTGTGCACCCCGCACAGGATTTGGTGCGGGCCGCATGGGAGCATTTCTTCATGTTTTGTGGGCCAAACTTCACCAAATTTCCTCCAAGTTCCTACAAAATGAGTATAGACCCAATAAGTACCAAATTCCTACAGAAATAAACTAAAACACGCATAAAACAAAGGTATTGAGTTGTGATTGAGGGTAAAGTTCGGTCAAAACATATATATAAATGTGTGATATCAATTAGCTTGGTTAATTAGGCAAGATATAACTAAGTAATCCAAACTACTTTATGTTAACTTAGTAGCTAGGGTTAGCTCTACGGTTAACCCAAATTATCCCTAGGGTCAGGTTAGAGTTAGGACTACCATGGATTAGCTAGGATTAGGGTTATCTAGGGCTACATATGGAAAGCATATGTAGGGCAACCTTATTAGTTAGGGTTAGATTGGGTAACTAGAGTACAAAACTCTAACTCTAGGTAGTTACCTTAGCTAGAGATAGCTATGGTAAACCTAACTCTAACTCTAGGATGTCCAAACTAACCCTAGCTAACCCTAACTCTAACCCTAACCAGGGCTACCCATAGGTAAGCCTAGGGATCCCAAGGTGGCCCTTACTAATCCTAGATAACCGTAACACATACCTTAACATACCCTAACAAACCCTAACTTGCCCTTGGTAGCCCAAACTAACCATAGCTAACCCTAACTAACTTAGGAATTATTAGCCCTTACTCTAGTGTACCTTGAGTTAGTTAGGGCTAGAGTTAAGGTTACCTCACTCTAACCTACCATTCTTGTTGGTAGGGCTACCTCGGGCAAGCTAGGGTTGGCGTGACCTATGGAGTTTGGGTTAGATAGGGCTATCTAGGGTTAGAGTTAGGGACAACTAGAGTTAGTTAGGGCTACCTAGGGTTAAGTTAGGGTTCGGGTTACTTAGGAAGACCTAACTAACCCTAGCCAACCCTAACTCTAACCCTAGCTTGCCTTACGTAGACCTAACTAACCCTTACTCGAGATTAGTTAGGTTAGTTATGGTTAGTTAGGGCTACCTAGGACAAGTTAGGGTTAGTTAGGGTTAGCTAGGGCTACCTAAGGCTAGCTAAGGTTAGAGTTAGTTAGCACTAGGTAACCTAAGCTATCCCTTGGTAGCCCTATCTAACCCAAGTTGACGTCCCTAACTCTAACCATATCTAACCCTAGCAACAAACCTCAGCTTACCCTAACTCTAACTCCAGCTAACACTAATTAGTTACCCTAACCTTAGCCAACCCAAACTAGCCCTAGCTATCCCTAGGTAGCTCTTACTAACCCTAGCTATCCCTAACTATCCCTAGGTAGCTCTTACTAACCCTAGCTATCGCTAGCTAACCTAAGATAACACTAAATAGCCCTAAGAAATCCTTGTTAACCCTAACTTTAACCCTAGCTAACTGTTGGTAACCCCAACTAACTCTAACTCAAACTCTAGCTAAACCTAGCTAGCCCTAGACAATCCAAACTAACCCTAGCTAACCTTAACTCTAACCTTAGATAGCCTTAGGTTGCCGTAACTAATCCTAGCAAACCCTAACTCTAACTTAGGGATAGCTACTTTATGTTAGAGTAATGGTAGTCGCTAGATAACCCTCACTCTAACCCTCACTCTAACCCTAGCTAGCCCTAACAAACCCTTGTCAAAAGTAACCTTAGATTATTAGCTCAATAGTAACCTTAGGTAAGTCAAACTATGATATGATTAATCCTAATTAGGCTAGTTAACCCTAGCATGGTCTAGTTAAACTCTTGTATGATTTAGCTAATCCTATCATAGCAAATTAGCTAGGGTTTATGCTAGTTAACCCAAGCTAACCTTAACTTTAACCTTAGCTAACCTTAGGGCTAACTCAACAAAATAGAGTAGCTCTATGGTTAGGCTAGTTAGGGTCATAACCCTAGGGTTAGTAGTCATAATCCTAGAGTTAACCATCCTTAGGCTAGAGTTAGTACGATTATCTATAAACCTAAGGTTAACTTAGAATTTACCATAGCTAACTCTAGATATGGTTAACCATAGCTAACCCTAATTAATCTCAGCTAACCCTAGCTATCCCAACTCTATTTCCGCTACTATGATTAGTTAGGTAGGTAGTTACGGATAGCTAGGGTTAGTAAGATAGATTAATCCTAGGTCTACCTAACATAACCCTATTAGTTAGGATTAGCTAGGGTTAGTTAAAATGATATTGTCTAGGATTAAAATTAGGGCGAGGGATAATGTTACCTAATATAACTTAGCCCTAAACTAAGAGCCCTAACTCTAATCCTAACTAATAGTCTTTACTAGCCCTAGGTAGGCCTATCTAACCGTAACTACCATAGCTATCCCTAGCTAAGGTAACTAACCTAGAGTTAGAGTTTGGTACTCTAGTTACCCAAGCTAACCCTAACTAATAAGGTTGCTCTAGATATGCTTTCCATATGTAGCACTAGCTAACCCTAATCCTAGCTAACCCTAGCTAATCCTAGCTAATCCAAGGTAGTCCTAACTCTAACCTGACCCTAGGGATAATTTGGGTTAACCGTAGAGCTAACCCTAGCTACTAAGTTAACCTAAAGTAGTTAGGATTACTTAGTTATATCTTGCCTAACTAACCAAGGTAGCTGATATCACACATTTATATATACTAGCAGCAGTGCCTGCTCAATGTGCGGTCAATTTTTTATGAGACAGGCAGCAAGCTATATTCCATAATAATTTACGCATTCTAACAGTGATTAATAACTGGTACCGCTAGCCAGTATTTGACAAATATACAAGAAGATATAAATTCAAACATGTCTTTCTGACACAACAGTCACCAGAGGTGACTGCCTAGGAGTTTAAAAGAAGCAGACATTATCGATTTCACATTACAAATAAAAAATATTTTAGAATTAATTCAGCACGTCCAATGTGTCATGTATATGCTTCAAAGTCGCTTAACAATTACAAACACATGTTAACAAATTGAAGCTATATCAATTACAATCTGTTATATACCAAACTCAATTATTACACAAATAACAAATTACATGCGGCAAGATTAGAAGCTTACGAGTCTCCTCAAATACCTGAATCAAGAAAAGGAATCCAATTAGCAAATGAAACAAAAAATGTTCATAGCTTTCATCCCTAGTCTGACAAAACAAAACCAGATTTTTGCCGAATTAAACTCAGGCACCAAAAACCAATTAGTTATCAGCATATGATCTGTTTAATACCAAATTTGCATACATTTTGCTGAGTATAAAGGATTTCTTCTGTGTGTATCAAGTTATTCAGATGGACAACCAGAATAAAGCATGACAGATAGCATTCATGAGTAGGGGTAAAATTGGAAATGAACACACAAAATATTGTAAATTGAGAAATTTACATTTCAATCTTATGAAAAATATTGTGTCGTTTATCCAATACAGTAACGCTAGGCTCACCGGCATCTTTAGAAAGATAATCAACCTTTCAAATTTGTCTCCTCTAAGATATTCTTTCTAAATATATGAAAACGAAAAAAAGACAAATTGGAAGAATAGAAAGAGAAAAATCTTATCAAACTTGAAGGAGTAATTAAGTTTTAAAGAAGTTTAGGGACTTGTTTCATCTTTTTGAAGGCTAACGACTAATTGGTTCAAATCAAAGTTTAATAAGTAATTTGATTTTTCTGAGAAAGTTAAGTAATTATAATTATATACTGAAAATTTTACCTTTATCAAACTCTATATACCGCTTCTTTTTTGTACTGCTTGGCTATAGTCAATCCATGCATGTTTTGGTGACAGTCGCATGGTGAACAGAAGCTTGTGACAGTCGCATGATCTCCTCTCTTGCATGCAATGACCACTTCACCCTGAAAACCTTTAAAGGAGACAAAATAAATAATAAATAAATAAATAAAAAGAAAGGAAATTCAACATTTAAATCCTTTTTCACCTTAATAGGGATGCTTTGCTTCAAGATCTTCATGATCAGTGTGTATGCAAAGAGCATGATTCCCTCAACAGTAAGAATGTGAAGCTCAAAATTATTTCATAAGCTCGCAAACACTTACCTGAGTTGCCAGTCTCTTGATTTCTTGGCTTAATATTATACTTAGAAGGTTTAGGTCTTCATAGCTCCTCCTAGTAGAGAAAGTTATGAATGATAACAATAACCTTTATTTCTAAATAAACATAGGTCCCTCTTGTAAACTGCAACAGTACGAACCAATAGTTCTTGTACTTGCTGAGTAACACACAAATGAGTTATTGTCATTGGCAAACAATTTTGAGCAGAAGAAATAAATTACATACTTTAACTCCAATACTGCTCTTGATCCTTCTTGGATAGTACCAGATCCATTCCATTTTGTAGAGGGAATAAATCATAATCATAATCTGACAAAAAAAAAAGTGTGAAATAATGTGCATATAGATTGAAATTACAGTAATAATAGATGGATTGGTTGGTTACCTGCTCGGCTACCAGATTCTTGAAATCTAGCAGAGAAGTCCAAACAGTCTCTTACTGCAATCTCAGCAATATGGCGATTCTTCTGGTACATTTATTAAATTTCGTTGCCTACCAAATTCCAAAAATAAAATCCAAAAAAAGGCGATCCAAAAATCAAAAGCAAATTGATCAGACCAAAGTTATGTCAAAAGCGCACAAATTGGAAATCAACTCAAAGATTTGAACTAAAAAAATAGAAAATCAAAACAAATAGACTTGAACTCACCTCGCACGCACCATGACCCAGAGTTCTCTTAATTAGGTCTGATGCGCCCGTAGATCGTCGGACGCCGGTAGATCTAAGTTCTCTTAGACTGATGCACCCCGGCACTAGCACTCTCTCTCTCTCTCTTCCTGGTGACCTGCCTCGTTGTTTTTCTTTCACTCTCCCTCGTTTGTCTATCCAAAACCCTATATTAAGAAGAGAGAAGCGAAGAGGCATTTTGCAAGGAGATTTCTATATGCCAAATCAAGCTGTCAAATCTTCCATTTTCTGGCCACAAATCCTAAAGCGATTTGGAGAGATTTCCAGGCACCGAAAATTGCCCTTTTTCAGGCCTGTTCGCGATAGGGAGGAGGCGGGGAGCGAAGGTGAGAGGAGATAAAGCATCGTGGTTTTCTTCTTGATTTGTTTTGGTTTCCTTCTCTGAAAATTTCGTTGGGAAAGAACGACGGAATGGGGAGGAGAGGGGAAGTAAAAAAAAAGTAAAATGCACAGAGACTCGAACCCGCGGTTTAAAGCTAGCGTCGCTCCGCTCCGACAGTCAATGTTAACATCGCTCGATACCAAAGGTTTAAACCCTTGGTATAGTTAGTAAATCCAGACCGCTGATCTGATTAGATCATAAATAATCTATGGTCCATATTGCAAATTGTTAACAAGTCTAACACTCTTTGGACTCAAAATTGGATAGACCTTTGGATTGATGCTTTTATAAGTAGTAGAGATGTTTTGACCGGACTTTACCTTCAATCACAACTCAATACCTTTGTTTTATGGGTGTTTTAGTTTATTTCTGCAGGAATTTGGTACTTCTTGGGTCTATATTCATTTTGTAGGAACTTGGAGGAAATTTGGTGAAATTTGGCCCACAAAACATGAAGAAATGCTCCCGTGCGGCCCGCACCAAATCCTGTGCGGGGTGCACAGGGTCCAGCCAGCACGCCAGACAAGCGACATGGGCCAGACGACTCATTCCTGGCCCATACGACCCGCACCCGCTTTCCATGCGCCCTGCACGTGACTTTGAACCCTAGTTTCGCTGCTATTTAAAGCCCCTGAAGCGTCGAAATTAGGGCATCATATATTATCTCCGATCCAAGGCGGCGCCGCAACGAAAACCTACCCAATCTACCTCTTCATCTCTCCCGTGCACCCCGCACAGCCACTCTGTGCGACCCGCACAGGGAATCCTGCCGCCTTGCGAGCCACGTTCCAACCACCATTCCACCGCCAATCGACCCAAGCAGCCATATCTCCGGTCTAGAGGCAAGGAAGAGGCTTGATTAGGGGCGTTTGCCTTCCTCCTTTCTTCTCTTTGGTTATGGAGATTGTATCTTTTCCTTTCTTGCATTTTGATTGTGCTTCTATTATGGTAGGCTAGATTAGTTTGTTCTAAGGTCATGTTTGAACCAAGGATAGAATTGATGTAATGGATGAATGATTAAGTTTCTATGGTTTATCACTTGTTGGTTGTTTATTGTTTATGCTTGCTTTGTGTTTGATGAATTGTGTTGAACCTCCTACTAGGTGAATGGCCACACTTATTCTTGGTTAAAGGTGTAGACTAATTGATTGAATTGAGTAAGTGACTTGAGGTAGGTTAGGAGCCGAAAGGTGACCAATTGGTATCCCACAAGGAGAAGATTTCTAATTAGGAGAAAGTCGGTTAGATACCTTAGTAAACCAACTTATGGACTTAGGATAGTTAAGCCAACAAGCGAAAGTGAGGGTTAACTAGACTAATGGGGGCTTTAGACTAGGTTATGGTCACGATACCATGACCAACATACGACAGTTGAGGTTTAGGGAGTCCAAGTCCGGCTAGATCTGTCCCAAACCAGTTAGGAACTTAATTACCATGCATAGCACCATCAACTAAGGGTCATGTCGCACCAAGTACTACCTGTGCAGGTCACATGGAATCCCGTGCCGGTCGCACAGGGCCAGACTGGTGTAGCACGGTTTAGTATTTCGTGCGATAGCACACGTGTTGGCAGCCCGAAGCCTAACCAAGGTAAAAACAAAAACCCTAGGACGCTTTATTAATAGAAATCACCAGAAAACAACCAAATTGTTACTTACTTTAGTTTTGTTTTAGTTTGATTGTTTGTTTATCTCATTTTGCCATTGTTCTAAGACAAAAAAAAATATCTCAATTGACCGACCTAGATTTTGTGAACCGGTAAACCTAATACTCAACTAATCCGTCCCTGTAGTTCGACCCCTAACCATATCCAACGATATACCGTATGCTTGCGGTACATTTTAGGACATTTTAGGGTACTATTAGTTTGTACCATCACTAACCTACTGATTTACCTAATTAGCTGGGTTAGAGCCTTAACTAACTAGTTATGTAGTTCTTAGGTTAATTATGTACTAACCCTAAGTAGTTAGACCCTAGACAATAATTATATAACATCTAGCTAAGGTTACTAACCTAACTCTAATCCTAGCTAGGGTTAACTAGGTTTACCTAGAGTTAGGGTTAGTTTACCACATCTAATTCATATTAAGATTAGCTAAGGTTAGTTAGTACTACCTAGGGCTTGCTAAGGAGTTAGGATTAGTTAGGGTTAGTTAGGATTACCTTTGGCTAGCTAGGGTTGGTTTGGGTTAGAGTTAGGGTTAGTTTGGGTTGGATTTAGAGTTAGTTAGGACTACTTAGGGCTGGCGAGAGTTGGAGTTAGGATTAGCTATGGTAACCTAACTCTAACCTTAACTAACCCTAAATAGCAAACCTAACTTTAGGCTAGCTTTGAGTTAATGTTAGAGTTGGGATTAGTTAGTTTACCCTTAAAAAAGCTAGGGTCTAATAAGTAGGGTTAGCTACAGATAGTTATGGTTAGTTAGAACTACGTAAAGCAAGCTAGGGTTAGCCTAATTAGGGTTACCTAGGATAACTAACATTGCTAACCCTAACTTTCTACTTAAGATTAGCCTAAGACCATAGTTAGTTACGTTATGGTTAGAAATACCTAGGGAACTAAGTTAAATAGCATAACTAAGGTAAGTTATGATAGTAGGTTGAGCTTGGGTTAGGGTTAGCTAAGGTATTAGTGTTACCTAGGATAACTAATTAGAGTTAATCCAACATAGGCTAGCCCTCGGATAACCCTAGCTAAGAGTTAGGTATCCCCTATTTATCTAAGGTAAGGGTTACCCTAGGGCTAGCTATGGCTAAGGCTATGGTTAACCCTAGGATTAGTTGGGGTTATAGTTAGGTTAACGCTAACTTAGGAAGACCATAGGTTATCCCTAGATCTAAACTACCTTAACTAAACCTAGGTTAAAACTAACCCTAACTCTAATCCTAACCTTAGCTATCCCTTACCAACCATAGTTAAGGCTAACCTTAACTAATGAGAGTTAGCAAGAATTATTTAGGGCAACCTCGGGCAAGCTAAGGCTTGTTGGGGTAGCCATGGATAGAATTACCTACGGTTAGTTAATCAAATCTTAACTCAAATCCCAGCTAACCTTAGCTAGCCCGAGGTAGCAAACCATAACTAACCAGACTAATTTAGAGTTAACCATAACTAACTAACCCTATTGGCCCTACTTAGGGTTACTTCAGGTAGTCCTTAACCTAGGTAGGTATCAGGGTTAGTATGATACCTTGGGCTATCAAGAGCCAGCAAGGGTTAGAGTTAGGGATAGCTAGGGTTAGTAAGAGCTACCTAGGCATTAGCAAGCTAGCGATAACTAAGGTAAGTAAGGGCTAACCCTAACTAACCCTAGTTAGCCCTACAAAACCTTAACTCTAGTTAGAGTTAGATAGGATTGTAAGAGATATCTTCCTATGTTAGCTAGGGTTAGCTATGGTTAGTTAGGGATACGTAAGGTTAGCTAGGTTTGGTTAGGGTTAGAATTATGGTTAGTTAGGGCTACCTAGGACCTGCTTGGGTTGGGGAGAGTTTTAGGGTTAGAAAGGGTTAATTAGGACTACCTAGTGCTAGCTAGGGTTGGCAAGGGTTAGTTAAGGCTACTAATCCTAACTCTAACCATAGCTATTAACCCCAAGGTTAGTTAGGTAGCGTTAGGTAATCCTAACCATAACTAACCCTTGCAAACCTAATTTTATCCTAGTAAACCTAACTCTAACCTTACATATATATATGGTTAACCCCTAGTGCTACTTCCAACAACCCTAGGTAGTATTATGACATATCTTAGTTAGGGTTAGATATGGTTACCCTAGGTAGTCGTCGCTAGCCCTAGGTTGTCCTAACTACACTAGTTAGCCCAACTAAAGCTAACCTAGGGGTAACTAGGGTTAGTTATGGTATAACAAGGTGATAATTAAATCCTAGCCATAGTTAGGGATAGCTAGGTTAATCCTTGCTAGGGTTAGCCTTAGGATTAGTTAACTAACCTCTATCCCTAGTAACTATTGCTAACCTTAATCCCTAAGCTAACTCTTACCATAGTTTAACTAATCATACTCAAGCTAGTATTAACTATCCCTAGGTAACCCCAGTTATCCCTAGTGTACTTACCAAGGTATAAGCTATGGTTTAGCTTTGGTAGCCCAAGCAATAACTAACCTTAACTCTAGGGTAGTTAAGGTTAGAGTTAGGATTTGCTAGGATTAGTAAGAAAGAATGTATTATTTAGGGTTACTAATTAGGGTTATATTGAACTAACCTAGCTAACCCTAACTTAGGGTTACCTATGTTTAAGTCTCAACATAGCTAATCCTAAATAACCCTACTAACTAACCCTAACTAACCCTAGGTAGTCCTAACTAGGATTAATTAGGGTTAGCTTGACCCCAACCCTATGTTTACTCTAAGTTTAGCTTAACCCCAACCCTAATTAGGGTTAGCTAGTGTAGCTCTACTTAGGGTTAGCTAGGGTTAGAGTTAGGGTTAGTTAGCTACTAGGGTTAGTTAGCTATTAATTAACCTAGCTAACTTGGGTTAGTTAACTAGCTACCAGGGTTAGTTAGCTACTAACTAACCTAGCTAACTAGGATTAGTTAACTAGCTAGCTAACTAACTAGGGTTAGAGTTAGGGTTGGCTAGGGTTAGTTAGGTTTTTCTATGATAGCTAGGGTTAGCTATGGTTAGTTAGGGCTACCTAGGTCAAGCTAATCCATATCTAACCCTGGCAATAACCTTAGTGTTAGTTCTCCATGAGTTAGTTAGGTTAGGTAGGGTTGGAGTTAGGTTTAGTTATGGTTAGAGTTAGGGTTACCTAGAGTAAGTCTTACCCTACCTATATGGTTAGATATGGTTAGGTTACTCTAGGGTTAGCTATGGTCAGAGTTAGGGTTAGCTAGGGATAGTTACCAACCCAAGTAAAAATAGAGCTACCTAAGTAGCCCTAACAAGGGTTATGGTTACAATTGATTAGTGTTAGTCATGGCTATTATGTTAAGCTATTTAGGTAACCCTTGAATTACCTAGAGCCTAGCTAGCCTTAGGGTTAACCCCAACTTTGGCTAGTTAACCGTAGCTAACTCTTAGGTTAAATAACTAATCCTAGGGCTACCTTGGGCTAGCTAGGGTTATCTTGGGCTAGTTAGGATTTGTTAGGCTAGGATATGGTAGCTATTTAACCCAAGATTGCGTAAGGTAGTCTCGAGTTAGCAAGGGTTAGTTAGGGCTACCTAGGGTCGGGATCGATTTTAACAAACCTACCTAGTCCTACATAGGTAATCCTAGGTAATCCTAACTATCCATTAACAACCCTAACTCTAAACCTAGCTAGTTAACTAACTCTAGTTAGCTAGGTTAGTTAGCGACTTAGGGTTAGCTAGGGTTTGTTAGGATTAGTAATCCTAGTTAATTATGAAGACCCTAACTAACCCTAGCCTAATTAGGTTAGCTAGCCCTAGGCCATAAGTTCTGGGTTAGAGTTATTACCTAGTGAGGGTTAAAATTAACTAACCCTAACCTTAACTAAAACTAACCTAGCTTAACTAACCCATAATTAGGTTACCCCAGCTATCCTAACCTTAGGTTATCCTCGGGCTAACCCTATAATTTAGTTACTCTAGGGATTAACCCTAATCCATTAAGGTTAGCTGGTGACCTACCTAGGGCTGAATGGACTTATAGTTAGAGTTAGGTAGCCAAGTAATTAACTAACCATATCTTTAGGGTTAGTAATTGTTTTATCCTAGCTCGGATTAGTTATAACTGGCCCTAGGTAGACCAACTAACCCTAATTAGGATTAGTCATCCGGGTTAATTAGGGCTAACCAATGACTAGCTAGGGTTGGATAGGGCTAGAGTTAGGATTATCTTTGGCTGGCTAGGGTTGGTTTGGGTTAGAGTTAGGGTTAGTTTAGGTCAGATTTAGGGTTAGTTTGGACTACTTATGGCGGACGAGGGTTTGAGTTAGGGTTAGCTAGGTTTGAAATTAGGATTAGTTATGGTTCAGATTACCTAAAGCTACCTAACTCTATGGTTAGTCCTAATTGGGTTACCCTAACTAACCCTTGTTTGGTTACTAACCCTAGCTATGCATAACTGGGGTTAGAGTTATGATTAGATAGGATTAGTTAGAGCTACCTAAGCGAAGTTACTCTACCAACCCCTAGCTTTGGGTAACCCTAGGGTTAGCTAATTGGTTCGTATAGCCCTAGGTAGGGTTAGATAACTTAACCCTTGCTATAATTAGCTATAACTAGCTATGATAGGGTTTAGCTAACTCCCTAAGTTTGGACTACCTAGGGTTGAAATTGCAGTCTAACTTAGCCCTTACTAACCCCAATTTCAACCCTAGCTTAATATTTACAATGGTAGGGTTAACTAGGTAGCCCCTATACCTAAACTTTACCGAGGGATATCCTTAGGACTACTTAGTTGATTAGTTAGGGCTTGCCCTACGGTTGGTTAGTTAGGGCTACATAAGGTAACCTTAGCCCTAACTAATCCTAACAAACCCTAAGTTAGGGCTAACTAGCTAAACCCTTGCTAACCTTAGCGCTAGGTAGGTTATGAACTTAAGTTAATTACGTAACTTAGGGGTTAGCTACCTTAGTTAGAATCTGTTTGCTAAACCCTATGCTAGGTACTCTACTTAGGGTTAGTTATCTCTAAATAGTTTTGCGACCTAGTTAGCTATGGTTAATTACGGCTAATTAGTTAAGTTACCCTAGTTAGCCTAATCGTATACTTACCTAACTTAGGAAGATATCTCTTACAATCCAATCTAACTCTAAGTAGAGTTAAGGTTATGTAGGGCTAACTAGGGTTAGTTATGGTAGCCCTAGTTAGGACTAACCCTAGCTATCCCTAGTTTGCTAATCCCTAGGTAGCTCTTATTAACCCTAGTTATCCCTAACTCTAACCCTTGCTAACTCTAGATAGCCGTAGGTAGTACTAACTAACCCCAACTAGTTAGGGTTACCCATTGCTAGGATTTTTAGGACTACTTAGAGCTAACTTAGCCCTAACTTTAGGTAGCCCTACCTTGTTAACTAACGGTAGCTAGGGTTAGGTATCCCTAAGTAATTAGTAAGAGCTACCTAGGGCTAACCCTAACTCTAAGTAGCCCTAACTTAACACTAGTTCTAACCATAGCTATCTACTTAGGATTAGTTAGAGTTAGCTAGCCCTAACAAATCCTTGGTAACCCTAACTTTTGCCCTAACTAACCATAGCTGACCCTAGCTATCCCCAGTTAGCTTGGGTTAGAATTAAGGTTAGTTAGGGTTAGTTAGTACTACCTAAGGCTTGCTAGGGTTAGATATGGTTAGAGTTAGGGACAACTAGGTATTGATAGGGCTACATAGGGATAGCTTGGGTTACCTAGGATTAGAGTTAGGGTTACCTAGGGTGGGTTAGGGCAACCTAGGGGTAGTTATGATTATTTAAGACTACTTAGGGGTAGATATGATTAATTGGGGTTAGAGTTACGATTTTTTAGGATTACTTAGGGCTAACCATATATATCCCAAGGTAGTCTTAACTAACCCCAGCTAACCTTAACTCTAACTATAGCTAGCCATAGGTAGCCCTAACTAATCCTAACAAATCCTAGCTCTAACCCTAGCTCACCCTAGGTAATTAGCTAGTGTTATTTTTAGGGTTAGCTAACTATGTTAACCCTAGCTAAGGCTAAATAGGGCTAGCTATCCCTAGGTAACCTTAGTTATGGTTTAGCCCAAACTCTAAGTTTAGTTAGGGCTAACCTAACCAGGTAGGATTAGTTAGGGATAACTAAGGTTAGTAAGTGCTACCTTAACTAGGGTTAGATAGCCTTACTTGCTAATAAGTTAACCCAAGCTAACCTAACCCTATCTAACTCTAGGTAGGGCTAAGTTAGCTTCAAATAACTCTAGCTAACATGCTATAGGGATACCTATGTTAGGGTTAGGGGTTAGAGTAAGTTGGTTAGGGTTAGCTTGTTCAAGGGGTTAGCAACTCTAATTAGTCCTAACTAACACTAGGGTAACCTAGGGATAGCTAATCTGAGTTAACTAACCATAGTTAGGGTTAGTTAAGGTTAGCTATGCCCTAGGTGGACTCTAACAAGGGTTAACTAACCCTAGCCCTGGTTAGCTATGGTTAGTTAGGGCTACGTAAGGCAAGCTAGGGTTAGCTAGGGTTAGAGTTAGGGTTAGTTAGGTCTTCCTTAGTCAGCTAGGGTTAGCTATAGTTAGCTAGGTAGCCTTAACAAACCCTAATTCTAACGTAAGCTAACCCTAGCTAGTGTTAGTTATGGTTAGCTTGGGTTAGAATTAGGGTTAGCCTTACGTAGCCCTAACTAAACCTCGCTAGGGTTAGTTGAGGTTAATCCTGGTTAGGGTTAACAATATCTAACCCTATGTAAGCCTAACTCTAACCCCAACTAACCATATCTAGCCCTAAGGAGTCTTAATTAACCCCAACTAACTCTAACCCTACCTTAGCTAACCTTAACTCTAAGGGTTAGTTAGGGTTGTACCCTAGGTATCCCTAACTTACCATAACTAACCTTATGGAACCTTAGGTTAGTTCGGATTAGTTTGGACTATTTAAGGCTAGCTAGGTTTAGCTTGAGTTTGAGTAAGGGCAACCTAAGGATCCCTGGATTTAGTTGTGGGTAGCTCTGGATCGGGTTAGAGTTAGGGTTAGCTAGGGTTATGTAGGTCTACCTATGGTTAGTTATGGTTAGTTAGGACTACCTAGAGTTAGAGTTAGGTTTACCTTGAGTTTGTTAGGGCTACCTTGGGGTTTGGGTTAGTAAGAGCACGCCTAGGCATGTTTAATAGGGTTACTAACAATAGCCTAACCCTAGGGTTACCCTAGGTAGTCCTAGAGTTAGTCTACTACTTAGGGTGACCTAACTTACGGTCAGTTAAGGCTAATCCTAGGGCTACCATGTTAGGGTAATACCTATGGGTAACTCTAACCTAGGGTTAGTTTGGGCTAAATCTAACTCTATGTAGATCTCTAACCAATGCCCATAGTTAGGTATTTTAACTAACCCTTGTTTTTAACCTAGAGTAATTCTAATCCTATAAGAGTTTAACTAGGCCATGCTAGGGTTAACTAGCCTAATTAGGATTAATCATATCATAGTTTGACTTACCTAAGGTTACTATTGAGCTAATAATCTAAGGTTACTTTTGACAAGGGTTTGTTAGGGCTAACCCTAGCTACGGTTAGTTAGGGTTTGTTAGCTTTAACTAACCATAGCTAGGATTAGTTAGGGCTACCTAAGGTTAGGAGTTGCTAGGATTAGTTAGGGCTACTTAAGGCTAGCTAAGGTTAGCTTGGTTTGGTTTGGACTATATAGGGCTTAGGATTTAGGGCTACCTTAGGTCTACCCTAGTAGCATGACCAGCTTGGGTTGACGAGCCCTAACTAACCCTAAGTAGCTAACTAATCTAATCCTAACTCAAGGTAAACCTAACTCTAACTCTAGGATGTCCTAACTAACCATAACTAACCCTAGCTAACCCTAACTCTGACCCTAACCAGGGCTACCCATAGCTAAGCCTAGGGATCCCAAGGTGGCCCTTACTAATCATAAGTAACCGTAACACATACCCTAACAAACCCTAACTTGTCCTTGGTAGCCAAAACTAACCATAGCTAACCCTAACTAACTTAGGAATTATTAGCCCTTACTCTAGTGTACCTTGAGTTAGTTAGGGCTAGAGTTAAGGTTACCTCACTCTAACCTAGCATTCTAGTTGTTAGGGCTACCTCGGGCAAGCTAGGGTTAGCGTGACCTATGGAGTTTGGATTAGTTAGGGCTAGCTAGGGTAAGCTAGGGTTGGAGTTAGGGACAACTAGAGTTAGTTAGGGCTACCTAGGGTTAGGTTAGGTTCGGGTTACTTGGGAAGACCTAACTAACCCTAGCCAACCCTAACTCTAACCCTAGCTTGCCTTACGTAGACCTAACTAACCCTTACTCAGGATTAGTTAGGTTAGTTATGGTTAGTTAGGGCTACCTAGGACAAGTTAGGGTTAGTTAGGGTTAGCTAGGGCTACCTAAGGCTAGCTAAGGTTAGAGTTAAGCTTAGTTGGGGTTAGTTAGAGTTAGTTAGTACTAGGTAACCTAAGCTATTCTTTGGTAGCCCTATCTAACCCAAGTTGACGTCCCTAACTCTAACCATATCTAACCCTAGCAACAAACCCCAGCTAACCCTAACTCTAACTCCAGCTAACACTAATTAGTTAACCTAACCTTAGCCTACCCAAACTAGCCCTAGCTATCCCTAGGTAGCTCTTACTAACCCTAGCTATCCCTAACTATCCCTAGGTAGCTCTTACTAACCTAAGCTAACACTAAACAGCCCTAAGAAATCCTTGTTAACCCTAACTTTAACCCTAGCTAACTGTTGGTAACCCCAACTAACTCTAACTCAAACTCTAGTTAAACCTAGCTAGCCCTAGACAATCCAAACTAACCCTAGCTAACCTTAACTCTAACCTTAGATAGCCTTAGGTTGCCCTAACTAATCCTAGCAAACCCTAACTCTGACCCTAATCCTAACTTAGGGATAGCTACTTTATGTTAGAGTAATGGTAGTTGCTAGGTAACCCTCACTCTAACCCTAGGTCGCCCTAATCTTTTAGCTAAACCTAATAGCTAACATATGGTTAGTTAGGACTAGTTAGGTATGGTTAGAGTTAGCATTAACTAGAGTTTAGTTTAATCCAGTTAAGTAGGTAGCCCTTGGGGTTACTAAGTACCTAGATATCTAAGGTTAGTTAGGATTACTTAAGCCATAGCTAGTTAGTTAGTTAACCTTAAATCTAGATAACGCCATATATGGTTAGAATTAGAGTCAGAGCTAGCCTAGGGTTAGGCTTAGCTAGGACTAACCCTAGCTAATCCTATAGTTAGGGTTATCTAGAGTTAAGGTTAGCAATGGTTAGTTAGGGCTACCTAAGGCAAGTTAGTTAGGCCTACCTAGGGTTACCTATGTAGGGCTAGGTTTAGAGTTGGCAAGGGTTAGTTAGGGCTACCTAGGGTCGGGATCGGTTTTAATGAACCTACCTTGGTAATCCTAGGTTTTTTACTAGGTATCCCTAGGTAACCATAGTTAACAATGCTAACTCCAACCCTCACGAGCTCTAACTCTAATACTAGGTAACCCTAACTCCAACCATGGTTAGTAACTCTAACTCTAACTCCAACCATGGTTAGTAACTCTAACCATTGTTGGTTTAGATAGGGATAACTATTTAGGGTTTGTTAGGATTATTTAGCCCTAATCTTAGACCGGGTTAGCTATCCCTAAGGTTAACTAACCATAACTAACTCTACACCCTAGCTAAACCTAGTTAGTCCCTACCTAACAGATTAGCTAAACTTGACCATAGCTAATCCTAAATTAGGTCTTAGTAGTCTACCTTGGGCTAACCTTAGGTAGTAGCATGCCTTAGGTAACTGTAGATTTCTTGCTTACCCTAGTAACTAACAAACCCTAGATAGCCCTAACTCTAGCCCTACCTTAACTTAGGGTAGCCCTAACTAATGCTAACTAATCAAAACCTAACAAATCTTGGTAGAGTTAGGACATATCCCTAGCTAATACTAACCCTAAATGATATTATCTAGCCCTAACTACCTAGGGTACGTAGCCCTAACTAGCCATAACTAGCACTACCACAGAAACAGGCTTTTGCAACTGGAGATTAGCAACTGCTCTTTATAATAACAGTCACCTACAAAATCTATGGTATTGTCATAATATAAGTTCAAATCTTTACAACTGTTTTGAACTAAAACAATTGCTAAACTTAAGCATGAGAAAAAGAAAAAATAAATTTTTCTGGAAACATTGTGACCGTTAATATTAAATAACAGTCGCCATAAATTTCCGCCAATATTAGTCATTATTGGGGTGAATTGTGGTATGGCAGGAGGGTCCCAAATTTTTATGACTGTTTTTACTTAATTACAGTTGCAGCATTTTTTCCCCATCTTTTTATGACTTTTTCTACTTTATAAGAGTTGCAGAACATTTTTAATGATTGTTTTTAAGTAAAACCAGTTGTAGATTATTTAATTAGGTATTCCTAAAACTGTCTATAGCCGTTTGGTCTATAGGCAGTCGGTACAGTGCTTCGCTGGAAATGGAAATGAAAAAATATAGCTCAATTGATTTTAATAATTATTTATGTTTCCATTTGATTCCTTTCAATATTTTAATGAAATTAACTACAGCAAAAAATAACTTTATAAGAGTACGTCTATATATTTTAATGGATTCACCTAGTACAGTATCATGCAATTATTTATGGGTTCAAATTGATGTATTGATGAAGACTTAGAACCTAGGAATCAAATAAATTTGTAAACCTAGAGCTAATCTCACTAATCGTTCGGAATCAACAAATTATTGATATGATCATATTTCATTGGTATTTGGACCGTACTTGGCACTTCTCTGTGTAGGTTTTGATGATTTCTAATGATTTTGGAGCGTATAGATGGATTCCCGACGTTTCGCGCACGCTAGATGACACATTCCTAGTAGTGGAGGCCTATCTCAGCACCCCATTCGGACCGAATGACTATATGTTCGGTCCGAACGCACTGTAGCCGCCAGACCAGCACACCTCTCATCCGTTCGGTCTGAACAGATTGCCGCCATGTCACATATGGCAATGTTCTTTACATGGAAGTTGATCTTTATGGCATTTTCTTGCGCCCTGGTGCCCTAGCCTTCCATTCTTGCGACCTGGGACGTCCATATATACTTCTACACGCCTGAGGAAAGGCATCTTTGATTCTCCATACCTAATTCCACCTTTCCAAAGGCGTTTACTCTCTTTCGAGATCTTCAACCTTGAAGCGACGGCAGCAAGGTGATTAGTTTGGCGACCATCCAGCAATACCCCACTGCCTTGAAGACCGAAAAACGGAAGCAAAAATGAGTATTTGGTTTATTGTTTTATGTTTCTTTCTCTTGATTCGATGGGCTTGTATCTTTACTGTTATTTTATGTTTATTGCGTGTCTTGCTACTATGTTAGGCTAGTTTTTATGTTGACTTAGGATTAGGGAAGGAACTTGATGTTTGGATGACGTTTATTTGACTTGTTATGTTATACTATGCTTTGAGATTTGTTTATTGCGAATTATATCTGTTACTTGAGTTAAAATACTTGTTTAAATCTTTAATTACCTTCTAGTTGAACAGCTACATCTAGTTAGTCTAAGTTAGGATAAACAACTCACGTTTAATTCAAGTACTTGGGATAAATTGTAGATCCGAAAGGATAGATTAGTTGACACCAAAAGTGTAACTTTTAGACCAGTCCAAAAGACCTCTAAATATCCTTATGAACTCCAATAAATAAGTTTAATTGATTGAATTCTATACCAAAATTTGCGAACCAATCAAGTTAATTAGGTTAGGTTGTGATTAAACCAGAATCTGTCCCAACAAGCGAAAGATGAGGTTTAGAATATCTAGGTTTGACCAATAAACCCTAACTTAAAGCATTAGTTAGCATAACGGACCAATTAAGCCCACCTTTGCCTTCTGTTCGGACGGAACAGGGTGGCAACTATAGCTAAAACGCGAAATTTAGTGTGAAAGTGCTTAGTTTCGAGTTTTAGCATTCAAACACACGCGAAACCAGACTCCTAGGACATTTTTATTTTCTGTTTAAACCCCAAAACACTGCTTTACTTATTTTAATTACTATTTAGTTTATTTTATCTTATTTCGAGTCTAAAAACCAACCAAAAATATTTACCTAGTGCATCGTTTAGTTTTCTTTTATTTAAATCTTCATAAAAATATTTCTGTCTAGATTTTAAGAAAGGATAAGTCCAGTATTCATAAATCCGTCCCTTGGGTTCGACCCTAAAGCTATATTCCGAACGATTAGTGAGATTAGCTCTAGGTTTACAAATTTATTTGATTCCTAGGTTCTAAGCCTTCATCAATACATCAATTTGAACCCATAAATAATTGCATGATATTGTATCCATTAAAATGTATAGACGTACTCTTATAAAGTTATTTTTTGCTGTAGTTAATTTCGTTAAAATATTGAAAGGAATCAAATGGAAACATAAATAATTATTAAAATCAATTAAGCTATATTTTTCCATTTCCATTTCCAGCGAAACACTGTACAGACTGTCTACAGACCAAACGGCTGTAGACAGTTTTAGGAAAACCTAATTAAATAATCTACAACTCGTTTTACTTAAAAATAGTCATTAAAAATGTTCTGCAACTGTTATAAAGTAAAAAAAGTCATAAAAAGACGGGGAAAAAATGCTGCAACTGTAATTATGTAAAAACAGTCATAAAAATTTGGGACCCACTTGCCATACCACAATTCACCCCAATAATGACTAATATTGGCGAGAATTTATGGCGACTGTTATTTAATATTAACAGTTATTAAAGACTTTTATGACTGTTATTTAATATTAACGGTCACAATGTTTCCAGAAAAATTTATTTTTTCTTTTTCTCAAGCTTAAGTTTAGCAATTGTTTTAATTCAAAACAGTTGTAAAGATTTGAACTTATATTACGACAATGCCATAGATTTTGTAGGTGACTGTTATTATAAAAAGCAGTTGCTAATCTCCAGTTACAAAAGCATGTGTTCTGTGGTAGTGCTAGTTATGGTTAGTTAGGGCTACGTACCCTAGGTAGTCAGGGCTAGATAATATCATTTAGGGTTATTATTAGCTAGGGATATGTCCTAACTCTACCAAGATTTGTTAGGTTTTGATTAGTTAGCATTAGTTAGGGCTAGCCTAAGTTAAGGTAGGGCTAGAGTTAAGGGTATCTAGGGTTTGTTAGTTACTAGGGTAAGCAAGAAATCTACAGTTACCTAAGACATGCTACTACCTAAGGTTAGCCCAAGGTAGACTACCCAGACCTAATTTAGGATTAGCTATGGTCAAGTTTAGCTAATCTGTTAGGTAGGGCCTAACTAGGTTTAGCTGGGGTGTAGAGTTAGTTATGGTTAGTTAACCTTAGGGATAGCTAACCCGGTCTAAGCTTAGGGCTAAATAATCTTAACAAACCCTAACTCTTAACTCTAAGCCCTAAATAGTTATCCCTATCTAAACCTACCATGGTTAGAGTTACTAATCCTAGTTAACAAGTTAAGGTAGGGTTACCTAGGATTAGAGTTAGGGCTCGCGAGGGTTGGAGTTAGGATTGTTAACTATGGTTACTTAGGGATACCTAGTACAAAACCTAGGATTACCAAGGTAGGTTCGTTAAAATCGATCCCGAACCTAGGTAGCCCTAACTAACCCTTGCCAACTCTAAACCTAGCCCTACATAGGTAACCTTAGGTAGGCCTAACTAACTTGCCTTAGGGAGCCCTAACTAACCATTGCTAACCTTAACTCTAGATAACCCCAACTATAGGATTCGCTAGGGTTAGTCCTAGCTAAGCCTAACCCTAGGCTAGCTCTGACTCTAATTCTAACCATATATGGCATTATCTAGATTTAAGGTTAACTAACTAACTAGCTATGGCTTAAGTAATCCTAACTAACCTTAGATATCTAGGTACTTAGTAACCCCAAGGGCTACCTACTTAACTGGATTAAACTAAACTCTAAGTAATGCTAACTCTAACCATACCTAACTAGTACTAACTAACCATATGTTAGCCATTAGGTTTAGCTAAAAGATTAGGGCGACCTAGGGTTAGAGTGAGGGTTACCTAGCGACTACCATTACTCTAACATAAAGTAGCTATCCCTAAGTTAGGATTAGGGTCAGAGTTAGGGTTTGCTAGGATTAGTTAGGGCAACCTAAGGCTATCTAAGGTTAGAGTTAAGGTTAGCTAGGGTTAGTTTGGATTGTCTAGGGCTAGCTAGGTTTAGCTAGAGTTTGAGTTAGAGTTAGTTGGGGTTACCAACAGTTAGCAAGGGTTAAAGTTAGGGTTAACAAGGATTTCTTAGGGTTGTTTAGTGTTAGCTTAGGTTAGCTAGCGACAGCTAGGGTTAGTAAGATCTACCTAGGGATAGTTAGGGATAGCTAGGGTTAGTAAGAGCTACCTAAGGATAGCTAGGGCTAGTTTGGGTTGGCTAAGGTTAGGGTAACTAATTAGTGTTTGCTTGAGTTAGAGTTAGGGTTAGCTGGGGTTTGTAGCTAGGGTTAGATATGGTTAGAGTTAAGGACGTGAACTTGGGTTAGATAGGGCTACAAAGGGATAGCTTAGGTTACCTAGTGCTTGTCCGGCTCTTTTTGACGGATTTCCCGTTTGAAGTAGAAAAGCAAAAAAGACGATCGGATCCGATATCCCCTCGCAGGTCAAAGTCTCGGCCACGGGCGCCTCCCACTTAAGATATGCTCACTCGTGCGTACTTTGCCCCTATGAGAGTTTATTTTTTATGTAGGTCCTTTCTTTCCGACGGGCGCAAGCCCCCGCCGTTAATTACCCTGGTTACTTTCCTAGGCACCTCTGGATCGGGAATATCAAAGAATATGTGCTGCAGACTGTTAGTGAATTGTCAATAAAACAATTAGTGCCATGCATATGCATATGAACATTTACAGGTGTTTATTTATTACTTTCTAACTTTCTTTTCTTTTTTATTTGATTTGTTTGTTTCTATATTTTTTTTTATTTAATATGATAGACTATGGGCGGGGGAGACGTGATACGGTTCGAATGACTCCCTTTCGTTTTGTGAGGTTTTTGGTATGGTTACTTCTTTTTTTTTTTTGAAGATTACTTAAACGTCTTATTCAACATGCTTTCGTTGGGTGAGCTTTGGGTCACCGAAACTATTTCATCTGATAAGGCGATGTTTTGGTTTTGGATTTTGTTCCTTCAGAATATTTAGTCAGGTGGGCTTTGGGTCATCAGAACTATTTTATGCAGTATTTGGTTTCGTGTTTTGTTCCTTCAGCATAGCTAGTCAGGTGGTCTTTGGGTTAGCAGAACTATTTTAGTAGTCGGAACAGCGTGTTATCTGAAATGAGGTCACGGGATCATCTAGATACCACAGGTTTCTTTTCCTTTTTTTTTGGGTGTCCATCAATAGTTTTTGTCAAGTGGGCCTTATACCATCAAGACGTTTTTAATTTTCAGGACGATGTGTTATCTATAGTGAGGTCGCGGGATCACAACATACCACAAGGTTTTGGTCCATCAGTAGTTTTTGTCAAGTGGGCCTTATACCATCAAGATGTTTTTAACTTTCAAGACCAGGTGTCATTAAGAGTGAGGTCGTGGAATCACTCTAACACCACGGGATTTGGGTCCATCAGCAGATTTCGTCAGGCGAGCTTTAGGTCACCGGAACTATTTTAGCAGTCAGGACAATATGTCATTGAGAGTGAGGTCGTGGGATCACTCAGACACTACGAGATTTGGGTCCCTCAGCAGATTTCGTCAGGCGAGCTTTGGGTCACCAGAACTATTTTAGCAGTCGGGACAGAGTGTCATCTGGAATGAGGTTACGGGATCATCCAGATACCACAAGTTTCTTTTCTTTTTTTTTTGGGACGTCCATCAATAATTTTTTTCAAGTGGGCCTTATACCATCAAGACTTTTCCAATTTTCAGGACGATATGTTATCTATAGTGAGGTCGCGGGATCACTTAGATATTGTAGGATTTTGATTTGTTTTGTTTTTTTTTTTACCTTAGTTTTGGGTTTGGTTTTTTTTTTTTTGGTTTTTAGGTCGTTGGTTTGATTTGGCTTAATTTTAGTTTTGTTTCTTTTTTGTTTTGGTTTTGGTTCTGAATTTGGGGTAGGGACTCCGTATCTAAGGCCTGACGGCTGGGTCATGGGAAGGTTACATTTTTCGTTTGATTTTGGCTTTGGGATTAAGACTCCATATCTTAGGCCTGAAGGCTGGGTCTTGTAGAGGTTTGATTTATTTTGTTTATCTTCGGGGTTAGGACTCCGTATCTGAGGCAACTACCTGGGTCCTGGGAATGTTACATTTTTTTATTCGGTTTTGGTTTTAAGACTCCATATCTGAGGCCAGGCGGCTGGGTCTTGTAGAGGTTTGATTTTTTTTTGGGTTAGGACTCCATATCTGGGGCACGTTAGCTGGATCCTGGAAATATTACATTTTTGTTTTTGGCTTTGGTTTCAAGACTCCATATCTGAGGCCTGGCGGCTGGGTCTTGCAGAGGTTCCGGCTTTGACCTATCTCTTTGGCTTGAGAATGATCAGAGCATAGCTTATACTCCTTTTAATTGTCGGTATCCAGAGAGAACCCCTTATGAGATTCATCACTTTTATTATCGGTGAACCTCAATTTAACCAAATTCTTGAAACTGAACCATTTTCTGAGTATTCTACATTACGAGAGTTCCTGATACCTGCAACGGGTCTATTTTTTTTGGACTTTGGTGCAATTACTCAGTATGAAGGTATTACTTATATTTTTCGGAGTTCACAGGAATTTTCCTCATATTTTTCTGAGCTTCTGGTGATTTTTTATGGGCTTTTGAAGTTAAGCACATACTGATCAATCATGAATTTGGTATTTGGGTAATTTGACTGGTTTTGGTTGGTTTTCTGGTCATGGTATTTGGTAAAACGGATTCCTTACATTTTTCTGGATTTACAGGAATTTGGTTTGGGTTTTTCTGAGTTTGTTATGATTTTTGGCATATTTTTGAAGTTTCAGCAATTCTGAATTTATCTGATTGGGCCACGTCAGCTTTGAGACTTGAAAACACATGGATGGCCGCACATTATTCTATTAGAGGCTTGTCACACATCAGGAGCCGCAGAGAATCAGGAAGGAGTTGGTGTTGAGACTCGATTGGATTCAGTGGTCTACACTCGGACTGGCATACCAAGTATACTCGAGTTGGGTTTACATGCTAGTCTTTGTACACCAAGTCCATTTACACCTTCCTCTTTCTTTTGTTTCTACTCTTCTCTCTGCACTCGTTCGATCTGCCAAGAGATCTCAACGCAATGGCTTTGGATTCAAACCATCTGAGTATGCTTTAGACAATCAGATTAGAAGGGAGAGATGAATGCAATTCGTAAATCTCCCTTGAGGCTAGGAACCCTATCGTCTTGCTGCCAAGGTTGCCTTCTGTCGTTCTCCTCCATGAGATGAAATGCAACAGCTTTAAGAGATGGGAACGATCAATTGAAAGTTCGTAAGCGCTCCCAGAGGTAAGTGCTTGAGTCTCTGTTCTTAGTTTGTGTGAAGGGAACTCCTTAGCACGAGTACTGCTCTAACCATGACTATGTTTTTTGTGTGCTCCTCAGGTGTTCGATGAAATGTCTGAGAGAAACTGTGAGAAAGCAATCGGCCATCAATGCCAGGTTATGGCAATAAAGCCTCAGGGATGCCTTCTTGAACATGATGGGGTTATTGAGGAATATTGGATATTTCAATTTGATATATGGTTCATTCTATGGCATTAGTGAATCTCGACTTGGGTCAGGTCTGACAGCGTGGGATGACACCAGTAAGCTAATGATTTTTTTAATACTGTCTCAGATTGGTTTGCTGTTGGAGAGACATCAAGGTGCCTTGCTAATTACAGGCCATATCACCTTGCTAACGGGTATTTTCCCCCTCAGGTGATACTCGGCTTTAATAGTTTTCATCATTGTTTTTATTCAATTTGATCGAGCGTAACGAGATTATTTTTTTTTTAGCACTTAATCATGCACTGGTGGTAGCTGAGATTAGACACACTTAGGTTGGATGGTGGTTACTGGTGGTGGAATTTAGCATCGTCTCAGGTTGGTTCTAATGTATGGCAGCAAACCCCTATTTTCTTTTTATCTGACTCTTTCTTCTCTCTTTCCTTTTGATAGAAGCACTGACTCAAAATAGGTTGTTATTTATATGTCAGAATTGATAATCAACACCCTCCTTGGCAGCAACTACTTCTCATTTCTTTTTTTTGTCTGATTTGGCGAAGATATAATCCTTCAGGATTGGGTATTGACATCTTCTGATATTGAGCATATCACAGATGTGTGGTGATGGCTGATGGGAGGTGTGGAAGCTGGTGGTGTCAGCCTCATCTCTGGGGTCAGATTTTTTCTCTCTTTTTTCCCTTCTGTTTTGGACAGCATTGGGTTTCATTAGACTTATTGAGAGGTGGCATGAAATTTTTTTTTTTCAAATTGACTTTCTTTTGTTGACAGGCATTGGTTCTGATCTAGCTGTCATCACTATAGGTTGGCATCATAGGTGTGATTTGGCTTGATCTCCTGAGGTTAGATTCTCTTTTTTTTTCTGTCTTCAGTTTATTGCATACAACTAGGAGCAAGATGGCATGGAATTGGTGGTTCTGGATTTGTTTCTTATAGGTACAATTTTGTTTTGGGTTGTGGGTTGTTTACAGTGAAAAGCAAGTTTGCAGAAGTTTGCTGGCTCATGGAGATCATAGTTAATTGGCGTGACTTTTGGAGCATCATCGAGATATCTCATGGTCCCTTATTATGAAGGGAGGCAAGATGACATAGGCTGATACCTGCTGTCATATAGGTGCTTCTTTCTCTTTTTATTTTATTATATCCTTTGTTTATAGATTTTTTTGTGTGCCTTCTTGACATATGTAAAAGAAAATAATGCATGTGCATATGTGCATATGGTACTTCTTATTAGCTGTAAGAATTATACAACAGAAATTAAAGCCAAAGAGAAAGTAAAAAAAAGGCTTTGTGGAGATATAAAGTTTAAAATTTTATCGTGCTATTATTTATTCCATCCCCTCATCTTGTATATGCATGTATGTTCATGATTGTAATAATTTTTTTTTATAAACTTGGAAATACCCATGAAGATAATAAATGGGATTTTATTGACTGTTCTAACACGTTAACTGCTGGATAAGGTATTCCTTTCTTTCTTATTTGATAAATAAAGTAAGGAGAAAGAAAATAGGCGTGTAGGTTTATTTACATGGCTGAATGATTTTTTTTTATTACAAGACCTCTGCACCTTCAATGATAAAGTGAACTTTAAAATACCCTCTTTATATCACAGTGTATAGGCTAAGTATATAAGTGTGCATCTTCTTTCCCTTTTTTTTTTGTTGAATCATGATAGTATATATATGCATGCTTCCTTTCTTTCATAAAGAGATTGAAGATGGAGCAGCAAGGGTAAGGACAGAATTAACAAAATAAATGTAAATATGCCATGAAAATTTACCAATAAAAAAAATATTATGATTGAAGATGGAGCAGCAAGAGATTGTTGTGTCTCCCTTTTTTTTTTTTTAATGCATGTATGTATGTTTGTAACTTGTTCATATGCTTATTGACATAAAGATAATGCAAGTCATTTTCATGTGTATGACACTTATTATATTTCAAAAAGAGTACAGTATTATGATGAAGATAGTGAGTAAAAGTTCAATAAAGTTATTTGAAGTATTATTGTTCTATCAATACACACCTTCTTCTCATTATGCATTAAATTATGATTTGTATGCAATTTCTCTTTTTTTTTTTATTTTGTGGGTGATGGCTACATGAAGTTCTTCTTTTTTTGATGGTTGCATGTAATTTCCTTCTTTATAAATGTTGAGGAAGAAGGATGGAGCAGCAGCAACAGAAATCAAGCAATAGAATGTGATGAGAGGTCACTTATATGTTACTTGAAACAAATAAAAGGTAAACCAGGTCAACTCAAAAAAAAAGGAAATAGAATAAATAATTCTCATGCTTTACACCCTTTGAATTTATGCCAAATAATGTACCCATGCACACCATGAATTGTTGGCTGGGTTAGGCAGAAGATGACTCTCAAAACTGCAAATAAAGATATAAAACAGTTTTTATTACTCAAGTAGGAGATGCTTACAGATTGGTCCTTCCTTCTTACTATTAATTTAGCTTATGCTTATATATATATAGGATGATTCACACAGGATTTCCTTTCTTCCTTTCTTGCTCTCTCTTGATGGTGTCTGATTCTCTTTTTTTTCTTTTTGTGATTTCAGGAGGAGTGTCTAGAGTTGTTGTTCCAAGGTCTCACTTTCTCTCTTTATTGGGTTGCCTTACTGAAAGTTCTCTTTCCCTCCTCCCCTTCTCTTACTTGGTTCTTTTTTTTTCCTTCTTCTCTTACTTGGTTTTCTTCTCTCCCCTTTTTTTTTGGTTACTGCTGCCTCTTTATTTATAGAGGGAATCAAGGGTATCTTGGTCATCTCACATTTCATTTCATTTTTTTTTTGTAGAAACCTAGCCTTCAATTCTGTTTGTATAAGTCTTCTTTTTTTTTATGCAGTATTTTTGGGGTAGAATACATGTTGCAGGTGGTGTCAACTCAACACTTATTGTTGCTCCAGGTATGACTCTCTCTCTCTCTCTCTCTCTCTTAACAGATCTGAATATTGGGTCAATATACACCTGGGTATTCAGTATAATACAACTTTGATGAGAGAGGAATACAATATTGTATTAGATTCTCCTTCAGTGTGCATTTAATGGTCAATGCACATTTCTTTGCTATTTCCATATTAATCCATTGTTGTTTTGTAATTACAGTAATGGTCTGGGCTTAGAGCCTCATTGTCTTGATATATTTAGCATGCTATTTGCAGGCTGCATTATACTTCTCTTTCAATCAGTAAGTGCATTTGGAGCAGTTTAACATAATAATTTCTTGTATCATATGTCTCTCTTTGATTGAGCAATCTGGTTCTTCAAATTTCAGCTAACGATGCATGGGCTAGCGACTGCTTGAGGGAACCACCTGTTCTTGCTTTGTGCTAGGACAATAATACTATTGCTGCTTGGTACTCTTTTTATACCATATTGCCACAATTGGTCTATGACTGCACCTTTTATTGAATTGCTTCCTCTCAAATTGAGCCTTGGGCTGTTAGTCCTGCATTTGGTTTTAAGTCTTTTTTAGAACATATGAACTGCCATTGGAGCATCTGAGTATTGCGTTTAGCATTCTGAAATTGCTGATTGATTATGCACATCAATGTTAATTATTGTTTAACCAACTTGAGTCTGTATGTGTCCTCATTTGGTGTTTTCATGCACCTGCCCCTTCTAGGCTCAATTAATAAACTCGATTCACTGATTATATCCTCAAGAAACTATGGGAGCAATCAATTTGATGTTCATGGATTAAATTGTGTTAATTTGTACTCCCTTTGTTGCACCAGCTCAACCATATTTCTTCAAAATTGAGCCTCAATCAAGGCGTGACAGAGGATGAGGTCGATGTGACCGTGTTCTCCTCTCCGTCCTCTTTCCAGCGGTGCCAAGAACTCAGGTTACGATGCTGTGGTTCGCCAGAACGGCATATGTCAGAGGTGAGCTTCGTATCCTTCAGTTATTCGGCCCTCCTCTCTTTTTTATTTCATCAATTTCTCCCTCTTTTTGTTAACTAGGCTAGGTACGGGGCCCAGGGATAAAGCTTATCGCGAGCTGCCACTTGTGAGAACTCGAAATGTTGACAGTTGGGCTCAAGTGAGATCGGCCAATCGGAGCAGCAACGAATGATGGAGGAGGGTCTGACGGTGGGGCCTCCTATTTTTTCTGTTTTGGATTCAGGTCTCCTTTCTTCTCTTACCGCCTTTGCTGTGCCGAACATGTTTGTGGGCCGTAGGATTTCCTTCTTTTTTTTGCCTTTTTTTTTTAATTTCGCTGCTGCTGCTGTTTGAGAGAATTGTTGCATGTTTTTCCCAAATTCATTCGCGCTTGAAGTTTTGTGGGCATACTGAGGGCACTATGAGGAACACGTTGATATGATACTTTCCATTTATTGGCTATTAGAAATGTTCTATATCGTTATTTTTATTTCCTTTTTTATTTATTATTTCATTTATCTCCATTACCTTATTTGAATCGTGAGAACTCAAATGTGGGTCATTTATTTGAATATGTGCGGCGCTCAGGCTTGATGCCAAAATCATTATAGAATTTCGAAGCTCCCCCTCTTTTTTACTCATGAAATGAAGCATTTTGCTTCCATAAAAATATTCCTCAAATATTGTATGTAGCATTTCTTTAAAATGTCTCTCATAATTGAAGGTAATTGTCTCATGAATTTCTAAGGCTTAGGATTTGTTCGGCCCATTGTGGCTAATACTTGGGGCGCTTTTGGTATTTTTCAAGCCTATGCCTTTTAAATACTCGAGTTTTTCTGGGGTCATTTCAGGCTCCTATAGTCCTCCAAATATTCCCTGAGCATCTCATGCTATTTTGACCGCACATTTTTAGGGGTCAACAAATGCCCCCCACCAGAGTCGGTTGTGAGAATCTATATTCGAACGACCTACTCTGGTGCCCCCTGTTTATTACGATTTTTTATTCTTATCCTGGATCCATGCAACCCCTTTCACGTGATTGAAGAATAAGTTTGTTTCCTTCAAGTGTATGATGCTTATCATTCTGGTGCCTATTTCCAACGGCCATATTTTGAATTTACTGTTCCAACGGTCGCTGAGCGTAACGGCTAGGTTGCTCCGTTTTGCATGTATCTCGCTCCAACGGCTATCCCCCTTTTTTTTCTTTTTAAATCTCTTCACCATTCATTTCTATTTTATCATTTTTTCCTCTTCCTTCAAAATATTTCTCATATAATTTTTAATCACCTTATGGCTAGTCACGCTAACATTCCTGCTGAAGATGACACGATCCCTGAGTCGGATTCTCTTGTCGGGGATATTGAAGAAATTGAAGAAGTTGCAGAAGATGCAAATTTGGAGATTGATCGCGAAACTAGTGATGCACTATAGGTGACAATAAGCAGTTGGTCCCCGGATTATGCGTTGCAGCAAGAGCGGGCATATTGGAGGCCGCTTCCTTCGCATGATTGGGGAACTGGCTCTGTTCCATCTCACCCAGGCATTCACGAGGACCAGTGGTGGGTTTGTGTCCACTTCTTCTGGCTTCCCCTAATCATTGGCATCATTGCAGTGTTACTTTTGGTGCAGTTCTTGCACGAGTGAAGCACGTAGTTGGGGCTAAGTCTGATTGTGTCATGCTCAAATGTGTTCTCCCTTTTTCATTTTTGTTGCCTATGTAATACCCTTGTGTAATATGCTTTAATTCTATCAATGCAATGTCATTATCGTTTCATAACGTTTCGTTTGAAGGACCGAAACGAAAACCATTGTGTATGATTTTGAGCCGACCCAAACGAGATTTTCTGTAAATTTTGCAGTTTCCAGAAAACTTAAAAAAATGCCCCCTGTGTTTGACATAGGGAAATTATTCCACGAGGATCTCCTTTTTCTCCCTTTTTTTTTTTGCAAGGGTTTGCCGCCTTGATTTTTTGTATCGGGCTAGTTTTGGTTAAGGCCCAAAATTTCCAAAAGCCTTGTTCACCATTTTTGCCTGGGGAGACGAATGACAAACGAAGTCAATTCTTATTGTCCTGACTGCGGCTTCCCTTTTTTTTTGCTGGGCTATTTTTTTGCTAAGGCCCAAAATTTCAAGGAGCTCTGCGCATTTTAGGTTTGGGTCTTGATAAGATAAATAGTAACCGGAGACATTTTTTTATTCCCTTCTTTTTTGTTTGTTTGTCTGCGGCATCTGGTTGTGTTTTGGTGTTTCACATTGCTTATGAAAAAGTAGCTTGCAATTAGTATTTCGCGAAAAGATATTTCTTCCTTCGTGGAATTTTCCTTTGACCGAGGCCTATGGAACCTTGAAATGGCGGGACAGATGATCTCTCGAGCGGATTTTCCTTTGCAGGGGTAGTCCGTGCCGTATTCACTTTTTTGCCAACCTTTACGTTTATTCAACGCACGTTTTGTTTGGGAAACACCCATTATTTCTTTGTCTGCCACTATATTCGGCTTGCGGGCAACATACCTAGTTTCCCCCAAGTTGCGCTTGACCTTCATTTTCCTGTTTTTGTTCTCTTTTTTTTTTTTTGAAACAAAGCTAGGCTATATATACTAAGGACAGCTTTAATAGCTTTTCTCCATCAAACACCCTTCGTTACGCCAACTTACAAGCGCAGTACACGCATTAGTTTATCTTGGTTAATCCCATAGTTTTCATGGCTGTTACTTTTGCTGAGGTGAAGAGACTTTTATGCGTCGTGGTGCTACCATGGGTGTTGGAAAATGGCTTATGGCTGGCCATTGTTTTTGCCCTTTTGGGCGGTTGGAGGGTGAGAGTGTGTGCTCCCTTTAATTATGAACCAATTTCGAAGATCTGTTTAATCAAGCGGATCCTCGACCCCCTTCTCATTTTAGAATTGCTGAGTGTTCTCATGCCGATTTACAGGCTTCGCATAACTACCATGGTGCTTCTTTTGTCTATTTTTCTTTATTTAGCATGTAATCTTCACTTGGGGGTGCAAATTTTTCCGACGGACCCTGGGTACGCGGATTTGCTTTTTCCATGAGCTGTAGCGAGCGCTGGCAAGTTTTCTCCTCACTGCTTCACGAGGACTTAGATTTTTTTTATTCTTCTCTTTTTTTCTTTTTTTTTTTTTAGAGTTTCTAATCAGTCGGGGTATGCCTCATCTCATTAGCACTCTGCACGCCCTCATGCCTTGTGGTCATTTTTACAGGAAGAGTCCCGATCAAAAGTTCAGCGATGCTCAAGCCTGATCGAGCTCTGGGTAGCTACTACTTCCTGGGACGAGCTTAATGTCCTGATGATGACCAAAGAGCGAATCTCCTTGTTGGCCGACTTTGGTTACCTTGTTTTGCTTCAGGTTTTTTTTTATTTGTTTGGGTGAAAGAAACCCGAGAGATATGTATCCTATACAGTTTGTAGGCAAAGTTTAGTGCTATGGCGATTGTATTTAGCATGCCTCTGTTAAGGATGTTTGTACCCTCGTGTTAATATTTGAAGAAAATTATTTTTTAATACTGCATTTGAATCGTGTAATCTTTCCAGTGGGGCAATGAATTGGCTCCCCTTGACCTCGATTACACGAACCAATTCTGGTTCTTTGTCATTTGCCGAACGGGGTAAAGGGCTAATGCTTCGTTATTCTTTTTTGTTCGTAGGGACGGGTTTATAACAATTGTTTGTTTTGTATATGGAATGGAACTTCAAAAGACTTGTTTTGTGTCGCCAAGTCACGAAATTCGTCATTGAACTGATTTTGATTAAGGCCCAAAATTTCAAAAGCCTCGTTCGTCCTTTCGGGTCCGGTAAGATGAACGACAACCGCTGTCAGTTGCTTCTGGCGCACTCCGACATAATTGACCATTTTTTTTTGGTGGATTTTTTTTGGTTTGTGGAATTTTGTGGAGTTTGGAGAAATTTTATGGAAGAAATGCCTTGTGGATGTTCAGTTTGAACAAAGCATTCCTCGATGCGTTATTTTCAGGGACATAAAGCTTCAGTTGCTCTTTGCACCTGCAAAGAAAAACGAATGGCCCTCAGGAGTAACTCAAAGAGTTACCAAGTCCTTGCACATGGCATTCGTCATCGGACTGATTTTGGTTAAGGCCCAAAATTTCTAAAAGCCTCGTTCATCCTTTCCGGTCCGGTAAGATGAACGAAAATCGGTGTCAGTTGCTTCTGGCGCACTTCGACATAATTGACCATTTTTTTTTTGTGGACTTTGGTTTGTGAAATTTTGTGGAGCTTGGGAAAATTTTATGGAAGAAATGCCTTATGGATGTCCATTTTGAACAAGGCATTCCTGGATGCATCATTTTCAGGGACATAAAGCTTCAGTTGCTCCTTGTACCTGCAAAGAAAAATGGACAGCCCTCAGGAGTAACCCAAAGAGTTACCAAGTCATTGCACATGGCATTCGTCATCAGGCTGATTTTGGTTAAGGCCCAAAATTTCTAAAGGCCTCGTTCATCCTTTCAGGTCCGGTATGATGAACGATAACCGGTGTCAGTTGCTTCTGGTGCACTCTGACATAATCGACCATTTTTTGTGGATTTTTAGTTTATGGAATTTTATGGAGTTTGGGAAGATTTATGGAAGAAATGCCTTATGGATGTTCAGTTTGAACAAAGCATTCCTAGATGCATTATTTTCAGGGACATAAAGCTTCAGTTGCTCCTTGTACCTGCAAAGAAAAATAGGTAGCCCTCAGGAGTAACTCAAAGTGTTACCAAGTCATTGCACATGGCATTCGTCATCGGGCTGATTTTGGTTAAGACCCAAAATTTCTAAAAGCCTCGTTCATCTTTTCGGGTCCGGTAAGATGAATGACAACCGGTGTCAGTTGCTTATGGCGCACTCCGACATAATTGACCATTTTTTTTTTGGATTCTGGTTGGTGGAATTTATTTGGTGGAGTTTGTGAAGCAGACTTTTTTTTGCTTCGGGTGGATTTTCTTCTTATTTTTTTCTTGGCGGGTTTTTTTTTGCTCGAAAATTTGTGGTTTCTTTTTGTTGGAAAATCTTTGATGGGTAAATCTCTCTTTCTTCTTTTTTTTTTTTGGTGGAGATTTGGTTTTGTGGGATATCATTTTGGTGGAGATTTGGTTTGATTTTGCGCTCAGAATGTTAATGACACCTCCGTCAAATCCGCTCATCTTTTAAGCTCGAGAAGCCATCACGAGGGGCATATCTTGTCGTTGCCCCCTATACGATATCTGACAAATTTGACCATTTTTGGAGCGAAGCTGCTGCGTCAATAAGTGGGGCATGCTTGTCAGTCATATCCCTTGCGAGCCTTGGATCCCTTTCTCGGTCTTCTGAATCCTTGTCAGCCACGGGGCGTCCTTTGGATTGGACATCCCAAGAGCAGGCTTGCGTGTCCTTACTCCTATTTTTGACTCAGAGGCTCGGACTTCGGCTTGTGTACTTTGGTTTGGGTTTGGTTTACTCCGACCCTGTGTGTCTTCCTTATCAGGAGTCTGGTCTATATATAGAGCCTATCTTTCTCTTAGCCACTCAACACCCCTCATCCAAAGTAGTTTACTTATGGATTCCATTTTGGTCCCATCCAGAAAGCGTCGACCTAGTTTGCCCGCACTCGTTCTCCCTGATTGGTCTTATGGTCCACAGAACCGTTACCTTTTTCGGGACTGCGAAGCCTTTGAGTGCTTTCATAATAACATGAGTATTGCAGATAGACCTGCGATCCAGTGCTGTTATTTTGACTCGCTGGGGAGGTTGGATAGGGAACATTCTCACCTTCTTGCTAGTTGGGCTGAGTTCTGGAGACTGCGGCGATTGGCTGGCCGTCAGTCTTCCTACCATCCTGAAGTCACCCGGTTATTTTATGCCAATTTTCGCATTTCGTACAACCATAAGAATGTGCCTCAGGCGTCTTCTTTCCTTTTTGGGAGGTACCTTCCCCTAGGGCTTACGGAGCTTGCACACTTCCTGGAGGCCTCTGCAACTCTTGATGGCCTCCCAGTTTATACATATGTTTCCTGGCCTCATGATTGTGAGAGCCGTTCTGTTTACCGACGTTGGTTCAGATTTCGGGCCGACCTGATCAATGGGACAATGTGTACTTCGTCCCTCCCTGCTTTGCATAGGTCATCTTTTCTTTGCATAGTCCCCCCCTTTTTTTTAATATACGCGATTCTTATTTCAATTTCTCATAGGTTGTGTTTTTTTTCTGAGCAGGGTTTTATTTGCAATGATCACCCACATCCTTTTGCCCCAGAGTGATTTTACTAATTTCACAAGCTCCGAGACACTTTTTTACCTACGTCATTTGATCGCCAGAGACAAGAAGATCAATGTGGCGTATGTTATTCTTCGACATATGCACCATGCGTCAGAGTCAGCCTGTGCGTCGCTGCCTTATGGGCATTTGGTGGAGGAATATCTGGCTGCATTGGGCATTTCCCTACCAGAGAAGCTGTGGGGGAAATCCATCTCTGGTTGTGACCGAGCGTATCCCAGTAACCTGATTGGGGATCTTACCTCTTTGGGTTGGGTTGAGAGTTCCAGTGGAAGGTTGATTCCGGACCCTAACCATGTGGTGAATGATTATATCCTAACACTCGGTGCGGTGCCTAACCAGTATGGGCCTCCGCGAGAGGGCTCTCCACCGTCCGATGCTGAATCTAGCACCGATGGTCCCAAGGTGTCTTTGTCCCACCTTGACAAGAGGTTTGACGATATATATAATCATATCGGGACCGTGGAGAAGAAGATCGACAGAATTCTCATCGTCCTTGGCCCACAAATTGTGAATGCCTCTCGAGTTACGAGCTCGTCTAGAACCGTGACAGTATGTCAGGGTGTGAGAGGCATAGACCTGACCCAAGGTGGGGGCTCTAATGAAGAGGTGGATACCACTATCAGGCTCTGAATATTTTGGTCGCTTTTCCAGTTTTAAGCTTAGGTGCTTGTACTCGCAGAGGTAGTATTTGCTGGAGGTTAGGATGAGATTTCGGGATTTGCCAATGATTTTCTTTCTTCTTTTTTTTATTTTAACATAAACGTCTGCTTTGGGTAAATCGCAAGAGCCAATTAGTCTAATGTTTTGGCCAGATTGGGACTGCTTTTCCGTGGTATTCTTGGTGTTCTGCATGGGTTTGGTTGAATTGCTGGGAGTGTTCAATCCAAGTTTGGAGGTGATTGTCATTTCGGGTTTGAAAAGAAGAGGGTATGAATTCACTTTTTCTTTCTGAACACAAAGGGGAATGAAGCTTTTCGGTCCGAGGTGTTGTTTTGGTGAGGCTGTCTTGGCATTTTTGTAGCCTCCTTTATTATGTCTATGTACAAGCGTGCTTCTCTTCTCTTTTTCTTTTTTTTTTTACTACTACATATTTATTTTATGTACAATTTCCTCAGAATGTTTCCTTACGAGCCATTAAGAACTGCTATTCTTTGTGCTCATGCGTAGTATTTCTTTAAATATCTTCCATTTATGGGCCCCATAGGGAGGTTCCCCTCTTTATCGACTAGGAGGTAGGCCCCTCTTTCAAATACTTGTTTAATTGCATACGGTCCTTCCCAATTTGGTGCGAACTTGGGGCCATGGTGTTTTCCCAAGATGGGTCGTCGTAATACTAGGACGAGTTCTCCTTTTCGAAATGTACGCGGCCGAGCCAATTTATCATAAGCCCTTGCCATTTGTGCTCGATATATCTCTAATCTTTGTTGAGCAGCTAATCGGCCCTCCTCCATGGCATTTAGCTCTTCTAATCTTAACCTGGCTCTTTCATCCAACGACATTTCACAATACATGGCCGTTCGTAAAGATGTGAGCTCTACCTCCAAGGGGAGAATAGCCTCCACCCCAAATACCAACGAGTATGGGGTAGACTGAGTAGGTGTCTTTTTGGTGGTCCTGTATGCCCAGAGTGCTTCTGGGAGCCGATCATGCCAAGTTCGATGATCCTTGCCTATCATTTTCCTCAAAATTCGTATCAGTGTTTTATTAAAAGCCTCAGCTAATCCATTGGCCCGTGGATTATAAATTGAGGAGTATCTCCAGTCTATCTTGTGGCGTCGGGTGAAGTTGTACACTTTCGCATTTTTAAAGGCCATTCCATTGTCAGAAATAATTCTTCGAGGAGTACCGAACCGATATATAATTCGAGTTTGGAAAAATCTGACAACATCATCGGCTTTTATTTCTTTGTACGCCTCTGCCTCGGCCCACTTAGAAAAGTAGTCTGTTGCCGCCAATATGTATCGGTGCCCTCTTGATGATGGTGGGTCGATTGGACCGATAATGTCTGTACCCCACATATCAAAGGGCCATGACGCAACTGTTGGGTGTAATGGGCCCGGGTGTTGGTGTATGAAATCTCCATTGACTTGACATGCGTGGCATTTTCGTGAATGGTTTTCACAATTAGAGACCATAGACGACCAGTAATACCCGAAACGCTTGATCTGCAACCGCATTTTTGGGCCCGACTGATGAGCCCCGCATATCCCAGAGTGCACCTCTTGCATAATTTGTTCAGCTTCTTGTTTAGATACGCATCTGAGCCATAATTGATCATATGACCTTCGATAGAGGGTATTATTTACGAAGACATATCGTAAGACTCGCTTCTTGATTTGTTCTCTCAAGGCCCGATTTTCAGGCAAAGCCCCCTGCCAGAAGTAATCCAAGAAGGGTTGCCTCCAGTCTTGTTCTTCTATCACGAAAATCTCAATGATACCTCCTTTCCTTTGATTTTCCCATTCCTCGATGATGAAGGAATTAAATCCTAGTACCAAATAAATTTGTACCTAGACCTAACCTCACTAGTCGTTCAAGTTAAGCTTAGGGTCGAACCCTAGGGACGGATTAACGAATACCTGACTTGTTCTTTTTCTGAAGCTAGATAAATAAAATAAGGTAGGAACTACAGCAAAATAAAAGTAATGAACACACACCACTAGTAATTAAATGTTTTTGGGTATTTTAGAAATTAAGTCGTAATTAAATTGAGGTAAACTAAAACTAGCAAACTTTTGGGTTTTTCTAATATAAAAAGGTGCCTTAGGGATGAGGACTCGCTTAGGTTTAGCCCTCAATTTGCCGGATTGCTCGCTGTCGCGTTAAATACCAACAAATTGAGGCATAGGCTGTCGGTTCGGACCGAACAGGACTTGTTCGGTCCGAGCAGAGGCTGGTATGTTGGGTTACGACCATACAACTTGAATTCTGACTTTATGAAGGGCTCAGATTGGCTGTGACTAGATTATCTAACCCTCAACTCTTGTCTTTTGGACCAGAGATTAGTACAGGACTCTACCTTGCCCACGTAGACTAATCAAACCTAAACTTTCGTGTTGGTATTTTAATTAGCCTATGTCTTGTTTATTTGTTTTCTTAGGGATATCTGAGTTGCCTTTCAGCCAACTTAGAGGCCACACCTTTCGATGCTGGCTAATCTCCTCTTTCGAATCGTCAACTTATCCCGAGTACTTAATTCAATTCCAATGAACTAACCTAACCTTGTAACTTAACTAAACAGGCCTAGAATTTAGAAGTAAATCAGGTCAATCACAGAATTAAACAAGCAATTAAAACACTACTCAATAAACAGATCATGAAGTCAAATATCAAATCATATCAAGTCATAACGTCAAACTAAACCTAAACTACATCCATACCCTAAGACATCAAGTAGACTACTCTAACATGTTCTCAAAATAGTAAATAATCATAATAAAAGCATAATAAAGATACAAGCCCATAAAAGAAGAGAATAAAAGCATAAAGGGAAGTAAAGTCTACTCCTTTCACGCTAGAACTATCTTTTCTAAGGCAGTGGAAGGTAGGAGAGATGGGTGAACTACTTCTTGCTGCTGCCGTCGCTTCTAACAAGAGGGAAATCACAGGGCTGATGAAGAATTGTCTTTTGGAAGGTGGCTATGCGTGTGTCTAACCAAAAGTTGCCTTCCTGGAGATAGGAGAGGCCTTTATATAGTGCCAGGTTGCTTGGGAGAGAGGTTAGGGCGTTCAGACCACCAGAAGTTGCCAAAAAGTGTCTTTCCTTAGCTGAAAAGACTTGCCATTTGTGCTCGCTCGACCCGAAGGCTGGGCGCTCGGACCGGAGAGAAGAGAGAGAGTGTCCAGGCGACACTTCGGTCCGAGTAGCTGCTTGTTCGGTCCGAACAAGTAGAGAGGGGGGGTCGAACTGAGCCTAGGGATGAGTCATCTAGGTGGCATGTGGCCCGCATGTCGGTCCAGAACGTGCCCTTGTGCCAGGAATGAGTCGTCTGACGTGTGTGCAACCATAGAAGTCTTCCTTTCAAGCTTTTCTTCATAAGACCCTGTAAAACACAAGTAGAAATAGCAGCAGAGCCAAATCCTGGGAAAATAGCAAGTTTTTGTTAAGCAATTTAATGGTTCGGGTATAATTTCGGTGCCAAGTACGGTCAAAATACCAATGAATATAGGAGATATCAAACCCCCCTAAACTTAAACTTTGCTTGTCCTCAAGCAAGAGCCTAAACTTAAAGTTATTGACTGTACTTAAACTTAAGAGAATCAAACTACCCAAACAAAGAAATGTTAGGAGATTAATTGCTTATACCTAAAAATGTAGTCACACAAAAGTCAAACAAGCCGAGTTAAGAAAGTTCCTCAAAGATTTAGCATTTAAAATTCTAATTAAAGTATGCCTCACTTGGTCCTATTGAATGCTTTTAACCTTTCAAGAACTCTAGCTTCTATCATGCCACAACAATAGCAAACTCAAAGTTATTCATTCGTTCTTTTCTATGTTTTGCAAAGATTTGTAAAGTCAATTTATCAAAGTTGGAAAATTAGTCATGAATCTTGTCTCCAAATTTCAACCTTTTCAATTTCTTTCACCAATTTTATTTGTGTAAGTCGAGCCGTGGGGCTTTGCACCCTAGAGGATATAATGCGGTGTCATTGACCTTGAGAATATGCTACTGGCACATGTCGTGCCAGGGAGGTTAGACGTGAATTGCTCGACTATGGCCACGGTACACTCGGGCCACAATACTCAACAATCCCATTGCCAATGCTTTCGCACCAGGGCCAGTAGAAATTAATTTTAAGTTACCCAATTATACCTCGAGAGCTTTGAGTTATAATTCCTGGCAACTTATAATTAATCCCAATACCCTCCAAAGTTTTGTGGTTGAGTTGGTGGAAGAAGGTCTCGGTGCATCCTCGTTTTCACAACTATTTGAATTTAAGTCCCATTGAAATTTTGCTCGTTGGTGATTCAAGCGTTTAAAAACAATTTCACTAGTCAAGATTCATGATACAAGTTCCAAGGTTGATAAAAATTCTTTTTGAACAAAAATTTTCAAATCACAAATCAGTTCACTCAATGAAAAATTGTGAGATTTGACTGAGATCGTTTTGACAAATTTCTAAGCATCCACAATCGAGTTTAATCACAATTAAAAATCTTCGCATCAGCCCATTGGTGCACAAGTCAATCAAGAAGTTTAAACAACAAATCATTTGAGAAAGTCCATTGATCAGCTTGAAAATTGTTGAAAAACAGTGTGACATTTATCAATAAAAAAAAAAAAACAAAACGAAGGTGATGGGCACAAGCAAGATAGTGTTCGGACCGAGCAACCAGCGCTCGAACCGAAGGGAGTGAATATCAGATCAAGTGTGGCGTTCGGACCGAGCAACCAGCGGTCGGACCGAATGAGGACAGTTGAAATCAGATTGTATGGAAATTACACAGTTCGGTCCGAACAGAAGGCGTTCGGTCCGAACTGAGGCTGGGAGAAAATGAAAAATTCCGCCCCTCCTTGTCTGTTTTCCAGAAAATAAATGACGTCTCCCCCCCTAAACTTATTCTAAAGCTTGTCCTCAAGCTTGCATTCACAGAAAATTTAAAAGAAAGAGAAGGAAGTTACCGGATTAGTGAGAGTGGTGGGGGCCCATGGATGCATCGCCATGGTGATAGGTCGGGAAGATGCCAAAGGGGTCCTCCATGTCCTGATATTGAGGTTGCTCCACCACTTGGTTTCCAAGGTAAGGGTAGAAGCTGGGATCACTTGGTGCTTGTTGCGGTATTTCTGGGCCACGATGCGGCTCGGATTGTGCTTCGTGATACAGAGGAGGTGGCGGTGGTCCTCGTGTGACACTAGAAGATGAAGCCGGGTTGGCATGGCCGGCTTCTGGCTCTTCCTCTTCTCCCGGCCAATAGCCCATGCGGAGATAAAAATTGTTGTCGTATGCCACGTTTACCGCATCTCTGATTTTCCTATTTTGCTCCATGGACTCTTTGGATAGGCTGCTGAGATGATCACCAAACTCTTCTTGACGCTGGAGGGTCTTCTTGGTGAGTTTGGTGAGCTTCTTCACCATTTTGGTCAATTTCCTAGCCCAGCTCGGCATTTGAGAAGATTCACCATGTTGCATTGGCGGAGGTGAGTGGGACCGGATCCTTGTGGCTACCTCCATCGGCTGTGGGCCGCTTCTTGTTGTCTCGCTTATACTATTTCTCCTGACAAGTGGGTGAGAGTAATCTTCTGGAATGATCCATGAGTCGGGACTAGAGAGATTTACCTTGTGAGGGTAGGGAAGATAGAAATCAGTCCCTTGATCACGAATCCAGAGGTACTTGTCCTCATGCCCCGTTTGCTTAATCTCGATGAAGTGGGCTCCTTTGAATCGGAAGGCATCATAGAGGTGGAACCCGCCACATGCGGAAGTCGGGGGAATCGGAATGTGCATCCGTTCTGCCAAAAGTGTGACAAAGCCACCCATTGTGATGCTTCCTTTGGGCACATGATCTCGCTGGTATATCCAAAACTCCACCATTAGCTTGATAACATTGACCTTCACCGGGTTTGTTTGTAGAGTTTGCCACATGAGCCCGAGCTCCTTATCATTTGTGATGTTAGCTGTCTCCCCTCGGCAAAAGATTTGAGAGGCATACGCCCGCATGAGGATGCGAAGCGTAGGATGTTGCACGAGACGGGACCTCTTGTTGCAATTATGCCCCGCCAAATAGATCCAGACCATGCCGGGCTTTAAGTCTCGAGTCCATGGAGAAGTCTCAATCGGGCAATTCCTTTCTAGCCCATACACCGCACCCGAGTCTTGCAACCGTGCTTTGTGGCTCCGGTTTGCTAGGCGAAAGACAATAATATCTTCCCCATCTTCCTTCATGAGCTTGAGAGAACTCAAGAACTCAATTGTCATCTTCTGGTAGGCTAGAGCTCGGTGGGTCCAAAAGGTGGGGGTAATCCCAATTCCGCCTGTGAGGTCGATAAATTCCTCCGCCACCCCAAATTTTTCCAATGTAGGTAGGTCTATCCACCTTGTGTGCTCAAACGGCCGATTCTGAAGCTTTGCCATGTTGAGAAATTGGAACTTCCATGGCATTTCGAACCCAAAAGTCGCTTCATATTGGGCTGCTTCGGGATGTCTCTTGAAGTCCGGGTGGTTTGACATAGGATGAGGTGGGTCATTGGGGTTGTGGGGTGGTGACTCAGGTGGAGGATGTCTAGAAGAGGTCCCGGCTGCGCCACGAGTGCTGGCACGGGTCTGACGGCGACTGGATTCGGCCATGGTTACTGCTAGAGAGGAGGAGATAGAAAAATCTACGGTTTGTCTGGAAGTGGTCTGCTCTCGGTTTGGACCGAACAGGGAGAGTTCGGACCAAAGAGAAGCAGGTGAACTGTGTCAGGGTAGGTGTTCGGACCGAGCAGAGAGGCTTCGGACCGAACTGAGGCTAGGTTCTGGTAAGGCACACTGGTTCGGTACAGAGGTTGTCTTTGCTGGTACAGGGCCTTGTACACACTCGCAAACCCAATTAAAATCACAAGGAAGCAATAGAAAAGGGAAAGAGAGATGGAGGGACCTTGGATTACGCTTGATGGAGTTGATACCCACGGCTTGTGGTATGGCAGTGGAGAAGTGAAGTGCCAGGGTCCAGAGAGTGCTTTCTTGAGTGAGGAGAAGGGGCAGAGAGGCACCAGAGAGCGAAACGACGGACAGAGCACCTCTTGACAGCGGGTTGGAGTAGAGAATGGTCCCGCGGCAGAAGAGAAGTCGAGGCGCCTCAACGGAACCTCAGAGAAGTTGAAGAGGAGGCCCAGGAGTGTACTCAGTCAACGGGAAGACCAACCGTCGAGTTTCGCCGATTTCTTCGAAAGACGTGCCCTGAAAAATACATCACATACACTTCCTTAAAACGAAATCAGAGAAGATATCCTGAAAGAGATTGGAGAGGAGAGTAATTTGCACCGTAGATCTCTAAAAATGATGAAGGGATGGAAATTCTAGGGTTTGGGGTGTGTGTGCTCGGCTTGGAGAAGAGAACGAGAAAGAGAAGAGTCGGGTTGGGGTCGAATGAGGGAGAAAGAGAAGAGAGGGGAATGGATCCTCTCTTATAGGGTTATTGGGTCGGGTCTGGTATAAACGGGCTTGGCCTGGTGAGTTAAAAACAACCCATTAACCAATTAAATTATATAAAGATAAATGGGCCTGTGTCCCATTAAAATCCCGGCCCAATTGGCCTCATCCAGTGAAGAATCATCCCCTAGTCGGACCGAGCAATCTGGTGCTCGGACCGAGCACCAATGTCATTCCGTCCTCTATAATTTCTTTTTGCTCGGATCGAGCGTTGTATGCTCGGGTCGAACCGAGAGCAATGCACTTCGAATTTGAGCTGAGGAAATGTGTGTACTACTGGTCGTCTCATCCTTCATGCTCGTGTCTCCTTCTTTATAATGAAATTGCTTCCTGAAATTGAAATGTTCCCAGAGATTAGAACTGTGCCTAAAATTTTTTTTTTTTTATTTTTTTTTTTTATTTTTTTTTTTTTATTTTTTTATTTATTTTTTTTTTTTTTATATATATTTAGATAAGAAGAAAACTAGTTTAAAAGTGAAATATTATTTTAAATCCTTGGGTTGCCTCCCAAGAAGCGCTTGTTTTAGGTCCCTAGCTTGACCTCCTGTTTCTAAGTTTCCGCTTGCTTTGGTTCGGAGAGAGATAGGACAAAGGTCTCCTCAAGCGTCTCATTGGCGATGTAGTGCTTTAATCGTTGCCCATTGACTTTGAAAGGCTCCGAATCCTTGTTGCAAATGTCAATGGCGCCAAATGGGTAGACTTTCACCACTCGGAATGGCCCGGACCACCTTGATCTCAACTTGCCCGGAAAAAGCTTCAAGCGAGAGTTGAACAAAAGCACCAAGTCTCCTTCTTTGAACTCTCTTCTTGAAATATGCCTGTCATGCAACAATTTTGTCTTTTCTTTATAGAATTTAGCATTTTCATAAGAGTTTAGGCGTACCTCATCCAACTCATGAAGTTCAAGAATCCTTTTCTCACCGGCCTTGAGCATATCCATGTTGATTGCGCGAGTTGCCCAATAAGCCTTGTGCTCTATTTCAACCGGCAAGTGGCATGGCTTCCCATAGACAAGTTTGAAGGGGCTCATGCCTATGGGCGTTTTGAAGGCGGTGCGATAGGCCCACAAAGCATCATCCAATTTGACAGCCCAATCCTTGCGCGTTCGGGCTACTGTCTTTTCCAATATGCTCTTGATCTCCCGATTAGACACCTCGACTTGCCCGCTTGTTTGTGGATGATATGCGGTGGCAACTTTGTGTGTCACTCCGTGCTTCTTCAATAAGCTATTGAATTGGCGGTTGATGAAGTGCTTTCCTCCGTCGCTTATCACCGCTCGTGGGACACCAAATCGAGGAAAGATCACCTTTGAAAACAATCGGATCACAGAATTTGCATCCGCGGACTTGCATGGCACCGCTTCAACCCACTTAGAGACATAATCTACTGCTACCAAGATGTATTCGAAACCATGAGAGCTAGGAAACGGGCCCATGAAGTCTATCCCCCAAACATCAAAGATTTCCACTTCAAGAATAGGGTTAAGGGGCATCTCGCTCCTCTTTGAGATGTTGCCCGTCCTTTGACATTGATCACATGAGAGTACAAATAAGCGTGCATCTTTGAAAAGAGTGGGCCAAAAGAAACCTGATTGAAGCACTTTAGCTGCCGTCTTGGAGAATGATGCATGGCCTCCATAGGCGGAAGAGTGGCAGCTAGCTAGGATAGACTTGACCTCCTCATATGGCACACATCTTCTATAAATGTCATCGATCCCGAGTTTGAAGAGGTAGGGCTCCTCCCAAAAATAATACTTAGCATCTGATTTCAGCTTCTTTCGGTCTTGCCAAGTCATCTCTGGTGGTAGGATACCGCTGGCGAGGTAGTTGGCTAAGTCGGCATACCACGGTTGAGCATCAGCCTCACGATCAGTCATCGTTCGGACCGAACAAGCAGCTGCTCGGTCCGAACTTCCTTCCATGGAGAGGAATTGCATTGCCAGGTGGGTCCAGTCGACCTCCTCTGATTCTGTTCGGTCCGAACTGGATGATATCAGGGTCGAACATATTTCTGCTGGGGTCGAACTGAGAGTGATCTGCATCAGCTTTTCAATCGGAAATGAGTCATCGATTGGGATTTCATCTTTTTCTTGCTCTTCCCAATGCAGCCGAGACAAATGATCAGCTACCAAATTCTCTGTGCCCTTTTTATCGCGAATCTCGAGGTCAAACTCCTGTAAAAGGAGTACCCATCTTATGAGCCTTGGCTTGGCATCTTTCTTGCTCAGAAGATATCGCAACGCCGCATGATCAGTGTACACGATCACCTTGGAACCCACCAGATAGGATCTGAACTTGTCTAGAGCGAATACGATGGCAAGAAGTTCCTTTTCGGTGGTCGTGTAGTTGGTTTGGGCCGGATCAAGTACTTTGCTTGCGTAGTAGATCGCCACCGGCTTCTTGTCCTTCCGCTGTCCAAGCACGGCTCCAACTGCGAAGTCGCTCGCGTCACACATGAGTTCGAATGGTTGAGACCAATCCGGTGGTTGCAAAATAGGAGCCGATATGAGGGCCTCTTTTAACCTGTGAAAAGCGTGAATACAATCTTCAGTAATGATGAATTCATTATCTTTAATTAAAAGATTGCTTAGAGGTTTTGCTATTTTAGAAAAGTCTTTGATGAAGCGGCGGTAAAATCCGGCGTGCCCAAGGAAACTTCGCACGTCCTTAACATTTTTAGGTATGTCTAGCTTCTCAATGACTTCGATTTTTGCTTTATCGACCTCGATCCCTTTAGAAGTGATTACATGGCCTAGTACTACACCGCGTTGCACCATGAAATGGCACTTCTCCCAATTCAAAACCAAGTTAACCTCTTGACATCGCTGCAAAACTTTAGAGAGGTTAGCCAAACAAGAATCAAAACAAGTGCCATAAACAGAGAAATCGTCCATGAAAACTTCCATTTCTTTTTCAATCAAATCCGAAAAAATGGCCATCATGGCCCGTTGAAATGTGGCTGGTGCATTACAAAGACCAAAGGGCATCCGTCTATAAGCAAAAGTACCATAAGGGCAGGTAAAAGTGGTCTTTTCTTGGTCATTTGGATGAATGGGAATTTGGAAGAAACCCGAATAACCATCTAAATAGCAAAAATAAGAATGATTAGCAAGCCTTTCAAGCAATTGGTCAACAAATGGGAGTGGAAAATGGTCCTTGCGAGTTGCCGCGTTGAGTTTGCGGTAGTCGATGCACATTCTCCACCCGGTAACCATGCGAGTTTGAATCATCTCATCTTTGTCATTCTTTACCACAGTCGTGCCTCCCTTCTTAGGAACCACATGTACGGGGCTCACCCATTTGCTATCTGAGATCGGATAGATAATGCCCGCATCGAGTAATTTAAGAATCTCCTTCTTTACTACGTCCTTGAGATTTGGGTTGAGCCTCCTTTGAGTTTCCCTTGATGGCTTGTGATCGTCCTCTAACAAGATTCGATGTGTGCAAAAAGATGAGTCGATCCCCTTCAAATCGTCGATTGAGTACCCTATTGCGCCTCGATGTGCCCTTAGTTCAGTCAACAACCTCTCTGTTTGTCCTGCATCTAGCTCGGAGTTAACTATAACAGGGTAAGATTGATTTGGGCCGAGGAATTCATACCTGAGCGAGGATGGAAGTGGCTTAAGTTCAACTTTCGGAGCTTCAGTTTGGTCTGGACTTATGCTCGGTCCGAACAGATTTGCACTCGGTCCGAACTCCTCCTCCGTCATCTGTATGTCCTCCATTCGGCCTTGAGTTCGGTCCGAACAGAAATGGTGGGGGTCGAACTGAGAGCCAGTCGAGCAGTCTTCTGGTTCGTCTACTTCCACGATTGATTCCTCTACCCCAACTGCCTCTTGCATGTCACAGAGAAAAGTTTGGTAGGTTTCCAGGGCTGTTTGGTACTGCTCTTCAAGAGACTCTTCGATCTCGGGTACTTCTTGAATCATGAAACAAGTTTCCTTGGGGTCGGGGCATCTCATAGCATGGTTAATTGAAAATAAGAGCTGCTCCCCCCCCACTCTCACCAATATTGTCCCGTCTCGGGCATCCATATTCACACCGGCGGTTCTGAGAAAGGGGCGTCCCAAGATGATAGGCACCTCCTTATCTTCTTCTATGTCCATGACCACGAAATCGCCGGGCACCAAAAATTTGCCGACTTGTACAGGTACGTCCCTCAATTCCCCCATCGGTATTCGGATTGTGGAATCGGCAAGTCTTAGGGTCATACTTGTGGGTAAAAGTTCGCCGAATCCGATCTTCTCATACACCGACTTAGGCATGAGGCTAACGCTTGCACCCATGTCACATAGAGCTTGTTTGATAATGGCGTTACCAATAGTGCAAGGAAGAACAAACCGACCTGGATCCGAGAGCTTAGGTGGCATATTACTCTTCAAGGCTTCGCTGCTCTTGTATGTTAACACTACCGTTTTCAGCTCCTCCATTGTTCTTTTGCCGGTGCACAACTCCTTCATGAACTTGGCATAGATGGGAACTTGAGCAATAGCATCTGTGAAGGGAATTGTGATCCTCATTTGCTTTAAGATCTCCCAAAAGATCCTGAACTGGGCATCTTCCTTGCTCTTGATCAACCTGCGAGGGAAGGGAACTGGTGGGTGATAGCTGGGCACTGATAGAACGGCTTGGTCGGTTGATTTTCCATGGTCCTGTCCCCTGCCTGGCTCCACCTCGGTCCGAACAAAGGAAGGCTCGGACCGAGCAGTCCCAGATGGGGCTGCTACCCCTTCCTCTGCTGGCTCTTCGGGTCGAGCATTCGCGGAGTGAGGATGTGTGGGCGTTGCTGTGGCCTCGCCTGTCTTTCCTGGTTGTTCCTGCGCACAAAGAGGATCATGAGAGTCTTTTTGAAGAGGAGGGAGTGGGTTTACCTGCTGAAGAACTGGCTCGAACCCCCCTGGGACTTCTTGTTCGGGCCGAGTAGGATCTTGTTCGGTCCGAACTGAGGGTTCGTCAGGGGATCCGGCAGGCATGGGCGGGTCTTCGTACTGCCTCCCGCTCCTTAAGACGTGAAGAGCCTTGATCTCAGCGCTGGGATTGACTTCCGGCTGTCCAGGAAGCTTGCCCTGAGGTCGAGAGAAGTGCTGCTCCATCATTCGTTCCAGGCGATGTAAGGAGCTTGCGCTAGCCTTCAACTCATTCGTGGTGTCCTTCAGATCATCTAGCCCCTCAGCAAGGATCATGTTGAACTTGCCTTGGTCATGCATGAACTCTTGAACTGCAACTGGGATCCCTTCCTTATTGTAAATTGACTTCCTTGGGGCATAATTGTTTGAATGTTGGTCCCTCTTGAGGAATTGAGGGTTCTGCCCTTGGCGGTCATATCGAGGCGCATAAGGTCGATCCAGGGTTGCTTTTTGCATGGTGTTCTTGAGGACTGGGTCGTTCATGTGCTCCCAATCTTTCTGTTCGCCTTCGCTCAAAGAATAGCTCCGCCGAAAGATGTGCCTCGGAAAATAGGACGGCTCATTGTTTAGGGAGTTAACTTGAGCCACCCCACCATTGCCCTTGGCTAATGGACAATCTTGAGATTTGTGTCCTTCTTCATCACAAGCCCCGCATCGAGTGGAGTAAAGGTGGGTCCCTTGAGCAGACTGATAAGCGGCTAACTCGGCTTCCAATTCCGCAATCTTTTCATCCCTGGTCGTGATCTCGCGCACTTGATGCTTCGCGTGGCTAGCACGGCGGTGATTGGGAATCGGGTACCAAGTGTAGCTCCTTGCACAATGATCAAGTAAGTCCCGCCCTCGGGTCGCATCGAGGCGTTTGAATGCTCCACCTGAAAGAGAATCAATATTAATTTTGATGTTATCATAAAGACCACTATAAAAGTTTTTCATTAACAGCCAATCTTGAATGCCATGGTGCGGGCAAGAATTTTCCAAATCCCTAAACCGCTCCCACGCATCCCTCATTGATTCCTCTTCCTTTTGAGCAAAATTATTCAATTCCCTCCTGATTGTGTCAGACCTATCGGCGGGGAAATACCTATCCAAAAAGGTTTGTGCCATTTGATCCCAAGACCGAATTGACCCCTTTTTCAATGTTTTATACCATTTTTGGGCTCTATCCTTAAGGGTGAAATGGAACAATAACAGCCTAATTGCTTGTTGAGGAACCCCATTAATTTTAATTAAACGGGTACAATCTATGAAAGTTTGTAAATGAGCATGTGGGTCCTCTTTGTCATCTCCGTAGAACGGGTTCTGTTGAACCAGAGTGACGTGGTTAGGAGCGATCTGCATATTGTTGGCCTCAATGCCTGGAATCAACACCGGGCCGCCCACGTCTTTAGCATTTGGGGCTCCATATTCTCCAAGAGTCCTTTCGAGTTCCGGCTCGTCTTCACCGTCGGAGTTGTTGACACTTGCCTCATCCTCGTTTGCCCATCGGCGGCGTTCGTCCTCAAAGTTCCTCCTCTGTCCGGCAAGATCATTCCGATCTGCTGTGAGGCGAGCCTCTCTTTCCTCAAGCCGAAGGCGGAGGTCCTCCAGCTCGCGAGTCCGCTGTGCAATAGCCTCTGGGGTGAGTGGTTCTGCCATCGAGGGATCTTCTCCTGCCTGCTCTGGTGTCGGTTCGGTCCGAGCCGAGTATGTTCGGTCCGAACTGGAGAGTGGTTGAGCAGCTGGAGGGAGTTCAGGATCGACAAGCAAATGCCGGAAGAAGTAATCTCGAGTCTTGGGCGGTGGAGACTTCCTCCTGCGGGTTTTACCTGCCAGCCTAGAAAACAGAGAAGAGTGAAAAGTAAGAAGAGGAAAGAAAAACAAAAATCTAGTCTCCAAATACTAAAACAAGTATCTGATATCGACACCGTCCCCGGCAACGGCGCCAATTTGATGAAGGAATTAAATCCTAGTACCAAATAAATTTGTACCTAGACCTAACCTCACTAGTCGTTCAAGTTAAGCTTAGGGTCGAACCCTAGGGACGGATTAACGAATACCTGACTTGTTCTTTTTCTGAAGCTAGATAAATAAAATAAGGTAGGAACTACAGCAAAATAAAAGTAATGAACACACACCACTAGTAATTAAATGTTTTTGGGTATTTTAGAAATTAAGTCGTAATTAAATTGAGGTAAACTAAAACTAGCAAACTTTTGGGTTTTTCTAATATAAAAAGGTGCCTTAGGGATGAGGACTCGCTTAGGTTTAGCCCTCAATTTGCCGGATTGCTCGCTGTCGCGTTAAATACCAACAAATTGAGGCATAGGCTGTCGGTTCGGACCGAACAGGACTTGTTCGGTCCGAGCAGAGGCTGGTATGTTGGGTTACGACCATACAACTTGAATTCTGACTTTATGAAGGGCTCAGATTGGCTGTGACTAGATTATCTAACCCTCAACTCTTGTCTTTTGGACCAGAGATTAGTACAGGACTCTACCTTGCCCACGTAGACTAATCAAACCTAAACTTTCGTGTTGGTATTTTAATTAGCCTATGTCTTGTTTATTTGTTTTCTTAGGGATATCTGAGTTGCCTTTCAGCCAACTTAGAGGCCACACCTTTCGATGCTGGCTAATCTCCTCTTTCGAATCGTCAACTTATCCCGAGTACTTAATTCAATTCCAATGAACTAACCTAACCTTGTAACTTAACTAAACAGGCCTAGAATTTAGAAGTAAATCAGGTCAATCACAGAATTAAACAAGCAATTAAAACACTACTCAATAAACAGATCATGAAGTCAAATATCAAATCATATCAAGTCATAACGTCAAACTAAACCTAAACTACATCCATACCCTAAGACATCAAGTAGACTACTCTAACATGTTCTCAAAATAGTAAATAATCATAATAAAAGCATAATAAAGATACAAGCCCATAAAAGAAGAGAATAAAAGCATAAAGGGAAGTAAAGTCTACTCCTTTCACGCTAGAACTATCTTTTCTAAGGCAGTGGAAGGTAGGAGAGATGGGTGAACTACTTCTTGCTGCTGCCGTCGCTTCTAACAAGAGGGAAATCACAGGGCTGATGAAGAATTGTCTTTTGGAAGGTGGCTATGCGTGTGTCTAACCAAAAGTTGCCTTCCTGGAGATAGGAGAGGCCTTTATATAGTGCCAGGTTGCTTGGGAGAGAGGTTAGGGCGTTCAGACCACCAGAAGTTGCCAAAAAGTGTCTTTCCTTAGCTGAAAAGACTTGCCATTTGTGCTCGCTCGACCCGAAGGCTGGGCGCTCGGACCGGAGAGAAGAGAGAGAGTGTCCAGGCGACACTTCGGTCCGAGTAGCTGCTTGTTCGGTCCGAACAAGTAGAGAGGGGGGGTCGAACTGAGCCTAGGGATGAGTCATCTAGGTGGCATGTGGCCCGCATGTCGGTCCAGAACGTGCCCTTGTGCCAGGAATGAGTCGTCTGACGTGTGTGCAACCATAGAAGTCTTCCTTTCAAGCTTTTCTTCATAAGACCCTGTAAAACACAAGTAGAAATAGCAGCAGAGCCAAATCCTGGGAAAATAGCAAGTTTTTGTTAAGCAATTTAATGGTTCGGGTATAATTTCGGTGCCAAGTACGGTCAAAATACCAATGAATATAGGAGATATCACTCGACATCTACGAACATGACATTTTCGATGTCCGGTTCAAGGCTCATGAAGTAGGGTGCGAGCGAGGCTCGATTGTGGATTGTGATTTGAATTCCTTCGGTGCTTGGTTCTCCGAGCTCCTTAGGAAGTCTTGCCAAAGCATCAGCCTTCCCATTCATAGCTCTAGACACTTTTTCTAACGTTATTTGGGGAAATTGCGTGATTAGTTCTAATGCTTTCTCATTGTATTTAACGAGCTCCGGTTTGAGTGTTTTGTACTTTCCTTTGATTTGATTGAGAACGAGCTGTGAATCGCCATATACTTTTAAATTTTCGATCCTCATCTCCAGAGCAATTTCAAGGCCCGCAATCAGTGCCTTATACTCGGCCTCAGTGTTAGTACATCGCTCTATGAGAATGAAAGAGCGGCGTATAATGCCCCCTTCTGGTGTGACAAAGACCAGACCTACCCCGGCCCGTATTTTCGGTAGTCTGGGCCTGACCGCTGGTTGTATAGAGGATGCACCATCAAAATACATCTTCCAATGCGATTCTTCTTCTTCAACGAAAATGGCTTCCTCATCGGGAAACTCACAGGCAAGCGGGGAGTCATCGGGGATAGGGTGTGCCGCTAAAAAGTCTGCTAAGGCCTGCCCTTTGATAGCTTTTTGAGGCGCGTATGCTATATCAAACTCCATTAGAGTGATGGTCCATCTTGCTAATCTCCCCGTGAGCATGGGTCGGGTCATTAAAAATTTTAATGGATCGACTTTCGAGATGAGTGGAACCTTGTGGGCCAACATATAGTGTCTCAATTTTTTGGTGGCGAACACTAAGGCTAGGCAATGCTTCTCGATTGGTGAGTAGGAGTGCTCGGCTCCAACCAACATCCGACTAAGATAATAAAGGGCATTCTCTTTTCCTTCATCATTTTCTTGGGCCAATAATGCTCCCAATGAACCATATGTGGCAGTAGTGTAAAGAATGAGAGGCTTGATAGGTATAGGTGCCGCCAAAACTGGGGGATTGAGAAGGTAATTCTTAATATCCTCCAAAGCCTTTTGACATCGCTCGTCCCATTTGAAAGGGGTGTTTTTCTTTGTGAGTTGGGTAAATGGTTTTATCTTCCCTGAAAGGTTAGCGATAAATCTCCTGATATACGCCAATCGTCCTTGCAAGGAACGAAGCTGTTTCAAGTTTCTGGGTGGCGGAAATTCTTGAATGGCTTTGATCTTTGCAGGATCGATCTCGATCCCTCGGTGTCTTACCACGAACCCGAGGAATTTTCCTGAAGAGACCATGAACGCACATTTGAGTGGATTAAGTTTGAGTGCATGTAGTCTCAATCGCCTAAACACAAGGCGAAGGTACCGCACATGTTCTTCATTGGAATGTGCTTTTACCACTATATCATCCACATAACATTCGACTACACGGTGTATTAGATCATCAAAGACTTTAGTCATGGCTCTTTGATAAGTGGCACCAGCATTCTTGAGACTAAAGGGCATAACCTTGTAGCAGTAGATGCCTATGGGTGTGCGGAACGCAGTGTGTTTTTGATCCTCTTCATCCATCTTTATTTGGTTATAGCCCGAGTACCCGTCCATAAAGGAGAATACTTCATAAGACGAGGTATGGTCGATGATTATTTCTGTCACAGGCAGGGGAAAGTCATCCTTTGGGCACGCTTTATTTAGGTCCCTAAAGTCGACACACACTCTGATTTGTCCATTCTTTTTCTTAACGGGGACAATATTTGCAACCCAATCAGGTGTTTCTTCTTCTCGGATAAAACCTGCTTCAATGAGCTTTTTAACTTCGGCTGTGACCTTTTCCTCAAGTTCGATTCTCATCCTTCGAGGTGCTTGTTTTACCGGTTTGAAACTTGGGTCGATTTTTCGCTTGTGAACACCCACCAAGGGGTCGAGGCCTGGCATTTCACTATAGTCCCAGGCAAAGCAGTCCATATGTTCAATTAGTAATGACTTCAACTGCTCCTGCTGCTCAAGGGATAAGGATGCATTTATGAAAGTTGGTCGAGGATTTTCAGCAGTGCCTAGGTTTATTTCAATCAATTCATCTACCGTGTTTTGTCCTCCTTCCTCGAGCTCTTTTGGTGCTGTTTTTGGGGCCGTAATGAATTGATCATCATCACTGTCTCTTTTTTCAATCACCATGTTACAGGTGTATGCCATTTCTTTTATATGTTTTTCCTTCACTATCAAATAGGTCGGGTCATCGATACCCCATAATTGTTCATATTTCTTTTTTATGCTTACCCGTTCTTTAGATCGACGATACCCGAGACCACAGGTATTTCTTTTCTTGCCATCAGGCCCCTTTATTGGTTAGGGAACCATGTTCCATAACCTTCGAAAAAGTCTTGCCCTTTCTTTGCTTATAGGGTCAAAACATCGGAGTTTTTCAAAAAGGTCAACTAACTCGCTCTTATAGTTTCCTCTTGGTTTAAATGGCGTGAGTTCTGTCTTTACTTCGTCTAACCATTTTCCCCACCCTTCCCGAAAAGGGTCATTGTTGTCGGTTTTATTATTTCCGGCCTTGTAGAAGAGGATTGGTGGTCGAACTATCTTTTCATCTTCTAAATATTCTACTTTAGCCGGAACCATAAACACCTCTATCTCTTCGACTTGATTCACCTCCTGACATGTTAGTTCTCTGTGGTGTTCTTTTAATACCCGATTAACAATTCGAGCATTTTCCCTTTTTACTTCATTCTTCACACCTCCTTCCGTATGACTTGGGGTTACCTTTTTACTTGGAGTCGATTCAACTGGTACAAATCTAACCCTCAAAGTTTGACTTTTCTTTTTGGCCATCGTCTGACTAGGCCGTTTTTCGATTGATTTATGCCGGGGTTCTAAGTTTTGGGCAATCTCTTCAGGGAAGTAGAACTGTGCATCTTCAAGGTGCACTTCGTGTACCGAAAAAGGCTGATCATCTCCTTTGATTCTTTTCTGTTGGTCTCCTCTCATATATTTAACGCATTGGTGGAGGGTTGAAGGTACCAATTGGTTTTCGTGTAACCAAGGTCGCCCTAACAATGCTCCATAGACGGTGTTAACATCTATGACATAGAACTTGACTCTAGTCGTCATTTTCCTGAAATGGTAGGGTGACTCCTCCGAGCGTTTGTTGAGCATGTTGATCGAATCCCGCAATCGATGGTTTTTCCTCGGACAAGTCTTTCGCGTCAAGGTTAAGATGCTTTAGCGATTTTAATGGGAGGATATTGATTGACGATCCTGGGTCAACCAACATTCTGTTGAGTTTCGTCCCTTTGAATGTCCCGGAGATGTATAAGGGCCGATTGTGTTCTACGGTGCCGGTGAGTAAATCTTCATCTGTAAATGTTATTGTAGTGCATACTCCTGTTTCTTCTGTCATATGATTGTGAGCTGTTTCTGGCTCCTCTGCCATGTTATTTTGGAAATTTTCCAGATTTTGAAGGGCGTGTATGAGGATATTCCTCAGTTCTTGGGACATCATTAATGCATCAAAGACACTGAGTGGGGCTGGAATTTTTCGAAGATGCGACAGTATATTATAACCGATAGTAGTCATTTTATTCCCTTCCGACGGGGCCACTGTTTCTCTGGCTCGCTTTTCTGCCCTTGCCTTTTCTTTCGGTGGTTGTCGCTCGGGTATGTTGGTGCCTAAACGGAGACTAACATTGCATTCATTTTCCTCGGGCATGATCAGGTTACCAAACATATTTTCTAGGGAGAGAGGCTCGTCTCCTTCGCTATCAGGCTCCCTTCCTAACATGATGGCCCGTGACTGCGCTGTAGGGATCATCATTGGTTCTTCTTCAGTGGTTTCATAATACTCACGCTTACCGGGTTCCTCAGAGTTTTCGCTATCGTACCCGTCAATTAAGGACGGGAGCTCTTTGGGATTACTTTTTAGTGTAATCATATTGACAAACTCACGCTTGGGGAGCCTTGGCATTCTCCCCGGATTTTGTCTCGGTGGCATGATGCCGAATTGAGTTTCCCTTAGCAAAGATCGTCAATGTGAATTCACACGACTGAGTTGATGCTCTATTTCGACCCATGTTCGGAAAGCAGGACATCTTCTTGTAGTGTGCCCCTTCTCTTGATGGTACAGGCAGAACTTAGAATGATCAACATCCATAATCTCCTGAGCACACCAGTCCAAGGGGGCGGGTCCTTGTCTTCGTGGCACTGGTCTGAATGCTGGAGGTGGTAGCCTGTAATTATCCTGCTGAACTCTTCTTCTCTGCTGTCTGTTGTGGTGTCTTTGAGGTTGCATGTGATTTGTTCTTATTCCTTCGAAAGACCGGTTCCTGAGCATCTCTTCATCTTTGGCTTTTCCATGATTAAACTGCGCTTGCCGGTCTTGGAAATTTTCTCTAGAGGTCCCAGAAATTTGGTTTTGTGTTGGCACGGCTGACAAAAGCGCCTCTCTTGCCTGAAGAATGTTTGATTCAGCCTGCGATGGAGCAATCTGTCTGAGTTCTATGTTTGCTGATTTATTTTTTAGAGATACATTCCCTTGTATTCTAAAAAGCTGGGTTTGTTTCCGCCCCTTGACACCCTTCTTCGGCACTGCACGTGATTGCTTCTCATTCTGTGAATTTTCTAACACATCATGGTTCTGTTTTTGACATGTGACACTTGGTATGCTTCGCAATCCGGGCTTCTCTTGTGATTCCTGGACCCGTTTTTCGGAGAATTCTTCGCCTTCTGTTTTCTTTGGCTGCCATATTTTTCCTTCTCTATAAGGGATATCACTCAAGGCTCTTATGGGCTCATCTGAAGGCGTGCTTGGGACTCTTGGTCTCAACCTTCTTGCATTCTCATCTTCGCACTTTCGTGGAGCCAGAGAGCTCAGGCTTGCCTTCAAAGTGGCGAGCATTGCTTCATTTTGTTGATAGATCATGGTAATCAGACTGTGGTGTTGAGACAGTCTCCTCTTAATATTCTGCATGTCTTTGTCATTGGTTTCAACGAGTGTTCTGCATCCGCCTCTTTGTGTACCTTGATCAGAATTTTGTATGACGATCCCTTTATTTTTCATTTTTGGAAAGCCTTTCAGCTGTGATTTTCTTCCAAGTGAGGCTGAAGTGTTGTTGTCGCCTTCCTTATGAGGTAGCCGTGGGAGGCACGTTTCTCCCTTACTTTTAGATGACTCTCCCCTTTCCTGGCAAGACAACCTTGTTCCCGTAATATTCTCGGCGAGGTAAGACGAGGGGAGGATTTCATTCCCCTGGTCTTTTGGGGTCGACCTTTCTGGAAGAAGTTTGGATTGTTCTCCAGTTGTTATCTCATTAGGGATTTCAGTGCCTTCAGAAATGAAGTAACATCGATGATTTTGGACAATTTTTTCATTGTCAGAAGAGTCACTTTTTTCGTCATCGGCATCATTGACGGTTCCTAAGTCTCTTTCGGTATCAATATCGGTTGAGTTTTCTTCTAACTCAATCATTGTACCCTGCAATTCTCTTTCGATTAGTCGGAATATCTCGTCGATCATTTGGGGTTCTAATTTGAGTATCTCTCCCTTGTCTTGCCCGTGAGCGACCATCCGGATTTCTGACTCGTCTGAGTCTGACACTAGAATTTCAAGCTCAACAATTGTCGGACCCAGAGGTGCAAGTACTGATTCTGGTTCGACAGAGACCTTACACTCGAAGGTATACTTTCCTTGGGCAGGGGTGTTCCCTCTAACCCCCGTGCTGCAACACGACCGACGTGGGTATTTCTGTTTTCTCGTCTTGCCCCCTCGTGGTGACACTTGTTCTAATTTCTGGCCCTGTTGGTAACACGGGGCTAGGTTCTGGTGAGTCGTCTTTGTTTTCTTTCGTCGATAAACTCTCGGTGACTTAGGTAGGCTAGTCTCAGGGGGTAGTTGGTTTAGATCAATGATCTGTTCCATTTGCTTTCCCTCTTGGTGCTCAGGAAATTCATCTTGAATCACTTTTATTAACTGTTGCACAGTTTCCAGGATTGTATTTGCCAGTTGAAGGAGTTGTGTAGATCTTGCCCCTTGGCTTTCTCCCGAAGGAGAGACACGAGGGTTTTCTTCTCTGCTTATGTTTCTGGTCTGGACCATATTACAATGGTGTCTTTCTTCGCCCCTTGACCTTTCATTTAATACCAATTTACTCATGACTTGTGATGGAATGAAATGGGCTAAGGTTATAGCCGTAGGCCGCCCTTGCTCGTAAACTTCTTTGACTTTTCTCACTGGCGGTTCTACTCCTGCAATTCTTTTGATCGTGGAGAGTTTCATAGGCTTTTTCTTCTTCTTATTTTCGGACGTGGCAAAGGTTATCACTCGAGGTGGAGGAATCGGTGCTACTGGAGCAAGTTTGCCCTGCCATTTAATCTGAGGCTCCTCCTGCAGCTTTCTCAACATTCTCCGAGTTTTCTTAGACAAGTATACGGTCCAGGGGTTTGATGATGTTTCACCTTCTGTTTTTTTGTGATGGGTTATCATATTTACTGAAAAATGAGGAGCCGAAACTTGCTGAGCTGCCTTGGGAATTTTAAACTCTTTGCTTTGTATTTTCCTTTCTAACCAATCTTTCAAAACGTAACAGTTTTCCAAGGTATGTCCTAGTATTCTGTGGTATAGGCAGAAATTAGGATCATCAGATTTATCTGCATCTTCTGGGCGCTTGCTTGGCGGCAATTGCATTCCTTTTTCTGAGGCAGCTTGGAAAAGCTCTACCACATATTCTTTCTTAAATGAGTATGGCTTGCTCTGCCTTTCACGAAGACTCATTCGATTTGGTCTTGTTAGCTCTGAAGGCTCATCTTGCTTTTCTGTTTGATTTACTCTCTCGACATTGGTGTTTTGAGAGTAAGAACCGCCGAAATTTCTAATCATCTTAGCTTCGGCCCTCTTATTATTTTCTTTTCTCTTCTCTTTCTCGATACGGGGATCCGTTGGTGGGTTCCAACCTTCCTGGTTTAGTGTCTCGTACTGAGACACCAAAGTGACCAATCTTTGGAAAGTGCTTATCTGAACTGGCAACAGATGAGACCTGATCCATGCGGGTAAATTATTTATGATCATCTTGACTTGGTCGAATTCCTTCATGGGAGGTTGGCAACGAATGCTTAGGTTTCTCCACCTTATTATGTATTCCATGATCGATTCTCCCTTTTTCAGTTTTACTCCGGCCATTTGTATCATGGTGATTTCTTCAGTAACAACCATGAATTTAGAACAAAAGGCATCTGTCATTTCATCCCATGAATGGATACTATTTTCCTCTAACGATGCATACCACTCGAAAGCGATCCCCGACAAGCTCTGAGGGAATTGTCGCAGGAGTAAAGCTGGATTGTCGGCAGTATCGCCACACGCTGTTAAAAAGTGTGCGAGATGTTGTTCTGAGGTTGTCTTGGTCCCTGTTCCGTCAAACATACGAAAGCGAGGCACCGTGTACTTCTTGGGGAAAGGTTCCTTATCAAAGTGTTTCGGGTAGGGTCTACCAACTCCTCTTCGAGGTCGCACTGATTCTCCCATATTGAGATTCTTGATTTGTTTACGGATCATTTCTTGTATATCCTCACTGGTCATGGTGAATGCCTGCTCCTCGGAGGAATAACTTTGTCTTCTGTTTTGGCTTGACGTTTCAGGCAAGGCATAGTGGCTTGTCCTTTTCTTGGTTTCCTCACTTTTCATTGATTTTTTCGAGGGTTCCTCAACGTAGACCCTTGGGTGACCCTTCTTGCGATATCTTGCTTCATTTTCCCCTTCAGAGGTATCTGACATGGCTTTTTCTTTTAACCTTGCCATTTCTTCACAGGAGAGTTTCCATTTGGTGGTTCATTCTTTCAATGATTTCTTGAAAGTGAGCAATCGCGTTGTCCCTCTCGTTTTCAGAGCTTTCTTCCCCTGAAACCTCCTAATTAGGTTCGAGCTCTTTATCGCTATTTTCCACCTCAACTGTGGGGACGGAGAGCCCTGCTGTCTGTGTAGCCCCTTTCTTAGACCTTGTGGTGGCATCGGTCATAGATACGGGCGCCTTTGGTTTGGTCGCGGGTCTTCCTCTACCTTTCCTAGTAGTTTTGGCCTCGACAGGGTCTTCACTTTCGGCCGTTGATTTTTCAACTTCTGCTTGGTTGCCCTCACCTTTATCGGTACTGAGTGTATAGGCCTCCTCTATTTCTTCGGGATCGCCCACAGTGCCTACCATGTGTACAGCGAACGAGTTCCTGGGCTCTTTCCTTCGCCATTCCATTCGCCTGCTTAATTTATGATTTCTTACCGCTTTCTTGATTTGGGATTCTCGAACTCCTAGTTCCGTGTGTCGCTTTCTCTGAAAAGTAGACTTGATCTTCTCGGTATTTCCCTCTTGTATCAATGTTCTTTTCCATTTTTTAGGGAAACTTACTTCTTTTCCAGGGAATACTAACCTCTCATGCACGGAAAGGTTCTTTTCTTCTGGGAAGACCAATCTTTCATGTACGGGGCAATGTCCCCAACCGTGCGTAATTCTATTACCCTTTTTTATTTTCTTGGTGGATTTTCTTGCTATCTCAAATTCATATGTTGGAACATGAGACCTATCTTCCCATTTAGGTTGCAGATTAAGGGTGTGTGCCTTCCCCTGACCGGCAACGACATGATATGCCTCGCGAATCTTTTGAGCGACAGTAAGCTTTTTGGCTTGACTCGCCATCGGGACCGGGACCGTTTTGAAATGGGCCGGTATGTCCCTCCATGCCATGAGACGAGTAGTTGGTGCCTTCCATTTCAGACTTCTTAGTGGTGCGAATGAATTATGCACCGGTAAGTTAGGCTCTGCTACCAGGCTGTTCTGATACGCCTGCAGTGCTCTGGCCTCAGAAACTTTCACCCTTTTCATAGGCTTGGGTGTCGATTTCGGTATGTTATTTTTGTTCCTGATTATCCCCTGGTATTTGTTCATCTTCACAGGGGTCACAGTGATGCTGGAAAAGGGTTGATGAACCTTGCCCCCAGTGATAGTGAAAGGTGCATTCACTTGCATTATGGGAATGGTGACCGGGATAGACCCGTCCATGATCATCCCAACAGTGCCTCCCTGGTTCTTGTTCTGCTTTTGTGCCATCAGATTCCTGCAAAAAGACAATGTCTTCGAATCATGGTCAGCAAATAGGAAACATTTTGACAATATCCTATTTAGTCTGCGTGTTTCATATTCTTTGATATTCCCAGATGAGAGGAAAAAGATGTCCCACCGGGCGTGCCAGAAACCTGTCCGGCTCTTTTTGACGGATTTTCCGTTTGAAGAAGAAAAGGAAAAGAGACGATCGGATCAGATATCTCCTCGCAAGTCAAAGTCTCGGCCACGGGCGCCTCCCACTTAAGAGATGCTCGCTCATGCGTACTTTGCCCCTACGAGAGTTTATTTTTTATGTAGGTCCTTTCTTTCCGACGGGCGCAAGCCCCAGCCGTTAATTACCCTGGTTACTTTCCTAGGCACCTCTGGATCGGGAATATCAAAGAATATGTGCTGCAGACTGTTAGTGAATTGTCAATAAAACAATTAGTGCCATGCATATGCATATGAACATTTACAGGTGTTTATTTATTACTTTCTAACTTTCTTTTCTTTTTTATTTGATTTGTTTGTTTCTATATTTTTTTTTATTTAATATTGTTGTACTAAACGTCTCTAAGTTTGTCGATTACAAAACAATATCATTTGGCATTTAACGATCTTCTTTGAGTTTTATAGGAAGAAGATGCAAAGTTTGAAGACTTGGATAAAAACTATGTGCAAGATCAAGATCAAGTATTTAGAGAGCTTATAGGCTAGTTTAGACTTTAATAGAAGGTTTACTTTAGTTCTTTTTTCCTTGAAATGGTCTAGATAGCAGAAAAGCTCAAGAACTCAGCATCTTTCTCAGTTTCAGACCCAGTGCGTCGTGTAACGCAATATTGGGTTACACAACGCACCAGTGAGTTGTGTAACGCAATATTGGGTTATATAACGCACCTGTTTGTGCAGAATTTTTCCTTTAACAGAAACAGTGCGTTACACAACGCAACAGAAGGTCGTGTAACGCACTAGCTGCATCATACAACGCAATTTACGCGTCGTGCAACGCAATATCCTCAAGTCAAGCCAGAACGTTGTATAACGCACTGAAACGTTGTACAACCCTTCTTTGGTTTTACCCTGGCCTTTTTCACTCACTTTTCCTGATCATTTAATGTCATTTAATGTTGCGTTGCACAACGGATGGTCCGCGTCCTATAACGCACCTGATAACTCAACGGATAGTTTATCCGTTTTGTTTTATTATAACGGCTATCTGTGGGTCGTGTAACGCAATATTGCGTTGTGTAACGCACAACAGTAAACTGAGTTGTTTTACAGCTTTTGATGAGCTCTATTTATATCCACCCCTTGTTCTCTCTCCATAGAGAGCTTTGCTTTGCAAAAATTGACCAGAATAGAGCCTTTTGAGCACAGGGATACTCTCCCACTTGAGCTTTTCATAGCTAGACCATTTCGAGAGATTTAGTAGCCTCAAACACCACCGCCCCGACATTGTCGCTAGGTGTAGGTTGGAATAGGTTGAGAGCTCTTCTCCTTTGAGGCCGTTGTGCCATTTGAGTTAGGCCGATCCACCTCGAGTGTCCTTGTGACGAGGTGATTCGGTTCGAAGTTGTAGACCCGTTCTTATTGGAATTGAACGGAGCGCGCCCTTTCGTGGTAGCGAAACTCCCGGAGACGTACGACTAAGGCTAGCCTTTCCTAGCGGGTCGGAACTCCGTAATCATACCAAGTGTTCAATTTCTCTCTCTCTCTCTCTCTTTATTATCTTGCTATACTTGAATTGCTTGTGTGCTTGCTTGTGTTGGGTACCAATTGAATTGTGTTAGGGTAGTTCATACCAAACCGGTCTAAAATCTTAATTGCTTCCGCTAAACCTTGATTAAGCCGCCTCCTTTAGGGACAACATAGTGGTATCAGAGCGGGAACCTCGATTAAGTTAGTATTAATCTCGGTTTTCGGTCATGGCGGCTCGATTTGTAGAGAGACCGGATAAATTAGGCCAAAATTGTAGAAATTTCTCTTTTTGGAAGAGATGCATGGTGAACTACCTCAATATCTTAGGATATTGGCACATGGTAGAAAATCGGTATACCCCCCAATTTAGGCCAAATTCTACCGATTTGACTAAGAAGTCCCTTGATGACCGAAAGGACAATGATTGTGCGGTTAATGCCATATTAGCCTCGGTCCATGAATCAATTGGTGTAACCCTTAGTCGTTTTGATCTAGCACACGATATGTGGATGGCTCTCCTCACCCGTTATGAGGGAAATTCTCAAATTAGACACTCTAAATTGTATGAGTTGTACTCTCAATTTGAGAATTTCCACATAAAGGATGGTGAATCCATTGAGGATATGTACACTCGTCTTGTACAACTCCAAAATGAATTCACCGAAGGAGGTGAGCCCCTAACAAATGGCAAGATTGTAGGAAAGATGATGCGGGCTATGAGTGGAATGCACGAATGGGATGCTCATATCACTTCGCTTGAGACCATTATCCGAATGGATCATGAGTACACACCGGAGCAAATGTACACCGAACTTCGATGTGTGGAGGAGAAACTCAAACAACTCGCCAAACTAGGGCATCCTCCAAGAACCCTAGCCATGACATCCACGAGCAATCCCACCTCCACATCCTACTCTCAATCCTCCCATCGCCGATACCCACATCAAACACCCTTGAACCTCTACGAGCTTGATGAGGCAAGGCAAGAAGTGGTGATTGAGAAAATGTTTCGTGGGTTGCTCAAGCATGAGGAGAAGTTCAACAAGGAGAGAATAGCCCATGATGAACGGGAGTTGTGCTTTGTGTGCAATAAAGAAGGACATTCCATGCACAAGTGTCACAAGCTTTTCCCTCAAGTGCAAAACCACAAGCTAAAACCTAAGCACAAGAAGGAAAAGAAGAAGGCTCAAGCCATGCATGCATTGTGGGATGTTGAATCCGAAACAAGCTCGTCCGACTCGGATTCTCATGAGGTGTATGCTATGGTGGCAAATGTGGAAGAGGTGGTATTCTCAACGGATGATGTGGAAGATGACTTCGTGAAGGACGTCCTCAACGAGTTCAATCAAGGGACAAGATTTGTTCATCCACTAATCCAAGCGCGTAAGGCACCACCACCTCCATCTCCACCGACTTCACCAAAATTGAGCTCTCCTAAGGTATATCTCCCTCTCAATGATTCTTTTAGCGATGATGATAGTGAGAGTGGTGATGAACCAACTAGTTCAACCAAATGTGTTGATTGTGATAGGTTGAATTCTATTCTTGATGCCACCCATGATGCCTTGGTTAGGAAAGCCGATACCATAGACATCCTAAAAGCTAAGGTAGATGAGCTTACTTCTAAGATGGGTGAGTATGAGACTAAAATAAAGGAACTTGAAAAACAACTTGAAAAACCGATTTTAGCTCAAGCTCCCAAAATTGAGTTGAAGAACCTTCTCAAGGGCCAAAAGCCTCATGACAAGTCCGGTCTTGGTTACCAAAAGTCTTATCAAACCAAGAAAAAGAACTTGTCACAAAATGATGGGAAACAAAATGCACAAAACACACAATTTCAAAAACCTAGGAATTCTCGTGGTCATGCACATATGTACCAATGGAAGCCTAGAAACACTAGAGTGCAAAACAAAAAGAATTTGCATAATCAAAACAAGGAGGTTTTTGCTCCAAAGGCGTCCAATAAAATTTATTTTAGAGGACCCGATGGATGGTTTTATGAATTTAAAGAGCAACACTACTCTCAAAACCACAAGGCTCAATCTAATGAGCATCAAAAGAATGTTTCCCAACATTACCAAAAGGATCGCAACAAGAATTTCAAAGTCTCATCCACCGATCCTAAGAAGAAGGCCGAATACCTTAGAGCCCATTACTATTCTCATTTTGTCAAGGGTTCTACCATACCTAAGCCAACCAATGCATTTTGCAACTATTGTTGCCAAAATGGACATATCTCTTTGGAATGCAAACTTAGGAAACCAAATAGTGAGTCCAAAGGTAAATGGGTTCCAAAAGCTTGCACCTCTAGTGGTACAACTAATGGTATGGTAACCAATGTGGCCTAAATACCAAGTTTACCCCCGGTCTTATAAGCCAAACATTTAGGGGGAGCCTCTTTTATTTTTTGCATATTTCTTTAAGAGGTTAAAAATTGGTCACACTACTTCATGTAGTGCCCTAAATTGGTTCTCCAATTCATTTTCTCCACATTTAAGGGGGAGCCATAAATTTAGGGGGAGCTTGTTACAATTGTTTCACCTTTTGTCGATTTACAAAAAGGGGGAGAATTGTAATAAAGCTTGTGAAATGCCAAAATTTAATCGCTTTACTAATGATATTGTTTTGCAAATCGTCAAAAGGGGGAGATTGTTGTACAAAACGTCTCTAAGTTTGTCGATTACAAAACAATATCATTTGGCATTTAACGATCTTCTTTGAGTTTTATAGGAAGAAGATGCAAAGTTTGAAGACTTGGATAAAAACTATGTGCAAGATCAAGATCAAGTATTTAGAGAGCTTATAGGCTAGTTTAGACTTTAATAGAAGGTTTACTTTAGTTCTTTTTTCCTTGAAATGGTCTAGATAGCAGAAAAGCTCAAGAACTCAGCATCTTTCTCAGTTTCAGACCCAGTGCGTCGTGTAACGCAATATTGGGTTACACAACGCACCAGTGAGTTGTGTAACGCAATATTGGGTTATATAACGCACCTGTTTGTGCAGAATTTTTCCTTTAACAGAAACAGTGCGTTACACAACGCAACAGAAGGTCGTGTAACGCACTAGCTGCATCATACAACGCAATTTACGCGTCGTGCAACGCAATATCCTCAAGTCAAGCCAGAACGTTGTATAACGCACTGAAACGTTGTACAACCCTTCTTTGGTTTTACCCTGGCCTTTTTCACTCACTTTTCCTGATCATTTAATGTCATTTAATGTTGCGTTGCACAACGGATGGTCCGCGTCCTATAACGCACCTGACAACTCAACGGATAGTTTATCCGTTTTGTTTTATTATAACGGCTATCTGTGGGTCGTGTAACGCAATATTGCGTTGTGTAACGCACAACAGTAAACTGAGTTGTTTTACAGCTTTTGATGAGCTCTATTTATATCCACCCCTTGTTCTCTCTCCATAGAGAGCTTTGCTTTGCAAAAATTGACCAGAATAGAGCCTTTTGAGCACAGGGATACTCTCCCACTTGAGCTTTTCATAGCTAGACCATTTCGAGAGATTTAGTAGCCTCAAACACCACCGCCCCGACATTGTCGCTAGGTGTAGGTTGGAATAGGTTGAGAGCTCTTCTCCTTTGAGGCCGTTGTGCCATTTGAGTTAGGCCGATCCACCTCGAGTGTCCTTGTGACGAGGTGATTCGGTTCGAAGTTGTAGACCCGTTCTTATTGGAATTGAACGGAGCGCGCCCTTTCGTGGTAGCGAAACTCCCGGAGACGTACGACTAAGGCTAGCCTTTCCTAGCGGGTCGGAACTCCGTAATCATACCAAGTGTTCAATTTCTCTCTCTCTCTCTCTCTTTATTATCTTGCTATACTTGAATTGTTTGTGTGCTTGCTTGTGTTGGGTACCAATTGAATTGTGTTAGGGTAGTTCATACCAAACCGGTCTAAAATCTTAATTGCTTCCGCTAAACCTTGATTAAGCCGCCTCCTTTAGGGACAACAAATATGATAGACTATGGGCGGGGGAGACGTGATACGGTTTGAATGACTCCCTTTCATTTTGTGAGGTTTTTGGTATGGTTACCTTTTTTTTTTTTGAAGATTACTTAAACGTCTTATTCAACATGCTTTCGTTGGGTGAGCTTTGGGTCACCGAAACTATTTCATCTGATAAGGCGATGTTTTGGTTTTGGGTTTTGTTCCTTCAGCATATTTAGTCAGGTGGGCTTTGGGTCACCATAACTATTTTCTGCAGTATTTGGTTTCGTGTTTTGTTCCTTCAGCATAGCTAGTTAGGTGGGCTTTGGGTTACCAGAACTATTTTAGCAGTCGGAACAGCGTGTTATCTGAAATGAGGTCACGGGATCATCCAGATACCACAGGTTTCTTTTCCTTTTTTTTTGGGTGTCCATCAATAGTTTTTGTCAAGTGGGCCTTATACCATCAAGACGTTTTTAATTTTCAGGACGATGTGTTATCTATAGTGAGGTCGCAGGATCACAAGATACCACATGGTTTTGGTCCATCAGTAGTTTTTGTCAAGTGGGCCTTATACCATCAAGATGTTTTTAACTTTCAAGACCAGGTGTCATTAAGAGTGAGGTCGTGGGATCACTCTAACACCACGAGATTTGGGTCCATCAGCAGATTTCGTCTGGCGAGCTTTAGGTCACCGGAACTATTTTAGCAGTCAGGACAATATGTCATTGAGAGTGAGGTCGTGGGATCACTCAGAAACTACGAGATTTGGGTCCCTCAGCAGATTTCGTCAGGCGAGCTTTGGGTCACCAGAACTATTTTAGCAGTTGGGACAGAGTGTCATCTGGAATGAGGTTACGGGATCATCCAGATACCACATGTTTCTTTTCTTTTTTTTTTGGGGCGTCCATCAATAATTTTTGTCAAGTGGGCCTTATACCATCAAGACTTTTCCAATTTTCAGGACGATATGTTATCTATAATGAGGTCGCGGGATCACATATATCTTGTAGGATTTTGATTTGTTTTTTTTTTTACCTTAGTTTTGGGTTTGGTTTTTTTTTTTTGGTTTTTAGGTCGTTGGTTTGATTTGGCTTAATTTTGGTTTTGCTTCTTTTTTGTTTTGGTTTTGGTTCTGAATTTGGGGTAGGGACTCCGTATCTAAGGCCTGACGGCTGGGTCCTGGGAAGGTAACATTCTTCGTTTGATTTTGGCTTTGGGATTAAGACTCCATATCTTAGGCCTGAAGGCTGGGTCTTGCAGAGGTTTGATTTATTTTGTTTATCTTCGGGGTTAGGACTCCGTATCTGAGGCAACTACCTGGGTCCTTGGAATGTTACATTTTTTTATTCGGTTTTGGTTTTAAGACTCCATATCTGAGGCCAGGTGGCTGGGTCTTGTAGAGGTTTGATTTTTTTTGGGTTAGGACTCCATATCTGGGGCACGTTAGCTGGATCCTGGAAATATTACATTTTTGTTTTTGGCTTTGGTTTCAAGACTCCATATCTGAGGCCTGGCGGCTGGGTCTTGTAGAGGTTCCGGCTTTGACCTATCTCTTTGGCTTGAGAATGATCAGAGCATAGCTTATACTCCTTTTAATTGTCGGTATCCAGAGAGAACCCCTTATGAGATTCATCACTTTTATTATCGGTGAACCTCAATTTAACCAAATTCTTGAAACTAAACCATTTTCTGAGTATTCTACATTACGAGAGTTCCTGATACCTGCAACGGGTCTATTTTTTTTGGACTTTGGTGCAATTACTCAGTATGAAGGTATTACTTATATTTTTCGGAGTTCACAGGAATTTTCCTCATATTTTTCTGAGCTTCTGGTGATTTTTTATGGGCTTTTGAAGTTAAGCACATACTAATCAATCATGAATTTGGTATTTGGGTAATTTGACTGGTTTTGGTTGGTTTTCTGGTCATGGTATTTGGTAAAATGGATTCCTTACATTTTTCTGGATTTACAGGAATTTGGTTTGGGTTTTTCTGAGTTTGTTATGATTTTTGGCATATTTCTGAAGTTTCAGCAATTCTGAATTTATCTGATTGGGCCACGTCAGCTTTGACGCTTGAAAACACATGGATGGCCGCACATTATTCTATTAGAGGCTCGTCACACATCAGGAGCCGCAGAGAATCAGGAAGGAGTTGGTGTTGAGACTCGATTGGATTCAGTGGTCTACACTCGGACTGGCATACCAAGTATACTCGAGTTGGGTTTACATGCTAGTCTTTGTACACCGAGTCCATTTACATCTTCCTCTTTCTTTTGTTTCTACTCTTCTCTCTGCACTCGTTCGATCTGCCAAGAGATCTCAACGCAATGGCTTTGGATTCAAACCATCTGAGTATGCTTCAGACAATCAGATTAGAAGGGAGAGATGAATGCAATTCGTAAATCTCCCTTGAGGCTAGGAACCCTATCGTCTTGCTGCCAAGGTTGCCTTCTGTCGTTCTCCGCCATGAGATGAAATGCAACAGCTTTGAGAGATGGGAACGATCAATTGAAAGTTCGTAAGCGTTCCCAGAGGTAAGTGCTTGAGTCTCTGTTCTTAGTTTGTGTGAAGGGAACTCCTTAGCACGAGTACTGCTCTAACCATGACTATGTTTTTTGTGTGCTCCTCAGGTGTTCGATGAAATGTCTGAGAGAAACTGTGAGAAAGCAATCGGCCATCAATGTCAGGTTATGGCAATAAAGCCTCAGGGATGCCTTCTTGAACATGATGGGGTTGTTGAGGAATATTGGATATTTCAATTTGATATATGGTTCATTCTATGGCATTAGTGGATCTCGACTTGGGTCAGGTCTGACAGCGTGGGATGACACCAGTAAGCTAATGATTTTTTGAATACTGTCTCAGATTGGTTTGCTGTTGGAGAGACATCAAGGTGCCTTGCTAATTACAGGCCATATCACCTTGCTAACGGGTATTTTCCCCCTCAGGTGATACTCGGCTGTAATAGTTTTCATCATTTTTTTTAATTCAATTTGATCGAGCGTAACGAGATTGTTTTTTTTTTAGCACTTAATCATGCACTGGTGGTAGCTGAGATTAGACACACTTAGGTTGGATGGTGGTTACTGGTGGCGGCATTTAGCATCGTCTCAGGTTGGTTCTAATGTATGGCAGCAAACCCTTCTTTTCTTTTTATCTGACTCTTTCTTCTCTCTTTCCTTTTGATAGAAGCACTGACTCAAAATAGGTTATTATTTATATGTCAGAATTGATAATCAACACCCTCCATGGCAGCAACTACTTCTCATTTCTTTTTTTTGTCTGATTTGGCGAAGATATAATCCTTCAGGATTGGGTATTGACATCTTCTGATATTGAGCATATCACAGATGTGTGGTGATGGCTGATGGGAGGTGTGGAAGCTGGTGGTGTCAGCCTCATCTCTGGGGTCAGATTTTTTCTCTCTTTTTTCCCTTTTGTTTTGGACAGCATTGGGTTTCATTAGACTTATTGAGAGGTGGCATGAAATTTTTTTTTTTGAAATTGACTTTCTTTTGTTGACAGGCATTGGTTCTGATCTAGCTGTCATCACTATTGGTTGGCATCATAGGTGTGATTTGGCTTGATCTCCTGAGGTTAGATTCTCTTTTTTTTTTGTCTTCAGTTTATTGCATACAACTAGGAGCAAGATGGCATGGAATTGGTGGTTCTGGATTTGTTTCTTATAGGTACCATTTTGTTTTGGGTTGTGGGTTGTTTACAGTGAGAAGCAAGTTTGCAGAAGTTTGCTGGCTCATGGAGATCATAGTTAATTGGCGTGACTTTTGGAGCATCATCGAGATATCTCATGGTCCCTTATTATGAAGGGAGGCAAGATGACATAGGCTGATACCTGCTGTCATATAGGTGCTTCTTTCTCTTTTTATTTTATTATATCTTTTGTTTATAGATTTTTTTGTGTGCCTTCTTGACATATGTAAAAGAAAATAATGCATGTGCATATGTGCATATGGTACTTCTTATTAGCTGTAAGAATTATACAACAGAAATTAAAGCCAAAGAGAAAGTAAAAAAAAGGCTTTGTGGAGATATAAAGTTTAAAATTTTATCGTGCTGTTATTTATTCCATCCCCTCTTCTTGTATATGCATGTATGTTCATGATTGTAATAATTTTTTTTTATAAACTTGGAAATACCCATGAAGATAATAAATGGGATTTTATTGACTGTTCTAACACGTTAACTGCTGGATAAGGTATTCCTTTCTTTCTTATTTGATAAATAAAGTAAGGAGAAAGAAAATAGGCGTGTAGGTTTATTTACATGGCTGAATGATTTTTTTTTTATTACAAGACCTCTGCACCTTCAATGATAAAGTGAACTTTAAAATACCCTCTTTATATCACAGTGTATAGGCTAAGTATATAAGTGTGCATCTTCTTTCCCTTTTTTTTTTGTTGAATCATGATAGTATAAATATGCATGCTTCCTTTCTTTCATAAAGAGATTGAAGATGGAGCAGCAAGGGTAAGGACAGAATTAACAAAATAAATGTAAATATGCCATGAAAATTTACCAATAAAAAAAATATTATGATTGAAGATGGAGCAGCAAGAGATTGTTGTGTCTCCCTTTTTTTTTTTTAATGCATGTATGTATGTTTGTAACTTGTTCATATGCTTATTGACATAAAGATAATGCAAGTCATTTTCATGTGTATGACACTTATTATATTTCAAAAAGAGTACAGTATTATGATGAAGATAGTGAGTAAAAGTTCAATAAAGTTATTTGAAGTATTATTGTTCTATCAATACACACCTTCTTCTCATTATGCATTAAATTATGATTTGTATGCAATTTCTCTTTTTTTTTTATTTTGTGGGTGATGGCTACATGAAGTTCTTCTTTTTTTGATGGTTGCATGTAATTTCCTTCTTTATAAATGATGAGGAAGAAGGATGGAGCAGCAGCAATAGAAATCAAGCAAAAGAATGTGATGAGAGGTCACTTATATGTTACTTGAAACAACTAAAAGGTAAACCAGGTCAACTCAAAAAAAAAGGAAATAGAATAAAGTAATTCTCATGCTTTACACCCCTTGAATTTATGCCAAATAATGTACCCATGCACACCATGAATTGGTGGCTGGGTTAGGCAGAAGATGACTCTCAAAACTGCAAATAAAGATATAAAACAGTTTTTATTACTCAAGTAGGAGATGCTTACAGATTGGTCCTTCCTTCTTACTATTAATTTAGCTTATGCTTATATATATATAGGATGATTCACACAGGATTTCCTTTCTTCCTTTCTTGCTCTCTCTTGATGGTGTCTGATTCTCTTTCTTTTCTTTTTGTGATTTCAGGAGGAGTGTCTAGAGTTGTTGTTCCAAGGTCTCACTTTCTCTCTTTATTGGGTTGCCTTACTGAAAGTTCTCTTTCCCTCCTCCCCTTCTCTTACTTGGTTCTTTTTTTTCCTTCTTCTCTTACTTGGTTTTCTTCTCTCCCCTTTTTTTTGGTTACTGCTGCATCTTTATTTATAGAGGGAATCAAGGGTATCTTGGTCATCTCACATTTCATTTCATTTTTTTTTGTAGAAACCCAGCCTTCAATTCTGTTTGTATAAGACTTCTTTTTTTTTTATGCAATATTTTTGGGGTAGAATACATGTTGCAGGTGGTGTCAACTCAACACTTATTGTTGCTCCAGGTATGACTCTCTCTCTCTTTCTCTCTTAACAGATCTGAATATTGGGTCAATATACACCTGGGTATTCAGTATAATACAACTTTGATGAGAGAGGAATACAGTATTGTATTAGATTCTCCTTCAGTGTGCATTTAATGGTCAATGCACATTTCTTTGCTATTTCCATATTAATCCATTGTTGTTTTGTAATTACAGTAATGGTCTGGGCTTAGAGCCTCATTGTCTTGATATATTTAGCATGCTATTTGCAGGCTGCATTATACTTCTCTCTCAATCAGTAAGTGCATTTGGAGCAGTTTAACATAATAATTTCTTGTAACATATGTCTCTCTTTGATTGAGCAATCTGGTTCTTCAAATTTCTGCTAACGATGCATGGGCTAGCGACTGCTTGAGGGAACCACCTGTTCTTGCTTTGTGCTAGGACAATAATACTATTGCTGCTTAGTACTCTTTTTATACCATATTGCCACAATTGGTCTATGACTGCACCTTTTATTGAATTGCTTCCTCTCAAATTGAGCCTAGGGCTGTTAGTCCTGCATTTGGTTTTAAGTCTTTTTTAGAACATATGAACTGCCATTGGAGCATCTGAGTATTGCGTTTAGCATTCTGAAATTTTATGATTGATTATGCACATTAATGTTAATTATTGTTTAACCAACTTGAGTCTGTATGTGTCCTCATTTGGTGTTGTCATGCACCTGCCCCTTCTAGGCTCAATTAATAAACTCGGTTCACTAATTATATCCTCAATAAGCTGTGGGAGCAATCAATTTGATGTTCATGGATTAAATTGTGTTAATTTGTACTCCCTTTGTTGCACCAGCTCAACCATATTTCTTCAAAATTGAGCCTCAATCAAGGCGTGACAGAGGATGAGGTCGATGTGACCGTGTTCTCCTCTCCGTCCTCTTTCCAGCGGTGCCAAGAACTCAGGTTGCGATGTTGTGGTTCGCCAGAACGGCATATGTCAGAGGTGAGCTTCGTCTCCTTCAGTTATTCGGCCCTCCTCTCTTTTTTATTTCATCAATTTCTCCCTCTTTTTGTTAACTAGGCTAGGTACGGGGGCCACGGATAAAGCCTATCGCGAGCTGCCACTTGTGAGAACTCGAAATGTTGACAGTTGGGCTCAAGTGAGATCGGCCAATCGGAGCAGCAACGAATGAAGGAGGAGGGTCTGACGGTGGGGCCTCCTATTTTTTCTGTTTTGGATTCGGGTCTCCTTTCTTCTCTTACCGCCTTTGCTGTGCCGAACATGTTTGTGGGCCGTAGGATTTCCTTCTTTTTTTTTCCTTTTTTTTAAAATTTCGCTGCTGCTGCTGTTTGAGAGGATTGTTGCTTGTTTTTCCGAAATTCATTCGCGCTTGAAGTTTTGTGGGCATACTAAGGGCATTATGAGGAACACGTTGATATGATACTTTCCATTTATTGGCTATTAGAAATGTTCTATATCGTTATTTTTATTTCCTTTTTTATTTATTATTTCATTTATCTCCATTACCTTATTTGAATCGTGAGAACTCAAATGTGGGTCATTTATTTGAATATGTGCGGCGCTCAGGCTTGATGCCAAAATCATTATAGAATTTCGAAGCTCCCCCTCTTTTTACTCATGAAATGAAGCATTTTGCTTCCATAAAAATATTCCTCAAATATTGTATGTAGCATTTCTTTAAAATGTCTCTCATAATTGAAGGTAATTGTCTCATAAATTTCTAAGCCTTAGGATTTGTTCGGCCCATTGTGGTTAATACTTGGGGCGCTTTTGGTATTTTTCAAGCCTATGCCTTTTAAATACTCCTTGAGTTTTTCTGGGGCCATTTCAGGCTCCTATAGTCCTCCAAATATTCCCTGAGCATCTCATGCTATTTTGACCGCACATTTTTAGGGGTCAACAGTGCTAACTAACTCTAACTAACCCCAACTAAGCTTAACTCTAACCTTAGCTAGCCTTAGGTAGTCCTAGCTAACCCTAACTAACCCTAACTTGTCCAAGGTAGCCCTAACTAACCATATCTAACCTAACTAATCCCGAGTAAGGATTAGTTAGGTCAACGTAAGGCAAGCTAGGGTTAGAGTTAGGATTGGCTAGGGTTAGTTAGGTCTTCCTAAGTAACCCGAACCCTAACCTAACCCTAAGTAGCCCTAACTAACTCTAGTTGTCCCTAACCCTAACCCTAGCTAACCCTAGCTAGCCCTAACTAACCCAAACTCCATAGGTCACTCTAACCCTAGCTTGCCCGAGGTAGCCCTAACAACAAGAATGCTAGGTTAGAGTGAGGTAACCTTAACTCTAGCCCTAACTAACTCAAGGTACACTAGAGTAAGGGCTAATAATTCCTAAGTTAGATAGGGTTAGCTATGGTTAGTTTGGGCTACCAAGGGCAAGTTAGGGTTTGTTAGGGTATGTGTTACGGTTACCTAGGATTAGTAAGGGCCACCTTGGGATCCCTAGGCTTAGCTATGGGTAGCCCTAGTTAGGGTTAGAGTTAGGGTTAGCTAGGGTTATGTAGGGCTACCTATGGTTAGCTAGGGTTAGTTATGGTTAGTTAGGACATCCTAGAGTTAGAGTTAGGTTTACCTTGAGTTAGGATTAGATTAGTTAGCTACTTAGGGTTAGTTAGGGCTCGTCAACCCAAGCTGGTCATGCTACTAGGGTAGACCTAAGGTAGCCCTAAATCCTAAGCCCTATATAGTCCAAACCAAACCTAGCTAACCTTAGCTAGCCTTAAGTAGCCCTAACTAATCATAGCAAATCGTAGCCTTAGGTAGCCCTAACTAATCCTAGCTAGGGTTAGTTAGAGCTAACAAACCCTAACTAACCGTAGCTAGGTTAGCCTTAACAAACCATTATTAAAGGTAACCTTAGATTATTATCTCAATAGTAACCTTAGGTAAGTCAAACTATGATATGATTAATCCTAATTAGGCTAGTTAACCCTAGCATGGCCTAGTTAAACTCTTGTAGGATTAGACTTACTCTAGGTTAAAAACAAGGGTTAGTTAAAATCCCTAACTATGGGTATTGGTTAGAGATCTACATAGAGTTAGATTTAGCCCAAACTAACCCTAGGTTAGAGTTACTCATAGGTATTACCCTAACATGGTAGCCCTAGGATTAGCCCTAACAGACCGTAAGTTAGGTCGCCCTAAGTAGTAGACTAATTCTAGGACTACCTAGGGTAACCCTAAGATTAGGCTATTGTTAGTAACCCTATTAAACATGCCTAGGCGTGCTCTTACTAACCCTAACCCCAAGGTAGCCCTAACAAACTCAAGGTAAACCTAACTCTAACTCTAGGTAGTCCTAACTAACCATAACTAACCTTAGCTAACCATAGGTAGCCCTACATAACCCTAGCTAACCCTAACTCTAACCCTATCCAGGGCTACCCACAGCTAAGTCCATGGATCTTTACGTTGCCCTTACTAATCCTAGGTAACCGTAACATTGACCTTAACTAGTCCTTGCTAACTAACTCAAATTAGAATTTGGTAACCCTAACTAATTCTAACTCAAACTCAAGCTAAACCTAGCTAGCCCTAAATAGTCCAAACTAACCCGAACTAACCTAAGGTTCCATAGGGTTAGTTATGGTTGGTTAGGGATACCTAGGGCACAACCCTAACTAACTCTTTAGAGTTAAGGTTAGCTAAGGTAGGGTTAGAGTTAGTTGGGGTTAATTAAGAATCCTTAGGGCCAGAGTTAGGGTTACATAGGGTTAGATATTGTTAACCCTAACCAGGATTAACCTCAGCTAACCCTAGCGAGGTTTAGTTAGGGCTACGTAAGGCTAACTCTAATTCTAACCTAAGCTAACCATAACTAACACTAGCTAGGGTTAGCTTACGTTAGAATTAGGATTTGTTAAGGCTACTTAGCTAACTATAGCTAACCCTAGCTGACTAAGGAAGACCTAACTAACCCTAACTCTAACCCTAGCTAACCCTAGCTTGCCTTACGTAGCCCTAACTAACCATAGCTAACCAGGGCTAGGGTTAGTTAACCCTTGATAGAGTCCACCTAGGGCATAGCTAACTATAACTAACCTTAACTAACCCTAACTATGGTTAGTTAACTAAGATTAGCTATCCCTAGATAGCCCTAGGGTTAGTTAGGACTAATTAGAGTTGCTAACCCCTTGGACAAGCTAACCCTAACCAACTTACTCTAACCCCTAACCCTAACATAGGTATCCCTATAGCATGTTAGCTAGAGTTATTTGGAGCTAACTTAACCCTACCTAGAGTTAGATAAGGTTAGGTTAGCTTGGGTTAACTTATTAGCAAGTAAGGCTATCTAACCCTAGTTAAGGTAGCCCTTACTAACCTTAGTTATCCCTAACTAATTTAGGGTTAGAGTTCGGATTAGTTAGCTAATCATAAGTAATCCTACCTGGTTAGGTTAGCCCTAACTAAACTTAGAGTTTGGGCTAAACCATAACTAAGGTTACCTAGGGATAGCTAGCCCTATGTAGACTTAGCTAGGGTTAACATAGTTAGCTAACCCTAAAAATAACACTAGCTAATTACCTAGGGCGAGCTAGGGTTAATTAAGACTACCTAGGATTTGATATGGTTAGTTGGGGTTAGAGCTAGGATTTGTTAGGATTAGTTAGGGCTACCTAAGGCTAGCTAAGGTTAGAGTTAAGGTTAGCTGTGGTTAGTTAAGACTACCTTGGGATATATATGGTTAGCCCTAAGTAATCCTAAAAATTCGTAACTCTAACCCCAATTAATCATATCTAACCCTAAGTAGTCATAAATAATCATAACTACCCCTAGGTTGCCCTAACCCACCCTAGGTAACCCTAACTCTAATCCTAGGTAACCCAAGCTATCCCTAAGTAGCCCTATCAATCCCTAGTTGTCCCTAACTCTAACCATATCTAACCCTAGCAAGCCCTAGGTAGTACTAACTAACCCTAACTAACCTTAATTCCAACCCAAGCTAACTGGGGATAGCTAGGGTTAGCTATGGTTAGTTAGGGCTAAAGTTAGGGTTAACAAGGATTTGTTAGGGCTAGCTAACTCTAACTAATCCTAAGTAGATAGCTATGGTTAGAACTAGTGTTAAGTTAGGGCTACTTAGAGTTAGGGTTAGCCCTAGGTAGCTCTTACTAATTACTTAGGGATACCTAACCCTAGCTACCGTTAGTTAACAAGGTAGGGCTACCTGAAGTTAGGGCTAAGTTAGCTCTAAGTAGTCCTAAAAATCCTAGCAATGGGTAACCCTAACTAGTTGGGGTTAGTTAGTACTACCTACGGCTATCTAGAGTTAGCAAGGGTTAGAGTTAGGGATAACTAGGGTTAATAAGAGCTACTTAGGGATTAGCAAACTAGGGATAGCTAGGGTTAGTCCTAACTAGGGCTACCATAACTAACCCTAGTTAGCCTACATAACCTTAACTCTACTTAGAGTTAGATTGGATTGTAAGAGATATCTTCCTAAGTTAGGTTAGTATACGATTAGGCTAACTAGGGTAACTTAACTAATTAGCTGTAATTAACCATAGCTAACTAGGTAGCAAAACTATTTAGAGATATCTAACCCTAAGTAGAGTACCTAGTATAGGGTTTAGCAAACAGATTCTAACTAAGGTAGCTAACCCCTAAGTTGGGTAATTAACTTAAGGTCCTAACCTACCTAGCGCTAAGGTTAGCAAGGGTTTAGCTAGTTAGCCCTAACTTAGGGTTTGTTAGGATTAGTTAGGGCTAAGGTTACCTTAGGTAGCCCTAACTAACCAACCGTAGGGCAAGCCCTAACTAATCAACTAAGTAGACCTAAGGATATCTCTCGGTAAAGTTTAGGTATAGGGGCTATTTAGTTAACCCTACCATTGTAAATATTAAGCTATGATTGAAATTGGGGTTAGTAAGGGCTAAGTTAGACTGCAATTTCAACCCAAGGTAGTCCAAACTTAGAGAGTTAGCTAAACCCTATCATAGCTAGTTATAGCTAATTCTAGCAAGGGTTAAGTTATCTAACCCTACCTAGGACTATACGAACCAATTAGCTAACCCTAGGGTTACCCAAAGCTAGGGGTTGGTAGAGTAACTTCGCTTAGGTAGCTCTAACTAACCCTACCTAATCATAACTCTAACCCTAGTTATGCATAGCTAGGGTTAGTAACCAAACAAGGGTTAGTTAGGGTAACTTAACAAATTAGCCGTAATTAACCATAGCTAACTAGGTAGCAAAACTATTTAGAGATAACTAACCCTAAGTAGAGTACCTAGCATAGGGTTTAGCAAACAGATTCTAACTAAGGTAGCTAACCCTTAAGTTAGGTAATTAACTTAAGGTCCTGACCTACCTAGCGCTAAGGTTAGCAAGGGTTTAGCTAGTTAGCCCTAACTTAGGGTTTGTTAGGATTAGTTAGGGCTAAGGTTACCTTAGGTAGCCCTAACTAACCAACCGTACTAACCAACCGTAGGGCAAGTCCTAACTAATCAACTAAGTAGTCCTAAGGATATCCCTCGGTAAAGTTTAGGTATAGGGGCTACGTAGTTAACCCTACCATTGTAAATATTAAGCTAGGGTTGAAATTGGGATTAGTAAGGGCTAAGTTAGACTGCAATTTCAACCCTAGGTAGTCCAAACTTAGGGAGTTAGCTAAACCCTATCATAGCTAGTTATAGCTAATTCTAGCAAGGGTTAAGTTATCTAACCCTACCTAGGGCTATACAAACCAATTAGCTAACCCTAGGGTTACCCAAAGCTAGGGGTTGGTAGAGTAACTTCGCTTAGGTAGCTCTAACTAACCCTACCTAATCATAACTCTAACCCCAATTATGCATAGCTAGGGTTAGTTATGGTAACCCAATTAGGACTAACCATAGAGTTAGGTAGCTTTAGGTAATCTTAATCATAACTAACCCTAATTTCAACCCTAGATAACCCTAACTCCAACCCTCGTCTGCCCTAAGTAGTCCAAACTAACCCTAAATCTGACCTAAACTAACCCTAACTCTAACCCAAACCAACCCTAGCCAGGCAAAGATAATCCTAACTCTAGCCCTATCCAACCCTAGCTAGCCATTGGTTAGCCCTAATTAACCCGGATAACTAATCCTAATTAGGGTTAGTTAGGTCTACCTAGGGCCAGTTATAACTAATCCGTGCTAGGATAAAACAATTACTAACCCTAAAGATATGGTTAGTTAACTACTTGGCTACCTAACTTTAACTATAAGTCCATTCAGCCCTAGGTAGGTCACCAGCTAACCTTAATGGATTAGGGTTAATCCCTAGAGTAACTAAATTATAAGGTTAGCCCGAGGATAACCCAAGGTTAGGATAGCTGGGGTAACCTAATTATGAGTTAGTTAAGCTAGGTTAGTTTTAGTTAAGGTTAGGGTTAGTTAATTTTAACCCTCACTAGGTAATAACTCTAACCCAGAAGTTATGGCCTAGGGCTAGCTAACCTAATTAGGCTGGGGTTAGTTAGGGTCTTCCTAGCTAATCCTAACGTAGTCCTAATTAACTAGGATTACTAATCCTAACAAACCCTAGCTAACCCTAAGTCGCTAACTAACCTAGCTAACTAGTGTTAGTTAACTAGCTAGGTTTAGTGTTAGGGTTGTTAATGGATAGTTAGGATTACCTAGGATTACCTATGTAGGACTAGGTAGGTTTGTTAAAATCGATCCCGACCCTAGGTAGCCCTAACTAACCCTTGCTAACTCGAGACTATCTTAAGCAATCTTGGGTTAAATAGCTACCATATCCTAGCCTAACAAATCCTAACGAGCCCAAGGTAGCCCTAGGATTAGTTATTTAACCTAAGAGTTAGCTACGGTTAACTAGCCAAAGTTAGGGTTAACCCTAAGGCTAGCTAGGCTCTAGGTAATTCAAGGGTTACCTAAATAGCTTAACATAATAGCCTTGACTAACACTAATCAATTGTAACCATAACCTTAGTTAGGGCTACTTAGGTAGCTCAATTTTTGCTTGGGTTGGTAACTATCCCCAGCTAATCCTAACTCTGACCATAGCTAACCCTAGAGTAACCTAACCATATCTAACCATATAGGTAGGGTTAGACTTACTCTAGGTAACCCTAACTCTAACCATAACTAAACCTAACTCCAACCCTACCTAACCTAACTAACTCATGGAGAACTAACACTAAGGTTATTGCCAGGGTTAGCTATGGTTTAGCTTGACCTAGGTAGCCCTAACCAACCATAGCTAACCCTAGCTAACATAGAAAAACCTAACTAACCCTAACCAACCCTAACTCTAACCCTAGTTAGTTAGCTAGCTAGTTAACTAATCCTAGTTAGCTAGGTTAGTTAGTAGCTAAACTAACTAACCTGGTAGCTAGTTAACTAACCTAAGTTAGTTAGGTTAATTAATAGCTAACTAACCCTAGTAGCTAACTAACCCTAACTCTAACCCTAGTTAACCCTAAGTAGAGCTACCCTAGCTAACCCTAATTAGGGTTGGGGTTAAGCTAAACTTAGAGTAAACATAGGGTTGGGGTCAATCTAACCCTAATTAATCCTAGTTAGGACTACCTAGGGTTAGTTAAGGTTAGTTAGTAGGGTTATTTAGAATTAGCTATGTTGAGAATTAAACATAGGTAACCCTAAGTTAGGGTTAGCTAGGTTAGTTCAATATAACCCTAATTGGTAACCCTAAATAATACATTCTTTCTTACTAATCCTAGCAAATCCTAACTCTAACCTTAACTACCCTAGAGTTAGGGTTAGTTATTGCTTGGGCTACCAAAGCTAAGCCATAGCTTATACCTAGGTAAGTAGACTAGGGATAACTGGGGTTACCTAGGGATAGTTAATACTAGCTTGAGTATGATTGGTTAAACTAGGGTTAGAGTTATCCTAGGGATTAACGTTAGCTATAGTTACTAGGGATAGAGGTTAGTTAACTAATCCTAAGGCTAACCCTAGCAAGGATTAACCTAGCTATCCCTAACTATTGCTAGGATTTAGTTATTACCTTGTTAGACTATAACTAACCCTAGTTACCCCTAGGTTAGCTTTAGTTGGGCTAACTAGTGTAGTTAGGACTACATAGGGCTAGCGACGACTACCTAGGGTAACCATATCTAACCCTAACTAAGATATGTCATAATACTACCTAGGGTTGTTGGAAGTAGCACTAGGGTTAACCATATATATAAGTAAGGTTAGAGTTAGGTTTACTAGGTTAAAATTAGGTTTGCAAGGGTTAGTTATGGTTAGGATTACCAAAGACTACCTAACTAACCTTCTGGTTAATACCTATGGTTAGAGTTAGGATTAGTTTTGCCCAACTTAGGCTAGCTTATCCTAGGTAGCCCTAACTACCCTTGCTAACCCTAAGTAGCGTTAACTAACCCTTGCCAACCCTAGCTAGCACTAGGTAGTCCTAATTAACCCCGATACCTACCTAGGTTAAGGACTACCTGAAGTAACCCTAAGTAGGGCTAATAGGGTTAGTTAGTTATGGTTAACTCTAAATTAGTTTGGTTAGTTATGGTTTGCTACCTCGGGCTAGCTAAGGTTAGCTGGGATTTGAGTTAAGATTTGATTAACTAACCGTAGGTAATTCTATCCATGGCTACCTAAGGACTAACTAACCATAACTAACCCCAACAAGCGTTAGCTTGCCCGAGGTTGCCCTAACTAATTCTAGCTAACTCTCATTAGTTAAGGTTAGCCTTAACTATCGTTGGTAAGGGATAGCTAAGGTTAACATTAGAGTTAGGGTTAGTTTTAACCTAGGTTTAGTTAAGGTGGTTTAGATCTAGGGATAACCTTTGGTCTTCCAAAGTTAGCGTTACCCTAACTATAACCCCAACTAATCCTAGGGTTAACCATAGCCTTAGCCATAGCTAGCCCTAGGGTAACCCTTACCTTAGATAAATAGGGGATACCTAACTCTTAGCTAGGGTTACCCGAGGGCTAGCCTATGTTGGATTAACTCTAATTAGTTATCCTAGGTAACACTAATACCTTAGCTACAGATAGTTATGGTTACTTAGGACAATAAACAATAAACAACCAACAAGTGATAAACCATAGAAACTTAATCATTCATCCATTACATCAATCCTAACCTTGGTTCAAACATGACCCTAGAACAAACTAATCTAGCCTACCATAATAGAAACACAATCAAAATGCAAGAAAGGGAAAGATACAATCTCCATAACCAAAGAAAAGAAAGGAAGAAGGAAAACGCCCCTAATCAAGCCTCATCCTTGCCTCTAGACCGGAGATATGGCTGCTTGGGTCGATCGGCGGTGGAATGGTGGTTGGAACGTGGCTCGCAAGGCGGCAGGATTCCCTGTGCGGGGTGCACGGGTGAGATGAAGACGTAGATTAGGTATGTTTTCGTTGTGACGCCGCCTTGGATGGGAGAGAAGATATGATGCCCTAATTTCGGCGCTTCAGGGGATTTAATTAGCAGCGAAACTAGGGTTTAAAGTCACGTGCAGGGCGAATGGAAAGAGGGTGCGGGTCGTTTGGGCCAGGAATAGGTTGTCTAGCCCATGTCGCTTGTCTGGCGTGCTGGCTGGACCCTGTGCATCCCGTACAGGATTTGGTGCGGGCCGTACGGGAGCATTTCTTCATGTTTTGTGGGCCAAACTTCACCAAATTTCCTCCAAGTTCCTACAAAATGAATATAGACCCAAGAAGTACCAAATTCCTACAGAAATATACTAAAACTCGCATAAAACAAAGGTATTGAGTTGTGATTGAGGGTAAAGTCTGGTCAGAACATATATATAAATGTGTGATATCAGTTAGCTTGGTTAGTTAGGCAAGATATAACTAAGTAATCCTAACTACTTTAGGTTAACTTGGTAGCAAGGGTTAGCTCTACGGTTAACCCAAATTATCCCTAAGGTCAGGTTAGAGTTAGGACTATCTTGGATTAGCTAGGGTTAGTTAGGATTAGGGTTAGCTACGGCTACATATGGAAAGCATATCTCGGGCAACCATATTAGTTAGGGTTAGCTTGGGTAACTAAACTACCAAACTCTAACTCTAGGTAATTACCTTAGCTTGGGATAGCTATGGTAGTTACGGTTAGATAGGCCTACCTAGGGCTAGTAAAGACTATTAGTTAGGATTAGAGTTAGGGCTCTTAGTTTAGGGCTAAGTTATATTAGGTAAGATTATCCCTCGCCCTAATTTTAATTCTAGGCAATATTAGGTAGACCTAGGATTAATCTATCTTACTAACCCTAACTATCCCTAACTACTTACCTAACTAATCATAGAAGCGGGAATAGAGTTGGGATAGCTAGGGTTAGCTGAGGTTAACTAGGGTTAGCTATGGTTAACCATATCTAGAGTTAGCTATGGTAAATTCTGAGTTAACCTTAGGTTTATAGATAATCGTAGTAACTCTAGCCTAAGTATGGTTAACTCTAGGATTATGACTACTAACCCTAGGGTTATGACCCTAGCTAGCCTAACCATAGAGCTACTCAATTTTGTTGAGTTAGCCCTAAGGTTAGCTAAGGTTAAAGTTAATGTTAGCTAGGGTTAACTTGCATAAACCCTAGCTAATTTGCTATGATAGGTTTAGCTAAATCCTACAAGAGTTTAACTAGGCCATGCTAGGGTTAACTAGCCTAATTAGGATTAATCATATCATAGTTTGACTTACCTAAGGTTACTATTTAGCTAATAATCTAAGGTTACTTTTGACAAGGGTTTGTTAGGGCTAACCCTAGCTACGGTTAGTTAGGGTTTGTCAGCTCTAACTAACCATAGTTAGGATTAGTTAGGGCTACTTAATGCTAGGTAAGGTTAGCTAGGTTTGGTTTGGACTATATAGGGTTTAGGATTTAGGGCTACCTAAGGTCTACCCAAGTAGCATGCACAGCTTTGGTTGACGAGCCCTAACTAACCCTGAGTAGCTAACTAATCTAATCCTAACTCAAGGTAAACCTAACTCTAACTCTAACTCTAGGATGTCCTAACTAACCATAACTAACCCTAGCTAACCATAGGTAGCCCTACATAACCCTAGCTAACCCTAACCAGGGCTACCCATAGCTAAGCCTAGGGATCCCAAGGTGGCCCTTACTAATCCTATGTAACCGTAACATATACCCTAACAAACCCTAACTTGCCCTTGGTAGCCCAAACTAACCATAGCTAACTCTAACTAACTTAGGAATTATTAGCCCTTACTCTAGTGTACCTTGAGTTAGTTAGGGCTAGAGTTAAGGTTACCTCACTCTAACCTAGCATTCTTGTTGTTAAGGCTACCTCGGGCAAGCTAGGGTTAGCGTGACCTATGGAGTTTGGGTTAGTTATGGCTAGCTAGGGTTAGCTAGGGTTAGAGTAAGGGACAACTAGAGTTAGTTAGGGCTACCTAGGGTTAGGTTAGGGTTCGTGATATCTCTTATTTATATATATTTTTTGACCATACTTAGCACCGAAATAACACTCAAACCAATGATATTTACTGTTCTTTTGTGCTATATTTGTCAAGATTGGGTACTGCCGTGGAATTTGACTTGTCTTGTAGGAATTTGGTGGATTGGACATAATAATCGCACAAAAGGGAGAATTTTTGGGAAGAAAATGACTAAATGGAATTCATGGAACTGTAGAGCTCATCCCAAGATTTCCAACGATCTTTGAATCACCTCAATCGGAGTCCGGATGAAGAAATTATGGTCAAAATACTATCAGTGCTCAATTCTGGAATTTTGGTCCGAAATTCTCTGATTTCGGACCGAAATCTGGAGATTTCGGTCCGAAATCCATGTATGGAAAGTGGAATTTGGCAAGTTTCGAAGAAGGAAAGAAGATTTCTTGCCCTAGCCACCTCCCTGACCTTCCATGGGTGAATTTAGGCACGAATTTCGACCAGAAAAGGGGCCAACTTTCTCCACCATTGGATTCCACCTTCCATAGTACTTTTTCCACCTTTTTCACCACCGTTCTCACGCCGAAAGGCGTGAGATTCCACCTCTCGCAGCGGAGCACGACCATGGCAGCAACTTTGGAGCGATTCTGGACGCGACAGCGGTAGGACCGATCCAACCACGGCTCTAGGCGATCGATATCTCGAGTTAGAAGCGATATTTGGTTTATTCCTTCATTTTTCTCTTGATATTTTGATCAAATGGAGTTTGTATCTTATTTTACTTGCATGTTAGGCTAGATTAATTATGTCTTAGGGCTAAGTAGTAGTTTAGTTTAGTATTTGTGATGACTTGATGGATTGATTGCTATGTTATGTGATTTATCGTGTTGAGAATTATTGATATGCTTAGTTATATTATTTGTTTGCTTGATGTTTACCTATGGATGAATCGCGACGTCTTTAGGGCATTAAACTAGACTAAACACATGATTGATTAAGTAATTGAGGTAAGCCAAACGCTCGAAAGAGGAGGTTAGTTCACAACCGAAAGGTGTAGCTTTTACTGATCCGACAGGACTTTAAATACCTCTGGAAATCCAACATGATAAACTTAAGTGACTAAAATCCGACACGAAAGTTTAGGCTTAGTCATTTACGTGGTAAAAACCGAGTTCCAAACCAAGTCTAAAACCAAAATTGCGACGGCTGAGGCTAGGATTTAGGTCTGGTCGACAAGTAACCTTCACAAAAGGTGGTATTAAATTATCAAGTCAGAATAGAGAGTTTGGAGCATATTTCGGAGCGACTTATATAGATTTCGGTCCGAAATCTATACATTTCGGTCCGAAATCCTTGATGCACGTGTGAAAACACGTGTACTAAGAGCTTCAAAGCTAAACTAAATGAACCCTAAACCCTAGGACATCTCTTGTATTTATTTAGAGTCCAGAAAATACCAAAAATAATTTAGTTACTTGCATCTTTAGATTTAATCATCCAAAATCCCATAAAAATTGTCTTGTCTAGCTTTTGTGAGAAAGTAAAGTCTAGTAATCAATTGTACCGTCCCTTGGGTTCGACCCTTAGCTTTACCAGAACGACTAGTGAGGTAAAACAAGGTATATAAATTTATTTGATACCGGATTTAAAGCCTTCATCAGTTCGGATTACTTAAGAAGACCTAACTAACCCTAGCCAACCCTAACTCTAACCCTAGCTTGCCTTACGTAGACCTAACTAACCCTTACTCGGGATTAGTTAGGTTAGTTATGGTTAGTTAGGGCTACCTAGGACAAGTTAGGGTTAGTTAGGGTTAGCTAGGGCTGCCTAAGGCTAGTTAAGGTTAGAGTTAAGCTTAGTTGGGGTTAGTTAGAGTTAGTTAGAACTAGGTAACCTAAGCTATCCCTTGGTAGCCCTATCTAACCCAAGTTGACGTCCCTAACTCTAACCATATCTAACCCTAGGAATAAACCCCAGCTAACCCTAACTCTAACTCCAGCTAACACTAATTTGTTACCCTAACCTTAGCCAACCCAAACTAGCCCTAGCTATCCCTAGGTAGTTCTTACTAACCCTAACTAGCCCTAACTATCCCTAGGTAGCTCTTACTAACCCTAGCTATCGCTAGCTAACCTAAGGTAACACTAAACAACCCTAAGAAATCCTTGTTAACCCTAACTTTAACCCTAGCTAACTGTTGGTAACCCCAACTAACTCTAACTCAAACTCTAGCTATACCTAGCTAGTCCTAGACAATCCAAACTAACCCTAGCTAACCGTAACTCTAAGCTTAGATAGCCTTAGGTTGCCCTAACTAATCCTTGCAAACCCTAACTCTGACCCTAATCCTAACTTAGGGATAGCTACTTTATGTTAGAGTAATGGTAGTCGCTGGGTAACCCTCACTCTAACCCTAGGTCGCCTTAATCTTTTAGCTAAACCTAATAGCTAACATATGGTTAGTTAGGACTAGTTAGGTATGGTTAGAGTTAGCATTATCTACAGTTTAGTTTAATCCAGTTAAGTAGGTAGCCCTTGGGGTTACTATGTACCTAGATATCTAAGGTTAGTTAGAATTACTTAAGCCATAGCTAGTTAAGTTAGTTAACCTTAAATCTAGATAACGCCATATATGGTTAGAATTAGAGTCCGAGTTAGCCTAGGGTTAGGCTTAGCTAGGACTAACCCTAGCTAATCCTATAGTTAGGGTTATCTAGAGTTAAGGTTAGCAATGGTTAGTTAGGGCTACCTACGGTAAGTTAGTTAGGCCTACCTAGGGTTACCTATGTAGGGCTAGGTTTAGAGTTGGCAAGGGTTAGTTAGGGCTACCTAGGGTCGGGATCGGTTTTAACGAACCTACCTTGGTAATCCTAGGTTTTGTACTAGGTATCCCTAGGTAATCATAGTTAACAATCCTAACTCCAACCCTCGCGAGCCCTAACTCTAATCCTAGGTAACCCTACCTTAACTTGTTAGCTAGGATTAGTAACTCTAACCATGGTAGGTTTAGATAGGGATAACTATTTAGGGTTTAGAGTTAAGAGTTAGGGTTTGTTAGGATTATTTAGCCCTAAGCTTGGACCGGGTTAGCTATCCCTAAGGTTAACTAACCATAACTAACTCTACACCCTAGCTAACCTTAGTTAGGCCTTACCTAACAGATTAGCTAAAGTTGACCATAGCTAGGGTTAGTAAGATAGATTTATCCTAGGTCTACCTAACATAACCCTATTAGTTAGGATTAGCTAGGGTTAGTTAGGGTTAGTTAAAATCATATTGCCTAGGATTAAAATTAGGACGAGGGATAATCTTACCTAATATAACTTAGCCCTAAACTAAGAGTCCTAACTCTAATCCTAACTAATAGCTATCTAACCGTAACTACCATAGCTATCCCTAGCTAAGGTAACTACCTAGAGTTAGAGTTTGGTACTCTAGTTACCCAAGCTAACCCTAACTAATAAGGTTGCCCTAGATATGCTTTCTATATGTAACCCTAGCTAATCCAAGATAGTCCTAACTCTAACCTGACCCTAGGGATAATTTGAGTTAACCGTAGAGCTAACCCTAGCTACCAAGTTAACCTAAAAGTAGTTAGGATTACTTAGTTATATCTTGCCTAACTAACCAAGCTAACTGATATCACACATTTATATATATGTTTTGACCGGACTTTACCCTCAATCACAACTCAATAACTTTGTTTTATGCGTGTATTAGTTTATTTCTGTAGGAATTTGGTACTTCTTGGGTCTATATTTATTTTGTAGGAACTTGGAGGAAATTTGGTGAAGTTTGGCCCACAAAACATGAAGAAATGCTCCCGTACGGCCCGCACCAAATCCTGTGCGGGGTGCACAGGGTCCAGCTAGAACGCCAGACAAGTGACATGGGCCAGACGACTCATTCCTGGCCCATATGACCCGCACCCACTTTCCATGCGCCCTGCACGTGACTTTGAACCCTAGTTTCGCTGCTATTTAGGGCACCGAAATTAGAGCATCCTATCTTCTCTCCCATCCAAGGCGGCGTTGCAACGAAAACCTACCTAATCTACCTCTTCATCTCTCCCGTGCACCCCGCACAGCCACCATGTGCGACCCGCACAGGGAATCCTGCCGCCTTGCAAGCTACGTTCCGACCATCATTCCACCGCCGATCGACCCAAGCAGCCATATCTCCGGTCTAGAGGCAAGGAAGAGGCTTGATTAGGGGCGTTTGCCTTCTTCCTTTCTTCTCTTTGGTTATGGAGATTGTATCTTTCCCTTTCTTGTATTTTGGTTGTGTTTCTATTATGGTAGGCTAGATTAGTTTGTTCTAGGGTCATGTTTGAACCAAGGTTAGGATTGATGTAATCGATGAATGATTAAGTTTCTATGGTTTATCACTTGTTGGTTGTTTATTGTTTATGCTTGCTTTGAGTTTGATGAATTGTGTTGAACCTCCTACTAGGTGAATGGCCACACTTTTTCTTGGTTAAAGGTGTAGACTAATTGATTGAATTGAGTAAGCGACTTGAGGTAGGTTAGGAGCCGAAAGGTGACCAATTGGTATCCCAAAGGCAGAAGATTTCTAATTAGGCGCAAGTCGGTTAGATACCTTAGTAAACCAACTTGTGGACTTAAGATAATTAAGCCAACAAGCGAAAGTGAGGGTTAACTAGACTAATGGGGGCTTTAGACTAGGTTCTGGTCATGATACCATGACCAACATATGATAGTTGAGGTCTAGGGAGTCCAAGTCTGGCTAGATCTATCCCAAACCAGTTAGGAACTTAATTACCATGCATTGCACTATCAACTAAGGGTCGTGTCGCACCAAGTACTACCTGTGCGGGTCACATGGAATCCCATGCGGGTCGCACAGGGCCAGACTGGTGCAGCACGGGTCAACATTTCGTGCGACAGCACACGTGTTGGAAGCCCGAAGCCTAACCAAGGTAAAAACAGAAACCCTAGAACGTTTTATTATAAGAAATCACCAGAAAACAACCAAATTGTTACTTACTTTAGTTTTGTTTTAGTTTGATTGTTTGTTTATCTCATTTTGCCATTGTTCTAAGACAAAAAAAAAACATCTCAATTGACCGACCTAGATTTTGTGAACCGGTAAACCTAATACTCAACTAATATGTCCCTATGGTTCGACCCCTAACCATATCCAACGATATACCATACACTTACGGTACATTTTAGGACATTTTAGGGTACTATTAGTTTGTACCTTCACTAACCTACTGATTTACCTAATTAGCTGGGTTAGAGCCCTAACTAACTAGTTATGTAGTCCTTAGGTTAATTATGTACTAACCCTAAGTAGTTAGACCCTAGACAATAATTAGGTAACATCTAGCTAAGGTTACTAACCTAACTCTCATCCTAGCTAGGGTTAACTAGGTTTACCTAGAGTTAGGGTTAGTTTACCACATCTAATTCATATTAAGATTAGCTAAGGTTAGTTAGTACTACCTAGGGCTTGCTAAGGAGTTAGGATTAGTTAGGATTACCTTTGGCTAGCTAGGGTTGGTTTGGGTTAGAGTTAGGGTTAGTTTGGGTTGGATTTAGAGTTAGTTAGGACTACTTAGGGCTGGCGAGAGTTGGAGTTAGGATTAGCTATGGTAACCTAACTCTAACCTTAACTAACCCTAAATAGTAAACCTAACTCTAGGCTAGCTTTGAGTTAATGTTAGAGTTGGGATTAGTTAGTTTACCCTTAAAAAAGCTAGGGTCTAATAAGTAGGGTTAGCTATAGATAGTTATGGTTAGTTAGGACTACGTAAGGCAAGATAGGGTTAGCCTAATTAGGGTTACCTTAACTAAACCTAGGTTAAAACTAACCCTAACTCTAATCTTAACCTTAGCTATCCCTTACCAACCATAGTTAAGGCTAACCTTAACTAGTGAGAGTTAGCTAGAATTAGTTAGGGCAACCTCGGGCAAGCTAAGGCATGTTTAATAAGGTTACTAACAATAGCCTAACCCTAGGGTTACCCTAGGTAGTCCTAGAGTTAGTCTACTACTTAGGGTGACCTAACTTACGGTCAGTTAGGGCTAATCCTAGGGCTACCAAGTTAGGGTAATACCTATGGGTAACTCTAACCTAGGGTTAGTTTGGGCTAAATCTAACTCTATGTATATCTCTAACCAATACCCATAGTTAGGGATTTTAACTAACCCTTGTTTTTAACCTAGAGTAAGTCTAATCCTACAAGAGTTTAACTAGGCCATGCTAAGGTTAACTAGCCTAATTAGGATTAATCATATCATAGTTTGACTTACCTAAGGTTATTATTGAGCTAATAATCTAAGGTTACTTTTGACAAGGGTTTGTTAGGGCTAACCCTAGCTACGGTTAGTTAGGGTTTGTTAGCTCTAACTAACCATAGCTAGGATTAGTTAGGGCTACCTAAGGCTAGGATTTGCTAGGATTAGTTAGGGCTACTTAAGGCTAGCTAAGATTAGCTAGGTTTGGTTTGGACTATATAGGGCTTAGGATTTAGGGCTACCTTAGATCTACCCTAGTAGCATGACCAGCTTGGGTTGACGAGCCCTAACTAACCCTATGTAGCTAACTAATCTAATCCTAACTCAAGGTAAACCTAACTCTAACTCTAGGATGTCCTAACTAACCATAACTAACCCTAGCTAACCATAGGTAGCCCTACATAACCCTAGCTAACCCTAACTCTAACCCTAACCAGGGCTACCTATAGCTAAGCCTAGGGATCCCAAGGTGGCCCTTACTAATCCTAGGTAACCATAACACATACCCTAACAAACCCTAACTTGCCCTTGGTAGCCCAAACTAACCATAGCTTAGGAATTATTAGCCCTTACTCTAGTGTACCTGGAGTTAGTTAGGGCTAGAGTTAAGGTTACCTCACTCTAACCTAGCATTCTTGTTGTTAGGGCTACCTCGGGCAAGCTAGGGTTAGCGTGACCTATGGAGTTTGGGTTAGTTAGGGCTAGCTAGGGTTAGCTAGGGTTAGAGTTAGGGACAACTAGAGTTAGTTAGGGCTACCGAGGGTTAAGTTAGGGTTTGGGTTACTTAGAAAGACCTAACTAACCCTAGCCAACCCTAACTCTAACCCTAGCTTGCCTTACGTAGACCTAACTAACCCTTACTCTGGATTAGTTGGATTAGTTATGGTTAGTTAGGGCTACCTAGGACAAGTTAGGGTTAGTTATGGTTAGCTAGGGCTACCTAAGGCTAGCTAAGGTTAGAGTTAAGCTTAGTTGGGGTTAGTTAGAGTTAGTTAGCACTAGGTAACCTAAGCTATCCCTTGGTAGCCCTATCTAACCCAAGTTGACGTCCCTAACTCTAACCATTTCTAACCCTAGTAACAAACCCCAGCTAACCTTAACTCTAACTCCAGCTAACACAAATTAGTTACCCTAACCTTAGCCAACCCAAACTTGCCCTAGCTATCCCTAGGTAGCTCTTACTAACCCTAGCTCTCGCCTAAGCGGAAACTTGTCCCTTTTGAGGCTTAAGTTGGTCACCTCTCGGCTCCTAACCTACCTTGGTTACCTATTTGGTTCAATTAAACAATCTACACCTTTAGCCTAAGTTAGGTGTGGCCATTCACCTAAAAGGAGGTTCAATTGGACAATTAAACACAAACAAGCATATTCATTCAACAATCAAGCAAATAGTACACAATAGAAACCAAATATCACATCAATTCAACAAACCTAACCTTAGTTTCCACTAAGTCCCTAGAACATGTCTAAATCTAGCCTAACATAATGGTAAAATAAGCAAACAAGGTAAATAAATGCAAAGATACAATCTCCATGCTAAACCAAGTCAAAAGGTAAGGCAAAGTGCCCCTTCTCAAGCCCGATCGACTTCTGGACCAGCAAAGGAGGTGCTTGGGCGGAATGGTGACGTGTAGGAGGTCGAGATGGCAAGATCCGAGGTGGCAGAGGGGCTGTGCGGTCGAATGGTGGGAAAATGGAAGGGAAAGGGTTGGTTTCTGCTGTGGCGCCGCCTTGGATCGAGGTGGAAAGAGAGATACCCTAGATGAGGCGATTGGGGCGCCTTATATAGGGGGTTTCGTAGGGTTTGGAGGTCGGTGCGGTCGGATAGGAGTCCTGTGCGATCGCACCAGAGTCGCTGGACCAGGCATGAGTCGGATTCGGCCGAAATGAGCCCGAAATAAGGTGGTGCGGTCGCACCACATTCCTGTGCGGTCGCACAGAGTTGACTAGGCCAGACATGAGCCAGAAGTGTGCCACGTGAGCCGGGAGGGGCCTGTGCGGTCGCACGGGGTCCGGTGCGGCCGCACAGGGTCTTCTGGGACTTGGTTTGCGCGCCGTTTTCGTGCCGAAATGCATTCTTTTCGCTGCGACTTGGCTCTAAACTCCTACAAATCCAAAATGAAACCCAAGCAGTACCAAATTTCTACAAAACACACTAAAATCAAATAAAACTAAATAAAATCAAGGGTTTTGAGTTATGATTTAGGTAAAAGTCCGGCCTAAAACCATATATAAATATGTGACATCAAATCCCCCCAAGCTAAAATCTTGCTTGTCCTCAAGCGAAAAATATAAACCAAGGGGTTGGACGATACCTAAACCTTAACTTAAAATCCTTGATGGCCTACAAGTTGCAATGTCAATTCAATCAATTTGTTTCAAGCTTCACATATGGCTTAAAGGAAAGTGGTTGTGAAATTTACCACAAAAATTTACACCCAAGTTCTCCAAACAATTGGCTTATGATGCACTTGGTCCTCAAAGATTCAATTTCAAAATTCAATGACCCTAGCTTCTCTATGTTAAACAACATGCAAGACCAAGGTTATTTGCCCGTTCTTTTCCATACACTCCAAAGATTTGTAAGAAATATCCCTAGCATGTCAAGACGTGGTGAGTCTTTCAAGAAAAAGAAAAGTAGAAAAAGAGAAGATAAGAATTTACATTAAGCTTGACAAGGTTTTGCTTTTTTTTTTTTTTTTTTTTTTTTTTTTAACATGGATACAATTTGCCATTGTGGCTTTGAGAAGAATTTACATAAAAAGAGAGAAAAAGAAGAGAAGGAAAAGAAGGTGGGAAGACTCAAAAATACATGCTAAGGATACCCTTTTGAACAAATCCATGTAGGGCACAAATCCGTTCACTCGGCAAATTGTTGTGGTTTTGTCTAATAGCGTTTATCATTATAAAAGCAACCAATTTTTGGGTTTTATCAATTCAATTTCAAATCTCCTTGGGCCGGTGGCTTCAAAAACCAATCAAAAGAATGCCTTAAGTTTAAATTTTTGCATTAAATCTCACAACCAATTTTCAATTCAAAACAGTGTCAAAACTTGAACCAAATCAGCCAAACAACATCACAACTCATTTATATGCAAATTATATGAGATTATATGCAGCTAAATGATGCAGAGCATGTACCAGAGAGGTCTGTGCGGTCGCACAGGAGTCTGTACGGTCGCACAGAGCTGTCTCGGACCGAGTTGGAACTGGATCGGACCGACCAGAGAGTGGTCTGGCACTAAGGTTGACCTGTGCGACCGCACAGGGGTTTGGTGCGACCGCACAGGGCCTCTAACAAGCAAAAATCATGCAATGATGCAGTCCTAGATACAAGTTTCACAAATTTCTTCAATCCTCCCCCCCCAAGCTAAGTATTGCAGTGTCCCCAATGCAAAAACACAGCAAAGAAAAGGAAAAAAGAAGGAATTTGAAAACATACCGTTGCGGCCGGTAGCGGATAAACCGCAACCGGCCATCTAGAAATGGCGACGGCGGGATGGAGGGCGAGACATCTCCTCCACGATGTACTCCACATTGTCAAAACGCGTGTTGGTGGTTTGGCGGTGTGCACGAATTTCCTCTTGGTTGGAGAGAGATAGGTCGGTGAGGTTGCGCAAGGAGCGGTCAACATTTGAGTACCATTCTTGAGGCGGGTGGTATGGCATGTTGCTTGGCCCGGCATGGTGCGGCGGTTGTGCGGGTTGATACGGCGGTGGAACGGGGCCTAAGTAGGCGGCATACTCGACGGGGATCAACCATGATTCGGGGTCGTCCTTCTCAAGGGGCACAACATAAGGAAATGTGATTGTTGCCCGCCCCTCAAGATTCCAAATGATCGTGTTGTGGTCGGGTAGCCGAATGAACTTGGCACGCTTGAGATAGTCGAGGTCGATGCGCTTCGTGCCCTCACAAATGTCATCCATGCGCTCGAAAGAATAGCCAAGATGCTCGCAAAGGTGCGTGACATAGGATCCGATGGTGACTTCACCACGCGATTTTGGTTGGTCGCGCACGTCCTCCCAATGAAGTGCCATGAGAAGGGCAAGGTCGAGCTTGGGTGGGCGGTCTTGAAGCATCATGTCCATCAATTGTAGCTCGAGATCGGTGGCATGAGTCGCGGTTTCGCCCTTGGCAAAGATTGTGCTTGCGAGGATGCGGTGCAAAATTCGGAGTTGCGGCGTTTGAATAAACCGCACCTTGTTCCCTCGTGGCTCATTAAGACCTGTAATGGCATACCAAAAATCTTGTTTTGACCACCCCTCACGATGGAAGGGCAACTCAAAATCGGGTGAAGTGTGAAACCCAAAAATTTCTCTCAATTCTTCAATTAGAACGGTGTGCAACCTTCTACCCATGCGAAATGAAATGTATGGCTTATGGGTAACCTTGCAAATTTTCAATTTATAGGACGACAAGAATTGAATTGTTGGGTTGTAGTATGAGGGCCGGTCAATTTTCCAAAATTTTTGTCTAAAACCAATTCCACGAGTGAGTTCACGAAAATCATAACCAATCTCAAGGTGGTCAAGAGTGTCACAATCAACAAGTCTAGTGTGCTCAATTTTCCTATCCAATAACCTAGTGATTTTCATGAACATGCGGTGGGTTGGGATAGGAATACCAAGCTCTTCTTCGAGGGGTTTGGCATTTGGGTCGTATTGGTTGTCTTCATCCTCGGGGTCGGTATCGGGGTCAACGGGATAAGGGGGTGGTGGTTGGTTGCGGTGGCGTGGGCGGTCATCATGGGATGTGGATCTACGCCTTTGGGATGACTCGCCATGGTGGGTTGTGTAGCGTTGGGAGGTGGAATGGCGCGGGTTCACGGTTTTGGGTTTGGCGGCGGCGGGATGATTCGGGTTGGTCATTTCGTTGTTGGCGGGTGAAGCTACGGGTTATGCGTTGGAGGATGTTAGGCATTTTGGATGGTGCTAAATGAATTTGGCTAAGTTCTTGAGGAACGGGTAAGCGGTGTAGCCAAATGTTCAAGAAAAATCACAAACCAAGTCCAAACCAATACAAAAACCAATGCACAAAATGTAAATGAGAGAGATAGAGCGTTACAACCTTGTTTCGTGGGAGTTCGTGGCAGTTCGACTGTGATTCGTGGTCGAATTCGCTGCTGGATCGGTCGGAATCGTGGCTGGATCGGCCGGAGACCTGTCTGGATCGGCCGGAGACTTGGCTGGATCGGCCGGAATCGTGCTGAACTTGCGGTGGTCTTCGGCAAGGGCTACGGTTGTCCGATCGACCTCAAATTTGGACAGTAGGTGCACGGGATGATGCTTGACAAACGTTGCGGAGCGGTTTTGGTTTCGGCCAGCAAGTTTTTGAAGTTGCGTGGGACATCGGTGGTTTGAGCGTGGGAGATGGCTAAGTAGAGTAGTTCTTTGAGTTTTGAGGAGATGGTGTGGTGAAATGAGGTAGTGGGAGGGGGTATTTATAGGGGGAATGGGCTGGGAGGGAGGCAAATTCGAATTGGAGGAGTGGGGGACATGTGGGGCACCTCTGTCTAGCGCGTGCGGTCGCACAGATCTGGCGTGCGATCGCACAGGGACGCGTGGGGAGCACAACTGGCGTGGCCGACCAGGGGCCGACAGGAGCGTGCGGGCGCACAGAGCCGGGTGCGGTCGCACAGGTGGCCGACACGCATGCTGCAGGGGGTCCAGGCGTGGCCGACATGCTAGTGCGGTCGCACAGGGATGGGTGCGGTCGCACAGGGGGCCGACAGGTTGATTCCAGCGGGTCCAGGTGTGGCCGACATGGTGCTGTGCGGTCGCACAGGATGCCGTACGGTCGCACAGGTGGCCGACAGGCGTGTTCGGGTGGGTCCACGCGTGGCAGACAGCGCCAGGTGCGGTCGCACAGGACTTGGTGCGGTCGCACAGTGCCCTGGGACCCTCAAACAGTGATTTCCAGCGATAATTACCCCTTCCCAAGCATGATTCAACAGTGTTTTGGTTGGATTTGTCATGGCAGACAACACGTGGAGTTTGCGGCTCGCGGTGCGGATCGAACGGCTTGCATGAGGTCGTGCGGGGCCAAGTGTCCCATGTCCTTGACCCATGGTGCTCTTGCACAAGTCGATCGGGGGAAATCCGCAACCTAAAAATCTGAAATAACACAACAAACAACAACCAATTAACATTAAATTTTCACCACATTTTATTTTTGGATTTTCACTTTTTCCAATTTTTATTTGCTTTTCAAATTTCCAAAAATTAGAAAATAAATCCTCAAAATTCTAAATTAACCTACATATTTTTATCCTTTTCTCATTTTTTCAATTTTTATGTGTTTTTCGAATTTTCTAAAAATAACAAAATAAAAGGAGAAGGGTTAGAAATCCTTGGGTTGCCTCCCAAGAAGCGCTTGTTTAAGGTCACTAGCTTGACCAAATGCCGCTAATCTTCAATCGGCGGTGGATCGACAAGGGTATATGCCATGATTTGCCCCTCGTCGTGGTTGGCGACATAGTGCTTGAGCCGTTGACCAATGACCTTGAATGGCTCCTCATCCTTGCTACAAATGTCGACGGCACCAAAAGGATACACCTTGACTACACGGAATGGGCCCGACCATTTAGAGCGCAACTTGCCCGGAAAAAGTCGAAACTGAGAGTTGAACAAAAAGACCAAGTCTCCTTCCTTGAAACTCTCTCCTAGAGATGTGCTTGTCATGAAACAACTTGGTCTTCTCCTTGTAAAGCCTTGCATTCTCATAGGAGTTGAGTCTCAACTCTTCCAACTTATGTAAGTCCAAGATCCTTTTCTCACCCGCTTCTTTCATGTCCATGTTGAGAACCCTTGTTGCCCAATAAGCCTTATGCTCAATCTCCACGGGGAGATGGCAAGGCTTTCCATACACAAGTTTGAAAGGGCTCATTCCAATGGGCGTCTTGTATGCGGTGCGATAGGCCCAAAGTGCATCATCCAACTTTTGAGACCAATCCTTCCTTGAGCGGGCCACCGTTTTCTCCAAGATAGACTTTATTTCTCTATTAGAGACCTCAACTTGGCCACTTGTTTGAGGATGGTAAGTGGTGGCGACTTTGTGGGTCACACCATGCTTCCTCAAGAGACCCTCAAATTGGCGGTTTATAAAGTGTCTTCCTCCATCACTAATCACCGCTCTTGGTACTCCAAACCTTGGGAAGATCACCTTAGAAAACAACCTAATCACCGCCTTGGCATCGGCGGCCTTGCATGCCACCGCTTCAACCCATTTTGAGACATAATCCACGACCACCAAGATGTATTCAAATCCATTTGAATTAGGGAATGGTCCCATGAAATCAACTCCCCATACATCAAAGATTTCAACCTCCAAAATGGGGTTCAATGGCATCTCATTTTTCCTTGAAATGTTGCCGGTCCGTTGGCATTGATCACATGACAACACAAAGGATCTCGCATCTTTGAAAAGAGAAGGCCAAAATAAACCGGATTGAAGTACCTTAGCTGCTGTTTTTGAGAATGAAGCATGGCCGCCATATGAGGAGGAGTGGCAATGAGCAAGTATGGACCAAACCTCTTCATAGGGCACACAACGGCGGAAGATATCATCAATCCCCAACTTGAACAAGAAAGGTTCCTCCCAATAGTAGTGCTTGGCATCAGTTTTGAGCTTCTTCCTCTGCTGGATTGACATGTCATGGGGCAAGACTCCGCTGGCCAGAAAATTCGCCAAGTCGGCATACCAAGGTAAGACATGCATGGGTGCCTGGGACCTCTGTGCGGTCGCACAGAATGGGTTCGGACCGAGTTGCGGCTGGGTCGGACCGAGCAGAGCCTGGTCGGAGCTGGGTTGCACTAGTTCGGACCGAGCAGGGACTGGTTCGGACCGAGCAGAGGCTGGTCTGGTGCTGGGCAGGACCTGTGCGACCGCACAGGAGTGTGGTGCGACCGAACAGAGGGTCTGGACCAGAACCGACATGAGTTGTTCGTCCGGGAACGAGTCATCGATCGGCAGGTCTGACCTGTCTTGCTGCCTTAGCCTTGAGAGGTGGTCTGCAACTGAATTCTCCGTGCCTTTCTTGTCCCGAATTTCTAAGTCAAACTTTTACAACAAAAGAACCCACCGAATCAACCTTGGCTTGGCATCCTTTTTGCTCATGAGATAGCGGACCGCGGCATGATCGGTGTAGACTATCACTTTAGACCCGACAAGATAGGACCTAAACTTGTCGAGTGCAAACACAACGGCCAAGAGTTCTTTTTCGGTGGTGGTGTAGTTGACTTGTGCCGGGTCAAGGACCTTGCTTGCATAGTAGATAGCGACCGGTTTTTTGTCCTTTCGCTGCCCAAGAACGGCCCCAACCGCATAATCACTTGCATCACACATGAGCTCAAAAGGTTGGGTCTATTCGGGCGGTTGTAAGATAGGGGCCGACACAAGAGCATCTTTGAGCCTTTGGAATGATTGAATGCACTCTTCATTTATGTGAAACTCGCGGTCCTTTGTCAAGAGGTTGGTGAGTGGCTTGGCGATTTTTGAGAAATCCTTGAAGAAGCGGCGGTAGAACCCGGCGTGCCCCAAGAAACTTCACACATCTTTGACACATGTGGGCACCCCGAGCTTCTCAATCACCTCCACCTTGGCCTTGTCAACCTCGATTCCATTGGCCGTGACCACATGACCAAGCACCATGCCCCGTTGCACCATGAAATGGCACTTTTCCCAATTCAACACCAAATTGACCTCTTCACAACGCTTCAAAACTCGAGAAAGGTTAGTTAGACAAGAATTAAAGGAGGTACCATAAACCGAAAAATCATCCATAAAAACCTCCATTTCTTTCTCAAGAAAATCCGAAAAAATTGCCATCATGGCCCTTTGAAATGTGGCGGGTGCATTGCATAAACCAAACGGCATCCTACGGTACGCGTACGTACCATAGGGACATGTAAATGTGGTCTTTTCTTGGTCAAGTGGGTGGATGGGTATTTGGAAAAAACCGAAAAAACCATCTAAATAACAAAAGAAAGAGTGATTTGCAAGCCTTTCAAGTAGTTGGTCGACAAACGACAATGGAAAGTGGTCCTTGCGCGTGGCCGCATTGAGCTTGCGGTAGTCGATGCACATGCGCCAACCGGTTGCCATTCGGGTTTGGATCTCCTCTTCCTTGTCATTCTTCACAACGGTGGTTCCTCCCTTCTTGGGCACGACATGAACCGGACTCACCCACTTGCTATCCGAAATCGGATAGATTATGCCCGCATCAAGCAACTTTAAAATCTCCTTCTTTACAACCTCTTTCAAGTTGGGGTTGAGCCTTTGTTGCCCCTCAACGGTTGGCTTGTGGTCATCTTCTAGGAGGATGCGGTGTGTGCAAATGGATGGGTGGATCCCTTTCAAGTCTCCAATTGAATACCCAATCGCCTTGCGGCGGTCCCTCAACTCGGCCAATAACCTTTCGGTTTGTTCGGGTCCCAAATCGGCATTCACAATCACGGGAGATGTCTCATTTGGGCCAAGGAACTCATACCTCAAGCTGTCAGGTAAGGGCTTGAGTTCCACTGCTTGCGATGCTGGATCGGCGGTGTTTCGTGCGATTTCGGCCATGAAAACCTCACCCAGGGAGTGCTGTGCGACCCCACAGGAGTCTGGTGCGACCGCACAGGGCTCCAGTTCCTCAGTCTGGCCCTCTGTTTCATCATCTGTCAGATCCAGAGAGTCTTGTGCGACCGCACAGGGGTCTGGTGCGACCGCACAGAGGTCTCTGTGCACGATTTGTCCCCGAATCGCATCAAGCATCAAGTCTTTTTCTTCTATACCCTCTTGCATCTCAGATAGAAAGGTTTTGAGGTACCTGAGAGCCTCATTATATTGATCTCCAAGCATTTCATCACCGGGTTGGTCTATTCCCTCAATCATGCAACATGTGTCGAGTTGGTTTGGATATTTCATGGCCTTGTCAATGGGAAACTCAATTGTCTCACCACCAATCCTTAGAATTAGCTTTCCATCTCTAGCATCCATCAAGGCACCGGCCGTTCTAAGGAAAGGTCTCCCCAAAATGATGGGCACTTCTTTGTCCTCCTCCATCTCCATAACAACAAAATCACCGGGCACATAGAACTTGCCCACTTGGACCGGTACATCCTCAATCACACCAAGTGGGAGCCGCACGGATGAGTCGGCAAGTTGCAAGGTCATGCGTGTGTTCTTCAACTCTCCAACCCCAATTTTCTCAAAGACCGTTCTTGGCATGAGGCTCACACTAGCACCCATGTCACAAAGAGCCTTCTTTATTGTGGCCTTCCCAATAGTGCAAGGAATGGTGTATTTACCCGGGTCATCCATCTTAGCCGGCATCTCTCTTCGAAGGACGGCACTACATTGCTCGGTCAATCTCACGGTTTTGAGGTCCTCCAAAGGTCTCTTGTTGGAAATGATATCCTTGAGGTACTTGGCATAAGTGGGGATTTGGGTAATGGCATCGGTGAAAGGTATGGTGATTTGTAGTTGCTTGAGCATTTGTAGGAAGCTCTTGAAGCCTCGGTCTGCTTTGTTTTGGGCTAGCCTCTGAGGAAATGGCACTGGAGGTATGAATCTCGGGTCAGGTTCAACCGGACCACGCTTTTCGGCCTTTTTCTGGCCCTGTGCGGTCGCACGGGACTGGTTCGGACCGAACTGGGGTTGGCTCGGACCGAGCAGAGACTGGCTTCTCTGGACTGGTTTGGCTGGGACCCTTTGTGCGGTCGCACGGGGGCTCTGTGCGGTCGCACAGGGGTGTCTCCTGAGCCGAATCGGGCGCCGGTTGCGGTCCCTCATATCATGTCCCGCTCCTCAATGATATAGCCTTGATTTCTCCTCTGGGATTGGCTTCGGGCTGACTTGGGAGTTGCCCGGGGGCCCTTTGACTTGGCCCGGGTTGAGAGAAATGAGCCTCCATCATTTACTCGAGCCTTGTCAAAGACTTGAGTCCATCCTCAAATTTGTCTAGCTTCTCGGCTACGGATTGATTCCACTTGCCGGTTTCATGCATGAAGTTCTCAACAACAGGGGGAACATAAGGCACAAATGGTTTCCTTTGGTAGTTCGGGTTCCGATTGTTGTCAAATGTGGCATTGCGGAAGGTGGTGGGATTGTTGTTAGGTTGCCGGTTTTGCACGGGTTGTTGGGGCCTTCTTGGAAAGTAGGGCCGCGGCATGGTTTGGTTTTGAGCATTGTCCTTGAAGTTGGGGTTGTTCATGTGTTGCCATTGTTGCTTTTCTTTCTCATCCATGGAATAACTCGCGGTGAAAGGTGGGTTGGGAAAATAGGATGGCTCATTGTTGATGGAGTTGACTTGCTCGAACTCATCATCCATTTGAGGTCCCGGGCAATTGAGAGAAGTGTGCCCTTTTTCACCGCACGCACCGCATGGGTTGGGTTGATGGTTGTGGACCGCCTTGTCGGTGCTTTTCTTGGCCGCTTCGGCCTCAAGTTGGGCGATTCTTGCATGAAGAGCGGTGATCTCACTCACATCATACTTGCCTCCACTCTTGACATTGTCCCGCACCGACCATTGTTGGTTGCGCGCCAAATCATCAATTAAGTCAAAAGCGGCTTGCGCATCGCGGTCCATGACACTTCCACCTGAAACGGCATCAACATTCATGCGAGTATTATCGGTTAATCCATCATAGAAAGATTGAATAACAATCCAAATAGGCAAACCATGGTGTGGACACGAAAATTCCAAGTCCCTAAACCTTTCCCAAGCTTCACTAAGTGTTTCATCGGACCTTTGCCTAAAACTAGAGATTTGGGTCCTAATTTTGGCCGTCCTCTTGTGAGAAAAATACTTGGTCAAGAAGGTTTGGGCTATTTCCTCCCATGTCCTTATGGACCCCTTTTTCAAGGTACCATACCATTTTCTAGCCCTATCTTTGAGAGAGAAAGGAAAAAGCAACAATCTAATTGCGGATGGTGTAACCCCATTCAACTTAATAGTCAAGCAAACTTCCTCAAACATAAGAAAATGCTCATGTGGGTCCTCATTCTCGCCACCATGAAAGGTGTTTTGTTGCACAAGACTTATGTGGTTGGGAGTAATGTTGAGGTTGTTCGCCGCAACACCCGGCACTCGAATGGCGGCCCCAATGTTGCTTGACTTGGGAGCGACCAATTGTCTCAAGGTCTGTTGTGGCGGTGTTGGGTCTTCCTCATCCGAGTCGCCATGTGTGCTTGCTTCTCTTTCATCATTGCGTGGGCCTCCATTCCTCAATCTTCGCATCTCCAACTCGAACTGGGCACGCTTAGCTTCCATCTGCAGCCGCTGGGCCTCCAACTGTCGCCGCAATTCCTCGAGTCCGGCCATGTTTTCACCACCAGAGGGGCCTGTGCGGTCGCACAGGGGGTCAGGATGTGCCTCTGGGTGTGCTTTCGACTGGGTTTCGGTTCCAGCAACTCCTGTGCGGTCGCACAACGATTCTGTGCGGTCGCACAGAGGTTGCAGGGGCTGGGTTGGTCCGCCGAATAAGGTTTTTGTGGGGCTAATTGGTGTTGGCTCTGGACTTAGGTCTCAAAGTGTGTCGGTTTCACAGAGAATGCACTGATCGGATTGGACTTTCTTGATTGGGTTCGGTAGGTCGGTCGGTGGTCGATCAAGAGAAATCAAGGATTCGGTGGACCTACTCCTCAAGAGATACTCTCGGATTGGGGCCCGTTGAGTCTTGTGTCTCTTTCCGGCCAGCTCTTGTCACTACAAACACCAAAAATAAACAAACAAACAAAATGTGAGAACAAAAAGAAATAATCTAGGCCCTTGTTACTAAAGCAAGGATCCGATATTGTCACCGTCCCCGGCAACGGCGCCAAAAAGCTTGGTGTGAGTTAAGCTAATACCCAAAAGTGTCCTAAAATTAACCGCAAGCGCACAGAAAGTCGTTGGTTCAATTGGGGTCGAATCCACAAGGACGGATACACAAGTACCGGACTCACAATTTCACAAAGTCTAGATCTAGCAATTTTCAAGAGGTAAACAAACAAATTGGACTTAACAATTACTAAAAATAAAGTCTAACAACAAACAAGAGAGAAACAAGTTGTTTTTGTTGGTAATTTGGTTGCAATTTGGTTTAAAAATGTCCTAGGGGTTTCAGTTTCAACCTTGGTTAGGCCATAGGCTGTCAGCGCTCGTCACTCTCGTGCCGAATCACTGACCAGTGCGGGCCAGAGAGCCTTGTGCGACCGCACAGCCCATGGTTAGTGCCGGATTGATGCGATAAGTTGATTTCTAGCTTGTATGGGACAGGTCTAGCCGTACCTAAACTCTTGAACCTCAACTCTCGTAATGTTGGTCACAATATTTGGTGCGGAACCTAGCCTAAAATCCCCATTAGGTCAATTAACCCTCAACTCTCATAATGTTGGCTTAATTATCCTAAGTCTATTTGTTGATTCACGAAGGCATCCGCTAGACTCTCGCCTAAACAGAAACTTGTCCCTTTTGAGGCTTAAGTTGGTCACCTCTCGGCTCCTAACCTACCTTGGTTACCTATTTGGTTCAATTAAACAATCTACACCTTTAGCCTAAGTTAGGTGTGGCCATTCACCTAAAAGGAGGTTCAATTGGACAATTAAACACAAACAAGCATATTCATTCAACAATCAAGCAAATAGTACACAATAGAAACCAAATATCACATCAATTCAACAAACCTAACCTTGGTTTCCACTAAGTCCCTAGAACATGTCTAAATCTAGCCTAACATAATGGTAAAATAAGCAAACAAGGTAAATAAATGCAAAGATACAATCTCCATGCTAAACCAAGTCAAAAGGTAAGGCAAAGTGCCCCTTCTCAAGCCCGATCGACTTCTGGACCAGCAAAGGAGGTGCTTGGGCGGAATGGTGACGTGTAGGAGGTCGAGATGGCAAGATCCGAGGTGGCAGAGGGGCTGTGCGGTCGAATGGTGGGAAAATGGAAGGGAAAGGGTTGGTTTCTGCTGTGGCGCCGCCTTGGATCGAGGTGGAAAGAGAGATACCCTAGATGAGGCGATTGGGGCGCCTTATATAGGGGGTTTCGTAGGGTTTGGAGGTCGGTGCGGTCGGATAGGAGTCCTGTGCGATCGCACCAGAGTCGCTGGACCAGGCATGAGTCGGATTCGGCCGAAATGAGCCCGAAATAAGGTGGTGCGGTCGCACCACATTCCTGTGCGGTCGCACAGAGTTGACTGGGCCAGACATGAGCCAGAAGTGTGCCACGTGAGCCGGGAGGGGCCTGTGCGGTCGCACGGGGTCCGGTGCGGCCGCACAGGGTCTTCTGGGACTTGGTTTGTGCGCCGTTTCGTGCCGAAATGCATTCTTTTCGCTGCGACTTGGCTCTAAACTCCTACAAATCCAAAATGAAACCCAAGCAGTACCAAATTTCTACAAAAAACACTAAAATCAAATAAAACTAAATAAAATCAAGGGTTTTGAGTTATGATTTAGGTAAAAGTCCGGCCTAAAACCATATATAAATATGTGACATCAAATCCCCCCAAGCTAAAATCTTGCTTGTCCTCAAGCTAAAAATATAAACCAAGGGGTTGGACGATACCTAAACCTTAACTTAAAATCCTTGATGGCCTACAAGTTGCAATGTCAATTCAATCAATTTGTTTCAAGCTTCACATATGGCTTAAAGGAAAGTGGTTGTGAAATTTACCACAAAAATTTACACCCAAGTTCTCCAAACAATTGGCTTATGATGCACTTGGTCCTCAAAGATTCAATTTCAAAATTCAATGACCCTAGCTTCTCTATGTTAAACAACATACAAGACCAAGGTTATTTGCCCGTTCTTTTCCATATACTCCAAAGATTTGTAAGAAATATTCCTAGCATGTCAAGACGTGGTGAGTCTTTCAAGAAAAAGAAAAGTAGAAAAAGAGAAGATAAGAATTTACATTAAGCTTGACAAGGTTTTGCTTTTTTTTTTTTTTTTTTTTTTAACATGGATACAATTTGCCATTGTGGCTTTGAGAAGAATTTACATAAAAAGAGAGAAAAAGAAGAGAAGGAAAAGAAGGTGGGAATACTCAAAAATACATGCTAAGGATACCCTTTTGAACAAATCCATGTAGGGCACAAATCCGTTCACTCGGCAAATTGTTGTGATTTTGTCTAATAGCGTTTATCATTATAAAAGCAACCAATTTTTGGGTTTTATCAATTCAATTTCAAATCTCCTTGGGGCGGTGGCTTCAAAAACCAATCAAAATATTTTTATGAAGATTTAAATAAAAAAAAACTAAACGATGCACTAGGTAAATATTTTTGGTTGGTTTTTAGACTCGAAATAAGATAAAATAAACTAAATAGTAATTAAAATAAGTAAAGCAGTGTTTTGGGGTTTAAACAGAGAATAAAAATATCCTAGGAGTCAGGTTTCTCTTGTGTTTGGACGCTAAAACTCGAAACTAAGCACTTTCGCACTAAATTTCGCATTTCGGTCTTTCGGTCTTCAAGGCAGTGGGGTATTGCTGGATGGTCGCCAAACTGATCACCTTGCTGCCGTCGCTTCAAGGTTGATGATCTCCAAAGAGAGTAAATGCCTTTGGAAAGGTGGAATTAGGTATGGAGAATCAAAGATGCCTTTCCTCAGGCGTGTAGAGGTATATATGGACGTCCCAGGTCGCAAGAATGGAAGGCTAGGGCACCAGGGTGCAAGAAAATACCATAAAGATCAACTTTCATGTAAAGAACATTGCCATATGTGACATGGCGGCAATCTGTTCGGACCGAAAGGATGAGAAGTGCGCTGGTCTGGCGGCTACAGTGCGTTTGGACCGAACAGATAGTCATTCGGTCCGAATGGGGTGCTGAGAAGGCCTCCACTGCTAGGAATGAGTCGTCTAGCGTGCACGAAACGTCGGGAATCCATCTATACGCTCCAATATCATCAGAAATCATCAAAACCTGTACAGAGAAGAGAAGAAACGACGGCAGAGCCAAATCCTAGGAAAATATGGCAATTTATTAAATAATTTGTTGGTTCGAGTGTATTTTGAGTGCCAAGTACGGTCCAAATACCAATGAAATACAATGATATCAAATCGCCCCAAACTTAAACTTTGCTTGTCCTCAAGCAACGCCCTAAGCTTAGAATTTTGGACTGTACTCACAACTAAAATCAAGTCGTTTCCCAAACCAATAAAATTTGTCATGAATAATCAATTGCTTAAGCATAAAATTTTCTCACACTTAAATCAAATGAGTCAAATAAAAATTCCTAAAACCAAGTCTTGTGTTCTACAATTCAATCCATGCAACTCTTGGTCCTAATGAAATTCTTTTCCTCAAACTCAAGAATTCTAGCTTTTATTTGTCAATTCAACTGCAATCTCAATTTCAATTACCCGTTCTTTTTCATATTTCACAAAAATTTGTAAAGTCCTTTATCAAAATCGGAAATTTTATAATGAACTCCTCTTAAAACCAATTTCAATTTTTCACCAATTTTTCTTTGTGTAAGTCGAGTCGTGGGGCTTTGCACCCTAGAGGATTTTTGTGCGAGTCATTAACCTTGTAGAAGCAATTGGCACATGTCGCACTAGTGTGGTCGGTCTGATTTTTACGCATTTTTTTTTGGCTACAAACCACTACGGACTCAAGCATTTTGCTAAGTACCTTAAGCCTCCAATTTTGTGGTTGAGTTGGTGGAAAAAGGCCTCGACGCGTTCTCGTTTTCACAACTATTTGATTTTATTGTCCCTTTAAATTTGTTTTTTCTTTTTGCTCGTTGGTGATTCAAGTGATTAAAACAGATGAAGTTCATTTCATAATTTACCAAGTTGATAAATTTCTTTTTGAACAAAAGTTTGTCAAATATAAATCCGTTCACTTGGTAAAAATTTGTGAGAACCGAATAAAACTGATTTAACAATTCTAAGCATCCAAAGATAGAGTCCTATTTTTGCAAAATAATTTCATTTTGTCCATTGGTACAAAAATCAAATCGAGATATCAAAACATTCTAGGGTCTTTTGAGAAAATTCTTCTTTGACTCAAAACAGGTTCAGGTAGTGTGAGGTTTATCATTTAAAATCCAAATCGAGAGAGTTTAGGCCAAATCAATTCAAATCCAAGTCAAAACAGTTGAAAAATTCAGTTTTTGGATGTCTGTTCAGACCGAACAAAGACTGTGCATTTTTTCAGAAGTCCAGAACAGTTCATTCGGTCCGAACAGGGACTTGTTCGGACCGAACAGAGAAGCCAAAAATGCGAAAATTTTACCCATTTCATCCAGAAATCAACCCATTTCGTCCCAGAACACCCTTTTTCTTCTATGCCCCCCCCCAAACTTATATAATCCTTGTCCCAAGCATGCATTCACAGAGAAATTTAAATAGGAGAAAAAGAAAAGTTACCGTTTTAGTAAGGAGAAGGTGGAGGTCCCCGAGAAGAGGAGCCTTGGAGGAATCCACCGTCATAGCCCGGGAAGATATCGAAGAAGTTATCGGGGTGGTCCTGTGGCTGCTGCACCTCGACTTGGTTACCCAAGTATGGGTAGAAGTTAGGATCCGATCGGGCGGGGCGTTGAGGACCTTGCCATTGCACCTATTCAAATTGCGGTTGTGCTCCTTGTGCTCCTTGTGGTGGCGCGGGCTGCTGCAACTGCATTGGTGGCTGTGGTGACTCGTAAACTTGATTACCCATGTATGAGTAAAAGTTTGGATCCGAAAGGGCCTCATGTGCTGTGGCTCGGCGCGGTGGAGATCGTGGCGGTGAAGCATGGATATGCACTGATGGCAGTAAGGAGCTCAAATTCGGATCATCTTCATCACCGGGCCAATATCCCATCCTCAATAAGAAGTTGTTGTCATAGGTGATGTTGGAGGCATTGTCGAGTTTATTTCCAAATCAATCGAACCTCTCGCCATATTCCTTAAACTCGCTCGATAGCTGGCTCAATTGCATCCCATAGTCGGCTTGTGGCTCCGTGCTCTTTCTTACTTCATCCTTTGTCTCCATGGTGAGTTTTGTAAGATCACCCACCATATTCATGAGGTTTAAAGCCCACTGTGGCACTTGCGGGTCACTTGCATAGGAAGAAGAAGCATGGAGACAAGAAGCATGTTAGCTGATATCATCATATTTCATTGGTATTTGGACCATACTTGGCACTCAAAACACACTCGAACCAACAAATTATTTAATAAATTGCCATATTTTTCCAGGATTTGGCTCTGCCGTCGTTTCTTCTCTTCTCTGTATAGGTTTTTATGATTTCTGACAATTTTGGAGCGTATAGATGGATTCCCGACGTTTCGCGCACGCTAGACGACTCATTCCTAGCAATGGAGGCCTATCTCAGCACCCCATTCGAACCGAATGACTATCTGTTCGGTCCAAACGCACTGTAGCCGCCAGACCAGCGCACCTCTCATCCGTTCGGTCCGAACAGATTGCCGCCATGTCACATATGGCAATGTTCTTTACATGGAAGTTGATCTTTATGGTATTTTCTTGCGCCCTGGTGCCCTAGCCTTCCATTCTTGCGACCTGGGACGTCCATATATACCTCTACACGCCTGAGGAAAGGCATCTTTGATTCTCCATACCTAATTCCACCTTTCCAAAGGCATTTACTCTCTTTGGAGATCATCAACCTTGAAGCGACGGCAGCAAGGTGATCAGTTTGGCGACCATCCAGCAATACCCCACTGCCTTGAAGACCGAAAGACCGAAATGCGAAATTTAGTGCGAAAGTGCTTAGTTTCGAGTTTTAGCGTCCAAACACAAGTGAAACCTGACTCCTAGGACAATTTTATTCTCTGTTTAAACCCCAAAACACTGCTTTACTTATTTTAATTACTATTTAGTTTATTTTATCTTATTTCGAGTCTAAAAACCAACCAAAAATATTTACCTAGTGCATCGTTTAGTTTTCTTTTATTTAAATCTTCATAAAAATATTTCTGTCTAGATTTTAAGAAAGGATAAGTCCAGTATTCATAAATCCGTCCCTTGGATTCGACCCTAAAGCTATATTCCGAACGATTAGTGAGATTAGCTCTAGGTTTACAAATTTATTTGATTCCTAGATTCTAAGCCTTCATCAATACATCAATTTGAACCCATAAATAATTGCATGATATTGTATCCATTAAAATATATAGACGTACTCTTATAAAGTTATTTTTTGCTGTAGTTAATTCCGTTAAAATATTGAAAGGAATCAAATGGAAACATAAATAATTATTAAAATCAATTGAGCTATATTTTTCCATTTCCATTTGCAGCGAAGCACTATACAGACTGTCTACAGACCAAACGGCTGTAGACAGTTTTAGGAAAACCTAATTAAATAATCTACAACTGGTTTTACTTAAAAACAATCATTAAAAATGTTCTGCAACTGTTATAAAGTAAAAAAAGTCATAAAAAGACGGGGAAAAAATGCTGCAACTGTAATTAAGTAAAAATAGTCATAAAAATTTGGGACCCACTTGCCATACCACAATTCAACCCAATAATGACTAATATTGGCGGGAATTTATGGTGACTGTTATTTAATATCAACAGTCATTAAAGACTTTTATGACTGTTATTTAATATTAACGGTCACAATGTTTCCAGAAAAATTTATTTTTTGTTTTTCTCATGCTTAAGTTTAGCAATTGTTTTAATTCAAAACAGTTGTAAAGATTTGAACTTATATTATGACAATGCCATAGATTTTGTAGGTGACTGTTATTATAAAAAGCAGTTGCAAATCTCCAGTTGCAAAAGCATGTTTCTGTGGTAGTGCTAGTTATGGTTAGTTAGGGCTACGTACCCTAGGTAGTTAGGGCTAGAGTTAGGGCTATCTAGGGTTTGTTAGTTACTAGGGTAAGCAAGAAATCTACAGTTACCTAAGGCATGCTACTACCTAAGGTTAGCCCAAGGTAGACTACCTAGACCTAATTTAGGATTAGCTATGGTCAAGTTTAGCTAATCTGTTAGGTAGGGCCTAACTAGGTTTAGCTAGGGTGTAGAGTTAGTTATGGTTAGTTAACCTTACGGATAGCTAACCCGGTCTAAGCATAGGGCTAAATAATCCTAACAAACCCTAACTCTTAACTCTAAACTCTAAATAGTTATCCCTATCTAAACCTACCATGGTGAGAGTTACTAATCCTAGCTAACAAATTAAGGTAGGGTTACCTATGATTTGAGTTGTCCCTAACTCTAACCCTAGCTAACCCTAGCTAGCCCTAACTAACCCAAACTCCATAGGTCACGCTAACCCTAGCTTGCCCGAGGTAGCCCTAACAACAAGAATGCTAGGTTAGAGTGAGGTAACCTTAACTCTAGCCCTAACTAACTCAAGGTACACTAGAGTAAGGGCTAATAATTCCTAAGTTAGTTGGGGTTAGCAATGGTTAGTTTGGGCTACCAAGGGCAAGTTAGGGTTTGTTAGGGTATGTGTTACCATTACGATGGATAAGTAGGGGCCACCTTGGGAACCCTAGGCTTAGCTATGGGTAGCCCTGGTTAGGGTTAGAGTTAGGGTTAGCTAGGGTTATGTAGGGTTACCTATGGTTAGCTAGGGTTAGTTATAGTTAGTTAGGACATCCTAGAGTTAGAGTTAGGTTTACCTTGAGTTAGGATTAGATTAGTTAGGGTAGACCTAAGGTCGCCCTAAATCCTAAGCCCTATATAGTCCAAACCAAATCTAGCTAACCTTAGCTAGCCTTAAGTAGCCCTAACTAATCCTAGCAAATCCTAGCCTTAGGTAGCCCTAACTAATCCTAGCTATGGTTAGTTAGAGCTAACAAACCCTAACTAACCGTAGCTAGGGTTAGCCCTAACAAACCCTTGTCAAAAGTAACCTTAGATTATTAGCTCAATAGTAACCTTAGGTAAGTCAAACTATGATATGATTAATCCTAATTAGGCTAGTTAACCCTAGCATGGCCTAGTTAAACTCTTGTAGGATTAGACTTACTCTAGGTTAAAAACAAGGGTTAGTTAAAATCTCTAACTATGGGTATTGGTTAGAGATCTACATAGAGTTAGATTTAGCCCAAACTAACCCTAGGTTAGAGTTACCCATAGGTATTACCCTAACTTGGTAGCCCTAGGATTAGCCCTAACTGACCGTAAGTTAGGTCACCCTAAGTAGTAGACTATCTCTAGGACTACCTAGGGTAACCCTAGGGTTAGACTATTGTTAGTAACCCTATTAAACATTCCTAGGCATGCTCTTACTAACCCTAATCCCAAGGTAGCCTTAACAAACTCAAGGTAAACATAACACTAACTCTGGGTAGTCCTAATTAACCATAACTAACCTTAGCTAACCATAGGTAGCCCTACATAACCCTAGCTAACCTTAACTCTAACCCTATCCAGGGCTACCCACAACTATGTCCAGGGATCCTTAGGTTGCCCTTACTAATCCTAGGTAACCGTAACATTGACCTTAACTAGCCCTTCCTAACTAACTCAAATTAGAATTTGGTAACCCTAACTAATTCTAACTCAAACTCAAGCTAAACCTAGCTAGCCCTAAATAGTCCAAACTAACCCGAACTAACCTAAGGTTCCATAGGGTTAGTTATGGTTAGTTAGGGATACCTAGGGCACAACCCTAACTAACCCTTAGAGTTAAGGTTAGCTAAGGTAGGGTTAGAGTTAGTTGGGATTAATTAAGACTCCTTAGGGCTAGATATGGTTAGTTGGGGTTAGAGTTAGGGTTACATAGGGTTAGATATTGTTAACCCTAACCAGGATTAACATCAGCTAACCCTAGCGAGGTTTAGTTAGGGCTACGTAAGGCTAACCCTAATTCTAACCCAAGCTAACCATAACTAACAATAGCTAGGGTTAGCTTACGTTAGAATTAGGGTTTGTTAAGGCTAACTAGCAAACTATAGCTAACCCTAGCTGACTAAGAAAGACCTAACTAACCCTAACTCTAACCCTAGCTAACCCTAGCTTGACTTACGTAGCCCTAACTAACCATAGCTAACCAGGGCTAGGGTTAGTTAACCCTTGTTAGAGTCCACCTAGGGCATAGCTAACCATAACTAACCTTAACTAACCCTAACTATGGTTAGTTAACTCAGATTAGCTATCCCTAGGTAGCCCTAGGGTTAGTTAGGACTAATTAGAGTTGCTAACCCCTTGGACAAGCTAACCCTAACCAACTTACTCTAACCCCAACCAACTTACTCTAACCCCTAACCCTAACATAGGTATTCTTATAGCATGTTAGCTAGAGTTATTTGGAGCTAACTTAGCCCGACCTAGAGTTAGATAGGGTTAGGTTAGCTTGGGTTAACTTATTAGCAAGTAAGGCTAACTAACCCTAGTTAAGGTAGTCCTTACTAACCTTAGTTATCCCTAACTAATTTAGGGTTAGAGTTCGGATTAGTTAGCTAATCATAAGTAATCCTACCTAGTTAGGTTAGCCCTAACTAAACTTAGAGTTTGGGCTAAACCATAACTAAGGTTACCTAGGGATAGTTAGCCCTATGTAGCCTTAGCTAGGGTTAACATAGTTAGCTAACCCTAAAAATAACACTAGCTAATTACCTAGGGTTAGTTAAGACTACCTAGGACTAGATATGGTTAGTTGGGGTTAGAGCTAGGATTTGTTAGGATTAGTTAGGGCTACCTAAGGCTAGCTAAGGTTAGAGTTAAGGTTAGCTGGGGTTAGTTAAGACTACCTTGGGATATATATGGTTAGCACTAAGTAATCCTAAAAAATCGTAACTCTAACCCCAATTAATCATATCTAGCCCTAAGTAGTCTTAAATAATCATAACTACCCCTAGGTTTCCCTAACCCACCCTAGGTAACCCTAACTCTAATCCTAGGTAACCCAAGCTATCCCTAGGTAGCCCTATCAATCCCTAGTTGTCCCTAACTCTAACCATATCTAACCCTAGCAAGGCCTAGGTAGTACTAACTAACCCTAACTAACCTTAATTCCAATCCAAGCTAACTGGGGATAGCTAGGGTCAGCTATGGTTAGTTAGGGCTAAAGTTAGGGTTAACAAGGATTTGTTAGGGCTAGCTAACTCTAACTAATCCTAAGTAGATAGCTATGGTTAGAACTAGTGTTAAGTTAGGGCTACTTAGAGTTAGGGTTAGTCCTAGGTAGCTCTTACTAATTACTTAGGGATACCTAATCCTAGCTACCGTTAGTTAACAAGGTAGGGCTACCTAAAGTTAGGGCTAAGTTAGCTCTAAGTAGTCCTAAAAATCCTAGCAATGGGTAACCCTAACTAGTTGGGGTTAGTTAGTACTACCTACGGCTATTTAGAGTTAGCAAGGGTTAGAGTTGGAGATAACTAGGGTTAATAAGAGCTAGCTAGGGATTAGCAAACTAGGGATAGCTAGGGTTAGTCCTAACTAGAGCTACCATAACTAACCCTAGTTAGCCCTACATAACCTTAACTCTACTTAGAGTTAGATTGGATTGTAAGAGATATCTTCCTAAGTTAGGTTAGTATACGATTAGGCTAACTAGGGTAACTTAACTAATTAGCCGTAATTAACCATAGCTAACTAGGTAGCAAAACTATTTAGAGATAACTAACCCTAAGTAGAGTACCTAGCATAGGGTTTAGCAAACAGATTCTAACTAAGGTAGCTAACCCCTAAGTTAGGTAATTAACTTAAGGTCCTAACCTACCTAGCGCTAAGGTTAGCAAGGGTTTAGCTAGTTATCCCTAACTTAGGGTTTGTTAGGATTAGTTAGGGCTAAGGTTACCTTGTAAGATTATTTGGCCAAAACTGGCATTGGAACGGCCGGTCCTAATTCTGGGACGGCCAGTTCCAGTGGACTGGGGCGGTCCGTCCGAGATCTGGGGCGGCCCGTTCCAGATTTTTTCTAGAAATTTTTCTAAACTATTTTTGAACTGTTTGTGAATTATCTGGCATTTGGACGGTCCGTTTCATGGCTCGAACGGACCGTTCCTTTAACTTTGGATTGTTTATGATTCGTTATGATTGAGATTTGTGCCAGAATTATTGATTATGAATTTGTAATTATTTGAAGAGATTTTGAAAATTAAGTTAAAGTTTTGGAAATTCAAAATCGTTTAAAATCTGACCAAATTTTGGATGACTTAGATTTAGAGTAGATCTATTGTCAGGTTAGGAGAGAAATTTTTAGGGTTTCTCGACCTAGATTAGGACGACATTTTCTACTCTTCTCTGTGGTTTTCAGGCTGTCCGTTCCACTTCAGTTTTTTAGTTGCAAACTGTTAGGTATTGACCAGAGTTTAGGACGGTCCGTTCCACAACCAGGGCGGTCCGTTCCAGAACCAGAATTGTTAAGTTTTAAGCCAAAATTAAGGTTGTTTGTACTGGTTAGGTACAAATAACGCTTTATGCATCCCTCCTCTTCTTTTCTCTGCCGTGGTTTTCATTAGTAAGAGCTGTAAGCGTTGGGTTACACCATGTTGTCATGAGGACAAGTTCTGTTGTAGAAAATAAGGTCGGCGCCTAAAGTGTCGATATGACCCTGGCCTTTTCTGGGAATCTTGCCTAGATATGGTGTAATTTCAATTGCTGCTGGCTGAACGGGAGACCACCGCTTTCTTTTCTTACCTTAATATGACTCGTACTGGCTTGTATGGTCATATCTCTCTTTGGTTCTCTTCTGGTCTATTTAGGGCGGACCATTCTTTCACCAAAACGGTCTGTTTTCAAGTTTGTTGGTTCGTATGAAGTACCATGCGATCCAATGTATGTATACCTTAGGGTTTGCAACTGGGTCCTAAGTCTATATCATCCTAGGTCAGTATTTAGTTAGACTTTTCATATTTGGATTGATGTTTATAATGAAAATTCTAGGATTAGGTATACTTTAAGTGTAATATAAAGGTAACTTGAGTTGTATTTGAGAATTGAACCAATATTAATATCATCACGCCAAAGTGGGCTCTCATATTAATGGTTGTTTCAAAGGCTCAAATACAAAGTGTATTAAGGTACATTTAACTTTTAAATTATGGATTGGCCCAAAGGAAGGACATAATTTAAAGGGCTATATGTGCAATGTTTTGGTAGAATCAAATGGATAATGATTATAAGGTCTTACATGTGATTAATTAATCGGCCCAAAGGAAGGTTAATTAATTGATATGTTATGAATCGTTACATTTGATACTACACCTAGTTGATTGAAGTTTGCTTGGAGACTCCAAAGAGCACTTGCAAATGAATAAAGACTAGTAGATGGGATTTGGACCTTTATATTGTGATTTATTACTATACGGTTAACGATTAATGTAAGTGCATATATTAAGTTTAAATAATCAGCCATCTTTAATATTCCAACTTAAAATTTAAGGCTCTCAGGTTGGTTTGATCTTGACCATGTGTTAAGGACTAATATTCCCATTAAGGTCATAAATCAGAGTTTGACAACTGAAATTAAAGTAACATGTGTCTTATGATCATTTCGTGAAAACCATTTTTGAGACATTTAAAGGGCATAGTTTCTAATTTCATTAAGGCTAAAGGATTCATGAGAGGAAATATTATTTTGCATGAATGAATAGGCTAACCAATTAAAATCTGTTAGGAGACTCCAAAGAGCACTAACAGATAGATAGTGGTTAGATATATATGTATTTCATGGCAAAATGCTTAAGTACCTCAATATAGTTAAGAATTCTTGGAAGAAAATTTAGGAAATGTATCTGCTAAGAATAAAAGGTTGTTATTTGAAATCTGTGAGAAGACTCCAAAGAGCACTCACAGATGGATAGTAATTACATTCAGACATTCATTGCAGAAACACTTCAGACACCTAAATAAATATAAAATCAACATTAAGGGAGTATATTTGGAGATGTCATTTTATGCTTCAAATTATAAGCACTAAAATATATCGCAAGATAATAAGGTTATTTAGTGCTTATGTTTTCTTATTTGGTTCAGTCAAGATGAGTTATGAGACCCTCAATAAACTCAACTTGAATATGGTACAGGAAGAAAATGATTTGAAGATATGACATATAATTCTTGAGTTGCTTTTAGTTCCAAAAATAAAAGAAAATTAGAAACATATATATAAAGTTTAAGATTAAAATTGTAAATTTTGGATCATAAAAGAATCCCAATAAAGTTAAAGTTCGGAAACTGATTGAAAAAGGTCAGAATCTGAAGGGTATTTCTTCTATGAAAACAAGAGCATTTAAGAAAATATTATACTTGGGTACCAAGAATAATATTATGTTTCTTGTACATGCATAAGTTGATTTTAGTATCAATATACACGTAGTGGATAGATTTTGATGAACCTACCCACGTTGTATTTCTAGAATTTCCTTTGATTGTCAAAAGTCAAATGATGGTGAAAGATACATCCTTGTAGTGGTGACAATAAGACAATCAATTTTGGAAGCTATAACGTCCGTGGATTGTTATTTAGTAATGGATCATATATATATTTGGACTTACATGAGACATTTATAAATTCTTTTAAATAAAATTTTTGTTCTACCTCTAATCAACAACTAAGGATATATTTGTTCATATAAGAATAAAAATTTGATTATGTCTCATAGTCCAAAATCGGGGAGATCCATTTCTTATTTAGTTTATAATAATCTTGTATGGACATAATAGCTTATAAAAGGATGCTAAAGGTTTTATGCATAAATTGACGATTGAGAATTCAAGTATACTTTGGCACAAAAGTTCAAGTTATATCTCTTAAGGGGATAATATGTTTTGTACAAAATTATAATTCTCAATTCATAAGGATAGCAATTTATATTTTATATCAACTAAGACAACTATTAATAAAACTCCATATAAATGTGTAGACTGAAAAGTTCACCATTTATATCTGGGGATATCCAACAAAGCTCGGCTTTATAAGCAACATGAGAAGAAATTGGATGAAAGGATAATTAGTTGTTTAGTTGATTATGCCCAAAGATCCAAGAGTAACCAAATTATTATATCCCACAACTAAAGATTGAGATTAGAGATGAATAAAAATAGGTTCCTTGAGGATGTTCTGGTTGAGGGGGAGAGATGACACATTAGGATATTATCTTCAATGTAAAACCTTAAGTGCTAATGAATTAAACCCCATTTTGGATCTATAGACTTAGATCCTGGTAATGATTAAATTGAAGATAATGTTGTCAATCTACAACTGCAAACACCTCAAAAACTGGTGCTTATAAGATCCACTAGGGAGAAAAGACAAACATTATCGGATGATTATGTTGTCTATCTTTATGAGTTTGACATTAGGATAACGAAAGATTCTATAAGTCTTCATCAAGTCAAAACTCATAAAAGTGGATTAAATACCATAAATGGAGAGATGAAGTTCATGTGTGATAATGATATTTGAGACTTAGTAACATTGCTTTAAAGTAAGAAACTCATTGGTTACAAACGGACATTTAATACCAAAAGGGGATTCTAAAGACAATGTGAAAATACGTTAAGGTACATCATGTCACTAACAAGTTCACCTAAAAAAGAAATGAATTTACCATAAAGGGACTTTCTCTCTAGTCTTACTGAAAGACTCTTTTAGGGTAATCATGACACTTGTAGCACATTTTGGATCTTGAGTTTTATGTTAAGACTATGTTCTTCAATGGAGACATTGATTATAAATGTAACCATCCCATTTTGAATCGGATGATACAAATAAAACGGTTGTAAATTTTAACATCTACTTATAAACTCAAAATAGACGTCTCGACAATGATATTACAAATTTCATCAAGTGATTATCTCATTTGGTTTCGAGATTGACTTGATTAATTATTGTATATATCACAGGTTCAGTGGAAGTAATATTTTTGCATTAAGATATAAATTACTATTTGAAATGATATTATCATTTTTACTAGGCCTCAAGATTCTTGGGCCTTTAACAAATAATAAACATCAATTAGGTTCTCAAGTAGTACGATAAGATTAAATGCAAACTATTGGATACCCTGTGATTAAGGCATATATACATGATATACCCCATAAATATTGATTAAGTAAAGTTGGAAATAAAAGTATTCATTTTGGTTATAAAGAATTTAAATTAAGATTGTATACATGTGGATACTGTATACATTATAAAGATACAAAGTCAATATCTGTACAATATGAGTACAGAACTTTGGAATGCAACCAAAATTAGTTATTAAATAAGTATGTACTTACAGTTCGGATGTCAGAAATAGGTTGAGGTCATTTTAATATTCTGACTTCGATTTTAGTGAATGCCGTAATAACATGCAAAAGGATAATTCCATGAAGAACGCTTAGCAGGTATGTATTAGTGTCTTCCACAATGTAAATAAGTTTTATAGTATGTTATAAAGCATTCAAATTTAGGGAGTATGATACCGTTGTGAACCGTTATAATTAATTAACTCAAATGGATCATATAAAAATAATATAATGTATATGCTAATCCTAATTTAATTATTAATATGTTAATAATTAAGTTAGTTCAACGCATATTTTTTATACTGAGCTAATTGGCCTTTTAGTTAATCGGTTAACTGAAAGCCCGATATGAGACGAATTGAAAGAGTGAATTAATGGGCCACTATATCATATGGATTTGGCCCACTTAATCTCTGAAAATTTCGGCCATAGAAGGGCATTTGTGTCCAAGAGAAAATAGGAAGCGAGAAACCTAATTATGGAAAACATTCCATATATATATTGATTGTTTTCTTTTGAAATAAGTCGGAGAAAAACCTAATTCTCTCTCTCTTCTCTCTGTGGCCGCACTATTCACGCACTGTTCATAGCGGAGAAAATTAGTTTCTCCGATTTTAAGCTCTTAATTCCATCTCTAGCTCATGCGTTGAGCGATTTCCTTTCCAGTTAAACAGTTAATCGTGCGAAGGAATTCAAAGGGAATTAGTTATCGTCTCGGACAAGCTAGCACTTGTCTTGAGACCTTGGTTAATTTTCTAGGTGGACTCGAGGCGACGAGGTGGTGGTGGTGTGCTACCCATCAACTCCTAAGCAAAGGTCGAGCCTTCTAGTTACGAGACTAGAAGAGGTAAATCCTTCTACCGTTCTCTTATAGTGTCAACTTGCATAATTATCTAGATCCGTATAATAGCAATTGTAAATTGTTTGTTAATAAGTAATAAAAATTTAAATTGCACATGGAATGAGTTCCTAACAATCCTAACTTTGGCTAGTTAACCGTAGCTAACTCTTAGGTTAAATAATTAATCCTAGGGCTACCTTGGGCTAGCTAGGGTTATCTTGGGCTAGTTAGGATTTGTTAGGCTAGGATATGGTAGCTATTTAACCCAAGATTGCTCAAGGTAGTCTCGAGTTAGAGAAAAGTGTTTGAATAGAGTTGTTCTATTTCGAATTAGGATTCTGTGAAAATTAATTTCATAATTTTTCATTAAGATTTGATACTTCAACTGGGTTAAAACTTTTCAGTCGTCAGTCTGTTTCAGAATAGGACAAGTCGCTTGTATGGCTTTTAACTCGATGATTTAAAATAGACCCTTGTATTTTTCTTTTCATGGATTGATAGCCTAGTATATAAAGTATTTTTCTATGTAAATTTTTTGCTTGAAAAATGTCAAGGGGGTGATCACACAGACCGAAAGGTTGAGGCCAAAACAGAATCTTATCTAACGGCGCTTCGCGTGCTGTCTGGGATTTTGTCTTTTTTGGTTCAACCTGATGGTAGCTGATCTCTCCTTGAAATTTTTACTGGTAGTTAGACTCATTGCAAGGAGCTCTCTGGATTTATTTCGGATTTTTGGGTGACCGAAAAATATCGGATTTTATCGGGTCCCAAATTGCTTATTTTAATTAATTAAAATATATTCTAATTAATCAAATTAGTTGAAATGTTAATTAGAACACTCCTTAAATACCCTCCTTTCTGTTTTTGATTTGTAGATTAAATTTCAAAGGTCCAAACAAGTAGTTGTAATGTTAAACCTTTTGCATTTGAAAAAACGAGCGACAAGTATGCACAAAGACTCTAATTAATGAAGTTAATTAAGAACAAGTGAAACATGTATATTGTATATGTGCTAACTCATTTTTGTAGGAGGATCGTGGGTTTAGTATGGCTCAAGATTTCAATGCCTTGTGGTTTGTAAATGAATGCATGTGTGAATTTGTGTAATGCGGCCTTTGGTGCCATTAATTAATTTTGATTAATTTTAATGTAACTTGTGAGGCTTGCATGCCCCTAAGGCCTAGGAGGGAATTAGGATTTTTCACATGTTTATTTATTTCCATTAATTATAGGATAGGATCAATATAATTAGTGGGAGGGCTTGAACTAGATTAGTCTTACTACATGGAGATGCAGTGAAGATTAATATGCAAGCTGGAGCCATACAAACCCACAACAATGGTTGTGCTTTGAGATGCTTATTATAATTATGTGATTGTTTGAATGCTATGAAATGTCAGGATAGGTATGGGTGTATGTTGACACGACCACCAAACAAAGTCGCATAATGAATGTCCACATTTAATTTGATTAAGTCGACCGCCCTCCTTCTCTCTATCCCCTTCACGTCGCTTGTCTTTTCATGGCGCGGTTCACCCAAGCGGACGTCATGGTTGTCATGCGATAGTCGGGATACAAATAAAAGGATTTGTAAGGAGCAAATAGAGAGAAGTTGCTTATTGATAGACCCAACTAGAGTTTGGATATCGGGGCGAAGTTCACGATGCGAACCAAGAGTCATAGTTGTATGATTGGTTATAGAACCTACCTTATCTAGTCATTTTGGGTGACATGCCATAGCAGGTCCAATTTGACGAAAATGGGGATCTTGGAAATTCATTACATTTAAGGGCATAAAATGTAGTGAAAGTTTTACTTTGCTAGAAAATAAAACAAATGCATAAACTAATTGACCTTAATTTTGGAATTATTGTAGATGTCTTCTCACTCTTCTTTCTCGCTACGTTATCTCTTAGAGAAGGAGAAACTCGCCTTCAACGGTGTTAATTTCTTAGATTGGCACCGCAACCTTAGGCTAGCCCTTCGGTTTGAGAAGGAGTATCTCATTTCCACTCCATTGCCCTCGGCTCCCAAGACGGATGCCCCTAAAGAGGACAAGGACGCCTACGAAAAGCACATCAATGACAACATGGAGATGTATGTCTTGATTGTCGCTGTCATGGAGTCTGAACTCCAAAAGAAGTTCATGGATAGTGGCTATGGTGTGTTTGACATCATAACTCGTCTCTCGAACATGTTCCAAACTAAGGCCCGCACCGAAAGGGGTCGACTGATCAAGGCCGTCGCCAATACTCGATTGGCCGAAGGTCAAGAAGTCGGGCCACACGTCATGAAGATGGCAGGGTTGTTTCGGTAGCTTGATAGGCTTGACACGCCCTTCCCGTCAGGGACGGTTCAAGACTTCATTCTTAATTCTCTTCCTCAAAGTTTCACGGGGTTCATTGTGAACTACCGCATGAATGGCATGGACAAGAGTTTGGACGACCTCCAGAACATGCTTGTCGAAACTGAGGAAAGCCTAAAGAAAGAGAAAGGGCCGAGAGATGTTCTTGAGGTGAGTGATAAGAGCAAAAAGAATAAGAAAAAGGCCCGCAGAACGAAGAAAGGCAAAGGCCCGGTGAAGCCCCAAGGTTCGACCAAGGGAGCTCCCGCAAGTTTTAAGAAAAAGAAGAACCCGGCCAACTCTGAGACCGTGTGTTACTATTGTAGTAACAAGGGGCATTGGAGGAGAAATTGCCACAAGTACCTCGCAGACAAGAAGGCCGGAACTGTTCAGCCTTCCACCTCAGGTATATTTGTCATTGAAACCCTTCTCGCTACCTCTAGCACTGACTGGATATTTGATACTGGTTCATGTGCTCACATTTGTCGAAATGTGCAGGTTCCAAAGAATAGGAGGCGGCTTGAGAAAGGTGAAGTTCAACTCCGCGTCGGGAACGGCACGTGCATCTCTGCTATGGCCGTTGGGAACGTAAAAATAACTTTACCTTCTGGTTTTGTTTTGGAACTCAAAGATGTGTTTGTAGTTCCTTTTATCACTCGGAATATTATTTATGTTTCTTGTTTGGACATGGACGGATTTAATGTTGTAATAAAGAACAAATGTTGTGCTTTATTTCGTGATGATGTTTGTTATGGTGTTGCGCATTTATTGAATGGTCTTTATGTGCTTGATACTTCTAATGAACATGTTTTGAGTGTTGAAAATGACAATAGAAAACGTAAGATTTCACACGAGAATGCAACTTTGATGTGCCATTGCCGCTTAGGTCATATCAATGAGAAACACATCAAGAGATTACAAACTGTTGGTCTCTTGGATCAATTCGCTTTCGAGCCAATTGACACATGTGAATCATGTTTGATAGGAAAGATGACCAAAGCGCCTTTTACCAACAAAGGTACAAGGGCAAATGACTTATTAGATCTCGTACATACTGATGTATGTGGACCTATGAGTGTTTGCACATGTGAAGGTTACTCGTACTTCATTACTTTCACCGACGATCATAGTAGATACGGGTATATCTACTTGATGCGGCATAAGTCTGAATCCTTTGAAAAGTTCAAGGAATTCAAGAATGAAGTTGAGAACCAACTTAATCGAAAAATCAAAGTCTTGCGTTCCGATCGAGATGGTGAGTACTTGAGCCATGAGTTTGGTGATTATCTAAAGGAGTGTGGAATCATTCCACAACTCACTCCACCGGGAACACCACAATGGAATGGTGTATCCGAAAGGAGGAATCGAACTTTGCTATACATGGTTCGATCGATGATGAGCCAAGTAGATTTACCTAAGTCGTTTTGGGGTTATGCACTAGAAACCGCTGCTTTTACACTAAATCGTGTTCCGTCAAAGTCCGTTGAGAAGACGTCTTATGAGCTTTGGTTTAGTCGGAAACCAAGTATGTCATTTCTCAAGATTTGGGGTTGTGAAGCTTATGTGAAAAGGCTAATGAGCGATAAGCTTGGACCCAAATCGGACAAATGTCTTTTCGTAGGATACCCGAAGTAAACGAAGGGTTACTACTTCTACAACCGCAACGAGAACAAGATAGTTGTTGCTCGCTATGGTGTGTTCTTGGAGAAAGAGTTTCTCGCAAGAAGAAGTAGTGGGAGTGATGTGGTTATTGAAGAAGTTCACGAACCACTGCAAGATATGCCTCAAGTAGGAAATCTAGCGATTCCCAATGTGGTGCCAAATGAGGTTGTAGTTGAACCAGTTCCACAAGTTGTTGAGGAACAAGTTCAAGAGAATGCTCCCTCAAATGAGGACTTGAACATTTCGCGAGTCGAAAGTGTTCAAGTTACTCCTACATTAGAGGATCAAGAACCAACTCCACAAATTGTTGTGGAACAAGTTCAAGAAACTCAAGCACCAATCCTACGAAGGTCAACGAGGGAAAGTCTCCACCCGAAAGATACTTGGGTTTGCACGATGTCCTCATCATTGGGAATGGCGAGCCTTTGACCATTAAAGACATGATGAAAGAACCCAACTCCAAGGAATGGCTTAAAGCCATGGAATCCGAAATGCAATCCATGTATGACAACAAGGTATGGACCTTGGTTGATCTTCCTGATGGAGTAAAACCCGTTGAGAACAAATGGATCTTTAAGAGAAAGGTCGACATGGATGACAACTTGACTGTATACAAGGCACGGCTTGTTGTGAAAGGTTATCGACAAGTTCATGGTATTGACTATGAAGAAACCTTCTCGCCCGTTGTCATGTTCAAGTCAATTCGAATCTTGTTAGCAATTGCCGCATTTCATGACTATGAGATATGGCAAATGAATGTCAAAACCGCCTTCTTAAATGGAAATTTAGAAGAGGATGTGTACATGACACAACCCGAGTGTTTTGTAGATCCAAAGAATGCTAACAAGGTATGCAAGCTTCAAAGGTCCATTTATGGATTGAAGCAAGCATCGAGGAGTTGGAACAAGCACTTCGATGAAGAGGTCAAGAAGTTGAACTTCATCCAAAGCGCAAAGGAACCTTATGTTTACAAGAGATTTAGTGGGAGCGTGGTTGTGTTTCTTATTCTGTATGTTGATGATATATTCTTGATCGGGAATGATGTTTTCGAATTAAATGCAGTCAAGACTTCATTGAAGAAGGTGTTCTCAATGAAAGACTTGGGCGATGCCGCCTACATCCTAGGAATTAAGATCTATAGAGATAGGTCTAGAAGGATGTTGGGTATGAGCCAAGATACATATATTGATAAGGTGTTGGTAAAACACAATATGGCTAGTTCCAAGAAGGGTTACTTGCCTATGTCACATGGCATATACTTCAGTAAGACTCAGTGTCCCTCGACCGAAGCAGATAGGAAGTATATGGAGAAATTCATGTACCCTTCTGTAGTCGGTTCGATTATGTACGCCATGCTATGTACTCGCCCCGATGTGGCATATCCGATTAGTGTGACTAGTCGATTCCAAGCCAACCCTGGCATGTCACACTGGACCGCAGTCAAGAATATCCTCAAGTATCTAAAGAGAACAAAGGATAGCATTCTCGTGTATGATGGAGACCAAGAGCTCGTTGTAAGTGCTTACACCGATGCTAGTTTCCAAACAGACCGAGATGACTCAAAGTCACAGTCCGACTTTGTATTTCTGCTCAATGGTGGTGCTGTGAGTTGGAAGAGTTCCAAACAGGATACCACAGCCGATTCCATCACCGAAGCAGAATACTTAGCGGCTGGTGATGCAGCGAAGGAAGGAGTTTGGATCAAGGAATTCTTGACCGAGCTGGAGGTGGTTCCAAGCATCTCAGGTCCAATGGATCTCTACTGCGACAATACGGGAGCCATAGCTCAGTCCAAGGAGCCTAAGTCTCACCAGAAGACTAGGCACATTCAACGACGATTCCATCTTATCCGTCAGTTTGTGAACGACGGATGGATCAAGGTCAAGAAGGTGGACGGTGCCGCGAACACAGCGGACCCTCAGACAAAGCCTCTGTCTGGAGCCGCGCATGAGTTGCATGTTGCATCCATGGGGATCAGACGCATGCCTGAGTGGCATTGATTTTTATCTTTTACATTTGAGGTTTTAGTATGAGACATGTATATTTTGATATTGCATTGAGTACTATGCACTTGCTAGAAGTCACTATTGATTGACTCTAGGCCAAGTGGGAGATTGTTAGAGATATGTCCTAGAAGCCAATCATTTTATGGCCACTTCTATAGTTTATGTTATTGATGATATTTGATCATTTGTTCCTGGATTTTATTATTGACAGTTCATTCAGGTTGAGGATCTGAATTGTGGATCACTGTGTTTCATTTATGATTAAATAACAATAATAAATCAAAACTGTCCATAGTCTTGATAATTAACAAGAAACATTAATTATCAGACAAGACTAGTATACAAGTTAAGTGATAATTAAGTTCTACAAATCATAAGTAAGGAGTTACTAATTTAATTGTTGTTTACCCCTAAATTCTGCTGCGTAAAATCCTGAAATAAATAAATATATTTTATTTCACAAATAAACCAAAACCCATGACAACAACAACCAAACAAAATCGCTCTGACAAACAGTCATATGACGTGAGACGAAAATACAGAAATTCCTAAAAATGGACGATATATTAATTAATTATGGGAAATGCCGTTATGCGCCTGTGATATCCTTATAATTAATTATCAAAAGAGTCCCAAAAATGGAAATTTTGTAGCAGTTAAATCTTTCATATTTTTATGGGGAACCACGCAAAATTTCAGGTCAAACTGACTTACAGATGAGCAGCAAACAATTTTATCAAATAAATGCAGCATAATTGTCCTCAATTTCGGCTGGGCCGAATTGCAAAAATAAATCAAAGCCCATGAGATTTAATTAATTACAAAACAATCCACGGCCCATACAAATTAAAATTCAAAAGCCTCCATTTTTAATTTCTGGTGGCCCAACTACACAAACAAAACAGAGCGGATCCAAATCTCAAACCCGCTAACAATCTCAAACCCGTCTGTCGGAAACAGATTCAATAGTCAGAAACTGACCCATTCGGGATTCAGTCGGCCAGACTCAACACATCAACTCGACCAGACCCAACAGTATCAACTCGACTCAACCGAACCAAGTCTGGGGCTGCATACGTGTCACCCTCCCATTGGTGGAGACCATTACTGTTAAAATAAAATAAAGAAAGAAAAGAAAAGGAGATGGAACAGTAGGGAAGGGTTTCGCCGCCGTTCCACGTCGCCTTAGCCCAAACCAATTGCACCAATGGGTCGGCGATGTTCCCACGATCCCAACGGCACTAGACACGACCAATGTCGGAGAAGGGATGGTCTCAATTGAGCGATGAAGAAGCTCACTGCCATGAAGAAGACAATGGGGTTGAGTTGAAAGCGAAAAGAAATTGAGCAATTAAAATGACGAGGAAGCATCGTGGGGGAGCAAACGACATACCCGAAGCACCAATTTCTCGTTTGAATGACGCTGGAGGCAAGTGAGGTGTTCCGGTGACAAGCGATAATGGCAGAAATGCTTAATTAAAGGAGAGGAGCTTGGCATATGAATTAAACACAATGAATGTGCTTAGTCTCGAGCAGAGAGCGTGTTCAGAGGAAGCATGGAAGCTCTGATGCAACCATAGTCAGGCTTTCCCATAACTGGACACCTCCAGTCAAATTACGAACAAAAATAGATAAAACAGAAGGAATGGAGAGGGGTATCACTGCCTCTCGTCAGCCCACACTCTGAAAAAGAATGTTCTAGGCCTGTTCAAATACAGGTGCCTTGATGACTCAGTAGAGGTGGTACCACATTCCATCTCAATGAGAGCCATTTGATTAAAAGGGGAATTCAAATCAAAGGCCATGATATAAACCATCTCCTTACCAAAAGATACAATCTGAGTTGGTATAAACAAGAAGCACATGAATGCATCTAGTAACAACATCCAGCCACCCAACCATACCGTTGACCATATGGAGGGTGCAGATGTTCACATCAATCAATCCACTCAAAGCTGCAAAGTACAAAGGAGCTGTATAACATCTCAAAACCACTCCAAGCATCACAATGCATCTGGAAATGCCCCATGTGTGTGTCATTCTATGGGGACCATGGGAAAATCAGTCATCCAGACGCAAGACAAAAAGGAAAAGCATTCAAAAGTAATGCAAAGAAGAGCTACCAAACTCTAAATTCCAATTTTTCCCCTTCAAGATACCTTTTAAAAAAAAACGCATTGAGTAAAAGGATATAGAAAATAGCAACCCAGGTCAGCTTGAACACATATCCTTTACAAGATTAAATGTGCGAAAAACCAGAAGCCATCAGTGTCAACAAGACATGTGTGCTAGGAGAATGGCCTCAGAACTAGACACCATGGTGCCTAGCTTAATTCATCATAGGCCAATAAAAGGGACCATAAATTGGGACTTAAGTGAGATCAAATCACTTAGCAAATCAAAGGTGAGTGCAACTTGTCATATGACAGATGCCATCTCAAACCCTTGACTGCAAATATACAAGTCATAATCACTCACAAAATGTGATTTATACTTCAATACCAACCAATTATCAAGCCAACACAAGTGATCCAGTGACTAGATAGTTCAAATATGAGTACAACATGTCAAGCATGTGACAAGTGATAACTCAAATAAAAGAACTACAAAGCCATGGGCCACAGGAGATCAAGTATGCAACATAAGCCATCTACAAAGGCGCAACAAGCATCAAAGATATCTCAAGGCAACATAATTCAAGCACTGGAGAGGAATAAACCCTCTCTGAAACATCTACCGGCCTCATCTGAGGCACAACAGCCAACAGCTAAGTGCAATATGGCCATAGCTGAGGCACAACAGCCAACACCCACAAGTAAAACACATAACAAAGTGACACCTGCCCCAGTGTCACAAATGATCAAATCTCAGGCGCCAAAGATAGCTTATATAGCTAAGTAAAGCCACAAGAGGATCACAACAGCCAACACTCAAAAGAAAGAACACTCAATTGTGTGACACCTGTCCCAGTGCCCACAAGAGCATCTCTCCTCCAGGCGCTAAAGGATAGCTATAGCAGCTGTCAAAGCCACGAGAGAACCCAAAACCAACAGCCAACAGGCATGGCATCCAATCACACAGTGCCTGACAAGCAGCCACATCCAACCACATCAAATCACCAACTCCAAGTCCCTGAAGGACAGGAATGGAAAATCAAACTAAGCCAAAACCACTGGAAGGCAATACAAGTATCAAATTTCACTGGAGAGACATGAGGCAACCTCAAGTACCTCAAATACCCCCCTGACAAGCCACAGATAGCAGCTGGCGCCAAGTAAACCCCTCCCCCAAGTATCTCACTTGGTAAAAGAAAGTAGAAACACTCTCACAGCCATATAGGATACATAGATGTGAGCATCATGTGCCACATCATCCAACAAAGAGGCAGTAAGAGGAAGTAAATCCCACATCACCAAACCAACTATCTCAAATGCAGATGCCACATGTCAAGTGACTACTGGATAGTGCAGAAAGATAGTAAAACACCCAATGTGAACTTAACACCCAAATTGAGGCGGCAAGAGGCAAGATAGCATCTCAACCTTCCATCCAACATTACCAATACTCAGAAATCCTGAGGAAATGCCAAGTGGCAGATGCACTCCAAGTGAAACCCTAGTCCCAGGCTTATAAAAGGAGCTGAAGACGATGGAAGAAGGGCCCCCAGTTTTTGAAATTTTTAGGCTAAAGCATTGAGTTTTCATAGCTGTAAAAGAAAAAGAAAAAGAAGTTTAAGTGTTAATCAAGGTAATTAGTATGTAATTCAAGTTTTATATGAAATAAAGGGGGCCAAAATAGTTTAAATTACTTTTCTCTTCCTGTTCTCCTCCTCTTTTCCCTTTTTCTTTCCTTTTCTGGTTCAATAAGCCTGGTATTTGGCTTGAGTGCCTGGTATTTGGCACTGGTTGGTATAAATGCCTGGTATTTGGCATGGTATGAGCCTGGTATTTGGCTCTGGCCTGGTATTTGGCCATGAAATCAATCATGCCCGGTATTTGACTGTGTAATACCCTCTCATGAGGAGATAACTTAGAGATATACACAATAAGGCATGCAAGCTTTATGCCCATGGCTACTGTTTGCATGCCACCCCAAACTTAAAAGTGATTATGGCTGCCTAGACTTTATGCCCACGGCTACTATCTAGTAGGCCACCTAAAAGTGCCAAAAGTTTTTTGAAAAACAACTGCATTTCTCATGATTTCAAACCCAAATTGTTTCTGTTTGAGTGCATGTGCATATAGAATAGTTGCATCTGTCATTTTTCCAAAAATAAAGAGCTGATTTCAAACTCATTCATGATAGAATTAAGTCAAGAGCAAGCATAGTATCTGTCATTCAAACTTATGCATAGTTGGCATCAAGTGTAGCATCTGTCAAATGGTTACATCATGGTCAAAGTTGCATGTTTATTTCATCATTGGATTGTATAGCATTCAAGTTTCAATAAGGCTCTTTGCACCTGCATGGTGCTAAGTATGGTCATGCATAATAGTCTGTCACTAGGGTTCATGCCATAATCACCCAAAAGATAAACAAAGTTGAGTCCTCATGCATAGTAGTTCAGATAGCTAAGTATGGTAAAGCATAGTATCTAACATAAGTCACTTAGGCATTTCGAATAATGACAAAAGTCTTAGGGTCTAGCAAAAAAGATGTCCAAGTGCCAAGTATGTAGTAGGCCACAGAAATAAATAGGGTCTCATAGATTAATAAAAAAAAATGATGAAACTTCCCTGTGTCCAAAGTCAGTAGCTCACCCAAGCTCATCATACCAAAATGATTAAGGTCCTAGGTTGCATTAAAAACAATAAGGAGTATTTCATCTCTCATCTAGCCCAGGTCTGGTCAAATGCATGTGTATACACTGATCCTTAGATTAGGAATAATAACAAAATGAGTTGTCATGAAAGGTTGAGCTTAATTGCATAGCACCTAGCATGCATTTCTAATTAAGGGTTTAAATATAACATGGCATCTGTATAAGCATTTGTAATTCTGTCACATGCATAGTTCTGATGTGTCATTGCATAAGCATCATCATAACCAAATAAAAGACTTAGTCCTAAATCTCATGGTTTAGATTGCATCAGTGCATGTGTCGAGCATCAATCACTCAGTCTAGGCTTATCTTTTTTTATATATAGCATCCCTTCTTAAAAGGGACAGACAATAAGTCGCATCACAAAATAAATAAAGTTTGCATTTGCATCCAGTTTGGCCTTTTCATGCATGGCATCAATTTTGAAACCCATCTCAGTTCTTACAAAAATGAATGATGTTCAAAACTGCATGGCTCACTTTCTGAAAATAAACAAATTTCTCTGCATGGATTTCGTAAAAGTTTTCTTCAAAAACCAAAAGTGATTTTCATCACAGACTCAAACATCAACATTTTCAATAAATAAGCATATAAACATTACACAGCAATAAAGAAAAGGGGTGTGTATATCTCTAAGTTTATCTCATGAGGGGGTATTACCAGCCGCAAGACCCATAATTGTCACCAAATGATAGAGGATAAGACAAATGAAACTGAACCAAATCCAGTTCAACCCAACCTGAAAATGAAACCAAAATTGGAATGAAACAGACCAAGGTGGTTAGTCGCCATTGGTAATGAGGCCAAATTAAGCCTAAACACAGGACCTTTGAGTGTCAATTTGGATAGAAAATAGGTCACCAAATACGACCAGTCCACACAAGACCAAAATCCAAAATTGAGTAAAGGAAGGAGAATACCCGGGTAATTGAAACTTCCAGTGGCCTCTCCTAACCTCAAGAACCCTGTGGGACCCAACCAAGAAGCTTAATTCAAACCCAGAGCATCTCAATTAAACATGGCAGTGTCGACCTAGTCAAAAAGTGAAAACGGACACCCAAAATAGGAAAGTAATTGAGGAAATGAGCTGGACAGAAGGAAAGAATGACCTAAGACAAATTAGAAAATACCTTCAATTTGAAAAATGGTGCCAACAACCGCCGTAATTTCTCCTAGGCCATAAGTTCTGGGTTAGAGTTATTACCTAGTGAGGGTTAAAATTAACTAACCCTAACCTTAACTAAAACTAACCTAGCTTAACTAACCCATAATTAGGTTACCCCAGCTATCCTAACCTTGGGTTATCCTCGGGCTAACCCTATAATTTAGTTACTTTAGGGATTAACCCTAATCCATTAAGGTTAGCTGGTGACCTACCTAGGGCTGAATGGACTTATAGTGAGAGTTAGGTAGCCAAGTAATTAACTAACCATATCTTTAGGGTTAGTATTTGTTTTATCCTAGCTCGGATTAGTTATAACTAACCCTAATTAGGATTAGTTATCTGGGTTAATTAGGGCTAACCAATGGCTAGCTAGGGTTAGATAAGGCTAGAGTTAGGATTATCTTTGGCTGGCTAGGGTTGGTTTGGGTTAGAGTTAGGGTTAGTTTAGGTCAGATTTAGGGTTAGTTTAGACTACTTAAGGCGGACGAGGGTTGGAGTTAGGGTTAGCTAGGGTTGAAATTAGGGTTAGTTATGGTTAAGATTATCTAAAGCTACCTAACTCTATGGTTAGTCCTAATTCGGTTATCCTAACTAACCCTTGTTTGGTTACTAACCCTAGCTATGCATAACTGGGGTTAGAGTTATGATTAGGTAAGGTTAGTTAGAGCCACCTAAGCGAAGTTACTCTACCAACCCCTAGCTTTGGGTAACCCTAGGGTTAGCTAATTGGTTCGTATAGCCCTAGGTAGGGTTAGATAACTTAACCCTTGCTAGAATTAGCTATAACTAGCTATGATAGGGTTTAGCTAACTCCCTAAGTTTGGACTACCTAGGGTTGAAATTGCAGTCTAACTTAGCCCTTACTAACCCCAATTTCAACCCTAGCTTAATATTTACAATGGTAGGGTTAACTAGGTAGCCTCTATATCTAAACTTTACCGAGTGATATCCTTAGGACTACTTAGTTGATTAGTTAGGGCTTGCCCTACGGTTAGTTAGTTAGGGCTACCTAAGGTAACCTTAGCCCTAACTATTCCTAACAAACCCTAAGTTAGGGCTAACTAGCTAAACCCTTGCTAACCTTAGTGCTAGGTAGGTTAGGACCTTAAGTTAATTACCTAACTTAGGGGTTAGCTACCTTAGTTAGAATCTGTTTGCTAAACCCTATGCTAAGTACTCTACTTAGGGTTAGTTATCTCTAAATAGTTTTGCTACCTAATTAGCTATGGTTAATTACGGCTAATTAGTTAAGTTACCCTAGTTAGACTAATAGTATACTAACCTAACTTAGGAAGATATCTCTTACAATCCAATCTAACTCTAAGTAGAGTTAAGGTTATGTAGGGCTAACTAGGGTTAGTTATGGTAGCCCTAGATAGGACTAACCCTAGCTATCCCTAGTTTGCTAATCCCTAGGTAGCTCTTATTAAACCTAGTTATCCCTAACTCTAACCCTTGCAAACTCCATACCTAATTCCACCTTTCCAAAGGCGTTTACTCTTTTTGGAGATCATCAACCTTGAAGCGACGGCAGCAAGGTGATCAGTTTGGCGACCATCCAGCAATACCCCACTGCCTTGAAGACCGAAAGACGGAAGCAAAAAGGAATATTTGGTTTATTCTTTTATATTTCTTTCTCTTGAATCGATGGGCTTGTATCTTTACTGTTATTTTTTGTTTATTGCGTGTCTTGCTACTATGTTAGGCTAGTTTTTATGTTGTCTTTGGATTAGGGAAGGAACTTGATGTTTGGATGATGTTTATTTGACTTGTTATGTTATACTATGCTTTGAGATTTGTTTATTGCGAATTATATCTGTTACTTGAGTTAAAATACTAGTTTAAATCTCTAATTACCTTCTAGTTGAACAGCTGCATCTAGTTAGTCTAAGTTAGGATAAACAAGTCACGTTTAATTGAAGTACTTGGGATAAATTGTAGATCCGAAAAGATAGATTAGTTGACACCAAAAGTGTAACTTTTAGACCAGTCCAAAAGACCTCTAAATATCCTTACGAACTCCAATAAACAAGTTTAATTGATTGAATTCTATACCAAAAGTTGCGAACCAATCAAGTTAATTAGGTTAGGTTGTGATTAAATCAGAATCTGTCCACTAAAACATGAAATTTAGTGCGAAAGTGCTTAGTTTCGAGTTTTAGCGTCCAAACACAAGCGAAACCTGACTCCTAGGACATTTTTATTCTCTGTTTAAATCCCAAAACACTGCTTTACTTATTTTAATTACTATTTAGTTTATTTTATCTTATTTCGAGTCTAAAAACCAACCAAAAATATTTACCTAGTGCATCGTTTAGTTTTCTTTTATTTAAATCTTCATAAAAATATTTCTGTCTAGATTTTAAGAAAGGATAAGTCCAGTATTCATAAATCCGTCCCTTGGGTTCGACCCTAAAGCTATATTCCGAACGATTAGTGATATTAGCTCGAGGTTTACAAATTTATTTGACTCCTAGGTTCTAAGCCTTTATCAATACATCAATTTGAACCCATAAATAATTGCATGATACTATACTAGGTGAATCCATTAAAATGTATAGACGTACTCTAATAAAGTTATTTTTTGCTGTAGTTAATTTCGTTAAAATATTTAAAGGAATCAAATGGAAACATAAATAATTATTAAAATCAATTGAGCTATATTTTTCCATTTCCATTTCCAGCGAAGCACTGTACAAACTGTCTACAGACCAAACGGCTGTAGACAGTTTTAGAAAAACCTAATTAAACAATCTACAACTGGTTTTACTTAAAAATAGTCATTAAAAATGTTCTGCAACTGTTATAAAGTAAAAAAAGTCATAAAAAGACGGAAAAAAATGCTACAACTGTAATTAAGTAAAAATAGTCATAAAAATTTGAGACCCACTTGCCATACCACAATTCACCCCAATAATGACTAATATTTGCGGGAATTTATGGCGACTGTTATTTAATATTAACAGTCATTAAAGACTTTTATGACTGTTATTTAATATTAACGGTCACAATGTTTCCAGAAAAATTTATTTTTTCTTTTTCTCATGCTTAAGTTTAGCAATTGTTTTAATTCAAAACAGTTGTAAAGATTTGAACTTATATTACGACAATGCCATAGATTTTGTAGGTGACTGTTATTATAAAAAGCAGTTGCTAATCTCCAGTTGCAAAAGCCTGTTTCTGTGGTAGTGCTAGTTATAGTTAGTTAGGGCTATGTACCCTAGGTAGTTAGGACTAGAGTTAGGGCTCGCGAGGGTTGGAGTTAGGATTGTTAACTATGGTTACCTAGGGATACCTAGTACAAAACCTAGGATTACCAAGGTAGGTTCGTTAAAACCGATCCCGACCCTAGGTAGCCCTAACTAACCCTTGCCAACTCTAAACCTAGCCCTACATAGGTAACCCTAGGTAGGCCTTACTAACTTGCCTTAGGTAGCCCTAACTAATCATTGCTAACCTTAACTCTAGATAACCTTAACTATAGGATTAGCTTGGGTTAATCCTAGCTAAGCCTAACCCTAGGCTAGCTCTGACTCTAATTCTAACCATATATGGCGTTATCTAGATTTAAGGTTAACTAACTAACTAGCTATAGCATAAGTAATCCTAATTAACCTTAGATATTTAGGTACTTAGTAACCCCAAGGACTACCTACTTAACTGGATTAAACTAAACTCTAGATAATGCTAACTCTAACCATACCTAACTAGTCCTAACTAACCATATGTTAGCTATTAGGTTTAGCTAAAAGATTAGGGCGACCTAGGGTTAGAGTGAGGGTTACCTAGTGACTACCATTACTCTAACATAAAGTAGCTATCCCTAAGTTCGGATTAGGGTCAGAGTTAAGGTTTGCTAGGATTAGTTAGGGCAACCTAAGGCTATCTAAGGTTAGAGTTAAAGTTAGCTAGGGTTAGTTTGGATTGTCTAGGGCTAGCTAGGTTTAGCTAGAGTTTGAGTTAGAGTTAGTTGGGGTTACCAACAGTTAGTTAGGGTTACAGTTAGGGTTAACAAGGATTTCTTAGGACTATTTAGTGTTAGCTTAGGTTAGCTAGCGATAGCTAGGGTTAGTAAGAGCTACCTAGGGATAGTTAGGGATAGCTAGGGTTAGTAAGAGCTACCTAGGGATAGCTAGGGCTAGTTTCGGTTGGCTAAGGTTAGGGTAACTAATTAGTGTTAGCTGGAGTTAGAGTTAGGGTTAGCTGGGGTTTGTTGCTAGGGTTAGATATGGTTAGAGTTAGGGACGTCAACTTGGGTTAGATAGGGCTACCAAGGGATAGCTGAGGTTACCTAGCGCTAACTAACTCTAACTAACCCCAACTAAGCTTAACTCTAACCTTAGCTAGCCTTAGGTAGCCCTAGCTAACCCTAACTTGTCCTAGGTAGCCCTAACTAACCATAACTAACCTAACTAATCCCGAGTAAGGGTTAGTTAGGTCTACGTAAGGCAAGCTAGGGTTAGAGTTAGAGTTGGCTAGGGTTAGTTAGGTCTTCCTAAGTAACCCGAACCCTAACCTAACCCTAGGTAGCCCTAACTAACTCTAGTTGTCCCTAACTCTAACCCTAGCTGACTAAGGAAGACCTAACTAACCCTAACTCTAACCCTAGCTAACCCTAGCTTGCCTTACGTAGCCCTAACTAACCATAGCTAACCAGGACTAGGGTTAGTTAACCCTTGTTAGAGTCCACTTAGGGCATAGCTAACAATAACTAACCTTAACTATGGTTAGTTAACTCAGATTAGCTATCCCTAGGTAGCCCTACGGTTAGTTAGGTCTAATTAGAGTTGCTAACCCCTTGGACAAGCTAACCCTAACTAACTTACTCTAACCCCTAACCCTAACATAGGTATCCCTATAGCATGTTAGCTAGAGTTATTTGGAGCTAACTTAGCCCTACCTAGAGTTAGATAGGGTTAGGTTAGCTTGGGTTAACTTATTAGCAAGTAAGGCTATCTAACCCTTGTTAAGGTAGCCCTTACTAACCTTAGTTATCCCTAACTAATTTAGGGTTAGAGTTCGGATTAGTTAGTTAATCATAAGTAATCCTACCTGGTTAGGTTAGCCCTAACTAAACTTAAAGTTTGGGCTAAACCATAACTAAGGTTACCTAGGGATAGCTAGCCCTATGTAACCTTAGCTAGGGTTAACATAGTTAGCTAACCCTAAAAATAACACTAGCTAATTATCTAGGATGAGTTAGGGTTAGTTAAGACTACCTAGGACTAGATATGGCTAGTTGGGATTAGAGCTAGGATTTGTTAGGATTAGTTAGAGCTACCTTAGGCTAGCTAAGGTTAGAGTTAAGGTTAGTTGGGGTTAGTTAAGACTACCTTGGGATATATATGGTTAGCCCTAAGTAATCCTAAAAGATTGTAACTCTAACCCCAATTAATCATATATAGTCCTAAGTAGTCTTAAATAATCATAACTACCCCTAGGTTGCCCTAACCCACCCTAGGTAACCATAACTCTAATCCTAGGTAACCCAAGCTATCCCTAGGTAGCCCTATCAATCCCTAGTTGTCCCTAACTCTAACCATATCTAACCCTAGCAAGTCCTAGGTAGTACTAACTAACCCTAACTAACCTTAATTCCAACCCAAGCTATCTGGGGATAGCTAGGGTCAGCTATGGTTAGTTAGGGCTAAAGTTAGGGTTAACAAGGATTTGTTAGGGCTAGCTAACTCTAACTAATCCTAAGTAGATAGCTATGGTTAGAACTAGTGTTAAGTTAGGGCTACTTAGAGTTAGGGTTAGCCCTAGGTTGCTCTTACTAATTACTTAGGGATACCTAACCCTAGCTACCGTTAGTTAACAAGGTAGGGCTACCTAAAGTTAGGGCTAAGTTAGCTCTAAGTAGTCCTAAAAATCCTAGCAATACGTAACCCTAACTAGTTGGGGTTAGTTAGTACTACCTATGGCTATCTATAGTTAGCAAGGGTTAGAGTTAGGGATAACTAGGGTTAATAAGAGCTACCTAGGGATTAGCAAACTAGGGATAGCTAGGGTTAGTCCTAACTAGGGCTACCATAACTAACCCTAATTAGCCCTACATAACCTTAACTCTACTTAGAGTTAGATTGGATTGTAAGAGATATCTTCTTAAGTTAGGTTAGTATACGATTAGGCTAACTAGGGTAACTTAACTAATTAGCCGTAATTAACCATAGCTAACTAGGTAGCAAAACTATCTAGAGAAAACTAACGCTAAGTAGAGTACCTAGCATAGGGTTTAGCAAACAGATTCTAACTAAGGTAGCTAACCCCTAAGTTAGGTAATTAACTTAAGGTCCTAACCTACCTAGCGCTAAGGTTACTAAGGGTTTAGGGTTGAAATTGGGGTTAGTAAGGGCTAAGTTAGACTGCAATTTCAACCCTAGGTAGTCCAAACTTAGGGAGTTAGTTAAACCCTATCATAGCTAGTTATAGCTAATTCTAGCAAGGGTTAAGTTATCTAACCCTACCTAGGGCTATACGAACCAATTAGCTAACCCTAGGGTTACCCAAAGCTAGGGGTTGGTAGAGTAACTTCGCTTAGGTAGCTCTAACTAACCCTACCTAATCATAACTCTAACCCCAGTTATGCATAGCTAGGGTTAGTAACCAAACAAAAGTTAGTTAGGGTAACCCAATTAGGACTAACCATAGAGTTAGGTAGCTTTAGGTAATCTTAACCATAACTAACCCTAATTTCAACCCTAGCTAACCCTAACTCCAACCCTCGTCCGCCCTAAGTAGTCCAAGCTAACCCTAAATCTGACCTAAACTAACCCTAACTCTAACCCAAACCAACCCTAGCCAGCCAAAGATAATCCTAACTCTAGCCTTATCCAACCCTAGCTAGCCATTGGTTAGCCCTAATTAACCCAGATAACTAATCCTAATTAGGGTTAGTTAGGTCTACCTAGGGCCAGTTATAACTAATGCGATCTAGGATAAAACAATTACTAACCCTAAAGATATGGTTAGTTAATTACTTGGCTACCAAACTCTAACTATATGTCCATTCAGCCATAGGTAGCTCACCAGCTAACCTTAATGGATTAGGGTTAATCTCTAGAGTAACTAAATTATAGGGTTAGCCCGAGGATAACCCAAGGTTAGGATAGCTGGGGTAACCTAATTATGGGTTAGTTAAGCTAGGTTAGTTTTAGTTAAAGTTAGGGTTAGTTAATTTTAACCCTCACTAGGTAATAACTCTAACCCAGAACTTATGGCCTAGGGCTAGCTAACCTAATTAGGCTAGGGTTAGTTAGGGTCTTCCTAGCTAATCCTAACTTAGACCTAATTAACTAGGATTACTAATCCTAACAAACCCTTGTTGGGTTTGCTTTAAAGGCCAAAGGATTAACAGTTCTAACATGTCAAATAAGCAACCCAGAAACTTAAACATAACTCGCTGAACCAGCAGTTGGAACGGACCGTTCTGGTCATAGACCGGACCGTTCCAAAACACCAGAAACTAAATCTTTGAGCGGAAGCTTACCTAATTCCATCGCTATGGCCTGAATCTTGGATCTCCTCGAGTTCTTGATATCTTGTGATGTGTATGCACCTTACACCTTCTGTTCCACGTGCCAAAGTCGGGAGAGAAGTCTTCCAAGAGAACAAGACACGCCTTGGTACCCTTATGCCTGAACTAGGGCACCTTCTCTAACTATGTGATGGAAGAATAGAGAGAGAGGCTGAAGATGGCTGTTATCATCACATGTATACAGCCAGCAACGTGATTGTCTTGTCCCTTGGGGACCAACCCCTTTATATACAGAGAGCCAAAGGCTTCTTGGCCTCCAAACAATACCTATTTTACCCATCAGAAAATAGCCATTGTTTCTAAATATAACCACCTATAAAAGGCAACACACCCCTGCACAAAACCTTGCTTTTCTTCACAGCCACGTTTAGCCTATTACCATATAACTTAATGACTTGGAAACCAAGCAGAATCAGCCCACCAAAAATAGATTATTTCCTAATATGGCGCAGAGTCTGGAACGGGCCGTCCCAGAATTGGACCGGACCGCCCCAGAGCATTGGACCGGGCCGCCCCAAAATTGAGACGGGCCGTTCCAACACCAAATAATCTAACAATCTCCCACTTGGGCTATTATGCTTAGTGTTATCCAATGTCCTTAACTTAATGAGCTCATATTTTTATGGTAATAGATTTTGTGCCTTTAATTCCGTCCATCATTTACAATAATAGAAGACCAAGGAAGCATTCGTTACATTATAGCATTTACAGGCCTCTAATCCTATAAAGCCGTCGCAACTAAACTCACAATGATCACAATATCATTATAAAGAACGACATTGAATTAAGATGTGTATAAGTGGTATGGAAAATACACGTAAGTGTGACTGTCACGTGTCTATTTCCAACTTTATTGGTCACCCAAAACTGAAGTGAGGTCAACTTAAATAAATTGAGAATGAAAACTGAAACTGAATCTGAAAACTGAAACTTTATTCATTTCTGCAGAAATATTCATTACATAATACACTGAATAACTGAATAAACTAAATCCATCATCTAATCTAGCACTCCCACTGAACAAAACTCCCACTAAAGCCTAGAATCCTCAACTGAAATTACACCCATACTAGTTACATGTTTCAGAAACTGCTTGGGTATTAATGCTTTAGTGAGTGGATCCGCTATCATTGAGTTTGTTCCAATGTGCTTGATTGATAATTCGTCATTCTCAATCTTTTGCTTAACAGACAGAAACTTGATGTCGATGTGCTTCGAGTTGGCTGAGCTTCTGTTGTTGTTAGCATACATGACTGCCGAGTTATTGTCACAGAAAATTCTTAGTGGAGTCTGGATAGAGTCCACTACACGCAGCCCAGTGACAAAATTTCGCAACCATGTTCCAAATAATGATGCCTCATAGCAAGCCACGCATTCTGCTGCCATGGTAGAAGATGCCACTAGGGATTGTTTGGCACTTTTCCATGAAACAGCTCCACCTGCCATCATGAAGATGAACCCTGTGGTTGATTTTAAGCTATCTTGACACCCCGCAAAATCAGAATCAGAATATCCTATGACCTCCAGCCTATCTGATCTCCAATATGTTAGTGCATAGTCTTTGGTTTTCTGAAGATATCTCAAAACTCGTTTGGCTGCCTTGATATGCTGAATTCCTGGATTGTGCAAATACCTGCCTAGCATGCCTGTAATAAAAGCAATGTCTGGACGTGTACACACTTGGGCATACATTATGCTTCCAACTATGGAGGCATACTTATTGTCCTTTACTTGCTTCTTTTCCAACTGTGTTTTGGGACATTGTTCAAGACTGAACTTATCCCCTTTAGCAACAGGGGTCTCTGTTGGTTTGCAGTTTTCCAAATCATATCGCTTGAGTACTTGATCGATATAGGCCTTTTGTGATAGACCCAAAATACCTTGAGAACGATCTCTAAGTATCTTAAGACCTAACACGTATGATGCATCACCAAGATCTTTCATTTCAAAATGTCTAGATAGAAATTTCTTAGTTTCATGCAACATATCCTTATCGTTTGTGGCAAGCAGTATATCATCCACATACAAAACCAAGAAAGAATATTTACTCCCACTGAACTTGTGATATATACAATCATCCGCCGGGTTACTCTCGAAACCAAATGAGAGAATCACTCGATGGAATTTGTAATACCATTGTCGAGACGCTTGTTTGAGCCCATAAATGGATTTCTTAAGTTTGCAAACCATTTTTTTTGGATCGTCCGATACAAAGTGGGGTGGTTGCACCATATAGATGGTTTCATCAATGTCTCCATTGAGAAACGCAGTCTTAACATCCATTTGATGAAGCTCAAGATCTAAATGTGCCACAAGTGCCATGATTACCCTAAAAGAGTCTTTCGATGAAACTGGAGAGAAAGTCTCTTTGTAATCAATACCTTCTTTTTGAGTAAAGCCCTTAGCGACAAGACGTGCCTTATACCTTTCCACATTACCCTTAGAATCCTTTTTGGTCTTAAAAATCCATTTGCAACCAATAGGTTTCTTTCCTTCTGGTAATGGTACTAAGTCCCATACATCATTGTCATACATGGACTTCATTTCTTCATTCATGGCATCGATCCACTTTTGTGAGTTTGGACTGTCCAAAGCTTGACGAAGATCATGAGGATCTTTCATCATCCCAATGTCAAACTCATGTTCTTGGAGATAGACCACATAATCATTAGGTATTGCTGGTCTTTTCTCTCTAGTGGATCTCCTAGGCACAAGTTCTTGAGGTGTCTGCAGTTGTTCAATGACATTATTATCTTCAACTTGATTATTTCCAAGATCCAAGTCCATAGGATCTGGAACAGGATCCGTTCCAGCATTGGAACGGTCCGTTTCAATCCTGGGCACTGTATCTATGATCAACCGTTCCGTTTCAGCTTCAGACCGGTCCGTTCCAATCCTGGAACGGTCCGTTTCAGCCATGTCACGGTCCGTTTGAAGATCAGTGCTTGTTTCCTCCTCGAAGATAATATCCTGATGTGTCATATCTCCCCCCACAACCAAAACATCCTCAAAGAACTTAGCTATAATCGTCTCAAATATATTCCTATTAGTGGGATCGTAAAACTTGTAACCCCTAGAACGTTCGGCATATCCAATGAAATAACAACTAACTGTCCTTTCGTCCAACTTCTTCTCATTTGGCTTGTAAGGCCGAGCTTCAGCTGGACATCCCCAAATACGACAATGTTGTAGACTTGGTTTCCTACCAGTCCACATTTCATAGGGAGTTTTGTTGTTATTTGCCTTAGTTGGTACACGATTAAGTAAATAGGCTGCCGTTTTAAGCGCTTCGCCCCAAAGAGATCTTGGCAAATTAGTATGACTGAGCATACTCCTAACCATGTCCTTCAATGTCCTGTTTCGCCTTTCAGCTACTCCATTCATGCTAGGCGATCCTGGCATGGTATATTGAGGGACAATGCCATTTTCCTCTAGGAACTTAGCAAAAGGCCCTGGACGTTGTTCACCTGAACCGTCATATCTACCATAGTATTCACCACCACGGTCAGATTTGACTTGCTTAATCCTTTTATTGAGTTGTAACTCAACTTCAGCCTTAAATGATTTGAACACGTCCAAAGCTTGCGCTTTTTCACTTAATAGATATAGATAACCAAATCTTGAATAATCGTCTATGAAACTGATAAAGTAAGTTTGACCATTCCTTGTAGGTGTAGGAAATGGTCCACAAATATCCGTATGAATCAGTTCTAAGACATCACTCGTTCTATTGGCATCATATCTCCTTTTATTGGTTTGTTTTCCTTTAACACAACTTTTACATGGGCCTAAATCAGTCATGTCTAAAGGATCGAGTATTTCACTTTGCACAAGTCTTTCAATTCTCTTTGGAGAAATGTGACCTAAACGCTTATGCCAAAGTGCACCTGAATTCTCATGAGTTAATTTACGCTTAACACTTCTAGTACTTGTATGCAAAGATTCATTATATGAAGCAATAGTTTCCAAAGAATATAGATTGTCATAAACTGAAAGAAAACCAGATCCAACGCATTTAGAATTATGAGATAAACTGAATTTTCCATTTCCAAAAGAACAATAGTAACCGAATTTGTCCAGTACAGAAATAGAAACTAAATTTCGTCTAAAAGACGGTACAACAAAAGTCTCATATAAATCCAAATACAATCCAGTCCTAAGTAACAATCTAAAATGCCCAATAGCTTCAACTTGTGCCTTCTTGCCATCGCCCACATAGATGTATCTTTCACCATCATTTGGCTTGCGGCAGCTCAGGCAACCCTGCATAGAGATACTTATGTGAGTTGTAGCACCCGAATCAATCCACCAAGTATCCTTTTGTACTGAAGTTAAATTAACTTCTGAACAAACCAAAGAGAGAGACATACCTTTCTTCTTGCGCCAAGCTATGTAGCCTGCACAATCAGTCTTCTTGTGTCCCTCTTCGCCACAGAAGAAACACCCATTTGGATTCTTTGGCTTCTTGCCAGTCTTCCCCTTATTGGGTTTCTTCTTTGGCTCTGAATTAGCAGCCTTTTTCTTATTTTGTTTCTTCTTCCCATTATTTTTGGAAGTGGAAGCAACGTTAGCATTATGTGTCTTATCAAGCTTCAACCTTTCCTCTTCTTGAACTAGATGTGAAATCAGTTCATTCAGAGTCCACTTGTCCTTAGTGCAGTTATAAGTAACCTTGAAATGGTTATACTGACTAGGGAGAGAGTTAAGCACTAGACACACCTGAATTTCTTCAGATATGTCTAACTTAAGGGCTTGTAACTTTGAAGCAAGATTAGACACTTCCAAAACGTACTTACGAATGTTGCCTTTTCCATTATACTTTATAGAGGTGAGTCTTGCCATGAATGTACAAATCTCCGATTTCTCATTCTTGGCAAATCTCTTCTCAATTTCTTCCAAGCATGCCTTAGCCTCATCGGAATCAGAAATGGTACCCCTGAATGCCTCTGGGATTGTCTTCTTTATGATCATAATGCCCATGCGATTGGAGCGATTCCACTGAGCCACACTTTGAATGTGTTGTTGATTACTCTTAGCAGTAATCTCAGGTGGTTTATCCTCCCTAAATGCAAGGTCAAGATCTAGACAACCGAGAACTATCATCAAGTTCTCTTTCCATTCCTTAAAGTTGGAACCAGTCAGCATGGGTATGCTGTTAATGCTAGCTGGAATATTTGCTAAAATAAACCAAAGACAAAATACACTAATATTAATAACCATAATGTATAAGTTAAATCATAAAATATAAAGGTCTAAATCCCATCAACTAGTCTTTATTCATTTGCAAGTGCTCTTTGGAGTCTCCAAGCAAACTTCAATCAACTAGATGTAGTATCAAATGTAACGATTCATAACATATTAATTAATTAACCTTCCTTTGGGCCGATTAATTAATTATATGCAAAGCCTTATAATCATTACCCATTTGATTCTACCAAAACATTGTACATGTAGTCTTTTAAATTATGTCCTTCCTTTGGGCCGATCCATAATTTAGAAGTTACATGTACCTTAATACACTTTGTACTTGAGCCTTTGAAACAACCATTAATATGAGAGCCCACTTTGGCGAGATGATATTAATATTGGTTCAATTCTCAAAATACAACTCAAATTACCTTTATATTAGACTTAAAATATACCTAATCCTAGACTTTTCACTATGCACATTTATCCTAATATGAAAAGCCTAACTAAATACTGACCTAGGATGATATAGACTTAGGACCCAGTTGCAAACCCTAAGGTATACACATTGAATCGTATGAAATACATACGAACCAACAAACATGGAACGGACCGTTTTGGTGAGAGAACGGTCCGCCCTAAATAGACCAGAAGAGAACCAAAGAGAGATATGACCATACAAGCCAGTACGAGTCATATTGAGGTAAGAAAAGAAAGCGGTGGTCTCCCGTTCAGCCAGCAGCCATTGAAATTACACCACATCCAGGCAAGATTCCCAGAAAAGGCCAGGGTCATATGGACACTTTAGGCGCCGACCTTATTTTCTGCGACAGAACTTGTCCTCGTGACAACATGGTGTAACCCAACGCTTACAGCTCTTACTAATGAAAACCACGGCAAAGAAGAGAAGAGGAGGGATGCATAAAGTGTCATTTGTACCTTACCAGTACAAACAACTTGAATTTTGGCTTAAAACCTAACAATCTGGTTCTGGAACGGACCGTTCTGGTTGTAGAACGGACCGTCCTATACTCTGGTCAATACCTAATAGTTTGCAACCAAAACTGAAGTGGAACGGGCCGTCCCGGAGTGGAACGGACCGCCTGAAAACCGCAGAGAAGAGTAGAATTTGTCGTCCTAATCTAGGTCGAGAAACCCTAAAGATTTCTCTCCTAACCTGACAATAGATCTACTCTAAATCTAATTCATCCAATTAGGTCAGATTTTAACCGATTTTGAATTTTCAAAACTTTAACTTAATTTTCAAAATCTTTTCAAGCAATTGCAATTTCACAAACAATAAGTCTGGCACAATAACTTAATAAACAATGGAGCGGTCCGTTCGAGCCATGAAACGAACCGTCTAAAAGCTAGATAAGTCAGAAACAGTTCAGAAAAAACAATCCAGAAAAAATTCCAGAAAAAAGTCTGGAACGGGCAGTCCCAGTCCTGGGACGGGCCGTCCCAGTCCAGGAAAGGACAGTCCCAGTCCTGGGACGGGCCGTCCCAGTCCAAGGAAGGGCAGTCCCAGTCCTGGGACGGGCCGTTCCAGACCTGGGACAGGCCGTTCCAAAACATATGTGCCAGAAACTTAAACAGTTCAGTTCAAATCAACAATCTCACCAAATCAATTCAAATAGATCCAAACTTATGTGTCATGCTACTGGCTCACGACGAGTGGCTCTGATACCAATTGTCGGGTTTGTTTTAAAGGCCAAAGGATTAACAGTTCTAACATGTCAAATAAGCAACCCAGAAACTTAAACATAACTCGCTGAACCAGCAGTTGGAACGGACCGTTCTGGTCATAGACCGGACCGTACCAAAACACCAGAAACTAAATCTTTGAGCGGAAGCTTACCTAATTCCATCGCTATGGCCTGAATCTTGGATCTCCTCGAGTTCTTGATATCTTGTGATGTGTATGCACCTTACACCTTCTGTTCCACGTGCCAAAGTCGGGAGAGAAGTCTTCCAAGAGAACAAGACACGCCTTGGTACCCTTATGCCTGAACTAGGGCACCTTCTCTAACTATGTGATGGAAGAAAAGAGAGAGAGGCTGAAGATGGCTGTTATCATCACATGTATACAGCCAGCAACGTGATTGTCTTGTCCCTTGGGGACCAACCCCTTTATATACAGAGAGCCAAAGGCTTCTTGGCCTCCAAACAATACCTATTTTACCCATCAGAAAATAGCCATTGTTTCTAAATATAACCACCTATAAAAGGCAACACACCCCTGCACAAAACCTTGCTTTTCTTCACAGCCACGTTTAGCCTATTACCATATAACTTAATGACTTGGAAACCAAGCAGAATCAGCCCACCAAAAATAGATTATTTCCTAATATGGCGCAGAGTTTGGAACGGGCCGTCCCAGAATTGGACCGGACCGCCCCAGAGCATTGGACCGGGCCGCCCCAAAATTGAGACGGGCCGTTCCAACACCAAATAATCTAACAACCCTAGCTAACCCTAAGTCGCTAACTAACCTAACTAACTAGAGTTATTTACCTAGCTAGGTTTAGAGTTAGGGTTGTTAATGGATAGTTAGGATTACCTAGGATTACCTATGTAGGACTAGGTAGGTTTGTTAAAATCGATCCCGACCCTAGGTAGCCCTAACTAACCCTTGCTAACTCGAGACTACCTTGAGCAATCTTGGGTTAAATAGCTACCATATCCTAGCCTAACAAATTCTAACTAGCCCAAGATAACCCTAGCCAGCCCAAGGTAGCCCTAGGATTAGTTATTTAACCTAAGAGTTAGCTACGGTTAACTAGGCAAAGTTAGGGTTAACCCTAAGGCTAGCTAGGCTCTAGGTAATTCAAGGGTTACCTAAATAGCTTAACATAATAGCCATGACTAACACTAATCAATTGTAACCATAACCTTAGTTAGGGCTACTTAGGTAGCTCAAATTTTGCTTGGGTTGGTAACTACCCCCAGCTAACCCTAACTCTGACCATAGCTAACCCTAGAGTAACCTAACCATATCTAACCATATAGGTAGGGTTAGACTTACTCTAGGTAACCCTAACTCTAACCATAACTAAACCTAACTCCAACCCTACCTAACCTAACTAACTCATGGAGAACTAACACTAAGGTTATTGCCAGGATTAGTTATGGTTTAGCTTGACCTAGGTAGCCCTAACTAACCATTGCTAACCCTAGCTAACATAGAAAAACCTAACTAACCCTAGCCAACCCTAACTCTAACCCTAGTTAGTTAGCTAGCTAGTTAACTAATCCTAGTTAGCTAGGTTAGTTAGTAGCTAACCTGGTAGCTAGTTAACTAACCCAAGTTAGCTAGGTTAATTAATAGCTAACTAACCCTAGTAGCTAACTAATCCTAACTCTAACCCTAGCTAACCCTAATTAGGGTTGGGGTTAAGCTAAACTTAGAGTAAACATAGGGTTGGGGTCAAGCTAACCCTAATTAATCCTAGTTAGGACTACCTAGGGTTAGTTAGGGTTAGTTAGTAGGGTTATTTAGGATTAGCTATGTTGAGAATTAAACATAGGTAACCCTAAGTTAGGGTTAGCTAGGTTAAGTTCAATATAACCCTAATTGTTAACCCTAAATAATACATTCTTTCTTACTAATCCTAGCAAATCCTAACTCTAACTTTAACTACCCTAGAGTTAGGGTTAGTTATTGCTTGGGCTACCAAAGTTAAGCCATAGCTTATACCTAGGTAAGTAGACTAGGGATAACAAAGGTTACCTAGGGATAGTTAATACTAGCTTGAGTATGATTAGTTAAACTAGGGTTAGAGTTAGCCTAGGGATTAAGGTTAGCTATAGTTACTAGGGATAGAGGTTAGTTAACTAATCCTAAGGCTAACCCTAGCAAGGATTAACCTAGCTATCCCTAACTATGGCTAGGATTTAGTTATTACCTTGTTAGACCATAACTAACCCCAGTTACCCCTAAGTTAGCTTTAGTTGGGCTAACTAGTGTAGTTAGGACTACCTAGGGCTAGCGACGACTACCTAGGGTAACCATATCTAATCCTAACTAAGATATGTCATAATACTACCTACGGTTGTTGGAAGTAGCACTAGGGGTTAACCATATATATATGTAAAGTTGGAGTTAGGTTTACTAGGATAAAATTCGTTTGCCATATATATATGCAAGGGTTAACCATATATATATGCAAGGGGTTAGTTATGGTTAGGATTACCTAAGGCTACCTAACTAATCTTGGGGTTAATAGCTATGGTTAGAGTTAGGATTAGTTTTGCCCAACTTAGGCTAGCTTATCCTAGGAAGCCCTAACTACCCTTGCTAACCCTAAGTAGCCTTAACTAACCCTTTCCAACCCTAGCTAGCACTAGGTAGTCCTAATTAACCCTTTCTAACCCTAAAATCCTCTCCAACCAAAGCAAGTCCTAGGTAGCCCTAACTAACCATAATTCTAACCCTAACCAAACCTAGCTAGCCTTACGTATCCCTAACTAACCATAGCTAACCCTAGCTAACATAGGAAAATATCTCTTACAATCCTATCTAACTCTAACTAGAGTTAAGGTTATGTAGGGCTAACTAGGGTTAGTTAGGGTTAGCCCTTACTAACCTTAGCTATCGCTAGCTTGCTAATACCTAGGTAGCTCTTACTAACCCTAGCTATCCTTAACTCTCACCCTTGGTGGCTCTTGATAGCCCTAGGTATCTTACTAACCCTGATACCTACCTAGGTTAAGGACTACCTGAAGTAACCCTAAGTAGGGCTAATAGGGTTAGTTAGTTATGGTTAACTCTAAATTAGTTTGGTTAGTTATGGTTTGCTACCTCGGGCTAGCTAAGGTTAGCTGGAATTTGAGTTAAGATTTGATTAACTAACTGTAGGTAATTATATCCATGGCTACCTAAGGCCTTACTAACCATAACTAACCCCAACAAGCCTTAGCTTGCCCGAGGTTGCCCTAACTAATTCCAGCTAACTCTTATTAGTTAAGGTTAGCCTTAACTATGGTTGGTAAGGGATAGCTAAGGTTAAGATTAGAGTTGGGGTTAGTTTTAACCTAGGTTTAGTTAAGGTAGTTTAGATCTAGGGATAACCTATGGTCTTCCTAAGTTAGCGTTACCCTAAATATAACCCCAACTAATCCTAGGGTTAACCATAGCCTTAGCCATAGCTAGCCCTAGGGTAACCCTTACCTTAGATAAATAGGGGATACCTAACTCTTAGCTAGGGTTACCCGAGGGCTAGCCTATGTTGGATTAACTCTAATTAGTTATCCTATGTAACACTAATACCTTAGCTAACCCTAACCCAAGCTCAACCTACTTTCATAACTTACCTTAGTTATGCTATTTAACTTAGTTCCCTAGGTATTTCTAACCATAACGTAACTAACTATGGTCTTAGGCTAATCCTAAGTAGCAAGTTAGGGTTATCAAGGTTAGTTATCCTAGGTAACCCTAATTAGGCTAACCCTAGCTTGCCTTACGTAGTCCTAACTAACCATAACTCTCTATAGCTAACCTTACTTATTAGACCCTAGCTTTTTTAAGGGTAATCTAACTAATCCCAACTCTAACATTAACTCAAAGCTAGCCTAGAGTTAGGTTTACTATTTAGGGTTAGTTAAGGTTAGAGTTAGGTTACCATAGCTAATCCTAACTCCAACTCTCGCCAGCCCTAAGTAGTCCTAACTAACTCTAAATCCAACCCAAACTAACCCTAACTCTAACCCAAACCAACCCTAGCTAGTCAAAGGTAATCCTAACTAACCCTAACTAATCCTAACTCCCTAGCAAGCCCTAGGTTGTACTAACTAACCTTAGCTAATCTTAATATGAATTAGATGTGGTAAACTAACCCAAACTCTAGGTAAACCTATTTAACCCTTGCTAGGATTAGAGTTAGGTTAGTAACCTTAGCTAGATGTTACCTAATTAATTTCTAGGGTCTAATTACTTAGGGTTAGTACATAATTAACCTATGGACTACTTAACTAGTTAGTTAGGGCTCTAACCCAGCTAATTAGGTAAATCAGTAGGTTAGTGATGGTATAAAACTAATGGTACCCAAAAATGTCCTAAAATGTACCGCATGCGTACGGTATATCGTTGGATATGGTTAGGGGTCGAACCACAGGGACGGATTAGTTGAGTATTAGGTTTACCGGTTCACAAAATCTAGGTCGGTCAATTGAGATGTTTTTTTTTTTGTCTTAGAACAATGGCAAAATGAGATAAACAAACAATCAAACTAAAACAAAACTAAAGTATGTAACAATTTGGTTGTTTTCTGGTGATTTCTAATAATAAAGCATCCTAGGGTTTCTATTTTTACCTTGGTTAGGCTTCGGGCTGCCAACACGTGTGCTGTCGCACGAAATGCTGACTTGTGCTGCACCAGTCTGGCCCTGTGCGACCCGCACGAGATTCCAAGTGACCCGCACAGGTAGTACTTGGTGCGACATGACCCTTAGTTGATGGTACAATGCATGGTAATTAAGTTCCTAACTGGTTTAGGACAGATCTAGCCGGACTTGGACTCCCTAGACCTCAACTGTCGTATGTTGGTCATGGTATCGTGACCATAACCTAGTCTAAAGCCCCCATTAGTCTAGTTAATCCTCACTTTTGGGATACCAATTGGTCACCTTTCGGCTCCTAACCTACCTCAAGTCGCTTACTCAATTCAATCAATTAGTCTACACCTTTAACCAAGAATAAGTGTGGCCATTCACCTAGTAGGAGGTTCAACACAATTCATCAAACACAAAGCAAGCATAAATAATAAACAACCAACAAGTGATAAACCATAGAAACTTAATCATTCATCCATTACATCAATCCTAACCTTGGTTCAAACATGACCCTAGAACAAACTAATCTAGCCTACCATAATAGAAACACAATCAAAATACAAGAAAGGGAAAGATACAATCTCCATAACCAAAGAGAAGAAAGGAAGAAGGAAAACGCCCCTAATCAAGCCTCATCCTTGCCTCTAGACTAGAGATATGGATGCTAGGGTCGATCGGCGGTGGAATGGTGGTTGGAACGTGGCTCGCAAGGCGGCAGGATTCCCCGTGTGGGCTGCACGGGAGAGATAAAGAGGTAGATTGGGTAGGTTTTCGTTGCGGCGCCGCCTTGGATGGGAGAGAAGATAGGATGCCCTAATTTCGGCGCTTCAGGGGCTTTAAATAGCAGCGAAACTAGGGTTCAAAGTCACGTGCAGGGCGCATGGAAAGCGGGTGTGGGTCGTATGGGCCAGGAATGAGTCGTCTGGCCCATGTCGCTTGTCTGGCGTGCTGGCTGGACCCTGTGCACCCCGCACAGGATTTGGTGCGGGCCGCATGGGAGCATTTCTTCATGTTTTATGGGCCAAACTTCACCAAATTTCCTCCAAGTTCCTGCAAAATGAATATAGACCCAAGAAGTACCAAATTCCTACAAAAATAAACTAAAACACGCATAAAACAAAGGTATTGAGTTGTGATTGAGGGTAAAGTTCGGTCAAAACATATATATAAATGTGTGATATCAGTTAGCTTGGCTAGTTAGGCAAGATATAACTAAGTAATCCTAACTACTTTAGGTTAACTTGGTAGCAAGGGTTAGCTCTACGGTTAACCCAAATTATCCCTAGGGTCAAGTTTGAGTTAGGACTATCTTGGATTACCTAGGGTTAGCTAGGATTAGGGTTAGCTAGGGCTACATATGGAAAGCATATCTAGGGCAACCTTATTAGTTAGGGTTAGCTTGGGTAACTAGAGTACCAAACTCTAACTCTAGGTAGTTACCTTAGCTAGGGATAGCTATGGTAAACCTAACTCTAACTCTAGGATGTCCTAACTAACCATAACTAACCCTAGCTAACCATAGGTAGCCCTACATAACCCTAGCTAACCTTAACTCTAACCCTAACGAGGGCTACCCATAGCTAAGCCTAGGGATCCCAAGGTGGCCCTTACTAATCCTAGGTAACCGTAACACATACCCTAACAAATCCTAACTTGCCCTGTTGTACCTTAAAAATTCTGCAGTAACGGTCATGCAATGATAATAAACATATAAAGCAAAAAAATCATAGTGCACCGAGCTGCGAACTATGTGTAAATTTTCTCCGTTTATGAAATCTATTTGAGCTTGATTGTTAAAAATAAAACAACCCGCCGGAATTAGTCTAAACAAACAAGAGAAGAGGGCCCATTCGGATTTTAATGGCCCAGTAAAAGGAAGGAAATGAGAGTGGCCCAATGCAAATACTAACAGCCCAAAAATATGGGGCAGCCCATATCGGCCATTCCTATTTTTTTAATTTAATTTAATTTTTTATTATTTTTTATTTTTTATTTTTTCTTTTTGCCTCTTCTCTCTCGCTGAAGAACCATCCCCACTCACGACAGACTCTTCTCTCTCGCTGGCATTTGGACCCTCTGGACTGGCGGAAGACTCATCGCTGAGCTGATTTATTTCTCACACATGGACACCACCGTGAGCCCCACCTATCAGGACGCGAACAAGCCGAAAAGTCAACAAGGCCACTCTTGGAATCTTCCATGTCTCCTTCACCAACGCACGTGGAAACAATCCTTATCTCGCTGATTCAAATCTGGGACAGTGGGCTCCACCTATTGGACAATGTCAATGACCAATTGAGTTTCGCTAAGTGCCAAAAACACAATCCGATTAAACCTCTCCACAAGCGCCAAATTAACGGACATGACAACTCCCTCAGTTCCTGCTCCTTTCCCTTTCTCCTCAAACAACCACACTCGATTACAAGTTGGTGAAGAAAGGAGAGAATCCCGCTGCAGGTTTGAAAATCGAATCGACTGAAAGCAGGAAATTTAGAAGCACCAAACGATTCCTCAGATCACAAAATCAGAAATATGAGAAAGAGAGCAGTGAGCGATAAGTAGCACCATGATTAAGTGACTAATCAGAAGAAATATAGCCATGATGATACTATGAGCTAATTGTGCGCCAGTGCCTAAAAATTAATTGCCTTAGGCGGCCTACAATGTGTGTGATTTCGGAATATGATTATATTGTTGTAATTTTAAGTCATCCTGCTGTACCTACACTACAACATCTTCAAGAGAACCTGATTGTTTGAGCTGCCAATCCAACTATCAGAGAAGCCTAAACTAAGGATTCAAAGTTGCTCTTTTGAGTGAAAGGAAATGAAAAGGAAAGGGATGAGACGCCAATCAAAACAAAAAGGGGGGGAGCTATGAGACCCAGTATAGGGATTCAGTCTGAGAGGACTAATAAAGTGCCTGCGAATGACTTAAAAAACTGTCTCAACATAATTTGGGAACGATTAGCAATTGAAGATATGAATAGAATGAGCTCAATTCATACTAACTTCAGAATTTCCTTTCAGTTTTGAATTAAAGATGTCACCACAATGACAATTAATGAACAAAAATGCAAATTAGGATGCAATATGGAAATTGTTTAAAAGGGCAGTAATAGCAAGTGACTGATGATCTCAAGAATGGAACCACTATTCCCTGCATTCCTTCAGTAATCAATGAAACCAATTCACCAAACAAATGCCAATTTAATTAGGAACAATTTACCAATTGGATGTCAGACATAAAGGAAAATTAAACCATGGCATTGATTAAGATTTTGGGATAAAATGTGCATGAATTTAGAGAAGTTTACGAGCTGCCCATAAGGAAAATGGATGCAAGATAAATGCCACCTCCACTAAAATATATAGAAATGTATCCATGTTATTGCAATGTGGAATATCATACTAGTGGAGAAGAGCCACACAGAAGCTTGTTTGAATAGCCTATGGGTTGATCTCTAAAATACAACAAGGAACCTGAAACAAAAAGTATGATAATATGAAATAAAAAAAAAGAGCAAAGAAGAATAAAAAGACAGATATTGCTTAGGTCAAGTGACAATAAGAAAACTATGTGAAAACTGTGAAATTTGGTGAGGCTTCAAGGCAAACAAGTTTACAATTAACGGTTCTGATAGATGTCATTAAGGAAATCAGTTTCAAAAGTGATGATATGGAACCTAAATGAAACATGAATATGTAGATGCCAAAATGCCACATTACGGCAACATTGCAATATGCTCTTGAAGGAAAGGGAGCTGCTGGGCAAAAGTTAACCAAACATTTGAGATAATGAATGAGCAGCAACAATATACCTCAAAATTCAGTGGAATGTGTAAAGAAGAGAAGCAAAATATTGGCAGTAGCAGTGTTTGATAAGGTCAAAATCCATGCTTCACTAGTCCCATAACTGAATGGATTCAACTAGAGAATCACATGAGCACTGTAAAACTAGACACAACAATAACTCTTGTGAAATTCCTGAATTACCCCCTCCTCAGGGGCAAAAATACCCACAAAAATTCTTGCCCTTTGTAAAAAATATGGTCGCATATCATTGAGTAAAAAATGGTGAAGGATGTGACCCAGTGCATGGGATCAATCACAAAGAGATTGGTGTGAGATATTGGTTGGTACCAGCAGAGATGGTTAAACCCTTTTGAAGATTAATGAGGCCTTCATACAAATAAAACTGCACATACTGGTCGAGATAAAGGCTTTTGAGAGAACAGTTTCAAGAAAACACAATAAAAATGATTAACAAAAGGCATGAGGCATGGTGCTAGAACCCACGATATCACAAAACAGTGTTGTAATTAAGGACATAGAAAGACCAAAGAAAATTTATTCTCTAAACTTGCAACTCCCTTTGAGAAGATTAAAATCCGACAAGCACAATGAAGAGAGGAAAAATAAAGAAATGCATGCCAAAACCCAGAAATTGGGTAACTCAATAGCTAGGGTTCACTAGGTTTACCTAGAGTTAGGGTTAGTTTACCACATCTAATTCATATTAAGATTAGCTAAGGTTAGTTAGTACTACCTAGGGCTTGCTAAGGAGTTAGGATTAGTTAGGGTTAGTTAAGATTATCTTTCGCTAGCTAGGGTTGGTTTGGGTTAGAGTTAGGGTTAGTTTAGGTCGGATTTAGAGTTAGTTAGGACTACTTAGGGCTGGCGAGAGTTGGAGTTAGGATTAGCTATGGTAACCTAACTCTAACCTTAACTAACCCTAAATAGTAAACCTAACTCTAGGCTAGCTTTGAGTTAATGTTAGAGTTGGGATTAGTTAGTTTACCCTTAAAAAAGCTAGGGTCTAATAAGTAGGGTTAGCTACAGATAGTTATAGTTAGTTAGGACTACGTAAGGCAAGCTAGGGTTAGCCTAATTAGGGTTACCTAGGATAACTAACATTGCTAACCCTAACTTGCTACTTAGGATTAGCCTAAGAACATAGTTAGTTACGTTTTGGTTAGAAATACCTAGGGAACTAAGTTAAATAGCATAACTAAGGTAAGTTATGATAGTAGGTTGAGCTTGGGTTAGGGTTAGCTAGGGTATTAGTGTTACCTAGGATAACTAATTAGAGTTAATCCAACATAGGCTAGCCCTCCGGTAACCCTAGCTAAGAGTTAGGTATCCCCTATTTATCTAAGGTAAGGGTTACCCTAGGGCTAGCTATGGCTAAGGCTATGGTTAACCCTAGGATTAGTTGGGGTTATAGTTAGGGTAACACTAAATTAGGAAGACCATAGGTTATCCCTAGATCTAAACTACCTTAACTAAACCTAGGTTAAAACTAACCCCAACTCTAATCTTAACCTTAGCTATCCCTTACCAACCATAGTTAAGGCTAACCTTAACTAATAAGAGTTAGCTAGAATTAGTTAGGTCAACCTCGGGCAAGCTAAGGCTTGTTGGGGTTAGTTATGGTTAGTAAGGCCTTAGGTAGCCATGGATATAATTACCTACGGTTAGTTAATCAAATCTTAACTCAAATTCCAGCTAACCTTAGCTAGCCCGAGGTAGCAAACCATAACTAGCCAAACTAATTTAGAGTTAACCATAACTAACTAACCCTATTAACCCTACTTAGGGTTACTTCAGGTAGTCCTTAACCTAGGTAAGTATCAGGGTTAGTAAGATACCTAGGGCTATCAAGAGCCAGCAAGGGTTAGAGTTAAGGATAGCTAGGGTTAGTAAAAGCTACCTAGGCATTAGCAAGCTAGCGATAGCTAAGGTTAGTAAGGGCTAATCCTAACTAACCCTAGTTAGCCCTACATAACCTTAACTCTAGCTAGGGTTAGTTAAGGCTACTTGGCAAGGGTTAGTTAAGGCTAGGTAGGATAACTTAACAAATTAGCCGTAATTAACCATAGTTAACTAGGTAGCAAAACTATTTAGAGATAACTAACCCTAAGTAGAGTACCTAGCATAGGGTTTAGCAAACAGATTCTAACTAAGGTAACTAACCCCTAAGTTAGGTAATTAACTTAAGGTCCTAACCTACTTAGCGCTAAAGTTAGCAAGGATTTTGCTAGTTAGCCCTAACTTAGGGTTTGTTATGATTAGTTAGGGCTAAGGTTACCTTAGGTGGCCCTAACTAACCAACCGTAGGGCAAGCCCTAACTAATCAACTAAGTAGTACTAAGGATATCCCTCGCTAAAGTTTAGGTATAAGGGCAACCTAGTTAACCCTACCATTGTAAATATTAAGCTAGGGTTGAAATTGGGGTTAGTAAGGGCTAAGTTAGACTGCAATTTCAACCCTAGGTAGTCCAAACTTAAGGAGTTAGCTAAACCCTATCATAGCTAGTTATAGCTAATTCTAGCAAGGGTTAAGTTATCTAACCCTACCTAGGGCTATACGAACCAATTAGCTAACCCTAGGGTTTCCCAAAGCTAAGGGTTGGTAGAGTAACTTCGCTTAGGTAGCTCTAAATAACCCTACCTAATCATAACTCTAACCCCAGTTATGCATAGCTAGGGTTAGTAACCAAACGTGGGTTAGTTAGGGTAACCCAATTAGTACTAACCATAGAGTTAGGTAGCTTTAGGTAATCTTAACCATAACTAACCCTAATTTCAACCCTAGCTAACCCTAACTCCAACCCTCGTCCGCCCTAAGTAGTTCAAACTAACCCTAAATCTGACCTAAACTAACCCTAACTCTAACCCAAACCAACCCTAGCCAGCCAAAGATAATCCTAACTCTAGCCCTATCCAACCCTAGCTAGCCATTGGTTAGCCCTAATTAACCCGGGTAACTAATCCTAATTAGGGTTAGTTAGGTCTACCTAGGGCCAGTTATAACTAATCCGAGCTAGGATAAAACAATTACTAACCCTAAAGATATGGTTAGTTAATTACTTGGCTACCTAACTCTAACTATAAGTCCATTCAGCCCTAGGTAGGTCACCGGCTAACCTTAATGGATTAGGGTTAATCCCTAGAGTAACTAAATTATAGGGTTAGCCCGAGGATAACCCAAGGTTAGGATAGCTGGGGTAACCTAATTATGGGTTAGTTAAGCTAGGTTAGTTTTAGTTAAGGTTAGGGTTAGTTAATTTTAACCCTCACTAGGTAATAACTCTAACCCAGAATTTATGGCCTAGAGCTAGCTAACCTAATTAGGCTAGGGTTAGTTAAGGTCTTCCTAGCTAATCCTAACTTAGACCTAATTAACTAGGATTACTAATCCTAACAAACCCTAGCTAACCCTAAGTCGCTAACTAACCTAGCTAACTAGAGTTAGTTAACTAGCTAGGTTTAGAGTTAGGGTTGTTAATGGATAGTTAGGATTACCTAGGATTACCTATGTAGGACTAGTTAAGTTTGTTAAAATCGATCCCGACCCTAGGTACTCCTAACTAACCCTTGCTAACTCGAGACTACCTTGAGCAATCTTGGGTTATATAGCTACCATATCCTAGCCTAACAAATCCTAACTAGCCCAAGATAACCCTAGCTAGCCCAAGGTAGCCCTAGGATTAGTTATTTAACCAAAGAGTTAGCTACGGTTAACTAGCCAAAGTTAGGGTTAACCCTAAAGCAAGCTAGGCTCTAGGTAATTCAAGGGTTACCTAAATAGCTTAACATAATAGCCATGACTAACACTAATCAATTGTAACCATAACTTTAGTTAGGGATACTTAGGTAGCTCAATTTTTGCTTGGGTTGGTAACTATCCCCAGCTAACCATAACTCTGACCATAGCTAACCCTAAGTAGAGCTACCCTAGCCAACCCTAATTAGGGTTGGGGTTAAGATAAACTTAGAATAAACATAGGGTTGGGGTCAAGCTTACCCTAATTAATCCTAGTTAGGACTACCTAGGGTTAGTTAGGGTTAGTTAGTAGGGTTATTTAGGATTAGCTATGTTCAGAATTAAAACATAGGTAACCCTAAGTTAGGGTTAGCTAGGTTAGTTCAATATAACCCTAATTGGTAACCTTAAATAATACATTCTTTCTTACTAATCCTAGCAAATCCTAACTCTAACCTTAACTACCCTAGAGTTAGGATTAGTTATTGCTTGGGGTACCAAAGCTAAGCCATAGCTTATACCTAGGTAAGTAGACTAGGGATAACAGAGGTTACCTAGGGATAGTTAATACTAGCTTGAGTATGATTAGTTAAACTAGGGTTAGAGTTAGCCTAGGGATTAAGGTTAGCTATAGTTACTAGGGATAGAGGTTAGTTAACTAATCCTAAGGCTAACCCTAGCAAGGATTAACCTAGCTATCCCTAACTATGGCTAGGATTTAGTTATTACCTTGTTAGACCAGAACTAACCCCAGTTACCCCTAAGTTAGCTTTAGTTGGGCTAACTAGTGTAGTTAGGACTACCTAGGGCTAGCGACGACTACCTAGGGTAACCATATCTAACCCTAACTAAGAAATGTCATAATACTACCTAGGGTTGTTGGAAGTAGCACTAGGGGTTAACCATATATATATGTAAGGTTCGAGTTAGGTTTACTAGGTTAAAATTAGGTTTGCAAGGGTTAGTTATGGTTAGGATTACCTAAGGCTACCTAACTAACCTTGGGGCTAATAGCTATGGATAGAGTTAGGATTAGTTTTGCCCAACTTAGGCTAGCTTATCCTAGGTAGCCCTGACTACCCTTCCTAACCCTTGTCAACCCTAGCTAGCACTAGATAGTCCTAATTAACCCTTTCTAACCCTAAAACCCTCGTCAACCAAAGCAGGTCCTAGGTAGCCCTAACTAACCATAATTCTAACCCTAACCAAACCTAGCTAGCCTTACGTATCCCTAACTAACCATAACTAACCCTAGCTAATATAGGAAGAGATCTCTTACAATCCTATCTAACTCTAACTAGAGTTAAGGTTATGTAGGGCTAACTAGGGTTAGTTAGGGTTAGCCCTTACTAACTTTAGCTATCGCTAGCTTGCTAATGCCTATGTAGCTCTTACTAACCGTAGCTATCCCTAACTCTAACCCTTGCTGGCTCTTGATAGCCCTAGGTATCTTACTAACCCTGATACCTACCTAGGTTAAGGACTACCTGAAGTAACCCTAAGTAGGGCAAATAGGGTTAGTTAGTTATGGTTAACTCTAAATTAGTTTGGTTAGTTATGGTTTGCTACCTCGGGCTAACTAAGGTTACCAAAGGCCTATGGCCTAACTAACCATAACTAACCCCAACAAGCCTTAGCTTGCTCGAAGTTGTCCTAAATAATTCTAGCTAACTCTCATTAGTTAAGGTTAGCCTTAACTATGGTTGGTAAGGGATAGCTAAGGTTAAGATTAGAGTTAGGGTTAGTTTTAACCTAGGTTTAGTTAAGGTAGTTTAGATCTAGGGATAACCTATGGTCTTCCTAAGTTAGCGTTACCCTAACTATAACCCCAACTAATCCTAGGATTAACCATAACCTTAGCCATAGCTAGCCCTAGGGTATCCCTTACCTTTGATAAATAGGGGATAACTAACTCTTAGCTAGGGTTACCCGAGGTATTTAACTTAGTTCCCTAGGTATTTCTAACCATAACGTAGCTAACTATGGTCTTAGGCTAATCCTAAGTAGCAAGTTAGGGTTATCAAGGTTAGTTATCCTAGGTAACCCTAATTAGGCTAACCCTAGCTTGCCTTACGTAGTCCTAACTAACCATAACTCTCTATAGCTAACCTTACTTATTAGACCCTAGCTTTTTTAAGGGTAATCTAACTAATCCCAACTCTAACATTAACTCAAAGCTAGCCTAGAGTTAGGTTTACTATTTAGGGTTAGTTAAGGTTAGAGTTAGGTTACCATAGCTAATCCTTACTCCAACTCTCGCCAGCCCTAAGTAGTCCTAACTAACTCTAAATCCAACCCAAACTAACCCTAACTCTAACCCAAACCAACCCTAGCTAGCCAAAGGTAATCCTAACTAACCCTAACTAATCCTAACTCCCTAGCAAGCCCTAGTCAGTACTAACTAACCTTAGCTAATCTTAATATCAATTGGATGTGGTAAACTAACCCTAACTCTAGGTAAACCTAGTTAACCCTAGCTAGGATTAGAGTTAGGTTAGTAACCTTAGCTAGATGTTACCTAATTATTGTCTAGGGTCTAACTACTTAGGGTTAGTACATAATTAATCTAAGGACTACATAACTAGTTAGTTAGGGCTCTAACCCAGCTAATTAGGTAAATCAGTAGGTTAGTGATGGTACAAACTAATAGTACCCTAAAATGTCCTAAAATGTACCGCAAGCGTATGGTATATCGTTGGATATGGTTAGGGGTCGAACCACAGGGACGGATTCGTTGAGTATTAGGTTTACCGGTTCACAAAATCTAGGTCGGTCAATTGAGATGTATTTTTTTGTCTTAGAACAATGGCAAAATGAGATAAACAAACAATCAAACTAAAACAAAACTAAAGTAAGTAACAATTTGATTGTTTTCTGGTGATTTCTAATAATAAAGCGTCCTAGGGTTTCTGTTTTTACCTTGGTTAGGCTTCGGGCAGCCAACACGTGTGCTGTCGCACGAAATGCTGAGCCGTGCTGCTCCAGTCTGGCCCTGTGCGACCCGCACGGGATTCCATGTGACCCGCACAGGTAGTACTTGGTTCGACACGACCTTTAGTTGATGGTGCAATGTATGGTAATTAAGTTCCTAACTGGTTTGGGACAGATCTAGCACGACTTGGACTCCCTAGACCTCAACTGTCGTATGTTGGTCATAGTATCGTGACCAGAACCAAGTCTAAATCCCCCATTAGTCTAGTTAACCCACAATTTAGCTTGTTGGCTTAACTATCCTAAGTCCACAAGTTGGTTTACTAAGGTATCTAACCGACTTTCGTCTAATTAGAAATCTTCTCCTTTTGGGATACCAATTGGTCACCTTTCGGCTCTTAACCTACCTTAAGTCGCTTACTCAATTCAATCAATTAGTCTACACCTTTAACCAAGAATAAGTGTGGCCATTCACCTAGTAGGAGGTTCAACACAATTCATCAAACACAAAGCAAGCATAAACAATAAACAACCAACAAGTGATAAACCATAGAAACTTAATCATTCATCCATTACATCAATCCTAACCTTGGTTCAAACATGACCCTAGAACAAACTAATCTAGCCTACCATAATAGAAACATAATCAAAATGCAAGAAAGGGAAAGATACAATCTCCATAACCAAAGAGAAGAAAGGAGGAAGGCAAACGCCCCTAATCATGCCTCTAGACCGGAGATATGGCTGCTTGGGTCGATCGGCTGTGGAATGGTGGTTGGAACGTGGCTCGCAAGGCGGCAGGATTCCCTGTGCGGGGTGCACGGGAGAGATGAAGAGGTAGATTGGGTAGGTTTTCATTGCGGCACCGCCTTGGATGGAATGGTGGTTCTAGCCCATGTCGCTTGTCTGGCGTTCTGGCTGAACCCTGTGCACCCCGCACAGGATTTGGTGCGGGCCGCACAGGAGCATTTCTTCATGTTTTGTGGTCCAAACTTCACCAAATTTCTTCCAAGTTCCTACAAAATGAATATAGACCCAAGAAGTACCAAATTCCTACAGAAATAAACTAAAATATGCATAAAACAAAGGTATTGAGTTGTGATTAAGGGTAAAGTCCGGTCAAAACATATATGTAAATGTGTGATATCAGTTAGCTTGGTTAGTTAGGCAAGATATAACTAAGTAATCCTAACTACTTTAGGTTAACTTGGTAGCTAGGGTTAGCTCTACGGTTAACCCAAATTATCCCTACGATCAGGTTAGAGTTAGGACTATCTTGGATTAGCTAGGATTAGGGTTAGCTAGGGCTACATATGGAAAGCATATCTAGGGCAACCTTATTAGTTAGGGTTAGCTTGGGTAACTAGAGTACCAAACTCTAACTCTAGGTAGTTACCTTAGTTAGGGATAGCTATGGTAGTTACGGTTAGATAGTCCTACCTAGGGCTAGTAAAGACTATTAGTTAGGATTAGAGTTAGGGCTCTTAGTTTAGGGCTAAGTTATATTAGGTAAGATTATCCCTCGCCCTAATTTTAATCCTAGGCAATATGATTTTAACTAACCCTAACTAACCCTAGCTAATCCTAACTAATAGGGTTATGTTAGGTAGACCTAGGATTAATCTATCTTACTAACCCTAGCTATCCCTAACTACCTACCTAACTAATCATAGAAGCGGGAGTAGAGTTGGGATAGCTAGGGTTAGCTGAGGTTAACTAGGGTTAGCTATGGTTCACCATATCTAGAGTTAGCTATGGTAAATTCTGAGTTAACCTTAGGTTTATAGATAATCGTAGTAATTCTAGCCTAAGTATGGTTAACTCTAGGATTATGACTACTAACCCTAGGGTTATGACCCTAGCTAGCCTAACCAAAGAGCTACTCTATTTTGTTGAGTTAGCCCTAAGGTTAGCTAAGGTTAAAGTTAAGGTTAGCTCGGGTTAACTTGCATAAACCCTAGCTAATTTGCTATGATCGGTTTAGCTAAATCCTACAAGAGTTTAACTAGGCCATGCTAGGGTTAACTAGCCTAATTAGGATTAATCATATCATAGTTTGACTTACCTAAGGTTACTATTGAGCTAATAATCTAAGGTTACTTTTGACAAGAGTTTGTTAGGGCTAACCCTAGCTATGGTTAGTTAGGGTTTGTTAGCTCTAACTAACCATAGCTAGGATTAGTTAGGGCTACCTACGGCTAGGATTTGCTAGGATTAGTTAGGGCTACTTAAGGCTAGTTAAGGTTAGCTAGGTTTGGTTTGGACTATATAGGGCTTAGGATTTAGGGCTACCTTAGGTCTACCCTAGTAGCATGACCAGCTTGGGTTGACGAGCCATAACTAACCCTAAGTAGCTAACTAATCTAATCCTAACTCAAGGTAAACCTAACTCTAACTCCAGAATGTCATAACTAACCATAACTAACTGTTTGACCCTAAAAATTAAACCTGAAAACCAAACCCAAATTGCTAAAACCAAATTCAAACAGCGAAAATCAAAATTCAAACTGCGAAAAATACCAAACAAACTCTAAAAATTCCCAAAATTTACCCAAAAATTGCCTAAGAATTATGATGAATTATCATAATTTTAAAACCCCAAAAATGTCAACAGAAACTTCAAATTTTTCAAAGAAACCCTGAAAATCCACAAAATTTCCGAAAAATATCTGTGAGGAATTTTGAGAAACCCTTTGAACCATTAAATTCCTCACATTTTTCTGAGTTCACCCGTAAAATTTTATGCGAAAATACCCAAGGGAAGGCCTTCAAATAATTTATTTTGGTTTGGCCTTAAAGAAATATAAATGGGACAGCAGAAATTGAATGAAAATCCCACAAAAATCAGAGGCATTTGGCGCGTGCAGCCATTGTAGGGGATCCAACAGGGGCCAGAGATGTCGCTGCCACCCCCAGAAAAATTACCATCCCTTTTATATGGTCGGGTGCACCCATTCTATGTGAACCATGCACAGAAATTCAAAAGAAATTGATTGGTGCACCATGAACCCGATCCACCCATCTCTTACTCTCTCATTAAACCTTATATGTGGGGCCCTTGTGAGGAGGCTTCTTCCTCCTTGGTAAAAATAAGAAGAGAGAGGGCAGCCCGATTTTTACTGTAGCAGCCGGGTGGAAATCTCAAAACCGGCGACGTGGCCTCGTTTGAACCCAGAAACCAGAAACCAGCAGCCCCCGCCCACGGTTTTGCGAAACCATGCCCTAGGCGCAGCCCATTATCAGCCACTGGATCAATTTGAAGGGTGGAGATTGCTCACGGCTCAAAGGAAGTTGCCCTAATCCACGCCTATATAAGGACTCAACTCGAAGGAAATCGGGGCGGCCTCCCTTTCTATTTCTCTCTGTCTGAGGCTGGCCAAGTCCAATTAGGTTAGAATTTGTTGTTTTGATAGATTAGAAGGGAAGTTTATAGAGGCATTTCGACAAACACTTGTAAGAGATAGGAGATTAAGCCAGAAATCCGAAAGAAAAGATCTGTTAGGTGAGTTCAGTTTGTAAACCATCAATTTTAAACATCAATAAAGAGGTTTTGATTGTTAAGTTGCCGCTTTGAAGCTTGTTTCCCTAGCTCGGCCACCAAGCAATGGTGTGCTTGAGCCATACAAATATAGCTCCTTTGAGCCATGGTTTGAAGCGTAGCATTAACCATGGCCATAAGGAAGGTCCCAATAAGGATGCCCATGAAGGTTTGGAGCCTAGCTCCTCGCTTCATGAGGTGTTCTCGTGTTAAATGTGAAATCTGCCATGGCCATCACCTTGAGGGTTTGTAGCCTAGCTCAACCCCTTGGTGGAGGCTCTAACTTGACTTGGTATGGGTCCAGAGCCTAGCTCTGGCCTAGCCATGTTCAAGGTGTTAACAAGATTAAGAAATAATGAGAATAATGAATAAACGGCATGTTAACTCCAACCAGTCCCTTATCTGTGAAATTCAGGGTTTAGATGCATAATCTAGTATGAGATCTGTATGCTTTAGGCTAGCTTCACATTATTATAACAAAAATACACATATATGCATAAATACAAATCTGGCCAGCAGTGAAAATAAGTAAAAATATGAGGTTTTATTTGCATAAAAACACAAAAATGCACTTGGACAGCAGGTACAAGACTTATTGAACAGCAGGGATTATTTTTTTCTATTTTTGGAATTTTGCACGATTTTATATGAATTAATAAAGGGCAGCAGGGGTATCATTCAAATAAATTGGTATTCTTCAAAATTCTGGACTTTTCTGCAAAATCTTTTGGCACAGAAAATTGACCAACATGTTATAGGACATGCTTGCAAATTTTCGGAAATTTTGAATAAACATAAAGAGGTTTTTCCACCTATTTTTCAAAAGAGAGTTGAAATTGTGTAAATAAGTGAATTATCATAACAAAATGATAGTGATGTGCCAAAATTGCATTCAATGGCTTCAAGTGTTCTTCTCATGGTGTACTGTGACTCCTGCAACTCACTTTCATGCATTCAAGCAGCTCAATTTGAACTCCACTCAAAACCGTACCAAAGTCGCGTAAATATAAAAATTGGAAATGGTGAAAACATGATAAATCACTTGCTCTTGAACCCTAGGTAGTTCAAACATCGAAAACAAACTTGGACTGATCAGAATTGGGCATCAAATCAAACACATTTGTTGCAATTTGACTTACATGCAAAATTCAAATCGAATAAAAATGTTTAAAAAGTGCCTTTTCTGCCTTAGTGTCTCTCGGACCCAACCATGGTGATTCAAGTTGAAATGAATACAGGGACATGGTATATTTGACTCCCTGAAGCTGCTCAAATCATTGCTGGTACCGAAAAAAGTTCTCTGTAGGCCCCACAACAAAAGTTTAGTTCTGCCCATTGTCAACCCGATGTGCCTCAGCCGAGTAAACCTCCTTCTAACGCTCTCCATGAGAAATTAACATCACATTTGCTCTCTACATACCTTCAGGAGTATATATAACCTCTGACTGGCAGAGAAAAATGGTCAGAGAGCTTCGAAGACCACCAATGGCTGCTCGAGCTTCGTCTAACGCTAAGTGGCAACACAAGCCGAACAGGCTCCAACTGACGCCACCGCTATCTTCTCCTCACCTTCACGATGCCAACGAACCAAACCACGACTGAAATGATGGTCGGAGACGCCGCAGTTTCGCCCGAAAAAGTCGGAGGGTTTTATTGCAAAAAACCCGATTTCTGTCGGGGAAGAAGGGTCAAAACCCGCGGGTCATACGATTCTCTGTGACCAAGTCACGTATGGCGGGTCACGGACGCAGCCCTGACTCGTTACACCAAACTATTGAGCTTTAAAAAAAAATATAATAATAAATAAGTAAATAAATAAAATAAATAATAAATAAATAAATAAAAATAATTCATGTCAGCAGCCACCTCAGCCCTCTGTGTACACGTGGACCAACCAGGAAATTCCAAATCATCGGAAAACTTCGAAAATTCACTAAAAATAGTAGGAAACTCAGAAAAATTCAAATAAAATATCCAAAAATTTCTAAAAATATAAACAAACCAAATTCACTGATATTTTGATATAAAAATCAGTCAATTTATTGGTCTTTTCTATTTTTGAAGTATTTTCAAAAATTAAATGAATTTCATAAAATTCTAAAAATAATAATGAGAAATTCAGATAATTTAAAATAAAATATCCATAAAATTATAAAAATTCAAATAACTAAATTCACTGATATTTGGATGTAAAAATTTGCTAAATTAATGGTCTTTTGTATTTTTGAAGTATTTTCAATAATTAAATAAAAATATAAAATCTCTAAAATGATATTAAACAAATTTTGTAAAATTCTAAAATGAAGTCAAAAATTTATTAAAACTCTCCTAGTAAATTTCCAAGCATAAAAAATTAAATAATCACTAAATATAAACAATTCCAAAAAGAAATATGTCAAAAATTAAATATTTTCAAGAATAAGCATAATTAAAAATATAAAAAGAAATTTCAAAAGTCTAAAATTAAAAAAAAAATAAAATGAAATTGTGAAAAATTGTAAAACTCAAAGATGAACTTCAGAAATTTAAAAGTCAAAACGCGAATCCCAAAACCAAAGCCGAAACCTCTTCACTAGAGAAAATAAAGCTCTTCAGCAGATCAAGATCAACTTTAAGTGAGTCCAAAAGCCAGAAACCCTGAAACTCAAACTCAAAATCCAGAAACCATGAAACTCAAACCCAAAAGACATAAAACTTTGAAATTCAAATTCAAAAGCCGAAAACTCTGAAACTCAAATTCTTGTTCTCACAAGTAGCCCAAAATAGCCCCGAGAACTCCCAAGTTTTGTTTCCACAAGCGAACCAAAATAGTCCTGGAAATCCTTCTCACAAGTGGCCCAAAATAGCCCCGAGAAACCAAAATTCTGTTTCCACAAGCGACCCAAAATAGTCCCGGAAACCCTTTCTCACAAGTGACCCAAAATAGTCCCGAGAAACTCAAATCAAATCCTACAAAGGCCCAAAATAGCCTTATGAAACTCAAATCAAATCCAAAAAGGCCCAAAATAGCCTTATGAAACCTAAATCAAATCCAAATTCCACAGAGGCCCAAAATAACCTTAAACAATCCAAACAAATCCAAATCCAAATGGCCCAAAATAGCCTTAAGAAATCCAAATCCAAATCTAAATCCTACAAAGGCCCAAAATAGCCTCAGAACCAAAAACTATACTCCAACACAAAAATCAAAACCAAGTCTATTTCAAATAAAAGTTCAAATTAAATATCATTAAATATTAAGCATCCTCAATTAGGTCTGGTACCATCAATTGAGTCCGGTTTAAGCCAAAAGAATAAATTCTCATATAAACACAAAATCATTTTAGAGACGATTTTCCTAGCCTATTACATATAATTCTTTAGATCCCTTAATCAGAGGTTCCCGTAGGCAACTACGGGGTAATTAACAATAGGGGCTTGCGCCTATTGGAAAGAAAGGACCCGCTAAATTAATAAACCCTCATAAGAAGCGACTCTTGTTCAGGTTCTCTTGTCGTCAAGAGACACTCAGCGCAGAGATCGAACCTTAAGGGGGGTGAATCTAAGGCTTGTTCTAATTTCTCGAGGAAAACCCTTTCATTCTTCGAGAGATGACGAAAAAGTCCACACAGATTCTCTGGCACGCCCGGTGGGACCTCTTTCTCCTCTCATCTTTGGGATTTAAGGAATATAATGTAAAGGCTAGGAAATTTGTAAATTTTCAAATAAATATTTTTAACGGTGACGTGTGGAGTTCTTTTCTTGCAGGAAATGGGACCCACGACTGTTGACATGAGCAAGCCTGAAGGAGTGCTCACAATTGGGGCAGTACCGATCTGTTATCGCTATGAATTTATGCTCGGGGCAGGGTCCCTCGGGTATTCATTTGTGCCTATAGTACAAGTCAAAGATGGAAGCTTCCAACTTGCCAAAGTTATTGAAGAACCACAAAAGGAGGCACTGGAGATTTCAGAAATTCTTGAAATCCCTCCTGAAATAAGAGCTGAAAAGGAAGAGTGGTCTGTTGTCTCACAAAAGCGGACCAACAAAAATGCTCAGCCTAGAAGATGTTATACACCACCAAGAAAAGTGATGGCAAAATCTAATCTCCAAGTAACCAACTCATTCGCACCACTCCGACTGGTAAAGAAGAGCTCATCAAAGGCCAAGCTCAAAACGGTGGATGAATTACCAACAAAGTGTCAGACAACGGTCAGGGGCAAGAGTCCCAAAATAAGGTACTCTATGAAAAAGAGGCTCACACACACCCCGGTCAGTGAAAGGCTTGGGCCCAATAGTGCCAAAAGATCATCAACCCTAGTTAAAAAGAGACTGGGACAACAAGAAGAAGCGAAGGTCAACACTTCGGTCAAAGAGAGACCGGGGCACAGTGAAGGGGACAAAGTTCTCAAGAAGATGTGGGAGTATAAGAGAAAGGCTCAGTTGATTAGAAAAGTGAATGACCAAATGCTACAGGATAAGAAAGGACGTATGATACGGTCTGAAGAAAAGTCCGTTGTCTACGCACGGGTGAATATGATAGAGGTGGATGAAGAAGTAGAAATGCATGGTTTTGTCCACGCAGTTAACAATGATGGCAAAGCTCCTATGACAAGTGATGATGGAATTGAGCCACAAGCGGCGATGATGGAACAAGATGATGAAGCTCCCAATAGTGATCAAGAAAATCCATGTATTGACAAAAGTGATAAAGAAATGAGTGATGAAGAAAAAGAACAAGCAAGTGTATTAGAAGATAATGAGAAATCAATATTAGAAAAGAAAATAAGGAAACATAATAAGGACATGTTAAAAATGCAAAAAAAGTGGGAAAAAGAAACCTCACAATATGCGAAGCTTATCGGATTCATACACAGAAAAGGGCTATATGATGAGTTTCTGGATGAAAAAGATGGAGAAGACTTGTCAGAACCAAAAGAAGACAAAAACAAACAAAAAGCGATGCCCAATAGAAATTGGACACCTGAAAATATGTCAAGTGCTGAATCTGAAGAAGAAAAAGGGACAAAACAACATATTAAAAATGTGATTGATCAAGAACTCCAAGCAGTAGGGGTGATACCTTTAAGAGGTGCAAAGAAGAAAAGTGAAGATCCTTATCCTAAGGAGTATAATCGGGTCCGTTATCCCGAAGGATACCAAGTCCCTGAATTTATGAGATTTGATGGGACAGGAAAGGAAGGGACCAACCCTGAGGAACACTTAGTCCATTTCAAGAATACATGTAGGGAAACAGTCAAACATGAATCTTTATTACTAAGACAATTCTCGTCAAGCTTAACTGGGGTAGCTTTCGAGTGGTATACATCTCTTGAGGAAGGCAGCATAAAATCATGGGAAGATATGGAAGAAGCGTTCCTAGCCAGGTTCGCAATGATAGCAAAAAAAGTAATGCTGGTAGACTTGCTATGTGAAAAACTCAAAAAAGGAGAAAATGCCTCTGAATACATCAATAGGTGGAAGTTAATGAGCATTAAATGTGAGCACCAAATACCAGAAGAAGAAGGAGTAGGAATTCTACTGAAAAATTTAGAAGGGTGGATGCAGAGACTTCTCATTGTTGCTGACATTCATACATATGAAAGACTTGCCAAGAAAGTGCATGAATTAGAAAAAATGGGACCTCCACGAGAAGCTCACTATTCAAGAGGCCAAAAGAAGAGAGATGGTGGTAGAAAGATGGCATCGACACAAATGGTTACAAACTCTAATGTGTTGAAAATTAAGGGTAGTCATAATACCAATCCAAAGCCCCTCTTGTCATTGGCAAAGTTGACCAGTAAACCATACTCCTTCAAGAAGAAGATAGTTCCAGGAATATTTAGGGATATGATGAAGAAGGATTTACTCGAATTGCCACCATGCAAGCGTGCAAACGATATGGAAAGGTCAGACGATCCTAATTTCTGTCCCTATCACAGGATCCTAGGGCATAAAATCGAAGATTGTTGGGTGTTTAAAGACTGTCTTGAGAAAATGATTCAAGAAAGAAAAGTTGAAATTAAAGAAAAACACCGACAGGAGCCTGCTCCTCATGAGCCAACTCTTCACAAGCCAGCCAACACGGTGCACCACTCGGTATGTGTCATTGAAGTAACCGAGGGTATATTAGAAAAAAATGAGCAATACAAAGAGAATGAGGTTGGAGAGAGCTCGGCTTCAATCACTGGGGCAAGTCAAACAACGCTTGAAAATTTGGAAGAGTTATTAAGAGAGCAAAGTAATGAGATTGCCTCTCTCAAACAAGAGATGTATCATGAGACAGCTACAAGAGCAACGGGTTATAATGACTTACGTGATGAGTGGCATGACATACGCTACGAACTTCATATGTTAAGGCAAGAAGATAAGGAGAATCGCCAGGAGATGGCAGCACTCTGGGAAGAAAATAAGAAAATAAAAAAGCTCCTGAAATCATTGCAAGAAGCGAGTGATGGTCTTTTGAAATCTTCGAAGAAACAAGCTAGAAAACCATACCCAATCGAGTATGAGATAATGCCATACCCCGAAAAATACATAATTCCAGTATTTAGGCTTTTCACGGGGGACAACATTCAAAAAGGTGATGTTGATCGGCATTTGGCAGGGTTTCTCGTGGCATGTGGTGAAATTGCAGGGAATGATGCTTTAATGCTAAGGCAATTCTCGTCGAGTCTTACAGGGCATGCGTTTGAATGGTACATGTCCCTAGAAGATGATAGCATCAAGACATGGGATGACATGGTCAATGCATTCCGAGCTAAATTTGATAAGGTATTTGTCACTGAAACACCTGATCGAGAATTGCTAACCATGCCAAAAATCGAAATGACAACTACAACAAAGACGAGCTTGAAAAAGAAAATTCTAGTCAGGGGCAGCAACCATGAAGCACCTCGACAATCTATTTCCTTAGCAGAAAGGAAGAGTAAACCATACTCTTTTAGAAAGGATAAGGTCATGGAGTTGTTCCCTTTGGCCGTAATACACGGACTCCAGCTACCGATAAGCAAGCGTCCAGGGGATCTAGACAAAATGGAAGGCTCTAAATTTTGTGCATACCATAGGGTTGTGGGACACAAGACTGAAGATTGTTGGGTGTTCAAGGATTGGGTTGAAGAAAAGTACAGAAAGGGTGAAATTTCGCTCCCTACTTATGTCTTGCAAAAACCTGCACCTCATGAGTAAATCCGAAAGAAAGAAAGGAGAAAAAGAAAAAAAAAAAGAAAAGAAAAAGAAGAAAAAAAAAGAGAAAGAAAGAAGATAGAAAAAAGAAAGAAAGCGGAATAAGAAAGAAACTGAAGTAAAGAAGAAGAAAGAAATGAGAATAAGAAAAGAGAGATCAAAGTCTCGTCAACAAAATTAAGGTAGAATTGTAACCAAAACTAAGTTCATGTAAAAAAAAAAAAAAAAAAAAAAAACCAAGAAGTAAAATAAAACTCTAAAATCAAAAGAATAAAGAAATTGGGAGTCTCTTCGACAAAGAAACAAGGTGCCAAAATCTTAATCGAAATCCTTACCCAAAACTCCAAAAATCCAATACCTAAAACTCCAATAAAAAGCATGACAACAAAAACCTACTAAAAAATGTGTAGAAAATCCAATAAAGTCACAACAAACAACCAAAGTCCAAAAAAGCAAATCTCAAGTTCCCTTGGACAAAAGCTTGAAGGAGTGTTTCGTTCTTTTGAACATTATGGAACATTACTCTGCAAGGCCCTAAAGAAATAAGGTAAGCACAAATAAATAAAAGGTCCAATAAAAAAATTCCTAACCTCAAAAATCCAAATAAAAAAAAAACCAACCAAGCAAAAGAAATAAAACCATATCCAAACCGTGTCCCGCCGGGCCTAAATTCGAAGGAATGTTTTTGTTCTTTTGGACATTCATAGAACATCTCCTTTACAAGGTGCCAACATTGAAATCGAAATTTGAAAATTGAAATTTGAAATAAAAAAAAAAATAAAAAAAAATAATAATAATAAAACCTGAAATTGCGAAACCACTCATCTTGGGGAGAGATGTGCATGAAAACTAAACTCAAAAAAATGAAAGATGAAATTTAAATTTACCAAAATTGAAAGAAAGAAAACTTAAAAGAAAGTATTCCTAGATGTCAAGTTAGTATCTAGAAGAAAGAAAACATCAAAGAACCCCAATGTTCGAAGTTTTCTATACCGACCTCAATGTCGGAAGAGACACAAAAGAACCTCAATATTCTAGTCTCTAAACACCGACCTCAATGTCGGAAAATACACAAAAGAACCTCAATGTTCTAAATCTTCAAATATCGACTTCAAGGTCGGAAGAGACACAAAAGAACCTCAATGTTCTAGTCTCTAAATACCGACCTCAATGTCGGAAGAAACACAAAAGAACCTCAATGTTCTAGTCTCTAAACACCGACCTCAATGTCGGAAAATACACAAAAGAACCTCAATGTTCTAAATCTTCAAATATCGACTTCAAGGTCGGAAGAGACACAAAAGAACCTCAATGTTCTAGTCTCTAAATACCGACCTCAATGTCGGAAAATACACAAATGAACCTCAATGTTCAAGTCTTCAAATACCGACCTCAATGTCGAAAAAGATACAAAAAAAAAAAATCACAATGTTCTAAATTTTCAAATACCGACCTCAATATCGGAAAAGGCCCAAGAGAACCTCAGTGTTCTAGCCTTCAAGTATCGACCTCAATGTCGAAAAAGCACCATAGAACCTCAATGTTCTAAGTTTTCAAATATCGACTTCAATGTCGAAAAAGCACCATAGAACCTCAATGTTCTAAGTTTTCAAATATCGACCTCAATGTCGAGAAGACGCTAAGAATCTCAATGTTCTAGTCTTCAAATGTTGACCTCAATGTCAACTCCTGAGTATCAGACGAGCATAGCGCTTTGTGCTTGATATTTAGAAATATAGTGGGTAATAAAGAACCTCAATGTTCATGCCCACTACATCGACCACAATGTCGAAGTCCTAGGAGTCAAGACAGAAGTATGCTTCAATAGAAGACTAGGAGCACAAGAGCCCTAAACCTACAGAAACCCTATAATAGAAATAAAAAAAAAAAACAATAGGCACCTCCAAGGCAAAATATCCAAACTCAACAAAAATCATATCCAAAAACCAAAATACCTTAAGTTCAATAAAAGTTTAAATAAACCGTTCAACGAAGAACTCAACTAAGGCTGATCCAATGAAGTCTTCTAAGGGCGAGAACTGCCTACATTCACCATGTTAATGCCATCAAAGACGTCAATACTGCCAATGCTCATCGAAGAAGAAAGTATTGAGTTCAACCATGCTGAAGCAGCCGACTCATCATTGGGATAACCTAACAATTGGAGTCGCAAGCCAACACCGGGGAAAGCTAAAAACCAAAACTAAGGCTCACACTAAGGAAACCAGTCAAAATCGGGGGCAGTAAATCAAACCATCAAGCAATCACAATCTACTAAAGGAGACGAGTACATAAAAATGGAGGAAGTTGAGCCCAAAATGAAGGCGAGAGTAGCTCAACCCAATTAAATTCAAGTTCAGGCGAAAACTTGACAAACCTCTAGTATAAGAATTCGACAATTTGAAGGAGTCAACAAGTAGGGACCACCAGAGCATGTCGTTCTGCCCAGGATCCTCACAACATTCTCTGGTGGGGGGCATTTGTTTGACCCTAAAAATTAAACCTGAAAACCAAACCCAAATTGCTAAAACCAAATTCAAACAGCGAAAATCAAAATTCAAACTGCGAAAAATACCAAACAAACTCTAAAAATTCCCAAAATTTACCCAAAAATTGCCTAAGAATTATGATGAATTATCATAATTTTAAAACCCCAAAAATGTCAACAGAAACTTCAAATTTTTCAAAGAAACCCTGAAAATCCACAAAATTCCCGAAAAATATCTGTGAGGAATTTTGAGAAACCCTTTGAACCATTAAATTCCTCACATTTTTCTGAGTTCACCCGTAAAATTTTATGCGAAAATACCCAAGGGAAGGCCTTCAAATAATTTATTTTGGTTTGGCCTTAAAGAAATATAAATGGGACAGCAGAAATTGAATGAAAATCCCACAAAAATCAGAGGCATTTGGCGCGTGCAGCCATTGTAGGGGATCCAACAGGGGCCAGAGATGTCGCTGCCACCCCCAGAAAAATTACCATCCCTTTTATATGGTCGGGTGCACCCATTCTATGTGAACCATGCACAGAAATTCAAAAGAAATTGATTGGTGCACCATGAACCCGATCCACCCATCTCTTACTCTCTCATTAAACCTTATATGTGGGGCCCTTGTGAGGAGGCTTCTTCCTCCTTGGTAAAAATAAGAAGAGAGAGGGCAGCCCGATTTTTACTGTAGCAGCCGGGTGGAAATCTCAAAACCGGCGACGTGGCCTCGTTTGAACCCAGAAACCAGAAACCAGCAGCCCCCGCCCACGGTTTTGCGAAACCATGCCCTAGGCGCAGCCCATTATCAGCCACTGGATCAATTTGAAGGGTGGAGATTGCTCACGGCTCAAAGGAAGTTGCCCTAATCCACGCCTATATAAGGACTCAACTCGAAGGAAATCGGGGCGGCCTCCCTTTCTATTTCTCTCTGTCTGAGGCTGGCCAAGTCCAATTAGGTTAGAATTTGTTGTTTTGATAGATTAGAAGGGAAGTTTATAGAGGCATTTCGACAAACACTTGTAAGAGATAGGAGATTAAGCCAGAAATCCGAAAGAAAAGATCTGTTAGGTGAGTTCAGTTTGTAAACCATCAATTTTAAACATCAATAAAGAGGTTTTGATTGTTAAGTTGCCGCTTTGAAGCTTGTTTCCCTAGCTCGGCCACCAAGCAATGGTGTGCTTGAGCCATACAAATATAGCTCCTTTGAGCCATGGTTTGAAGCGTAGCATTAACCATGGCCATAAGGAAGGTCCCAATAAGGATGCCCATGAAGGTTTGGAGCCTAGCTCCTCGCTTCATGAGGTGTTCTCGTGTTAAATGTGAAATCTGCCATGGCCATCACCTTGAGGGTTTGTAGCCTAGCTCAACCCCTTGGTGGAGGCTCTAACTTGACTTGGTATGGGTCCAGAGCCTAGCTCTGGCCTAGCCATGTTCAAGGTGTTAACAAGATTAAGAAATAATGAGAATAATGAATAAACGGCATGTTAACTCCAACCAGTCCCTTATCTGTGAAATTCAGGGTTTAGATGCATAATCTAGTATGAGATCTGTATGCTTTAGGCTAGCTTCACATTATTATAACAAAAATACACATATATGCATAAATACAAATCTGGCCAGCAGTGAAAATAAGTAAAAATATGAGGTTTTATTTGCATAAAAACACAAAAATGCACTTGGACAGCAGGTACAAGACTTATTGAACAGCAGGGATTATTTTTTTCTATTTTTGGAATTTTGCACGATTTTATATGAATTAATAAAGGGCAGCAGGGGTATCATTCAAATAAATTGGTATTCTTCAAAATTCTGGACTTTTCTGCAAAATCTTTTGGCACAGAAAATTGACCAACATGTTATAGGACATGCTTGCAAATTTTCGGAAATTTTGAATAAACATAAAGAGGTTTTTCCACCTATTTTTCAAAAGAGAGTTGAAATTGTGTAAATAAGTGAATTATCATAACAAAATGATAGTGATGTGCCAAAATTGCATTCAATGGCTTCAAGTGTTCTTCTCATGGTGTACTGTGACTCCTGCAACTCACTTTCATGCATTCAAGCAGCTCAATTTGAACTCCACTCAAAACCGTACCAAAGTCGCGTAAATATAAAAATTGGAAATGGTGAAAACATGATAAATCACTTGCTCTTGAACCCTGGGTAGTTCAAACATCGAAAACAAACTTGGACTGATCAGAATTGGGCATCAAATCAAACACATTTGTTGCAATTTGACTTACATGCAAAATTCAAATCGAATAAAAATGTTTAAAAAGTGCCTTTTCTGCCTTAGTGTCTCTCGGACCCAACCATGGTGATTCAAGTTGAAATGAATACAGGGACATGGTATATTTGACTCCCTGAAGCTGCTCAAATCATTGCTGGTACCGAAAAAAGTTCTCTGTAGGCCCCACAACAAAAGTTTAGTTCTGCCCATTGTCAACCCGATGTGCCTCAGCCGAGTAAACCTCCTTCTAACGCTCTCCATGAGAAATTAACATCACATTTGCTCTCTACATACCTTCAGGAGTATATATAACCTCTGACTGGCAGAGAAAAATGGTCAGAGAGCTTCGAAGACCACCAATGGCTGCTCGAGCTTCGTCTAACGCTAAGTGGCAACACAAGCCGAACAGGCTCCAACTGACGCCACCGCTATCTTCTCCTCACCTTCACGATGCCAACGAACCAAACCACGACTGAAATGATGGTCGGAGACGCCGCAGTTTCGCCCGAAAAAGTCGGAGGGTTTTATTGCAAAAAACCCGATTTCTGTCGGGGAAGAAGGGTCAAAACCCGCGGGTCATACGATTCTCTGTGACCAAGTCACGTATGGCGGGTCACGGACGCAGCCCTGACTCGTTACACCAAACTATTGAGCTTTAAAAAAAAAATATAATAATAAATAAGTAAATAAATAAAATAAATAATAAATAAATAAATAAAAATAATTCATGTCAGCAGCCACCTCAGCCCTCTGTGTACACGTGGACCAACCAGGAAATTCCAAATCATCGGAAAACTTCGAAAATTCACTAAAAATAGTAGGAAACTCAGAAAAATTCAAATAAAATATCCAAAAATTTCTAAAAATATAAACAAACCAAATTCACTGATATTTTGATATAAAAATCAGTCAATTTATTGGTCTTTTCTATTTTTGAAGTATTTTCAAAAATTAAATGAATTTCATAAAATTCTAAAAATAATAATGAGAAATTCAGATAATTTAAAATAAAATATCCATAAAATTATAAAAATTCAAATAACTAAATTCACTGATATTTGGATGTAAAAATTTGCTAAATTAATGGTCTTTTGTATTTTTGAAGTATTTTCAATAATTAAATAAAAATATAAAATCTCTAAAATGATATTAAACAAATTTTGTAAAATTCTAAAATGAAGTCAAAAATTTATTAAAACTCTCCTAGTAAATTTCCAAGCATAAAAAATTAAATAATCACTAAATATAAACAATTCCAAAAAGAAATATGTCAAAAATTAAATATTTTCAAGAATAAGCATAATTAAAAATATAAAAAGAAATTTCAAAAGTCTAAAATTAAAAAAAAAATAAAATGAAATTGTGAAAAATTGTAAAACTCAAAGATGAACTTCAGAAATTTAAAAGTCAAAACGCGAATCCCAAAACCAAAGCCGAAACCTCTTCACTAGAGAAAATAAAGCTCTTCAGCAGATCAAGATCAACTTTAAGTGAGTCCAAAAGCCAGAAACCCTGAAACTCAAACTCAAAATCCAGAAACCATGAAACTCAAACCCAAAAGACATAAAACTTTGAAATTCAAATTCAAAAGCCGAAAACTCTGAAACTCAAATTCTTGTTCTCACAAGTAGCCCAAAATAGCCCCGAGAACTCCCAAGTTTTGTTTCCACAAGCGAACCAAAATAGTCCTGGAAATCCTTCTCACAAGTGGCCCAAAATAGCCCCGAGAAACCAAAATTCTGTTTCCACAAGCGACCCAAAATAGTCCCGGAAACCCTTTCTCACAAGTGACCCAAAATAGTCCCGAGAAACTCAAATCAAATCCTACAAAGGCCCAAAATAGCCTTATGAAACTCAAATCAAATCCAAAAAGGCCCAAAATAGCCTTATGAAACCTAAATCAAATCCAAATTCCACAGAGGCCCAAAATAACCTTAAACAATCCAAACAAATCCAAATCCAAATGGCCCAAAATAGCCTTAAGAAATCCAAATCCAAATCTAAATCCTACAAAGGCCCAAAATAGCCTCAGAACCAAAAACTATACTCCAACACAAAAATCAAAACCAAGTCTATTTCAAATAAAAGTTCAAATTAAATATCATTAAATATTAAGCATCCTCAATTAGGTCTGGTACCATCAATTGAGTCCGGTTTAAGCCAAAAGAATAAATTCTCATATAAACACAAAATCATTTTAGAGACGATTTTCCTAGCCTATTACATATAATTCTTTAGATCCCTTAATCAGAGGTTCCCGTAGGCAACTACGGGGTAATTAACAATAGGGGCTTGCGCCTATTGGAAAGAAAGGACCCGCTAAATTAATAAACCCTCATAAGAAGCGACTCTTGTTCAGGTTCTCTTGTCGTCAAGAGACACTCAGCGCAGAGATCGAACCTTAAGGGGGGTGAATCTAAGGCTTGTTCTAATTTCTCGAGGAAAACCCTTTCATTCTTCGAGAGATGACGAAAAAGTCCACACACTAACCCTAGCTAACCATAAGTAGCCCTACATAACCCTAGCTAACCCTAACTCTAATCCTAACCAGGGCTACCCATAGCTAAGCCTAGGGATCCAAAGGTGGCCCTTACTAATCCTAGGTAACTGTAACACATACCCTAACAAACCCTAACTTGCCCATGGTAGCCCAAACTAACCATAGCTAACCCTAACTAACTTAGGAATTATTAGCCCTTACTCTAGTGTAGCTTGAGTTAGTTAGGGCTAGAGTTAAGGTTACCTCACTCTAACCAAGCATTCTTGTTGGTAGGGCTACCTCGGGCAAGCTAGGGTTAGCGTGACCTATGGAGTTTGGGTTAGTTAGGGCTAGCTAGGGTTAGCTAGGGTTAGAGTTAGGGACAACTAGAGTTAGTTAGGGCTACTTAGGGTTAGGTTAGGGTTTGGGTTACTTAGGAAGACCTAACTAACCCTAGCCAATCCTAACTCTAACCCTAGCTTGCCTTACTTATGACTATTTTTACTTAATTACGGTTGCAGCATTTTTCTCCGTCTTTTTATGACTTTTTTTACTTTATAACAGTTGCGGAACATTTTTAATGACTATTTTTAAGTAAAACCAATTGTAGATTATTTAATTAGGTTTTCCTAAAACTATCTACAACCGTTTGGTCTGTAGACAGTCTGTACAGTGCTTCGTTGGAAATGGAAATAGAAAAATATAGCTCAATTCATTTTAATAATTATTTATTTTTCCATTTGATTCCTTTCAAAATTTTAACGAAATTAACTACAGCAAAAAATAACTTTATAAGAGTACGTCTATACATTTTAATGGATTCACCTAGTACAGTATCATGCAATTATTTATGGGTTCAAATTGATGTATTGATGAAGGCTTAGAACCTAAGAATCAAATAAATTTGTAAACCTAGAGATAATCTCACTAATCGTTCGGAATATAGCTTTAGGGTCGAACCCAAGGGACAAATTTATGAATACTGGACTTATCCTTTCTTAAAATCTTGACAGAAATATTTTTATGAAGATTTAAATAAAAGAAAACTAAACGATGCACTAGGTAAATATTTTTGGTTGGTTTTTAGACTCGAAATAAGATAAAATAAACTAAATAGTAATTAAAATAAGTAAAGCAGTGTTTTGGGGTTTAAACAGAGAATAAAAATGTCCTAGGAGTCAGGTTTCGCTTGTGTTTGGACGCTAAAACTCGAAACTAAGCACTTTCGCACTAAATTTTGCGTTTTAGCTATAGTTGCCACCCTGTTCGGTCCGAACAGGAGTCTATTCGGTCCGAACAGAAGGCAAAGGTGGGCTTAATTGGTCCGTTATGCTAACTAATGCTTTAAGTTAGGGTTTATTGGTCAAACCTAGATATTCTAAACCTCAGCTTTCGCTTGTTGGGACAGATTATGGTTTAATCACAACCTAACCTAATTAACTTGATTGGTTCACAACTTTTGGTATAGAATTCAATCAATTAAACTTGTTTATTAGAGTTCGTAAGGATATTTAGAGGTCTTTTGGACTGGTCTAAAAGTTACACTTTTGGTGTCAACTAATATATCCTTTCGGATCTACAATTTATCTCAAGTACTTGAATTAAACGTGACTTATTTATCCTAACTTAGACTAACTAGATGCAGCTGTTCAACTAGAAGGTAATTAGAGATTTAAACAAGTATTTTAACTTAAATAACAGATATAATTCGCAATCAACAAATCTCAAAGCATAGTATAACATAACAAGTCAAATAAACGTCATCCAAACATCAAGTTCCTTCCCTAATCCTAAGACAACATAAAAACTAGCCTAACATAGTAGCAAGACACGCAATAAACATAAAATAACAGTAAAGATACAAGCACATCGAATCAAGAGAAAGAAACATAAAAGAATAAACCAAATACTCCTTTTTGCTTTCGTCTTTCGGTCTTCAAGGCAGTGGGGTATTGCTGGATGGTCGCCAAACTGATCACCTTGCTGTTGTCGCTTCAAGGTTGATGATCTCCAAAGAGAGTAAACGCCTTTGGAAAGGTGGAATTAGGTATGGAGAATCAAAGATGCCTTTCCTCAGGCGTGTAGAGGTATATATGGACGTCCCAGGTTGCAAGAATGGAAGGCTAGGGCATCAGGACGCAAGAAAATGCCATTAAGATCAACTTCCATGTAAAGAACATTGCCATATGTGACGTGGCGGCAATCTGTTCAGACCGAACAGGATCTGTTCAGACCGAATGGATGAGAGGTGTGCTGGTCTGGCGGCTACAGTGCTGAGATAGGCCTCCACTGCTAGGAATGAGTAGTCTAGCGTGCGCGAAACGTCGGGAATCCATCTATACGCTCCAAAATCATCAGAAATCATCAAAACCTGTACAGAGAAGAGAAGAAACGACGGCAGAGCCAAATCCTGGAAAAATATGGCAATTTATTAAATAATTTGTTGGTTCGAGTGTGTTTTGAGTGCCAAGTACGGTCCAAATACCAATGAAATACCTTTGAGGATTTATGTTATGTTGGCCATGGAAAATAAATCACCATTTATTTCCATTAATCATAAGCGGTATCTAGCAACACGTTATGATTCTCAATTCGCATAAATAAATACTGTACCAATATAGTACTTCAATCCTGCATAAGAAAAAATATCTTATTGTTTTGATTCCTATGTCACATGATATCCTTGTATAATCCAAGATAGGAATGTGTCATTCTTGCAGATTATACGCTTCTTGATCTAGAGTAGATCGCCTAGTTGCGCGCATACGATCCAACTCCATCAAGGGGCCCAGTAGATATCATCACTCACTAGGTGAACTAATGAGGGACATACGGTTGTCTTGATGAAAAGTTTTTCCCCGCACAATTCAAGAGAACATAAATAAAGTCCGTATAGCAGCCCTTATCAGGAATCAACGTTAGACGATATTTATCGAACCTATCCTCATGTGGAAAAATTGAACCATCTCAAACACGTATGAAATAAACAATGACACATAACACAATCCATATATTTATTTCATTGGGTCATGTCCTGTACTATGTTCCAGTAACATATACATATGCAATTAAGTCGGTAACTCCTTACCTATGATTTGTAGAACTTAATCATAACTTAACTAGCATACTAATCTTATATGATAATTAATGTGCCTTGTTAATTATCAAGATTATGGACTCTTTAGAGATATTATTGTCATTCTGACGAATGATCCACAGAGATCTACAATTCAGATACTCAACCTGAATGATCTATCAACAATAAACTCTAGGAACAAATGATCAAGCATCATCAATAACATAAACTAATATAATAGCCACCAACTGATTGACTTCTAGGACATCTCTAACAAATCCGTCCCTGTGGTTCGACCCCTAACCATATCCAACGATATACCGTACGCTTGCCGTACATTTTAGGACATTTTAGGGTACTATTAGTTTGAACCATCACTAACCTACTGATTTACCTAATTAGCTGGGTTAAAGCCATAACTAACTAGTTATGTAGTCCTTAGATTAATTATGTACTAAGCCTAAGTAGTTAGACCCTAGACAATAATTAGGTAACATCTAGCTAAGGTTACTAACCTAACTCTAATCCTAGCTAGGGTTAACTAGGTTTACCTAGAGTTAGGGTTAGTTTACCACATCTAATTCATATTAAGATTAGCTAAGGTTAGTTAGTACTACCTAGGACTTGCTAGGGAGTTAGGATTAGTTAGGGTTAGTTAGGATTAGCTTTGGCTAGCTAGGGTTGGTTTGGGTTAGAGTTAGGGTTAGTTTGGGTTGGATTTAGAGTTAGTTAGAACTACTTAGGGCTGGCGAGAGTTGGAGTTAGGATTAGCTATGGTAACCTAACTCTAGGCTAGCTTTGAGTTAATGTTAGAGTTGGGATTAGTTAGTTTACCCTTAAAAAAGGTAGGGTCTAATAAGTAGGGTTAGCTAAAGATAGTTATGGTTAGTTAGGACTACATAAGGCAAGCTAGGGTTAGCCTAATTAGGGTTACCTAGGATAACTAACCTTGCTAACCCTAACTTGCTACTTAGGATTAGCCTAAGACCATAGTTAGTTACGTTATGGTTAGAAATACCTAGGAAACTAAGTTAAATAACATAACTAAGGTAAGTTATGATAGTAAGTTGAGCTTGGGTTAGGGTTAGCTAAGGTATTAGTGTTACCTAGGATAACTAATTAGAGTTAATCCAACATAGGCTAGCCCTCGGGTAACCCTAGCTAAGAGTTAGGTATCCCCTATTTATCTAAGGTAAGGGTTATCCTAGGATTAGTTGGGGTTATAGTTAGGGTAACGCTAACTTAGGAAGACCATAGGTTATCCCTAGATCTAAACTACCTTAACTAAACCTAGGTTAAAACTAACCCTAACTCTAATCTTAACCTTAGCTATCCCTTACCAACCATAGTTAAGGCTAACCTTAACTAATGAGAGTTAGCTAGAATTAGTTAGGGCAACCTCGGGCAAGCTAAGGCTTGTTGGGGTTAGTTATGGTTAGTTAGGCCTTAGGTAGCCATGGATAGAATTACCTACGGTTAGTTAATCAAATCTTAACTCAAATCACAGCTAACCTTAGCTAGCCCGAGGTAGCAAACCATAACTAACCAAACTAATTAAGAGTTAACCATAACTAACTAACCCTATTAGCCCTACTTAGGGTTACTTCAGGTAGTCCTTAACCTAGGTAGGTATCAAGGTTAGTAAGATACCTAGGGCTATCAAGAGCCAACAAGGGTTAGAGTTAGGGATAGGTAGGGTTAGTAAGAGCTACCTAGGCATTAGCAAGCTAGCGATAGCTAAGGTTAGCAAGGGCTAACCCTAACTAACCCTAGTTCGTCGTACATAACCTTAACTCTAGTTAGAGTTAGATAGGATTGTAAGAGATATCTTCCTACGTTAGTTAGGGTTAGCTATGGTTAGTTAGGGATACGTAAGGCTAGCTAGGTTTGGTTAGGGTTAGAATTATGGTTAGTTAGGGCTACCTAAGACCTGCTATGGTTGACGAGGGTTAGTTAAGGCTACTTAGGGTTAGGAAGGGTAGTTAGGGCTACCTAGGATAAGCTAGCCTAAGTTGGGCAAAACTAATCCTAACTCTAACCATAGCTATTAACCCCAAGGTTAGTTAGGTAGCCTTAGGTAATCCTAACCATAACTAACCCTTGCAAACCTAATTTTAACCTAGTAAACCTAACTCGAACCTTACATATATATATGGTTAACCCCTAGTGCTACTTCCAACAACCCTAGGTAGTATTATGACATTTCTTAGTTAGGGTTAGATATGGTTACCCTAGGTAGTCGTCGCTAGCCCTAGGTAGTCCTAACTACACTAGTTAGCCCAACTAAAGCTAACTTAGGGGTAACTGGGGTTAGTTATGGTCTAACAAGGTAATAACTAAATCCTAGCCATAGTTAGGGATAGCTAGGTTAATCCTTGCTAAGGTTAGCCTTAGGATTAGTTAACTAACCTCTATCCCTAGTAACTATAGCTAACCTTAATCCCTAGGCTAACTCTAACCCTAGTTTAACTAATCATACTCAAGCTAGTATTAACTATCCCTAGGTAACCTCTGTTATCCCTAGTCTACTTACCTAGGTATAAGCTATGGCTTAGCTTTGGTACCCCAAGCAATAACTAATCCTAACTCTAGGGTAGTTAAGGTTAGAGTTAGGATTTGCTAGGATTAGTAAGAAAGAATGTATTATTTAAGGTTACCAATTAGGGTTATATTGAACTAACCTAGCTAACCCTAACTTAGGGTTACCTATGTTTTAATTCTGAACATAGCTAATCCTAAATAACCCTACTAACTAACCCTAACTAACCCTAGGTAGTCCTAACTAGGATTAATTAGGGTAAGCTTGACCCCAACCCTATGTTTATTCTAAGTTTAGCTTAACCCCAACCCTAATTAGGGTTGGCTAGGGTAGCTCTACTTAGGGTTAGCTATGGTCAGAGTTAGGGTTAGTTAGCTACTAGGGTTAGTTAGCTATTAATTAACCTAGCTAACTTGCGTTAGTTAATTAGCTACTAGGGTTAGTTAGCTACTAACTAACCTAGCTAACTAGGATTAGTTAACTTGCTAGCTAACTAACTTGGGTTAGAATTAGGGTTGGCTAGGGTTAGTTAGGTTTTTCTATGTTAGCTAGGGTTAGTTATGGTTAGTTAGGGCTACCTAGGTCAAGCTAAACCATAGCTAACCCTGGCAATAACCTTAGTGTTAGTTCTCCATGAGTTAGTTAGGTTAGGTAGGGTTGGAGTTAGGTTTAGTTATGGTTAGAGTTAGGGTTACCTAGAGTAAGTCTAACCCTACCTATATGGTTAGATATAGTTAGGTTACTATAGGGTTAGCTATGGTCAGAGTTAGGGTTAGCTGGGGATAGTTACCAACCCAAGAAAAAATTGAGCTACCTAAGTAGCCCTAACTATGGTTATGGTTACAATTGATTAGTTTTATAGTCATGGCTATTATGTTAAGCTATTTAGGTAACCCTTGAATTACCTAGTGCCTAGCTAGCCTTAGGGTTAACCCAAACTTTGGCTAGTTAACCGTAGCTAACTCTTAGGTTAAATAACTAATCCTAGGGCTACCTTGGGCTAGCTAGGGTTATCTTGGGCTAGTTTGGATTTCTTAGGCTAGGATATGGTAGCTATTTAACCCAAGATTGCTCAAGGTAGTCTCGAGTTAGCAAGGGTTAGTTAGGGCTACCTAGGGTCAGGATCGATTTTAACAAACCTATCTAGTCCTACATAGGCAATCCTAGGTAATCCTAACTATCCATTAACAACACTAACTCTAAACCTAGCTAGTTAACTAACTCTAGTTAGCTAGGTTAGTTAGCGACTTAGGGTTAGCTAGGGTTTGTTGGGATTAGTAATCCTAGTTAATTAGGTCTAAAGTTAGGATTAGCTAGGAAGACCCTAACTAACCCTAGCCTAATTAGGTTAGCTAGCCCTAGGCCATAAGTTCTGGGTTAGAGTTATTACCTAGTGAGGGTTAAAATTAACTAACCCTAACCTTAACTAAAACTAACCTAGCTTAACTAACCCATAATTAGGTTACCCCAGCTACCCTATAATTTAATTACTCTAGGGATTAACCCCAATCCATTAAGGTTAGCTGGTGACCTACCTAGGGCTGAATGGACTTATAGTTAGAGTTAGGTAGCCAAGTAATTAACTAACCATATCTTTAGGGTTAGTAATTATTTTATCCTAGCTCGGATTAGTTATAATTGGCCCTAGGTAGACCTAACTAACCCTAATTAGGATTAGTTATCCGGGTTAATTAGGGCTAACCAATGGCTAGCTAGGGTTGAATAGGGCTAGAGTTAGGATTATCTTTGGCTGGCTAGGGTTGGTTTGGGTTAGAGTTTGGGTTAGTTTAGGTCAGATTTAGGCTTAGTTTGGACTACTTAGGGCAGACGAGGGTTGGAGTTAGGGTTAGCTAGGGTTGAAATTAGGGTTGAAATTAGAGTTAGGGTTACCCTTACTAACCCTTGTTTGGTTACTAACCCTAGCTGTGCATAACTGGGGTTAGAGTTATGATTAGGTAGGGTTAGTTAGAGCTTGGGTAACCCTTGGGTTAGCTATTTGGTTCATATAGACCTAGGTTGGGTTAGATAACTTAACCCTTGCTAGAATTAGCTATAACTAGCTATGATAGGGTTTAGCTAACTCCCTAAGTTTGGACTACCTAGGGTTGAAATTGCAGTCTAACTTAGCCCTTACTAACCCCAATTTCAACCCTAGCTTAATATTTACAATGGTAGGGTTAACTAGGTAGCCCCTATACCTAAACTTTACCGAGGGATATCCTTAGGACTACTTAGCTGATTAGTTATGGCTTGCCCTACGGTTGGTTAGTTAGGGCTACCTAAGGTAACCTTAGCCCTAACTAATCTTAACAAACCCTAACTTAGGGCTAACTAGCTAAACCCTTGCTAACCTTAGCGCTAGGTAGGTTAGGACCTTAAGTTAATTACCTAACTTAGGGGTTAGCTACCTTAGTTAGAATCTGTTTGCTAAACCCTATGCTAGGTACTCTACTTAGGGTTAGTTATCTATAAATAGCTTTGCTACCTAGTTAGCTATGGTTAATTACGGCTAATTAGTTAAGTTACCCTAGTTAGCCTAATCGTATACTAACCAAACTTAGGAAGATATCTGTTACAATCCAATCTAACTCTAACTAGAGTTAAGGTTATGTAGGGCTAACTAGGGTTAGTTATGTTAGCCCTAGTTAGGACTAACCCTAGCTATCCCTAATTTGCTAATCCCTAGGTGACTCTTATTTACCCTAGTTATCCCTAACTCTATCCCTTGCTAACTCTAGATAGCCGTAGGTAGTACTAACTAACCCCAACTAGTTAGGGTTACCCATTGCTAGGATTTTTAGGATTACTTAGAGCTAACTTAGCCCTAACTTTAGGTTGCCCTACCTTGTTAACTAACGGTAGCTAGTGTTAGGTATCCCTAAGTAATTAGTAATAGATACCTAGGGCTAACACTAACTCTAAGTAGCCCTAACTTAACACTAGTTCTAACCATAGCTATCTACTTAGGATTAGTTAGAGTTAGCTAGCCCTAACAAATCCTTGTTAACCCTAACTTTAGCCCTAACTAACCATAGCTGACCCAAGCTATCCCCAATTAGCTTGGGTTGGAATTAAGGTTAGTTAGGGTTAGTTAGTACTACCTAGGGCTTGCTAGGGTTAGATATGGTTAGAGTTAGGGACAACTAGGGATTGATAGGGCTACCTAAGGATACCTTGGGTTACCTAGGATTAGAGTTAGGGTTACCTAGGGTGGGTTAGGGCAACCTAGGGGTAGTTATGATTATTTAAGACTACTTAGGGCTAGATATGATTAATTAGGGTTAGAGTTACGATTTTTTAGGATTACTTAGGGCTAACCATATATATCCCAAGGTAGTCTTAACTGATCCTAACAAATCCTAGCTCTAACCCCAACTAACCATATCTAGTCCTAGGTAGTCTTACCTAACCCTAGCTCACCCTAGCTAATTAGCTAGTGTTATTTTTACGGTTAGCTAACTATGTTAACCCTAGCTAAGGCTACATAGGGCTAGCTATCCCTAGGTAACCTTAGTTATGGTTTAGCCCAAACTCTAAGTTTAGTTAGGGCTAACCTAACTAGGTAGGATTACTTATGATTACCTAACTAATTCGAACTTTAACCCTAAATTAGTTAGGGATAACTAAGGTTAGTAAGGGCTACCTTAACTAGGGTTAGATAGCCTTACTTGCTAAAAAGTTCACCCAAGCTAACCTAACCCTATCTAATTCTAGGTAGGGTTAAGTTAGCTCCAAATAACTCTAGCTAACATGCTATAGGGATACCTATGTTAGAGTTAGGGGTTAGAGTAAGTTGGTTAGGGTTAGCTTGTCCAAAGGGTTAGCAACTCTAATTAGTCCTAACTAACCTAGGGCTACCTAGGGATAGCTAATCTGAGTTAACTAACCATAGTTAGGGTTAGTTAAGGTTAGTTATGGTTAGCTATGCCCTAGGTGGACTCTAACAAGGGTTAACTAACCCTAGCCCTGGTTAGCTATGGTTAGTTAGGGCTACGTAAGGCAAGCTAGGGTTAGCTAGAGTTAGAGTTAGGGTTAGTTAGGTCTTCCTTAGTCAGCTAGGGTGAGCTATAGTTAGCTAGGTAGCCTTAACAAACCCTAATTCTAACGTAAGCTAATCCTAGCTAGTGTTAGTTATGGTTAGTTTGGGTTAGAATTAGGGTTAGCCTTACGTAGCCCTAACTAAACCTCACTAGGGTTTGCTGATGTTAATCCTGGTTAGGGTTAACAATATCTAACCCTATGTAACCCTAACTCTAACCCCAACTAACCATATCTAGCCCTAAGGAGTCTTAATTAACCCCAACTAACTCTAATCCTACCTTAGCTAACCTTAACTCTAAGGGTTAGTTAGGGTTGTGCCCTAGGTATCCCTAACTAATCATAACTAACCCTATGGAACCTTAGGTTAGTTCGGGTTAGTTTGGACTATTTAGGGCTAGCTAGGTTTAGCTTGAGTTTGAGTTACAATTAGTTAGGGTTTGTTAGCTCTAACTAACCATAGCTAGAATAAGTTAGGGCTACCTAAGGCTAGGATTTGCTAGGATTAGTTAGGGCTACTTAATGCTAGCTAAGGTTAGCTAGGTTTGGTTTGGACTATATTGGGCTTAGGATTTAGGACTACCTTTGGTCTACCAGAGTAGCATGATCAGCTTGGGTTGACGAGCCTTAACTAACCCTAAGTAGCTAACTAATCTAATCCTAACTCAAGGTAAACCTAACTCTAACTCTAGGAAGTCCTAACCAACCATAACTAACCCTAGCTAACCATCGGTAGCCCTACATAACCCTAGCCAACCCTAACTCTAACCCTAACCAGGACTGCCCATAGTTAAGCTTAGGGATCCCAAGGTGGCTCTTACTAATCCTAGGTAACCGTAACACATACTCAAACAAACCCTATGTTGCCCTTGGTAGCCCAAACGAACCATAGCTAACCTTAACTAACTTAGGAATTATTAGCCCCTTACTCTAGTGTACCTTGAGTTAGTTAGGGCTAGAGTTAAGGTTGCCTCACTCTAACCTAGCATTCTTGTTGTTAGGGCTACCTCGGGCAAGCTAGGGTTAGCGTGACCTGTGGAGTTTGGGTAAGTTAGGGCTAGCTAGGGTTAGCTAGGGTTAGAGTTGGGGACAACTAGAGTTAGTTAGGGCTACCTAGGGTTAGGTTAGGGTTCGGGTTACATAGGAAGACCTAACTAACCCTAGCCAACTCTAACTCTAACCCTAGCTTGCCTTACGTAGACCTAACTAACCCTTACTCGGGATTAGTTAGGTTAGTTATGGTTAGTTAGGGCTACCAAGGACAAGTTAGGGTTAGCTAGGGCTACCTAAGGCTAGCTAAGGTTAGAGTTAAGCTTAGTTGGGGTTAGTTAAAGTTAGTTAGCACTAGGTAACCTAAGCTATCCCTTGGTAGCCCTATCGAACCAAAGTTCACGTCCCTAACTCTAACCATATCTAACCCTAGCAAAAAATCCCAGCTAATCCTAACTCTAACTCCAGCTAACACTAATTAGTTACCCTAACCTTAGCCAACCCAAATTTGCCCTAGCTATCCCTAGGTAGCTCTTACTAACCCTAGCTATCCCTAACTATCCGTAGGTAGCTCTTACTAACCCTTGCTATCGCTAGCTAACCTAAGCTAACACTAAACAGCCCTAAGAAATCCTTGTTAACCCTAACTTTAACCCTAGCTAACTGTTGGTAACCCCAACTAACTCAAACTCAAACACTAGCTAAACCTAACTAGCCCTAGACAATCCAAGCTAACCCTAGCTAACCTTAACTCTAACCTTGGATAGCCTTAGGTTGCCCTAACTAATCCTAGCAAACCCTAACTCTGACCCTAATCCTAACTTAGGGATAGCTACTTTATGTTAGAGTAATGGTAGTCGCTAGGTAACCCTCACTCTAACCCTAGGTCGCCCTAATCTTTTAGCTAAACCTAATTGCTAATATATAGTTAGTTAGGACTAGTTAGGTATGGTTAGAGTTAGTATTATCTAGAGTTTAGTTTAATCCAGCTAAGTAGGTAGCCCTTGGGGTTACTAAGTACCTAGATATCAGAGGTTAGTTAGGATTACTTAAGCCATAGCTAGTTAGTTAGTTAACCTTAAATCTAGATAATGCCATATATGGTTAGAATTAGAGTCAGAGCTATCCTAGGGTTAGGCTTAGCTAGGACTAACCTTAGCTAATCCTATAGTTAGGGTTATCTAGAGCTAAGGTTAGCAATGGTTAATTAGGGCTACCTAAGGCAAGGTAGTTAGGCCTACCTAGGGTTACCTATGTAGGGCAAGGTTTAGAGTTGGCAAGGGTTAGTTAGGGCTACCTAAGGTCATTGTATTTCGTTGGTATTTGGACCGTACTTGGCACTCAAAATACACTCGAACCAACAAATTATTTAATAAATTGCCATATTTTTCCATGATTTGGCTTTGCCGTCGTTTCTTCTCTTCTCTGTACAGGTTTTGATGATTTCCGATGATTTTGGAGCGTATAGATGGATTTCCGACGTTTTGTGCATGCTAGACGACTCATTCCTAGCAGTGGAGGCCTATCTCAGCACCCCATTCGGACCGAATGACTATCTGTTCGGTCCGAATAGATTGCCGCCATGTCACATATGGCAATGTTCTTTACATGGAAGTTGATCTTTATGGCATTTTCTTACGCCCTGGTGCCCTAGCCTTCCATTCTTGCGACCTGGGACGTCCATATATACCTCTACATGCTTGAGGAAAGGCATCTTTGATTCTCCATACCTAATTCCACCTTTCCAAAGGCGTTTACTCTCTTTGGAGATCATCAACCTTGAAGTGACATCAGCAAGGTGATCAATTTGGCGACCATCCAGCAATACCCCACTGCCTTGAAGACCGAAAGACGGAAGCAAAAAGGAGTATTTGGTTTATTCTTTTATGTTTCTTTCTCTTGATTCGATGGGCTTGTATCTTTACTGTTATTTTATGTTTATTGCGTGTCTTGCTACTATGTTAGGCTAGTTTTTATGTTGTCTTAGGATTAGGGAATGAACTTGATGTTTGGATAACGTTTATTTGACTTGTTATGTTATATTATGCTTTGAGATTTGTTTATTACGAATTATATCTGTTACTTGAGTTAAAATACTTGTTTAAATCTCTAATTGCCTTCTAGTTGAACAGCTGCATCTAGTTAGTCTAAGTTAGGATAAACAAGTCACGTTTAATTCAAGTACTTGGGATAAATTATAGATCCGAAAGTATATATTAGTTGACACCAAAAGTGTAACTTTTAGACCAGTCCAAAAGACCTCTAAATATCCTTACCAACTCCAATAAACAAGTTTAATTGATTGAATTATATACCTAAAGTTGCGAACTAATCAAGTTAATTAGGTTAGGTTGTGATTAAACCAGAATCTGTCCCAACAAGCGAAAGTTGAGGTTTAGAATATCTAGGTTTGACCAATAAACCCTAACTTAAAGCATTAGTTAGCATAACGGACCAATTAAGCCCACCTTTGCCTTCTGTTCGGACCGAACAGGGTGGCAACTGTAGCTAAAATGCGAAATTTAGTGCGAAAGTGCTTAGTTTCGAGTTTTAGCGTCCAAACACAAGCGAAACCTGACTCCTATGACATTTTTATTCTCTGTTTAAACCCCAAAACACTGCTTTACTTATTTTAATTACTATTTAGTTTATTTTATCTTATTTCGAGTCTAAAAACCAACCAAAAATATTTACCTAGTGCATCGTTTAGTTTTCTTTTATTTAAATCTTCATAAAAATATTTCTGTCTAGATTTTAAGAAAGGATAAGTCCAGTATTCATAAATCCGTCCCTTGGGTTCGACCCAAAAGCTATATTCCGAACGATTAGTGAGATTAGCTCTAGGTTTACAAATTTATTTGATTCCTAGGTTCTAAGCCTTCATCAATACATCAATTTGAACCCATAAATAATTGCATGATACTGTACTAGGTGAATCCATTAAAATGTATAGACGTACTCTTATAAAGTTATTTTTTGATGTAGTTAATTTCGTTAAAATATTGAAAGGAATCAAATGGAAACATAAATAATTATTAAAATCAATTGAGCTATATTTTTCCATTTCCATTTGCAGCGAAGCACTGTACAGATTGTCTACAGACCAAACGGCTGTAGACAGTTTTAGGAAAACCTAATTAAATAATCTACAACTGGTTTTACTTAAAAACAATCATTAAAAATTTGTTAGGTTTTGATTAGTTAGCATTAGTTAGGGCTAGCCTAAGTAAAGGTAGGGCTAGACTTAGGGCTTTCTAGGGTTTGTTAGTTACTAGGGTAAGCAAGAAATCTACAGTTACCTAAGGCATGCTACTACCTAAGGTTAGCCCAAGGTAGACTACCTAGACCTAATTTAGGATTAGCTATGGTCAAGTTTAGCTAATCTGTTAAGTAGGGCCTAATTAGGTTTAGCTAGGGTGTAGAGTTAGTTATGGTTAGTTAACCTTAGGGATAGCTAATCCGGTCTAAGCTTAGGGCTAAATAATCCTAACAAACCCTAACTCTTAACTCTAAACCCTAAATAGTTATCCCTATCTAAACCTACCATGGTAAGAGTTACTAATCCTAGCTAACAAGTTAAGGTAGGGTTACCTAGGATTTGAGTTAGGGCTCGCGAGGGTTGGAGTTAGGATTGTTAACTATGATTACTTAGGGATACCTAGTACAAAACCTAGGATTACCAAGGTAGGTTCGTTAAAACCGATCCCGACCCTAGGTAGCCCTAACTAACCCTTGCCAACTCTAAACCTAGCCCTACATAGGTAACCCCAGGTAGGCCTAACTAATTTGCCATAGGTAGCCCTAACTAACCATTGCTAACCTTAACTCTAGATAACCCTAACTATAGGATTAGCTAGGGTTAGTCCTAGCTAAGCCTAACCCTAGGCTAGCTCTGACTCTAATTCTAACCATATATGGCGTTATCTAGATTTAAGGTTAACTAACTAACTAGCTATGGCTTAAGTAATCCTAACTAACCTTAGATATCTAGGTACTTAGTAACCCCAAGGGCTACCTACTTAACTGGATTAAACTAAACTCTAGATAATGCTAACTCTAACCATGCCTAACTAGTCCTAACTAACCATATGTTAGCTATTAGGTTTAGCTAAAAGATTAGGGCGACCTAGGGTTAGAGTGAGGGTTACCTAGCGACTACCATTACTCTAACATAAAGTAGCTATCCCTAAGTTAGGATTAGGGTCAGAGTTAGGGTTTGCTAGGATTAGTTAGGGCAACCGAAGGCTATCTAAGGTTAGAGTTAAGGTTAGCTAGGGTTAGTTTGGATTGTCTAGGGCTAGCTAGATTTAGCTAGAGTTTGAGTTAGAGTTAGTTGGGGTTACCAACAATTAGCTAGGGTTAAAGTTAGGGTTAACAAGGATTTCTTAGGGCTGTTTAAGTGTTAGCTTAGGTTAGCTAGCGATAGCTAGGGTTAGTAAGAGCTACCTAGGGATAGTTAGGGATAGCAAGGGTTAGTAAGAGCTACCTAGGGATAGCTAGGGCTAGTTTGGGTTGGCTAAGGTTAGGGTAAATAATTAGTGTTAGCTGAAGTTAGAGTTAGGGTTAGTTGGGGTTTGTTGCTAGTGTTAGATATGGTTAGAGTTAGGGACGTGAACTTGGGTTAGATAGGGCTACCAAGGGATAGCTTAGGTTACCTAGTGATAACTAACTCTAACTAACCCCAACTAAGCTTAACTCTAACCTTAGCAAGCCTTAGGTAGCCCTAGCTAACCCTAACTAACCCTAACTTGTCCTAGGTAGCCCTAACTAACCTAACTAATCCAGAGTAAGGGTTAGTTAGGTCTACATAAGGCAAACTAGGGTTAGGGTTGGCTAGGGTTAGTTAAGTCTTCCTAAGTAACCCGAATCCTAATCTAACCCTAGGTAGCCCTAACTAACTCTAGTTGTCCCTAACTCTAACCCTAACTAGCCCTAGCTAGCCCTAACTAACCCTAGCTAGCCCTAACTAACCCAAACTCCATAGGTCACGCTAACCCTAGCTTGCCCGAGGTAGCCCTAACAACAAGAATGCTAGGTTAGAGTAAGGTAACCTTAACTCTAGCCCTAACTAACTCAAGGTACACTAGAGTAAGGGCTAATAATTCCTAAGTTAGTTAGGGTTAGCTATGTTTAGTTTGGGCTACCATGGGCAAGTTAGGGTTTGTTAGGGTATGTGTTACGGTTACATAGGATTAGTAAGGGCCACCTTGGAATCCCTAGGCTTAGCTATGGGTAGCCCTAGTTAGGGTTAGAGTTAGGGTTAGCTAGGGTTATGTAGGGTTACCTATGGTTAGCTAGGGTTAGTTATGGTTAGTTAGGACATCCTAGAGTTAGAGTTAGGTTTACCTTGAGTTAGGATTAGATTAGTTAGCTACTTAGGGTTAGTTAGGGCTCGTCAACCCAAGCTGGTCATGCTACTAGGGTAGACCTAAGGTAGCCCTAAATCCTAAGCCCTATATAGTTCAAAGCAAACCTAGCTAACCTTAGCTAGCCTTAAGTAGCCCTAACTAATCCTAGCAAATCCTAGCCTTAGGTAGCCCTAACTAATCCTAGCTATGGTTAGTTAGAGCTAACAAACCCTAACTAACTATAGCTAGGGTTAGCCCTAACAAACCCTTGTCAAAAGTAACCTTAGATTATTAGCTCAATAGTAACCTTAGGTAAGTCAAACTATGATATGATTAATCCTAATTAGGCTAGTTAACCCTAGCATGGTCTAGTTAAACTCTTGTAGGATTAGACTTACTCTAGGTTAAAAATAAGGGTTAGTTAAAATCCCTAACTATGGGTATTGGTTAGAGATCTACATAGAGTTAGATTTAGCCATAGGTATTACCCTAGGGTTAGGCTATTGTTAGTAACCCTATTAAACATGCCTAGGCGTGCTCTTACTAACCCTAACCTCAAGGTAGCCCTAACAAACTCAGGGTAAACCTAACTCTAACTCTAGGTAGTCCTAACTAACCATAACTAACCTTAGCTAACCATAGGTAGCCCTACATAACCCTAGCTAACCCTAACTCTAACCCTATCCAGGGCTACCCACAGCTAAGTCCAGGGATCCTTAGGTTGCCCTTACTAATCCTAGGTAACCGTAATATTAACCTTAACTAGCCCTTGCTAACTAACTCAAATTAGAATTTGGTAACCCTAACTAATTCTAACTGAAACTCAAGCTAAACCTAGCTAGCCCTAAATAGTCCTAACTAACCCGAACTAACCTAAGGTTTCATAGGGTTAGTTATGGTTAGTTAGGGATACCTAGAGCTCAACCCTAACTAACCTTTAGAGTTAAGGTTAGCTAAGGTAGGGTTAGAGTTAGTTAGGGTTAATTAAGACTCCTTAGGGCTAGATATGGTTAGTTAGGGTTAGATATTGTTAACCCTAACCAGGATTAACCTCAGCTAACCCTAGCGAGGTTTAGTTTGGGCTACGTAAGGCTAACCTTAATTCTAACCCAAGCTAACCATAACTAACACTAGCTAGGGTTAGCTTACGTTAGAATTAGGGTTTGTTAAGGCTACCTAGCTAACTATAGCTAACCCTAGCTGACTAAAGAAGACCTAACTAACCCTAACTCTAACCCTACCTAACCCTAGCTTGCCTTACGTAGCCCTAACTAACCATAGCTAACCAGGGCTAGGGTTAGTTAATCCTTGTTAGAGTCCACCTAGGGCATAGCTAACCATAATTAACTTTAACTAACCCTAACTATGGTTAGTTAACTCAGATTAACTATCCCTAGGTAGCCCTAGGGTTAGTTAGGACTAATTAGAGTTGCTAACCCCTTGGACATGCTAACCCCTTGGACAAGCTAACCCTAACCAACTTACTCTAACCCCTAACCCTAACATAGGTATCCCTATAGCATGTTAGCTAGAGTTATTTGGAGCTAACTTAGCCCTACCTAGAGTTAGATAGGGTTAGGTTAGCTTGGGTTAACTTATTAGCAAGTAAGGCTATCTAACCCTAGTTATGGTAGCCCTTACTAACCTTAGTTATCCCTAACTAATTTAGGATTAGAGTTCGGATTAGTTAGCTAATCATAAGTAATCCTACCTAGTTAGGTTAGCCCAAACTAAACTTAGAGCTTGGGCTAAACCATAACTAAGGTTACCTAGGGATAGCTAGCCCTATGTAGCCTTAGCTAGGGTTAACATAGTTAGCTAACTCTAAAAATAACACTAGCTAATTACCTAGGGCGAGCTAGGGTTAGTTAAGACTACCTAGGACTAGATATGGTTAGTTAGGGTTAGAGCTAGGATTTGTTAGGATTAGTTAGGGCTACCTAAGGCTAGCTAAGGTTAGAGTTAAGGTTAGCTGGGGTTAGTTAAGACTACCTTGGGATATATATGGTTAGCCCTAAGTAATCCTGAAAAATCGTAACTCTAACCCCAATTAATCATATCTAGCCCTAAGTAGTCTTAAATAATCATAACTACCCCTAGGTTGCCCTAACCCACCCTAGGTAACCCTAACTCTAATCCTAGGTAACCCAAGCTATCCCTAGGTAGCCCTATCAATCCCTAGTTGTCCCTAACTCTAACCATATCTAACCCTAGCAAGCCCTAGGTAGTACTAACTAACCCTAACTAACCTTAATTCCAACACAAACTAACTGGGGATAGCTAGGGTCAGCTATGGTTAGTTAGGGCTAAAGTTAGGGTTAACAAGGATTTGTTAGGGCTAGCTAACTCGAACTAATCCTAAGTAGGTAGCTATGGTTAGAACTAGTGTTAAGTTAGGGCTACTTAGAGTTAGGGTTAGCCCTAGGTAGCTCTTACTAATTACTTAGGGATACCTAACCCTAGTTACCGTTAGTTAACAAGATAGGGCTACCTAAAGTTAGGGCCAAGTTAGCTCTAAGTAGTCCTAAAAATCCAAGCAATGGGTAACTCTAGCTAGTTAGGGTTAATTAGTACTACCTACGGCTATCTAGAGTTAGCAAGGGTTAGAGTTAGGGATAACTAGGGTTAATAAGAGCTACCTAGGGATTAGTAAACTAGGGATAGCTAGGGTTAGTCCTAACTAAGGCTAGTCCTAACTAGGGTTACCATAACTAACCCTAGTTAGCCCTACATAACCTTAACTCTACTTAGAGTTAGATTGGATTGTAAGAGATATCTTCCTAAGTTAGGTTAGTATACGATTAGGCTAACTAGGGTAACTTAACTAATTAGCCATAATTAACCATAGCTAACTAGGTAGCAAAACTATTTATAGATAACTAACCCTAAGTAGAGTACCTAGCATAGGGTTTAGCAAACAGATTCTAACTAAGGTAGCTAACCCTTAAGTTAGGTAATTAACTTAAGGTCCAAACCTACCTAGCGCTAAGGTTAGCAAGGGTTTAGCTAGTTAGCACTAACTTAGGGTTTGTTAGGATTAACTAGGGCTAAGGTTACCTTAGGTAGCCCTAACTAACCAACCGTAGGGCAAGCCCTAACTAATCAACTAAGTAGTCCTAAGGATATCCCTCGGTAAATTTTAGGTATAGGGGCTACCTAGTTAACCCTACCATTGTAAATATTAAGCTAGGGTTGAAATTGGGGTTAGTAAGGGCTAAGTTAGACTGCAATTTCAACCCTAGGTAGTCCAAACTTAGGGAGTTAGCTAAACCCTATCATAGCTAGTTATAGCTAATTCTAGCAAGGGTTAAGTTATCTAACCCTACCTAGGGCTATACGAACCAATTAGCTAACCCTAGGGTTACCCAAAGCTAGGGGTTGGTAGAGTAACTTCGCTTAGGTAGCTGTAACTAACCCTACCTAATCATAACTCTAACCCCGGTTATGCATAGCTAGGGTTAGTAACCAAACAAGGGTTAGTTAGGGTTTAGGGTTAGTTAGGGTCCTCCTAGCTAATCATAACTTAGATTCGGCCGGCAAGTTTTTGAATTTCGACGGTGCAGCGGCCGGTGGAGCGACGGTTTCGACTTGCGGAAAGTGTCGGCACGAGTTTCGGTTGTCCAAATCGCCTCAAATTTTAACAGTAGGCTCACAATAGGATTCTAAGAAAATGTAACAGATTAGATTTGGTTCGGATCGGTAAGTTTTCGAAGTTCGGCGTGCCATTGTGCGGTTTCGGTAGCGGCCTGCGGCGATGATCGGCAAGGCTTCCAAATGTCGGATTGACATGAAATTTGAACAGTAGCCTTAGGAAATCATAATGCATGAATGTGACGGAATAGATTATTGATTCGGTGCGGGTCGTACGGCAGTGCCCGCGGGCCTAAGCGGTGCCCGAAATTTTCAGTGAGCAAGGGAGTGTCAAAACCTGTAAAAAGACACCAAAACTAACTCTACAATTCACAAATAAACTAAAATCCAAGAACTTGAGAATTATTTTTGAACTTGGATTGCCTCCCAAGAAGCGCTTGTTTTAGGTCACTAGCTTGACCACCTCTCTTGTCATCTTATCTTCACTTTTCGCCCAGTTAATGCATCGTAGTTCACCCAAAAATGGTTGAGCAAGACCCTTGAGACATGCTTGGTGTACTCCTTCTTGGTTGTCATCATGGTTGGCTCGATTGTGATGCGATACTTAATGTGCGGTTTGCTACCCTTCATCGCATCGGCACTCTCCATGCATTCTTCAAGTTGAGGGCTCAAGTCGATTTTGGTGAACTTGTCATTCATCACGTCGGATGCCTCGACATTGAGAGTTGTACCGCCATTTTCCTTTTTCTCAAATTCATCATCGATAGGACCTATTGGAGGATGCTTCAATTCCAACTCATTAGATTTGTCAATGCATTCTAATTCAAGTGGAATGATAATTGGAAGGACATGGGGTGGAGGTGCAACAAACTTTGGTTTTTCTAATTTCTCTTGTTCTTCATTTGTTTCAAATTGTGTGCTTTCATCACTATCCGTCTCATAACAAACTCCTATTAACTTGGGACAACTAAAACTTTCTAGTTTTCTATCACTTTGCAATGCCATTTTTGCATTTTTCTCATCTTGTTTCCTTTGTGAGAAACACATTTTTTGGAAGATATTAGTTTTTGACATCCTTTCTAGAAATGTGGTAAAAGCATCAAACCTAGATGACAAAGAATTCACTCTTTCAAGAAGTTTCTCACGTTGCTTTCTTTGATCAATCATGAAATCTTCAAACAATGATTCATAACTTGACATTTGCAATGGTGATTGAGAACTATAAGTTTCAGCAAAAAAAGTAAACCTAGGGTCTGGTTGAGACAATGAACCTTCATTATCCAAAGAAAAACATGAGTTATTAGCCAAACCATAGTTGTATCCTTCCCTGATTGTGCTCTGTGCGGTCAGACCTCTTGCCTGTGCGGTCGCACAGGGAGCTCGTACAAACCTTGGTCGTAGCTGTTCGGACCGAACATAGGGAGGCTGGGGCCAAAATGGTGGCTGTGCGGTCGCACAGAGATCCGGTGCGGTCGCACGAGACTTATTGTGCCACTTTCGTTGTTGTCCCGGCCAAACATGGGATTTTGGAGGCCAAATTGGTGGCTGTGCGGTCGCACGGGACTGCACTGTGTTGCCTGCGTGTTGCCCGCACCGGCCTGTGTGTTGCGTGGGCTCGCCTGAGCATTGTGTGGGCCAGCCAGCGGATTGAGTGACATGTCGCATAGCCCATGTAGTTGATGCCTCATGTTCTCCCCATTCTTCTCCATATGTCGAATTGGATACACCCACATGGTATGGTGAATGGCTCGAGTAGTGGGTGTATGGCATTTGATGTCGATTCCATCCTTCCTTGGATCCTTCCCTTCTCAAGTTTCGTGTGTTCTTCAATTGGTTCTCCAATCGACTCACTCTTCTTTCCATCTCCAAAATTTGGTTTTGTCTAATCAAGCGGTCGACTCTCTCATTGAGTTGGGCCAAAGGATCTTCTTCATCACTCCAATTGTCCTCCGTTTCTTGCTCAAATTTCTGAAAATGAAACATGGCGATATGAAGTATTTTTGTTCTTTTGATTAAGAAAGAAAATAACACAAAAGATACAATGCCTACTCTCTTGCTACTAAAGTAAGTTCTAATATCAACACCGTCCCCGACAACGGCGCCAAAAAGCTTGATGTGAGTCTAGCTAATACCCAAAAGTAACCTAAAAACAACCGCAAGCGCACGGTTATTCGTTGGTACAGTCGGGGTCGAATCCACAGGGACGGTAAGATGAGTATTAGACCTTACTTATTCACAAAATCTAGACAATCGAATGAAGGGTTTTGGACTTAATCAACAAGTAACAAACACAATCAACTAAAGGTAAACAAGACAATAGCAATTTTTGGTATTTTTGGTGGTAAAATATGGTATAAAGATGTCCTAGGGTTCAGTTTCCACCTTGGTCAGGCCTCAGGCCGTCAATGTTTGTCGCTCTCGCGCCGCAACGTTGACGAGTGCGTTCCAGAGAGCCCTGTGCGACCGCACAGCCCTTGGTTAGTGCCGGTTTGCCACAATACTTTGGTTCCTAGCTTGTGTGGGACATGTCTAGTCGTACCTAAACTCCTGAACCTCAACTCTCGCATGTTGGTCGCATTATTTGGTGCGGAACCTAGCCTAAAGTCCCCATTAGGTCAATTAATCCTCAACTCTCGTCTTGATGGCTTAATTATCCTAAGTCCACTTGTTGATTCTCTAAGGCATCCACTAGACTCTCGCCTAAGTAGAAACTTGTCCCTCTCGGGCTTAAGTTGGTCACCTCTCGGCTCCTAACCTACCTTGGTTACCTACTTGGTTCAATTAAACAATCTACACCTTTAGCCTAAGTTAGGTGCGGCCGTTCACCTAAAAGGAGGTTCAATTGGACAATCAAACACAAATAGGCATAATCATATAGCAATCAAGCAAGCAATACACAATAGAGACCAAATACCAAGTCAAATCAACAAACCCAACCTTAGTCTCAACTAATCTCTAGAACATGACTAATCTAGCCTAACATTACACTAAAACAAACAACTAAAGCAAAGGAATATAAAGATACAATCTCCATGCAAAATCCAAGGGAAAGAGGAAGGCGAACGCCCCTTCTCAAGCCTCAGTCGTCTTCTGGATCAGCAAGGGAGATGCTTGGGTGGAATGGTGAGGTATAGGAGGTCGAGACGGCGAGATCCGAGGCGGCAGAGGGGTGGTGCGGTCGCACGGGAACCGAGGCGGCACGGTTCCATTGGCTTGCGAACTGAAAGGTTTGAGTAGCTAATTGGCAACTAGAGATATCAAGATCTCCAATATCAAGGATTGTTGATATTGTCATACGATCTCTTCCTAATTAAATGAAGGATATGATGTTACATTTTGCAAATTTGTTTGTGCAAATTGTAATTAGTTAAGTATTTAAGAAATACTTCTCTTAAGTATGAGTTGAGACTTCGAGACCCTCAATTGTGACCATGTGTCACATGAGATGTTTCATTTGCCGTTTATGGAGGCATTTGAAAGAATGTCCGAAGTACCATAATTATCGTGTTAGAAATGTTCTAATCCTTTAATAAGTATTTGTCATTCAATTTATCTCACTATCTCCAATTCACACTAGTAACTTGGTACTAGTTTATGTGCTCGCATTTAATGAAATGTGAAGGCAATGAAGAATGAGAGAAAGTTCGAGAGTAGTAAAGTAAACTCCGTATAAGAAAATGACTTATTCATTTAAACCACTACCATTGGATACGTAGAGTTATCTTTACTAATAGGAATTATAGGTCGAGTGCCTCGTTCCTTACATCCTAAAACTTTATCTCTTTTCATATAGATGATGGATGATTACGTTTTGTAAAAGACAAGCGATGTTCTTTTATTGTGGATTTATTTATATGATTTCATGCCTATTGCTTGAATATGCTTGAAATGGATAAACGAGTTTTGAATAACAAATAGAATGTGTAAGACTTCACATAAAGTATTCGACTTTCGTTTGAAATGACCGCATAGTCATACATAAACGAGAATCGCATTATGAGAGTCTACATAGCGTAGAGCTCGTGGATCAATTCGATTGCGAATCAATTGAGATATGCGAATCAATTGAGATATGCGGATCATGTTTGTTAGATGACAAAAGCACCTTTGACCTATAAAGGTTTAAGGACAAGTAACTTGATTAGGACTTATACATATCGATGTATGTAGACCTATAAGTACTTGTGTAATGAAAGGTTATTGACACTTTACTACTTGACCAACGATCATAGTAGATATTGACGTATCTATTTCATAAGGTGTAAGTAGGAACCTTTTGACTAGTTCAAAGGAGTTCAAGAGTGAAGTTGAAAGACCATTCAAGAAAAGTATGAGTCTTACAATTGATAATGGTAAATAGCTAAGTCATATGATTTGATGTATTATCTAAAGAGTGTGAAATAGTTTCACAACTCACTCCGTTAGGAACATTATATTAGTATAGTGTGTCCAAGAGTGGAGGTATCGAACTTTATTTGATATAGTTCGATCAGTAATAAATCGAATTGACTTAATCGACTCATATTAGGGATTCGTGTTTGAGGACAATACTGTTTACACTGAATAATGTTCTATCGAAGTCTATTGAGAAAGATGTCTTACGAGATTTGATCTCTAAGTACATTATTTCTCAAGATTTGGTGTTAAGAAGCTTATTTCAAGGTTTGTTGATTGATAAGCTTGGACCCAAATAGGACGGTTAATGTTTTGTAGGATGCCTAAACTAACTGAATGGGACTACTTCTATGAACATGATAAAAACAAAGTAGTTGTTGCTCATCATGACGTAGTCTTGGAGAATGTAATTCTCAAGAAGAAGTAGTGGGAGTAAAGTGAGCATTAAAGGAGTTTATGCGTCGCTACAAGAAGTATCCTTTGTGGAAAACTTGTTACTCCATACATGGTGCTTAGTGGGAGTTGAGCGGAACTTCATTCACAAGCCGTTGTGAAAGGAAGAAGTTCATGAGCACGCTCACTTCTAATGAGGACTCAAACTTCTCAAGAGTTGATGATGTTTGAGAAACTCATGAAATACATTAGGATCGAGAACTTATTCTACAAATCGTTATAGATAAAGTTCATGAACCTCGAGCACAAATCCTACAAAAGGTCAACGAGAGTGAATTGCCTAAAACCAAAAGGTACATGGACTTCACGATGTCCTCATACTTGGCATATGAAGATCCGTTGATAAATAAAGAAACGATGGAAGGACCCGATTCCACAAGTATGGTTTGAACCCATGTGATCTTTAGGTGCAATCCATGTGTGACAACAAGGTATAGACCTTTGTTGATGTTCATGAAGGAGCAATCCATCAAGAACATTCAGATCTTTAAAGGAAAGATTGACATGGATGGCAAGTCGACTATGTACAAAGCACAGCTTCACGCTTGTGGCTATGTCTAAGTCGATGATGGGTTGACTATGTACAAAACATGGCTTCTTGCTTGTAGCTATGTATAAGTCAGTCAATAAAGATCATTCTAGCAGTAGTTGCATTTTATATATATTGATATATGGAAAGGTACATCAAAACCGCCTTCATTGATTGAATGAAGAAAGATGTTATGTATATAACACAAATCGAGGTCTTGATTGATGTATTGCTAGAAACATATGCATGCTTCAAGAATCCATTAATGGATCGAAGTGAGCACTGTGGAATGAATATTTTGACAAGGAAGTCAAGGAGTTGTTCTTCGTCAAAAGTATCTTGTTTTGACAAGAGATTCAGTGGGAGCATAATTGTGTTATTTTGTATTGTACAAGATAACTAGATATTAATTGGGAAATAACATTGGTTATATGATTATTGTCAAGATCTCATTAGAGAATATTTTCTCAATAGAGAACTTGGGCAAGATCACCTAAATCCTAGGAAACAAAATCTATGGAGATAGATTATGATGGATGTTAGGTTTGAGCAAATGTGCATAAAATGACGAAATGTTCTAGAAACATAAAAGATAGACTCCAATAAAGGATATCAAACCACGTCATATGGCATATAACTTGAGTTTGACTTGGTTTATTGCAACTCAATTCGAAAAGAAGTGCATGAAACAGTTCAAGCATTCTTCCATTACGAGTTTCATTATGTATGCCATTTATGCACATGCCCCAATGTGTTGTATCCAAGGAATGTGACAAACAGTTGTCAAGTGGATAAAAGGAAAACATGTTTGGACAATAATCAAAGGATATTCTTGAGTATCTTATGAGAAAGAGAAATATGTTTTTCATCTGTTATGATAAAAAAAGAGCTCGTGTAAGTTGTTACCCTGATGCTATTTTTCGAAAGATTGATATAATCACAATTGAGGTACATGGTTTTCTTAAAGGTGGTGTTGTAAGTTTAGAAGGTGTTCTAGATGGGATATTACAACCGTTTCCGTCACCAAAGCAAAATACATAATAACTTGTGAAGCAGCGAAAAAGGATAGTTTGGATCAAGAAGTTCTCAGTCAAGCTAATATAGTTCTATGCATCTCGAACCGTAGCTTAGTCTTAAAGAACCCAATATCTAATTGGTGATCCAACTATGATCTATGACAGTATCACTTGATCTCATATGATGATGATCAAGACTATGTATATAGGAGTATATATATATATATATATATATATATATATATATAGGTTCAACCAAAAGTGGATAGTTTCGCGAACACTGCGAAGACTCTGACATAATCTCTACCTTAAGCAGTATACGAGATGCTATTGAGCATCCATGCATAATGGACGTGTGAGTAACTGGCTATATGAGTATTATTTCTTTTGAGGTTCGAGACATGTATATATGTAGATATATGACATCGTTCTCAATTATTCACTGGCTAAAAATCACTATTGATTGACTCTAGGCCAAGTGGGAGATTGTTAGAGATATGTCCTATAAGTCAATCAGTTGGTGGCTATTATATTAGTTTATGTTATTGATGATGCTTGATCATTTGTTCCTAGAGTTTATTGTTGACAGATCATTCAGGTTGAGTATCTGAATTGTAGATCTCTGTGGATCATTTGTCAGAATGACAATAATATCTCTAAAGAGTCCATAATCTTGATAATTAACAAGGAATATTAATTATCATATAAGATTAATATGCTAGTTAAGTGATGATTAAGTTCTACAAATCAGGAGTTACCGACTTAATTGCATATGTATATGTTACTGGAACATAGTACAGGACATGACCCAATGAAATAAATATATGGATTGTGTTATGTGTCATTATTTATTTCATACGTGTTTGATTCCGAGTTTGAGATGGTTAAGTTTTTCCACATGAGGATAGGTTCTATAAATATCGTCTAATGTTGATTCCTAATAAGGGCTGCTATACGTACTTTATTTATGTTCTCTTGAATTGTGCGGGGAAAAACTGTTCATCAAGACAACCGTACGTCCCTCATTAGTTCACCTAGTGAGTGATGATATCTACTGGGCCCCTTGATGGAGTTGGATCGTATGCGCGCAACTAGGCGATCAACTCTAGATCAAGAAACGTATAATCTGCAAGAATGACACATTCCTATCTTGGATTATACAAGGATATCATGTGACATAGGAATCAAAACAATAAGATACTTTTTCTTATGCAGGATTGAAGTACTGTATTGGTATAGTATTTATTTATGCGAATTAGGAATCATAACGTGTTGCTAGAAACCGCTTATGATTAATGGAAATAAATGGTGATTTATTTTCCATGGCCAACATTACATAAATCCTCAAAGGGTCACACAAATAGGACTTTAACCATACGTGCATTATTTGTTTATTTGCAGTAGCGAGTACTGCGAAAATATGATAAGTTGATTAATTAATTATATACCGTTGCGAACCATTATAATTAATTAACTCAAGAGGATCATATAGAAACAATATAATGCATATGCTAATTCTAAATTAATTATTAACATGTTAATAATTAAGTTCGTTCAAACGTATATTTATTATACTGAGCTAATCGGTTTTTTGTTTAATCAGTTAATTAAAAGCCCGATTTAAGATGGATTAATAGAGTAAATTAATGGGCCATTATATTATGTGGGTTAGCCCACATGGGCCCTGAAATTTTCAGATTTGAGGGGCAAATCTGTCCAGATAAAATTGGAAGAGAGATAAACTTCATATATAGCAACGTCGTTTATGGAAACACCAAGGTTTGACCTAATTCTCTCTCTCCCTCTCTCTCTGGCTGACGGCTCAAGCAAGAGGGCAGAATTTGTTCTCCTCTTGCATGCGCCTCCATCTCCCTCTCTAGCTTATGTGTTGAGCGATTTTCCTTCCAGTTAAACAGTTAACCGCACGAAGGAGTTAAACAAGGAATTAGCTATCGTCTCGGACAAGCTAGCACTTCTCTTGAGACTTTGGTTAATCTTCTAAGTGGACTCGAGGCAACCGGAGGCAGCCGCGAGGGTGACGAGCACGCCACCGACTCCAAGAGATTGGATTCGAATCCTAATACGATTTCAGAAGAAGTAACCTCCTACACTTCTCTTTTTGCGATGTTAATCACTTGAATAACTAGATCCATTTTTGTGCGTATTAATTGATTGTTAAATGTTAATAAAAAATTAAAATTACACATGGGCTTGAGTTCCTAACAAGATTAGTTGAGTATTAGGTTTACCGGTTCACAAAATCTAGGTTGGTCAATTCAGATATTTTTTTTTGTCTTAAAACAATGGCAAAATGAGATAAACAAACAATCAAACTAAAACAAAACTAAAGTAAGTAACAATTTGGTTGTTTTCTGGTGATTTCTAAAAATAAAGTGTTCTAGGGTTTCTATCTTTACCTTGGTTAGGCTTCGGGCTTCCAACACGTGTGCTGTCGCACGAAATACTGACCCGTGCTGCACCAGTCTGGCCCTGTGCGACCCGCACAGGATTCCATGTGACCCGCACAGGTAGTACATGGTGCGACACGACCCTTAGTTGATGGTGCAATGCATGGTAATTAAGTTCCTAACTGGTTTGGGACAGATCTAGCCGGACTTGGACTCCCTAGACCACAACTGTCGTATGTTGGTCATGGTATCGTGACCAGAACCGAGTCTAAAGCCCCCATTAGTCTAGTTAACCCTCACTTTCGCTTGTTGGCTTAACTATCCTAAGTCCACAAGTTGGTTTACTAAGGTATCTAACCGACTTTCGCCTAATTAGAAATCTTCTCCTTTTGGGATACCAATTGGTCACCTTTCGGCTCCTAACCTACCTCAAGTCGCTTACTCAATTCAATCAATTAGTTTACACCTTTAACCAAGAATAAGTGTGGCCATTCACCTAGTAGGAGGTTCAACACAATTCATCAAACACAAAGTAAGCATAAACAATAAACAACCAACAAGTGACAAACCATAGAAACTTAATCATTCATCCATTAAATCAATCCTAACCTTGGTTCAAACATGACCCTAGAAAAAACTAATCTAGCCTACCATAATAGAAACACAATCAAAATACAAGAAAGGAAAAGATACAATCTCCATAACCAAAGAGAAGAAATGAGGAAGGCAAATGCTCCTAATAAAGCCTCATCCTTGCCTCTAGACCGGAGATATGGCTGCTTGGGTCGATCGGCGGTGGAATGGTTGTTGGAATGTGGCTCGCAAGGCGGCAGGATTCCCTGTGCGGGGTGCACGGGAGAGATGAAGAGGTAGATTGGGTAGGTTTTCGTTGCGGCGCCGCCTTGGATGGGAGAGAAGATTGGGTAGGTTCAAAGTCACGTGCAGGGTGCATGGAAAGCGGGTGCGGGTCGTATAGGCCAGGTTGGGATCCCTAGGCTTTGCTATGGGTAGCCCTGGTTAGTGTTAGAGTTAGGGTTAGCTAGGGTTATGTAGGTCTACCTATGGTTAGTTAGGGTTAGTCATGGTTAGTTAGGACATCCTAGAGTTAGAGTTTGGTTTATCTTGAGTTAGGATTAGATTAGTTAGCTACTTAGGATTAGTTAGGGCTCGTCAACCCAAGCTGGTCATGCTACTAGGGTAGACCTAAGGTAGCCATAAATCCTAAGCTGGTCAGCATGCATTGCCCTATCAACTAAGGGTCGTGTCGCACCAAGTACTACCTATGCGGGTCACATGGAATCCCGTGCGGGTCGCAGAGGGCCAGACTGGTGCAACACGGGTCAGCATTTCGTGCGACGGCACACGTGTTGGCAGCTTGAAGCCTAACCAAGGTAAAAACAGAAATCCTAGGATGCCTTATTATTAGAAATCACCAGAAAACAACCAAATTGTTACTTACTTTAGTTTCGTTTTAGTTTGATTGTTTGTTTATCTCATTTTGCCATTGTTCTAAGACAAAAAAAAACATCTCAATTGACCGACCTAGATTTTGTGAACCGGTAAACCTAATACTCAACTAATCCATCCCTGTGGTTTGACCCCTAACCATATCCAACGATATACCGTACGCTTGCGGTACATTTTAGGACATTTTAGGGTACTATTAGGGCTACCTAGGACCTGCTTTGGTTGGTGAGGGTTTTAGGGTTAGAAAGGGTTAATTAGGACTACCTAGTGCTAGCTAGGGTTGACAAGGGTTAGTTAAGGCTACTTAGGGTTAGCAAGGGTAGTTAGGGCTACCTAGGATAAGCTAGCCTAAGTTGGGCAAAACTAATCCTAACTCTAACCATAGCTATTAACCCCCAAAGTTAGTTAGGTAGCCTTAGGTAATCCTAACCATAACTAACCCGTGCAAACCTAATTTTAACCTAGTAAACCTAACTCTAACCTTACATATATATATGGTTAACCCCTAGTGCTACTTCCAACAACCCTAAGTAGTATTATGACATATCTTAGTTAGGGTTAGATATGGTTACCCTAGGTAGTCGTCGCTAGCCCTAGGTAGTCTTAACACACTAGTTAGCCCAACTAAAGCTAACCTAGGGGTAACTAGGGTTAGTTATAGTCTAACAAGGTAATAACTAAATCCTAACCGTAGTTAGGGATAGCTAGGTTAATCCTTGCTAGGGTTAGCCTTAGGATTAGTTAACTAACCTCTATCCCTTGTAACTATTGCTAACCTTAATCCCTAGGCTAACTGTAACTCTTGTTTAACTAATCATACTCAAGCTAGTATTAACTATCCCTAGGTAACCCCAATTATCCCTAGTCTACTTACCTAGGTATAAGCTATGGCTTAGCTATGGTAGCCCAAGCAATAACTAACCCTAACTCTAGGGTAGTTAAGGTTAGAGTTAGGATTTGCTAGGATTAGTAAGAAAGAATGTATTATTTAGGGTTACCAATTAAGGTTATATTGAACTAACCTAGCTAACCATAACTTAGGGTTACCTATGTTTAATTCTCAACATAGCTAATCCTAAATAACCCTACTAACTAACCCTAACTAACCCTAGGTAGTCCTAACTAGGATTAATTAGGGTTAGCTTGACCCCAACCCTATGTTTACTCTAAGTTTAGCTTAACCCCAACCCTAATTAGGGTTAGCTAGGGTAGCTCTACTTAGGGTTAGCTTGGGTTAGAGTTAGGGTTAGTTAGCTACTAGGGTTAGTTAGCTATTAATTAACCTAGCTAACTTGGGTTAGTTAACTAGCTACCAGGGTTAGTTAGCTACTAACTAACCTAGCTCACTAGGATTAGTTAACTAGCTAGCTAACTAACTAGGGTTAGAGTTAGGGTTGGCTAGGGTTAGTTAGGTTTTTCTATGTTAGCTAGGGTTAGCTATGGTTAGTTAGGGCTACCTAGGTCAAGCTAAACCATAGCTAACCCTGGCAATAACCTTAGTGTTAGTTCTCCATGAGTTAGTTAGGTTAGGTAGGGTTGGAGTTAGGTTTAGTTATGGTTAGAGTTAGCGTTACCTAGAGTAAGTCTAACCCTACCTATATGGTTAAATATGGTTAGGTTACTCTAGGGTTAGCTATGCTTAGAGTTAGGGTTAGCTGGGGATAGTTACCAACCCAAGCAAAAATTGAGCTACCTAAGTAGCCCTAACTAAGGTTATGGTTACAATTGATTAGTTTTAATCATGGCTATTATGTTAAGCTATTTAGGTAACCCTTGAATTACCTAGAGCCTAGCTAGCCTTAGGGTTAACCCTAACTTTGGCTAGTTAACCGTAGCTAACTCTTAGGTTAAATAACTAAGCGTAGGGCTACCTTGGGCTAGCTAGGGTTATCTAGGGCTAGTTTGGATTTGTTAGGCTAGGATATGGTAGCTATTTAACCCAAAATTGCTCAAGGTAGTCTCGAGTTAGCAAGGATTAATTAGGGTTACCTAGGGTCGCGATCGATTTTAACAAACCTACCTAGTCCTACATAGGCAATCCTAAGTAATCCTAACTATCCATTAACAACCCTAACTCTAAACCTAGCTAGTTAACTAACTCTAGTTAGCTAGGTCAGTTAGCGACTTAGGGTTAGCTAGGGTTTGTTGGGATTAGTAAGCTAATTCTAGGAAGGGTTAAGTTATCTAACCCTACCTAGGGCTATACGAACCAATTAGCTAACCCTAGGGTTACCCAAAGCTAGGGGTTGGTAGAGTAACTTCGCTTAGGTAGCTCTAACTAACCCGACCTAATCATAACTCTAACCCTAGTTATGCATAGCTAGGGTTAGTAACCAAACAAGGGTTAGTTAGGGTAACCCAATTAGGACTAACCATAGAGTTAGGTAGTTAGGTAATAGGGTTATGTTAGGTAGACCTAGGATTAATCTATCTTACTAACCCTAGCTATCCCTAACTACTTACCTAACTAAATATCGTAGCGAGAATAGAGTTGTGATAGCTAGGGTTACCTGAGGTTAACTAGGGTTAGCTATGGTTAACCATATCTAGAGTTAGATATGGTAAATTCTGAGTTAACCTTAGGTTTATAGATAATCGTAGTAACTCTAGCCTAAGTATGGTTAACTCTAGGATTATGACTACTAACCCTAGGGTTATGTCCCTAGCTAGCCTAACCATAGAGCTACTCTATTTTGTTGAGTTAGCCCTAAGGTTAGCTAAGGTTAAAGTTAAGGTTAGCTAGGGTTAACTTGCATAAACCCTAGCTAATTTGCTATGATAGGTTTAGCTAAATCCAACAAGAGTTTAACTAGGCCATGCTGGGGTTAACTTGCCTAATTAGGATTAATCATATCATAATTTGACTTACCTAAGGTTACTATTGAGCTAATAATCTAAGGTTACTTTTGACAAGGGTTTGTTAGGGCTAACCCTAGCTACGATTAGTTAGGGTTTGTCAGCTCTAACTAACCATAGTTAGAATTAGTTAGGGCTATCTAAGGCTAGGATTTGCTAGGATTAGTTAGGGCTACTTAAGGCTAGGTAAGGTTAGCTAGGTTTGGTTTGGACTATATAGGGCTTAGGATTTAGGGCTACCTTAGGTATACCCTAGTAGCATGACCAGCTTGGGTTGACGAGCCCTAACTAACCCTAAGTAGCTAACTAATCTAATCCTAACTCAAGGTAAACCTAACTCTAACTCTAGGATGTCCTAACTATCCATAACTAACCCTAGCTAACCATACGTAGCCCTACATAACCCTAGCTAACCCTAACTCTAACCCTAACCAGGGCTACCCATAGCTAAGCCTAGGGATCCCAAGGTGGCCCTTACTAATTCTAGGTAACCGTAACACATACCCTAATAAACCCTAACTTGCCCTCGGTAGCCCAAACTAACCATAGCTAACCCTAACTAACTTAGGAATTATTAGCCCTTACTCTAGTGTAGCTTGAGTTAGTTAGGACTAGTGTTAAGGTTACCTCACTCTAACCTAGCATTCTTGTTGTTAGGGCTACCTCGGGCAAGCTAGGGTTAGCGTGACCTATGGAGTTTGGCTTAGTTAGGGCTAGATTGGGATAGAGTTAAGGACAACTAGAGTTAGTTAGGGCTACCTAAGGTTAGGTTAGGGTTCGGGTTACTTAGGAAGACCTAACTAACCCTAGCCAACCCTAACTCTAACCCTAGCTTGCCTTACGTAGACCAAACTAACCCTTACTCGGGATTAGTTAGGTTAGTTAGGGCTACCTAGGACAAGTTAGGGTTAGTTAGGGTTAGCTAGGGCTACCTAAGGCTAGCTAAGGTTAGAGTTAAGCTTAGTTGAGGTTAGTTAGAGTTAGTTAGCACTAGGTAACCTAAGCTATCCCTTGGTAGCCCTATCTAACCCAAGTTGACGTCCCTAACTCTAACCATATCTAACCCTAGCAACAAAAACCAGCTAATCCTAACTCTAACTCCAGCTAACACTAATTAGTTACCTTAACCATAGCCAACCCAAACTAGCCCTAGCTATCCCTAGGTAGCTCTTACTAACCCTAGCTATCCCTAACTATCCCTAGGTAGCTCTTACTAACCCTAGCTATCGCCAGCTAACCTAAGCTAACACTAAACAGCCCTAAGAAATCCTTGTTAACCCTAACTTTAACCCTAGCTAACTGTTGGTAACCCCAACTAACTCTAGCTCAAACTCTAGCTAAACCTAGCTAGCCCTAGACAATCCAAACTAACCCTAGCTAACCTTCACTCTAACCTTAGATAGCCTTAGGTTGCCCTAACTAATCCTAGCAAATCCAAACTCTGACCCTAATCCTAACTTAGGGATAGCTACTTTATGTTAGAGTAATGGTAGTCGCTAGGTAACCCTCACTCTAACCCTAGGTCGCCCTAATCTTTTAGCTAAACCTAATAGTTAACATATGGTTAGTTAGGACTAGTTAGGTATGGTTAGAGTTAGCATTATCTAGAGTTTAGTTTAATCCAGTTAAGTAGGTAGCCCTTGGGGTTACTAAGTACCTAAATATCTAAGGTTAGTTAGGATTACTTAAGCCATAGCTAGTTAGTTAGTTAACCTTCAATCTAGATAATGCCATATATGGTTAGAATTAGAGTCAGAGCCAGCCTAGGATTAGGCTTAGCTAGGACTAACCCTAGCTAATTCTATAGTTAGGGTTATCTAGAGTTAAGGTTAGCAATGGTTAGTTAGGGCTACCTAAGGCAAGTTAGTTAGGCCTACCTAGGGTTACCTATGTAGGGCTAGGTTTAGAGTTGGCAAGAGTTAGTTAGGGCTACTTAGGGTCGGGATCGGTTTTAAGGAACCTACCTTGGTAATCCTAGGTTTTGTACTAGGTATCCCTAGGTAACCATAGTTAACAATCCTAACTCCAACCTTCGGGAGCCCTAACTCTAATCCTAGGTAACCCTACCTTAACTTGTTAGCTAGGATTAGTAACTCTAACCATAGTAGGTTTAGATAGGGATAACTATTTAGGGTTTATAGTTAAGAGTTAGGGTTTGTTAGGATTATTTAGCTCTAAGCTTAGACCGGGTTAGCTATCCCTAAGGTTAACTAACCATAACTAACTCTACACCCTAGTTAAACCTAGTTAGGCCCTACCTAACAAATTAGCTAAACTTGACCATAGCTAATCCTAAATTAGGTCTAGGTAGTCTACCTTGGGATAACATAAGGTCGTAGCATGCCTTAGGTAACTATAGATTTCTTGCTTACCCTAGTAACTAACAAACCCTAGATAGCCCTAACTCTAGCCCTACCTTAACTTAGGCTAGTCTAAACTAACGCTAACTAATCAAAACCTAACAAATCTTGGTAGAGTTAGGACATATCCCTAGCTAATACTAACCCTAAATGATATTATGTAGCCCTAACTACCTAGGGTACGTAGCCCTAACTAACCATAACTAGCACTACCACAGAAATAGGCTTTTGTAACTGGAGATTAGCAACTGATTTTTATAATAACAGTCACCTACAAAATCTATGGCATTGTCGTAATATAAGTTCAAATCTTTACAACTGTTTTGAATTAAAACAATTGCTAAACTTAAGCATGAGAAAAAGAAAAAATAAATTTTTCTGGAAACATTGTGACCGTTAATATTAAATAATAGTCATAAAAGTCTTTAATGACAGTTAATATTAAATAACAGTCACCATAAATTCCCGCCAATATTAGTCATTATTGGGGTGAATTGTGGTATGGCAGGTGGGTCCCAAATTTTTATGACTGTTTTTACTTAATTACAGTTGCAGCATTGTTTCCCCGTTTTTTTATGACTTTTTTTACTTTATAACAATTGCAGAACATTTTTAATGACTGTTTTTAAGTAAAACCAGTTGTAGATTATTTAATTAGGTTTTCCCAAAACTGTCTACAGCCGTTTGGTATGTAGACAGTCTGTACAGTGCTTCGCTGGAAATGGAAAAATATAGCTCAATTGATTTTAATAATTATTTATGTTTCCATTTGATTCCTTTCAATATTTTAACGAAATTAACTACAGCAAAAATTTACTTTATAAGAGTACGTCTATACATTTTAATGGATACAATATCATGCAATTATTTATGGGTTCAAATTGATGTATTGATGAAGGCTTAAAACCTAGGAATCAAATAAATTTGTAAACCTAGAGCTAATCTCTCTAATCGTTTGGAATATAGCTTTAGGGTCGAACCCAATGGATGGATTTATGAATACTGGACTTATCCTTTCTTAAAATCTAGACATAAATATTTTTATGAAGATTTAAATAAAAGAAAACTAAACGATGCACTAAGTAAATATGTTCGGTTGGTTTTTAGACTAGAAATAAGATAAACTAAACTAAATAGTAATTAAAATAAGTAAAGCAGTGTTTTGGGGTTTAAACAGAGAATAAAAATGCCCTAGAAGTCAGGTTTCGCTTGTATTTGGATGCTAAAACTCGAAACTAAGCACTTTCGCACTAAATTCCGCGTTTTAGCTACAATTGCCACCCTGTTCGGTCTGAACAGAAGGCAAAGGTGGGCTTAATTGGTCCGTTATGCAAACTAATGCTTTAAGTTAGGGTTTATTGGTCAAACCTAGATATTCTAGACCTCAGTTTTCGCTTGTTGGGACAGATTCTAGTTTAATCACAACCTAACCTAATTAACTTGATTGGTTCGCAACTTTTGGTATAGAATTCAATCAATTAATCTTGTTTATTGGAGTTCGTAAGGATATTTAGAGGTCTTTTGGACTGGTCTAAAAGTTACACTTTTGGTGTCAACTAATCTATCCTTTCGGATCTACAATTTATCCCAAGTACTTGAATTAAATGTGACTTGTTTATCGTAACTTAGACTAACTAGATGCAGCTGTTCAACTAGAAGGTTATTAGAGATTTAAACAAGTATTTAAACTCAAGTAACAGATATAATTCGCAATAAACAAATCTCAAAGCATAGTATAACATAACAAGTCAAATAAACGTCATCCAAACATCAAGTTCCTTCCCTAATCCTAAGACAACATAAAAACTAGCCTAACATAGTAGCAAGACACGCAATAAACATAAAATAACAGTAAAGATACAAGCCCATCGAATCAAGAGAAAGAAACATAAAAGAATAAACCAAATACTCCTTTTTGCTTCTGTCTTTCGGTCTTCAAGGTAGTGGGGTATTGCTGGATGGTCGCCAAAGAGAGTAAACGCCTTTGGAAAAGTGGAATTAGAGTTAACTTAGGGCTAGTTAGAGTTAGGGTTAGCCCTAGGTAGCTCTTACTAATTACTTAGGGATACCTAACCCTAGCTACCGTTAGTTAACAAGGTAGGGCTACCTAAAGTTAGGGCTAAGTTAGCTCTAAGTAGTCCTAAAAATCCTAGCAATAGGTAACCCTAACTAGTTGGGGTTAGTTAGTACTACCTACGGCTATCTAAAGTTAGCAAGGGTTAGAGTTAGGGATAACTAGGGTTAATAAGAGCTACCTAGGGATTAGCAAACTAGGGATAGCTAGGGTTAGTCCTAACTAGGGCTACCATAACTAACCCTAGTTAGCCCTACATAACCTTAACTCTACTTAGAGTTAGATTGGATTGTAAGAGATATCTTCCTAAGTTAGGTTAGTATACGATTAGGCTAATTAGGATAACTTAACAAATTAGCCGTAATTAACCATTGCTAACTAGGTAGCAAAACTATTTAGAGATAACTAACCCTAAGTAGAGTACCTAGCATAGGGTTTAGCAAACAGATTCTAACTAAGGTAGCTAACCCTTAAGTTAGGTAATTAACTTAAGGTCCTAACCTACCTAGCGCTAAGGTTAGCAAGGGTTTAGCTAGTTAGTCCTAACTTAGGGTTTGTTAGGATTAGTTAGGGCTAAGGTTACCTTAGGTAGCCCTAACTAACCAACCGTACTAACCAACCGTAGGGCAAGTCCTAACTAATCAACTAAGTAGTCCTAAGGATATTCCTCGGTAAAGTTTAGGTATAGGGGCTACCTAGTTAACCCTACCATTGTAAATATTAAGCTAGGGTTGAAATTGGGGTTAGTAAGGGCTAAGTTAGACTGCAATTTCAACCCTAGGTAGTCCAAACTTAGGGAGTTAGCTAAATCCTATCATAGCTAGTTATAGCTAATTCTAGCAAGGGTTAAGTTATCTAACCCTACCTAGGGCTATACGAACCAATTAGCTAACCCTAGAATTACCCAAAGCTAGGGGTTGGTAGAGTAACTTCGCTTAGGTAGCTCTAACTAACCCTACCTAATCATAACTCTAACCCCAGTTATGCATAGCTAGGGTTAGTAACCAAACAAGGGTTAGTTATGGTAACCCAATTAGGACTAACCATAGAGTTAGGTAGCTTTAGGTAATCTTAACCATAACTAACCCTAATTTCAACCCTAGCTAACCCTAACTCCAACCCTCGTCTGCCCTAAGTAGTCCAAACTAACCCTAAATCTGACCTAAACTAACCCTAACTCTAACCCAAACCAACCCTAGCCAGCCAAAGATAATCCTAACTCTAGCCCTATCCAACCCTAGCTAGCCATTGGTTAGCCCTAATTAACCCGGATAACTAATCCTAATTAGGGTTAGTTAGGTCTACCTAGGGCCAGTTATAACTAATCCGAGCTAGGATAAAACAATTACTAACCCTAAAGATATGGTTAGTTAATTACTTGGCTACCAAACTCTAACTATAAGTCCATTCAGCCCTAGGTAGGTCACCTGCTAACCTTAATGGATTAGGGTTAATCCCTAGAGTAACTAAATTATAGGGTTAGCCTGAGGATAACCCAAGGTTAGGATAGCTGGGGTAACCTAATTATGGGTTAGTTAAGCTAGGTTAGTTTTAGTTAAGGTTAGGGTTAGTTAATTTTAACCCTCACTAGGTAATAACTCTAACCCAGAAGTTATGGCCTAGGGCTAGCTAACCTAATTAGGCTAGGGTTAGTTAGGGTCTTCCTAGCTAATCCTAACTTAGACCTAATTAACTAGGATTACTAATCCTAACAAACCCTAGCTAACCCTAAGTCGCTAACTAATCTAGCTAACTAGAGTTAGTTAACTAGCTAGGTTTAGTGTTAGGGTTGTTAATGGATAGTTAGGATTACCTAGGATTACCTATGTAGGACTAGGTAGGTTTGTTAAAATCGATCCCGATCCTAGGTAACCCTAACTAACCCTAGCTAACTCGAGACTACCTTAAGCAATCTTGGGTTAAATAGCTACCATATCCTAGCCTAACAAATCCTAACTAGCTCAAGGTAGCCCTAGGATTAGTTATTTAACCTAGGAGTTAGCTACGGTTAACTAGCCAAAGTTAGGGTTAACCCTAAGGCAAACTAGGCTCTAGGTAATTCAAGGGTTACCTAAATAGCTTAACATAATAGCCTTGACTAACACTAATCAATTGTAACCATAACCTTAGTTAGGGCTACTTAGGTAGCTCAATTTTTGCTTGGGTTGGTAACTATCCCCAGCTAACCCTAACTCTGACCATAGCTAACCCTAGAATAACCTAACCATATCTAACCATATAGGTAGGGTTAGACTTACTCTAGGTAACCCAAACTCTAACCATAACTAAACCTAACTCCAACCCTACCTAACCAAACTAACTCATGGAAAACTAACACTAAGGTTATTGCCAGGGTTAGCTATGGTTTAGCTTGACCTAGGTAGCCCTAACTAACCATAGCTAACCCTAGCTAACATAGAAAAACCTAACTAACCCTAGCCAACCCTAACTCTAACCCTAGTTAGTTAGCTACCTAGTTAACTAATCCTAGTTAGCTAGGTTAGTTAGTAGCTAAACTAACTGACCTGGTAGCTAGTTTACTAACCTAAGATAGCTAGGTTAATTAATAGCTGACTAACCCTAGTAGCTAACTAACCCTAACTCTAACCCTAGTTAACCCTAAGTAGAGCTACCCTAGCTAACCCTAATTAGGGTTGGGGTTAAGCTAAACTTAGAGTAAACATAGGGTTGGGGTCAATCTAACCCTAATTAATCCTAGTTAGGACTACCTAGGGTTAGTTAGGGTTAGTTTGTAGGGTTATTTAGGATTAGCTATGTTGAGAATTAAACATAGGTAACCCTAAGTTAGGGTTAGCTAGGTTAGTTCAATATAACCCTAATTGGTAACCCTAAATAATACATTCTTTCTTACTAATCCTAGCAAATCCTAACTCTAACCTTAACTACCCTAGAGTTAGGGTTAGTTATTGCTTGGGCTACCAAAGCTAAGCCATAGCTTATACCTAGGTAAGTAGACTAGGGATAATTGGGGTTACCTAGGGATAGTTAATACTAGCTTGAGTATGATTGGTTAAACTAGGGTTAGAGTTAGCCTAGGGATTAAGGTTAGCTATAGTTACTAGGGATAGAGGTTAGTTAACTAATCCTAAGGCTAACCCTAGCAAGGATTAACCTAGCTATCCCTAACTATGGCTAGGATTTAGTTATTACCTTGTTAGACCATAACTAACCCTAGTTACCCCTAGGTTAGCTTTAGTTGGGCTAACTAGTGTAGTTAGGACTACCTAGGGCTAGCGACGACTACCTAGGGTAACCATATCTAACCCTAACTAAGATATGTCATAATACTACCTAGGGTTGTTGGAAGTAGCACTAGGGTTAACCATATATATAAGTAAGGTTAGAGTTAGGTTTACTAGGTTAAAATTAGGTTTGCAAGGGTTAGTTATGGTTAGGATTAGTTTTGTCCAACTTAGGCTAGCTTATCCTAGGTAGCCCTAACTACCCTTGCTAACCCTAAGTAGCCTTAACTAACCATTGCCAACCCTAGCTAGCACTAGGTAGTCCTAATTAACCCTGATACCTACCTAGGTTAAGGACTACCTGAAGTAACCCTAAGTAGGGCTAATATGGTTAGTTAGTTATGGTTAACTCTAAATTAGTTTGGTTAGTTATGGTTTGCTACCTCGGGCTAGCTAAGGTTAGTTGGGATTTGAGTTAAGATTTGATTAACTAACCGTAGGTAATTCTATCCATGGCTACCTAAGGCCTAACTAACCATAACTAACCCCAACAAGCCTTAGCTTGCCCAATGTTGCCCTAACTAATTCTAGCTAACTCTCATTAGTTAAGGTTAGCCTTAACTATGGTTGGTAAGGGATAGCTAAGGTTAAGATTAGAGTTAGGGTTAGTTTTAACCTAGGTTTAGTTAAGGTGGTTTAGATCTAGGGATAACCTATGGTCTTCCAAAGTTAGCGTTACCCTAACTATAATCCCAACTAATCCTAGGGTTAACCATAGCCTTAGCCATAGCTAGCCCTAGGGTAACCCTTACCTTAGATAAATAGGGGATACCTAACTCTTAGCTAGGGTTACCCGAGGGCTAGCCTATGTTGGATTAACTCTAATTAGTTATCCTAGGTAACACTAATACCTTAGCTAACCCTAACCCGAGCTCAACCTACTATCATAACTTACCTTAGTTATGCTATTTAACTTAGTTTCCTAGGTATTTCTAACCATAACGTAACTAACTATGGTCTTAGGCTAATCCTAAGTAGCAAGTTAGGGTTAGCAAGGTTAGTTATCCTAGGTAACCCTAATTAGGCTAACCCTAGCTTGCCTTACATAGTCCTAAGGCTAGGATTTGCTAGGATTAGCTCTAACTAACCATAGCTAGGATTAGCTCTAACTAACCATACCTAGCCTTAGGTAGTCCTAACTAATCCTAACTATGGTTAGTTAGAGCTGACAAACCCTAACTAACCGTAGCTAGGGTTAGCCCTAACAAACCCTTGTCAAAAGTAACCTTAGATTATTAGCTCAATAGTAACCTTAGGTAAGTCAAACTATGATATGATTAATCCTAATTAGGCTAGTTAACCCTTGCATGGCCTAGTTAAACTCTTGTAGGATTTATCTAAACCTATCATAGCAAATTTGCTAGGGTTTATGCAAGTTAACCCTAGCTAACCTTAGGGCTAACTCAACAAAATAGAGTAGCTCTATGGTTAGGCTAGCTAGGGTCATAACCCTAGGGTTAGTAGTCATAATTTTAGAGTTAACCATACTTAGGCTAGAGTTACTACGATTATCTATAAACCTAAGGTTAACTCAGAATTTACCATAGCTAACTCTAGATATGGTTAACCATAGCTAACCCTAATTAAACTCAGCTAACCTTAGCTATCCCAACTCTATTCCCGCTACTATGATTAGTTAGGTAGGTAGTTAGGAATAGCTAGGGTTAGTAAGATAATCCTAGGTCTACCTAACATAACCCTATTAGTTAGGATTAGCTAGGGTTAGTTAAAATCATATTGCCTAGGATTAAAATTAGGGCGAGGGATAATCTTACCTAATATAACTTAGCCCTAAACTAAGAGTCCTAACTCTAATCCTAACTAATAGCTATCTAACTGTAACTACCATAGTTATCCCTAGCTAAGGTAACTACCTAGAGTTAGAGTTTGGTACTCTAGTTACCCAAGCTAATCTTAACTAATAAGGTTGCCCTAGATATGCTTTCCATATGTAACCCTAGCTAATCCAAGATAGTCCTAACTCTAACCTGACCCTAGGGATAATTTGGGTTAACCGTAGAGCTAACCCTAGCTACCAAGTTAACCTAAAAGTAGTTAGGATTACTTAGTTATATCTTGCCTAACTAACCAAGCTAACTGATATCACACATTTATATATATGTTTTGACCGGACTTTACCCTCAATCACAACTCAATAACTTTGTTTTTTGTGTGTATTAGTTTATTTCTGTAGGAATTTGGTACTTCTTGGGTCTATATTCATTTTGTAGGAACTTGGAGGAAATTTGGTGAAGTTTGGCCCACAAAACATGAAGAAATGCTCCCGTGCGGCCCGCACCAAATCCTGTGCGGGGTGCACAGGGTCCAGCTAGCACGCCAGGCAAGCGACATGGGCCAGACGACTCATTCCTGGCCCATATGACCCGCACCCGCTTTCCATGCGCCCAGCACGTGATTTTGAACCCTAGTTTCGCTGTTATTTAGGGCACCGAAATTAGGGCATCCTATCTTCTCTCCCATCCAAGGCGGCGTCGCAACGAAAACCTACCTAATCTACCTCTTCATCTCTCCCGTGCACCCCGCACAGCCACCCTGTGCGACCCGCACAGGGAATCCTGCCGCCTTGCAAGCTACGTTCCAACCACCATTCCACCGCCGATCGACCCAAGCAGCCATATCTCCGGTCTAGAGGCAAGGAAGAGGCTTGATTAGGGGCGTTTGCCTTCTTCCTTTCTTCTCTTTGGTTATGGAGATTGTATCTTTCCCTTTCTTGCAATTTGGTTGTGTTTCTATTATGGTAGGCTAGATTAGTTTGTTCTAGGGTCATGTTTGAACCAAGGTTAGGATTGATGTAATGGATGAATGATTAAGTTTCTATGGTTTATCACTTATTGGTTGTTTATTGTTTATGCTTGCTTTGAGTTTGATGAATTGTGTTGAACCTCCTACTAGGTGAATGGCCACACTTTTTCTTGGTTAAAGGTGTAGACTAATTGATTGAATTGAGTAAGCGACTTGAGGTAGGTTAGGAGCCGAAAGGTGACCAATTGGTATTCCAAAACGAGAAGATTTCTAATTAGGCGAAAGTCGGTTAGATACCTTAGTAAACCAACTTGTGGACTTAGGATAGTTAAGACAACAAGCGAAAGTGAGGGTTAACTAGACTAATGGGGGCTTTAGACTAGGTTCTGGTCACGATACCATGACCAACATATGATAGTTAAGGTCTAGGGAGTCCAAGTCCGGCTAGATCTGTCCCAAACCAGTTAGGAACTTAATTACCATGCATTGCACCATCCACTAAGGGTCGTGTCGCACCAAGTACTACCTGTGCGGGTCACATGGAATCCCGTGCGGGTCGCACAAGGCCAGACTGGTGTAGCACGGGTCAGCATTTCGTGCGACAGCACACGTGTTGGCAGCCCGAAGCCTAACCAAGGTAAAAACAGAAACCCTAGGACGTTTTATTATAAGAAATCACCAGAACACAACCAAATTGTTACTTAATTTAGTTTTGTTTTAGTTTGATTGTTTGTTTATCTCATATTGCCATTGTTCTAAGAGAAAAAAAAACATCTCAATTGACCGACCTAGATTTGGTGAACCGGTAAACCTAATACTCAACTAATCTGTCCCTGTGGTTCGACCCCTAACCATATCCAACGATATACTGTACGCTTGCGGTATATTTTAGGACATTTTAGGGTACTATTAGTTTGTACCATCACTAACCTACTGATTTACCTAATTAGCTGGGTTAGAGCCCTAACTAACTAGTTATGTAGTCCTTAGGTTAATTATGTACTAACCCTAAGTAGTTAGACCCTAGACAATAATTAGGTAACATCTAGCTAAGGTTACTAACCTAACTCTAATCCTAGATAGGGTTAACTAGGTTTACCTAGAGTTAGGGTTAGTTTACCACATCTAATTCATATTAAGATTAGCTAAGGTTAGTTAGTACTACCTAGGGCTTGCTAAGGAGTTAGGATTACCTTTGGCTAGCTAGGGTTGATTTGGGTTAGAGTTAGGGTTATTTTGGGTTGGATTTAGAGTTAGTTATGACTACTTAGGGCTGGCGAGAGTTGGAGTTAGGATTAGCTATGGTAACCTAACTCTAACCTTAACTAACCCTAAATAGTAAACCTAACTCTAGGCTAGCTTTGAGTTAATGTTAGAGTTAGGATTAGTTAGTTTACCCTTAAAAAAGCTAGGGTCTAATAAGTATGGTTAGCTATAGATAGTTATGGTTAGTTAGGACTACGTAAGGCAAGATAGGGTTAGCCTAATTAGGGTTACCTTAACTAAACCTAGGTTAAAACTAACCCTAACTCTAATCTTAACCTTAGCTATCCCTTACCAACCATAGTTAAGGCTAACCTTAACTAATGAGAGTTAGCTAGAATTAGTTAGGGCAACCTCGGGCAAGCTAAGGCATGTTTAATAGGGTTACTAACAATAGCCTAACCCTAGGGTTACCCTAGGTAGTCCTAGAGTTAGTTTACTACTTAGGGTGACCTAACTTACGGTCAGTTAGGGCAAATCCTAGGGCTACCATGTTAGGGTAATACCTATGGGTAACTCCAACCTAGGGTTAGTTTGGGCTAAATCTAACTCTATGTAGATCTCTAACCAATACCCATAGTTAGGGATTTTAACTAACCCTTATTTTTAACCTAGAGTAAGTCTAATCCTACAAGAGTTTAACTAGGCCATGCTAGGGTTAACTAGCCTAATTAGGATTAATCATATCATAGTTTGACTTACCTAAGGTTACTATTGAGCTAATAATCTAAGGTTACTTTTGACAAGGATTTGTTAGGGCTAACCCTAGCTACGGTTAGTTAGGGTTTGTTAGCTCTAACTAACCATAGCTAGGATTAGTTAGGGCTACCTAAGGCTAGAATTTGCTAGGATGAGTCAGGTTTCTCTTGTGTTTGGACGCTAAAACTCGAAACTAAGCACTTTCGCACTAAATTTGGCGTTTCGGTCTTTCGGTCTTCAAGGCAGTGGGGTATTGCTGGATGGTCGCCAAACTGATCACCTTGCTGCCGTCGCTTCAAGGTTGATGATCTCCAAAGAGAGTAAACGCCTTTGGAAAGGTCGAATTAGGTATGGAGAATCAAAGATGTCTTTCCTCAGGCGTGTATAGGTATATATAGACGTCCCAGGTTGCAAGAATGGAAGGCTAGGGCACTAGGGCGCAAGAAAATACCATAAAGATCAACTTCCATGTAAAGAACATTGCCATATGTGACATGGCGGCAATCTGTTCGGACCGAACGGATGAGAGATGCGCTGGTCTGGCGGCTACAGTGCGTTCGGACCGAACAGATAGTAATTCGGTCCGAATGGGGTGCTGTGATAGGCCTCCACTGCTAGGAATGAGTCGTCTAGCGTGCACGAAACGTCGGGAATCCATCTATATGCTCCAATATCATCAGAAATCATCAAAACCTGTACAGAGAAGAGAAGAAACGACGGCAGAGCCAAATCCTAGAAAAATATGGCAATTTATTAAATAATTTGTTGGTTCGAGTGTATTTTGAGTGCCAAGTACGGTCCAAATACCAATGAAATACAATGATATCAAATCGCCCGAAACTTAAACTTTGCTTGTCCTCAAGCAACGCCCTAAGCTTAGAATTTTGGACTGTACTCACAACTAAAATCAAGTCGTTTCCCAAACCAATAAAATTTGTCATGAATAATCAATTGCTTAAGCCTAAAATTTTCTCACACTTAAATCAAATGAGTCAAATAAAAATTCCTAAAACCAAGTCTTGTGTTCTACAATTCAATCCATGCAACTCTTGGTCCTAATGAAATTCTTTTCCTCAAACTCAAGAATTCTAGCTTCTATTTGTCAATTCAATTGCGATCTCAATTTCAATTACCCGTTCTTTTTCATATTTCACAAAAATTTGTAAAGTCCTTTATCAAAATCGGAAATTTTATAATGAACTCCTCTTAAAACCAATTTCAATTTTTCACCAATTTTTCTTTGTGTAAGTCGAGTCGTGGGGCTTTGCACCCTAGAGGATTTTTGTGCGAGTCATTAACCTTGTAGAAGCTACTGGCACATGTCGCACTAGGGTGGTCGGTCCGGTTTTTACGCATTTTTTTTTCGCTACAAACTACTACGGACTCAAGCATTTTGCTAAGTACCTTAAGCATCCAATTTTGTGGTTGAGTTGGTGGAAAAAGGCCTCGACACGTTCTCGTTTTCACAACTATTTGATTTTATTGTCCCATTAAATTTGTTTTTTCTTTTTGCTCGTTGGTGATTCAAGCGATTAAAACAGATGAAGTTCATTTCATAATTTCCCAAGTTGATAAATTTCTTTTTGAACAAAAGTTTGTCAAATATAAATCCGTTCACTCGGTAAAAATTTGTGAGAACCGAATAAAACTGATTTAACAATTCTAAGCATCCAAAAATCGAGTCCTATTTTTGCAAAATAATTTCATTTGGTCCATTGGTGCAAAAATCAAATCGAGATATCAAAACATTCTAGGGTCCTTTGAGAAAATTCTTCTTTGACTCAAAACAGGTTCAGGTACTGTGAGATTTATCATTTAAAATCCAAATCGAGAGAGTTTAGGTCAAATCAATTCAAATCCAAGTCAAAACAGTTGAAAAATTCAGTTTTTGGATGTCTGTTCGGACCGAACAAAGACTGTGCATTTTTTCAGAAGTCCAGAACAGTTCATTCGGTCCGAACAGAGAAGCCAAAAATGCGAAAATTTTACCCATTTCATCCAGAAATCAACCCATTTCGTCCCAGAACACCCTTTTTCTTCTATGCCCCCCCCCCAAACTTATATAATGCTTGTCCCAAGCATGCATTCACAGAGAAATTTAAATAGGAGAAAAAGAAAAGTTACCGTTTTAGTAGGGAGAAGGTGGAGGTCCTCGAGAAGAGGAGCCTTGGAGGAATCCACCGTCATAGCCCGGGAAGATATCGAAGAAGTTATCGGGGTGGTCCTGTGGCTGCTGCACCTCGACTTGGTTACCCAAGTATGGGTAGAAGTTAGGATCCGATCGGGCGGGGCGTTGAGGACCTTACCATTGCACCCATTCAAATTGCGGTTGTGCTCCTTATGCTCCTTGTGGTGGCACGGGCTGCTGCAACTGCATTGGTGGCTGTGGTGACTCGTAAACTTGATTACCCATGTATGGGTAAAAGTTTGGATCCGAAAGGGCCTCATGTGCTATGGCTCGGTGCGGTGGAGATCGTGGCGGTGAAGCATGGCTATGCACTGATGGCACTGAGGAGCTCAAATTCGGATCATCTTCATCACCGGGCCAATATCCCATCCTTAAGAAGAAGTTGTTGTCATAAGTGATGTTGGAGACATTGTCGAGTTTATTTCCAAATCGATCGAGCCTCTCGCCATATTCCTTAAACTCGCTCGATAGCTGGCTCAATTGCATCCCATAGTCGGCTTGTGGCTCCGTGCTCTTTCTTACTTCATCCTTTGTCTCCATGGTGAGTTTTGTAAGATCACCCACCATATTCATGAGGTTTAAAGCCCACTGTGGCACTTGTGGGTCACTTGCATAGGAAGAAGAAGCATGGAGACAAGAAGCATGTTAGCTGATATCATCATATTTCATTGGTATTTGGACCGTACTTGGCACTCAAAACACACTCGAACCAGCAAATTATTTAATAAATTGCCATATTTTTCCAGGATTTGGCTCTGCCATCGTTTCTTCTCTTCTCTGTATAGGTTTTTATGATTTCTGACAACTTTGGAGTGTATAGATGGATTCCCGACGTTTCGCGCACGCTAGACGACTCATTCCTAGCAATGGAGGTCTATCTCAGCACCCCATTCGGACCGAATGACTATCTGTTCGGTCCAAACGCACTATAGCCGCCAGACCAGCGCACCTCTCATCCGTTCGGTCCGAACAGATTGCCGCCATGTCACATATGGCAATGTTTTTTACATGGAAGTTGATCTTTATGGTATTTTCTTGCGCCCTGGTGCCATAGCCTTCCATTCTTGCGACCTGGGACGTCCATATATACCTCTACACGCCTGAGGAAAGGCATGTTTGATTCTCCATACCTAATTCCACCTTTCCAAAGGCGTTTACTCTCTTTGGAGATCATCAACCTTGAAGCGACGGCAGCAAGGTGATCAGTTTGGCGACCATCCAGCAATACCCCACTGCCTTGAAGACCGAAAGACGGAAGAAAAAGGAGTATTTGGTTTATTCTTTTATGTTTCTTTCTCTTGATTCGATGGGCTTGTATCTTTACTGTTATTTTATGTTTATTGCGTGTCTTGCCACTATGTTAGGCTAGTTTTTATGTTGTCTTAGGATTAGGGAAGGAACTTGATGTTTGGATGACGTTTATTTGACTTGTTATGTTATACTATGCTTTGAGATTTGTTTATTGTGAATTATATCTGTAATTACCTTCTAGTTGAACAGTTGTATCTAGTTAGTCTAAGTTAGGATAAACAAGTCACGTTTAATTAAAGTACTTGGGATAAATTGTAGATCCGAAAGGATAGATTAGTTGACACCAACAAGAGAAAGCTGAGATTTAGAATATCTAGGTTTGACCAATAAACCCTAACTTAAAGTATTAGCTATCAAAAAGGACCAATTAAGCCCACCTTTGCCTTCTGTTCGGACCAAACAGGATGGCAACTGTAGATAAAACGCGAAATTTAGTGCGGAAGTGCTTAGTTTCGAGTTTTAGCGTCCAAACACAAACGAAACCTGACTCCTAGGACATTTTTATTCTCTGTTTAAACCCCAAAACACTACTTTACTTATTTTAATTACTATTTAGTTTATTTTATCTTATTTCGAGTTTAAAAACCAACCAAAAATATTTACCTAGTGCATCGTTTAGTTTTCTTTTATTTAAATCTTCATAAAAATATTTTTGTCTAGATTTTAAGAAAAGATAAGTCCAGTATTCATAAATCCGTCCCTTGGGTTGGACCCTAAAGCTATATTCCGAACGATTACTGAGATTAGCTCTAGGTTTACAAATTTATTTGATTCCTAGGTTCTAAGCCATCATCAATACATCAATTTGAACCCATAAATAATTGCATGATATTGTATCCATTAAAATGTATAGACGTACTCTTATAAAGTTATTTTTTGCTGTAGTTAATTTCATTAAAATATTGAAAGGAATCAAATGGAAACATAAATAATTATTAAAATCAATTGAGCTATATTTTTCCATTTCCATTTCCAGCGAAGCACTGTACAGACTGTCTACAGACCAAACGGCTGTCGACAGTTTTAGGAAAACCTAATTAAATAATCTACAACTGATTTTACTTAAAAACAGTCATTAAAAATGTTCTAAAATTGTTATAAAGTAAAAAAAGTTATAAAAAGACGGGGAAAAAATGCTGCAACTGTAATTAAGTAAAAACAGTCATAAAAATTTGGGACCCACTTGCCATACCACAATTCACCCCAATAATGACTAATATTGGCGGAAATTTATGGCGACTGTTATTTAATATTAACAGTCATTAAAGACTTTTATGACTGTTATTTAATATTAGCCCAAGGTAGACTACCTAGACCTAATTTAGGATTAGCTATGGTCAAGTTTAGCTAATCTGTTAGGTTGGGCCTAACTAGGTTTAGCTAGGGTGTAGAGTTAGTTATGGTTAGTTAACCTTAGGGATAGCTAACCCGGTCTAAGCATAGGGCTAAATAATCCTAACAAACCCTAACTCTTAACTCTAAACCCTAAATAGTTATCCCTATCTAAACCTAACATTGTGAGAGTTACTAATCCTAGCTAACAAGTTAAGGTAGGGTTACCTATGATTTGAGTTAGGGCTCGCGAGGGTTGGAGTTAGTATTGTTAACTATGGTTACCTAGGGATACCTAGTACAAAACCTAGGATTACCAAGGTAGGTTCGTTAAAACCGATCCCGACCCTAGGTAACCCTAACTAACCCTTGCCAACTCTAAACCTAGCCCTACATAGGTAACCCTAGGTAGGCCTAACTAACTTGCCTTAGGTAGCCCTAACTAACCATTGCTAGCCTTAACTCTAGATAACCCTAACTATAGGATTAGCTAGGGTTAGTCCTATCTAAGCCTAACCCTAGGCTAGCTCTGACTCTAATTCTAACCATATATGGCGTTATCTAGATTTAAGGTTAACTAACTAACTAGCTATGGCTTAAGTAATCCTAACTAACCTTAAATATCTAGGTAGTTAGTAACCCCAAGGGCTACCTACTTAAATGGATTAAACTAAACTCTAGATAATGCTAACTCTAACCATACCTAGCTAGTCCTAACTAACCATATGTTAGCTATTAGGTTTAGCTAAAAGATTAGGATGACCTAGGGTTAGAGTGAGGGTTACTTAGCGACTACCATTACTCTAATATAAAGTAGCTATCCCTAAGTTAGGATTAGGGTCAGAGTAAGGGTTTGCTAGGATTAGTTAGGGCAACCTAAGGCTATCTAAGGTCAGAGTTAAGGTTAGCTAGGGATAGATTGGATTGTCTAGGGCTAGCTAGGTTTAGCTAGAGTTTGAGTTAGAGTTAGTTAGGGTTACCAACAGTTAGCTAGGGTTAAAGTTAGGGTTAACAAGGATTTATTAGGGCTGTTTAGTGTTAGCTTAGGTTAGCTAGCGATAGCTAGGGTTAGTAAGAGCTACCTAGGGATAGTTAGGGATAACTAGGGTTAGTAAGAGCTACCTAGGGATAGCTAGGGCTAGTTTGGGTTGGCTAAGGTTAGGGTAACTAATTAGTGCTAGCTGGAGTTAGAGTTAGGGTTAGCTGGGGTTTATTGCTAGGGCTAGATATGGTTAGAGTTAGGGACGTCAACTTGGGTTAGATAGGGCTTCCAAGGGATAGCTTAGGTTACCTAGTGCTAACTAACTCTAACTACTCCCAACTAAGCTTAACTCTAACCTTAGCTAGCCTTAGGTAGCCCTAGCTAACCCTAACTAACCCTAACTTGTCCTAGGTAGCCCTAACTAACCATAACTAACCTAACTAATCCCGAGTAAGGGTTAGTTAGGTCTACGTAAGGCAAGCTAGGGTTAGAGTTAGGGTTGGCTAGGGTTAGTTAGATCTTCCTAAGTAACCCGAACCCTAACCTAATCCTAGGTAGCCCTAACTAACTCTAGTTGTCCCTAACTCTAACCCTAGCTAGCCCTAACTAACCCAAACTCCATAGGTCATGCTAACCCTAGCTTGCCCGAGGTAGCCCTAACAACAAGAATGCTAGGTTAGAGTGAGGTAACCTTAACTCTAGCCCTAACTAACTCAAGGTACACTAGAGTAAGGGCTAATAATTCCTAAGTTAGTTGGGGTTAGCTATGGTTAGTTTGGGCTACCAAGGGCAAGTTAGGGTTTGTTAGGGTATGTGTTACCGTTACCTAGGATTAGTAGGGGCCACCTTGGGATCCCTAGGCTTAGCTATGGGTAGCCCTGGTTAGGGTTAGAGTTAGGGTTAGCTAGGGTTATGTAGGGTTACCTATGGTTAGCTAGGGTTAGTTATGGTTAGTTAGGACATCCTAGAGTTAGAGTTAGGTTTACCTTGAGTTAGGATTAGATTAGTTAGGGTAGACCTAAGGTTGCCCTAAATCCTAATCCTTATATAGTCCAAACCAAACCTAGCTAACCTTAGCTAGCCTTAAGTAGCCCTAACTATTCCTAGCAAATCCTAGCCTTAGGTAGCCCTAACTAATTCTAGCTATGGTTAGTTAGTGCTAACAAACTCTAACTAACCGTAGCTAGGGTTAGCCCTAACAAACCCTTGTCAAAAGTAACCTTAGATTATTAGCTCAATAGTAACCTTAGGTAAGTCAAACGATGATATGATTAATCCTAATTAGGCTAGTTTACCCTAGCATGGCCTAGTTAAACTCTTGTAGGATTAGACTTACTCTAGGTTAAAAACAAGGGTTAGTTAAAATCCCTAACTATGGGTATTGGTTAGAGATCTACATAGAGTTAGATTTAGTCCAAACTAACCCTAGGTTAGAGTTACCCATAGGTATTACCCTAACATGGTAGCCTTAGGATTAGCCCTAACTGACCGTAAGTTAGGTCACCCTAAGTAGTAGACTATCTCTAGGACTACCTAGGGTAACCCTAGGGTTAGACTATTGTTAGTAACCCTATTAAACATGCCTAGGCGTGCTCTTACTAACCCTAACCCCAAGGTAGCCTTAACAAACTCAAGGTAAACGTAACACTAACTCTGAGTAGTCCTAATTAACCATAACTAACCTTAGCTAACCATAGGTAGCCCTACATAACTCTAGCTAACCTTAACTCTAACCCTATCCAGGGCTACCCACAGCTATGTCCAGGGATCCTTAGGTTGCCCTTACTAATCCTTGGTAATCGTAACATTGACCTTAACTAGCCCTTGCTAACTAACTCAAATTAGAATTTGGCAACCCTAACTAATTCTAACTCAAACTCATGCTAAACCTAGCTAGCCCTAAATAGTCTAAACTAACCCGAACTAACCTACGGTTCCATAGGGTTAGTTATGGTTAGTTAGGGATACCTAGGGCACAACCCTAACTAACCGTTAGAGTTAAGGTTAGCTAAGGTAGGGTTAGAGTTAGTTGGGGTTAATTAAGACTCCTTAGGGCTAGATATGGTTAGTTGGGGTTAGAGTTAGGGTTACATAGGGTTAGATATTGTTAACCCTAACCAGGATTAACCTCAGCTAACCCTAGCGAGGTTTAGTTAGGGCTACGAAAGGCTAACCCTAATTCTAACCCAAGCTAACCATAACTAACAATAGCTAGGGTTAGCTTACGTTAGAATTAGGGTTTGTTAAGGCTACCTAGCAAACTATAGCTAACCCTAGCTGACTAAGGAAGACCTAACTAACCCTAACTCTAACCCTAGCTAACCCTAGCTGGCCTTACGTAGCCCTAACTAACCATAGCTAACCAGGGCTAGGGTTAGTTAACCCTTGTTAGAGTCCACCTAGGGCATAGCTAACCCTAACCAACTTACTCTAACCCCTAACCCTAACATAGGTATCCCTATAGCATGTTAGCTAGAGTTATTTGGAGCTAACTTAGCCCTACCTAGAGTTAGATAGGGTTAGGTTAGCTTGGGTTAACTTATTAGCAAGTAAGGCTAACTAACCCTAGTTAAGGTAGCCCTTACTAACCTTAGTTATCCCTAACTAATTTAGGGTTAAAGTTCGGATTAGTTAGCTAATCATAAGTAATCCTACCTGGTTAGGTTAGCCCTAACTAAACTTAGAGTTTGGGCTAAACCATAACTAAGGTTACCTAGGGATAGCTAGCCCTATGTAGCCTTAGCTAGGGTTAACATAGTTAGCTAACCCTAAAAATAACACTAGCTAATTACCTAGGGCGAGGTAGGGTTAGTTAAGACTACCTAGGACTAGATATGGTTAGTTGGGGTTAGAGCTAGGATTTGTTAGGATTAGTTAGGGCTACCTAAGGCTAGCTAAGGTTAGAGTTAAGGTTAGCTGGTGTTAGTTAAGACTACCTTGGGATATATATGGTTAGCCCTAAGTAATCCTAAAAAATCGTAACTCTAACCCCAATTAATCATATCTAGCCCTAAGTAGTCTTAAATAATCATAACTACCCCTAGGTTGCCCTAACCCACCTTAGGTAACCCTAACTCTAATCCTAGGTAACCCAAGCTATCCCTAAGTAGCCCTATCAATCCCTAGTTGTCCCTAACTCTAATCATATCTAACCCTAGCAAGCCCTAGGTAGTATTAACTAACCCTAACTAACCTTAATTCCATCCCAAGCTAACTGGAGATAGCTAGGGTCAGCTATGGTTAGTTAGGGCTAAAGTTAGGGTTAACAAGGATTTGTTAGGGCTAGCTAACTCTAACTAATCCTAAGTAGATAGCTATGGTTAGAACTAGTGTTAAGTTAGGGCTACTTAGAGTTAGGGTTAGCCCTAGGTAGCTCTTACTAATTACTTAGGGATACCTAACCCTAGCTACCGTTAGTTAACAAGGTAGGGCTACCTAAAGTTAGGGCTAAGTTAGCTCTAAGTAATCCTAAAAATCCTAGCAATGGGTAACCCTAACTAGTTGGGATTAGTTAGTACTACCTACGGCTATCTAGAGTTAGCAAGGGTTAGAGTTGGAGATAACTAGGGTTAATAAGAGCTAGCTAGGGATTAGCAAACTAGGGATAGCTAGGGTTAGTCCTAACTAGGGCTACCATAACTAACCCTAGTTAGCCCTACATAACCTTAACTCTACTTAGAGTTAGATTGGATTGTAAGAGATATCTTCCTAAGTTAGGTTAGTATACGATTAGGCTAACTAGGGTAACTTAACTAATTAGCCGTAATTAACCATAGCTAACTAGGTAGCAAAACTATTTAGAGATAACTAACCCTAAGTAGAGTACCTAGCATAGGGTTTAGCAAATAGATTCTAACTAAGGTAGCTAACCCCTAAGTTAGGTAATTAACTTAAGGTCCTAACCTACCTAGCGCTAAGGTTAGCAAGGGTTTAGCTAGTTAGCCCTAACTTAGGATTTGTTAGGATTAGTTAGGGCTAAGGTTACCTTGTAAGATTATTTGGCCAAAACTGGCATTGGAACGGCCGGTCCTAATTCTGGGACGGCCAGTTCCAGTGGACTGGTGCGGTCCGTCCGAGATCTAGGGCGGCCCGTTCCAGAGTTCTGGGGCGGGCCGTCCTAATCTTGGGACGGCTCGTTCCAGATTTTTTCTGGAAATTTTTCTGAAATGTTTTTGAACTGTTTGTGAATTATCTGGCATTTGGACGGTCCGTTTCTTGGCTCGAACGGACCGTTCCTTTAACTTTGGATTGTTTATGATTCGTTATGATTGAGATTTGTGCCAGAATTATTGATTATGAATTTGCAATTGTTTGAAGAGATTTTGAAAATTAAGTTAAAGTTTTGAAAATTCAAAATCGTTTAAAATCTGACCAAATTTTGGATGACTTAGATTTAAAGTAGATCTATTGTCAGGTTAGGAGAGAAATTTTTTGGGTTTCTCGACCTAGATTAGGACGACATTTTCTACTCTTCTCTGTGGTTTTCAGGCTGTCCATTCCACTCCGGGACAGCCCGTTCCACTTCAGTTTTTTAGTTGCAAACTGTTAGGTATTGACCAGAGTTTAGGACGGTCCGTTCCACAACCAGGGCGGTCCTTTCCACAACAAAAATTGTTAAGTTTTAAGCCAAAATAAAGGTTGTTTGTACTGGTTAGGTACAAATAACGCTTTATGCATCCCTCCTCTTCTTTTCTCTGCCGTGGTTTTTAATTAGTAAGAGCTGTAAGCGTTGGGTTACACCATGTTGTCATGAGGACAAGTTCTGTCGTAGAAAATAAGGTCGGCGCCTAAAGTGTCGATATGACCCTGGCCTTTTCTAGGAATCTTGCCTGGATATGGTGTAATTTCAATGGCTGCTGGCTGAACGGGAGACCACCGCTTTCTTTTCTTACCTTAATATGACTCGTACTGGCTTGTATGGTCATATCTCTCTTTGGTTCTCTTCTGGTCTATTTAGGGCGGACCGTTCTTTCACCAAAATGGTCCGTTTTCAAGTTTGTTGGTTCGTATGAAGTACCATGCGATCCAATGTATGTATACCTCGGGTTTGCAACTGAGTCCTAAGTTTATATCATCCTAGGTCAGTATTTAGTTAGGCTTTTCATATTAGGATTGATGTGTATAATGAAAAGTCTAGGATTAGGTATACTTTAAGTCTAATATAAAGGTAACTTGAGTTGTGTTTGAGAATTGAACCAATATTAATATCATCACGCCAAAGTGGGCTCTCATATTAATGGTTGTTTCAAAGGCTCAAATACAAAGTGTATTAAGGTACATGTAACTTTTAAATTATGGATTGGCCCAAAGGAAGGACATAATTTAAAGGGCTATATGTGCAATGTTTTGGTAGAATCAAATGGGTAATGATTATAAGGTCTTACATGTGATTAATTAATCGGCCCAAAGGAAGGTTAATTAATTGATATGTTATGAATCGTTACATTTGATACTACACCTAGTTGATTGAAGTTTGTTTGGAGACTCCAAAGAGCACTTGCAAATGAATAAAGACTAGTAGATGGGATTTGGACCTTTATATTGTGATTTATTACTATACGGTTAACGATTAATGTAAGTGCATATATTTAGTTTAAATAATCAAGCATCTTTAATATTCCAACTTAAAATTTAAGTCTTTCAGGTTGGTTTGATCTTGACCATGTGTTAAGGACTAATATTCCCATTAAGGTCATAAATCAGAATTTGACAACTGAAATTAAAGTAACATGTGTCTTATGATCATTTCGTGAAAACCATTTTTGAGACATTTAAGGGGCATAGTTTCTAATTTCATTAAGGCTAAAGGATTCATGAGAGGAAATATTGTTTTGCATGAATGAATAGGCTAACCAATTAAAATCTGTTAGGAGACTCCAAAGAGCACTAACAGATAGATAGTGGTTAGATATATATGTATTTCATGGCAAAATGCTTAGGTACCTCAATATAGTTAAGAATTCTTGGAAGAAAATTTAGGAAATGTATCTGCTAAGAATAAAAGGCTGTTATTTGAAATCTGTGAGAAGACTCCAAAGAGCACTCACAGATGGATAGTAATTACATTCAGACATTTATTGCAGAAACACTTCAGACACCTAAATAAATATAAAATCAACATTAAGGGAGTATATTTGGAGATGTCATTTTATGCTTCAAATTATAAGCACTAAAATATATCGCAAGATAATAAGGTTATTTAGTGCTTATGTTTTCTTATTTGGTTCAGTCAAGATGAGTTATGAGACCCTCAATAAACTCAACTTGAATATGGTACAGGAAGAAAATGATTTGAAGATATGACATATAATTCTTGAGTTGCTTTTAGTTCCAAGAATAAAAGAAAATTAGAAACATATATATAAAGTTTAAGATTAAAATTGTAAATTTTGGATCATAAAAGAATCCCAATAAAGTTAAAGTTCGGAAACTAATTGAAAAAGGTCAGAATCTGAAGGGTATTTCTTCTATGAAAACAAGAGCATTTAAGAAAATATTATACTTGGGTACCAAGAATAATATTATGTTTCTTGTACATGCATAAGTTGATTTTAGTATCAATATACACGTAGTGGTTAGATTTTGATGAACCTACCCACGTTGTATTTCTAGAATTTCCTTTGATTGTCAAAAGTCAAATGATGGTGAAAGATACATCCTTGTAGTGGTGACAATAAGACAATCAATTTTGGAAGCTATAACGTCCGTGGATTGTTATTTAGTAATGGATCATATATATATTTGGACTTACATGAGATATTTATAAATTCTTTTAAATAAAATTTTTGTTCTACCTCTAATCAACAACTAAGGATATATTTGTTCATATAAGAATAAAAATTTGATTATGTCTCATAGTCCAAAATCGGGGAGATCCATTTCTTATTTAGTTTATAATAATCTTGTATGGACATAATAGCTTATAAAAGGATACTAAAGGTTTTATGCATAAATTGACGATTGAGAATTCAAGTATACTTTGGCACAAAAGTTCAAGTTATATCTCTTAAGGAGATAATATGTTTTGTACAAAATTATAATTCTCAATTCATAAGGATAGCAGTTTATATTTTATATCAACTAAGACAACTATTAATAAAACTCCATATAAATGTGTAGACTGAAAAGTTCACCATTTATATCTGGGGATATCCAACAAAGCTCGGCTTTATAAGCAACATGAGAAGAAATTGGATGAAAGGATAATTAGTTGTTTAGTTGATTATGCCCAAAGATCCAAGAGTAACCAAATTATTATATCCCACAACTAAAGATTGAGATTAGAGATGAATTAAAATAGGTTCCTTGAGGATGTTCTGGTTGAGGGGGAGAGATGACACATTAGGATATTATCTTCAATGTAAAACCTTAAGTGCTAATGAATTAAACCCCATTTTGGATCTATAGACTTAGATCCTGGTAATGATTAAATTGAAGATAATGTTGTCAATCTACAACTGCAAACACCTCAAAAACTGGTGCTTATAAGATCCACTAGGGAGAAAAGACAAACATTATCGGATGATTATGTTGTCTATCTTTATGAGTTTGACATTAGGATAACGAAAGATTCTATAAGTCTTCATCAAGTCAAAACTCATAAAAGTGGATTAAATACCATAAATGGAGAGATGAAGTTCATGTGTGATAATGATATTTGAGACTTAGTAACATTGCTTTAAAGTAAGAAACTCATTGGTTACAAATGGACATTTAATACCAAAAGGGGATTCTAAAGACAATGTGAAAATACGTAAGGTACATCATGTCACTAAGAAGTTCACCTAAAAAAAGAAATGAATTTACCATAAAGAGACTTTCTCTCTAGTCTTACTGAAAGATTCTTTTAGGGTAATCATGACACTTGTAGCACATTTTGGATCTTGAGTTTTATGTTAAGACTATGTTCTTCAATGGAGACATTGATTATAAATGTAACCATCCCATTTTGAATCGGATGATACAAATAAAACGGTTGTAAATTTTAACATCTATTTATAAACTCAAAATAGACGTCTCGACAGTGATATTACAAATTTCATCAAGTGATTATCTCATTTGGTTTCGAGATTGACTTGATTAATTATTGTATATATCACAGGTTCAGTGGAAGTAATATTTTTGAATTAAGATATAAATTACTATTTGAAATGATATTATCATTTGTACTAGGCCACAAGATTAAATGCAAACTATTGGATACCCTGTGATTAAGGCATATATACATGATATACCCCATAAATATTGATTAAGTAAAGTTGGAAATAAAAGTATTCATTTTGGTTATAAAGAATTTAAATTAAGATTGTATACATGTGGATACTGTATACATTATAAAGATACAAAGTCAATATCTGTACAATATGAGTACAGAACTTTGGAATGCAACCAAAATTAGTTATTAAATAAGTATGTACTTACAGTTCGGATGTCAGAAATAGGTTGAGGTCATTTTAATATTCTGACTTCGATTTTAGTGAATGCCGTAATAACATGCAAAAGGATAATTCCATGAAGAACGCTTAGCAGGTATGTATTAGCGTCTTCCACAATGGAAATAAGTTTTATAGTATGTTATAAAGCATTCAAATTTAGGGAGTATGATACCGTTGCGAACCGTTATAATTAATTAACTCAAATGGATCATATAGAAATAATATAATATATATGCTAATCCTAAATTAATTATTAATATGTTAATAATTAAGTTAGTTCAACGCATATTTATTATACTGAGCTAATTGGCCTTTTAGTTCATCGGTTAACTGAAAGCCCGATATGAGACGAATTGAAAGAGTGAATTAATGGGACACTATATCATATGGATTTTGGCCCACTTAATCTCTGAAAATTTCGGCCATAGAGGGGCATTTGTGTCCAAGAGAAAATAGGAAGCGAGAAACCTAATTATGGAAAACGTTCCATATATATATTGATTGTTTTCTTTGGGAATAAGTCGGAGAAAAACCTAGTTCTCTCTCTCTTCTCTCTGTGGCCGCACTATTCACGCACTGTTCATAGCGGAGAAAATTGGTTTCTCTGATTTTAAGCTCTTAATTCCATCTCTAGCTCATGCGTTGAGCGATTTTCTTTCCAGTTAAACAGTTAATCGTGCGAAGGAATTCAAAGGGAATTAGTTATCGTCTCGGACAAGCTAGCACTTGTCTTGAGACCTTAGTTAATTTTCTAGGTGGACTCGAGGCGACGAGGTGGTGGTGGTGTGCTACCCATTGACTCCTAAGCAAAGGTCGAGCCTTCTAGTTATGAGACTAGAAGAGGTAAATCCTTCTACCGTTCTCTTAAAGTGTCAACTTGTATAATTATCTAGATCCGTATAATAGCAATTGTAAATTATTTGTTAATAAGTAATAAAAATTTAAATTGCACATGGAACGAGTTCCTAACAACCCTAACTTTGGCTAGTTAACCGTAGATAACTCTTAGGTTAAATAACTAATCCTAGGGCTACCTTGGGCTAGCTAGGGTTATCTTGGGCTAGTTAGGATTTGTTAGGCTAGGATATGGTAGCTATTTAATCCAAGATTGCTCAAGGTAGTCTCGAGTTAGAGAAAAGTGTTTAAATAGAGTTGTTCTATTTCGAATTAGGTTTCTGTGAAAATTAATTTCATAATTTTTCATTAAGATTTGATACTTCAACTGGGTTAAAACTTTTCAGTCGTCAGTCTGTTTCAGAACAGGACAAGTCGCTTGTATGGCTTTTAACTCGATAATTTTGAATAGACCCTTGTATTTTTCTTTTCATGGATTGATAGCCTAGTATATAAAGTATTTTTTTATGTAAATTTTTTGCTTGAAAAATGTCAAGGGGGTGATCACACAGACCGAAAGGTTGAGGCCAAAACAGAATCTTCTCTAACGGCGCTTCGCGTGCTGTCTGGAATTTTGTCTTTTTTGGTTCAACCTGATGGTAGCTGATCTCTCCTTGAAATTTTTACTGGTAGTTAGACTCATTGCAAGGAGCTCTCTGGATTTATTTTGGATTTTTGGGTGACCGAAAAATATCGGATTTTATCGGGTCCCAAATTGCTTATTTTAATTGATTAAAATATATTCTAATTAATCAAATTAGTTGAAATGTTAATTAGAACACTTCTTAAATACCCTCCTTTCTGTTTTTGATTTGTAGATTAAATTTCAAAGGTTCAAACAAGTAGTTGTAATGTTAAACCTTTTGCATTTGAAAAAACGAGCGACAAGCATGCACAAAGACTCTAATTAATGAAGTTAATTAAGAACAAATGAAACATGTATATTGTATATGTGCTAACTCATTTTTGTAGGAGGATCGTGGGTTTAGTATGGCTCAAGATTTCAATGCCTTGTGGTTTGTAAATGAATGCATGTGTGAATTTGGGTAATGCGGCCTTTGGTGCCATTAATTAATTTTGATTAATTTTAATGTAACTTGTGAGGCTTGCATGCCCCTAAGGCCTAGGAGGGAATTAGGATTTTTCACATGTTTATTTATTTCCATTAATTATAGGATAGGATCAATATAATTAGTGGGAGGGCTTGAACTAGATTAGTCTTACTACATGGAGATGCAGTGAAGATTAATATGCAAGCTGGAGCCATACAAACCCACAACAATGATTGTGCTTTGAGATGCTTATTATAATTATGTGATTGTTTGAATGCTATGAAATGTCATAGGATAGGTATGGGTGTATGTTGACACGACCACCAAACAAAGTCGCATAATAAATGTCCAAATTTAATTTAATTAAGTCGACCGCCCTCCTTCTCTCTATCCCCTTCACATCGCTTGTCTTCTCATGGCGCAGTCCGCCCAAGCGGACGTCATGGTTGTCATGCGATAGTCGGGGTACAAATAAAAGGATTTGTAAGGAGCAAATAGAGAGAAGTTGCTTATTGATAGACCCAACTAGAGTTTGGATATCGGGGCGAAGTTCGCGATGCGAACCAAGAGTCATAGTTGTATGATTGGTTATAGAACCTACCTTATCTAGTCATTTTAGGTGATGTGCCATAGCAGGTCCAATTTGACGAAAATGGGGATCTTGGAAATTCATTACATTTAAGGGCATAAAATGTAGTGAAAGTTTTACTTTGCTAGAAAATAAAACAAATACATAAACTAATTGACCTTAATTTTGGAATTGTTGTAGATGTCTTCTCACTCTTCTTTCTCGCTACGTTATCTCTTAGAGAAGGAGAAACTCGCCTTCAACGGTGCTAATTTCTTGGATTGGCACCGCAACCTTAGGCTAGCCCTTCGGTTTGAGAAGAAGGAGTATCTCATTTCCACTCCATTGCCCTCAGCTCCCAAGACGGATGCCCCTAAAGAGGACAAGGACGCCTACGAAAAGCACATCAATGACGACATGGAGATGTATGTCTTGATTGTCGCTGTCATGGAGTCTGAACTCCAAAAGGAGTTCATGGATAGTGGCTATGGTGTGTTTGACATCATAACTCGTCTCTCGAACATGTTCCAAACTAAGGCCCGCACCGAAAGGGGTCGACTGATCAAGGCCGTCGCCAATACTCGATTGGCCGAAGGTCAAGAAGTCGGGCCACACGTCATGAAGATGGCGGGGTTGTTCCGGCAGCTTGACAGGCTTGACACGCCCTTCCCGTCAGGGGCGGTTCAAGACTTCATTCTTAATTCTCTTCCTCAAAGTTTCACGGGGTTCATTGTGAACTACCGCATGAATGGCATGGACAAGAGTCTGGACGACCTCCAGAACATGCTTGCCGAAACTGAGGAAAGCCTAAAGAAAGAGAAAGGGCTGAGAGATGTTCTTGCGGTGAGTGATAAGAGCAAAAAGAATAAGAAAAAGGCCCGCAGAACGAAGAAAGGCAAAGGCCCGGTGAAGCCCCAAGGTTCGACCAAGGGAGCTCCCGCAAGTTCTAAGAAAAAGAAGAACCTGGCCAACTCTGAGACCGTGTGTTACTATTGTAGTAACAAGGGACATTGGAGGAGAAATTGCCCCAAGTACCTCGCAGACAAGAAGGCCAGAACTGTTCAGCCTTCCACCTCAGGTATATTTGTCATTGAAACCCTTCTCGCTACCTCTAGCACTGACTGGATATTTGATACTGGTTCAAGTGCTCACATTTTTCGAAATGTGCAGGTTCCAAAGAATAGGAGGCGGCTTGAGAAAGGTGAAGTTCAACTCCGCGTCGGGAACGGCACGTGCATCTCTGCTATGGCCGTTGGGAACGTGGAAATAACTTTACCTTCTGGTTTTGTTTTGGAACTCAAAGATGTGTTTGTAGTTCTTTTTATCACTCGGAATATTATTTCTGTTTCTTGTTTGGACATGGATGGATTTAATGTTGTAATAAAGAACAAATGTTGTGCTTTATTTCGTGATGATGTTTGTTATGGTGTTGCGCATTTATTGAATGGTCTTTATGTGCTTGATACTTCTAATGAACATGTTTTGAGTGTTGAAAATGACAATAGAAAACGTAAGATTTCACACGAGAATGCAACTTTGATGTGGCATTGCCGCTTAGGTCATATCAACGAGAAACGCATCAAGAGATTACAAACTGTTGGTCTCTTGGATCAATTCTCTTTCGAGCCAATTGAGACATGTGAATCATGTTTGATAGGAAAGATGACCAAAGCGCCTTTTACCAACAAAGGTACAAGGGCAAATGACTTATTAGATCTCGTACATACTGATGTATGTGGACCTATGAGTATTTGCGCATGTGAAGGTTACTCGTACTTCATTACTTTCACCGACGATCATAGTAGATACGGGTATATCTACTTGATGCGGCATAAGTCTGAATCCTTTGAAAAGTTCAAGGAATTCAAGAATGAAGTTGAGAACCAACTTAATCGAAAAATCAAAGTCTTGCGTTCCGATCGAGGTGGTGAGTACTTGAGCCATGAGTTTGGTGATTATCTAAAGGAGTATGGAATCGTTCCACAACTCACTCCACCGGGAACACCACAATGGAATGGTGTATCCGAAAGGAGGAATCGAACTTTGCTATACATGGTTCGATCGATGATGAGCCAAGTAGATTTACCTAAGTCATTTTGGGGTTATGCACTAGAAACCGCTGCTTTTACACTAAATCGTGTTCCGTCAAAGTCCGTTGAGAAGATGCCTTATGAGCTTTGGTTTAGTCGGAAACCAAGTATGTCATTTCTCAAGATTTGAGGTTGTGAATCTTATGTGAAAAGGCTAATGAGCGATAAGCTTGGACCCAAATCGAACAAATGTCTTTTCGTAGGATACCCGAAGGAAACGAAGGGTTACTACTTCTACAATCGCAACGAGAACAAGATAGTTGTTGCTCGCTATGGTGTGTTCTTGGAGAAAGAGTTTCTCGCAAGAAGAAGTAGTGGGAGTGATGTGGTTATTGAAGAAGTTCACGAACCACCGCAAGATATGCCTCAACTAGGAAATCTAGCGATTCCCAATGTGGTGCCAAATGAGGTTGTAGTTGAACCAGTTCCACAAGTTGTTGAGGAACAAGTTCAAGAGAATGCTCCCTCAAAGGAGGACTTGAACATTTCGCGAGTCGAAAGTGTTCAAGTTACTCCTATATTAGAGGATCAAGAACCAACTCCACAAATTGTTGTGGAACAAGTTCAAGAAACTCAAGCACCAATCCTACGAAGGTCAACGAGGGAAAGTCTCCACCCGAAAGATACTTGGGTTTGCACGATGTCCTCGTCATTGGGAATGGCGAGCCTTTGACCATTAAAGACATGATGAAAGAACCCGACTCCAAGGAATGGCTTAAAGCCATGGAATCCGAAATGCAATCCATGTATGACAACAAGGTATGGACCTTGGTTGATCTTCCTGATGGAGTAAAATCCGTTGAGAACAAATGGATCTTTAAGAGAAAGGTCGACATGGATGACAACTTGACTGTATACAAGGCACGGCTTGTTGTGAAAGGTTATCGACAAGTTCATGGTATTGACTATGAAGAAACCTTCTCGTCCGTTGTCATGTTCAAGTCAATTCGGATCTTGTTAGCAATTGCCGCATTTCATGACTATGAGATATGGAAAATAAATGTCAAAACCGCCTTCTTAAATGGAAATTTAGAAGAGGATGTGTACATGACACAACCCGAGTGTTTTGTGGATCCAAAGAAGGTATGCAAGCTTCAAAGGTCCATTTATGGCTTGAAGCAAGCATCGAGGAGTTGGAACAAGCACTTCGATGAAGAGGTCAAGAAGTTGAACTTCATCCAAAGCGAAAAGGAACCTTGTGTTTACAAGAGGTTTAGTAGGAATGTGGTTGTGTTTCTTATTTTGTATGTTGATGATATATTCTTGATCGGAAATGATGTTCCCGAATTAAATGCAGTCAAGACTTCATTGAAGAAGGTGTTCTCAATGAAAGACTTGAGCGATGCCGCCTACATCCTAGGAATTAAGATCTATAGAGATAGGTCTAGAAGTATGTTGGGTATGAGCCAAGATACATATATTGACAAGGTGTTGGTAAAACACAATATGGCTAGTTCCAAGAAGGGTTACTTGCCTATGTCACATGGTATATACTTGAGTAAGACTCAGTGTCCCTCGACCGAAGCAGATAGGAAGTACATGGAGAAATTCATGTACCCTTCTGTAGTCGGCTCGATTATGTACGCCATGCTATGTACTCGCCCCGATGTGGCATATTCGATTAGTGTGACTAGTCGATTCCAAGTCAACCCTGGCATGTCACACTGGACCGCAGTCAAGAATATCCTCAAGTATCCAAAGAGAACAAAGGATAGCATTCTCGTGTATGGTGGAGACCAAGAGCTCGTTGTAAGTGCTTACACCGATGCTAGTTTCCAAACCGACCGAGATTACTCAAAGTCACAGTCCGGCTTTGTATTTCTGCTCAATGGTGGTGCTGTGAGTTGGAAGAGTTCCAAACAGGATACCACAGCCGATTCCATCACCGAACCAGAATACTTAGCGGCTGGTGAAGCAGCAAAGGAAGGAGTTTGGATCAAGGAATTCTTGACCGAGCTGGAGGTGGTTCCAAGCATCTCAGGTCCAATGGATCTCTACTGCGACAATACGGGAGCCATAGCTCAGTCCAAGGAGCCTAAGTCTCACTAGAAGACTAGGCACATTCAACGACGATTCCATCTTATTCGTTAGTTTGTGAACGACGGATGGATCAAGGTCAAGAAGTTGGACGGTGCCGCGAACACAGCGGACCCTCAAACAAAGCCTCTGTCTGGAGCCGCGCATGAGTTGCATGTTGCATCCATGGGGATCAGACGCATGCCTGAGTGGCATTGATTTGTATCTTTTACATTTGAGGTTTTAGTATGAGACATGTATATTTTGATATTGCATTGAGTACTATGCACTTGCTAGAAGTCACTATTGATTGACTCTAGGCCAAGTGGGAGATTGTTAGAGATATGTCCTAGAAGCCAATCATTTTATGGCCACTTCTATAGTTTATGTTATTGATAATATTTGATCATTTGTTCCTGGATTTTATTATTGACAGTTCATTCAGGTTGAGGATCTGAATTGTGGATCACTGTGTTTCATTTATGATTAAATGACAATAATAAATCAAAACTGTCCATAGTCTTGATAATTAACAAGAAACATTAATTATCAGACAAGACTAGCATACAAGTTAAGTGATAATTAAGTTCTACAAATCATAAGTAAGGAGTTACTAACTTAATTGTTGTTTACCCCTAAATTCTGCTGCGTAAAATCCTGGAATAAATAAATATATTTTATTTCACAAATAAACCAAAACCCATGACAACAACAACCAAACAAAATCGCTCTAACAAACAGTCATATGACGTGAGACGAAAATACAAAAATTCCTAAAAATGGACGATATATTAATTAATTATGGAAAATGCCGTTATGCGCCTGTGATATGCTTATAATTAATTATCAAAAGAGTCCAAAAAATGGAAATTTAGTAGCAGTTAAATCCTTCATATTTTTATGGGGAACCATGCAAAATTTCAGGTCAAACTGACTTACAGATGAGCAGCAAACAATTTTATCAAATAAATGCAGCATAATTGTCCTCAATTTCGCCTGGGCCGAATTGCAAAAATAAATCAAAGCCCATGAGATTTAATTAATTACAAAACAATCCACGGCCCAAACAAATTAAAATTCAAAAGCCCATTTCCATTTTTAATTTTCTGGCGGCCCAACTACACAAACAAAACAGAGCGGATCCAAATCTCAAACCCACTAACAATCTCAAACCCGTCTGTCGGAAACAGATTCAATAGTCGGAAACTGACCTATTCGGAATTCAGTCGGCCAGACTCAACACATCAACTCGACCAGACCCAACAGTATCAACTCGACTCAACCGAACCAAGTCTGGGGCTGCATACGTGTCGCCCTCCCATTGGTGGAGACCATTACTGTTAAAATAAAAAAAAGAAAGAAAAGAAAAGGAGATGGAACAATACAGTGCTGTCAGACACAAGTACTCCGGCGTAGGGAAGGGTTTCGCAACCGTTGCACGTCGCCTTAGCCCAAACCAATTGCACCTATGGGTCGGTGATGTTCCCACGATCCCAACGGCACCAGACACGACCAATGTCAGAGAAGGGATGGTCTCAATTGAGCGATGAAGAAGCTCACTGCCATGAAGAAGACAATGGGGTTGAGTTGAAAGCGAAAAGAAATTGAGCAATTAAAATGACGAGGAAGCATCGTGGGGGAGCAAACGACATACCTGAAGCACCAATTTCTAGTTTGAATGACGCTAGAGGCAAGTGAGGTGTTCCGGTGACAAGCGATAATGGCAGAAATGCTTAATTGAAGGAGAGGAGCTTGGCATATGAATTAAACACAATGAATGTGCTTAGTCTCGAGCAGAGAGCGTGTTCAGAGGAAGCATGGAAGCTCTGATGCAACCATAGTCAGGCTTTCCCATAACTGGACACCTCCAGTCAAATTACGAACAAAAACAGATAAAACAGAAGGAATGGAGAGGGGTATCACTGCCTCTCGTCAGCCCATACTCTGGAAAAGAATGTTCTAGGCCTGTTCAAATACAGGCGCCTTGATGACTCAGTAGAGGTGGTACCACATTCCATCTCAATGAGAGCCATTTGATTAAAAGGGGAATTCAAATCAAAGGCCATGATATAAACCATCTCCTTACCAAAAGATACCATCTGAGTTGGTATAAATAAGAAGCACATGAATGCATCTAGTAACAACATCCAGCCACCCATCCATACTGTTAACCATATGGAGGGTGCAGATGTTCACATCAATCAATCCACTCAAAGCTGCAAAGTACAAAGGAGCTGTATAACATCTCAAAACTACTCCAAGCATCACAATGCATCTGGAAATGCCCCATGTGTGTGTCATTCTATGGGGACCATGGGCAAATCAGTCATCCAGAGGCAAGACAAAAAGGAAAAGCATTCAAAAGTAATGCAAAGAAGAGCTACCAAACTCTAAATTCCAATTTTGCCCCTTCAAGATACCTTTTAAAAAAAAAACGCATTGAGTAAAAGGATATAGAAAATAGCAACCCAGGTCAGCTTGAACACATATCCTTTACAAGATTAAATGTGCGAAAAACCAGAAGCCATCAGTGTCAACAAGACATGTGTGCTAGGAGAATGGCCTCAGAACTAGACACCATGGTGCTTAGCTTAATTCATCATAGGCCAATAAAAGGGACCATAAATTGGGACTTAAGTGAGATCAAATCACTTAGCAAATCAAAGGTGAGTGCAACTTGTCATATGGCAGATGCCATCTCAAACCCTTGACTGCAAATATACAAGTCATAATCACTCACAAAATGTGATTTATACTTCAATACCAACCAATTATCAAGCCAACACAAGTGATCCAGTGACTAGATAGTTCAAATATGAGTACAACATGTCAAGCATGTGACAAGTGATAACTCAAATAAAAGAACTACAAAGCCATGGGCCACAGGAGATCAAGTATGCAACATAAGCCATCTACAAAGGCGCAACAAGCATCAAAGATATCTCAAGGCAACATAATTCAAGCACTGGAGAGGAATAAACCCTCTCTGAAACATCTACCGGCCTCATCTGAGGCACAACAGCCAGCAGCTAAGTGCAATATGGCCATAGCTGAGGCACAACAGCCAACACCCACAAGTAAAACACATAACAAAGTGACACCTGCCCCAGTGTCACAAATGATCAATTCTCAGGCGCCAAAGATAGGTTATACAACTAAGTAAAGCCACAAGAGGATCACAACAGCCAACGCTCAAAAGAAAGAACACTCAATTGTGTGACACCTGTCCCAGTGCCCACAAGAGCATCTCTCCTCCAGGCGCCAAAGGATAGCTATAGCAGCTGTCAAAGCCATGAGAGAACCCAAAACCAACAGCCAACAGGCATGGCATCCAATCACACAGTGCCTGACAAGCAGCCACATGAAAGGAAGCCACATCCAACCACATCAAATCACCAACTCCAAGTCCCTGAAGGACAGGAATGGAAAATCAAACTAAGCCAAAGCCACTGGAAGGCAATACAAGTATCAAATTTCACTGGAGAGACATGAGGCAACCTCAAGTACCTCAAATACCCCCCTGACAAGCCACAGATAGCAGCTGGCGCCAAGTAAACCCCTCCCCCAAGTATCTCACTTGGTAAAAGGAAGTAGAAACACTCTCACAGCCATATAGGATACATAGATGTGAGCATCATGTGCCATATCATCCAACAAAGAGGCAGTAAGAGGAAGTAAATCTCACATCACCAAACCAACTATCTCAAATGCAGATGCCACATGTCAAGTGACTACTGGATAGTGCAGAAAGATAGTAAAACACCCAATGTGAACTTAACACCCAAATTAAGGCGGCAAGAGGCAAGATAGCATCTCAACCCTCCATCCAACATTATCAATACTCAGAAATCCTGAGAAAATGCCAAGTGGCAGATGCACTCCAAGTGAAACCCTAGTCCCAGGCTTATAAAAGGAGCTGAAGACGATGGAAGAAGGGCCCCCAGTTTTTGAAATTTTTAGGCTAGAGCATTGAGTTTTCAAAGCTGTAAAAGAAAAAGAAAAAGAAGTTTAAGTGTAATCAAGGTAATTAGCATGTAATTCAAGTTTTATATGAAATAAAGGGGGCCAAAATAGTTTAAATTACTTTTCTCTTCTTGTTATCCTCCTCTTTTCCCTTTTTCTTTCCTTTTCTGGTTCAATAAGCCTGGTATTTGGCTTGAGTGCCCGGTATTTGGCACTGTTTGTATAAATGCCTGGTATTTGGCATGGTATGAGCCTGGTATTTGGCTCTGGCCTGGTATTTGGCCATGAAATCAATCCAGCCCGGTATTTGGCTGTGTAATACCCTCTCATGAGGAGATAACTTAGAGATATATACAATAAGGCATGCAAGCTTTATGCCCATGGCTACTGTTTGCATGCCACCCCAAACTTAAAAGTGATTAAGGCTGCCTAGACTTTATGCCCACGGCTACTGTCTAGTAGGCCACCTAAAAGTGCCAAAAGTTTTTTGAAAAACAACTGCATTTCTCATGATTTCAAACCCAAATTGTTTCTGTTTCAGTGCATGTGCATATAAAATAGTTGCATCTGTCATCTTTCCAAAAATAAAGAGCTGATTTCAAACTCATGCATGATAGAATTAAGTCAAGAGCAAGCATAGTATCTGTCATTCAAACTTATGCATAGTTGGCATCAAGTGTAGCATATGTCAAATGGTTACATCATGGTCAAAGTTGCATGTTTATTTCATCATTGGATTGCATAGCATTCAAGTTTCAATAAGGCTCTTTGCACCTGCATGGTGCTAAGTATGGTCATGCATAATAGTCTGTCACTAGGGTTCATGCCATAATCACCCAAAAGATAAACAAAGTTTTGTCCTCATGCATAGTAGTTCAGATAGCTAAGTATGGTAAAGCATAGTATCTAACATAAGTCACTTAGGCATTTCGAATAATGACAAAAGTCTTAGGGTCTGGCAAAAAAGATGTCCAAGTGCCAAGTATGTAGTAGGCCACATAAATAAATAGGGTCTCATAGATTAATAAAAAAAAATGATGAAACTTCCATGTGTCCAAAGTCAGTAGCTCACCCAAGCTCATCATACCAACATAGTTCCTGGAAACAAAAAATAAAAAATGATTAAGGTCCTAGGTTGCATTAAAAACAATAAGGAGTATTTCATCTCTCATCTAACCCAGGTCTGGTCAAATGCATGTGTATACACTGATCCTCAGATTAGGAATAATAACAAAATGAGTTGTCATGAAAGGTTGAGCTTAATTGCATAGCACCTAGCATGCATTTCTAATTAAGGGTTTAAATATAACATGGCATCTGCATAAGCATTTGTAATTCTGTCATATGTATAGTTCTGATGTGTCATTGCATAAGCATCATCATAACCAAATAAAAGACTTAGTCCTAAATCTCATGGTTTAGATTGCATCAGTGCATGTGTCGAGCATCAATCACTCAGTCTAGGCTTATCTTTTTTTATATATAGCATCCCTTCTTAAAAGGGACAGACAATAAGTCGCATCACAAAATAAATAAAGTTTGCATTTGCATCTAGTTTGGCCTTTTCATGCATGGCATCAATTTTGAAACCCATCTCAGTTCTTACAAAAATGAATGATGTTCAAAACTACATGGCTCACTCTCTGAAAATAAACAAATTTCTCTGCATGGATTTCGTAAAAGTTTTCTTCAAAAACCAAAAGTGATTTTCATCACAGACTCAAACATCAACATTTTCAATAAATAAGCATATAAACATTACACAGCAATAAAGAAAAGGGGTGTGTATATCTCTAAGTTTATCTCATGAGGAGGTATTACCAGCCGCAAGACCCATAATTGTCACCAAATGATAGAGGATAAGCCAAATGAAACTGAACCAAATCCAGTTCAACCCAACCCGAAAATGGAACCAAAATTGGAATGAAACAGACCAAGGTGGTTAGTCGCCATTGGTAATGAGGCCAAATTAAGCCTAAACACAGGACCTTTGAGTGTCAATTTGGATAGAAAATAGGTCACCAAATACGACCAGTCCACACAAGACAAAAATCCAAAATTGAGTAAAGGAAGGAGAATACCCGAGTAATTGGAACTTCCATTGGCCTCTCCTAACCTCAAGAACCCTGTGGGACCCAACCAAGAAGCTCAATTCAACCCAGAGCATCTCAATTAAACATGGCAGTGTCGACCTAGTCAAAAAGGGAAAATGGACACCCAAAATAAGAAAGTAATTGAGGAAATGAGCTGGACAGAAGGAAAGAATGACCTAAGACAAATCAGAAAATACCTTCAATTTGAAAAATGGTGCCGACAACCGCCGTAATTTCTCCTAGGCCATAAGTTCTGGGTTAGAGTTATTACCTAGTGAGGGTTAAAATTAACTAACCCTAACCTTAACTAAAACTAACCTAGCTTAACTAACCCATAATTAGGTTACCCCAGCTATCCTAACCTTGGGTTATCTTTGGGCTAACCCTATAATTTAGTTACTCTAGGGATTAACCCTAATCCATTAAGGTTAGCTGGTGACCTACCTAGGGCTGAATAGACTTATAGTTAGAGTTAGGTAGCCAAGTAATTAACTAACCATATCTTTACGGTTAGTATTTGTTTTATCCTAGCTCGGATTAGTTATAACTGGCCCTAGGTAGACCTAACTAACCCTAATTAGGATTAGTTATCTGGGTTAATTAGGGCTAACTAATGGCTAGCTAGGGTTGGATAGGGCTAGAGTTAGGATTATCTTTGGCTGGCTAAGGTTGATTTGGGTTAGAGTTAGGGTTAGTTTAGGTCAGATTTAGGGTTAGTTTGGACTACTTAGGGCGGACGAGGGTTGGAGTTAGGGTTAGCTAGGGTTGAAATTAGGGTTAGTTATGGTTAAGATTACCTAAAGCTACCTAACTCAATGGTTAGTCCTAATTGGGTTATCCTAACTAACCCTTGTTGGTTACTAACCCGAGCTATGCATAACTGGGATTAGAGTTATGAATAGGTAAGGTTAGTTAGAGCTACCTAAGCGAAGTTACTCTACCAACCCCTAGCTTTGGGTAACCCTAGGGTTAGCTAATTGGTTTGTATAGCCCTAGGTAGGGTTAGATAACTTAACCCTTGCTAGAATTAGCTATAACTAGCTATGATAGGGTTTAGCAAACTCCCTAAGTTTGGACTACCTAGGGTTGAAATTGCAGTCTAACTTAGCCCTTACTAACCCTAATTTCAACCCTAGCTTAATATTTACAATGGTAGGGTTAACTACGTAGACCCTATATCTAAACTTTACCGAGGGATATCCTTAGGACTACTTAGTTGATTAGTTAGGGCTTGCCCTACGGTTAGTTAGTTAGGGCTACCTAAGGTAACCTTAGCCCTAACTATTCCTAACAAACCCTAAGTTAGGGCTAACTAGCTAAACCCTTGCTAACCTTAGCGCTAGGTAGGTTAGGACCTTAAGTTAATTACCTAACTTAGGGGTTAGCTACCTTAGTTAGAATCTGTTTGCTAAATCCTATGCTAGGTACTCTACTTAGGGTTAGTTATCTCTAAATAGTTTTGCTACCTAGTTAGCTATGGTTAATTACGGCTAATTAGTTAAGTTACCCTAGTTAGTCTAATCGTATACTAACCTAACTTAGGAAGATATCTCTTACAATCCAATCTAACTCTAAGTAGAGTTAAGGTTATATAGGGCTAACTAGGGTTAGTTATGGTAGCCCTAGTTAGGACTAACCCTAGCTATCCCTAGTTTGCTAAACCCTAGGTAGCTCTTATTAAACCTAGTTATCCCTAACTCTAACCCTTGCAAACTCCATACCTAATTCCACCTTTCCAAAGGCGTTTACTCTTTTTGGAGATCATCAACCTTGAAGCGACGGCAGCAAGGTGATCAGTTTGGCGACCATCCAGCAATACTCCACTGCCTTAAAGACCGAAAGACGGAAGCAAAAAGGAGTATTTGGTTTATTCTTTTATGTTTCTTTCTCTTGATTCGATGGGCTTGTATCTTTACTGTTATTTTATGTTTATTGCGTGTCTTGCTACTATGTTAGGCTAGTTTTTATGTTGTCTTTGGATTAGGGAAGGAACTTGATGTTTGGATGATGTTTATTTGACTTGTTATGTTATACTATGCTTTGAGATTTATTTATTGCGAATTATATCTATTACTTGAGTTAAAATACTTGTTTAAATCTCTAATTACCTTCTAGTTGAACAGCTGCATCTAGTTAGTCTAAGTTAGGATAAACAAGTCACGTTTAATTCAAGTACTTGGGATAAATTGTAGATCCGAAAGGATAGATTAGTTGACACCAAAAGTGTAACTTTTAGACCAGTCCAAAAGACCTCTAAATATCCTTACGAACTCCAATAAACAAGTTTAATTGATTGAATTCTATACCAAAAGTTGCGAACCAATCAAGTTAATTAGGTTAGGTTGTGATTAAACCAGAATCTGTCCCAACAAGCGAAAGCTGAGGTTTAGAATATCTAGGTTTGACCAATAAACCCTAACTTAAAGCATTAGTTAGCATAACGGACCAATTAAACCCACCTTTGCCTTCTGTTCGGACCGAACAGGGTGGCAACTGTAGCTAAAACGTGAAATTTAGTGCGAAAGTGCTTAGTTTCGAGTTTTAGCGTCCAAACACAAGCGAAACCTGACTCCTAGGACATTTTTATTCTCTATTTAAACCCCAAAACACTGCTTTATTTATTTTAATTACTATTTAGTTTATTTTATCTTATTTCGAGTCTAAAAACCAACCAAAAATATTTACCTAGTGCATCGTTTAGTTTTCTTTTATTTAAATCTTCATAAAATTATTTCTGTCTAGATTTTAAGAAAGGATAAGTCCAGTATTCATAAATCCGTCCCTTGGGTTCGACCCTAAAACTATATTCCGAACGATTAGTGAGATTAGCTCTAGGTTTACAAATTTATTTGATTCCTAGGTTCTAAGCCTTTATCAATACATCAATTTGAACCCATAAATAATTGCATGATACTATACTAGGTGAATCCATTAAAATGTATAGACGTACTCTTATAAAGTTATTTTTTGCTGCAGTTAATTTCGTTAAAATATTTAAAGGAATCAAATGGAAACATAAATAATTATTAAAATCAATTGAGCTATATTTTTCCATTTCCATTTCCAGCGAAGCACTGTACAGACTGCCTACAGACCAAACGGCTGTAGACAGTTTTAGGAAAACCTAATTAAATAATCTACAACTGGTTTTACTTAAAAATAGTCATTAAAAATGTTCTGCAACTGTTATAAAGTAAAAAAAGTCATAAAAAGACGGGGAAAAAATGCTGCAACTGTAATTAAGTAAAAACAGTCATAAAATTTTGAGACCCACTTGCCATACCACAATTCACCCCATTAATGACTAATATTGGCGGAAATTTATGGCGACTGTTATTTAATATTAACAGTCATTAAAGACTTTTATGACTGTTATTTAATATTAACGGTCACAATGTTTCCAGAAATTTTTTTTTCCTCATGCTTAAGTTTAGCAATTGTTTTAATTCAAAACAGTTGTAAAGATTTGAACTTATATTACGACAATGCCATAGATTTTGTAGGTGACTGTTATTATAAAAAGCAGTTGCTAATCTCCAGTTGCAAAAGCCTGTTTCTGTGGTAGTGCTAGTTATGGTTAGTTAGGGCTACGTACCCTAGGTAGTTAGGGCTAGATAATATCAATTAGGGTTTGTATTAGCTAGGGATATGTCCTAACTCTACCACGAATTGTTAGGTTTTGATTAGTTAGCGTTAGTTAAGGCTAGCCTAAGTTAAGGAAGGGCTAGAGTTAGGGCTATCTAGGGTTTGTTAGTTACTAGGGTAAGCAAGAAATCTACAGTTACCTAAGGCATGCTACTACCTAAGATTAGCCCAAGGTAGACTACCTAGACCTAATTTAGGATTAGCTATGGTCAAGTTTAGCTAATATGTTAGGTAGGGCCTAAGTAGGTTTAGCTAGGGTGTAGAGTTAGTTATGGTTAGTTAACCTTAGGGATAGCTAATCCGGTCTAAGCTTAGGGCTAAATAATCCTAACAAACCCTAACTCTTAACTCTAAACCTTAAATAGTTATCCCTATCTAAACCTACCATGGTTAGAGTTACTAATCCTAGCTAACAAGTTAAGGTAGGCTTACCTAGGATTAGAGTTAAGGCTCACGAGGGTTGGAGTTAGGATTGTTAACTATGGTTACCTAGGGATACCTAGTACAAAACCTAGGATTACCAAGGTAGGTTCGTTAAAACCGATCCCGACCCTAGGTAGTCCTAACTAACCCTTGCCAACTCTAAACCTAGCCCTACATAGGTAACCCTAGGTAGGCCTAACTAACTTACCTTAGGTAGCCCTAACTAATCATTGCTAACCTTAACTCTAGATAACCTTAACTATAGGATTAGCTTGGGTTAGTCCTAGCTAAGCCTAACCCTAGGCTAGCTCTGACTCTAATTCTAACCATATATGGCGTTATCTAGATTTAAGGTTAACTAACTAACTAGCTATAGCATAAGTAATCCTAACTAACCTTAGATATCTAGGTACTTAGTAACCCCAAGGGCTACCTACTTAACTGGATTAAACTAAACTCTAGATAATGCTAACTCTAACCATACCTAACTAGTCCTAACTAACCATATGTTAGCTATTAGGTTTAGCAAAAAGATTAGGGCGACCTAGGGTTAGAGTGAGGGTTACCTAGTGACTACCATTACTCTAACATAAAGTAGCTATCCCTAAGTTCGGATTAGGGTCAGAGTTAAGGTTTGCTAGGATTAGTTAGGGCAACCTAAAGCTATCTAAGGTTAGAGTTAAGGTTAGCTAGGGTTAGTTTGGATTGTCTAGGGCTAGCTAGGTTTAGCTAGAGTTTGAGTTAGAGTTAGTTGGGGTTACCAACAGTTAGTTAGGGTTACAGTTAGGGTTAACAAGGATTTCTTAGGGCTGTTTAGTGTTAGCTTAGGTTAGCTAGCGATAGCTAGGGTTAGTAAGAGCTACCTAGCGATAGTTAGGGATAGCTAGGGTTAGTAAGAACTACCTAGGGATAGCTAGGGCTAGTTTGGGTTGGCTAAGGTTAGGGTAACTAATTAGTGTTAGTTGGAGTTAGAGTTAGGGTTAGCTGGGGTTTGTTGCTAGGGTTAGATATGGTTAGAGTTAGGAACGTCAACTTGGGTTAGATAGGGCTACCAATGGATAACTGAGGTTACCTAGTGCTAACTAACTCTAACTAACCCCAACTAAGCTTAACTCTAACCTTAGCTAGCCTTAGGTAGCCCTAGCTAACCCTAAGTAACCCTATCTTGTCTTAGGTAGCCCTAACTAACCATAACTAACCTAACTAATCCCGAGTAAGGGTTAGTTAAGTCTACGTAAGGGATAACCAACTTACTCTAACCCCTAACCCTAACATAGGTATCCCTATAGCATGTTAGCTAGAGTTATTTGGAGCTAACTTAGCCCTACCTAGAGTTAGATAGGGTTAGGTTAGCTTGGGTTAACTTATTAGCAAGTAAGGCTATCTAACCCTAGTTAAGGTAGCCCTTACTAACCTTAGTTATCCCTAAGTAGTCTTAAATAATCATAACTACCACTAAGTTGCCCTAATCCACCCTAGGTAACCCTAACTCTAATCCTAGGTACCCCAAGCTATCCCTAGGTAGCCCTATCAATCCCTAGTTGTCCCTAACTCTAACCATATCTAACCCTAGCAAGCCCTAGGTAGTACTAACTAACCCTAACTAACCTTAATTCCAACCCAAGCTAACTGGGGATAGCTAGGGTCAGCTATGGTTAGTTAGGACTAAAGTTAGGCTTAATAAGGATTTGTTAGGGCTAGCTAACTCTAACTAATCCTAAGTAGATAGCTATGGTTAGAACTAGTGTTAAGTTAGGGCTACTTAGAGTTTGGGTTAGCCCTAGGTTGCTCTTGCTAATTACTTAGGGATACCTAACCCTAGCTACCGTTAGTTAACAAGGTAGGGCTACCTAAAGTTAGGGCTAAGTTAGCTCTAAGTAGTCCTAAAAATCCTAGCAATAGGTAACCCTAACTAGTTGGGGTTAGTTAGTACTACCTACGGCTATCTAGAGTTAGCAAGGGTTAGAGTTAGGGATAACTAGGGTTAATAAGAGCTACCTAGGGATTAGCAAACTAGGGATAGCAAGGGTTAGTCCTAACTAGGGCTACCATAACTAACCCTAGTTAGCCCTACATAACCTTAACTCTACTTAGAGTTAGATTGGATTGTAAGAGATATCTTCCTAAGTTAGGTTAGTATACGATTAGGCTAACTAGGGTAACTTAACTAATTAGCCGTAATTAACCATAGCTAACTAGGTAGCAAAATGATTTAGAGATAACTAACGCTAAGTAGAGTACCTAGCATAGGATTGAGCAAACAGATTCTAACTAAGGTAGCTAACCCCTAAGTTAGATAATTAACTTAAGGTCCTAACCTACCTAGCGCTAAGGTTAGCAAGGGTTTAGCTAGTTAGCCCTAACTTAGGGTTAGTTAGGATTAGTTAGGGCTAAGGTTACCTTAGGTAGTCCTAACTAACCAACCGTAGGGCAAGCCCTAACTAATCAACTAAGTAGTCCTAAGGATATCCCTTGGTAAAGTTTAGGTATAGGGGCTACCTAGTTAACCCTACCATTGTAAATATTAAGCTAGGATTGAAATTGGGGTTAGTAAGGGCTAAGTTAGACTGCAATTTCAACCCTAGCTAGTCCAAACTTAGGGAGTTAGCTAAACCCTATCATAGCTAGTTATAGCTAATTCTAGCAAGGGTTAAGTTATCTAACCCTACCTAGGGCTATACGAATCAATTAGCTAACCCTAGGTTTACCCAAAGCTAGGGGTTGGTAGAGTAACTTCGCTTAGGTAGCTCTAACTAACCCTACCTAATCATAACTCTAACCCCAGTTATGCATAGCTAGGGTTAGTAACAAAAAAAGGTTAGTTAGGGTAACCCAATTAAGACTAACCATAGAGTTAGGTAGCTTTAGGTAATCTTAACCATAACTAACCCTAATTTCAACCCTAGCTAACCCTAACTCCAACCCTCGTCCGCCCTAAGTAGTCCAAACTAACCCTAAATCTGACCTAAACTAACCCTAACTCTAACCCAAACCAACCCTAGCCAGCCAAAGATAATCCTAACTCTAGCCCTATCCAACCCTAGCTAGCCATTGGTTAGCCCTAATTAACCCAGATAACTAATCCTAATTAGGGTTAGTTAGGTCTACCTAGGGCCAGTTATAACTAATCCGAGCTAGGATAAAACAATTACTAACCCTAAAGATATGGTTAGTTAATTACTTGGCTACCTAACTCTAACTATATGTCCATTCAGCCATAGGTAGGTCACCAGCTAACCTTAATGGATTAGGGTTAATCCCTAGAGTAACTAAATTATAGGGTTAGCCCGAGGATAACCGAATGTTAGGATAGCTGGGGTAACCTAATTATGGGTTAGTTAAGCTAGGTTAGTTTTAGTTAAGGTTAGGGTTAGTTAATTTTAACCCTCACTAGGTAATAACTCTAACCCAGAACTTATGGCCTAGGGCTAGCTAACCTAATTAAGCTAGGGTTAGTTAGGGTCTTCCTAGCTAATCCTAACTTAGACCTAATTAACTAGGATTACTAATCCTAACAAACCCTAGCTAACCCTAAGTCGCTAACTAACCTAGCTAACTAGAGTTAGTTAACTAGCTAGGTTTAGAGTTAGGGTTGTTAATGGATACCTAGGATTACCTAGGATTACCTATGTAGGACTACGTAGGTTTGTTAAAATCGATCCCGACCCTAGGTAGCCCTAACTAACCCTTGCTAACTCGAGACTACCTTGAGCAATCTTGGGTTAAATAGCTACCATATCCTAGCCTAACAAATCCTAACTATCCCAAGATAACCCTAGCTAGTCCAAGGTAGCCCTAGGATTAGTTATTTAACCTAAGAGTTAGCTACGGTTAACTGGCCAAAGTTAGGGTTAACCCTAAGGCTAGCTAGGATCTAGGTAATTCAAGGGTTACCTAAATAGCTTAACATAATAGCCATGACTAACACTAATCAATTATAACCATAACCTTAGTTATGGCTACTTAGGTAGCTCAAATTTTGCTTGGGTTGGTAACTATCCCCAGCTAACCCTAACTCTGACCATAGCTAACCCTAGAGTAACATAACCATATCTAACCATATAGGTAGGGTTAGACTTACTCTAGGTAACCCTAACTCTAACCATAACTAAACCTAACTCCAACCCTACCTAACCTAACTAACTCATGGAGAACTAACCCTAATTAATCCTAGTTAGGACTACCTAGGGTTAGTTAGGGTTAGTTACTAGGGTTATTTAGGATTAGCTATGTTGAGAATTAAACATAGGTAACCCTAAGTTAGGGTTAGCTAGGTTAGTTCAATATAACCCTAATTGGTAACCCTAAATAATACATTCTTTCTTACTAATCCTAGCAAATCCTAACTCTAAGTTTAACTACCCTAGAGTTTGGGTTAGTTATTGCTTGGGCTACCAAAGCTAAGCCATAGCTTATACCTAGGTAAGTAGACTAGGGATAACTGGGGTTACCTAGGGATAGTTAATACTAGCTTGAGTATGATTAGTTAAACTAGGGTTAGAGTTAGCCTAGGGATTAAGGTTAGCTATAGTTACTAGGGATAGAGGTTAGTTAACTAATTCTAAGGCTAACCCTAGCAAGGATTAACCTAGATATCCCTAGCTATGGCTAGGATTTAGTTATTACCTTGTTAGACCATAACTAACCCCAGTTACCCTTAGGTTAGCTTTAGTTGGGCTAACTAGTGTAGTTAGGACTACCTAGGGCTAGCGACGACTACGTAGGGTAACCATATCTAATCCTAACTAAGATATGTCATAATACTACCTAGGGTTGTTGGAAGTAGCACTAGGGGTTAACCATATCTAAGGTTAGAGTTAGGTTTACTAGGTTAAAATTTGGTTTGCAAGGGTTAGTTATGGTTAGGATTACCTAAGGCTACCTAACTAAACTTGGGGTTAATAGCTATGGTTAGAGTTAGGATTAGTTTTGCCCAACTTAGGCCAGCTTATCCTCAGTAGCCCTAACTACCCTTGCCTAAGTAGCCTTAACTAACCCTTGCCAACCCTAGCTAGCACTAGGTAGTCCTAATTAACCCTTTCTAACCCTAAAACCCTCGCCAAACAAAGCAGGTCCTAGGTAGCCCTAACTAACCATAATTCTAACCCTAACCAAACCTAGCTAGCCTTACGTATCCCTAACTAACCATAGCTAACCCTAGCTAACATAGCAACATATCTCTTACAATCCTATCTAACTCTAACTAGAGTTCAGGTTATGTAGGACTAACTAGGGTTAGTTAGGGTTAGTCCTTACTAACCTTAGCTATCGCTATCTTGCTAATGCCTAGGTAGCTCTTACTAACCCTAGCTATCCCTAACTCTAACCCTTGCTGGCTCTTGATAGCCTAAGTATCTTACTAACCCTGATACCTACCTAGGTTAAGGACTACTTGAAGTAACCCTAAGTAGGGCTAATAGGGTTAGTTAGTTATGGTTAACTCTAAATTAATTTGGTTAGTTATGGTTTGCTACCTCGGGCTAGCTAAGGTTAGCTGGGATTTCAGTTAAGATTTGATTAACTAACCGTAGGTAATTCTATCCATGGCTACCTAAGGCCTAACTAACCATAACTAACCCCAACAAGCCTTAGCTTGCCCGAGGTTGCCCTAACTAATTCTAGCTAACTCTCATTAATTAAGGTTAGCCTTAACTATGGTTGGTAAGGGATAGCTAAGGTTAAGATTAGAGTTAGGGTTAGTTTTAACCTAGGTTTAGTTAAGGTAGTTTAGATCTAGGGATAACCTATGGTCTTCCTAAGTAAGCGTTACCCTAACTATAACCCCAACTAATCCTAGGGTAAACCATAGCCTTAGCCATAGCTAGCCCTAGGGTAACCCTTATCTTAGATAAATAGAGGATACCTAACTCTTAGCTAGGGTTACCCGAGGGCTAGCCTATGTTGGATTAACTCGAATTAGTTATCCTATGTAACACTAATACCTTAGCTAACCCTAACCCAAGCTCAACCTACTATCATAACTTACCTTAGTTATGCTATTTAACTTAGTTCCCTAGGTATTTCTAACCATAACGTAACTAACTATGGTCTTAGGCTAATCCTAAGTAGCAAGTTAGGGTTATCAAGGTTAGTTATCCTAGGTAACCCTAATTAGGCTAACCCTAGCTTGCCTTACGTAGTCCTAACTAACCATAACTCTCTGTAGCTAACCCTACTTATTGGACCCTAGCTTTTTTAAGGGTAAACTAACTAATCCCAACTCTAACATTAACTCAAAGCTAGCCTAGAGTTAGGTTTACTATTTAGGGTTAGTTAAGGTTAGAGTTAGGTTACCATAGTTAATCCTAACTGCAACTCTCGCCAGCCCTAAGTAGTCCTAACTAACTCTAAATCCAACCCAAACTAACCCTAACTCTAACCCAAACCAACCCTAGCTAGTCAAAGGTAATCCTAACTAACCCTAACTAATCCTAACTCCCTAGCAAGCCCTAGGTAGTACTAACTAACCTTAGCTAATCTTAATATGAATTAGATGTGGTAAACTAACCCAAACTCTAGGTAAACCCATTTAACCCTAGCTAGGATTAGAGTTAGGTAAGTAACCTTAGCTGGATGTTACCTAATTAATTTCTAGGGTCTAATTACTTAGGGTTAGTACATAATTAACCTATGGACTACATAACTAGTTAGTCAGGGCTCTAACCTAGCTAATTAGGTAAATCAGTAGGTTAGTGATGGTACAAACTAATAGTACCCTAAAATGTACCGCAAGCGTATGGTATATCGTTGGATATGGTTAGGGGTCGAACCACAGGGACGGATTAGTTGAGTATTAGGTTTATCGGTTCACAAAATCTAGGTCGGTCAATTGAGATGTTTTTTTTTTGTCTTAGAACAATGGCAAAATGAGATAAACAAACAATCAAACTAAAACAAAACTAAAGTAAGTAACAATTTGGTTGTTTTCTGGTGATTTCTAATAATAAAGCGTCCTAGGTTTTCTTTTTTTACCTTGGTTAGGCTTCGGGCTGCCAACATGTGTGCTGTCGCACGAAATGCTGACTTGTGCTGCACCAGTCTGGCCCTGTGTGACCCGCACGGGATTCCATGTGACCCGCACAGGTAGTACTTGGTGCGACACGACCCTTAGTTGATGGTGCAATGCATGGTAATTAAGTTCCTAACTGGTTTGGGACAGATCTAGCCGGACTTGGACTCCCTAGTCCTCAACTGTCATATGTTGGTCATGGTATCGTGACCAAAACCTAGTCTAAAGCCCCCATTAGTCTAGTTAATCCTCACTTTCGCTTGTTGGCTTAACTATCCTAAGTCCACTAGTTGGTTTACTAAGGTATCTAACCGACTTTCGCCTAATTAGAAATCTTCTCCTTTTGGGATACCAATTGGTCACCTTTCGGCTCCTAACCTACCTCAAGTCGCTTACTCAATTCAATCAATTAGTCTACACCTTTAACCAAGAATAAGTGTGGCCATTCACCTAGTAGGAGGTTCAACACAATTCATCCAACACAAAGCAAGCATAAACAATAAACAACCAACAAGTGATAAACCATAGAAACTTAATCATTCATCCATTACATCAATCCTAACCTTGGTTCAAACATGACCCTATAACAAACTAATCTAGCCTACCATAATGGAAACACAATCAAAATACGAGAAAGGGAAAGATACAATCTCCATAACCAAAGAGAAGAAAGGAAGAAGGAAAACGCCCCTAATCAAGCCTCATCCTTGCCTCTAGACCGGAGATATGGATGCTTGGGTCGATCGGCGGTGGAATGGTGGTTGGAACGTGGCTCGCAAGGCGGCAGGATTCCCTGTGCGGGCTGCACGGGAGAGATGAAGAGGTAGATTGGGTAGGTTTTCGTTGCGGCGCCGCCTTGGATGGGAGAGAAGATATGATGCCCTAATTTCGGTGCTTCAGGGGCTTTAAATAGCAGCGAAACTAGGGTTCAAAGTCACGTGCAGGGCGCATGGAAAGCGGGTGCGGGTCGTATGGGCCAGGAATGAGTCGTCTGGCCCATGTCGCTTGTCTGGCGTGCTGGCTGGACCCTGTGCACCCCGCATAGGATTTGGTGCGGGCCGCACGGGAGCATTTCTTCATGTTTTATGGGCCAAATTTCCTCCAAGTTCCTACTAAATGAATATAGACCCAAGAAGTACCAAATTCCTACAGAAATAAACTAAAACACGCATAAAACAAAGGTATTGCGCTAGGTAGGTTAGGACCTTAAGTTAATTACCTAACTTAGGGGTTAGCTACCTTAGTTAGAATCTGTTTGCTAAACCCTATGCTAGGTACTCTACTTAGGGTTAGTTATCTCTAAATAGTTTTGCTACCTAGTTAGCTATGGTTAATTACGGCTAATTAGTTAAGTTACCTTAGTTAGCCTAATCGTATACTAACCTAACTTAGGAAGATATCTCTTACAATCCAATCTAACTCTAAGTAGAGTTTTGGTTATGCAGGGCTAACTAGGGTTAGTTATGGTAGGCCTAGTTAGGACTAACCCTAGCTATCCCTTGTTTGCTAATCCCTAGGTAGCTTTTATTAACCCTAGTTATCCCTAACTCTAACCCTTGCTAACTCTAGATAACCGTAAGTAGTACTAACTAACCCCAACTAGTTATGGTTACCCATTGTTAGGATTTTTAGGACTACTTAGAGCTAACTTAGCCCTAACTTTAGGTAGCCCTACCTTGTTAACTAACGGCAGCTAGGGTTAGGTATCCCTAAGTAATTAGTAAGAGCTACCTAGGGCTAACCCTAACTCTAAGTAGCCCTAACTTAACACTAGTTCTAACCATAGCTATCTACTTTGGATTAGTTAGAATTAGCTAGCCCTAACAAATCCTTGTTAACCCTAACTTTAGCCCTAATTAACCATAGCTGACCCTAGCTATCCCCAGTTAGCTTGGGTTAGAATTAAGGTTAGTTAGGGTTAGTGAGTACTACCTAGGGCTTGCTAGGGTTAGATATGGTTAGAGTTAGGGACAACTAGGTATTGATTGGGCTACCTAGGGATAGCTTGGGTTACCTAGAATTAGAGTTAGGGTTACCTAGGGTGGGTTAGGGCAACCTAGGGGTAGTTATGATTATTTAAGACTACTTAGGGCTAGATATGATTAATTGGGGTTAGAGTTACGATTTTTTTGGATTACTTAGGGCTAACCATATATATCCCAAGGTAGTCTTAACTAACCCCAGCTAATCTTAACTCTAACCTTAGCTAGCCTTATGTAGCCCTAACTAATCCTAACAAATCCTAGCTCTAACCCCAACTAACCTTATCTAGTCCTAGGTTGTCTTATCTAATCCTAGCTTGCCCTAGGTAATTAGCTAGTGTTATTTTTAGGATTAGCTAACTATGTTAACCCTAGCTAAGGCTACATAGGGCTAGCTATCCCTAGGTAACCTTAGTTATGGTTTAGCCCAAACTCTAAGTTTAGTTAGGGCTAACCTAACTAGGTAGGATTACTTATGATTAACTAACTAATCCGATCTCTAACCCTAAATTAGTTAGGGATAACTAAGGTTAGTAAGGGCTACCTTAATTAGGGTTAGATAGCCTTACTTGCTAATAAGTTAACCCAAGCTAACCTAACCCTATCTAACTCTAGGTAGGGCTAAGTTAGCTCCAAAAAACTCTAGCTAACATGCTATAGGGATACCTATGTTGGGGTTAGGGGTTAGTGTAAGTTGGTTAGGGTTAGCTTGTCCAAGGGGTTAGCAACTCTAATTAGTCCTAACTAATCCTAGGGCAACCTAGGGATAGCTAATCTGAGTTAACTAAGGTTAGTTATGGTTAGTTAAGGTTAGTTATGGTTAGCTATGCCCTAGGTGGACTCTAACAAGGGTTAACTAACCCTAGCCCTGGTTAGCTATGGTTAGTTAGGGCTACGTAAGGCAAGCTAGGGTTAGCTAGGGTTAGAGTTAGGGTTAATTAGGTCTTCCTTAGTCAGCTAGGGTTAGCTATAGTTGGCTAGGTAGGCTTAACAAACCCAAATTCTAACGTAAGCTAACCCTAGCTAGTGTTAGTTATGGTTAACTTGGGTTAGAGTTAGGGTTAGCCTTACGTAGCCCTAACTAAACCTCGCTAGGGTTAGCTGAGGTTAATCCCGGTTAGGGTTAACAATATCTAACCCTATGTAACCCTAATTCTAACCCCAACTAACCATATCTAGCCCTAAGGAGTCTTAATTATCCCCAACTAACTCTAACCCTACCTTAGCTAACCTTAACTCTAAGGGTTAGTTAGGGTTGTGCCCTAGGTATCCCTAACTAACCATAACTAACCCTACGGAACCTTAGGTTAGTTCGGGTTAGTTTGGACTATTTAGCGCTAGCTAGGTTTAGCTGGAGTTTGAGTTAGAATTAGTTAGGGTTATCAAATTCTAATTTGAGTTAGTTAGCAAGGGCTAGTTAAGGTTAATGTTACGGTTACCTAGGATTAGTAAGGGCAACCTAAGGATCCCTGGACTTAGCTGTGGGTTGCCCTGGATAGGGTTAGAGTTAGGGTTAGCTAGAGTTATGTAGGGCTACCTATGGTTAGCTAGGGTTAGTTATGGTTAGTTAGGACATCCTAGAATTAGAGTTAGGTTTACCTTGAGTTAGGATTAGATTAGTTAGCTACTTAGGGTTAGTTAGGGCTCGTCAACCCAAGCTGGTCATGCTACTAGGGTAGACCTAAGGTAGCCCTAAATCCTAAGCCCTATATAAGCCCTATATAGTCCAAACCAAACCTAGCTAACCTTAGCTAGCCTTAAGTAGCCCTAACTAATCCTAGCAAATCCTAGCCTTAGGTAGCCCTAACTAATCCTAGCTATGGTTAGTTAGAGCTAACAAACCCTAACTAACCGTAGCTAGGGTTAGCCCTACCAAACCCTTGTCAAAAGTAACCTTAGATTATTAGCTCAATAGTAACATTTGGTAAGTCAAACTATGATGATTAATCCTAATTAGACTAGTTAACCCTAGCATGGCCTAGTTAAACTCTTGTAGGATTAGACTTACTCTAGGTTAAAAACAAGGGTTAGTTAAAATCCTTAACTATGGGTATTGGTTAAAGATCTACATGGAGTTAGATTTAGCCCAAACTAACCCTAGGTTAGAGTTACCCATAGGTATTACCCTAACATGGTAGCCTTAGGATTAGCCCTAATTGACCGTAAGTTAGGTCACCCTAAGTAGTAGACTAACTCTAGGACTACCTAGGGTAACCCTAGGGTTAGGCTATTGTTAGTAACCATATTAAACATGTTTAGGCGTGCTCTTACTAACCCTAACCCCAAGGTAGCCCTAACAAACTCAAAGTAAACCTAACTCTAACTCTAGGTAGTCCTAACTAACCATAACTAACCTTAGCTAACCATAGGTATCCCTACATAACCCTAGCTAACCCTAACTCTAACCCTATCCAGGGATCCTTAGGTTGCCCTTACTAATCCTAGGTAACCGTAAGATTAATCTTAACTAGCCCTTGCTAACTAACTCAAATTAGAATTTGGTAACCCTAACTAATTCTAACTCAAACTCAAGCTAAACCTAGCTAGCCCTAAATAGTCCAAATTAACCTGAACTAACCTAAGGTTCTGTATGGCTAGTTATGGTTAGTTAGGGATACCTAGGGCACAACCCTAACTAACCCTTAGAGTTAAGGTTAGCTAAGGTAGGGTAAGAGTTAGTTGGGGCTAATTAAGACTCCTTTGGGCTAGATTTGGTTAGTTGGGGTTAGAGTTAGGGTTACATAGGGTTAGATATTGTTAACCCTAACCGGGATTAACCTCAGCTAACCCTAGCGAGGTTTAGTTAGGGCTACATAAGGCTAACCCTAATTCTAACCCAACCTAACCATAACTAACACTTGCTAAGGTTAGATTACGTTAGAATTGGGGTTTGTTAAGGCTACCTAGCTAACTATTGCTAACCCTAACTGACTAAGGAAGACCTAACTAACCCTAACTCTAATCCTAGCTAATCCTAGCTTGCCTTATGTAGCCCTAACTAACCATAGCTAACCAGGGCTAGGGTTAGTTAACCCTTGTTAGAGTCCACCTAGGGCATAGCTAACCATAACTAACCTTAACTAACCCTAACTATTGTTAGTTAACTCAGATTAGCTTTCCCTAGGTTGCCCTAGGGTTAGTTAGGACTAATTAGAGTTGCTAACCCCTTGGACAAACTAACCCTAACCAACTTACTCTAACCCCTAATCCTATAGGTATCCCTATAACATGTTAGCTAGAGTTATTTGGAGCTAACTTAGCCCTACCTAGAGTTAGATAGGGTTAGGTTAGCTTGGGTTAACTTATTAGCAAGTAAGGCTATCTAACTCTAACCCCTAGGTTTCCCTAACCCACCCTAGGTAACCCTAACTCTAATCCTAGGTAACCCAAGCTTTCCTTAGGTAGCCATATCAAACCCTAGTTGTCCCTAACTCTAACCATATCTAACCCTAGCAAGCCCTAGGTAGTACTAACTAACCCTAACTAACCTTAATTCCATCCCAAGCTAACTGGGATAGCTAGGGTCAGCTATGGTTAGTTAGGGCTAAAGTTAGGGTTAACAAGGATTTGTTAGGGCTAGCTAACTCTAACTAATCCTAAGTAGATAGCTATGGTTAGAACTAGTGTTAAGTTAGGGCTAATTAGAGTTATGGTTAGTCCTAGGTAGCTCTTACTAATTACTTAGGGATACCTAACCCTAGCTACCGTTAGTTAACAAGGTAGGGCTACCTAAAGTTAGGGCTAAGTTAGCTTTAAGTAGTCCTAAAAATCCTAGCAATGGGTATCCCTAACTAGTTGGGGTTAGTTAGTACTACCTACGGCTATCTAGAGTTAGCAAGGGTTAGAGTTAGGGATAACTAGGATAAATAAGAGCTACCTAGGGATTAGCAAACTAGAGTTAGCTAGGGTTAGTCCTGACTAGGCCTACCATAACTAACCCTAGTTAGCCCTACATAACCTTAACTATACTTAGAGTTAGATTGGATTGTAAGAGATATCTTCCTAAGTTCGGTTAGTATACGATTAGGCTAACTAGGGTAACTTAACTAATTAGCCGTAATTAACCATAGTTAACTTGGTAGCAAAACTATTTAGAGATAACTAACCCTAAGTAGAGTACCTAGCATAGGGTTTAGCAAACAGATTCTAACTAAGGTAGCCAACCCCTAAGTTAGGTAATTAACTTAAGGTCCTAACCTACCTAGCGCTAAAGTTAGCAAGGATTTAACTAGTTAGCCCTAACTTAGGGTTTGTTAGGATTAGTTAGGGCTAAGGTTACCTTAGGTGGCCCTAACTAACCAACCGTAGGGCAAGACCTAACTAATAAACTAAGTAGTACTAAGGATATCGCTCGCTAAAGTTTAGGTATAAGGGCAAACTAGTTAACCCTACCATTGTAAATATTAAGCTAGGGTTGAAATTGGGGTTAGTAAGGGCTAAGTGAGACTGCAATTTCAACCCTAGGTAGTCCAAATTGGGGTTAGTTAGGGTTAGCTTGTCCAAAGGGTTAGCAACTCTAATTAGTCCTAACCTAGGGCTACCTAGGGATAGCTAATCTGAGTTAACTAACCATAGTTAGGGTTAGTTAAGGTTAGTTATGGTTAGCTATGCCCTAGGTGGACTCTAACAAGGGTTAACTAACCCTAGTCCTGGTTAGCTATGGTTAGTTAGGGCTACGTAAGGCAAGCTAGGGTTAGCTAAGGTTAGAGTAAGGGTTAGTTAGGTCTTCCTTAATCAGTTAGGGTGAGCTATAGTTAGCTAGGTAGCCTTAACAAATCCTAATTCTAACGTAAGCTAACCCTAGCTAGTGTTAGTTATGGTTAGTTTGGGTTAGAATTAGGGTTAGCCTTACGTAGTCCTAACTAAACCTCGCTAGGGTTAGCTGAGGTTAATCCCGGTTAGGGTTAACAATATCTAACCCTATGTAACCCTAACTCTAACCCCAACTAACCATATCTAGCCCTAAGGAGTCTTAATTAACCCCAACTAACTCTAACCCTATCTTAGCTAACCTTAACTCTAAGGGTTAGTTAGGGTTGTGCCCTAGGTATCCCTAACTAATCATAACTAACCCTATGGAACCTTAGGTTAGTTCGGATTAGTTTGGACTATTTAGGGCTAGCTAGGTTTAGCTTGAGTTTGAGTTACAATTAGTTAGGGTTACTAAATTCTAATTTGAGTTAGTTAGCAAGGGGTAGTTAAGGTCAATGTTACGGTTACCTAGGATTAGTAAGGGCAACCTAAGGATCCCTGGACTTAGCTGTGGATAGTCCTGGATAGGGTTAGAGTTAGGGTTAGCTAGGGTTATGTAGGGCTACCTATGGTTAGCTAAGGTTAGTTAGGACTACCTAGAGTTAGAGTTAGGTTTACCTTGAGTTTGTTAGGGCTACCTTGGGGTTAGGATTAGTAAGATCACGCCTAGGCATGCTTAATAGGGTTACTAACAATAGCCTAACCCTAGGGTTACCCTAGGTAGTCCTAGAGTTAGTCTACTACTTAGGGTGACCTAACTTACGGTCAGTTAAGGCTAATCCTAGCACTACTATGTTAGGGTAATACCTATGGGTAACTCTAACCTAGGGTTAGTTTAGGCTAATATTACAAGAGTAACCATAGTTTGGGATTTTAACTAACCCTTAGATTATTAGCTCAATAGTAACCATAGTTTGGGATTTTAACTAACCCTTGTTTTTAACCTAGAGTAAGTCTAATCTTACAAGAGTTTAACTAGGCCATGCTAGGGTTAACTAGCCTAATTAGGATTAATCATATCATAGTTTGACTTACCTAAGGTTACTATTGAGCTAATAATCTAAGGTTACTTTTGACAAGGGTTTGTTATGGCTAACCATAGCTACGGTTAGTTAGGGTTTGTTAGCTCTAACTAACCATAGCTAGGATTAGTTAGGGCTACCTAAGGGTGGGATTTACTAGGATTAGTTAGGGCTACTTAACGCTAGCTAAGGTTAGCTAGGTTTGGTTTGGACTATATAGGACTTAGGATTTAGGGCTACCTTAGGTCTACCCTAGTAGCATGACCAGCTTGGGTTGACGAGCCCTAACTAACCCTAAGTAGCTAACTAATCTAATCCTAACTCAAGGTAAACCTAACTCTAACTCTAGGATGTCCTAACCAACCATAACTAACCCTAGCTAACCATAGGTAGCCCTACATAACCCTAGCTAACCCTAACTCTAACCCTAATCTGGGCTACCCATAGCTAAGCCTAGGGATCCCAAGGTGGCCCTTACTAATCCTAGGTAACCGTAACACATACCCTAACAAACCCTAAGTTGCCCTTGGTAGCCCAAACGAACCATAGCTAACCCTAACTAACTTAGGAATTATTAGCCCTTACTCTAGTGTACCTTGAGTTAGTTAGGGCTAGAGTTAAGGTTGCCTTACTCTAACCTAGCATTCTTGTTGTTAGGGCTAACTCGGGCAAGCTAGGGTTAGCGTGACCTATGGAGTTTGGGTTAGTTAGGGCTAGCTAGGGTTAGCTAGGGTAAGAGTTGGGGACAACTAGAGTTAGTTAGGGCTACCTAGGATTAGGTTAGGGTTCGGGTTACATAGGAAGACCTAACTAACCCTAGCCAACCCTAACTCTAACCCTAGCTTGCCTTACGTAGACCTAACTAACCCTTACTCGAGATTAGTTAGGTTAGTTATGGTTAGTTAGGGCTACCTAGGACAAGTTAGGGTTAGCTAGGGCTACCTAAGGCTAGCTAAGGTTAGAGTTAAGCTTAGTTGGGGTTAGTTAAAGTTAGTTAGCATTAGGTAACCTAAGCTATCCCTTGGTAGCCCTATCTAACCCAAGTTCACGTCCCTAACTCTAACCATATCTAACCCTAGCAACAAACCCCAGCTAATCCAAACTCTAACTCCAGCTAACACTAATTAGTTACCCTAACCTTAGCCAACCCAAATTTGCCCTAGCTATCCCTAGGTAGCTCTTACTAACCCTAGCTATCCCTAACTATCCCTAGGTAGCTCTTACTAACCCTTGCTATCGCTAGCTAACCTAATCTAACACTAAACAACCCTAAGAAATCCTTGTTAACCCTAACTTTAACCCTAGCTAACTGTTGGTAACCCCAACTAACTCAAACTCAAACTCAAACTCTAGCTAAACCTAGCTAGCCCTAGACAATCCAAACTAACCCTAGCTAACCTTAACTCTAATCTTGGATAGCCTTAGGTTGCCCTAACTAATCCTAGCAAACCCTAACTCTGACCCCAATCCTAACTTAGGGATAACTACTTTATGTTAGAGTAATGGTAGTCGCTAGGTAACCCTCACTCTAACCCTAGGTCGCCCTAATCTTTTAACTAAACCTAATTGCTAACATATAGTTAGTTAGGACTAGTTAGGTATGGTTAGAGTTAGTATTATCTAGAGTTTAGTTTAATCTAGCTAAGTAGGTAGCCCTTGGGGTTACTAAGTACATAGATATCTAAGGTTAGTTAGGATTACTTAAGCCATAGCTAGTTAGTTAGTTAACCTTAAATCTAGATAATGCCATATATGGTTAGAATTAGAGTCAGAGCTATCCTAGGGTTAGGCTTAGCTAGGACTAACCCTAGCTAATCCTATAGTTAGGGTTATCTAGAGTTAAGGTTAGCAATGGTTAGTTAGGGCTACCTAAGGAAAGTTAGTTAGGCCTACCTAGGGTTACCTATGTAGGGCTAGGTTTAGAGTTGGCAAGGGTTAGTTAGGGCTACCTAAGGTCATTGTATTTCGTTGGTATTTGGACCGTACTTGGCACTCAAAATACACTCGAACCAACAAATTATTTAATAAATTGCCATATTTTTCCATGATTTGGCTTTGCCGTCGTTTCTTCTCTTCTCTGTACAGGTTTTGATGATTTCTGATGATTTTGGAGCGTATAGATGGATTCCCGACGTTTCGTGCACGCTAGACGACTCATTCCTAGCAGTGGAGGCCTATCTCAGCACCCCATTCGGACCGAATGACTATCTGTTCGGTCCGAATAGATCTTGTTCGATCCGAACAGATTGCCGCCATGTCACATATGGCAATGTTCTTTACATGGAAGTTGATATTTATGGCATTTTCTTGCGGCCTGGTGCCCTAGCCTTCCATTCTTGCGACCTGGGACGTCGATATATACCTCTACATGCCTGAGGAAAGGCATCTTTGATTCTCCATACCTAATTCCACCTTTCCAAAGGCGTTTACTCTCTTTGAGATCATCAACCTTAAAGTGACGTCAGCAAGGTGATCAGTTTGGCGACCATCCAGCAATACCCCACTGCCTTGAAGACCGAAAGACGGAAGCAAAAAGGAGTATTTGGTTTATTCTTTTATGTTTCTTTCTCTTGATTCGATGGGCTTGTATCTTTACTGTTATTTTATGTTTATTGCGTGTCTTGCTACTATGTTAGGCTAGTTTTTATGTTGTCTTAGGATTAGGGAAGGAACTTGATGTTTGGATGACGTTTATTTGACTTGTTATGCTATACTATGTTTTGAGATTTGTTTATTGCGAATTATATCTGTTACTTGAGTTAAAATACTTGTTTAAATCTCTAATTACCATCTAGTTGAACAGTTGCATCTAGTTAGTCTAAGTTAAGATAAACAAGTCACGTTTAATTCAAGTACTTGGGATAAATTGTAGATCCTAAAGGATAGATTAGTTGACACCAAAAGTGTAACTTTTAGACCAGTCCAAAAGACCTCTAAATATCCTTACGAACTCCAATAAACAAGTTTAATTGATTGAATTATATACCAAAAGTTGCGAACCAATCAAGTTAATTAGGTTAGGTTGTGATTAAACCAGAATCTGTCCCAACAAGCGAAAGCTGAGGTTTAGAATATCTAGGTTTGACCAATAAACCCTAACTTAAAGCATTAGTTAGCATAACGGACCAATTAAGCCCACCTTTGCCTTCTGTTCGGACCGAACAGGGTGGCAACTGTAGCTAAAACGCGAAATTTAGTGCGAAAGTGCTTAGTTTCGAGTTTTAGCGTCCAAACACAAGCGAAACCTGACTCCTAGGACATTTTTATTCTCTGTTTAAACCCCAAAACACTGCTTTACTTATTTTAATTACTATTTAGTTTATTTTATCTTATTTCTAGTCTAAAAACCAACCAAAAATTTTTACCTAGTGCATCGTTTAGTTTTCTTTTATTTAAATCTTCATAAAAATATTTCTGTCTAGATTTTAAAAAAGGATAAGTCCAGTATTCATAAATCCATCCCTTAGGTTCGACCCTAAAGCTATATTCCGAACGATTAGTGAGATTAGCTCTAGGTTTACAAATTTATTTGATTCCTAGGTTCTAAGCCTTCATCAATACATCAATTTGAACCCATAAATAATTGCATGATACTGTACTAGGTGAATCCATTAAAATGTATAGACGTACTCTTATAAAGTTATTTTTTGATGTAGTTAATTTCGTTAAAATATTGAAAGGAATCAAATGGAAACATAAATAATTATTAAAATCAATTGAGCTATATTTTTCCATTTCCATTTCCAGCGAAGCACTGTACAAATTGTCTACAGACCAAACGGCTGTAGACAGTTTTAGGAAAACCTAATTAAATAATCTACAACTGGTTTTACTTAAAAACAATCATTAAAAATGTTCTGCAACTGTTATAAAGTAAAACAAAGTCATAAAAAGACGGAAAAAAATACTGCAACTGTAATTAAGTAAAAACAGTCATAAAAATTTGGGACCTACTTGCCGTACCACAATTCACCCCAATAATGACTAATATTGGCGGAATTTATGGCGACTGTTATTTAATATTAACAGTCATTAAAGACTTTCATGACTGTTATTTAATATTAACGGTCACAATGTTTCCAAAAAAATTTATTTTTTCTTTTTCTCATGCTTAAGTTTAGCAATTGTTTTAATTCAAAACAGTTGTAAAGATTTGAACTTATATTACGACAATGCCATAGATTTTGTAGGTGACTGTTATTATAAAAAGCACTTGCTAATCTCCAGTTGCAAAAGCCTGTTTCTATGGTAGTACTAGTTATGGTTAGTTATGGCTACGTACCCTAGGTAGTTAGGGCTAGATAATATCAATTAGGGCTAGATAATATCAATTAGTGCTACCAAGATTTGTTAGGTTTTGATTAGTTAGCGTTAGTTAGGGCTAGCTTAAGTTAAGGTAGGGCTAGAGTTAGGGCTATCTAGGGTTTGTTAGTTACTAGGGTAAGCAAGAAATCTACAATTACCTAAGGCATGCTACTACCTAAGGTTAGCCCAAGGTAGACTACCTAGACCTAATTTAGGATTAGCTATGGTCAAGTTTAGCTAATCTGTTAGGTAGGGCCTAACTAGGTTTAGCTAGGGTGTAGAGTTAGTTATGGTTAGTTAACCTTAGGGATAGCTAATCCGGTCTAAGCTTAGGGCTAAATAATCCTAACAAACCCTAACTCTTAACTCTAAACCTTAAATAGTTATCCCTATCTAAACCTACCATGGTTAGAGTTACTAATCCTAGCTAACAAGTTAAGGTAGGCTTACCTAGGATTAGAGTTAAGGCTCCCGAGGGTTGGAGTTAGGATTGTTAACTATGGTTACCTAGGGATACCTAGTACAAAACCTAGGATTACCAAGGTAGGTTCGTTAAAACCGATCCCGACCCTAGGTAGCCCTAACTAACCCTTGCCAACTATAAACCTAGCCCTACATAGGTAACCCTAGGTAAGCCTAACTAACTTGCCTTAGGCAGCCCTAACTAACCATTGCTAACCTTAACTCTAGATAACCATAACTATAGGATTAGCTAACCATATATGGTGTTATCTAGATTTAAGGTTAACTAACTAACTAGCTATAGCTTAAGTAATCCTAACTAACCTTAGATATCTAGGTACTTAGTAACCCCAAGGGCTACCTACTTAACTGGATTAAACAAAACTCTAGATAATTCTAACTCTAACCATGCCTAACTAGTCCTAACTAACCATATGTTAGCTATTGGGTTTAGCTAAAAGATTAGGGCGACCTAGGGTTAGAGTTAGGGTTACCTAGCGACTACCATTACTCTAACATAAAGTTGCTATCCCTAAGTTAGGATTAGGGTCAGAGTTAGGATTTGCTAGGATTAGTTAGGGCAACCTAAGGGTATCTAAGGTTAGAGTTAAGGTTAGCTAGGGTTAGTTTGGATTGTCTAGGGCTAGCTAGGTTTAGCTAGAGTTTGAGTTAGAGTTAGTTGGGGTTATCAACAATTAGCTAGGAATAAAGTTAGGGTTAACAAGAATTTCTTAGGGCTGTTTAGTGTTAGCTTAGGTTAGCTAGCGATAGCTAGGGTTAGTAAGAGCTACCTAGGGATAGTTAGGGATAGCTAGGGTTAGTAAGAGCTACCTAGGGATAGCTAGGGCTAGTTTGGGTTGGCTAAGGTTAGGGTAACTAATTAGTGTTAGCTGGAGTTAGAGTTATGGTTAGTTGGGGTTTGTTGCTAGTGTTAGATATGGTTAGAGTTAGGGACGTGAACTTGGGTTAGATAGGGATACCAAGGGATAGCTTAGGTTACCTAGTGCTAACTAACTCTAACTAACCCCAACTAAGCTTAACTCTAACCTTAGCAAGCCTTAGGTAGCCCTAGCTAACCCTAACTAACCTTAACTGGTCCTAGGTAGCCCTAACTAACCATAACTAACCTAACTAATCCAGAGTAAGGGTTAGTTAGGTCTACATAAGGCAAGCTAGGGTTAGAGTTAGGGTTGGCTAGGGTTAGTTAAGTCTTCCTAAGTAACCCGAATCCTAACCTAACCCTAGGTAGCCCTAACTAACTCTAGTTGTCCCTAACTCAAACCCTAGCTAGCCCTAACTAACCCTAGCTAGCCCTAACTAACCCAAACTCCATAGGTCACGCTAACCCTAGCTTGCCCGAGGTAGCCCTAACAACAAGAATGCTAGGTTAGAGTAAGGTAACCTTAACTCTAGTCCTAACTAACTCAAGGTACACTAGAGTAAGGGCCAATAATTCCTAAGTTAGTTAGGGTTAGCTATGGTTAGTTTGGGCTACCATGGGCAAGTTAGGGTTTGTTAGGGTATGTGTTACGGTTACATAGGATTAGTAAGGGCCACCTTAGGATCCCTAGGCTTAGCTATGGGTAGCACTAGTTAGGGTTAGAGTTAGGGTTAGCTAGGGTTATGTAGGGTTACTGTTGAAGGAATTAAATCCTAGTACCAAATAAATTTGTACCTAGACCTAACCTCACTAGTCGTTCAAGTTAAGCTTAGGGTCGATCCCAAGAGGCGGATTAACGAATACTGGACTTGGTTTTTTTCCGAAGTTAGACAATAAAAAAGGGTTGGAATTGCTGTGAAATAAAGAAACTAAATAACAATGCAATTAAGTAGATATTTTTGGGTATTTTGGTATTAAACAGTAATTCTAAAAAGACAAACGAAGGGAGGTAAATTTTGGTGTTTTCAGGTATAAAAAGGCGTCCTAGGGATCAGGATTCACTTAGGTTTAGCCTCCGATTTGTTGGATCTCTTGCTTTCGTGTTAAATGCCAACAAATCGAAGCATATGCTGTCAGTTCGGTCCGAACACGACTTGTTCGGTCCGAGAAGAGGCGGGTATCTTGGGTTATGACCATACAACTTGAATTTTAACTTTATGAAGGGCTCAGATTGGCTATGACTAAATTGTCTAATCCTCAACTGTCGTCTTTTGGACCGGAAATTAGTACAGGACTCTACTTTGCCCACGTAGACTAACCAAACCTAAACTTTCGTGTCGGTATTTTAATTAATCTATGTCTTGTTTATTTGTTTTCTTAGGGATATCTAAGTTGCCCTTCAGTCAACTTAGAAACCACACCTTTCGATGCAGGCTAATCTCCTCTTTCGAATCGTCAACTTATCCCAAATATTTAGTTCAATTCTAATCAACTAACCTAACCTTGTAACTTGACTAAACAGGCCTAGAATTTAGAAGTAAATCAGGTCAATCACAGGATTAAACAAGCAATTAAAACACTACTCAATAAATAGATCATAAAGTCACATATCAAGTCATATCAAGTCATAACATCAAACTAAACCTAAACTATATCCATACCCTAAGACATCAAGTAAACTACTCTAACATGTTCTCAAAATAGTAGATAATCATAATAAAAGCATAATAAAGATACAAGCCCATAGGAGAAGAAATTAAAAGCATCAAGAGAAGTAATGTTTACTCCTTTCACGTTAGAACAATCTTTTCCAAGTCCGTGGAAGGTAGGAGAGGTGGTTGAACTTCTTCTTGCTGCTGCCGTCGCTTCTAACAAGAGGGAAATCACAAGGCTGATGAAGAGTCATTTTTTTTGGAAGGTGGCTATGCGTGCTTAAGGCCAAAATGTCCCCCCGCTCTGGAGGTAGGAGAAGCCTTTATATAGTGCCAGGTTGCTTGGGAGAGAAGTTAGGGCGTTCAGACCATCAGAAGTTGCCAAAAAGTGTCTTTCCTTAGCTGAAAAGACTTGCCATTTGTGCTCGTTCGACCTGGAGAGAAATTGCTCGACCCGAAGGCATGGTGCTCGGACTGGAGAGAAGAGAGAGTGTCAAGGTGACACTTCGGTCCGAGTACAGATCTGTTCGGTCCGAACAGATGTGGCTGAGGTCGAACTGAGAGAGAGAGAGTCGAACTAAGCCTAGGGATGAGTCATCTAGGTGTCATGTGGCCCGCATGTCGGTCCAGAACGTGTCCTAGTGCCAGGAATGAGTCGTCTGGCGCGCGTGCAATCATAAAGGACTTCCTTTTAAGCCTGTCTTCATCAAACCCTGTAAAACACAAGTAGAAGCAGCGGCAGAGACAAATCCTGGGAAAATAGCAAGTTTTTGTTAAGCAATTTAATGGTTTGGGTATAATTTTGGTGCCAAGTACGGTCAAAATACCAATGAATATAGGAGATATCAAATCCCCCCAAACTTAAACTTTGCTTGTCCTCAAGCAAGAGCCTAAACTTAAAGTTATTGACCATAGTTAGACTTAGGAGAATCGAACTACCCAAATAGAGAAATGTTAAGAGATTAATTGCCTATGCCTATAAATGTAATCACACAAAAATCAAACAAGCGAAGTCAATAAAATTCCTCAAAGATTTAGCATTTAAAATTCTTCAAACTAAAGTATGCCTCACTTGGTCTTATTGATTGCTTTTAATCTTTCAAGAACTCTAGCTTCTATCATGCCACAACAATTGCAAACTCAAAGTTATTCATTCGCTCTTTTTCATGTTTTGCAAAGATTTGTAAAGTCAATTTATCAAAGTTGGAAAATTAATAATGAATCTTGTCTTCAAATTTCAACATTTTCAATTTTTCACCAATTTTTATTTGTGTAAGTCGAGTCGTGGGGCTTTGCACCCTACAGGATATAATGCGGTGTCATTGACCTTGTGAATATGCTACTGGCACATGACGCGTCAGGGAGGTTAGACGTGAATTGCTCGATTATGGCCACGGTACACTTGAGCCATAATACTCAACAATCCCATTGCCAATGCTTTCGCACCAGGGCCAGTAGAAATTAATTTTAAGTTGCCCAATTATACCTCGAGAGCTTTGAGTTATAATTCCTGGCAACTTATAATTAATCCCAATACCCTCCGAAAAATATTTTTTTATGTGGTTGAGTTGGTGGAAAAAGGTCTCGGTGCATCCTCGTTTTCACAACTATTTGAATTTAAGTCCCATTACAATTTTTTTGCTCGTTGGTGATTCAAGCGCTTAAAAACAATTTCACTAGTCAAGATTCATTTTATAAGTTCCAAGGTTGATAAAAATTCTTTTTGAACAAAAATTTGCAAACCATAAATCAGTTCACTCAATGAAAAATTGTGAGATTTGACTGAGACTGTTTTGGCAAATTTCTAAGCATCCATAATCGAGTTCAATCACAATTAAAAATTTTTCACATCAGCCCATCGGTGCATAAGTGAAACGAGAAGTTTAGACAACAAATTCCATTTGAGACAATCCATTGATCAGCTTGAAAACAAAAAAAAAACAGTGTGACTTTTATCAATAAAAACCAAAACGGATGGTGATAGGTACATGCAATTAATTTTTGAACATAACTTGGAGTTTTTGTGTTTGACTTGCTCTCTGTTCGACCCCAGCAAAGTGGTGTTCGAACCGCAGTGAGTATCAAATCGTGAAAAATCAGTTCAAATGTTGAGTTCGGACCGAGCAACCAGCACTCGGACCGAACTATGACAGTGGAAAACAGATTGTATGAAAATTGCACAGTTCGGTCCGAACCGAGGCTGGGAGAAAATGAAAAATTTTGGCTTCTTCTCTGTTTTATCCAATTTTCCACAAAATAATTAACCCCCCCCCCCAAAAAAACTTATTCAAAAGCTTGTCCTCAAGCTTGCATTCACAGAAAATGTAAAAGAAAGATAAGGAGGTTACCGGATCAATGAGAGTGGTGGGGGCCTATGGATGGATCTCCATAGTGATATGTCGGGAAGATGCCGAAGGGATCCTCCATTTCCTGATGTTGGGGTGGCTGCACCACTTGGTTTCCAAGGTAAGGGTAGAAGCTGGGATCACTCGGTGCCGGTTGCTGCAGAGGGGGAGGTGGCGGAGGTCCCCGTGTGGCACTGGAGGATGAAACTGGATCAGCATGGCCGACTGAAGGCTCTTCCTCTTCTCCCGGCCAATACCCCATGCAGAGATAGAAATTGTTGTCATATGCCATGTTCACAACATCTCTGATTTGCTTATTTTGCTCCATGGATTCTTTGGATAGGCGACTGAGATGATCACCGAACTCATTTTGTTGCTGGAGTATCTTCTTGGTAAGTTTGGTGAGCTTCTTCACCATTTTGGTCAGTTTCTTGGCCCATCCCGGCATTTGAGAAGATTCACCATGGTGCATTTGGGGTGGAGGTGAGTGGGACCGGACCCTTGTGTCTACCTCCATCGACTGGGGGCCTCCTCTTGTTGGCTCGCTTATGCTATTCCTCTTGACAAGTGGGTGAGAATAATCTTCTGGAATGATCCATAAGTCGGGACGAGAGAGGTTTACCTTGCGAGGGTAGGGAAGATAGAAATTGGTCCCTTGATCGCAAATCCAGAGGTACTTTTCCCCATCTGCCGTTTGCTTTATCTCAATGAAGTGGGCTCCTTTGAATCGGAAGGCGTCATAGAGATGGAACCCGCCACATGCGGAAGTCGGGGGAATTGGGATGCGAATCTGTTCTGCCAAAAGCGTGACAAATCCGCCCATTGTGATGCTTCCTTTGGGCACATGATCTCACTGGTATATCCAAAACTCCACCATTAGCTTGATAACATTGACCTTCACCGGGTTTGTTTGAAGAGTTTGCCACATGAGCCCGAGCTCCTTATCATTTGTAATGTTGGTTGTCTCCCCTCGGCAAAAGATTTGAGAAGCATATGCCCGCATGAGGATGCGAAGCGTAGGGTGTTGCATGAGACGGGACCACTTGTTGCAATCATGCCCCGCCAAATATATCCAGACCATGCCAGGCTTTAAGTCTCGAGTCCATGGAGAAGTCTCTATCAGGCAGTTCCTTTCTAGCCCATACACCTCACCCAAGTCTTGCAACCTTGCTTTGTGGCTCCGGTTTGCTAGGCGAAAGACGATAATATCTTCCCCTTCTTCCTTCATGAGCTTGAGAGAACTCAAGAACTCGATTGTCATCTTTTGGTAAGCTAGGGCTCGGTGGGTCCAAAAAGTGGGAGTGATACCAATTCTGCTTGTGAGCTCGATAAATTTCTCTGCCACCCCAAATTTCTCCAAAGTAGGTAGGTCTAACCATCTTGTGTGCTCAAACGGCCGATTTTGAAGCTTGGCCATGTTGAGAAATTGGAACTTCGATGGCATTTCAAACCCAAAAGTCTCTTCATATTGGGCTGCATCGGGATGCCTCTTGAAATCTGGGTGGTTTGACATAGGATGAGGTGGGTCATTAGGGTTGTGGGGTGGTGAGTCAGGTGGAGGACGTCTAGAAGAGGTCCCTGCTGCGCCACGAGTGCTGGCACGGGTCTGACGGCGACTGGATTCGGCCATGGGTACTGCTAGAGAGGAGGAGATAGAAAAATTTGTGGTTGTCTGGAAGTTGTCTGCTCTCGGTTCGGACCGAACAGGGAGGATGATGGTGCAAACTAATAATACCCTAATTAGTCCTAAAATGTACCGCAAGCATACGGTATATCGTTGGATATGGTTAGGGGTCGAACCACAGGGACGGATTAGTTGAGTATTAGATTTACCGTTTCACAAAATCTAGGTCGGTCAATTGAGATGGTTTTTGGTCTTAGAGCAATAGCAAAATGAGATAAACAAACAATCAAACTAAAACAAAACTAAAGCAAGTAACAATTTGGTTGTTTTCTGGTGATTTCTAATAATAAAGCGTCCTAGGGTTTCTGTTTTTACCTCGGTTAGGCTTCGGGCTGTCAACGCGCGTGCTGTCGCACGAAACACTGACCCGTGCTGCACCAGTCTGGCCCTGTGCGACCCGCACAGGATTCCATGCGACCCGCACAGGTAGTACTTGGTGCGGCACGGCCCTTAGTTGATGGTGCAATGCATGACAATTAAGTTCCTAACTGGTTTGGGACAGATCTAGCCGGACTTGGACTCCCTAGACCTCAGCCGTCGCATGTTGGTCATGGTATCGTGACACGGAACCTTGTCTAACGCCCCCATTAGTCTAGTTAACCCTCACTTTCGCTTGTTGGCTTAACCATCCTAAGTCCACAAGTTGGTTTACTAAGGTATCTAACCGACTTTCGCCTAATTAGAAATCTTCTCCTTTTGGGATACCAATTGATCACCTTTCGGGTCCTAACCTACCTCAAGTTGCTTACTCAATTCAATCAATTAGTCTACACCTTTAACCAAGACTAAGTGTGGCCATTCACCTAGTAGGAGGTTCAACACAATTCATCGAATACAAAGCAAGCATAAACAATAGACAACCAACAAGTGATAAACCATAGAAACTTAATCATTCATCCATTACATCAATCCTAACCTTGGTTTAAACATAACCCTAGAACAAACTAATCTAGCCTACCATAATAGAAACACAATCAAAATGCAAGAAAGGAAAAGATACAATCTCCATAACCAAAGAGAAGAAAGGAGGAAGGCAAACGCCCCTAATCAAGCCTCTTCCTTGCCTCTGGACTGGAAATACGGCTGCTTGGGTCGAACAGCGGTGGAACGGTGGTCAGAACGTGGCTCACAAGGCGGCGGGATGCTCTGTGCGGGTCGCATAGGGTGGCTGTGCGGGGTGCACAGGAGAGGTGAAGTGGTGGATCGGGTAGGTTTTCGCTGCGGCGCTGCTTTGGATGGGAGAAAAGATAGGATGCCTTAATTTCGGCGCTTCGGGGGCTTTAAATAGCCGTGAAACTAGGGCTTGGAGTCACATACGAGACTCATGGGATCATGGTGCTGGTCGCATAGGCTAGGAATGACTCGTCTGGCCCATGTCGCTTGTCTGTTGTGCAGGTTGGGCCCTGTGCAGGCCGCACAGAATTCCATACAGGCCGCACGGGATCAATTTCTTCATGTTTTCGAAGCCAAACTTCTCCAAATTTCCTCCAAGTTCCTACAAAATGAATATAGACCCAAGAAGTACCAAATTCCTACAGAAATAAACTAAAACACGCATAAAACAAAGGTATTGAGTTGCGATTGAAGGTAAAGTCCGGTCGAAACGTATATATAAATGTGTGATATCAAATCCCCCCAAGCTTGAACTTTGCTTGTCCCCAAGCAACACCCTAAACTTAGAGGTTGGACCATACCTACATCTAAACTCAACACCTTGCAAGCCTACGAGTTGAAATTTAAATCAATTGGATTAGTTTGAGCATCACACATGAGTTCAAGGCAATCGGTTGCAAAACTTAGCATAAAATTTTGGACTCTAAGCACTCAAGCAATTGGTTTATGTTGCACTTGATCCTAAAAGATCCGATTTTTCATTTCAATGACCCTAAGCTTCTCTATGTAAACGACATGCAAAATCAAGGTTATTTGCCCGTTCATTTCCATACCCTCCAAGAATTTGTAAGGAATATCTATAGCGTGGCAAGGCGTGAGGAGTCTTTTAGAAAAGAGAGAAAGAGAAAAAGAGGAAAAATAAAAAATTACATTGAGAAACGAACTTAACAAGCCTTTTTTTATTTTTTTGTTTTTTTTTGTTTTTTTTTGTTTTTTTTTCATTTACACAAGAGATACATTTTGCCATTGTGGCGGGGAAGAATTTACATAAAAAGAAAAAAAGAAGATAGCAAGAAGACTCAAAAAGATACACGCCAAAGATATCCCTTTTGAACAAATCCTTGTAGGACACAAATCCGTTCACTCGGCAAATGTTTATGACTTGTCTAATAGTGTTTAACATTATGAAAGCAACCAAATTTCGGGTTTTATCTATTTGAATCAAAATCCTCTTCGGTTCATTGGCTCAAAAACCAATCAAAAGCACACTTAGAGTTCAAAATTTTGCAAGAAATTCCACAACCATTTGCATTGAAAACTTGTGCGAAAACTCATTCTAAAACAATCAATTGAATTTCAACTCATTTACATGCAAGATTAAATGAATTACGTGCAACCTACATGATGCAATCCACTGTCTGGGGTCCTGTGCGGGGTGCACAGAAATTTTTCATAGGAGACATTGGCCAGACAGTGGTATGTAGCTATCAGGGGTACTGTGCGACCCGCACAGGCTCCCAGACGGCCATTATTTCATGCCATGATGTAGTTCCTAGATACAAAATTTCCAAAATTCTTCGATTCTCCCCCCCAAGCTGAACAATGCATTGTCCCTAATGCAATCATACATCAAAGAAAAGGAAAAGAGAAGAAGTTTGGAAACATACCGGCGGCCGATTGCGGTTTACACCGCAACCGGCCCACGAATCGTGGGGGTAGCTACGTGGGCGGAGTTGGCGGTGGGTACTATGGTTGGTACGGCGGTGGCATGTGCGGAGCGACATTGCTTGGGCCGGCGTGATAGGAATCAGCATTATAGAATTGCGGCACGCTCTATTGTGGCTCGGCATGGAATTGACCCGATTGCTCTTGTTGTGGTGCACGTGGTTCGGCTTGGTCACGGTGGTTCTGGTGCTTGTTTGATGGTTTTGGTTGGTCGTGGTGCTCAGTTTGGTTGCGGCGTGAAAGGCGGTAAGTGATTTGGTGGAGCATTGTGACTTTTCGGGGCTTACATGGGTCTGTGCGGGTTGCACAGGATCCTGTGCGGGTCGCACAGACTAGTCTGGGTGGTGTACGGCGGGACTTTTAGGTGGATTTGGCTAAGTTCTTGGTAACAGATGGTCGGTGTAGCCAAATACTCAATAAAACTCAGTTCAAAAGTCGCACCTAAGCAAATCACAAATGTAAACAAGAGAGTTAGAGCATTACAACCTAACTTCGGCGTGAAGAGGTGACGATTCGTGGGTCACAACAACGGATTCGTGGGAAGCGACGACAGATTCGTGCGAAGTTGCGGCAGATTCGTGGTCCGGTGCTGGAATTGTGCCGAACTACAGCTGATTAGTGTGAAATTGCGGCTGGAATCGTGGTCCGCGGCTGCTAATTCGTGCGAAACTGCTGCTGGAATCATAGGTTGCGGTTGAAACTTGTGGAGGGTACCGGCATGGGCTATGGTTGTCCTTTGGATCTCAAATTTTGGCAGTGGGTTCACGGAAGGGTACTGGACAAATGTTGTGGAAGAGTTTTGGTTCCGGCCGGTAAGATTTTAATGTTCGGCATGGCAGTGGCAATTGTGCACGGTTTCGGCTCGCGGCAAGTGTCGGCACGGGTTTTGTTTGTCCAAATTACCTCAAATTTTCACAATAGGATTCTTAACAAATGTCGTGAAAGATATTTGGGTCGGACCAGTAAGTTTTCAGAAATTCGTTGGGCACTTGTGATTGCAGCAGTGTCTGTCGGCTCTGTGCGGGGTGTTAGAGCCGCACAGGTCGGGTCAGGCATGGCAGACATGGACCGAATCATGGCAAACAACGTGGGGGGACCCTGTGCGACCCGCACAGACATGTGGAGCGACCCGCACAGGTGTCAGATGGACTCCAAACTCAATCATTCACTTCGATTTCAAATTTTCCAAGGAGGGAAAGTTCAAACCAGGCCTAGTGGGTTCTGTTGTGGTCCATTTCAACGATCTGTTGTGGCTGTGCTGCAAGAAGAGGTGGTGTGTAGGCAAGACTTGATCTTTTTGTGGCAATCGGCTTGCGTGAGGTCGTGCGCGGGTTGATGCCACTATTCCTTCAACCCAAGGTGCTCTTGTACAAGCCAATTGGGGACTTCCACAATTATCTACAAATACCACAAACAAAACAAACACATTGGCATTAGAATTCCTCCATGAAACAACTTAATTCAATTTTTATTTTCACCTCTCTTTTTTTATGTGTTTTTAATTTTGTAAGGAAAAACGGATAAATCCTAAATTAACCTAAATTATCCCTACATTTTATTTCAATTTTCAGATTTTTTTTATTTTTTTGTGTTTTTTCAAGATTTTTGAAAAATGCAAAAATAATCGAAATGAGAAGATAAGGGTTAGAAATCTTGGGTTGCCTCCCAAGAAGCGCTTGTTTAAGGTCCTTAGCTTGACCGTATGCCGCGAAGTTTCAATCGGCTTCCTTCATGCCCATGTTAAGGGCCTTAGTTGCCCAATAGGCCTTGTACACAACCTCCATGGGCAAATGACAAGGGTTCCAATAAACAAACTCTTCATGAGGAGCACAACGCCGATCTATGTCATGGGGACACATAATTCTCTGCTTGAGTGTCTTATCTGGAGGTAAGACTCCACCGGCCACGTAATTCGCCGAATCGGCATACCACAACAGTGGCTGGATCAATGTCTTGGGGTCTGTGCGGGCCGCACAGGATTTTGTGCAGGCCGCACGGGATCTTTCCGGCTTGTATTCTTGCTCTCTTTCAATGGTTTTGACCTCCAGGGGTGGCCCTGTGCGACCCGCAGGGGTTTGGTGCGACCCGGACAGAGGCTTCAATTCATTATCTGAGTCGAAATTTCCATCCACAATTGATTCTTCTACAGCAATTGACTCTTGATTTTCAGAGAGGAAGTGTTGGTAACACTCAAGAGCTTCTTCATACTGTTCCCTTAAGATCTCCTCAATTGGTGTATCAATCTCTTCAATCATACAACAACAATCAAGTTGGTTGGGGTACTTCATGGCCTTGTCTATGGAAAACTCGATTGTTTCACCCTCGATCCTTAGAATCAACTTGCCATCTTTAACATCCATCAATGCCCCGGCCGTTCTAAGAAAAAGCCGCCCCAAAATTATCGGCACTTCCTTGTCTTCCTCCATTTCCATTACAACAAAATCACCCGGCACAAAAAACTTGCCTACTTGCACCGGCACATCCTCAATCACATCAAGCGGCAAGCGAACCGATGCATCGGCAAGTTGCAATTTCATACGGGTCGGTTTCAACTCTCCAACCCCAATCTTCTCATACACGGACCTTGGCATCAAACTCACGCTAGCTCCCATATCACAAAGAGCCCTCTTGATGGTTGCCTTACCAATCGTGCATGGAATTGTGTACTTGCCGGGATCGTCCATCTTGGCCGGCATCTCACTACTAAGTACCGCACTACATTGCTCGGTTAGCTTCACTGTTTTTGACTCTTCAAGCGGCCTTTTGTTTGAGATGATATCCTTTAAGAACTTTGCATAGGTTGGGATTTGAGTGATAGCATCGGCGAAAGGAATGGTGATATGGAGTTGCTTCAACATGTGGAGAAAGATTTTGAACCCCTTGTCAGTCTTAGTTTGGGCAAGTCACTGTGGGAATGGCACTGGTGGGATGTATCGTGGGTCGGGCTCGGCCAATTTCTGCCTTTCGGTTCTTTTTTGTCCCTGTGCGGGGTGCATAGAATCTGGTGCAGGCCGCACATGATCAATCTCCACGATTTCAGGCTATTGGACATGGTCTGTGACACTACTGCTGGGACCCTGGGGCCCTGTGCGGGCCGCACAGGATGTTGTTGCATCGTTTCGGAGGGCATCTTTGGGCCCTCATACCCCGTTCCACTCCTGAGGCTTATGGCCTTCATTTCCCCCCTTGGATTGAGCTCTGGTTGGCTGGGAAGTTGCCCCGGTGCCCTTTGGCTTGGTCCCGGTAGAGAAAAGTGGGCCTCCATCATTTTTTCAAGCCTTGTGATCGATTTAAGACCATCCTCAAACTTATCCAACTTCTTGGCCATGGATTGATTCCACATGGGCGTCTCATACATGAAACTTTGCACAATCGGAGGAACATGGGAAAGGAAAGGGTTCCTTGGTTGAAAGTTTTGGCTTTGATTGTTGTCAAAAGTCACATTGTGGAAAGTCATGGGGTTGTTGTTGGGTTGGTTGGGAGGTGGAAGAGCGGGTTTCTTGGGGTAGAATGGCCTTGCATAAGAGTTGTTTTGGATGTTGTCCTTGAAGTTTGGGAAGTTCATGAGTTGCCAATCTTGTCGCTCCCTTGCATCATTTGAGTAGGAGGTTGTGAAAGGTGGGTTGGGGAAGTAAGAGGGCTCATTGTTGATTGAGCTAACTTGTGCCATCTCCTCATCGGGTTGTGCAAGAGGGCATTGGAGAGAAGTGTGCCCTTCTTCGCCACAAGCACCGCATAGGTTGAATGGTTGGCCCATGGCTTGGTCGGCATTATTCTTGGCAATTTCGGCCTCAAGTTGAGCAATTTTGGCATGCAATGCGGTGATCTCACTCACTTCATAGCGGCCTCCACTTCTTGCATTGTCTCGGCCCGACCATTGTTGGTTCCTTGCCACATTGTCAACCAAGTCCATCGCCTCTTGAGCCTCTCTATCCATGAGGGTTCCACCTGCAACCGCATCAACATTTATGCGAGTACTATCGGTTAAACCATCATAGAAAGCTTGAATAACAACATCAATTGGTAGACCATGGTGGGGACACGAAAACTCTAGGTCCCTAAACCTTTCCCAAGCCTCACTAAGGGTCTCATCGGCTCTTTGTTTGAAACTTGTTATTTGGCTCCTAATTCTAGCCGTTTTCTTGTGGGGGAAGTACTTAACCAAGAAAGTTTGGGCCATTTCATCCCATGTGGTAATTGACCCCCTTTTTAGGCCACCAAACCATTTTTTAGCCTTGTCCCTAAGTGTGAAAGGGAAGAGTAAGAGCCTAATTGCGGATGGTGTAACCCCATTCATTTTGATAGTACTACAAACATCCTCAAAAGTTTGCAAGTGTGCATGCGGGTCCTCATTTTCAAGCCCGGTGAAGGAGTTTTGTTGCACAAGGTTGATGTGAGCGGGCGTAATGTTCAGGTTGTTCGCTGCGATTCCGGGCAACACAATTGCCCCTCCAATGTTGCTTGACTTTGGCGTAGCGAAATGCCTCAAAGTCCTCGGATTAGGTTGTGGCCCGGTGTCATCAAACCCGCCTTGGCTTCCTTCATCATCACCCCCTCCTCCGGGGCGTTCATTAGCAAGCCTCTGCCGCTCCAGGTCTAGTCGGACACGTTCTTGCTCAAGTGCCAGGTGTTGTGCCTCTAGTTCACGTCGCAACGCCTCCAATTCGGCCATTTTCTCGCTGTCAGAGGGTCTGTGTGGGTCGCACAGGGGTTCTGTGCGGGGTACATAGGGCTCTGGCTGCGCGTGCTGCGTTGGGTTGTCGCTCAACTCGTGCGCTGACTGGACCCTGCGTGGTAGGGCCTGTGTTGGCTGATCGGTGGCTGTCGGATCGAGTGTGCTCAAGCCTTCGGTAGACTTGCTCCTCAAGAGGTAGCGATGCCCCTTGTTCGTTTGAGTCCTTCGCTTCGAACCTGCCAGCGCTTAACCCTACGAACCACAAAAACAAAGCAAACAAAGAAATGTGAGAAACAAAAGAAATGACCTAGGCTCTTGATACTTAAGTAACGTCCTAATATCAAACACCGTCCCCGGCAACGGCGCCAAAAAGCTTGATGGTGCAAACTAATAACACCCTAATTAGTCCTAAAATGTACCGCAAGCGTACGGTATATCGTTGGATATGGTTAGGGGTCGAACCACAGGGACGGATTAGTTGAGTATTAGATTTACCGGTTCACAAAATCTAGGTCGGTCAATTGAGATGGTTTTTGGTCTTAGAGCAATAGCAAAATGAGATAAAAAAACAATCAAACTAAAACAAAACTAAAGCAAGTAACAATTTGGTTGTTTTCTGGTGATTTCTAATAATAAAGCGTCCTAGGGTTTCTGTTTTTACCTCGGTTAGGCTTCGGGCTGTCAACGCGCGTGCTGTCGCACGAAACGCTGACCCGTGCTGCACCAGTCTGGCCCTATGTGACCCGCATAGGATTCCATGTGACCCGCACAGGTAGTACTTGGTGCGGCACGGCCCTTAGTTGATGGTGCAATGCATGACAATTAAGTTCCTAACTGGTTTGGGACAGATCTAGCAGGACTTGGACTCCCTAGACCTCAGCCGTCGCATGTTGGTCATGGTATCGTGACACGGAACCTAGTCTAACGCCCCCATTAGTCTAGTTAACCCTCACTTTCGCTTGTTGGCTTAACCATCCTAAGTCCACAAGTGGGTTTACTAAGGTATCTAACCGACTTTCACCTAATTAGAAATCTTCTCCTTTTGGGATACCAATTGATCACCTTTCGGGTCCTAACCTACCTCAAGTTGCTTACTCAATTCAATCAATTAGTCTACACTTTAACCAAGACTAAGTGTGGCCATTCACCTAGTAGGAGGTTCAATAGAATTCATCGAACACAAAGCAAGCATAAACAACAAACAACCAATAAGTGATAAACCATAGAAACTTAATCATTCATCCATTACATCAATCCTAACCTTGGTTTAAACATGACCCTAGAACAAACTAATCTAGCCTACCATAATAGAAACACAATCAAAATGCAAGAAAGGGAAAGATACAATCTCCATAACCAAAAAGAAGAAAGGAGGAAGGCAAACGCCCCTAATCAAGCCTTTTCCTTGCCTCTGGACTGGACATACGACTGCTTGGGTCGAACGGCGGTGGAACGGTGGTCGGAACGTGGCTCACAAGGTGGCGGGATGCTCTGTGCGGGTCGCACAGGGTGGATGTGCGGGGTGCACAGGAGAGGTGAAGTGGTGGATCGGGTAGGTTTTCGCTGCAGCGCCGCCTTGGATGGGAGAGAAGATAGGATGCCCTAATTTCGGCGCTTCGGGGGCTGTAAATAGCCGTGAAACTAGGGCTTGGAGTCACGTGCGGGGCGCATGGGATCATGGTGCGGGTCGTATAGGCCAGGAATGAGTCGTCTGGCCCATGTCGCTTGTCTGTCGTGCTGGTTGGGCCCTGTGCAGGCCGCACAGAATTCCATCCAGGCCGCACGGGATCAATTTCTTCATGTTTTCAAAGCCAAACTTCACCAAATTTCCTCCAAGTTCCTACAAAATGAATATAGACCCAAGAAGTACCAAATTCCTACAGAAATAAACTAAAATACGCATAAAACAAAGGTATTGAGTTGCGATTGAAGGTAAAGTCCGGTCGAAACGTATATATAAATGTGTGATATCAGAGGACTTGGACCGAACAGAAGGAAGGCAGAGTTGGGACAGTGTCAGGAGTGGGAGCTCGGACCGAACAGGAAAACTTCGGATCGAACTGAGGCTATGTTCTGGTAAAGGACACTGGTTTTTCTGATTTTGGTGCCGGATTCTATCAGAATGCGGTACAGAGGTTGTCGTGCTGGTACAGGGCCTTGTACACACTCGCAAACCCAATTAAAATCACAAGGAAGCAATGGAGGGACCTTGGATACGCTTGATGGAGTTGAAATTCTCGGTTTGAGGTATGGCAGTGAGGAACCGAAGTATCAGGGGCCAGAGAATGCCTTCGTGAGTGAAGAGAAGGGGCAGAGAGGCACTAGAGAGCAAAACGACGGAGAGGGGATCTCTTGACAGCGGGATGGAGTAGAGAGTGGTCCCACGGCAAAAGAAAGGTCGAAGGGCCTCGAAGGAACCGCAGAGATGTCAAAGAGGACGCCCTGGATTGTTAACAGTCGATGGGGAGACCAACCGTCAATTTTGCCGATTTCTTCGAAAGACGTGCCCTGAAAAATACACAAAACACAGTTCCTTAAAATTTGGATCAGAGGAGAGATGCTGAAAGAGGTTGAAGTGGAGAGTAATATGCACTGTAGATCTCTGAAAATGGTGAAGAAATGCAAAATCTAGGTTTTGGTGTGTGTGTGCTCGGTTTGGAGAAGGGAACGAGAAGGAGAAGAGTCGGGTTGGGGTCGAATGAGGGAGAAAGAGAAGAGAGGGGAATGGATCCTCTCTTATGGGGTTATTGGGTCGGGTTTAGCCTTAATGGGTTTGGCCTGATAGGTTAAAAAAAAACCATCAATCAATTAAATAGAATGAAGAGAATTGGGCCTGTGACCCATTAAAAATCTCGGCCCAAATGGCCCCATCCATTGAAGTATGGGCCTCCTGTTCGGTCCGAATGAGAAGATACTCGGACCAAACGATATGGTGCTCGGACCGAGCACGAATGTCGTACCGTCCTCCTACTGTCCCTTTTTGCTCGGATCTAGCGCTGAGTCCTCGGGTCGAACCGAGAGCAGTGCACTTCGAATTGTGGCTAAGAAAAGGCGTGTACTACTGGTCGTCTCATCCTCCATGCCCGTGACTCCTTCTTTACATTGAAATTGCTTCCTGAAATTGAAATGTCCCCAGAGATTAGAACTGTATATATTTTTTTTTTATAAACTATTTTGAAAGTGAAAATTTAAATCCTTGGGTTGCCTCCCAAGAAGCGCTTGTTTTAGGTCCCTAGCTTGACCTCATGTTTCTAAGTTTCCGCTTGGTCTGGTTCGGAGAGGGATAGAACAAAGGTCTCCTCAAGAGTCTCGTCGGTGATGTAGTGCTTTAATCGTTGCCCACTGACTTTGAAAGGCTCCAAATCCTTATCACAAATGTTAATGGCGCCAAATGGGTAGACCTTCACCACTCGGAACGGCCCGGACCACCTTGATCTCAACTTGCCTGGGAAAAGCTTCAAGCGTGAGTTGAACAAAAGCACCAAGTCTCCTTCTTTGAATTCTCTTCTTGAAATATGCCTGTCATGGAACAACTTTGTCTTTTCTTTATAGAATTTAGCATTTTCATAAGAGTTTAGGCGTACCTCATCCAACTCATGAAGTTCAAGAATTCTTTTCTCACCGGCCTTGAGCAAATCCATGTTAATCACGCGAGTTGCCCATTGCCTTGTGCTCGATTTCAACTGGCAAGTGGCATGGCTTCCCATAGACAAGTTTGAAGGGGCTCATGCCTATAGGTATTTTGAAGGTAGTACGGTAGGCCCACAAAGCATCATCTAGTTTGATAGCCCAATCCTTGCGAGTTCGAGCTACCGTCTTTTCCAATATGCTTTTGATCTCCCGATTAGATACCTCGACTTGCCCGCTTGTTTGCGGATGATAAGCGGTGGCGACCTTGTGTGTCACACCGTGCTTCTTCAATAGACAATTGAAGTGGCGGTTGATGAAGTGTTTCCCTCCGTCGCTTATCACTGCTCGTGGAACACCAAACCGAGGAAAAATCACCTTTGAAAATAATCGGATCACCGAATTTGCATTCGCGGACTTGCATGGTACCGCTTCAACCCACTTAGAGACATAATCTACCGCAACCAAGATGTATTCGAAGCCATGAGAGCTAGGAAACGGGCCCATGAAGTCTATCCCCCAAACATCAAAGATTTCCACTTCGAGAATAGGGTTAAGGGGCATCTCGCTCCTCTTTGAGATGTTGCCCGTTCTTTGACATTGATCACATGAAAGTACAAAAGAACGTGCATCTTTGAAAAGAGTGGGCCAAAAGAAACCTGATTGAAGCACTTTAGCTACCGTCTTGGAGAATGATGCATGGCCTCCATAGGCAGAAGAATGGCAGCTAGCTAGGATGGGCCTAACCTCCTCATATGGCACACATCTTCTATAAATGTCATCGATCCCGAGTTTGAAGAGGTAGGGCTCCTCCCAAAAATAATATTTAGTATCTGATTTCAGTTTCTTTCGGTCTTGCCAAGTCATCTCTGGTGGTAGGATACCGCTGGCGAGGTAGTTGGCTAAGTCAGCATACCACGGTTGAGCATCAGTACCACGATCAGTCATCGTTCGGACCGAACAAGAAGTTGCTCGGTCCGAACATCCTTCCATAGAGAGGAATTGCATCGCCAGGTGGGTCCAGTCGACCTCCTCTGCTTCCGTTCGGTCCGAACTGCGTGAGATTTGGGTCGAACAGATCTCTACTGGGGTCGAACTAAGAGTAATCTGCATCAGCTTTTCAATCGGAAATGAGTCGTCGATTGGGATTTCATCTTTTTCTTTCTCTTGCCAATGCAGTCGAGACAGATGATCAGCTACCAAATTCTCTGTGCCCTTTTTATCACGAATCTCGAGGTCAAACTCCTGCAAAAGGAGTACCCATCTTATGAGCCTTGGCTTGGCATCCTTCTTGCTCAGAAGATACCGCAATGCCGCATGATCAGTGTACACGATCACCTTGGAACCCACCAGATAGGATCTAAACTTGTCTAGCACGAATACTACGGCAAGAAGTTCCTTCTCGGTGCTTGTGTAGTCGGTTTGGCCCGGATCGAGTACTTTGCTTGCATAGTAGATCGCTACCGGCTTCTTGTCCTTCCGCTGTCCAAGCACAGCCCCAACTGCGAAGTCGCTTGCATCACACATGAGTTCGAATGGTTGAGACCAATCTGGTGGTTGCAAAATAGGGGCTGAATGAGGGCCTCTTTTAACCTGTGAAAAGAGTGAATACAATCTTCAGTAACGATGAATTCATTATCCTTAATTAAAAGATTGCTTAGAGGTTTTGCTATTTTAGAAAAGTCTTTAATGAAGCGGCGGTAGAATCCGGCGTGCCCAAGGAAACTTCGCACGTCCTTAACATTCTCTGGCATGTCTAGCTTTTCAATAACTTCGATTTTCGCTTTATCGACCTCGATCCCTTAGAAGTGATTACATGGCCTAGTACTACACCGAGTTACACCATGAAATGGCACTTCTCCCAATTCAAAACCAAGTTAACCTCTTGACACCGCTGCAAAACTTTAGAAAGGTTAGCCAAACAAGAATCAAAACAAGTGCCATAGACCGAGAAGTCGTCCATGAAAACTTCCATTTCGTTTTCAATCAAATCAGAAAAAATGGCCATCATGACCCGTTGAAATGTGGCTGGTGCATTACAAAGACCAAAGGGCATACGTCTATAAGCAAAAGTACCATAAGGGCGGGTAAAAGTAGTCTTTTCTTGGTCATTTGGATGAATGGGAATTTGAAAGAAACCCGAGTAACCATCTAAATAGCAAAAATAAGAATGATTGGCAAGTCTTTCAAGCAATTGGTCAACAAATGGGAGTGGAACTATAACAGGATAAGATTGATTTGGGACGAGGAATCCATACCTGAGTGAGGATGGAAGTGTCTTAAGTTCAACTTTCGGAGCTTCAGTTTGGTCTGGACTGGACGAGTTCGGTCCGAGCAGATCATCACTTGGTCCGAGCTGCTCCTCTGTCACCCTTATCTCTTCCAGTCGACCTTGAGCTCGGTCCGAACAGAGGTGGCCGAGGTCGAACTGAGAGCCAGTCCAGCAGGTTTCGGGCTCGTCTACTTCCACGATTGATTCCTCTATCCCAACTGCCTCTTGCATGTCACAGAGAAAGGTTTGGTAGGTCTCTAGGGCTGTTTGGTACTGTTCTTCAAGAGATTCTTCAATTTCGGGCACTTCTTGGATCATGAAACAAGTTTCTCGAGGGTCGGGGCATCTCATAGCATGATTAATTGAAAATAGGAGCTGCTCCCCCCCTACTCTGACCAAAATTGTCCTGTCTCGGGCATCCATCACCACACCGGCGGTTCTAAGAAAGGGGCGTCCCAAAATGATAGGTACCTCTTTATCTTCTTCTATGTCCATTACCACGAAGTCGCCGGGCACTAGAAATTTTCCAACTTGGACAGGCACGTTCTTCATTTCACCCAACGGAATTCGGATTGTGGAATCGGCAAGACTTAGAATCACGCTTGTTGGTAGAAGTTCGCCAAACCCAATCTTTTGATACACCGTTTTGGGCATGAGGCTAACGCTTGCACCTATGTCACACAAAGCCTGCTTGATAATAGCATTTCCAATAGTGCAAGGAAGAACAAACCGACCTGGATCCGCGAGTTTAGGTGGCATATTGTTGGTGAGGGCTTCGGTGCTGCGGTGAGTTAATACCACTGTTTTGAGCTCCTCAAGAGATCCCTTGCCTGTGCACAACTCCTTTAGGAACTTGGCATAGATCGGCACTTGTGCTATAGCATATGTGAAGGGAATTGTGATCCTCATTTGCTTTAAGATCTCCCAAAAGGCTTTGAACTGGGCATCTTCCTTGCTCTTGATCAACCTGCGAGGGAAAGGAACTGGAGAGTGATAGCTGGGCGCCGATAGGATGGTTCGGTCTGCTGATTTTCCTCGGTCATGTCCCTTGCCAGGCTCCTCTTCGGTCCGAACAATGGAGTGCTCGGACCGAGCATTCTCAGATGGGGCTGCTACCCCCTCCTCTGCTGGCTCTTCGGGTCGAGCATTCACTAGGTGAGGGTGAATGGGTGTTGCTGCGGCCTCATCTGTCTTTCCTGGTTGTCCTTGCGCAGAAATAGGATCATGAGAGTCTTTTTGAAGAGGAGGGTAAGGGTTTACCTGCTGAAGAACTGGCTCGAACCCCCCTGGAGCCTCTTGTTCGGCCCGAATAGGTTCTGGTTCGGTCCGAACTGAGGGTTGGTTAGGTGATCCGGTAGGCATTGGCGGGTGTTCGTACTGCCTCCCGCTCCTCAGAACGTGTACAGCCTTGATCTCAGCGCTAGGATTAACTTCTGGCTGTCCAGGAAGCTTGCCCTGCGGTCGAGAGAAGTGTTGTTCCATCATTCGCTCCAAGCGGTGCAAGGAGCTTGCGCTAGCCTTCAACTCATTTGTGGTGTCCTTTAGATCATCTAGCCCTTCAGCAAGGATCATGTTGAACTTGCCTTGGTCATGCATGAACTCCTGGACCGCAACTGGCATCCCTTCCTTGTTGTAAATTGACTTCCTTGGGGCAAAATTGTTTGAATGTTGGTCCCTCTTCAGGAATTGAGGGTTTTGCCCTTGGCGGTCATACCGAGGCTCATAAGGTCGATCCAAGGTGGCCTTTTGCATGGTGTTCTTAAGGACTGGGTCATTCATGTGCTCCCAATCTTTCTGTTCACCTTCGCTCAAAGAGTAGCTCCGCCGAAAAATGTGCCTTGGAAAATAAGATGGCTCGTTGTTTAACGAGTTAACTTGAGCTACCCCACCGTTGCCTTTGGCTAATGGGCAGTCTTGAGATTTATGTCCTTCTTCATCACAAGCCCCGCATCGAGTTGAACAAAGGTGGGTCCCTTGAGCAGATTGATAGGCGGCTAACTCGGCTTCCAATTCCGCAATCCTATCATTCCTGGTCGTGATCTCGTGTACTTGATGCTTCGCGTGGCTAGCACGTCGGTGATTGGGAATGGGATACCAAGTATAGCTTCTTGCGCAATGGTCAAGCAAGTCGCGCCCTCGGGTTGCATCGAGGCGTTTGAATGCTCCACCTGAAAGAGAATCAATATTAATCTTGATGTTATCATAAAGACCACTATAAAAGTTTTTCATTAATAGCCAATCTTGAATGCCGTGGTGTGGGCAAGAATTTTCCAAATCCCAAAACCGCTCCCATGCATCCCTCATTGATTCCTCTTCCTTTTGAGAAAAATTATTTAATTCTCTCCTGATTGTATCAGACCTATCTGCGGGGAAATACCTATCCAAAAAGGTTTGTGCCATTTGATCCCAAGACCGGATTGACCCCTTTTTCAATGTTTTGTACCATTTTTGGGCTCTATCCTTAAGGGTGAAATGGAACAGTAGCAGCCTAATTGCTTGTTGAGGGACCCCATTAATTTTAATTAAACGAGTACAATCAATGAAAGTTTGTAAATGAGCATGTGGATCCTCTTTGTCGTCTCCATAGAACGGATTCTGTTGAACAAGAGTGACGTGGTTAGGAGCGATCTGCATGTTGTTGGCCTCAATGCCTGGAATCAACACCGGGCCACCCACGTCTTTAGCATTTGGGGCTCCATATTCTCCAAGAGTCCTTTCACGTTCTGGCTCTTCTTCATTGTCGGAGTTGTGGACGCTCGCCTCATCTTCGTGTGCCCATCTCTGTTGCTCGGCCTCAAAATCTCTTCTTTGGCCGGCAAGAGTGTTTCGTTCTGCTGTGAGACGAGCATCCCTTTCATCCAACCGAAGGCGGAGGGCCTCCAGTTCGCGCGTTTGCTGGGCAATGGCCTCCGGAGTGAGTGTGGCGGCCATTGCGGGACTTCTCTCTCTCTGTTCTAGTGTCGGTTCGGTCCGAACTGTATGAATTCGGTCCGAACAGGAGAGTGGTTGAGCTGCTGGAGGGAGTTCAGGATCTACAAGCAAATGTCGGAAGAAGTAATCTCTGAGCTTGGGTGGTGGGGACTTCTTCCTGCGAGTTTTACCTGCCAGCCTTGGAAGCAGAAAAGAGAGAAAAGTAAGGTGAGAAAAGAAAAAGTAAAAGTCTAGTCTCCAAATACTTAAACAAGTGTTCGATATCGACACCGTCCCCGGCAACGGCGCCAATTTGTTGAAGGAATTAAATCCTAGTACCAAATAAATTTGTACCTAGACCTAACCTCACTAGTCGTTCAAGTTAAGCTTAGGGTCGAACCCAAGGGACGGATTAACGAATACCGGACTTGGTCTTTTTCCGAAGCTAGACAATAAAAAAGGGTTGGAATTACTGTGAAATAAAGAAACTAAATAACATTGCAATTAAGTAGATATTTTTGGGTATTTTGGTATTAAACAGTAATTCTAAAAAGACAAACTAAGGGAGGTAAATTTTGGTGTTTTCAGGTATAAAAAGGCGTCCTAGGGATCAGGATTCACTTAGGTTTAGCCTCCGATTTGCTGGATCGCTTGCTTTCGCATTAAATGCCAACAAATCGAAGCATATGCTGTCAGTTCGGTCCGAACACGACTTGTTCGGTCCGAGCAGAGGCGGGTATGTTGGGTTATGACCATACAACTTGAATTTTAACTTTATGAAGGGCTCAGATTGGCTATGACTAAATTGTCTAATCCTCAACTGTCGTCTTTTGGACCGGAAATTAGTACAGGACTCTACTTTGCCCACGTAGACTAACCAAACCTAAACTTTCGTGTCGGTATTTTAATTAATCTATGTCTTGTTTATTTGTTTTCTTAGGGATATCTAAGTTGCCCTTCAGTCAACTTAGAAACCACACCTTTCGATGCAGGCTAATCTCCTCTTTCGAATCGTCAACTTATCCCAAATACTTAGTTCAATTCTAATCAACTAACCTAACCTTGTAACTTGACTAAACAGGCCTAGAATTTAGAAGTAAATCAGGTCAATCACAGGATTAAACAAGCAATTAAAACACTACTCAATAAACAGATCATAAAGTCACATATCAAGTCATATCAAGTCATAACATCAAACTAAACCTAAACTATATCCATACCCTAAGACATCAAGTAAACTACTCTAACATGTTCTCAAAACAGTAGATAATCATAATAAAAGCATAATAAAGATACAAGCCCATAGGAGAAGAAATTAAAAGCATAAAGAGAAGTAAAGTCTACTCCTTTCACGTTAGAACAATCTTTTCCAAGGCCGTGGAAGGTAAGAGAGGTGGTTGAACTTCTTCTTGCTGCTGCCGTTGCTTCTAACAAGAGGGAAATCACAAGGCTGATGAAGAGTCATTTTTTTTGGAAGGTGGCTATGCGTGCTTAAGGCCAAAAAGTCCCCCCGCTCTGGAGGTAGGAGAAGCCTTTATATAGTGCCAGGTTGCTTGGGAGAGAAGTTAGGGCGTTCAGACCATCAGAAGTTGCCAAAAAGTGTCTTTCCTTAGCTGAAAAGACTTGCCATTTGTGCTCGTTCGACCTGGAGAGAAATTGCTCGACCCGAAGGCATAGTGCTCAGACTGGAGAGAAGAGAGAGTGTCAAGGTGACATTTCGGTCCGAGTACAGATCTGTTCGGTCCGAACAGATGTGGCTGAGGTCGAACTGAGAGAGAGAGAGTCGAACTGAGCCTAGGGATGAGTCATCTAGATGGCATGTGGCCCGCATGTCGGTCCAGAACGTGTCCTAGTGCCAGGAATGAGTCGTCTGGCGCGCGTGCAACCATAGAGGTCTTCCTTTTAAGCTTGTCTTCATCAAACCCTGTAAAACACAAGTAGAAGCAGCGGCAGAGACAAATCCTGGGAAAATAGCAAGTTTTTGTTAAGCAATTTAATGGTTTGGGTATAAATTCGGTGCCAAGTACGGTCAAAATACCAATAAATATAGGAGATATCAGTTACCTATGGTTAGCTAGGGTTAGTTATGGTTAGTTAGGACATCCTAGAGTTAGAGTTAGGTTTACCTTGAGTTAGGATTAGATTAGTTAGCTACATAGGGTTAGTTAGGGCTCGTCAACCCAAGCTGGTCATGCTACTAGGGTAGACCTAAGGTAGCCCTAAATCCTAAGCCCTATATAGTCCAAAGCAAACCTAGCTAACCTTAGCTAGTCTTAAGTAGCCCTAACTAATCCTAGCAAATCCTAGCCTTAGGTAGCCCTAACTAATCCTAGCTATGGTTAGTTAGAGCTAACAAACCCTAACTAACTGTAGCTAGGGTTAGCCCTAACAAACCCTTGTCAAAAGTAACCTTAGATTATTAGCTCAATAGTAACCTTAGGTAAGTCAAACTATGATATGATTAATCCTAATTAGGCTAGTTAACCCTAGCATGGCCTAGTTAAACTCTTGTAGGATTAGACTTACTCTAGGTTAAAAATTAGGGTTAGTTAAAATCCCTAACTATGGGTATTGGTTAAAGATCTACATAGAGTTAGATTTAGCCCAAACTAACCCTAGGTTAGAGTTACCCATAGGTACTACCCTAACATGGTAGCCCTAGGATTAGCCCTAACTGACCGTAAGTTAGGTCACCCTAAGTAGTAGACTAACTCTAGGACTACCTAGGGTAATCCTAGGGCTAGACTATTGTTAGTAACCCTATTATACATGCCTAGGCATGCTCTTACTAACCCTAACCCCAAGGTAGCCTTAACAAACTCAAGGAAAATCTAACTCTAACTCTAGGTAGTCCTAATTAACCATAACTAACCTTAGCTAACCATAGGTAGCCCTACATAACCCTAGCTAACCCTAACTCTAACCCTATACAGGGCTACCCACAGCTAAGTCCAGGGATCCTTAGGTTGCCCTTACTAATCCTCGGTAACTGTAGGAATTTGATACTTCTTGGGTCTATATTCATTTTGTAGGAACTTGGAGAAAATTTAGTGTAGTTTGGCCCACAAAACATGAAGAAATACTCTCGTGCGGCTCGCACCAAATCCTGTGCGGGGTGCACAGGGTCCAGCCAGCAAGCCAGACAAGCGACATGGGCCAGACGACCCATTACTGGCCCATACGATCCGCACCCGCTTTCCATGCGCCCTGCACGTGACTTTGAACCCTAGTTTCGCTGCTATTTAAAGCCCTTGAAGCGCCGACATTAGGGCATCCTATCTTCTCTCCCATCCAAGGCGGCGCCGCAACGAAAACCTACCCAATCTACCCCTTCATCTCTCCCGTGCACCCCGCACAGCCACCCTGTGCGACCCGCACAGGGAATCCTGCCGCCTTGCGAGCCACGTTCCAACCACCATTCCACCGCCGATCGACCCAAGCAACCATATCTCCGGTCTAGAGGCAAGGAAGAGGCTTGATTAGGGGCGTTTTCCTTCCTTCTTTCTTCTCTTTGGTTATGGAGATTGTATCTTTCCTTTTCTTGCATTTTGATTGTGTTTCTATTATGGTAGGCTAGATTAGTTTTTTCTAGGGTCATGTTTGAACCAAGGTTAGGATTGATGTAATGGATGAATGATTAAGTTTCTATGGTTTATCACTTGTTGGTTGTGTATTGTTTATGATTGCTTTGTGTTTGATGAATTGTGTTGAACCTCCTACTAGGTGAATGGCCACACTTATTCTTGGTTAAAGGTGTAGACTAATTGATTGATTGAGTAAGCGACTTGAGGTAGGTTAGGAGCCGAAAGGTGACCAATTGGTATCCCAAAAGGAGAAGATTTCTAATTAGGCGAAAGTCGGTTAGATACCTTAGTAAACCAACTTGTGGACTTAGGATAGTTAAGACAACAAGCGAAAGTGAGGGTTAACTAGACTAATGGGGGCTTTAGACTAGGTTCTGGTCACGATACCATGACCAACATACGACAGTTGAGGTCTAGGGAGTCCAAGTCCGGCTAGATCTGTCCCAAACCAGTTAGGAACTTAATTACCATGCATTGCACCATCAACTAAGGGTCGTGTCGCACCAAGTACTACATGTGCGGGTCACATGGAATCCCGTGCGGGTCAGACTGGTGCAGCACGGGTCAGCATTTCGTGCGACAGCACACGTGTTGGCAGCCCGAAGCTTAACCAAGGTAAAAATAGAAACCCTAGGACGCTTTATTATTAGAAATCACCAGAAAACAACCAAATTGTTACTTACTTTAGTTTCGTTTTAGTTTGATTGTTTGTTTATCTCATTTTGCCATTGTTCTAAGACAAAAAAAAAACATCTCAATTGACCGACCTAGATTTTGTGATTCGGTAAACCTAATACTCAACTAATCCGTCCCTGTGGTTTGACTCCTAACCATATCCAACAATATACCGTACGCTTGCGGTACATTTTAGGACATTTTAGGGTACTATTAGTTTGTACCATCACTAACCTACTGATTTACCTAATTAGCTGGGTTAGAGCCCTAACTAACTAGTTATGTAGTCCTTAGGTTAATTATGTACTAACCCTAAGTAGTTAGACCCTAGACAATAATTAGGTAACATCTAGCTAAGGTTACTAACCTAACTCTAATCCTAGCTAGGGTTAACTAGGTTTACCTAGAGTTAGGGTTAGTTTACCACATCTAATTCATATTAAGATTAGCTAAGGTTAGTTAGTACTACCTAGGGCTTGCTAGGGAGTTAGGATTAGTTAGGGTTAGTTAGAATTACCTTTGGCTAGCTAGGGTTGGTTTGGGTTAGAGTTAGGTTAGTTTGGGTTGGATTTAGATTTAGTGTTACCTAGGATAACTAATAAGAGTTAATCCAACATAGGCTAGCCCTCGGGTAACCCTAGTTAAGAGTTAGGTATCCCCTATTTATCTAAGGTAAGGGTTACCCTAGGGCTAGCTATGGCTAAGGCTATGGTTAATCCTAGGATTAGTTGGGGTTATAGTTAGGGTAACGCTAACTTAGGAAGACCATAGGTTATCCCTAGATCTAAACTACCTTAACTAAACCTAGGTTAAAACTAACCCTAACTCTAATCTTAACCTTAGCTATCCCTTATCAACCATAGTTAAGACTAACCTGAACTAATGAGAGTTAGCTAGAATTAGTTAGGGCAACCTCGGGCAAGCTAAGGCTTGTTGGGGTTAGTTATGGTTAGTTAGGCCTTAGGTAGCCATGGATAGAATTATCTACGGTTAGTTAATCAAATCTTAACTCAAATTCCATCTAACCTTAGCTAGCCCGAGGTAGCAAACCATTACTAACCAAACTAATTTAGAGTCAACCATAACTAACTAACCCTATTAGCCCTACTTAGGGTTACTTCAGGTAGTCCTTAACCTAGGTAGGTATTAGGGTTATGAAGATACCTAGGGCTATCAGGAGCCAGCAAGGGTTAGAGTTAGGGATAGCTAGGGTTAGTAAGAGCTACCTAGGCATTAGCAAGCTAGCGTTAGCTAAGGTTAGTAAGGGCTAACCCTAACTAACCCTAGTTAGCCCTACATAACCTTAACTCTAGTTAGAGTTAGATAGGATTGTAAAAGATATCTTCCTATGTTAGCTAGGGTTAGCTATGGTTAGTTGGGGATACGTAAGGCTAGCTAGGTTTGGTTAGGGTTAGAATTATAATTAGTTAGGACTACCTAGGACCTGCTTTGGTTGGCGAGTGTTTTAGGGTTAGAGAGGGTTAATTAGGACTACCTAGTGCTAGCTAGGGTTGGCAAGGGTTAGTTAAGGCTACTTAGGGTTAGCAAGGGTAGTTAGGGTTAGCAAGGGTAGTTAGCTAGCCTAAGTTGGGCAAAACTAATCCTAACTCTAACCATAGCTATTAACCCCAATGTTAGTTAGGTAGCCTTAGGTAATCCTAACCATAACTAACCCTTGCAAACCTAATTTTAACCTAGTAAACGTAACTCGAACCTTACATATATATATGGTTAACCCTTAGTGCTACTTCCAACAACCCTCGGTAGTATTATAACATATCTTAGTTAGGGTTAGATATGGTTACCCTAGGTAGTCGTCGCTAGCCCTAGGTAGTCCTAACTACACTAGTTAGCCTAACTAAAGCTAACCTAGGGGTAAATAGGGTTAGTTATGGTCTAACAAAGTAATAACTAAATCCTAGCCATAGTTAGGGATAGCAAGGTTAATCCTTGCTAGGGTTAGTCTTAGGATTAGTTAACTAACCTCTATCCCTAGTAACTATAGCTAACCTTAATCCCTAGGCTAACTCTAACCCTAGTTTAACTAATCATACTCAAGCTAGTATTAACTATCCCTAGGTAACCCCAATTATCCCTGGTCTACTTACCTAGGTATAAGCTATGGCTTAACTTTGGTAGCCCAAGCAATAACTAACCCTAACTCTAGGGTAGTTAAGGTTAGAGTTAGGATTTGCTAGGATTAGTAAGAAAGAATGTATTATTTAGGGTTACCAATTAGGGTTATATTGAACTAACCTAGCTAACCCTAACTTAGGGTTACCTATGTTTAATTCTCAACATAGCTAATCCTAAATAACACTACTAACTAACCCTAACTAACCCTAGGCAGTACTAACTAGGATTAATTAGGGTTAGCTTGACCCCAACCCTATATTTACTCTAAGTTTAGCTTAACCCCAACCCTAATTAGGGTTAGCTAGGGTAGCTCTACTTAGGGTTAGTTAGGGTTAGAGTTAGGGTTAGTTAGCTATTAATTAACCTAGCTAACTTGGGTTAGTTAACTAGCTACCAGGGTTAGTTAGCTACTAACTAACATAGCTAACTAGGATTAGTTAACTAGCTAGCTAACTAACTAGGGTTAGAGTTAGGGTTGGCTAGGGTTAGTTAGGTTTTTCTATGTTAGCTAGGGTTAGCAATGGTTAGTTAGGGCTACCTAGGTCAAGCTAAACCATAGCTAACCCTGGCAATAACCTTAGTGTTAGTTCTCCATGAGTTAGTGAGGTTAGGTAGGGTTGGAGTTAGGTTTTGTTATGGTTAGAGTTAGGGTTACCTAGAGTAAGTCTAACCCTACCTATATGGTTAGATATGGTTAGGTTACTCTAGGGTTAGCTATGGTTAGAGTTAGGGTTAGCTGGGGATAGTTACCAACCTAAGCAAAAATTGAGCTACCTAAGTAGCCCAAACTAAGGTTATGGTTACAATTGATTAGTGTTAGTCATGGCTATTATGTTAAGCTATTTAGGTAACCCTTGAATTACCTAGAGCCTAGCTAGCCTTAGGGTTAACCCTAAATTGGCTAGTTAACCGTAGTTAACTCTTAGGTTAAATAACTAATCCTAGGGCTACCTTAGGCTAGCTAGGGTTATCTTGGGCTAGTTAGGATTTGTTAGGCTAGGATATGGTAGCTATTTAACCCAAGATTGCTCAAAATAGTCTCGAGTTAGCAAGGGTTAGTTAGGGCTACCTAGGGTCGGGATCGATTTTAACAAACCCACCTAGTCCTACATAGGTAATCCTAGGTAATCCTAACTATCCATTAACAACCCTAACTCTAAACCTAGCTAGTTAACTAACTCTAGTTAGCTAGGTTAGTTAGCGACTTAGGGTTATCTAGGGTTTGTTGGGATTAGTAATCCTAGTTAATTAGGTCTAAGTTAGGATTAGTTAGGAAGACCCTAACTAACCCTAGCCTAATTAGGTTAGCTAGCCCTAGGCCATAAGTTCGGGGTTAGAGTTGTTACCTAGTGAGGGTTAAAATTAACTAACCCTAACCTTAACTAAAACTAACCTAGATTAACTAACCCATAATTAGGTTACCCCAGCTATCCCAACCTTGGGTTATCCTCGGGCTAACCCTATAATTTAGTTACTCTAGGAATTAACCCTAATCAATTAAGGTTAGCTGGTGACCTACCTAGGGCTGAATGGACTTATAGTTAGAGTTAGGTAGCCAAGTAATTAACTAACCATATCTTTAGGGTTAGTAATTATTTTATCCTAGCTCGGATTAGTTATAACTGGCCCTAGGTAGACCTAACTAACCCTAATTAGGATTAGTTATCCGGGTTAATTAGGGCTAACCAATGGCTAGCTAGGGTTGGATAGGGCTAGAGTTAGGATTATCTTTGGCTGGCTAAGGTTTGTTTGGGTTAGAGTTAGGGTTAGTTTGTCAGATTTGTGGTTAGTTTGGACTACTTAGGGCGGACGAGGGTTGGAGTTAGGGTTAGCTAGGGTTGAAATTAGGGTTAGTTATGGTTAAGATTACATAAAGCTTCCTAACTCTATGGTTAGTCCTAATTGGGTTACCCTAACTAACCCTTGTTTGGTTACTAACCCTAACTATGCATAACTGGGGTTAGAGTTATGATTAGGTAGGGTTAGTTAGAGCTACCTAAGCGAAGTTACTCTACCAACCCCTAGCTTTGGGTAACCCTAGGGTTAGCTAATTGATTCGTATAGCCCTAGGTAGGGTTAGATAACTTAACCCTTGCTAGAATTAGCTATAACTAGCTATGATAGGGTTTAGCTAACTCCCTAAGTTTGGACTACCTAGGGTTGAAATTGCAGTCTAACTTAGCCCTTACTAACCCCAATTTCAACCCTAGCTTAATATTTACAATGGTAGGGTTAACTAGGTAGCCCCTATACCTAAACTTTACCGAGGAATATCCTTAGGACTACTTAGTTGATTAGTTTGGGCTTGCCCTACGATTGGTTAGTTAGGGCTACCTAAGGTAACCTTAGATCTAATTGATCCTAACAAACTCCAAGTTAGGGCTAACTAGCTAAACCCTTGCTAACCTTAGCGCTAGGTAGGTTAGGACTTCAAGTTAATTACCTAACTTAGGGGTTAGCTACCTTAGTTAGAATATGTTTGCTAAACCGTATGCTAGGTACTCTACTTAGGGTTAGTTAGTACTACCTAGGGCTTGTTAGGGTTAGCTTGGGTTGGAATTAAGGTTAGTTAGGGTTAGTTAGTACTACCTAGGGCTTGCTAGGGTTAGATATGGTTAGAGTTAGAGACAACTAGGGATTGATAGGGCTACCTAGGGATAGCTTGGGTTACCTAGGATTAGAGTTAGGGTTACCTAGGGTGGGTTAGGGCAACCTAGGGGTAGTTATGATTATTTAAGACTACTTAGGGCTAGATATGATTAATTGGGGTTAGAGTTACGATTTTTTTGGATTACTTAGGGCTAACCATATATATCCCAAGGTAGTCTTAACTAACTCCAGCTAACATTAACTCTAACCTTAGCTAGCCTTAGGTAGCCCTAACTAATCATAACAAATCCTAGCACTAACCCCAACTAACCATATCTAGTCCTAGGTAGTCTTAACTAACCCTAGCTTGCCCTAGGTAATTAGCTAGTGTTATTTTTAGGGTTAGCTAACTATGTTAACCCTAGCTAAGGCTACATAGGGCTAGCTATCCCTAGGTAACCTTAGTTATGGTTTAGCCCAAACTCTAAGTTTAGTTAGGGCTAACCTAACCAGGTAGGATTACTTATGATTAGCTAACTAATCCGAACTCTAACCCTAAATTAGTTAGGGATAACTAAGGTTAGTAAGGGCTACCTTAACTAGGGTTAGATAGCCTTACTTGCTAATAAGTTAACCCAAGCTAAGCTAACCCTATCAAACTCTAGGTAGGGCTAAGTTAGCTCCAAATAACTCTAGCTAACATGCTATAGGGATACCTATGTTAGGGTTAGGGGTTAGAGTAAGTTGGTTAGGGTTAGCTTGTCCAGAGGGTTAGCAACTCTAATTAGTCCTAACTAACCCTAGGGCTACCTAGGGATAGCTAATCTGAGTTAACTAACCATAGTTAGGGTTAGTTAAGGTTAGTTATGGTTAGCTATGCCCTAGGTGGACTCTAACAAGGGTTAACTAACCCTAGTCGTGGTTAGCTATGGTTAGTTAGGGCTACGTAAGGCAAGCTAGGGTTAGCTAGGGTTAGAGTTAGGGTTAGTTAGGTCTTCCTTAGTCAGCTAGGGTTAGCTATAGTTTGCTAGGTAGCCTTAACAAACCCTAATTCTAACGTAAGCTAACCCTAGCTAGTGTTAGTTATGGTTAGCTTGGGTTAGAATTAGGGTTAGCCTTACGTAGCCCTAACTAAACCTCGCTAGGGTTAGCTGAGGTTAATCCTGGTTAGGGTTAACAATATCTAACCCTATGTAACCCTAACTCTAACCCCAACTAACCATATCTAGTGCTAAGGAGACTTAATTAACCCCAACTAACTCTAACCCTATCTTAGCTATCTTAACTCTAAGGGTTATTTAGGGTTGTGTCCTAGGTATCCCTAACTAACCATAACTAACCCTATGGAACCTTAGGTTAGTTCGGGTTAGTTTGGACTATTTAGGGCTAGCTAGGTTTAGATTGAGTTTGAGTTAGAATTAGTTAGGGTTACCAAATTTTAATTTGAGTTAGTTAGCAAGGGCCAGTTAAGGTCAATGTTACGGTTACCTAGGATTAGTAAGGACAACCTAAGGATCCCTGGACTTAGCTGTGGGTAGCCCTGGATAGGGTTAGAGTTAGGGTTAGCTAGGGTTATGTAGGGCTACCTATGGTTAGCTAAGGTTAGTTATCGTTAGTTAGGACTACCTAGAGTTAGAGTTAGGTTTACCTTTAGTTTGTTAAGGCTACCTTGGGGTTAGAGTTAGTAAGAGCACGCCTAGGCATGTTTAATAGGGTTACTAACAATAGTCTAACCCTAGGGTTACCCTAGGTAGTCCTAGAGTTAGTCTACTACTTAGGGTGACTTAACTTACGGTCAGTTAGGGCTAATCCTCGGGCTACCATGTTAGGGTAATACCTATGGGTAACTCTAACCTAGGGTTAGTTTGGGCTAAATCTAACTCTATGTAGATCTCTAACCAATACCCATAGTAAGGGATTTTAACTAACCCTTATTTTTAACCTAGAGTAAGTCTAATCCTACAAGAGTTTAACTAGGCCATGCGAGGGTTAACTAGCCTAATTAGGATTAATCATATCATAGTTTGACATACCTAAGGTTACTATTGAGCTAATAATCAAAGGTTACTTTTGACAAGGGTTTGTTAGGGCTAACCATAGGTAGCCCAACATAACCTTAGCTAACCCTAACTCTAACCCTAACCAGGGCTACCCATAGCTAAGCCTAGGGATCCCAAGGTGGCCCTTACTAATCCTAGGTAACCGTAACACATACCCTAACAAACCCTAACTTGCCCTTGGTAGTCCAAACTAACCATAACTAATCCTAACTAACTTAGGAATTATTAGCCCTTACTCTAGTGTACCTTGAGTTAGTTAGGGCTAGAGTTAAGGTTACCTCACTCTTACCTAGCATTCTTGTTGTTAGGGCTACCTCGGGCAAGCTAGGGTTAGCGTGACCTATGGAGTTTGGGTTAGTTAGGGCTAGCTAGGGTTAGCTAGGGTTAGAGTTAGGGACAACTAGAGTTAGTTAAGGCTACCTAGGGTTAGGTTAGGGTTCAGGTTACTTAGGAAGACCTAACTAACCATAGCCAACCCTAACTCTAACCTTAGCTTGCCTTACGTAGACCTAACTAACCCTTACTCGGGATTAGTTAGGTTAGTTATGGTAAGTTAGGGTTACCTAGAACAAGTTAGGGTTAGTTAGGGTTAGCTAGGGCTACCTAAGGCTAGCTACGGTTAGAGTTAAGCTTAGTTGGGGTTAGTTAGAGTTGGTTAGCACTAGGTAACCTAAGCTATCCCTTGGTTGCCCTATCTAACCCAAGTTGACGTCCCTAACTCTAACCCTAACACTTAAGCCATAGCTAGTTAGTTAGTTAACCTTAAAACTAGATAACACCATATATGGTTAGAATTAGAGTCAGAGCTAGCCTAGGGTTAGGCTTAGCTAGGACTAACCCTAGCTAACCCTAATTAATCCTAGTTAGGACTACCTAGGGTTAGTTAGTAGGGTTATTTAGGATTAGCTATGTTGAGAATTAAACATAGGTAACCCTAAGTTAGGGTTAGTTATTGCTTGGGCTACCAAAGCTAAGCCATATCTTATACCTAGGTAAGTAGACTAGGGATAAATGGGATTACCTAGGGATAGTTAATACTAGCTTGAATATGATTAGTTAAACTAGGGTTAGAGTTAGCCTAGGGATTAAGGTTAGCTATAGTTACTAGGGATAGAGGTTAGTTAACTAATCCTAAGGCTAACCCTAGCAAGGATTAACCTAGCTATCCCTAACTATGGCTAGGATTTAGTTATTACCTTGTTAGACCATAACTAACCCTAGTTACCCCTAGGTTAGCTTTAGTTGGGCTAACTAGTGTAGTTAGGACTACCGAGGGTTAGCGATGACTACCTATGGTAACCATATCTAACCCTAACTAAGATATATCATAATACTACCTAGGATTAACCATATATATATGTAAGGTTAGAGTTAGGTTTACTAGGTTAAAATTAGGTTTGCAAGGGTTAGTTATGGTTAGGATTTCCTAAGGCTACCTAACTAACCTTGGGGTTAATAGCTATGGTTAGAGTTAGGATTAGTTTTGTCCAACTTAGGCTAGCTTATCCTAGGTAGCCCTAACTACCCTTGCTAACCCTAAGTAGCCTTAACTAACCCTTGCCAACCCTAGCTAGCACTAGGTAGTCCTAATTAACCCTCTCTAACCCTAAAACCCTCGCCAACCAAAGCAGGTCCTAGGTAGTCCTAACTAATCATAATTCTAACCCTAACCAAACTTAGCTAGCCTTACGTATCCCCATCTAACCATAGCTAACCCTAGCTAACATAGGAAGATATCTCTTATAAACCTATCTAACTCTAACTAGAGTTAAGGTTATGTAGGGCTAACTAGGGTTAGTTAGGGTTAGCCCTTACTAACCTTAGCTATGGCTAGCTTGCTAATGCCTAGGTAGCTCTTACTAACCCTAGCTATCCCTAACTCTAACCCTTGTTGGCTCTTGATAGCACTAGGTATCTTACTAATCCTGATACCTACCTAGGTTAAGGACTACCTGAAGTAACCCTAAGTAGGGCTAATAGGGTTAGTTAGTTATGGTTAACTCTAAATTAGTTTGGTTAGTTATGGTTTGCTACCTCGGGCTAGCTAAGGTTAGCTGGGATTTGAGTTAAGATATGATTAACTAACCGTAGGTAATTCTATCCATGGCTACCTAAGGCCTAACTAACCATAACTAACCCCAACAAGCCTTAGCTTGCCCGAGGTTGCCCTAACTAATTCTAGCTAACTCTCATTAGTTAAGGTTAGCCTTAACTATGGTTGGTAAGGGATAGCTAAGGTTAAGATTAGAGTTAGGGTTAGTTTTAATTTAGGTTTAGTTAAGGTAGTTTAGATCTAGGGATAACCTATGGTCTTCCTAAGTTAGCGTTACCCTAACTATAACCCCAACTAATCCTAGTGTTAACCATAGCCTTAGCCATAGCTAGCCTTAGGGTAACCCTTACCTTAGATAAATAGGGGATACCTAACTCTTAGCTAGGATTACCCGAGGGCTAGCCTATATTGGATTAACTCTAATTAGTTATCCTAGGTAACACTAATACCTTAGCTAACCCTAACCCAACCTCAACCTACCATCATAACTTACCTTAGTTATGCTATTTAACTTAGTTCCCTAGGTATTTCTAACCATAACGTAACTAACTATGGTCTTAGGCTAATCCTAAGTAGCAAGTTAGGGTTAGCAAGGTTAGTTATCCTAGGTAACCCTAATTAGGGTAACCCTAACTTGCCTTACGTAGTCCTAACTAACCATAACTATCTGTAGCTAACCCTACTTATTAGACCCTAGCTTTTTTAAGGGTAAACTAACTAATCCCAACTCTAACATTAACTCAAAGCTAGCCTAGAGTTAGGTTTACTATTTAAGGTTAGTTAAGGTTAGAGTTAGGTTACCATAGCTAACCCTAACTCCAACTCTCGCCAGCCCTAAGTATTCCTAACTAACTCTAAATCCAACCCAAACTAACCCTAACTCTAACCCAAACCAACCCTAGCTAGCCAAAGGTAATCCTAACTAACCCTAACTAATCCTAACTCCCTAGCAAGCCCTAGGTAGTACTAACTAACCTTAGCTAATCTTAATATGAATTAGATGTGGTAAACTAACCCTAACTCTAGGTAAACCTAGTTAACCCTAGCTAGGATTAGAGTTAGGATAGTAACCTTAGCTAGATGTTACCTAATTATTGTCTAGGGTCTAACTACTTAGGGTTAGTACATAATTAACCTAAGGACTACATAACTAGTTAGTTAGGGCTCTAACCCAGCTAATTAGGTAAATCAGTAGGTTAGTGATGGTACAAACTAATAGTACCCTAAAATGTCCTAAAATGTACCGCAAGCGTACGGTATATCGTTGGATATGGTTAGGGGTCGAACCACAACTGTCGCTTGTTGTACATGGTATCGTGACCAGAACCTAGTCTAAAGCCCCCATTAGTGTAGTTAACCCTCACTTTCACTTGTTGGCTTAACTATCCTAAGTCCACAAGTTGGTTTACTAAGGTATCTAACCGACTTTCGCCTAATTAGAAATCTTCTCCTTTTGGGATACCAATTGGTCACCTTTCGGCTCCTAACCTACCTCAAGTCGCTTACTCAATTCAATCAATTAGTCTGCACCTTTAACCAAGAATAAGTGTGGCCATTCACCTAGTAGGAGGTTCAACACAATTCATCAAACACAAAGCAATCATAAACAATACACAACCAACAAGTGATAAACCATAGAAACTGAATCATTCATCCATTACATCAATCCTAACCTTGGTTCAAACATGACCCTAGAACAAACTAGTCTAGCCTACCATAATAGAAACACAATCAAAATGTAAGAAAGGGAAAGATACAATCTCCATAACCAAAGAGAAGAAAGGAGGAAGGCAAACGCCCCTAATCAAGCCTCTTCCTTGCCTCTAGACCGGAGATATGGCTGCTTGGGTCGATTGGCGGTGGAATGGTGGTTGGAACGTGGCTCGCAAGGCGGCAGGATTCCCTGTGCGGGTCACACAAGGTGGCTGTGCGGGGTGAACGGGAGAGATGAAGAGGTAGATTGGGTAGGTTTTCGTTGCTGCGCCGCCTTGGATGGGAGAGAAGATAGGATGCCCTAATTTCGGCGCTTCAGGGGCTTTAAATAGCAGCGAAACAAGGGTTCATAGTCACGTGCAGTGCGCATGGAAAGCGGGTGCGGGTCGTATGGGCTAGGAATGAGTCGTCTAGCCCATGTCGCTTGTCTGGCGTGCTGGCTGGACCCTGTGCACCTCGTATAGGATTTGGTGTGGGCCGCACGGGAGTATTTCTTCATGTTTTGTGGGCCAAACTTCACCAAATTTCCTCCAAGTTCCTACAAAATGAATATAGACCCAAGAAACACCAAATTCCTACAGAAATAAACTAAAACACGCATAAAAAAATGGTATTGAGTTGTGATTGAGGGTAAAGTCCGGTCAAAACATATATATAAATGTGTGATATCAGTTAGCTTGGTTAGTTAGGCGATATATAACTAAGTAATCCTAACTACTTTAGGTTAACTTGGTAGCTAGGGTTAGCTCTGCGGTTAACCCAATTATCCCTAGGGTCAGGTTAGAGTTAGGACTATCTTGGATTAGCTAGGGTTAGCTAGGATTAGGGTTAGCTAGGGCTACATATGGAAAGTATATCTAGGGCAACCTTATTAGTTAGGGTTAGCTTGGGTAACTAGAGTACCAAACTCTAACTCTAGGTAGTTACCTTAGCTAGGGATAGTTATGGTAGTTATGGTTAGATAGGCCTACCTAGGGCTAGTAAAGACTATTAGTTAGGATTAGAGTTAGGGCTCTTTGTTTAGAGCTAAGTTATATTAGGTAAGATTATCCCTCGCCCTAACTAACCCTAGCTAATCCTAGCTAATCCTAGACAATATGATTTTAACTAACCCTAGCTAATCCTAACTAATAGGGTTATGTTAGGTAGACCTAGGATTAATCTATCTTACTAACCTAAGCTATCCCAAACTACCTACCTAACTAATCATAGTAGCGAGAATAGAGTTGGGATAGCTAGGGTTAGCTGAGGTTAACTAGGGTTAGCTATGGTTAACCATATCTAGAGTTAGCTATGGTAAATTCTGAGTTAACCTTAGGTTTATAGATAATCGTACTAACTCTAGCCTAAGTATGGTTAACTCTAGGATTATGACTACTAACCCTAGGGTTATGACCCTAGCTAGCCTAACCATAGAGCTACTCTATTTTGTTGAGTTAGCCCTAAGGTTAGCTAAGGTTAAAGTTAAGGTTAGCTAGGGTTAACTTGCATAAACCCTAGCTAATTTGCTATGATAGGTTTAGCTAAATCCTACAAGAGTTTAACTAGGCCATGCTAGGGTTAACTAGCCTAATTAGGATTAATCATATCATAGTTTGACTTACCTAAGGTTACTATTGAGCTAATAACCTAAGGTTACTTTTGACAAGGGTTTGTTAGGTCTAACCCTAGCTACGGTTACATAGGGTTTGTTCGCTCTAACTAACCATAGCTAGGATTAGTTAGGGCTACCTAAGGCTAGGATTTGCTAGGATTAGTTAGGGCTACTTAAGGCTAGATAAGGTTAGCTAGGTTTGCTTTGGACTATATAGGGCTTAGGTTTTAGGGCTTCCTTAGGTCTACCCTAGTAGCATGACCAGCTTGGGTTGACGAGCCCTAACTAACCCTAAGTAGCTAACTAATCTAAGCCTAACTCAAGGTAAACCTAACTCTAACTCTAGGATACCCTAACTAACCATAACTAACCCTAGCTAACCATAGGTAGCCCTACATAACCCTAGCTAACCCTAACTCTAACCCTAACCAGGGCTACCCATAGCTAAGCCTAGGGATCCCAAGGTGGCCCTTACTAATCCTAGGTAACCGTAACACATACCCTAACAAATTGATGTGCAAACTAATAATACCCTAATTGGTCCTAAAATGTACCGCAAGCGTACGGTATATCGTTGGATATGGTTTGGGGTCGAACCACAGGGACGGATTAGTTGAGTATTAGATTTACCGGTTCACAAAATCTAGGTCGGTCAATTGAGATGGTTTTTGGTCTTAGAGCAATAGCAAAATGAGATAAACAAACAATCAAACTAAAACAAAACTAAAGCAAGTAAAAATTTGGTTGTTTTCTGGTGATTTCTAATAATAAAGCGTCCTAGGGTTTCTGTTTTTACCTCGGTTAGGCTTTGGGCTGTCAACGCGCGTGCTGTCGCACAAAATGCTGACCCGTGCCGCACCAGTCTGGCCCTGTGCGACCCGCACAGGATTCCATACGACCCGCACAGGTAGTACTTGGTGCGGCACGGCCCTTAGATGATGGTACAATGCATGACAATTAAGTTCCTAACTGGTTTGGGACAGATCTAGCCGGACTTGGAGTCCCTAGACCTCAGCCGTCGCATGTTGGTCATGGTATCGTGACACGGAACCTAGTCTAACGCCCCCATTAGTCTAGTTAACCCTCACTTTCGCTTGTTGGCTTAACCATCCTAAGTCCACAAGTTGGTTTACTAAGGTATCTAACCGACTTTCGCCTAATTAGAAATCTTCTCCTTTTGGGATACCAATTGGTCACCTTTCGACTCATAACCTACCTCAAGTTGCTTACTCAATTCAATCAATTAGTCTGCACCTTTAACAAAGGCTAAGTGTGGCCATTCACCTAGTAGGAGGTTCAACACAATTCATCCATTACATCAATCCTAATCTTGGTTTAAACATGACCCTAGAACAAACTAATCTAGCCTACCATAATAGAAACACAATCAAAATGCAAGAAAGGGAAAGATACAATCTCCATAACTAAAGAGAAGAAAGGAGGAAGGAAAACGCCCCTAATCAAGCCTCTTCCTTGCCTCTGGACCGGAGATACGGCCTCTTGGGTCGAACGGCGGTGGAACGGTGGTCGAAACGTGGCACACAAGGCGGCGGGATGCTCTGTGCGGGTCGCACAGGGTGACTGTGCGGGGTGCATAGGAGAGGTGAAGTGGTGGATCGGGTAGGTTTTCGCTGCGACGCCGCCTTGGATGGGAGAGAAGATAGGATGTCCTAATTTTGGCGCTTCGGGGGCTTTAAATAGCTGCAAAACTAGGGCTTGGAGTCACGTGCGGGGCGCATGGGAGGATGGTGCGGGTCGCATGGGCCAGGAATGAGTCGTCTGGCCCATGTCGCTTGTCTGTCGTGCAGGCTGGGCCCTGTGCAGGCCGCACAGAATTTCATCCAGGCCGCACGGGTTCAATTTCTTCATGTTTTGTATGCCAAACTTCACCAAATTTGCTCCAAGTTCCTACAAAATGAATATAGACCCAAGAAGTACCAAATTTGCTTCAGGGTCTTTAAATAGCAGCGAAACTAGGGTTCAAAGTCATGTGCAGGGCGCATGGAATGCGGGTGCGGGTCGTATGGTCCAGGAATGAGTCGTATGGCCCATGTGGCTTGTCTGGCGTGTTGGCTGGACCTTGTGCACCCCGCACAGGATTTGGTTTGGGCCGCACAGGATTTGGTTTGGGCCGCACGGGAGCATTTCTTCATGTTCTGTGGGCCAAACTTCACCAAATTTCCTCCAAGTTCCTACAAAATGAATATAGACCCAAGAAGTACCAAATTTCTACAGAAATAAACTAAAACACGCATAAAACAAAGGTATTGAGTTGCGATTGAGGGTAAAGTCCGGTCAAAACATATATATAAATGTGTGATATCAAATCCCCCTAAGCTTGAACTTTGCTTGTCCCCAAGCAACACCCTAAACTTAGAGGTCGGACCATACCTACATCTAAACTCAACACCTTGCAAGCCTATGAGTTGGAATTTCAATCAATTGTATTACTTTGAGCATCACACATGAGTTCAAGGCAATCGGATGCAAAACTTAGCACAAAACTTTGGACTTTAAGCACTCATGCAATTGGTTTATGTTGCACTTGATCCTAAAAGATCTGATTTTTCATTTCAATGACCCTAAGCTTCTCTATGTAAACGACATGCAAAATCAAGGTTATTTGCCCGTTCATTTCCATACCCTCCAAGAATTTGTAAGGAATATCTATAGCGTGTCAAGGCGTGAGGAGTCTTTTAGAAAAGGAAGAAAGAGAAAGAGAGGGAAAAATAAAAAAAATTACATTGAGAAACGAACTTAACAAGTCTTTTTTTTATTTTTTTGTTTTTTTTTATTTTTTTGTTTTTTTTTTGTTTTTTTTTTCATTTACACAAGAGATACATTTCGCCATTGTGGCGGGGCAGAATTTACATAAAAAGAGAAAAAGAAGATAGCAAGAAGACTCAAAAAGATACACGCCAAAGATATCCCTTTTGAACAAATCCTTGTAGGACACAAATCCGTTCACTCGGAAAATGTTTATGACTTGTCTAATAGTGTTTAACATTATGAAAGCAACTAAATTTTGGGTTTTATCTATTTGAATCAAAATCCTCTTCGGTTCATTGGCTCAAAAACCAATCAAAAGCACACTTAGAGTTCAAAGTTTTGCAAGAAATTCCACAACCATTTGCATTGAAAACTTGTGCGAAAACTCATTCTAAAACAATCAATTAAATTTCAACTCATTTACATGCAAGATTAAATGAATTACGTTCAACCTACATGATGCAATCCACTGTCTGGGGTCCTGTGCGGGGTGCACAGAAATTGGTGCGAGCCGCACAGAAATTTTTCATAGGAGACATTGGCCAGACAGTGATATGTAGCTATCAGGGGCCCTGTGCGACCCGCACAGGCTCCCAGACGGCCATTATTTCATGCCATGATGCAGTTCTTAGATACAAAATTTCCAAAATTCTTCGATTCTCCCCCCCAAGCTGAATAATGCATTGTCCCTAATGCAATCATACATCAAAGAAAGGGAAAAGAGAAGAAGTTTGGAAACATTCCGGGGGCCGATTGTGGTTTACACCGCAACCGGCCCACGAATCGTGGGGGTAGCTACGTGGGTGGAGTTGGCGGTGGGTACTATGGTTGGTACGGCGGTGGCATGTGCGGAGCGGCATTGCTTGGGGCGGCGTGATAGGAATCGGCATTATAGAATTGCGGCACGCTCTATTGTGGCTCGGCATGGAATTGACCCGGTTGCTCTTGTTGTGGTGCACGTGGTTCGGCTTGGTCACGGTGGTTCTGGTGCTTGTTGGATGGTTTTGGTTGGTCGTGGTGCTTAGTTTGGTTGCGGCGTGAAAGGCGGTAGGTGATTTGGTGGAGCATTGTGACTTTTCGAGGCTTACATGGGTCTGTGCGGGTTGCACAGGATCCTGTGCGGGTCGCACAGACTGGTCTGGGTGATGTACGGCGGGACTTTTAGGTGGATTTGGCTAAGTTCTTGGTAATAATGGTCGGTGTAGCCAAATACTCAATAAAACTCAGTTCAAAAGTCGCACCTAAGCAAATCACAAATGTAAACAAGAGAGTTAGAGCATTACATCCTAACTTCGGCGTGAAGCGGTGACGATTCGTGGGTCACAACAACGGATTCGTGGGAAGCGACGACAGATTCGTGCGAAGTTGCGGCAGATTCGTGGTCCGGTGCTGGAATTGTGCCGGACTGCTGCTGATTAGTGTGAAATTACGGCTGGAATCGTGGTCCGCAGCTGCTAATTCATGCGAAACTGCTGCTGGAATCATAGGTTGCGGCTGAAACTTGCGGAGGGTACCGGCATGGGCTATGGTTGTCCTTTGGATCTCAAATTTTGGCAGTGGGTTCACGGAAGGGTACTGGACAAATGTTGTGGAAGAGTTTTGGTTCCGGCCGGTAAGATTTTACTGTTCGGCATGACAGCGGCAATTGTGCACGGTTTCGGCTTGCGGCAAGTGTCGGCACGGGTTTTGTTTGTCCAAATTACCTCAAATTTTCACAATAGGTTCACAATAGGATTCTTAACAAATGTCACGAAAGATATTTGGGTCGGACCAGTAAGTTTTCAGAAATTCGTTGGGCACTTGTGATTGCAGCAGTGTCTGTCGGCTCTGTGCGGGGTGGTAGAGCCGCACAGGTCGGGTCAGGCATGGCAGACATGGACCAAATCATGGCAGACAACGTGGGGGGACCCTGTGCGACCCGCACAGACATGTGGTGCGACCCTCACAGGTGTCAGATAGACTCCAAACTAAATCATTCACTTCGATTTCAAATTTTCCAAGGAGGGAAAGTTCAAACCAGGCCTAGTGGGTTCTATTGTGGTCCATTTCAACGATCTTTTGTGGCTGTGCTGCAAGAAGAGGTGGTGTGTAGGCAACACTTGATCTTTTTGTGGCAATCGGCTTGCGTGAGGTCGTGCGCGGGTTGATGCCACTATTCCTTCAACCCAAGGTGCTCTTGTACAAGCCAATTGGGGACTTCCACAATTATCTACAAATACCACAAACAAAACAAACACAATGGCATTAGAATTCCTCCATTAAACAACTTAATTCAATTTTTATTTTCACCTCTCTTTTTTTAAGTGTTTTTAATTTTGTAAGGAAAAACGGATAAATCCTAAATTAACCTAAATTATCCCTACATTTTATTTTAATTTTCAGATTTTTTTTTATTTATTTTTTTGTTTTTTCAAGATTTTTGAAAAATGCAAAAATAATCGAAATGAGAAGATAAGGGTTAGAAATCTTGGGTTGCCTCCCAAGAAGCGCTTGTTTAAGGTCCTTAGCTTGACCGTATGCCGCGAAGTTTCAACCGGCTTCCTTCATGCCCATGTTAAGGGCCTTAGTTTCCCAATAGGCCTTGTACACAACCTCCATGGGCAAATGACAAGGGTTCCAATAAACAAACTCTTCATGAGGAGCACAACGCCGATCTATGTCATGGGGACACATAATTCTCTGCTTGAGTGTCTTATCTGGAGGTAAGACTCCACCGGCCACGTAATTCGCCGAATCGGCATACCACAACAGTGGCTGGATCAACGTCTTGGGGTCTGTGCGGGCCGCACAGGATTCTGTGCAGGCCGCACGGGATCTTTCCGGCTTGTATTCTTGCTCTCTTTCAATGGTTTTGACCTCCAGGGGTGGCCCTGTGCGACCCGCATGGGTTTTGTGCGACCCGCACAGAGGCTTCAGTTCATTATCTGAGTCGAAATTTCCATCCACAATTGATTCTTCTACAGCAATTGACTCTTGATTTTCAGAGAGGAAGTGTTGGTAACACTCAAGAGCTTCTTCATACTGTTCCCTTAACATCTCCTCAATTGGTGTATCAATCTCTTCAATCATACAACAAGAATCAAGTTGGTTGGGGTACTTCATGGCCTTGTCTATGGAAAACTCGATTGTTTCACCCCCGATCCTTAGAATCAACTTGCCATCTTTAACATCCATCAATGCCCCGGCCGTTCTAAGAAAAGGCCGCCCCAAAATTATCGGCACTTCCTTGTCTTCCTCCATTTCCATTACAACAAAATCACTCGGCACAAAAAACTTGCCTACTTGCACCGACACATCCTCAATCACACCAAGCGGCAAGCGAACCGATGCATCGGCAAGTTGCAATTTCATACGGGTCGGTTTCAACTCTCCAACCCCAATCTTCTCATACACGGACCTTGGCATCAAACTCACGCTAGCTCCCATATCACAAAGAGCCCTCTTGATGGTTGCCTTACCAATCGTGCATGGAATTGTGTACTTGCCGGGATCGTCCATCTTGGCCGGCATCTCACTACTAAGTACCGCACTACATTGTTCGGTTAGCTTAACCGTTTTTGACTCTTCAAGCGGCCTTTTGTTTGAGATGATATCCTTCAAGAACTTTGCATAGGTTGGGATTTGAGTGATAGCATCGGCGAAAGGAATGGTGATATGGAGTTGCTTCAACATGTGGAGAAAGCTTTTGAACCCCTTGTCAGTCTTAGTTTGGGCAAGTCTCTATGGAAATGGCACTGGTGGGATGTATCGTGGGTCGGGCTCGGCCAATTTCTGCCTTTCGGTTCTTTTCTGTCCCTGTGCGGGGTGCACAGAATCTGGTGTGGGCCGCACAGAATCAATCTCCACGATTTCAGGCTGCTGGACATGGTCTGTGACACTACTGCTGGGACCCTGGGGCCCTGTGCGGGCAGCACAGGATTCTGGTGCGGGCCGCACAGGATGTTGTTGCGTCATTTCGGAGGGCATCTTCGGCCCCTCATACCCCGTTCCACTCCTGAGGCTTATGGCCTTTACTTCCCCCCTTGGATTGAGCTCTGGTTGGCTGGGAAGTTGCCCCGGTGCCCTTTGGCTTGGTCCCGGTAGAGAAAAGTGGGCCTCCATCATTTTTTCAAGTCTTGTGATCGATTTAAGACCATCCTCAAACTTATCCAACTTTTTGGCCACGGATTGATTCCACATGGCCGTCTCATACATGAAACTTTGCACAATCGGAGGAACATGGGAAAGGGAAGGGTTCCTTGGTTGAAAGTTTTGGCTTCGATTGTTGTCAAAAGTCGCATTGTGGAAAGTCATGGGGTTGTTGTTGGGTTGGTTGGGAGGTGGAAGAGCGGGTTTCTTGGGGTAGAATGGCCTTACATAGGAGTTGTTTTGGATGTTATCTTTGAAGTTTGGGAAGTTCATGAGTTGCCAATCTTGTCGCTCCCTCGCATCATTTGAGTAGGAGGTTGTGAAAGGTGGGTTGGGGAAGTAAGATGGCTCATTGTTGATCGAGCTAACTTGTGCCATCTCCTCATCGGGTTGTGCAAGAGGGCATTGGAGAGAAGTGTGCCCTTCTTCGCCACAAGCACCGCATAGGTTGAATGGTTGGCCCATGGCTTGGTCGGCATTATTCTTGGCAATTTCGGCCTCAAGTTGAGCAATTTTGGCATGCAATGCGGTGATCTCGCTCACTTCATAACGGCCTCCACTTCTTGCATTGTCTCGGCCCGACCATTGTTGGTTCCTTGCCACATTGTCAACCAAGTCCATCGCCTCTTGAGCCTCTCTATCCATGAGGGTTCCACCTGCAACCGCATCAACATTTATGCGAGTACTATCGGTTAAACCATCATAGAAAGCTTGAATAACAACATCAATTGGTAGACCATGGTGGGGACACGAAAACTCTAGGTCCCTAAACCTTTCCCAAGCCTCACTAAGGGTCTCATCGGCTCTTTGTTTGAAACTTGTTATTTGGCTCCTAATTCTAGCCGTTTTCTTGTGGGGGAAGTACTTAACCAAGAAAGTTTGGGCCATTTCATCCCATGTGGTAATTGACCCCCTTTTTAGGCCACCAAACCATTTTTTAGCCTTGTCCCTAAGTGTGAAAGGGAAGAGTAAGAGCCTAATCGCGGATGGTGTAACCCCATTCATTTTGATAGTACTACAAACATCCTCAAAAGTTTGCAAGTGTGCATGCGGGTCCTCATTTTCAAGCCTGGTGAAAGAGTTTTGTTGCACAAGGTTGATGTTAGCGGGCGTAATGTTGAGGTTGTTCACTGCGATTCCGGGCAGCACAATTGCCCCTCCAATGTTGCTTGATTTTGGCGTAGCGAAATGCCTCAAGGTCCTCGGATTCGGTTGTGTCCCGGTGTCATCAAACCCGCCATGGCTTCCTTCATCATCACCTCCTCCTCCGGGGCGTTCATTAGCAAGCCTCTGCCGGTCCAGGTCTATGCGGACACGTTCTTGCTCAAGTGCCAGGCGCTGTGCCTCTAGTTCACGTCGCAACGCCTCCAATTCAGCCATTTTCTTGCTGTCAGAAGGTCTGTGCGGGTCGCACAGGGGTTCTGTGTGGGGTACACAGGGCTCTGGCTGCGCGTGCTGCGTTGGGTTGTCGCTCAAGTCGTGCGCTGACTGGACCCTGCGTGGTAGGGCTTGTGTTGGCTGATCGGTGGCTGTCGGATCGAGTGTGCTCAAGCCTTCGGTAGACTTGCTCCTCAAGAGGTAGCGATGCCCCTTGTTCGTTTGAGTCCTTCGCTTCGAACCGGCCAGCGCTTATCCCTACGAACCACAAAAACAAAGAAAATAAAGAAATGTGAGAAACAAAAGAAATGACCTAGGCTCTTGATACTTAAGTAAGGTCCTAATATCAAACACCGTCCCCGACAACGGCGCCAAAAAGCTTGATGTGCAAACTAATAATACCCTAATTGGTCCTAAAATGTACCGCAAGCGTACGGTATATCGTTGGATATGGTTAGGGGTCGAACCACAGGGACGGATTAGTTGAGTATTAGATTTACCGGTTCACAAAATCTAGGTCAGTCAATTGAGATGGTTTTTGGTCTTAGAGCAATAACAAAATGAGATAAACAAACAATCAAACTAAAACAAAACTAAAGCAAGTAACAATTTGGTTGTTTTCTGGTGATTTCTAATAATAAAACGTCCTAGGGTTTCTGTTTTTACCTCGGTTAGGCTTCGGCCTGTCAACGCGCGTACTGTCGCACGAAACGCTGACCCGTGCTGCACCAGTCTGGCCCTGTGCGAGCCGCACAGGTAGTACTTGGTGCGGCACGGCCCTTAGTTGATGGTGCAATGCATGACAATTAAGTTCCTAACTGGTTTGGGACAGATCTAGCCGGACTTGGACTCCCTAGACCTCAGCCGTCGCATGTTGGTCATGGTATCGTGACACGGAACCTAGTCTAACGCCCCCATTAGTCTAGTTAACCCTCACTTTCGCTTGTTGGCGTAACCATCTTAAGTCCACAAGTTGGTTTACTAAGGTATCTAACCAACTTTCGCCTAATTAGAAATCTTCTCCTTTTGGGATACCAATTGGTCACCTTTCGGCTCATAACCTACCTCAAGTTGCTTACTCAATTCAATCAATTAGTCTACACCTTTAACCAAGACTAAGTGTGGCCATTCACCTAGTAGGAGGTTCAACACAATTCATCGAACACAAAGCAAGCATAAACAATAGATAACCAACAAATGATAAACCATAGAAACTTAATCATTCATCCAATACATCAATCCTAACCTTGGTTTAAACATGACCCTAGAACAAACTAATCTAGCCTACCATAATAGAAACACAATCAAAATGCAAGAAAGGGAAAGATACAATCTCCATAACCAAAGAGAAGAAATGAGGAAGGCAAACGCCCCTAATCAAGCCTCTTCCTTGCCTCTGGACCGGAGATACGGCCTCTTGGGTCAAACGGCGGTGGAACGGTGGTCGAAACGTGGCTCACAAGGCGGCGGGATGCTCTGTGCGGGTCGCACAGGGTGGCTGTGTGGGGTGCACAGGAGAGGTGAAGTGGTGGATCGGGTAGGTTTTCGCTGCGGTGCCGCCTTGGATGGGAGAGAAGATAGGATGCCCTAATTTCGGCACTTCGGGGTCTTTAAATAGCCGCTAAACTAGGGCTTGGAGTCACGTGCGGGGCGCATGGGAGGATAGTGCGGGTCGCATGGGCCAGGAATGAGCTGTCTGGCCCATGTCGCTTGTCTGTCGTGCTGGCTGGCCCTGTGCAGGCCGCACAGAATTTCATCCAGGCCGCACGGGATCAATTTCTTCATGTTTTGTATGCCAAACTTCACCAAATTTGCTCCAAGTTCCTACAAAATGAATATAGACCCAAGAAGTACCAAATTCCTATAGAAATAAACTAAAACACGCATAAAACAAAGGTATTGAGTTGCGATGGAGGGTAATGTCCTGTCAAAACATATATATAAATGTGTGATATCACAAACCCTAACTTGCCCTTGGTAGCCCAAACTAACCATAGCTAACCATAGCTAGAGTTAAGGTTACCTCACTCTAACCTAGCATTCTTGTTGTTAGGGCTACCTCGGGCAAGCTAGGGTTAGTTTGGACTACCTAAGGTCGGGATCGGTTTTAACGAACCTACCTTGGTAATCCTAGGTTTTGTACTAGGTATCCCTAGATAACCATAGTTAACAATCCTAACTCCATCCCTCACGAGCCCTAACTCTAATCCTATGTAACCCTATCTTAACTTGTTAGCTAGGATTAGTATCTCTAACCATGGTAGGTTTAGATAGGGATAACTATTTAGGGTTTGGAGTTAAGAGTTAGGGTTTGTTAGGATTATTTAGCCCTAAGCTTAGACCGAATTAGCTATCCCTCAGGTTAACTAACCATAACTAACTCTACACCCTAGCTAAACCTACTTAGGCCCTACCTAACAGATTAGCTAAACTTGACCATAGCTAATCCTAAATTAGGTCTAGGTAGTCTACCTTGGGCTAACCTTAGGTAGTAGCATGCCTTAGGTAACTGTAGATTTCTTTTTTACCCTAGTAACTAACAAACCCTAGATAGCCCTAACTCTAGCCCTAGCTTAATTTAGGCTAGCCCTAACTAACGCTAACTAATCAAAACCTAACAAATCTTGGTAGAGTTAGGACATATCCCTAGCTAATACTAACCCTAAATGATATTATCTAGCCCTAACTACCTAGGGTACGTAGCCCTAACTAACCATAACTAGCACTACCACAAAAACAGGCTTTGGCAACTGGAGATTAGCAACTGCTTTTTATAATAATAGTCACCTACAAAATCTATGGAATTGTCGTAATATAAGTTCAAATCTTTACAACTGTTTTGAATTAAAACAATTGCTAAACTTAAGCATGAGAAAAAAAAAATTCTGGAAACATTGTGACCGTTAATATTAAATAACACTCACCATAAATTCCCGCCAATATTAGTCATTATTGGGGTGAATTGTGGTATGGCAGCTGGGTCCCAAATTTTTATGACTGTTTTTACTTAATTACAGTTGCAGCATTTTTTCCCCGTCTTTTTATGACTTTTTTTACTTTATAACAGTTGCAGAACATTTTTAATGACTGTTTATAGGTAAAACCAGTTGTAGATTATTTAATTAGGTTTTTCTAAAACTGTCTACAGCCGTTTGGTATGTAGACAGTCTGTACAGTGCTTCGCTGGATATGGAAATGGAAAAATATAGCTCAATTGATTTTAATAATTATTTATGTTTTCATTTGATTCCATTCAATATTTTAACGAAATTAACTACAGCAAAAAATAACTTTATAAGAGTACGTCTATGCATTTTAATGGATTCACCTAGTATAGTATCATGCAATTATTTATGGGTCCAAATTGATGTATTGATGAAGGCTTAGAACCAAGGAATTAAATAAATTTGTAAACCTAGAACTAATCTCACTAATCGTTTCGGAATATAGCTTTAGAGTCGAACCCAAGTGATGGATTTATGAATACTGGACTTATCCTTTCTTAAAATCTAGACATAAATATTTTTATGAAGATTTAAATAAAAGAAAACGAAACAATGCACTAGGTAAATATTTTTGGTTGGTTTTTAGACTCGAAATAAGATAAAATAAACTAAATAGTAATTAAAATAAGTAAAGAAGTGTTTTGGAGTTTAAACAGAGAATAAAAATGTCCTACGAGTCAGGTTTTGCTTGTGTTTGGACGCTAAAACTCGAAACTAAGCACTTTCGCACTAAATTTCGCGTTTTAGCTACAGTTGCCACACTGTTCGGTCCGAACAGAAGGCAAAGGTGGGCTTAATTGGTCCGTTATGCTAACTAATGCTTTAAGTTAGGGTTTATTGGTCAAACCTAGATATTCTAAACCTCAGCTTTCGCTTGTTGGGACAGATTCTGGTTTAATCACAACCTAACCTAATTAAATTGATTGGTTCGCAACTTTTGGTATAGAATTCAATCAATTAAACTTGTGTATTGGAGTTCGTAAGGATATTTAGAGGTCTTTTGGACTGGTCTAAAAGTTACACTTTTGGTGTCAACTAATCTATCCTTTCGAATCTACAATTTATCCCAAGTACTTGAATTAAACGTGACTTGTTTATCGTAACTTAGACTAACTAGATGCAGCTGTTCAACTAGAAGGTTATTAGAGATTTAAACAAGTATTTAAACTCAAGTAACAAATATAATTCGCAATAAACAAATCTCAAAGCATAGTATAACATAACAAGTCAAATAAACGTCATCCAAACATCAAGTTCCTTCCCTAATCCTAAGACAACATAAACACTAGCCTAACTTAGTAGCAAGACACGCAATAAACATAAAATAACAGTAAAGATACAAGCCCATCCAATCAAGAGAAAGAAACATAAAAGAATAAACTAAATACTCCTTTTTACTTCCGTCTTTCGGTCTTCAAGGCAGTGGGGTATTGCTGGATGGTCGCCAAACTGATCACCTTGCTGCCGTCGCTTCAAGGTTGATGATCTCCAAAGAGAGTAAACGCCTTTGGAAAGGTGGAATTAGGTATGGATAATCAAAGATGCCTTTCCTCAGGCGTGTAGAGGTATATATGGACGTCCCAGGTCGCAAGAATGGAAGGCTAGGGCATCAGGGCGCAAGAAAATGCCATAAAGATCAACTTTCATGTAAAGAACATTGCCATATGTGACGGCTACAGTGCGTTCGGACCGAACAGATAGTCATTCGGTCCAAATTGGGTGCTGAGAGAGGCCTCCACTGCTAGGAATGAGTCGTCTAGCGTGCGCGAAACGTCGGAAATCCATCTATACGCTCCAAAATCATCAGAAATCATCAAAACCTGTACAGAGAAGAGAAGAAACGACGGCAGAGCCAAATCCTGGAAAAATATGGCAATTTATTAAATAATTTGTTGGTTCGAGTGTATTTTGAGTGCCAAGTACGGTCCAAATACCAGTGAAATACAATGATATCAAATCGCCCCAAACTTAAACTTTGCTTGTCCTCAAGCAACGCCCTAAGCTTAGAATTTTGGACTGTACTCACAACTAAAATCAGGTCGTTTCCCAAACCAATAAAATTTGTCATGAATAATCAATTGCTTAAGCCTAAAATTTTCTTACACTTAAATCAAATGAGTCAAATAAAAATTCCTAAAACCAAGTCTTGTGTTCTATAATTCAATCCATGCAACTCTTGGTCCTAATGAAATTCTTTTTCTCAAACTCAAGAACTCTAGCTTCTATTTGTCAATTTAATTGCGATCTCAATTTCAATTACCCGTTCTTTTTCATATTTCACAAAAAATTGTAAAGTCCTTTATCAAAATAAAAAATTTTGTAATGAACTCCTCTTAAAACCAATTTCAATTTTTCACCAATTTTTCTTTGTGTAAGTCGAGCGGTGGGGCTTTGCACCCTAGAGGATTTTTGTGCGAGTCATTGAACTTGTAGATGCTACTGGCACATGTCGCACCAGGGTGGTCAGTTTGGTTTTTACGTATTTTTTTTTGCTACAGACCACTACGGACTCAAGCATTTTGCTAAGTACCTTAAGCCTCCAATTTTGTGGTTGAGTTGGTGGAAAAAGGCCTCGACGCGTCCTCGTTTTCACAACTATTTGATTTTATTGTCCCTTTAAATTTGTTTTTTCTTTTTGCTCGTTGGTGATTCAAGCGATTAAAACAGATGAAGTTCATTTCATAATTTCCCAAGTTGATAAATTTCTTTTTGAACAAAAGTTTGTCAAATATAAATCCGTTCACTCGATAAAAATTTGTGAGAACCGACTAAAACTGATTTAACAATTCTAAGCATCCAAAAATCGAGTCCTATTTTTGCAAAAATAATTTCATTTTGTCCATTGGTGCAAAAATCAAATCGAGATATCAAAACATTCTAAGGTCCTTTAGAAAATTCTTCTTTGACTCAAAATAGGTTCAGGTAGTATGAGATTTATCATTTAAAATCCAAATGGAGAGAGTTTAGGCCAAATCAATTCAAATCCAAGTCAAAACAGTTGAAAAATTCAGTTTTTGAATGTCTGTTCGGACCGAACAAAGAAGCCAAAAATGCGAAAATTTTACCCATTTCATCCAAAAATCAACCCATTTCGTCCCAGAACACCCTTTTTCTCCTATGCCCCCCAAACTTATATAATGCTTGTCCCAAGCATGCATTCACAGAAAAATTTAAATAGGAGAAAAAGAAAAGTTACCGTTTTAGTAGGGAGGAGGTGGAGGTCCCCGAGAAGAGGAGACTTGGAGGAATCCACCGTCATAGCCCGGGAAGATATCGAAGAAGTTATCGGGGTGGTCCTGTGGCTGCTGCACCTCGATTTGGTTACCCAAGTATAGGTAGAAGTTAGGATCCGATCGGGCGGGGCGTTGAGGACCTTGCCATTGCACCCATTCAAATTGCTGTTGTGCTCCTTGTGCTCCTTGTGGTGGCACGGGCTGCTGCAACTGCATTGGCGGCTGTGGTGACTCGTAAACTTCATTACCCATGTATGGGTAAAAGTTCGGATCCGAAAGGGCCTTATGTGCTGTGGCTCAGCGCGGTGGAGATCGTGGCGGTGAAGCATGGCTATGCACTGATGGCACTGAGGAGCTCAAATTCGGATCATCTTCATCACCGGGCCAACCCTAGCTAACCATAGGTAGCCCTACATAACCCTAGCTAACCCTAACTCTAACCCTATCCAGGGCTACCTACAGATAAGTCCAGGGATCCTTAGGTTGCCCTTACTAATCCTAGGTAATCGTAACATTAACCTTAACTAGCCCTTGCTAACTAACTCAAATTAGAATTTGGTAACCCTAACTAATTCTAACTCAAACTCAAGCTAAACCTAGCTAGCCCTAAATAGTCCAAACTAACCCGAACTAACCTAAGGTTCCATAGGGTTAGTTATGGTTGTTAGGGATACATAGGGCACAACCCTAACTAACCCTTAGAGTTAAGGTTAGCTAAGGTAGGGTTAGAGTTAGTTAGGGTTAATTAAGACTCCTTAGGGCTAGATATGGTTAGTTGGGGTTAGAGTTAGGGTTACATAGGGTTAGATATTGTTAACCCTAACCAGGATTAACCTCAGCAAACCCTAGCGAGGTTTAGTTAGGGCTACGTAAGGCTAACCCTAATTCTAGCCCAAGCTAACCATAACTAACACTAGCTAGGATTAGCTTACGTTAGAATTAGGGTTTGGTAAGGCTACCTAGCGAACTATAGCAAACCCTAGCTGACTAAGGAAGACCTAACTAACCCTAACTCTAACCCTAGCTAACCCTACCTTGCCATACGTAGCCCTAACTAACCATAGCTAACCAGGGCTAGGGTTAGTTAACCCTTGTTAGAGTCCACTTAGGGCATAGCTAACCATAACTAATCTTAATTAACCCTAACTATGGTTAGTTAACTCAGATTAGCTATCCCAAGGTTGCCCTAAGGTTAGTTAGGACTAATTAGAGTTGCTAACCCCTTGGACAAGCTAACACTAACCAACTTACTCTAACCCCTAACCCTAACATAGGTATCCCTATAGCATGTTAGCTAGAGTTCTTTGGAGCTAACTTAGCCCTACCTAGAGTTAGATAGGGTTAGATTAGCTTGGGTTAACTTATTAGCAAGTAAGGCTATCTAATCCTAGTTAAGGTAGCTGATGAAGGCTTCAAACCCGGTATCAAATAAATTTATATACCTTGTTTTACCTCACTAGTCGTTCTGGTAAAGCTAAGGGTCGAACCCAAGGGACGGTACAATTGATTACTAGACTTTACTTTCTCACAAAAGCTAGACAAGACAATTTTTATGGGATTTTGGATGATTAAATCTAAAGATGCAAGTAACTAAATTATTTTTGGTGTTTTTTGGACTCTAAAAAAATACAAGAGATGTCCTAGGGTTTAGGGTTCACTTAGTTTAGATTTGAAGCTCTTAGTACACGTGTTTTCACACGGGCAGCAAGGATTTCGGACCGAAATATATAGATTTCGGACCGAAATCTATATAAGTCGCTCCGAAATATGCTCCAAACTCTCTGTTCTGACTTGATAATTTAATGCCACCTTTTGTGAAGGTTACTTGTCGACCAGACCTAAATCCTAGCCTCAGCCGTCGCAATTTTGGTTTTAGACTTGGTTTAGAACTCGATTTTTACCACGTAAATGACTAAGCCTAAACTTTCGTGTCGGATTTTAGTCACTTAAGTTTATCATGTTGGATTTCTAGAGGTATCTAAGTCCTTTCGGATCATTTAGAAACTACACCTTTCGGTCGTTAAGTTAACCTCCTCTTTCGAGCGTTTGGCTTACCTCAATTACTTAATCAATCATGAGTTTAGTCTGGTTTAATGCCCTAAAGACGTCGCGATTCATCCATAGGTAAACATCAAGCAAACAAATAATATAACTAAGCATATCAATAATTCTCAACACGATAAATCACATAACATAGCAATCAATCCATCAAGTCATCACAAATACTAAACTAAACTACTACTTAGCCCTAAGACATAATTAATCTATCCTAACATGCAAGTAAAATAAGATACAAACTCCATTTGATCAAAATATCAAGAGAAAAGGAAGGAATAAACCAAATATCGCTTCTAACTCGAGATATCGATTGTCTAGAGCCGTGGTTGGATCGGTTCTACCGCTGTCGCGTCCAGAATCGCTCCAAGGTTGCTGCCATGGTCGTGCTTCGCTGCGAGAGGTGGAATCTCACGCCTTTCGGCGTGAGAACGGTGGTGAAAAAGGTGGAAAAAGTGCTATGGAAGGTGAGATTCAATGGTGTAAAAGTTTGTCCCTTTTCTGGTCGAAATTCGTGCCTAAATACACCCATGGAAGGTCAGGGAGGCGGCTAGGGCAAGAAATCTTCTTTCCTTCTTCGAAACTTGCCAAATTCCACTTTCCATACATGGATTTCGGACCGAAATCTCCAGATTTCGGTCCGAAATCAGAGAATTTCGGACCAAAATTCCAGAATTGAGCACTGATAGTATTTTGACCGTAATTTCTTGTCACACCCCGAGTCACTTTTACCCGACTCGGAGTGTATCTCAACAACCCGCCGCGTATAAATACGCAAGGCGCACAACATCATATACAATACAATTAATTCACATAAGATAATAGATGCCACTTTCATAAAATTAAAACCATAAGTATCCGACAACAAAATAAAGTAAAGAAAAGACACAGACTATCAGGGTAAGTTATAACATGAAACTCCCCTGATCGTCTAATGTTCCCAAATTCATTCTTGTTCATAACGATAAAGTAAACATTTTAAAGTAAATGTGGCATCTTTAACCCGCATCCTTGAACCTTACATTTCGAAAGAAATAAATCCTGATCTTCAATACCTGGAACCCATATAATATGGAGAAAAACGGATGAGAGACAGAAATAATCTCTCAGTGCGGTATTCAGTTCCAGCCCAGAGAGTTGTGAAAATTATATGAAACATACAATGACAAATAGCACAATAATGCTTTATTCACAACATGTTTTCCTATTTTAATGCCATGATGAACACAACCTTCAAAAAAAAATGCAACATAATAGTTTAATTGTTTCACAGTTCTCTGTTGTTTATCATTAATTTCATTTCACGTGATAACACGGTCCACTTACCAAGCTCACTTCTTTGGCATCACATTCACAACACAAACCCAGGAAGCACACTTATCCGTCGCGAACGGATATCTTCTGGGGAGCGCGCTAGTACTAGGGCCCTCAAGCCAAACTCTTGGTACCACGATTATTTTCCACTTCACTTATCATTTACATAATTAATATACATTATCTTCTTTGTTAACACTAACACTATGCACATGCAATCTAATATAATCACCATGCAGAATGACCATGCAACTTCATGTTCCCTTAACTTTAATTATCGTGCAACGGATAATCCATTTATAAAATAATGTAACCACTAATACTAATAATGCATTTATGCACTATGTAAAATAAATATGAGCAGAGTATAAAGTAACACAAAACATATGATCCTAGTTTGACTATCTAATATATAAATAAATCAATTTCACAACATAACCAGGATCCGCACCTGTCAAGTAATGCGGCACGTTCGAACTCTACTCCTCCTGCTCTTCTTGACCTGTACCTAAATCATGCGTAAATAACCCTAATTACTACAGGTCCGAAGAGAAGGGATCAAAAATAAAATAAAATAAAAAAAAAAAAAACAAGTCTTACAACTAACATAGTTTGCCCAGCATATGAACTCACATAATACTAACCAAAACTTTAGTGTTTATATAAAATATCTGTATATACGATAGATTAACTGAAAAATACAACTAATACTATATCTTAAATAAATTCATTTGGTCAACCGATAGAGCACTTGGTCAAATGTTCTCAACTTCATAAAAAAATTCGGTGCTTCTTGAAACAAATGAATTGCTTTCAATATTTTATTCCCATAGCCCAATTTCTTTGACCATATTATTCGTTTACTAAGTACACAAGTCAAAGTTTCAAAAGAAAGGAATATAATAAAATAAAAACATCCTTTTCACGGACACTAGTATTAAAACTAGAAGTTTGTAGTTGCAACAGTATACACATCAATTAAATAAACAAGATTTAATAAAGCAAGAATATATATATATAACTAGGCCCATGAAAAAGGGACACGGAGTGGAACTTCAATACACTGGTTTGAGGGTTCCAACTGGATTCGAATTGTTAATCGAATTAAGGAGATCAAAAGCAAATAGTGAACAAACTTACTTTTCAACCACTCTGCCTCTTCCCTATCGTCAACTCCTTAGCAGTATTAAGAAATAAATCGGAAATGGAATTTAGAAAGGAGGCACTTCGTTTTTTTTTTGTACGGGAGAAAGTGATATATGTAGGGCGTAGGTAACCTAACAATGCCTCTTAAAAATAACTGCCTCTTTTCATAGGCGATTTCTTAATAAAAATAACCACCTCTGGTCGGCACATATACTATCTTAACTTATTCACTGACTTGTACAAAGCAAGATATAATTAGAAGGCTTTCTTAAATAACCACCATTAAAATAGTTCACCTTAATTTAAAGGTCTATACTGACCAAAACAAGGACACAAAAATAAAATAAAAATAAAAAAAAAAAAAATATTAACACCTAAAATTAAACGTCATGTAGATGGGAAAATTAAATTAACTTTTATTTTCTAATTAAAATATCATAATAAAATACTTTTTAAGTTTAATTTTAAAAATATAAAATATCGAAATGTTACATCCCTCCCCCCTTAAAAGAAAGTTCAGTCCTCTGAACTGTACCTTCTTCTGACGTCCTGAACAAGTCTGGATACTTCTCGCGGATCGTGCTTTCTAACTCCCAGGTAGCTTCTCGGGCTGAGTGTCGACCCCATCGTACTAGAACTTGCCGTATTGTCTTGTTCCGTAACTTTAACTCCTTAGAATCTAGGATCTGCATCGGCAATTCCTCGTAGGTCAAAGATTCATCCAAGGATAAACTTGAGTGATCAATGACATGGGAAGAATCTGGGATATATTGTCTCAGTTGGGAAACATGAAACACCGGGTGCACTTTATCCAAAGCTTCAGGTAGTCTTAGCTTGTAAGCCAGGGGACCAATGCGGTTCAAGATTTCAAATGGCCCGAGATATCTAGGGCTCAGTTTTCCAGTGACCCCGAATCGTCGAATACCTCGCCTAGGAGAGACTTTTAGCCACACACTGCTACCCACTTGAAACTCCAGGGGACGCCGGCGAGTGTCGGCATACTTCTTTTGACGGTCGCGTGCTGCGGCCAAACGCGTGAGAATGATTTGAGTCTTCTCTGCACAATCCAGAACCATTTCTGGACCAGTAGGTACATATGTCCCACACGGTTTCCACCACAATGGAGTTCTCCAAGCATGACCACAGTAAGCCTCAGAAGGGGACGTGCCAAGGCTAGCATGATAACTGTTGTTGTAAGCAAACTCCGCCATGTGCAAATGATCCGCCCAAGAACCACCGAAACTCAAGGCACAAGCTCGAAGCATATCTTCCAAGGTCTGTATAGTGCGCTCCGATTGACCATCTGTCTGGGGATGATGTGCAGTACTAAAGTTGAGCTTAGTTCCCATGGATTCTTGGAAACTTTTCCAAAAATGTGAAGTGAAACGTGTATCCCTATCAGAAATGATTGTCTCAGGACATCCGTGGTACTTGAACTGATATTGAAAGAACAATTCTGCTAGCTCTCTACCCGATACTTCTGCTTTCAAAGGAATAAAATGGGCAATCTTTGTTAAGGTGTCCACAATTACCCAAATTGCTTCATATCTCTTAATTGTCCGAGGTAAACCTGTAACAAAATCCATGGTAATTATCTGGAACTTTTCTTGAGCTCTAGAGTTTGGGTAAAGTAACCCTGGAATCTTCTTTCTATCAGCCTTCACTTGTTGACAAACCATGCACTTAGCCACGAACTCCGATACGTCCTTCTTCATGTTAGGCCACCAAAAATACCGACGCAAAACCTTATACATCTTCACTTCTCCTGGGTGAATGGTATACCCTGATTCGTGTGCCTCTTTCAGAATTTCCTTTCTCAACTCAGTATTTTCTGGAATGCAAACCCGATCATCAAAACATAGTAATCCTTCATCATTAAACTTGAATCTGGATGTCTCATTTGTCCTTGCGTGCTCTTGAAACTTCTTACACTTTGGATCCACCTCAATAGCCACGCGAATCCGAGCCTTTAGATCAGGTTGCACCACCATGGCAGCTAGAAAAATCAGGGCGCTTGCTTCGATCTTCCCAGCTGATTCCTTATGGTCGGAAATTCTATCCTTTTCCTGACACCAGTCTGAAGAAATCCCAACTTCTAAATCCATCTGTCTCATCTCCTTGATTAATGCTTCTTCTTGTGTTACCACTTCTGCTAAGTTTGCCTGCCTCTTTCTACTGAGTGCATCAGCCACCACATTCGCCTTCCCCGCCAAATACTGTATGTCTAAATCATAATCTTTCATTAATTCTAGCCACCTCCGTTGCCTCAAATTTAACTCCTTCTGTGTGAACACATACTTCAAACTTTGGTGGTCCGTGAAGATTCGACACTTAGATCCGTAAAGATAATGTCGCCAGATCTTAAGTGCGAATATCACAGCAGCTAGCTCCAGATCATGAGTCGGGTAGTTTTGCTCATGAGTTTTAAGTTGGCGAGAGCCATAGGCAATTACATGATCCTCTTGCATTAGTACACAACCCAACCCATTCCTAGAGGCATCAGTGTAAACAGTGAAATCTTTATCAGGCACCGGTAATGTGAGGACGGGGGCACTAACTAATCGGCTCTTCAACTCCTGAAAACTCTTTTCTTGCTTCTCACTCCACTTGAAAGGGGTACCCTTATGTAATAATTGGGTCATCGGGCGTGCGATCTGCGAGTACCCTGACACAAATCTTCTATAGTAACCAGCAAGGCCCAAGAAGCTACGGATGTCTGACACATTCTTTGGTGGTTCCCACTCCATAATGGCTTTGACCTTGTCAGAGTCAACAGATAATCCCTTCCCTGAAACAACGTGACCCAAAAATTTCACTTGACCCATCCAAAACTCACACTTTGAGAACTTGGCAAATAATTGATGCTCCCGTAATCGTTGAAGGACGGCTCGTAGGTGTTCCGTATGCTCCTCATGACTCTTGGAGTACACCAGAATATCATCAATGAAAACTATCACATATGCATCCAAAGCATCTTGAAATACTCGATTCATCAAGTCCATGAAGGCTGCTGGTGCATTGGTCAAACCAAAAGGCATCACGAGAAATTCATAATGCCCATAACGGGTTCTGAAAGCACTTTTCTCAATATCCTTGTCTCTAATCCTCAGTTGATGGTATCCAGACCTTAGATCAATCTTAGAATACACAGAAGAGCCTTGCAATTGATCGAAAAGATCATCAATTCGTGGAAGGGGATATCGGTTCTTCACTGTCACCTTATTTAGCTCGCGATAATCCACACACAATCTCATACTTCCATCCTTCTTCTTCACAAAAAGTACAGGTGCTCCCCAAGGAGAAGTGCTGGGTCGTATAAATCCTAGCTTAAGCAGCTCTTCAAGCTGAGTCTTAAGTTCCTTGAGTTCTGCTGGTGCCATGCGATACGGTGCCCTAGCAATGGGTGCTACCCCCGGTGCTACCTCAATGTTGAACTCCAGTTCTCGCTCCGGAGGTAGTCCCGGTAGCTCATCCGGAAAAATATCAACAAAATCTGAAACCACCGGTACCCCTGAAAGGTCTGGCACCTCTGAGTTGTGTTGATTTACAGTAATCAGGAATGCATCACAACCTGCTCTTATCAGGCGTCGAGCTTGTACTGCTGAAATAGTCGGGTACTTGTCTCCTAACTGCCGAAAGCGTAAAGTGAAGCTCGAACTCTCATTCTTCCTGAAGGTGAGTATACGCCTTGGGCAGTTAACAACAACATCATGTCTAACCAACCATTCTAGCCCCAACATGAGGTCATAACGACCCGCCTCAGTCACTATAGGATCTACGGGTAAGTCGCGCCCCGCCACCTTCACTAAAAGCCCAGGACACCGGAGTTCTTCTATAGTGAATTGGTTTGTGGGCGTCCCTATTTGAAGGACTCTCCCTGTACTCTTTGTTGGCACATGGTACCTTTCTACCCAATTTCTAGACAAGACTGAGTGGCTACATCCAGTGTCGACCAACACAAAAGCAGGATATCCAGATAGTTCTAACATACCTGCCAAGACTTCTGTCGAAACCTCTGTGGTTTCAGTTGGTCCTTCGATCACCTCTTCATGGCCTCCGTGGGTGTAACAACAGTGAGAGTGCAATCCAACTCTTCCTCCCGATCTACCTCCAACTCGGCCTCCACGCTGAAAGGTATTAAATCCTCGCCCTCCTGCTTGTTGAATTGTCCCACGGCCTGCATCTCCGCCAATGTAACCTGCAACACCCCGCCTATCAGGGTAGGGGCACTCCCTTGCAAGGTGGCCTTGTTCGCTACAATTGTAACACAAGCCATTCAGTTTATGGCATTGTGCCTCTGCATGGGGCCTTTCGCAGCGCCTACACCAAAGCCTCGAACTCGATCCAGCATCAGTCTTTGCAATAGCGTTACTTCCTTTTGGTGCCTCTTGCTTCGGACCCCCTTCAGTTCTTGGCCTAACGCTCCTCGAATTTCCTGATTGCCCAATACGAGCATCATAAGTCTCCACCGTAGTAGCCCGAAGCATCAATGCAGGGAGATTGTTGACTCCCGGGATGTCAATCAACTGTGCTAACCGAGGATTCAATCCACCCAAATATTGCTGCCTCAGACGAAACTCACTGTTAACGATGTCAGGAGCATACCTCATCAGATTCTCGAACTTAGAGTTGTATTCTCCCACAGAGTTGCCTCCTTGTTTGAGGTTGGTGAAACGCTGCCTGAGCATCTCACGAGACATCACATCCATGTACCTCCCTTCGAATTGTTGCTCAAACCATTGCCAAGGAATATTTTCAAGGTCGCCGTCAAACCTCCTCTTGGTTTGTTGCCACCAGAAACGAGCATGTCCCTCGAGGAAATGGACAGCCAATTCCAATTTATTTTCCTCTGGAGCTCTCACGAGAGTGAATTTGTCCTTGATGTCCGCCAGCCAATTCTCTGCTGCCAGAAAGTCTCCGGTACCATCAAAGTTGGCAGGCCGGAGGGATGAGAAGGAACGATAAAGCTCGAAGAAATTGTCTCCCTCTCGAGGCCTCCTCTGATCAGCCTCTCCAGCAACACGGGCAATGCGCTCAAGACCCTGTAGCACCCTCTCTATGTTGTCAGTTCCAATTTGGGTCCTAGTTGTCGCAGTACCATTGTTGGTGTCCTCCGTATTGCCAGTGGAACCACCTCTACCTGCTCCTCCTTTTGCCATTTCTAAAAAAAAAATCCCCAAAACTATCCCAGTTACTTAATTGAACGGCAAGACAAAACCATAGGAACAATTTTATCAACAACAATTAAGTAATATATATTATTTATATATATATAAAACAACTATTATCGCTAGTTATTAACATTAATTAAGACTCGATAAAACTCTTGCATAGTATAATTAATTAAACATACATAATTCATGCGGAGTAATTAAGGATAATAAAGAAAGTGCACTATCCAAGAGAATGATAAAAATTTCATAAGAAAACAGTTGATAACTATAATATAATTGTGACTACATAACTCTTTTTTTTTTAAAAAAAAACACCCCTAGCTAAAAGTTCATACTCTACTTAAATGCTACCGAACTACGATACAACATAAAAATATTAAAGTATGACAAAAAAAACTATTGGAGAGGTTCTAATAGTCGTAAGAGAATTCTCTATCCACTTCTTCATTGTCTGCTCCAAAGAAGGTTTCTGTTGGTTCGACCTCGACATCGTCTTCATCTTGAGGCAGAGTAGAACCAGGCTCTATCTCGGGGTTATTAAGGTATGGGAGTGGAAGGTTTGGAGGCACATGCCCGATGGAGGAAATTGCTGCTACCTCGTTCCTCGCATAGGCTTCTCTCTCATAGAAGACTTCGACGACGGTAAGGGGATAAACCCTTTCTCCATTCTTTTGACAAAACATGGCACGCATGGGTCGTTCACCTGGTGGCCAAAATTTCACAGACTTCTCCTCTTGATCCAGCATGGCATGGTGTCGGTCTAGCCAATCCCTTCCTAAGATTAGGTCATAACCTTCTGTAAAGGAAAGAATGGGACTCACTGACCACTTGTAACCCCCCACCTTCACCTCTAGGTTGTAGCATGTCCGTGCTTTCAATTTACAGTTCCTCCCATTGATTCTAACATCGCAGAAGCCCCTGTGCTCTGTTACTCTAAAGCCACATGCCTGGACAAGGTCCAAGGAAATCAAAGACGAGCCATGGCGATTGCTAACTAGAGTGGATGCTGTAACACCGGATAAGTCGCATTCCCCATGAACATCTTCCATCTAGAAGACAAACGTCAGACTAATATTTACTTAGAATTATTTGACAACTACTACGCTCTCATAGCGGGTAATTATTTGTATTGTATATGCTGTCTCTGATACCAACTAAAGTTGTCACACCCCGAGTCACTTTTACCCGACTCGGAGTGTATCTCAACAACCCGCCGCGTATAAATACGCAAGGCGCACAACATCATATACAATACAATTAATTCACATAAGATAATAGATGCCACTTTCATAAAATTAAAACCATAAGTATCCGACAACAAAATAAAGTAAAGAAAAGACACAGACTATCAGGGTAAGTTATAACATGAAACTCCCCTGATCGTCTAATGTTCCCAAATTCATTCTTGTTCATAACGATAAAGTAAACATTTTAAAGTAAATGTGGCATCTTTAACCCGCATCCTTGAACCTTACATTTCGAAAGAAATAAATCCTGATCTTCAATACCTGGAACCCATATAATATGGAGAAAAACGGATGAGAGACAGAAATAATCTCTCAGTGCGGTATTCAGTTCCAGCCCAGAGAGTTGTGAAAATTATATGAAACATACAATGACAAATAGCACAATAATGCTTTATTCACAACATGTTTTCCTATTTTAATGCCATGATGAACACAACCTTCAAAAAAAAATGCAACATAATAGTTTAATTGTTTCACAGTTCTCTGTTGTTTATCATTAATTTCATTTCACGTGATAACACGGTCCACTTACCAAGCTCACTTCTTTGGCATCACATTCACAACACAAACCCAGGAAGCACACTTATCCGTCGCGAACGGATATCTTCTGGGGAGCGCGCTAGTACTAGGGCCCTCAAGCCAAACTCTTGGTACCACGATTATTTTCCACTTCACTTATCATTTACATAATTAATATACATTATCTTCTTTGTTAACACTAACACTATGCACATGCAATCTAATATAATCACCATGCAGAATGACCATGCAACTTCATGTTCCCTTAACTTTAATTATCGTGCAACGGATAATCCATTTATAAAATAATGTAACCACTAATACTAATAATGCATTTATGCACTATGTAAAATAAATATGAGCAGAGTATAAAGTAACACAAAACATATGATCCTAGTTTGACTATCTAATATATAAATAAATCAATTTCACAACATAACCAGGATCCGCACCTGTCAAGTAATGCGGCACGTTCGAACTCTACTCCTCCTGCTCTTCTTGACCTGTACCTAAATCATGCGTAAATAACCCTAATTACTACAGGTCCGAAGAGAAGGGATCAAAAATAAAATAAAATAAAAAAAAAAAAAACAAGTCTTACAACTAACATAGTTTGCCCAGCATATGAACTCACATAATACTAACCAAAACTTTAGTGTTTATATAAAATATCTGTATATACGATAGATTAACTGAAAAATACAACTAATACTATATCTTAAATAAATTCATTTGGTCAACCGATAGAGCACTTGGTCAAATGTTCTCAACTTCATAAAAAAATTCGGTGCTTCTTGAAACAAATGAATTGCTTTCAATATTTTATTCCCATAGCCCAATTTCTTTGACCATATTATTCGTTTACTAAGTACACAAGTCAAAGTTTCAAAAGAAAGGAATATAATAAAATAAAAACATCCTTTTCACGGACACTAGTATTAAAACTAGAAGTTTGTAGTTGCAACAGTATACACATCAATTAAATAAACAAGATTTAATAAAGCAAGAATATATATATATAACTAGGCCCATGAAAAAGGGACACGGAGTGGAACTTCAATACACTGGTTTGAGGGTTCCAACTGGATTCGAATTGTTAATCGAATTAAGGAGATCAAAAGCAAATAGTGAACAAACTTACTTTTCAACCACTCTGCCTCTTCCCTATCGTCAACTCCTTAGCAGTATTAAGAAATAAATCGGAAATGGAATTTAGAAAGGAGGCACTTCGTTTTTTTTTTGTACGGGAGAAAGTGATATATGTAGGGCGTAGGTAACCTAACAATGCCTCTTAAAAATAACTGCCTCTTTTCATAGGCGATTTCTTAATAAAAATAACCACCTCTGGTCGGCACATATACTATCTTAACTTATTCACTGACTTGTACAAAGCAAGATATAATTAGAAGGCTTTCTTAAATAACCACCATTAAAATAGTTCACCTTAATTTAAAGGTCTATACTGACCAAAACAAGGACACAAAAATAAAATAAAAATAAAAAAAAAAAAATATTAACACCTAAAATTAAACGTCATGTAGATGGGAAAATTAAATTAACTTTTATTTTCTAATTAAAATATCATAATAAAATACTTTTTAAGTTTAATTTTAAAAATATAAAATATCGAAATGTTACATTTCTTCATCCGGACTCCGATTGAGGTGATTCAAAGATCGTTGGAAAGCTTGGGATGAGCTCTACAGTTCCATGAATTCCATTTAGTCATTTTCTTCCCAAAAATTCTCCCTTTTGTGCGATTATTATGTCCAATCCACCAAATTCCTACAAGACAAGTCAAATTCCACGGTAGTACCCAATCTTGACAAATATAGCACAAAAGAACAGTAAATATCATTGGTTTGAGTGTAATTTCGGTGCTAAGTATGGTCAAAATGTATATATAAATAAGAGATATCAAATCCCCCCAAACTTAAATCTTTGTTTGTCCTCAAACAATATCCTAAGCTTAAAGGAATCAACTATACTTAGACTTACAATCAAATCAACTCAAACCAAACAATGCAATGGAAAATCGATCATTCAAGTTTACTAAAAAATTTCACACAATAAGAAAATTAAAGCAAGTTCAAAATTTTAATTCTAGGACAAGAGTTTAATTTTCTTTTGGATTGAATTTGTGCCTCTCTTAGCCCTAATGAATTTTATTTTTCGAATGCAAGAACCCTAGCTTCTCTTTGTCAAAACAATTGCAAACTCAATTTGATTTGTCCGTTCTTTTTCATGTCTCACAAAAATTTGTAAAGGAGTTTTATCAAAGTTGAAAATTTCATAATGAACCTTTCTCAAAATCAATTTCATTTTCACCAATTTTTATTTTGCAAGTCGAGTCGTGGGGCTTTGCACCTTAGAGGATTTAATGCGAGTCATTGACCTTGTAAGAATGCTACTGGCACATGTCGCACCAGGGAGGTCGGTCCGGTTTTTACGCATTTTTCGCTACAGACCACTACGGACTTTAACCATTTTTCTGCTAAGTTCCTTAAGCCTCCGATATTTGTGGTTAAGTTGGTGGAAAAAAGTCTCGACGCGTCCTCGTTTTCACAACTATTTGGATTTAAATCACTTTAAGAGTTTGCTCGTTGGTGATTCAAGCATTCAAAAACACATCCAGGTTCATTTTATAATTTTCAAAATTCATAAAATCCCTTTTTAACAAAAGTTTGCAAAACACAAAATCGTTCACTCGACAAAAACTTGTGAGAATTGACTTAAATCATTTTGACAATTTACAAGCATCCAAATTCAGGTTCTTTTATCTCAAACTAATTTTCAATTCGGTCTATTGGTGGACAAATCAATTTTAAAGCCTTTAAACAATCAAAAGTCCTTGAGGAAAATTTTGAAAAGTGCTTTAAAAATTCAAACAGTGTGAAACAGTGAATATTTTCATCAATTTATTCAAATCAGAGACCAGGCATGCACCAAAAATTTATTTCCAAAATTTTCAAACAGTTCTGCTCAAAATTTCAAATTCCAGAGACTAATTTCGGACCGAAATGGCCAGATTTCGGACCGAAATGGCCAGATTTCGGACCGAAATGCAACAAAATTTTTTCAAAAATGGCCAAAACAGAGACGAATTTGCATCAAAATTTTTCAATAAATCCAGAATTTCATTTTCCTCCTGTTTCCCCCCAAACTTGAATCAAGCATTGTCCTCAATGCAATCACAAAGATCAAAATTAAAAAGGAGGAAAAGAGAAACTAACCAAATCAAGGCATGGATTTCCATATGAATTCGACTCTGTTTGGCGCGTGGCGGCAGCACTTCAGCTTGAGTAAATCGTGGCAGCAACGGGATAGGTTTTCTTGTGGCATGCAATTCGCATGAGGTCGTGCGTGGGTCATGTGCTTCTTTGTTGCTCGACCCGTGGTGCTCTAGCGCGAGTTGCAAGTAGGACATCCACAATCAATCAAAACCTGTATATCCAAAAATCCAAACCAACCATGAGAGATTTTTTTTTTTGTTAGAAAATTTTAGTAAATAAATAAATAAAAATTTTAGGACTTGGGTTGCCTCCCAAGAAGCGCTTGTTTTAGGCCACGAGCTTGACCACCTCTCATGTTCATTTTATCTTCACTTTACGCCCATTTAATGCATCATAATTCACCCAAAAGTACTTGAGAAAGATCCTTGAAACATGCTTGGTGCTTTCTTGTTTGGATGTCATCTTTCTTCGCTCGATTGTGATGCGATACTTGATTTGTGGTTTGTCGCTTTCCATCACATCACTATTCTTCAAGCATTTTCCAGGTTGAGAGCTCAAGTCGACTTTGGTGATCTTTCCATTTGTCATGTCGGATGCCTCGACTTCGAGAGGTGTACCACCATCTTCTTTCTTCTCAAATTCATCAATGATAGAACTTATTGGAGGATCCTTCAATTCCAACTCATTAGATTTGTCAATATAAGTTAATCTAAGTGGAATAAAAATTGGAAAGATGTTGGGTGGAAGTGTTACAACCTTTGGTTCTTCAATTTTCTCTTGTTCTTCATTTGTGTCAAATTGTGTGTCATCATCACTGTCTGTCTCATAACAAATCGCAATTTCTTTCAAAGAACTAAAACTTTCTAATTCTTCATTACCTCGCAATGTCATTTTATCATTTTGTGATCTATATGAGGAACAAGATTCTTGAATAATTGTGGTCTCAAATATTTTTTCTTGTTGTGTGGCAAAAGCTTTGAACTTAGATGATAAAGAATTCAATTTTTCAAGAAGTTTCTCATTTTGTTTCTTTTGGTTCTCAATGAAATCTTTATACATTAGTTCATCATTTGACATTTGAGAAAGTAATTGGGAATTAGAAATTTCAGCCATGAAATTTAATCTAGATTCATCTTGGGACATTGAACATGAATTATTCCAAGAAAAACAAGAGTTATTAGTCAAACCAGAGTCGTATGCATCATGTACGGATTTTGCATCAAGTTGTCTTCCCCCACTTGCTTTCTTTATTGTGTTGTTCACCAAATTGAGTTGATGCTTGAGTCGATCTTGATGCTCGCTCCATCTTTCCTTGCATGCTGCATCTATCTTGTTGTTCACCACATTGAATTGGTGATATAATCGTTGCATGCTTGCATCCTTTGGATCTCCCCGTCGCCTCCAATTGTCATATGTTTCATGTTCACGATCCTGAAAAGAATAAAACATGGTGATATAAGTGAAATTTTTTTTTTTTAAAATAATAATAAATAAATGAAAGATACAATATCTAGTCTCTCGTTACTAAAGTAAATTCTAATATCAACACCGTCCCCGGCAACGGCGCCAATTTGATGAAGGCTTCAAACCCGGTATCAAATAAATTTATATACCTTGTTTTACCTCACTAGTCGTTCTGGTAAAGCTAAGGGTCGAACCCAAGGGACGGTACAATTGATTACTAGACTTTACTTTCTCACAAAAGCTAGACAAGACAATTTTTATGGGATTTTGGATGATTAAATCTAAAGATGCAAGTAACTAAATTATTTTTGGTGTTTTTTGGACTCTAAAAAAATGCAAGAGATGTCCTAGAGTTTAGGGTTCATGATATCTCCTATATTCATTGGTATTTTGACCGTACTTGGCACCGAAATTATACCCGAACCATTAAATTGCTTAACAAAAACTTGCTATTTTCCCAGGATTTGGCTCTGCTGCTATTTCTATTTGTGTTTTACAGGGTCTTATGAAGAAAAGCTTGAAAGGAAGACTTCTATGGTTGCACACACGTCAGACGACTCATTCCTGGCACAAGGGCACGTTCTGGACCGACATGCGGGCCACATGCCACCTAGATGACTCATCCCTAGGCTCAGTTCGACCCCCCCTCTCTACTTGTTCGGACCGAACAAGCAGCTACTCGGACCGAAGTGTCACCTGGACACTCTCTCTCTTCTCTCCGGTCCGAGCGCCCAGCCTTCGGGTCGAGCGAGCACAAATGGCAAGTCTTTTCAGCTAAGGAAAGACACTTTTTGGCAACTTCTGGTGGTCTGAACGCTCTAACCTCTCTCCCAAGCAACCTGGCACTATATAAAGGCCTCTCCTATCTCCAGGAAGGCAACTTTTGGTTAGACACACGCATAGCCACCTTCCAAAAGACAATTCTTCATCAGCCCTGTGATTTCCCTCTTGTTAGAAGCGACGGCAGCAGCAAGAAGTAGTTCACCCATCTCTCCTACCTTCCACTGCCTTAGAAAAGATAGTTCTAGCGTGAAAGGAGTAGACTTTACTTCCCTTTATGCTTTTATTCTCTTCTTTTATGGGCTTGTATCTTTATTATGCTTTTATTATGATTATTTACTATTTTGAGAACATGTTAGAGTAGTCTACTTGATGTCTTAGGGTATGGATGTAGTTTAGGTTTAGTTTGACGTTATGACTTGATATGATTTGATATTTGACTTCATGATCTGTTTATTGAGTAGTGTTTTAATTGCTTGTTTAATTCTGTGATTGACCTGATTTACTTCTAAATTCTAGGCCTGTTTAGTTAAGTTACAAGGTTAGGTTAGTTCATTGGAATTGAATTAAGTACTCGGGATAAGTTGACGATTCGAAAGAGGAGATTAGCCAGCATCGAAAGGTGTGGCCTCTAAGTTGGCTGAAAGGCAACTCAGATATCCCTAAGAAAACAAATAAACAAGACATAGGCTAATTAAAATACCAACACGAAAGTTTAGGTTTGATTAGTCTACGTGGGCAAGGTAGAGTCCTGTACTAATCTCTGGTCCAAAAGACAAGAGTTGAGGGTTAGATAATCTAGTCACAGCCAATCTGAGCCCTTCATAAAGTCAGAATTCAAGTTGTATGGTCGTAACCCAACATACCAGCCTCTGCTCGGACCGAACAAGTCCTGTTCGGTCCGAACCGACAGCCTATGCCTCAATTTGTTGGTATTTAACGCGACAGCGAGCAATCCGGCAAATTGAGGGCTAAACCTAAGCGAGTCCTCATCCCTAAGGCACCTTTTTATATTAGAAAAACCCAACAGTTTGCTAGTTTTAGTTTACCTCAATTTAATTACGACTTAATTTCTAAAATACCCAAAAACATTTAATTACTAGTGGTGTGTGTTCATTACTTTTATTTTGCTGTAGTTCCTACCTTATTTTATTTATCTAGCTTCAGAAAAAGAACAAGTCAGGTATTCGTTAATCCGTCCCTAGGGTTCGACCCTAAGCTTAACTTGAACGACTAGTGAGGTTAGGTCTAGGTACAAATTTATTTGGTACTAGGATTTAATTCCTTCATCAAATTGGCGCCGTTGCCGGGGACGGTGTCGATATCAGATACTTGTTTTAGTATTTGGAGACTAGATTTTTGTTTTTCTTTCCTCTTCTTACTTTTCACTCTTCTCTGTTTTCTAGGCTGGCAGGTAAAACCCGCAGGAGGAAGTCTCCACCGCCCAAGACTCGAGATTACTTCTTCCGGCATTTGCTTGTCGATCCTGAACTCCCTCCAGCTGCTCAACCACTCTCCAGTTCGAACCGAACATACTCGGCTCGGACCGAACCGACACCAGAGCAGGCAGGAGAAGATCCCTCGATGGCAGAACCACTCACCCCAGAGGCTATTGCACAGCGGACTCGCGAGCTGGAGGACCTCCGCCTTCGGCTTGAGGAAAGAGAGGCTCGCCTCACAGCAGATCGGAATGATCTTGCCGGACAGAGGAGGAACTTTGAGGACGAACGCCGCCGATGGGCAAACGAGGATGAGGCAAGTGTCAACAACTCCGACGGTGAAGACGAGCCGGAACTCGAAAGGACTCTTGGAGAATATGGAGCCCCAAATGCTAAAGACGTGGGCGGCCCGGTGTTGATTCCAGGCATTGAGGCCAACAATATGCAGATCGCTCCTAACCACGTCACTCTGGTTCAACAGAACCCGTTCTACGGAGATGACAAAGAGGACCCACATGCTCATTTACAAACTTTCATAGATTGTACCCGTTTAATTAAAATTAATGGGGTTCCTCAACAAGCAATTAGGCTGTTATTGTTCCATTTCACCCTTAAGGATAGAGCCCAAAAATGGTATAAAACATTGAAAAAGGGGTCAATTCGGTCTTGGGATCAAATGGCACAAACCTTTTTGGATAGGTATTTCCCCGCCGATAGGTCTGACACAATCAGGAGGGAATTGAATAATTTTGCTCAAAAGGAAGAGGAATCAATGAGGGATGCGTGGGAGCGGTTTAGGGATTTGGAAAATTCTTGCCCGCACCATGGCATTCAAGATTGGCTGTTAATGAAAAACTTTTATAGTGGTCTTTATGATAACATCAAAATTAATATTGATTCTCTTTCAGGTGGAGCATTCAAACGCCTCGATGCGACCCGAGGGCGGGACTTACTTGATCATTGTGCAAGGAGCTACACTTGGTACCCGATTCCCAATCACCGCCGTGCTAGCCACGCGAAGCATCAAGTGCGCGAGATCACGACCAGGGATGAAAAGATTGCGGAATTGGAAGCCGAGTTAGCCGCTTATCAGTCTGCTCAAGGGACCCACCTTTACTCCACTCGATGCGGGGCTTGTGATGAAGAAGGACACAAATCTCAAGATTGTCCATTAGCCAAGGGCAATGGTGGGGTGGCTCAAGTTAACTCCCTAAACAATGAGCCGTCCTATTTTCCGAGGCACATCTTTCGGCGGAGCTATTCTTTGAGCGAAGGCGAACAGAAAGATTGGGAGCACATGAACGACCCAGTCCTCAAGAACACCATGCAAAAAGCAACCCTGGATCGACCTTATGCGCCTCGATATGACCGCCAAGGGCAGAACCCTCAATTCCTCAAGAGGGACCAACATTCAAACAATTATGCCCCAAGGAAGTCAATTTACAATAAGGAAGGGATCCCAGTTGCAGTTCAAGAGTTCATGCATGACCAAGGCAAGTTCAACATGATCCTTGCTGAGGGGCTAGATGATCTGAAGGACACCACGAATGAGTTGAAGGCTAGCGCAAGCTCCTTACATCGCCTGGAACGAATGATGGAGCAGCACTTCTCTCGACCTCAGGGCAAGCTTCCTGGACAGCCGGAAGTCAATCCCAGCGCTGAGATCAAGGCTCTTCACGTCTTAAGGAGCGGGAGGCAGTACGAAGACCCGCCCATGCCTGCCGGATCCCCTGACGAACCCTCAGTTCGGACCGAACAAGATCCTACTCGGCCCGAACAAGAAGTCCCAGGGGGGTTCGAGCCAGTTCTTCAGCAGGTAAACCCACTCCCTCCTCTTCAAAAAGACTCTCATGATCCTCTTTGTGCGCAGGAACAACCAGGAAAGACAGGCGAGGCCACAGCAACGCCCACACATCCTCACTCCGCGAATGCTCGACCCGAAGAGCCAGCAGAGGAAGGGGTAGCAGCCCCATCTGGGACTGCTCGGTCCGAGCCTTCCTTTGTTCGGACCGAGGTGGAGCCAGGCAGCGGACAGGACCATGGAAAATCAACCGACCAAGCCGTTCTATCAGTGCCCAGCTATCACCCACCAGTTCCCTTCCCTCGCAGGTTGATCAAGAGCAAGGAAGATGCCCAGTTCAGGATCTTTTGGGAGATCTTAAAGCAAATGAGGATCACAATTCCCTTCACAGATGCTATTACTCAAGTTCCCATCTATGCCAAGTTCATGAAGGAGTTGTGCACCGGCAAAAGAACAATGGAGGAGCTGAAAACGGTAGTGTTAACATACAAGAGCAGCGAAGCCTTGAAGAGTAATATGCCACCTAAGCTCTCGGATCCAGGTCGGTTTGTTCTTCCTTGCACTATTGGTAACGCCATTATCAAACAAGCTCTATGTGACATGGGTGCAAGCGTTAGCCTCATGCCTAAGTCGGTGTATGAGAAGATCGGATTCGGCGAACTTTTACCCACAAGTATGACCCTAAGACTTGCCGATTCCACAATCCGAATACCGATGGGGGAATTGAGGGACGTACCTGTACAAGTCGGCAAATTTTTGGTGCCCGGCGATTTCGTGGTCATGGACATAGAAGAAGATAAGGAGGTGCCTATCATCTTGGGACGCCCCTTTCTCAGAACCGCCGGTGTGAATATGGATGCCCGAGACGGGACAATATTGGTGAGAGTGGGGGGGGAGCAGCTCTTATTTTCAATTAACCATGCTATGAGATGCCCCGACCCCAAGGAAACTTGTTTCATGATTCAAGAAGTACCCGAGATCGAAGAGTCTCTTGAAGAGCAGTACCAAACAGCCCTGGAAACCTACCAAACTTTTCTCTGTGACATGCAAGAGGCAGTTGGGGTAGAGGAATCAATCGTGGAAGTAGACGAACCAGAAGACTGCTCGACTGGCTCTCAGTTCGACCCCCACCATTTCTGTTCGGACCGAACTCAAGGCCGAATGGAGGACATACAGATGACGGAGGAGGAGTTCGGACCGAGTGCAAATCTGTTCGGACCGAGCATAAGTCCAGACCAAACTGAAGCTCCGAAAGTTGAACTTAAGCCACTTCCATCCTCGCTCAGGTTAAAAGAGGCCCTCATATCGGCTCCTATTTTGCAACCACCGGATTGGTCTCAACCATTCGAACTCATGTGTGACGCGAGCGACTTCGCAGTTGGAGCCGTGCTTGGACAGCGGAAGGACAAGAAGCCGGTGGCGATCTACTACGCAAGCAAAGTACTTGATCCGGCCCAAACCAACTACACGACCACCGAAAAGGAACTTCTTGCCATCGTATTCGCTCTAGACAAGTTCAGATCCTATCTGGTGGGTTCCAAGGTGATCGTGTATACTGATCATGCGGCGTTGCGATATCTTCTGAGCAAGAAAGATGCCAAGCCAAGGCTCATAAGATGGGTACTCCTTTTACAGGAGTTTGACCTCGAGATTCGCGATAAAAAGGGCACAGAGAATTTGGTAGCTGATCATTTGTCTCGGCTGCATTGGGAAGAGCAAGAAAAAGATGAAATCCCAATCGATGACTCATTTCCGATTGAAAAGCTGATGCAGATCACTCTCAGTTCGACCCCAGCAGAAATATGTTCGACCCTGATATCATCCAGTTCGGACCGAACAGAATCAGAGGAGGTCGACTGGACCCACCTGGCAATGCAATTCCTCTCCATGGAAGGAAGTTCGGACCGAGCAGCTGCTTGTTCGGTCCGAACGATGACTGATCGTGAGGCTGATGCTCAACCGTGGTATGCCGACTTAGCCAACTACCTCGCCAGCGGTATCCTACCACCAGAGATGACTTGGCAAGACCGAAAGAAGCTGAAATCAGATGCTAAGTATTATTTTTGGGAGGAGCCCTACCTCTTCAAACTCGGGATCGATGACATTTATAGAAGATGTGTGCCATATGAGGAGGTCAAGTCTATCCTAGCTAGCTGCCACTCTTCCGCCTATGGAGGCCATGCATCATTCTCCAAGACGGCAGCTAAAGTGCTTCAATCAGGTTTCTTTTGGCCCACTCTTTTCAAAGATGCACGCTTATTTGTACTCTCATGTGATCAATGTCAAAGGACGGGCAACATCTCAAAGAGGAGCGAGATGCCCCTTAACCCTATTCTTGAAGTGGAAATCTTTGATGTTTGGGGGATAGACTTCATGGGCCCGTTTCCTAGCTCTCATGGTTTCGAATACATCTTGGTAGCAGTAGATTATGTCTCTAAGTGGGTTGAAGCGGTGCCATGCAAGTCCGCGGATGCAAATTCTGTGATCCGATTGTTTTCAAAGGTGATCTTTCCTCGATTTGGTGTCCCACGAGCGGTGATAAGCGACGGAGGAAAGCACTTCATCAACCGCCAATTCAATAGCTTATTGAAGAAGCACGGAGTGACACACAAAGTTGCCACCGCTTATCATCCACAAACAAGCGGGCAAGTCGAGGTGTCTAATCGGGAGATCAAGAGCATATTGGAAAAGACAGTAGCCCGAACGCGCAAGGATTGGGCTGTCAAATTGGATGATGCTTTGTGGGCCTATCGCACCGCCTTCAAAACGCCCATAGGCATGAGCCCCTTCAAACTTGTCTATGGGAAGCCATGCCACTTGCCGGTTGAAATAGAGCACAAGGCTTATTGGGCAACTCGCGCAATCAACATGGATATGCTCAAGGCCGGTGAGAAAAGGATTCTTGAACTTCATGAGTTGGATGAGGTACGCCTAAACTCTTATGAAAATGCTAAATTCTATAAAGAAAAGACAAAATTGTTGCATGACAGGCATATTTCAAGAAGAGAGTTCAAAGAAGGAGACTTGGTGCTTTTGTTCAACTCTCGCTTGAAGCTTTTTCCGGGCAAGTTGAGATCAAGGTGGTCCGGGCCATTCCGAGTGGTGAAAGTCTACCCATTTGGCGCCATTGACATTTGCAACAAGGATTCGGAGCCTTTCAAAGTCAATGGGCAACGATTAAAGCACTACATCGCCAATGAGACGCTTGAGGAGACCTTTGTCCTATCTCTCTCCGAACCAAAGCAAGCGGAAACTTAGAAACAGGAGGTCAAGCTAGGGACCTAAAACAAGCGCTTCTTGGGAGGCAACCCAAGGATTTAAAATAATATTTCACTTTTAAACTAGTTTTCTTCTTATCTAAATATATATAAAAAAAAAAAAATAAAAAAAAATAAAAATAAAAAAATAAAAAATAAAAAAATAAAAAAATAAAAAAAAAAAAAATTTTAGGCACAGTTCTAATCTCTGGGAACATTTCAATTTCAGGAAGCAATTTCATTATAAAGAAGGAGACACGAGCATGAAGGATGAGACGACCAGTAGTACACACATTTCCTCAGCTCAAATTCGAAGTGCATTGCTCTCGGTTCGACCCGAGCATACAACGCTCGATCCGAGCAAAAAGAAATTATAGAGGACGGAATGACATTGGTGCTCGGTCCGAGCACCAGATTGCTCGGTCCGACTAGGGGATGATTCTTCACTGGATGAGGCCAATTGGGCCGGGATTTTAATGGGACACAGGCCCATTTATCTTTATATAATTTAATTGGTTAATGGGTTGTTTTTAACTCACCAGGCCAAGCCCGTTTATACCAGACCCGACCCAATAACCCTATAAGAGAGGATCCATTCCCCTCTCTTCTCTTTCTCCCTCATTCGACCCCAACCCGACTCTTCTCTTTCTCGTTCTCTTCTCCAAGCCGAGCACACACACCCCAAACCCTAGAATTTCCATCCCTTCATCATTTTTAGAGATCTACGGTGCAAATTACTCTCCTCTCCAATCTCTTTCAGGATATCTTCTCTGATTTCGTTTTAAGGAAGTGTATGTGATGTATTTTTCAGGGCACGTCTTTCGAAGAAATCGGCGAAACTCGACGGTTGGTCTTCCCGTTGACTGAGTACACTCCTGGGCCTCCTCTTCAACTTCTCTGAGGTTCCGTTGAGGCGCCTCGACTTCTCTTCTGCCGCGGGACCATTCTCTACTCCAACCCGCTGTCAAGAGGTGCTCTGTCCGTCGTTTCGCTCTCTGGTGCCTCTCTGCCCCTTCTCCTCACTCAAGAAAGCACTCTCTGGACCCTGGCACTTCACTTCTCCACTGCCATACCACAAGCCGTGGGTATCAACTCCATCAAGCGTAATCCAAGGTCCCTCCATCTCTCTTTCCCTTTTCTATTGCTTCCTTGTGATTTTAATTGGGTTTGCGAGTGTGTACAAGGCCCTGTACCAGCAAAGACAACCTCTGTACCGAACCAGTGTGCCTTACCAGAACCTAGCCTCAGTTCGGTCCGAAGCCTCTCTGCTCGGTCCGAACACCTACCCTGACACAGTTCACCTGCTTCTCTTTGGTCCGAACTCTCCCTGTTCGGTCCGAACCGAGAGCAGACCACTTCCAGACAAACCGTAGATTTTTCTATCTCCTCCTCTCTAGCAGTAACCATGGCCGAATCCAGTCGCCGTCAGACCCGTGCCAGCACTCGTGGCGCAGCCGGGACCTCTTCTAGACATCCTCCACCTGAGTCACCACCCCACAACCCCAATGACCCACCTCATCCTATGTCAAACCACCCGGACTTCAAGAGACATCCCGAAGCAGCCCAATATGAAGCGACTTTTGGGTTCGAAATGCCATGGAAGTTCCAATTTCTCAACATGGCAAAGCTTCAGAATCGGCCGTTTGAGCACACAAGGTGGATAGACCTACCTACATTGGAAAAATTTGGGGTGGCGGAGGAATTTATCGACCTCACAGGCGGAATTGGGATTACCCCCACCTTTTGGACCCACCGAGCTCTAGCCTACCAGAAGATGACAATTGAGTTCTTGAGTTCTCTCAAGCTCATGAAGGAAGATGGGGAAGATATTATTGTCTTTCGCCTAGCAAACCGGAGCCACAAAGCACGGTTGCAAGACTTGGGTGCGGTGTATGGGCTAGAAAGGAATTGCCCGATTGAGACTTCTCCATGGACTCGAGACTTAAAGCCCGGCATGGTCTGGATCTATTTGGCGGGGCATAATTGCAACAAGAGGTCCCGTCTCGTGCAACATCCTACGCTTCGCATCCTCATGCGGGCGTATGCCTCTCAAATCTTTTGCCGAGGGGAGACAGCTAACATCACAAATGATAAGGAGCTCGGGCTCATGTGGCAAACTCTACAAACAAACCCGGTGAAGGTCAATGTTATCAAGCTAATGGTGGAGTTTTGGATATACCAGCGAGATCATGTGCCCAAAGGAAGCATCACAATGGGTGGCTTTGTCACGCTTTTGGCAGAACGGATGCACATTCCGATTCCCCCGACTTCCGCATGTGGCGGGTTCCACCTCTATGATGCCTTCCGATTCAAAGGAGCCCACTTCATCGAGATTAAGCAAACGGGGCATGAGGACAAGTACCTCTGGATTCGTGATCAAGGGACTGATTTCTATCTTCCCTACCCTCACAAGGTAAATCTCTCTAGTCCCGACTCATGGATCATTCCAGAAGATTACTCTCACCCACTTGTCAGGAGAAATAGTATAAGCGAGACAACAAGAAGCGGCCCACAGCCGATGGAGGTAGCCACAAGGATCCGGTCCCACTCACCTCCGCCAATGCAACATGGTGAATCTTCTCAAATGCCGAGCTGGGCTAGGAAATTGACCAAAATGGTGAATCTTCTCACCAAACTCACCAAGAAGACCCTCCAGCGTCAAGAAGAGTTTGGTGATCATCTCAGCAGCCTATCCAAAGAGTCCATGGAGCAAAATAGGAAAATCAGAGATGCGGTAAACGTGGCATACGACAACAATTTTTATCTCCGCATGGGCTATTGGCCGGGAGAAGAGGAAGAGCCAGAAGCCGGCCATGCCAACCCGGCTTCATCTTCTAGTGTCACACGAGGACCACCGCCACCTCCTCTGTATCACGAAGCACAATCCGAGCCGCATCGTGGCCCAGAAATACCGCAACAAGCACCAAGTGATCCCAGCTTCTACCCTTACCTTGGAAACCAAGTGGTGGAGCAACCTCAATATCAGGACATGGAGGACCCCTTTGGCATCTTCCCGACCTATCACCATGGCGATGCATCCATGGGCCCCCACCACTCTCACTAATCCGGTAACTTCCTTCTCTTTCTTTTAAATTTTCTGTGAATGCAAGCTTGAGGACAAGCTTTAGAATAAGTTTAGGGGGGGAGACGTCATTTATTTTCTGGAAAACAGACAAGGAGGGGCGGAATTTTTCATTTTCTCCCAGCCTCAGTTCGGACCGAACGCCTTCTGTTCGGACCGAACTGTGTAATTTCCATACAATCTGATTTCAACTGTCCTCATTCGGTCCGACCGCTGGTTGCTCGGTCCGAACGCCACACTTGATCTGATATTCACTCCCTTCGGTCCGAGCGCTGGTTGCTCGGTCCGAACACTATCTTGCTTGTGCCCATCACCTTCGTTTTGTTTTTTTTTTTTATTGATAAATGTCACACTGTTTTTCAACAATTTTCAAGCTGATCAATGGACTTTCTCAAATGATTTGTTGTTTAAACTTCTTGATTGACTTGTGCACCAATGGGCTGATGCGAAGATTTTTAATTGTGATTAAACTCGATTGTGGATGCTTAGAAATTTGTCAAAACGATCTCAGTCAAATCTCACAATTTTTCATTGAGTGAACTGATTTGTGATTTGAAAATTTTTGTTCAAAAAGAATTTTTATCAACCTTGGAACTTGTATCATGAATCTTGACTAGTGAAATTGTTTTTAAACGCTTGAATCACCAACGAGCAAAATTTCAATGGGACTTAAATTCAAATAGTTGTGAAAACGAGGATGCACCGAGACCTTCTTCCACCAACTCAACCACAAAACTTTGGAGGGTATTGGGATTAATTATAAGTTGCCAGGAATTATAACTCAAAGCTCTCGAGGTATAATTGGGTAACTTAAAATTAATTTCTACTGGCCCTGGTGCGAAAGCATTGGCAATGGGATTGTTGAGTATTGTGGCCCGAGTGTACCGTGGCCATAGTCGAGCAATTCACGTCTAACCTCCCTGGCACGACATGTGCCAGTAGCATATTCTCAAGGTCAATGACACCGCATTATATCCTCTAGGGTGCAAAGCCCCACGGCTCGACTTACACAAATAAAATTGGTGAAAGAAATTGAAAAGGTTGAAATTTGGAGACAAGATTCATGACTAATTTTCCAACTTTGATAAATTGACTTTACAAATCTTTGCAAAACATAGAAAAGAACGAATGAATAACTTTGAGTTTGCTATTGTTGTGGCATGATAGAAGCTAGAGTTCTTGAAAGGTTAAAAGCATTCAATAGGACCAAGTGAGGCATACTTTAATTAGAATTTTAAATGCTAAATCTTTGAGGAACTTTCTTAACTCGGCTTGTTTGACTTTTGTGTGACTACATTTTTAGGTATAAGCAATTAATCTCCTAACATTTCTTTGTTTGGGTAGTTTGATTCTCTTAAGTTTAAGTACAGTCAATAACTTTAAGTTTAGGCTCTTGCTTGAGGACAAGCAAAGTTTAAGTTTAGGGGGGTTTGATATCTCCTATATTCATTGGTATTTTGACCGTACTTGGCACCGAAATTATACCCGAACCATTAAATTGCTTAACAAAAACTTGCTATTTTCCCAGGATTTGGCTCTGCTGCTATTTCTACTTGTGTTTTACAGGGTCTTATGAAGAAAAGCTTGAAAGGAAGACTTCTATGGTTGCACACACGTCAGACGACTCATTCCTGGCACAAGGGCACGTTCTGGACCGACATGCGGGCCACATGCCACCTAGATGACTCATCCCTAGGCTCAGTTCGACCCCCCCTCTCTACTTGTTCGGACCGAACAAGCAGCTACTCGGACCGAAGTGTCGCCTGGACACTCTCTCTCTTCTCTCCGGTCCGAGCGCCCAGCCTTCGGGTCGAGCGAGCACAAATGGCAAGTCTTTTCAGCTAAGGAAAGACACTTTTTGGCAACTTCTGGTGGTCTGAACGCCCTAACCTCTCTCCCAAGCAACCTGGCACTATATAAAGGCCTCTCCTATCTCCAGGAAGGCAACTTTTGGTTAGACACACGCATAGCCACCTTCCAAAAGACAATTCTTCATCAGCCCTGTGATTTCCCTCTTGTTAGAAGCGACGGCAGCAGCAAGAAGTAGTTCACCCATCTCTCCTACCTTCCACTGCCTTAGAAAAGATAGTTCTAGCGTGAAAGGAGTAGACTTTACTTCCCTTTATGCTTTTATTCTCTTCTTTTATGGGCTTGTATCTTTATTATGCTTTTATTATGATTATTTACTATTTTGAGAACATGTTAGAGTAGTCTACTTGATGTCTTAGGGTATGGATGTAGTTTAGGTTTAGTTTGACGTTATGACTTGATATGATTTGATATTTGACTTCATGATCTGTTTATTGAGTAGTGTTTTAATTGCTTGTTTAATTCTGTGATTGACCTGATTTACTTCTAAATTCTAGGCCTGTTTAGTTAAGTTACAAGGTTAGGTTAGTTCATTGGAATTGAATTAAGTACTCGGGATAAGTTGACGATTCGAAAGAGGAGATTAGCCAGCATCGAAAGGTGTGGCCTCTAAGTTGGCTGAAAGGCAACTCAGATATCCCTAAGAAAACAAATAAACAAGACATAGGCTAATTAAAATACCAACACGAAAGTTTAGGTTTGATTAGTCTACGTGGGCAAGGTAGAGTCCTGTACTAATCTCTGGTCCAAAAGACAAGAGTTGAGGGTTAGATAATCTAGTCACAGCCAATCTGAGCCCTTCATAAAGTCAGAATTCAAGTTGTATGGTCGTAACCCAACATACCAGCCTCTGCTCGGACCGAACAAGTCCTGTTCGGTCCGAACCGACAGCCTATGCCTCAATTTGTTGGTATTTAACGCGACAGCGAGCAATCCGGCAAATTGAGGGCTAAACCTAAGCGAGTCCTCATCCCTAAGGCACCTTTTTATATTAGAAAAACCCAAAAGTTTGCTAGTTTTAGTTTACCTCAATTTAATTACGACTTAATTTCTAAAATACCCAAAAACATTTAATTACTAGTGGTGTGTGTTCATTACTTTTATTTTGCTGTAGTTCCTACCTTATTTTATTTATCTAGCTTCAGAAAAAGAACAAGTCAGGTATTCGTTAATCCGTCCCTAGGGTTCGACCCTAAGCTTAACTTGAACGACTAGTGAGGTTAGGTCTAGGTACAAATTTATTTGGTACTAGGATTTAATTCCTTCATCAGTTCACTTAGTTTAGATTTGAAGCTCTTAGTACACGTGTTTTCACACGGGCAGCAAGGATTTCGGACCGAAATATATAGATTTCGGACCGAAATCTATATAAGTCGCTCCGAAATATGCTCCAAACTCTCTGTTCTGACTTGATAATTTAATGCCACCTTTTGTGAAGGTTACTTGTCGACCAGACCTAAATCCTAGCCTCAGCCGTCGCAATTTTGGTTTTAGACTTGGTTTAGAACTCGATTTTTACCACGTAAATGACTAAGCCTAAACTTTCGTGTCGGATTTTAGTCACTTAAGTTTATCATGTTGGATTTCTAGAGGTATCTAAGTCCTTTCGGATCATTTAGAAACTACACCTTTCGGTCGTTAAGTTAACCTCCTCTTTCGAGCGTTTGGCTTACCTCAATTACTTAATCAATCATGAGTTTAGTCTGGTTTAATGCCCTAAAGACGTCGCGATTCATCCATAGGTAAACATCAAGCAAACAAATAATATAACTAAGCATATCAATAATTCTCAACACGATAAATCACATAACATAGCAATCAATCCATCAAGTCATCACAAATACTAAACTAAACTACTACTTAGCCCTAAGACATAATTAATCTATCCTAACATGCAAGTAAAATAAGATACAAACTCCATTTGATCAAAATATCAAGAGAAAAGGAAGGAATAAACCAAATATCGCTTCTAACTCGAGATATCGATTGTCTAGAGCCGTGGTTGGATCGGTTCTACCGCTGTCACGTCCAGAATCGCTCCAAGGTTGCTGCCATGGTCGTGCTTCGCTGCGAGAGGTGGAATCTCACGCCTTTCGGCGTGAGAACGGTGGTGAAAAAGGTGGAAAAAGTGCTATGGAAGGTGAGATTCAATGGTGTAAAAGTTTGTCCCTTTTCTGGTCGAAATTCGTGCCTAAATACACCCATGGAAGGTCAGGGAGGCGGCTAGGGCAAGAAATCTTCTTTCCTTCTTCGAAACTTGCCAAATTCCACTTTCCATACATGGATTTCGGACCGAAATCTCCAGATTTCGGTCCGAAATCAGAGAATTTCGGACCAAAATTCCAGAATTGAGCACTGATAGTATTTTGACCGTAATTTCTTCATCCGGACTCCGATTGAGGTGATTCAAAGATCGTTGGAAAGCTTGGGATGAGCTCTACAGTTCCATGAATTCCATTTAGTCATTTTCTTCCCAAAAATTCTCCCTTTTGTGCGATTATTATGTCCAATCCACCAAATTCCTACAAGACAAGTCAAATTCCACGGTAGTACCCAATCTTGACAAATATAGCACAAAAGAACAGTAAATATCATTGGTTTGAGTGTAATTTCGGTGCTAAGTATGGTCAAAATGTATATATAAATAAGAGATATCAAATCCCCCCAAACTTAAATCTTTGTTTGTCCTCAAACAATATCCTAAGCTTAAAGGAATCAACTATACTTAGACTTACAATCAAATCAACTCAAACCAAACAATGCAATGGAAAATCGATCATTCAAGTTTACTAAAAAATTTCACACAATAAGAAAATTAAAGCAAGTTCAAAATTTTAATTCTAGGACAAGAGTTTAATTTTCTTTTGGATTGAATTTGTGCCTCTCTTAGCCCTAATGAATTTTATTTTTCGAATGCAAGAACCCTAGCTTCTCTTTGTCAAAACAATTGCAAACTCAATTTGATTTGTCCGTTCTTTTTCATGTCTCACAAAAATTTGTAAAGGAGTTTTATCAAAGTTGAAAATTTCATAATGAACCTTTCTCAAAATCAATTTCATTTTCACCAATTTTTATTTTGCAAGTCGAGTCGTGGGGCTTTGCACCTTAGAGGATTTAATGCGAGTCATTGACCTTGTAAGAATGCTACTGGCACATGTCGCACCAGGGAGGTCGGTCCGGTTTTTACGCATTTTTCGCTACAGACCACTACGGACTTTAACCATTTTTCTGCTAAGTTCCTTAAGCCTCCGATATTTGTGGTTAAGTTGGTGGAAAAAAGTCTCGACGCGTCCTCGTTTTCACAACTATTTGGATTTAAATCACTTTAAGAGTTTGCTCGTTGGTGATTCAAGCATTCAAAAACACATCCAGGTTCATTTTATAATTTTCAAAATTCATAAAATCCCTTTTTAACAAAAGTTTGCAAAACACAAAATCGTTCACTCGACAAAAACTTGTGAGAATTGACTTAAATCATTTTGACAATTTACAAGCATCCAAATTCAGGTTCTTTTATCTCAAACTAATTTTCAATTCGGTCTATTGGTGCACAAATCAATTTTAAAGCCTTTAAACAATCAAAAGTCCTTGAGGAAAATTTTGAAAAGTGCTTTAAAAATTCAAACAGTGTGAAACAGTGAATATTTTCATCAATTTATTCAAATCAGAGACCAGGCATGCACCAAAAATTTATTTCCAAAATTTTCAAACAGTTCTGCTCAAAATTTCAAATTCCAGAGACTAATTTCGGACCGAAATGGCCAGATTTCGGACCGAAATGCAACAAAATTTTTTCAAAAATGGCCAAAACAGAGACGAATTTGCATCAAAATTTTTCAATAAATCCAGAATTTCATTTTCCTCCTGTTTCCCCCCAAACTTGAATCAAGCATTGTCCTCAATGCAATCACAAAGATCAAAATTAAAAAGGAGGAAAAGAGAAACTAACCAAATCAAGGCATGGATTTCCATATGAATTCGACTCTGTTTGGCGCGTGGCGGCAGCACTTCAGCTTGAGTAAATCGTGGCAGCAACGGGATAGGTTTTCTTGTGGCATGCAATTCGCATGAGGTCGTGCGTGGGTCATGTGCTTCTTTGTTGCTCGACCCGTGGTGCTCTAGCGCGAGTTGCAAGTAGGACATCCACAATCAATCAAAACCTGTATATCCAAAAATCCAAACCAACCATGAGAGATTTTTTTTTTTGTTAGAAAATTTTAGTAAATAAATAAATAAAAATTTTAGGACTTGGGTTGCCTCCCAAGAAGCGCTTGTTTTAGGCCACGAGCTTGACCACCTCTCATGTTCATTTTATCTTCACTTTACGCCCATTTAATGCATCATAATTCACCCAAAAGTACTTGAGAAAGATCCTTGAAACATGCTTGGTGCTTTCTTGTTTGGATGTCATCTTTCTTCGCTCGATTGTGATGCGATACTTGATTTGTGGTTTGTCGCTTTCCATCACATCACTATTCTTCAAGCATTTTCCAGGTTGAGAGCTCAAGTCGACTTTGGTGATCTTTCCATTTGTCATGTCGGATGCCTCGACTTCGAGAGGTGTACCACCATCTTCTTTCTTCTCAAATTCATCAATGATAGAACTTATTGGAGGATCCTTCAATTCCAACTCATTAGATTTGTCAATATAAGTTAATCTAAGTGGAATAAAAATTGGAAAGATGTTGGGTGGAAGTGTTACAACCTTTGGTTCTTCAATTTTCTCTTGTTCTTCATTTGTGTCAAATTGTGTGTCATCATCACTGTCTGTCTCATAACAAATCGCAATTTCTTTCAAAGAACTAAAACTTTCTAATTCTTCATTACCTCGCAATGTCATTTTATCATTTTGTGATCTATATGAGGAACAAGATTCTTGAATAATTGTGGTCTCAAATATTTTTTCTTGTTGTGTGGCAAAAGCTTTGAACTTAGATGATAAAGAATTCAATTTTTCAAGAAGTTTCTCATTTTGTTTCTTTTGGTTCTCAATGAAATCTTTATACATTAGTTCATCATTTGACATTTGAGAAAGTAATTGGGAATTAGAAATTTCAGCCATGAAATTTAATCTAGATTCATCTTGGGACATTGAACATGAATTATTCCAAGAAAAACAAGAGTTATTAGTCAAACCAGAGTCGTATGCATCATGTACGGATTTTGCATCAAGTTGTCTTCCCCCACTTGCTTTCTTTATTGTGTTGTTCACCAAATTGAGTTGATGCTTGAGTCGATCTTGATGCTCGCTCCATCTTTCCTTGCATGCTGCATCTATCTTGTTGTTCACCACATTGAATTGGTGATATAATCGTTGCATGCTTGCATCCTTTGGATCTCCCCGTCGCCTCCAATTGTCATATGTTTCATGTTCACGATCCTGAAAAGAATAAAACATGGTGATATAAGTGAAATTTTTTTTTTTTAAAATAATAATAAATAAATGAAAGATACAATATCTAGTCTCTCGTTACTAAAGTAAATTCTAATATCAACTTCGTCCCCGGCAACGGCGCCAATTTGATGAAGGCTTCAAACCCGGTATCAAATAAATTTATATACCTTGTTTTACCTCACTAGTCGTTCTGGTAAAGCTAAGGGTCGAACCCAAGGGACGGTACAATTGATTACTAGACTTTACTTTCTCACAAAAGCTAGACAAGACAATTTTTATGGGATTTTGGATGATTAAATCTAAAGATGCAAGTAACTAAATTATTTTTGGTGTTTTTTGGACTCTAAAAAAATGCAAGAGATGTCCTAGAGTTTAGGGTTCACTTAGTTTAGATTTGAAGCTCTTAGTACACGTGTTTTCACACGGGCAGCAAGGATTTCGGACCGAAATATATAGATTTCGGACCGAAATCTATATAAGTCGCTCCGAAATATGCTCCAAACTCTCTGTTCTGACTTGATAATTTAATGCCACCTTTTGTGAAGGTTACTTGTCGACCAGACCTAAATCCTAGCCTCAGCCGTCGCAATTTTGGTTTTAGACTTGGTTTAGAACTCGATTTTTACCACGTAAATGACTAAGCCTAAACTTTCGTGTCGGATTTTAGTCACTTAAGTTTATCATGTTGGATTTCTAGAGGTATCTAAGTCCTTTCGGATCATTTAGAAACTACACCTTTCGGTCGTTAAGTTAACCTCCTCTTTCGAGCGTTTGGCTTACCTCAATTACTTAATCAATCATGAGTTTAGTCTGGTTTAATGCCCTAAAGACGTCGCGATTCATCCATAGGTAAACATCAAGCAAACAAATAATATAACTAAGCATATCAATAATTCTCAACACGATAAATCACATAACATAGCAATCAATCCATCAAGTCATCACAAATACTAAACTAAACTACTACTTAGCCCTAAGACATAATTAATCTATCCTAACATGCAAGTAAAATAAGATACAAACTCCATTTGATCAAAATATCAAGAGAAAAGGAAGGAATAAACCAAATATCGCTTCTAACTCGAGATATCGATTGTCTAGAGCCGTGGTTGGATCGGTTCTACCGCTGTCGCGTCCAGAATCGCTCCAAGGTTGCTGCCATGGTCGTGCTTCGCTGCGAGAGGTGGAATCTCACGCCTTTCGGCGTGAGAACGGTGGTGAAAAAGGTGGAAAAAGTGCTATGGAAGGTGAGATTCAATGGTGTAAAAGTTTGTCCCTTTTCTGGTCGAAATTCGTGCCTAAATACACCCATGGAAGGTCAGGGAGGCGGCTAGGGCAAGAAATCTTCTTTCCTTCTTCGAAACTTGCCAAATTCCACTTTCCATACATGGATTTCGGACCGAAATCTCCAGATTTCGGTCCGAAATCAGAGAATTTCGGACCAAAATTCCAGAATTGAGCACTGATAGTATTTTGACCGTAATTTCTTCATCCGGACTCCGATTGAGGTGATTCAAAGATCGTTGGAAAGCTTGGGATGAGCTCTACAGTTCCATGAATTCCATTTAGTCATTTTCTTCCCAAAAATTCTCCCTTTTGTGCGATTATTATGTCCAATCCACCAAATTCCTACAAGACAAGTCAAATTCCACGGCAGTACCCAATCTTGACAAATATAGCACAAAAGAACAGTAAATATCATTGGTTTGAGTGTAATTTCGGTGCTAAGTATGGTCAAAATGTATATATAAATAAGAGATATCAGTAGCCCTTACTAACCTTAGTTATCCCTAACTAATTTAGGGTTAGAGTTCGGATTAGTTAGCTAATCATAAGTAATCCTACCTGGTTAGGTTAGCCCTAACTAAACTTAGAGTTTGGGCTAAACCATAACTAAGGTTACCTAGGGATAGCTAGCCCTATGTAGCCTTAGCTAGGGTTAACATAGTTAGCTAACCCTAAAAATAACACTAGCTAATTACCTAGGGCGAGCTAGGGTTAGTTAAGACTACCTAGGACTAGATATGGTTAGTTGGGGTTAGAGCTAGGATTTGTTAGGATTAGTTAGGGCTACCTAAGGCTAGCTAAGGTTAGCTGGGGTTAGTTAAGACTACCTTGGGATATATATGGTTAGCCCTAAGTAATCCTAAAAAATCGTAACTCTAACCCCAATTAATCATATCTAGCCCTAAGTAGTCTTAAATAATTATAACTACCCCTAGGTTGCCCTAACCCACCCTAGGTAACCCTAACTCTAATCCTAGGTAACCCAGGGTATCCCTTGGTGGCCCTATCAATCCCTAGTTGTCCCTAACTCTAACCATATCTAACCCCTAGCAAGCCATATGTAGTACTAACTAACCCTAACTAACCTTAATTCCAACCCAAGCTAACTGGGGATAGCTAGGGTCAGCTATGGTTAGTTAGGGCTAAAGTTAGGGTTAACAAAGATTTGTTAGGGCTAGGTAACTCTAACTAATCCTAAGTAGATAGCTATGGTTAGAACTAGTGTTAAGTTAGGGCTACTTAGAGTTAGGGTTAGCCCTAGGTAGCTCTTACTAATTACTTAGGGATACCTAACCCTAGAGTTAGGGCTAAGTTAGCTCTAAGTAGTCCTAACAATCCTAGCAATGGGTAACCCTAACTAGTTGGGGTTAGTTAGTACTACCTACGGCTATCTAGAGTTGGCAAGGGTTAGAGTTAGGGATAACTAGCATTAATAAGAGCTATCTAGGGATTAGCAAACTAGGGTTAGTTAGGGTTAGTCCTAACTAGGGCTACCATAAGTAACCCTAGTTAGCCCTGCATAACCTTAACTCTACTTAGAGTTAGATTGGATTGTAAGAGATATCTTCCTAAGTTAGGTTAGTATACGATTAGGCTAACTAGGGTAACTTAACTAATTAGCCGTAATTAAGCATAGCTAACTAGGTAGCAAAACTATTTAGAGATAACTAACCCTAAGTAGAGTACCTAACATAGGGTTTAGCAAACAAATTCTAACTAAGGTAGCTAACCCCTAAGTTAGGTAATTAACTTAAGATCATAACCTAGCTAGCACTAAGGTTAGCAAGGGTTTAGCTAGTTAGCCCTAACTTAGGGTTTGTTAGGATTAGTTGAGGCTAAGGTTACATTAGGTAGCCTTAACTAACCAACCGTAGGGCAAGCCCTAACTAATCAACTAAGTAGTCCTAAGGATATCTCTCGATAAAGTTTAGGTATAGGGGCTACCTAGTTAACCCTACCATTGTAAATATTAAGCTAGGGTTGAAATTGGGGTTAGTAAGGGCTAAGTTAGACTGCAATTTCAACCCTAGGTAGTCCAAACTTAGGGAGTTAGCTAAACCCTATCATAGCTAGTTATAGCTAATTCTAGCAAGGGTTAAGTTATCTAACCCTACCTAGGGCTATACGAACCAATTAGCTAACCCTAAGGTTACCCAAAGCTAGGGGTTGGTAGAGTAACTTCGCTTAGGTAGCTCAAACTAACCCTACCTAATCATAACTCTAACCCCGGTTATGCATAGCTAGGGTTAGTAACCAAACAAGGGTTAGTTAGGGTAACCCAATTAGGACTAACAATAGAATTAGGTAGCTTTAGGTAATCTTAACCATAACTAACCCTAATTTCAACCCTAGCTAACCCTAACTCCAACCCTCGTCTGCCCTAAGTAGTCCAAACTAACCCCAAATATGACCTAAACTAACCCTAACTCTAACCCAAACCAACCTTAGCCAGCCAAAGATAATCCTAACTATAGCCCTATCCAACCCTAGCTAGCCATTGGTTAGCCCTAATTAACCCGGATAACTAATCCTAATTAGGGTTAGGTAGGTCCACCTAGGGCCAGTTATAACTAATCCGAGCTAGGATAAAACAATTACTAATCCTAAAGATATGGTTAGTTAATTACTTGGCTACCTAACTCTAACTATAAGTCCATTCAGCCCTAGGTAGGTCACAAGCTAACCTTAATGGATTAGGGTTAATCTCTAGAGTAAATAAATTATAGGGTTAGCCCGAGGATAACCCAAGGTTAAGATAGCTGGGGTAACCTAATTATGGGTTAGTTAAGCTAGGTTAGTTTTAGTTAAGGTTAGGGTTAGTTAATTTTAACTCTCACTAGGTAATAACTCTAACCCAGAACTTATGGCCTAGGGCTAGCTAACCTAATTAGGCTAGGGTTAGTTAGGGTCTTCCTAGCTAATCCTAACTTTAGACCTAATTAACTAGGATTACTAATCCCAACAAACCCTAACTAACCCTAAGTCGCTAACTAACCTAGCTAACTAGAGTTAGTTAACTAGCTAGGTTTAGAGTTAGGGTTTTTAATGGATAGTTAGGATTACCTAGGATTGCCTATGTAGGACTAGGTAGGTTTGTTAAAATCGATCCCAACCCTAGGTAGCCCTAACTAACCCTTGCTAACTCGAGACTACCTTGAGCAATCTTGGGTTAAATAGCTACCATATCCTAGCCTAACAAATCCAAACTAGCCCAAGATAACCCTAGCTAGCCCAAGGTAGCCCTAGGATTAGTTATTTAACCTAAGAGTTAGCTACGGTTAACTAGCCAAAGTTAGGGTTAACCCTAAGGTTAGCTAGGCTCTAAGTAATTCAAGGGTTACCAAAATAGCTTAACATAATAGCCATGACAAACACTAATCAATTGTAACCATAACCTTAGTTAGGACTACTTAGGTAGCTCAATTTTTGCTTGGGTTGGTAACTATCCCCAGCTAGCCCTAACTCTGACCATAGCTAACCCTAGAGTAACCTAACCATATCTAACCATATAGGTAACCTAACCATATCTAACCTTACCATATCTAACCATGTAGGGTTAGACTTACTCTAGGTAACCCTAACTCTAACCATAACTAAACCTAACTCCAACCCTACCTAACCTAACTAACTCATGGAGAACTAACACTAAGGTTATTGCCAGGGTTAGCTATGGTTTAGCTTGACCTAGGTAGCCCTAACTAACCATAGCTAACCCTAGCTAACATAGAAAAACCTAACTAACCCTAGCCAACCCTAACTCTAACCCTAGTTAGTTAGCTAGCTAGTTAACTAATCCTAGTTAGCTAGGTTAGTTAGTAGCTAACTAACCCTGGTAGCTAGTTAACTAACCCAAGTTAGCTAGGTTATTTAATAGCTAACTAACCCTAGTAGCTAACTAACCCTAACTCTGACCATAGCTAACCCTAAGTAGAGCTACCCTAGCCAACCCTAATTAGGGTTGGGGTTAAGCTAAACTTAGAGTAAACATAGGGTTGGGGTCAAGCTAACCCTAATTAATCCTAGTTAGGACTACCTAGGGTTAGTTAGGGTTAGTTAGTAGAGTTATTTAGGATTAGCTATGTTGAGAATTAAAACATAGGTAACCCTAAGTTAGGGTTAGCAAGGTTAGTTCAATATAATCCTAATTGGTAACCTTAAATAATACATTCTTTCTTACTAATCCTAGCAAATCCTAACTCTAACCTTAACTACCCTAGAGTTAGGGTTAGTTATTGGTTGGGCTACCAAAGCTAAGCCATAGCTTATACCTAGGTAAGTAGACTAGGGATAACTGGGGTTACCTAGGGATAGTTAATACTAGCTTGAGTATGATTAGTTAAACTAGGGTTAGAGTTAGCCTAGGGATTAAGGTTAGCTATATTTACTAGGGATAGAGGTTAGTTAACTAATCCTAAGGCTAACCCTAGCAAGGATTAACCTAGCTATCCCTAACGATGGCTAGGATTTAGTTATTACCTTGTAAGACCATAACTAACCCTAGTTACCCCTAGGTTAGCTTTAGTTGGGCTAACTAGTGTAGTTAGGACTACCTAGGACTATCGACGACTACCTAGGGTAACCATATCTAACCCTAACTAAGATATGTCATAATACTACCTAGGGTTGTTGGAAGTAGCACTAGGGGTTAACCATAGATATGTGTAAGGTTAGAGTTAGGTTTACTAGGTTAAAATTAGGTTTGTAAGGGTTAGTTATGGTTAGGATTACCTAAGGCTACCTAACTAACCTTGGGATTAATAGCTATGGTTAGAGTTAGGATTAGTTTTGCCCAACTTAGGCTAGCTTATCCTAGGTAGCCCTAACTACCCTTGCTAACCCTAAGTAGGCTTAACTAACCCTTGTCAACCCTAGCTAGCACTATGTAGTCCTAATTAACCTATTATAACCCTAAAACCCTCGCCAACCAAAGTAGGTCCTAGGTAGCTCTAACTAACCATAATTCTAACCCTAACCAAACCTAGCTAGCCTTACGTATCCCTACCTAACCATAGCTAACCCTAGCTAACATAGGAAGATATCTCTTACAATCCTATCTAACTCTAACTAGAGTTAAGGTTATGTAGGGCTAACTAGGGTTAGTTAGGATTAGCCCTTACTAACCTTAGCTATCGCTAGCTTGCTAATGCCTAGGTAGTTCTTACTAACCCTAGTTATCCCTAACTCTAACCCTTGCTGGCTCTTGATAGCCCTAGGTATCTTACTAACCCTGATACCTACCTAGGTTAAGGACTACTTGTAGTAACCCTAAGTAGGGCTAATAGGGTTAGTTAGTTATGGTTAACTCTAAATTAGTTTGGTTAGTTATGGTTTGCTACCTCGGGCTAGCTAAGGTTATCTGGGATTTGAGTTAAGATTTGATTAACTAACCGTATGTAATTCTATCCATGGCTACCTAAGGCCTAACTAACCATAACAAACCCCAACAAGCCTTAGCTTGCCCGAGGTTGCCCTAACTAATTCTAGCTAACTCTCATTAGTAAAGGTTAGCCTTAACTATGGTTGGTAAGGGATAGCTAAGGTTAAGATTAGAGTTATGGTTAGTTTTAACCTAGGTTCAGTTATGGTAGTTTAGATCTAGGGATAACCTATGGTCTTCCTAAGTTAGCGTTACCCTAACTATAACCCCAACTAATCCTAGAATTAACCATAGCCTTAGCCATAGCTAGCCCTAGGGTAACCCTTACCTTAGATAAATAGGGGATACCTAACTCTTAGCTAGGGTTACCCGAGGGTTAGCCTATGTTGGATTAACTCTAATTAGTTATCCTAACTAACACTAATACCATAGCTAACCCTAACCCAAGCTCAACCTACTATGATGACTTACCTTAGTTATGCTATTTAACTTAGTTTTCTAGGTATTTCTAACCATAACGTAACTAACTATGGTCTTAGGCTAATCCTAAGTAGCAAGTTAGGGTTAGCAAGGTTATTTATCCTAGGTAACCCTAATTAGGCTAACCCTAGCTTGCCTTACGTAGTCCTAACTAACCATAACTATCTGTAGCTAACCCTACTTATTAGACCCTAGCTTTTTTAAGGGTAAACTAACTTATCCCAACTCTAACATTAACTCAAAGCTAGCCTAGAGTTAGGTTTACTATTTAGGGTTAGTTAAGGTTAGAGTTAGGTTACCATAGCCAATCCTAACTCCAACTCTCGCCAGCCCTAAGTAGTCCTAACTAACTCTAAATCCAACCGTAACTAACCCTAACTCTAACCCAAACCAACCCTAGCTAGCCAAAGGTAATCCTAACTCCCTAGCAAGCCCTAGGTAGTACTAACTAATTTTAGCAAATCTTAATATGAATTAGATGTGGTAAACTAACCCTAACTCTAGGTAAACCTAGTTAACCCTAGCTAGGATTAGAGTTAGGATAGTAACCATAGCTAGATATTATCTAATTATTGTCTAGGGTCTAACTACTTAGGGTTAGTACATAATTAACCTAAGGACTACATAACTAGTTAGTTAGGGCTCTAACCCAGCTAATTAGGTAAATCAGTAGGTTAGTGATGGTACAAACTAATAGTACCCTAAAATATCCTAAAATGTACCGCAAGCGTACGGTATATCGTTGGATATGGTTAGGGGTCGAACCACAGGGACGGATTAGTTGAGTATTAAATTTACCGGTTCACAAACTCTAGGTCGGTCAATTGAGATGTTTTTTTTGTCTTAGAACAATGGCAAAATGAGATAAACAAACAATCAAACTAAAACGAAACTAAAGTAAGTAACAATTTGGTTGTTTTCTGGTGATTTCTAATAATAAAGCGTCCTAGGGTTTCTGTTTTTACCTTGGTTAGGCTTCGGGTTGCCAACACGTGTGCTGTCGCACGAAATGCTGACCCGTACTGCACCAGTCTGGCCCTGTGCGACCCGCACAGGATTCCATGTGACCCGCACAGGTAGTACTTGGTGCGACACGACCCTTAGTTGATGGTGCAATGCATGGTAATTAAGTTCCTAACTGGTTTGGGACAGATCTAGCCGGACTTGGACTCCTTAGACCTCAACTGTAGTATGTTGGTCATGGTATCGTGACCAGAACTTAGTCTAAAGCCCCCATTAGTCTAGTTAACCCTCACTTTCGCTTGTTGGTTTAACTATCCTAAGTCAACAAGTTGGTTTACTAAGGTATCTAACCGACTTTCGCGTAATTAGAAATCTTCTCCTTTTGGGATACCAATTGGTCACCTTTCGGCTCCTAACCTACCTCAAGTCGCTTACTCAATTCAATCAATTAGTCTACACCTTTAACCAAGAATAAGTGTGGCCATTCACCTAGTAGGAGGTTCAACACAATTCATCAAACATAAAGCAAGCATAAACAATAAACAACCAACAAGTGATAAACCATAGAAACTTAATCATTCATCCATTACATCAATCCTAACCTTGGTTCAAACATGACCCTAGAACAAACTAATCTAACCTACCATAATAGAAACACAATCAAAATGCAAGAAAAGGAAAGATACAATCTCCATAACCAAAGAGAAGAAAGGAAGAAGGCAAACGCCCCTAATCAAGCCTCTTCCTTGCCTCTAGACCGGAGATATGGCTGCTTGGGTCGATCGGCGGTGGAACGGTGGTTGGAACGTGGCTCGCAAGGCGGCAGGATTCCCTGTGCGGGGTGCACGGGAGAGATGAAGAGGTAGATTGGGTAGGTTTTCGTTCCGGCACCGCCTTGGAAGGGAGAGAAGATAGGATGCCCTAATTTCGGCTATTCAGGGGCTTTAAATAGCAGCGAAACTAGGGTTCAAAGTCACGTGCAGGGCTCATGGAAAGCGGGTGCGGGTCGTATGGGCCAGGAATGAGTTGTCTGGCCCATGTCGCTTGTCTGGCGTGCTGGCTGGACCCTGTGCACCCCGCACAGGACTTGGTGCGGGCCGCACGGGAGCATTTCTTCATGTTTTGTGGGCCAAACTTCACCAAATTTCCTCCAAGTTCCTACAAAATGAATATAGACCCAAGAAATACCAAATTCCTACAGAAATAAACTAAAACACGCATAAAACAAAGGTATTGAGTTGTGATTGAGGGTAAAGTCCGGTCAAAACATATATATAAATTTGTGATATCAGTTAGCTTGGTTAGTTAGGCAAGATATAACTAAGTAATCCTAACTACTTTAGGTTAACTTGGTAGCTAGGGTTAGCTCTACGGTTAACCCAAATTATCCCTAGGGTCAGGTTAGAGTTAGGACTATCTTGGATTAGCTAGGGTTAACTACACTAGTTAGCCCAACAAAAGCTAACCTAGGGGTAACTTGGATTAGTTATGGTCTAACAAGGTAATAACTAAATCCTAGCCATAGTTAGGGATAGCTAGGTTAATCCTTGCTAGGGTTAGCCTTAGGATTAGTTAACTAACCTCTATCCCTAGTAACTATAGCTAACCTTAATCCTTAGGCTAACTCTAACCCTAGTTTAACTAATCATACTCAAGCTAGTATTAACTATCCCTAGGTAACCCCAGTTATCCCTAGTCTACTTACCTAAGTATAAGCTATGGCTTAGCTTTGGTAGCCCAAGCAATAACTAACCCTAACTCTAGGGTAGTTAAGGTTAGAGTTAGGATTTGCTAGGATTAGTAAGAAATAATGTATTATTTAGGGTTACCAATTAGGGTTATATTGAACTAACCTAGCTAACCCTAACTTAGGGTTACCTATGTTTAATTCTCAACATAGCTAATCCTAAATAACCCTACTAACTAACCCTAACTAACCCTAGGTAGTCCTAACTAGGATTAATTAGGGTTAGCTTGACCCCAACCCTATGGTTACTCTAAGTTTAGCTTAACCCCAACCGTAATTAGGGTTAGCTAGGGTAGCTCTACTTAGGGTTAGCTAGGGTTAGAGTTAGGGTTAGTTAGCTACTAGGGTTAGTTAGCTATTAATTAACCTAGCTAACGTGGGTTAGTTAACTAGCTACCAGGGTTAGTTAGCTACTAACTAACCTAGCTAACTAGGATTAGTTAACTAGCTAGCTAACTAACTAGGGTTAGAGTTAGGGTTGGCTAGGGTTAGTTAGGTTTTTCTATGTTAGCTAGGGTTAGCTATGGTTAGTTAGGGCTACCTAGGTCAAGCTAAACCATAGCTAACCCTGGTAATAACCTTAGTGTTAGTTCTCCATGAGTTAGTTAGGTTAGGTAGGGTTGGAGTTAGGTTTAGTTATGGTTAGAGTTAGGGTTACCTAGAGTAAGTCTAACTCTACCTATATGGTTAGATATGGTTAGGTTACTCTAGGGTTAGCTATGGTCAGAGTTAGGGTTAGCTGGGGATAGTTACCAACCCAAGCAAAAATTGAGCTACCTAAGTAGCCCTAACTATGGTTATGGTTACAATTGATTAGTGTTAGTCATGGCTATTATGTTAAGCTATTTTGGTAACCCTTGAATTACCTAGAGCCTAGCTAGCCTTAGGGTTAACCCTAACTTTGGCTAGTTAACCGTAGCTAACTCTTGGGTTAAATAACTAATACTAGGGCTACCTTGGGCTTGCTAGGGTTATCTTGGGCTAGTTAGGATTTGTTAGGCTATGATATGGTAGCTATTTAACCCAAGATTGCTCAAGGAAGTCCCGAGTTAGCAAGGGTTAGTTAGGGCTACCTAGGGTTGGGATCGATTTTACGAAACCTACCTAGTCCTACATAGGTAATCCTCGGTAATCCTAACTATCCATTAACAACCCTAACACTAAACCTAGCTAGTTAACTAACTCTAGTTAGCTAGGTTAGTTAGCCCTAACTAACCTAGATTAACTAACCCATAATTAGGTTACTCCAGCTATCCTAACCTTGGGTTATCCTCGGGCTAACCCTATAATTTAGTTACTCTAGGGATTAACACTAATCCATTAAGGTTAGCTGGTGATCTACCTAGGGCTGAATGGACTTATAGTTAGAGTTAGGTAGCCAAGTAATTAACTAACCATATCTTTAGGGTTAGTAATTGTTTTATCCTAGCTCGGATTAGATATAACTGGCCCTAGGTAGACCTAACTAACCCTAATTAGGATTAGTTATCCGGGTTAATTAGGGCTAACCAATGGCTAGCTAGAGTTGGATAGGGCTAGAGTTAGGATTATCTTTGGCTGTCTAGGGTTGGTTTGGGTTAGAGTTAGGGTTAGTTTAGGTCAGATTTAGGATTAGTTTGGACTACTTAGGGCGGACGAGGGTTGGAGTTAGGGTTAGCTAGGGTTGAAATTAGGGTTAGTTATGGTTAAGATTACCTAAAGTTGCCTAACTCTATGGTTAGTCCTAATTGGGTTACCCTAACTAACCCTTGTTTGGTTACTAACCCTAGCTATGCATAACTGGGGTTAGAGTTATGATTAGGTAGGGTTAGTTAGAGCTACCTAAGCGAAGTTACTCTACCAACCCCTAGCTTTGGGTAATCCTAGGGTTAGCTAATTGATTCGTATAGCCCTAGGTAGGGTTAGATAACTTAACCCTTGCTAGAATTAGCTATAACTAGCTATGATAGGGTTTAGCTAACTCCCTAAGTTTGGACTAGCTAGGGTTGAAATTGCAGTCTAACTTAGCCCTTACTAACCCCAATTAGTTAAGTTACCCTAGTTAGCCTAATCGTATACTAACCGAACTTAGGAAGATATCTCTTACAATCCAATCTAACTCTAAGTAGAGTTAAGGTTATGTAGGGCTAACTAGGGTTAGTTATGGTAGTCCTAGTTAGGACTAACCCTAGCTATCCCTAGTTTGCTAATCCCTAGGTAGCTCTTATTAACCCTAGTTATCCCTAACTCTAACCCTTGCTAACTCTAGATAGCCGTAGGTAGTACTAACTAACCCCAACTAGTTAGGGTTACCCATTGCTAGGATTTTTAGCACTACTTAGAGCTAACTTAGCCCTAACTTTAGGTAGCCCTTCCTTGTTAACTAACGGTAGATAGGGTTACGTATCCCTAACTAATTAGTAAGAGCTACCTAGGGCTAACTCTAACTCTAAGTAGCACTAACTTAACACTAGTTCTAACCATAGCTATCTACTTAGGAATAGTTAGAGTTAGCTAGCCCTAACAAATCCTTGTTAATCCTAACTTTAGCCCTAACTAACCATAGCCGACCCTAGCTATCCCCAGTTAGCTTGGGTCGGAATTAAGATTAGTTAGGGTTAGTTAGTACTACCTAAGGCTTGCTAGGGTTAGATATGGTAAGAGTTAGGGACAACTAGGGATTGATAGGGCTACCTAGGGATAGCTTGGGTTACCTAGGATTAGAGTTAGGGTTACCTAGGGTGGGTTAGGGCAACCTAGGGGTAGTTATGATTATTTAAGACTACTTAGGGCTAGATATGATTAATTGGGGTTAGAGTTACGATATTTTAGGATTACCATATATATCCCAAGGTAGTCTTAACTAACCCCAGCTAACCTTAACTCTAACCTTAGCTAGCCTTAGGTAGCCCTAACTAATCCTAACAAATCCTAGCTCTATACCCAACTAACCTTATCTAGTCCTAGGTAGTCTTAACTAACCCTAGCTCGCCCTAGGTAATTAGCTAGTGTTATTTTTAGGGTTAGCTAACTATGTTAACCCTAGCTAAGGCTACATAGGGCTAGCTATCCCTAGGTATCGTTAGTTATGGTTTAGCCCAAACTCTAAGTTTAGTTACGACTAACATAACCAGGTAGGATTACTTATGATTAGCTAACTAATCTGAACTCTAACCCTAAATTAGTTAGGGATAACTAAGGTTAGTAAGGGCTACCTTAACTAGGGTTAGATAGCCTTACTTGCTAAAAAGTTAACCCAAGCTAAGCTAACCCTATCAAACTCTAAGTCGGGCTAAGTTAGCTCCAAATAACTCTACCTAACATGCTATAGGGATACCTATGTTAGGGTTAGGGGTTAGAGTAAGTTGGTTAGAGTTAGCTAACTAACCCTAGGGCTACCTAGGGATAGCTAATTTGAGTTAACTAACCATAGTTAGGGTTAGTTAAGGTTAGTTATGGTTAGTTATGCCCTAGGTAGACTCTAACAAGGGTTAACTAACCCTAGCCCTGGTTAGCTATGGTTAGTTAGGGCTACGTAAGGCAAGCTAGGATTAGCTAGGGTTAGAGTTAGGGTTAGTTAGGTCTTCCTTAGTCAGCAAGGTAGCCTTAACAAACCCTAATTCTAACGTAAGCTAACCCTAGCTAGTGTTAGTTATGGTTAGCTTGGGTTGGAATTAGGGTTAGCCTTACGTAGCCCTAACTAAACCTCGCTAGGGTTAGCTGAGGTTAATCCTAGTTAGGGTTAACAATATCTAACCTTATGTAACCCTAACTCTAACCCCAACTAACCATATCTAGCCCTAAGGAGTCTTAATTAACCCCAACTAACTCTAACCCTACCTTAGCTAACCTTAACTCTAAGGGTTAGTTAGGGTTGTGCCCTAGGTATACCTAACTAACCATAACTAACCCTATGGAACCTTAGGTTAGTTCGGGTTAGTTTGGACACTTTCGGGCTTGATAGGTTTAGCTTGAGTTTGAGTTAGAATTAGTTAGGGTTACCAAATTCTAATTTGAGTTAGTTAGCAAGGGCTAGTTAAGGTCAATGTTACGGTTACCTAGGATTAGTAAGGGCAACCTAAGGATCCCTAGACTTAGCTGTGGGTAGTCCTGGATAGGGTTAGAGTTAGGGTTAGCTAGGGTTATGTAGGGCTATCTATGGTTAGCTAAGCTTAGTTATGGTTAGTTAGGACTACCTAGAGTTAGAGTTAGGTTTACCTTGAGTTTGTTAAGGCTACCTTGGGGTTAGGGTTAGTAAGAGCACGCCTAAGCATGTTTAATAGGGTTACTAACAATAGTCTAACCCTTGGGTTACCCTAGGTAATCCTAGAGTTAGTCTACTACTTTGGGAGACCTAACTTACGGTCAGTTAGGGCTAATCCTAGGGCTACCATGTTAAGGTAATACCTGTGGGTAACTCTAACCTAGGGTTAGTTTGGGCTAAATCTAACTCTATGTAGATCTCTAACCAATACCCATAGTTAGGGATTTTAACTAACCCTTGTTTTTAACCTAGAGTAAGTCTAATCCTACAAAAGTTTAACTAGGCCATGCTAGGGTTAACTAGCCTAATTAGGATTAATCATATCATAGTTTGACTTACCTAAGGTTACTATTGAGCTAATAATCTAAGGTTCCTTTTGACAAGGGTTTGTTAGGGCTAACCCTAGCTACGGTTAGTTAGGGTTTGTTAGCTCTAACTAACCATAGCTAGGATTAGTTAGGGCTACCTATTGCTAGGATTTGCTAGGATTAGTTAGGGCTGCTTAAGGCTAGCTAAGGTTAGCTAGGTTTGGTTTGGACTATATAGGGCTTAGGATTTAGGGCTACCCTAGGTGTACCCTAGTAGCATCACCAGCTTGGGTTGACGAGCCATAACTAACCCTAAGTAGCTAACTAATCTAATCCTAACTCAAGGTAAACCTAACTCTAACTCTAGGATGTCCTAACTAACCATAACTAACCCTAGCTAACCATAGGTAACCCTACATATCCCTAGCTAACCCTAACTCTAACCCTAACCAGGGCTACCCATAGCTAAGCCTAGGGATCCCAAGATGGCCCTTACTAATCCTAGGTAACCGTAACACATACCCTAACAAACTCTAACCTGCCCTTGGTAGCCCAAACTAACAATAGCTAACCCTAACTAACTTAGGAAATATTAGCCCTTACTCTAGTATACCTTGAGTAAGTTAGGGCTAGAGTTAAGGTTACCTCACTCTAACCTAGCATTCAAGGTGGAGGACTGGTCGAGTTCTGGATCTGTCTCAAACTGTCGAGTGAAATAGTTCCTGACCTTGGGTGGTGGGGACTTCTTCCTTCGAGTTCTACCGACCAGTCCTGTAATTTTCAAAGAAGAAAGCGTGAGTTTTAAAAGAAAAACAAAAGTCTAGTCTCTTAATACTAAAATAAGGATCCAATATCAACACCGTCCCCGGCAACGGCGCCAATTTGATGAAGGCTTGAAACCTAGGATATCAAAAAAATTTATAACCTGGAGCTAACCTCACTAATCGTTCAGAATATAGCTTTAGGGTCGAACCCAAGGGACGGATTAATGAATACCAAACTTATCCTTTCTCGAAAGCTAGACAAAAATATTTTTGTGAAGATTCGTATAAAAGAAAACTAAACGATTCACTAAGTAAATGTTTTTGGTTGATTTTTAGACTTGAAGTAAAACTAATAGTATAAAAATAAGTGAAGTAGAATTTTTTGGGGTCTAAACAGTGAATAAAAACGTCTTAGGAGTCAGGTTTCACTTGTGTTTGGATGCTAAAACCCGAAATCAAGTACTTTCGTACCAAACTCGGCGTTTTAGCTATAATTTCCGCTCTGTTCGGTCCGAACAGGATTCTGTTCGGTCCGAACAGAAGGAAAAGGTGGGTTTAAACGGCTTGTTATGTTGGTCAATGCCTCAATTCAGGGTTTGTTGGTCAAACCTAGATGTTCTAAACCTCAGCTTTAGCTTTTTGGGACAAAAACTGGTTCGATCACAACCTAACCTAATTAACTTGGTTGGTTAGCAACTTTTGGTATAGAATTCAACTAGTTAAACTTGTTTATTGGAGTTTGTAAGGATATTAAGAGGTCTTTTGGACTGGTCTAAAAGTCACACTTTTGGTGTCAACTAATCTCCCCTTTCGGATCTACGATTTATCCCAAGTACTCGAATTTAACGTGACTTGTTTATCCTAACTTAGACTAACTAGATGCAGCTGTTCAACTAGAAGGTGATTAGAGATTTAAACAAGTATTATAACTCAAGTAACATATATAATTCGCAATAAACAAATCTCAAAGCATAGTATAACATAACAAGTCAAGTAAACATCATCCAAACATCAAGTTACTTCCCTAAGCCTAAGACTGCATAAAAACTAGCCTAACATAGTAGCAAGACACGCAATAAACATAAAATAACAGTAAAGATACAAGCCCATCAAATCAAGAGAAAGAAACATAGAAGAATTAAACCAAATACTCCTTTTGCTTCAGTCTTTCGGTCTTCAAGGAAGTGGGGTGTTGCTGGATGGTCGCCAAACTGGTCACCTTGCTGCCGTCGCTTCAAGGTTGATGATCTCTGAAGGTTGAAGAGAGAGAACGCCTTTGGAAAGGTGGAATTAGGGTATCGAATCCGAGATCCCTTTCTTCAGATGTTTAGGAGCTTATATAGTAGTATTCTGGTGCTTGGGGAGGTTGCCTGGTTACCAAGACAGGAGAAGTTGCCAAAACCACGAGTTGCCATGTAGAAAAACCTTCCATATAAGTCATGGCGGTGGTCTGTTCGGACCGAACAGATGGTTAATCGGACCGAACAAGTCCCATTCGGACCGAACAGAAGAGAAAGAGAGTCTGCTGCCGGCTACAGTGTTATTCGGACCGAACAGGATGTCATTCGGTCCGAACAGAGTGCTGAAAATCGCCTCCAATGCTAGGAATGAGTCGTCTAGCGCGCGGAAAACATCGTAAGTCCACATATATGCTCCAAGATCATCATAAATCATCAAAACCTGTAGAGAGAAGAGAAGAAACGACGGCAGAGCCAAATCCTGGAAAATCATGGCAATTTATTAAATAATTTGTTGGTTCGAGTGTGTTTTGAGTGCCAAGTACGGTCCGAATACCAATAAAATATGATGATATCAAATCCCCCCAAACTTAAACTTTGCTTGTCCTCAAGCAACGCCCTAAGCTTAGAATTTTGGACTGTACTTACAACTAACAATCAAATCGTTTCCCAAACCAAGAAATTTGTCATGAAAAACAATTGCTCAAGCCCAAAATATTCTCACACTTAATTCAAATGAGTCAAATAAAAATTCCTAAAACCGAGTCTTGTGTTCTACAATTCAATTCATGCAACTCTTGGTCCTAATGGAATTCTTTTCTCAAACTCAAGAACTTTAGCTTCTATTTATCAATTCAAATGCGATCTCAATTTCAATTACCCGTTTTTTTTCATATTTCACAAAAATTTGTAAAGTCTTTTATCAAAGTCGGAAATTTCTTCGAAACCAATTTCTCTTTTTTTTTTTTTTTCAATTTGTTTGTGCAAGTCGAGTCGTGGGGCTTTGCACCCTAGAGGATATCATGCGGTGTCATTGGCCTTGAATTTTGCTACTAGCACATGACATGCTAAGGAGGTTGGACTGGTGTTGCTCGACTATCGCCACGGTACACTTGGGCCATAATACTCAACAACTCCTTTGCCAATGCTCTCACATCAGGTCCAGTAGAATTAATCATGAATTGTCCAATTATTTCTCGATTTCTTTGAGGTGTAATTCCTAACAATTCATGATTAACCCAATACCCTCCAATTTGTGGCTAAGTTGGTGGAAAAAAGCCTCGGTGCATCCTCGTTTTCACAACTATTTGATTTTTAATTCTCCCATTAAATTTGCTCGTTGGTTATTCAATTCATAATTTCCCAAGTTGATAAATTCGTTTTAGAACAAAAGTTTGTGAAATACAAATCCGTTCACTCGGTAAGAACTTGTGAGAGCCGACTAAAACTGAATTGACAATTCTAAGCATCCAAAATCGAGTCCTATTTTTGCAAAAATAATTTCATTTTGTCCATCGGTGCAAAAATTGAGTTTGAGATATCAAAACATTCTGAGGTTCTTTGAGAAAATTTTCTTTGACTCAAAACAGTTTCAAGCAGTGTGAGATTCTTCATTTAAAATCCAAATCGAGAGAGTTTAGGCCAAATCAATTCAATTCCAAGCCAAATCTGTCGAAAAATCCGGTTTTTGAATATCTGTTCGGACCGAACAGACACTGTGTATTTTTCAGAAATCCAAACAGCTCATTCGGACCGAACAGATACCTGTTCGGACCGAACAGAGAAGCATAAATTGCGAAAAATTCGTCCATTTTAACCAAAAAAAAAAAACCCATTTCGTCCCTAAATCCACTTTTTCTCCTATGCCCCCCCCCCAAACTTGTATAATGCTTGTCCCAAGCATTCATTCACAGAGAAATTTAAATGGGAGAAAACAAAAGGTTACCGGGTTAGTAGGGAGGAGGTTGAGGGCCCCGAGAGGAGGAGCCTTGGCGAAATCCACCGTCATATCTTGGGAAGATGTCGAAGAAACTGTCGGGGTGGTCCTGTGGCTGCTGCAGGTCGACTTGATTACCCAAGTATGGGTAAAAGTTAGGATCCGACTGAGCGGGGCGTTGAGGTCCTTGCCATTGCACCCATTCAAACGGCGGTGCTTGTTCTCCTTGGGCTCCTTGCTGTGGCATGAGGTGCTGCGGCTGCATAGACGGCTGTGGTGACTCATAAACTTGATTACCCAAGTATGGGTAAAAGTTTGGGTCTGAAAATGTCTCATGGGCCGTGGCATGGCGCGGTGGAGATCGTGGTGGCGAGGCATGACTGTGCACCGACGGGACCGAGGAGCTCAAGTTCGGATCATCTTCTTCGCCGGGCCAATATCCATTCCTCAAATAAAAGTTGTTGTCGTAGGTCACATTGGAGACATTGTCTAGTTTATGGCCAAATTGATCTAGCTTCTCGCCATATTCCTCAAACTCGCTTGATAACCGACTCAACTGCATCCCATAGTCGGCTTGTGCTTCCGTGCTCTTCCGTACTTCCTCCCTTGTCTCCATGGTGAGTTTTGTTAGGTCGCCCACCATATTCATGAGGTTCTTGGCCCATTGTGGCACTTGTGGGTCGATTTCATAGAACGGGGCGGCACGAGGCGGTGAGTCGTGTCTCTCGGAGGGTCCCGCCGTGTCGGTTTCTATGGGAGTCGGTGTAGGAAACCTTGGAGCCACAGCTCCCCTAGGAGTCACATAATCAAGAGGAATTAGCCAAGTGTTGTGGTTAGAAACATCTACCTTGTGTGGATACGGAAGGTAGAAATCGCTTGCATTGTCGCGTAACCACAAGTACTTGTGTTCAATCTCCGCTCCGTGATGACAAATCTTCAAGAAGCGGGCTGCCCTAAACCTCTCGTCATCATAATGAGTGTAGCCGGTGCACATAGTTTCCTTGGGCATTGGGATCTCCATGCGCTTGGCTAGAAGCGTCACAAATGAGCCCATGGTTATATTGCCCGTAGCATGCTCCATATCCCTTTGATGAATCCAATGCTTCACCATTATTTTAATCAAATTCAACTTCTCGGGCCCGGGTTGAAGCATGTGCCATAGAATGCCAATCTCTTTCTCATTGGTGACATTCACTGTTTCTCCTCTAGCAAAAATTGTGGCCGCGATCCCTCGGAGAAGGATCCGAAGAAGAGGGTGGTGAATTAGCCTAGCTTGTAGCTTGGCACTCCGACCGCAAAGCTTGGCCCAAACAATCTCCTTGTTGGCTTCCTCATTTGGCTCCCTAGTCCATGTAATTTCTTCTACGGGCCCATTTTCCAACATGTATACCCCCGCCAACTCATCCAACCATGCCCGGTGCGTGTTGTTCCTCAATCGGAACCAAATATAATCCCTCCCATCCATATCCAAGAATCTAAGTGAGGAGAGAAACTCTTGTGTCAAGACCCGATATGCCTTTTCACGGTGATTCCAAAAAGCGGGAGTAATACCAACCTTGCTTGTAAGCTCAAGGAAATGCTCCGCCACGCCAAACTTAGCAAGGGTCGCGATGTCCATGAATCTGGTGTGCTCAAATGTCCGCTTTCTGATCTTGAGGTAGTTTTGGAACATGAAATCCCACGGCATCTCAAACTTGACATTTTTCTCATAATTTGCCGCCTCGGGATTCCGGAGCCAAGCTGGGTCAACTCCAGGCTGTTCGGGCTGCTGCGGGGCCAGAGAAGAAGATGCAGCAGCGGCTGCCTTGGAGCTAGAACGTGTGGTTCTCTTAGACATGGTGCCGGTTCAAAAAGATGAGGTCTTCACGAAGTTCAGGGCCTGTTCGGACCGAACAAGGATCTGTTCGGATCGAATGAAGGAGGTTTAGAGAGGTCTTGGCTGTAAACAGTGCTCTGTTCGGACCGAATGAAAGTCTGTTCGGACCGAACAGAGGAGGAAAACTGGTAAATGTTGGCCGAACTGGTACGGGTTTCACACAAATTGCTGGTACACACCTCTTTTGCTGATACAAGCTTGTACAAACCTCAAACTAACTAGATTAAATGTCAATTGAGCAATAGAAATAGAAAGAGATGCAAAAGGACCTTGGTAGACCCCAAATTTGCTCGAACTTGTCGGTTTGGAATGTGGTAGCGGCTATGAGCGCTCTTCAACGCCTTTTGAGTGGTCTAGGGGCACAAGAGAAGCGCCTGGGACGTGAAAGAAGCGAAAACAAGTCAAGAGGGTGCCTACTTGAGTTGATGTGAAGTCGGGTTGGAGCCGAGGTGGTGCCGCCGCTTGAGGTCCCGTTTAGACTCCTCAAACTTCTTCTAGGGACAGTGGAGAGGTCCCTTGAGTGCTTCGAGTTGATAGAAAACAAGAATCCGAGAAGTTGGCCGAAATTTCGTGGAGCGTGCCGTGAAAAATCCGTCGCGTAGAGACCTTGACGTCGAAAACCGAGAGGAGCAATAGCGAGAGAGTAGAGAGGCGGTCGTTTTGAGTCCTTGATCCAGAGAAATGGTGGTGGATTGATGGAGGAGGGTTTTGTGGGTTTTGGTTTCGGTTTGGAGAAGAGAGAACGAGAGAGGGAGATGAAGGGGTGCGAGTGGGAGAAAGAGAGGGAGAGGAATTAGGGGGACAATTTAGGCTTAGATGGGGTTCGGGTCGGGTCCAGAGGTAGGTGGATCGGGTTCAGTCGAAATGAAGGATCCATTTAAACTCCTAATAGGCCTCCTGCAAAATAATAAAACAAATCAGCCCAAAATAGCCTAATTGAACCCATTACCTGGTCTGTTCGGACCGAATGAACTGTGAAAATTTGTTCCTTCTCCACTCCCCTTGTTCGGACCGAATGGATTTCTGTTCGGACCGAACAGACTGTGCAAATTCGCCTATTTCGTATCGTTTTGCGCCCAGTCCGCTTGCTCGATGTCCAGGTTGGCTGTTCTCCTTTCCTTGAATTGTTGTGCAATCCGTATGAGGTCGATCGGGGTTAGTTGGCTCACGTAACCCATGGTGCTCTAGCACGAATTGCTACTTTCTTCGTTAGTTCCTCCAATTTCCTATGATTAAAATAGATAACAAATTAAAATAATTAAACATTTATATATATAATAATTTTTTTTTTTTTTGTATTTTCTATATTTGTTTATGCCAAAATGAAAGTAAAATAGAGAGAGAGAGAATCCTTGGGTTGCCTCCCAAGAAGCGTTTGTTTTAGGTCTCTAGCTTGACCGTCTTCTTCTAGGCTTCGCTTTGGTCGGGCTCGCCAAGCGTGATGGCTTGAACTTCTTCTTGTGCTTCATTGGCGATGTAGTGCTTCAAACGTTGCCCGTTGACCTTGAATGGTTCCGCATGTTTGTCGCAAATGTCTATTGCTCCAAACGGGTAGACCTTCACGACTCGAAAGGGGCCGGACCATCTTGACTTCAATTTGCCTGGAAAAAGCTTGAGTCTAGAGTTGAATAGTAGCACCAAGTCGCCTTCCTTGAATTCTCTCCTCGAGATCCGCCTATCATGCACAAATTTTGTTCTTTCTTTGTAAAGTTTAGCATTTTCATATGAGTTTAGGCGTACCTCATCCAATTCGTGCAAGTCAAGGATGCGCTTTTCACCGGCCTTTAGAAGATCCATGTTAATCGCTCGAGTCGCCCAATAGGCCTTATGTTCTATTTCGACCGAAAGATGACATGGCTTTCCGTAGACAAGCTTGAAAGGACTCATGCCAATAGGTGTCTTGAAGGCGGTGCGGTAGGCCCATAGTGCGTCGTCGAACTTGTTTGCCCAATCCTTGCGAGTCCTAGCCACCGTCTTTTCCAAAATAGACTTGATCTCCTTATTTGACACTTCCACCTGGCCATTCGTTTGAGGATGGTATGGAGTTGCCACCTTATGAGTCACGTCATGTTTCTTCAAAAGATTGCTGAAGTTCCGGTTGATGAAATGCTTTCCACCATCACTAATCACTGCTCTAGGCACACCAAATCGCGGAAAAATCACCTTAGAGAATAGCCTAATCACCGAATTGGAGTCCGCGGATTTGCATGGAATTGCCTCGATCCATTTTGACACATAATCAACGGCGACCAAGATGTATTCATAACCATGAGAACTAGGAAACAGACCCATAAAATCTACTCCCCATACATCGAAAATTTCCACCTCAAGAATCGGGTTAAGGGCCATCTCATTCCTTTTTGAAATATTGCCCATTCTTTGACATTGATCACATGACATAACAAAAGAACGTGCATCTTTAAAAAGAGAAGGCCAATAGAAGCCCGATTGGAGTACCTTGGCAGCCGTTTTGGAGAAAGAGGCGTGGCCACCATAGGCAGAGGAGTGACAGCTTGCTAGAATCGCCCGGACTTCTTCGTATGGTATGCATCGCCTATAGATATCGTCAATTCCGAGCTTAAAGAGGTAGGGCTCCTCCCAAAAGTAGTATTTGGCATCTGTCTTGAGCTTCTTCTTCTCCTGCCAGCTCATCTCAGGAGGTAGGGCCCCGCTCGCGAGGTAGTTGGCCAAATCGGCATACCAAGGTGGCTGAAAACGTGCCATTCGGACCTCTGTTCGGTCCGAATGAGACTCCAGAGATAGGATTTGCTGTGCCAGGTGCACCCAGTCGTCCTCCAAGGCTTTCGTTCGGTCCGAATGAGCATATGTTCGGTCCGAACAGAGGTCGATTTTCAACAATTTCTCGTCCGGGAAGGTGTCATTGATCGGAACTTGATTTTCTTGATCCTCGTCCCAATGTAGGCGTGATAAATGGTCAGCGACAGAGTTCTCGGTGCCCTTTTTGTCTCTAATCTCAAGGTCAAACTCTTGAAGAAGAAGGACCCACCGTATGAGTCGTGGCTTGGCGTCTTTCTTGCTCAAGAGATACCTAATTGCCGCGTGATCTGTGAAAACAATCACCTTGGAACCCACCAAATAAGATCGAAACTTATCTAGGGCAAACACGATGGCGAGGAGTTCTTTCTCGGTGGTTGTGTAGTTCGATTGAGTCGGGTCGAGCAACTTGCTTGCGTAGTAGATGGCAACCGGCTTCTTGTCTTTCCTTTGCCCGAGCACCGCTCCAATAGCGAAATCGCTTGCGTCACACATGAGCTCGAATGGTTGTGTCCAATCGGGCGGTTGCAAGATCGGGGTGGAGACGAGAGCTTCTTTTAACCTATTAAATGCATTAAGACAATCCTCATCAATAATAAAGTCATTATCTTTCACAAGAAGATTACTTAATGGTTTTGCAATTTTTGAAAAGTCTTTGATGAATCGGCGGTAGAATCCGGCATGTCCTAGAAAGCTTCGCACGTCCTTGACATTCTTTGGCACTTCAAGCTTCTCGATCACCTCAATTTTTTCCTTGTCGACTTTCGATCCCTTGTGAAGTCACCATGTGGCCTAGTACAACTCCTTTTTGTACCATAAAATGGCATTTCTCCCAATTCAAAACCAAGTTAATCTCTTCGCATCGCTGCAAGATTTTAGAGAGGTTAGCAAGACAAGAATCAAAACAAGTACCGTAAACGGAGAAATCATCCATAAACACTTCCATTTCTTTTTCAATAAAATCCGAAAAAATTGCCATCATAGCACGTTGGAAAGTTGCGGGTGCATTACAAAGACCAAAAGGCATTCTTTTATAGGCATATGTACCATATGGGCAAGTAAAGGTGGTTTTTTCTTGGTCATTTGGATGGATTGGTATTTGAAAGAAACCCGAATAACCATCTAGATAACAAAAATACGAGTGATTAGCCAATCGTTCAAGCAATTGATCAACGAAAGGAAGAGGGAAGTGATCTTTGCGTGTTGCCGCATTGAGCTTGTGGTAATCGATGCACATCCTCCATCCGGTCACCACTCGGGTTTGAATCAGCTCGTCTTTGTCATTCTTGACCACCGTTGTGCCTCCCTTCTTCGGAACCACGTGGACCGGGCTCACCCATTTGCTATCGGAGATTGCATAGATGATGCCCGCATCAAGGAGCTTGAGAATCTCCTTCTTGACCACTTCCTTGAGGTTGGGATTTAGCCGTCTTTGCGCCTCTCGAGTCGGATTGTGGTCTTCCTCCATTAGAATTCGATGCGTGCAAATCGAGGGATCGATGCCCTTCAAGTCGTCAATTGAATAGCCTATTGCACCTCTATGGGCCCTTAGTTCCACCAAGAGCTTCTCCGTTTGACCTGCATCTAGCTCCGAATTAACAATAACTGGATATGTTTGATCCGAGCCTAGAAATTCGTACCTTAAGGACGCGGGAAGAGGTTTGAGTTCGACTTTTGGGGGCTCTGTTCGGACTGAACCAGAGCTGTTCGGATCAAACAGAGCACCAGGGCTCTCCAGACGATCTGTTCGGGCCTCTATTCGGATCGAATAGAGGTCCGAATAGGGTTTTGTTGGTGTGGTTTCGCCCTCTTCTTCGATCTCCATGGTCTCTTCTACTCCGATTGCCTCTTGCATGTCACAGAGAAGGGTTTGGTAGGTTTCCAGGGCTGTTTGGTACTGTTCTTCAAGAGATTCTTCAATTTCGGGCACTCCTTCGATCATGAAACAAGTTTCCTTGGGGTCGGGGCATCTCATAGCATGGTTGATTGAAAATAAGAGCTGCTCCCCCCCCCCACTCTCACCAATATTGTCCCATCTCGGGCATCCATATTCACACCGGCGGTTCTGAGAAAGGGGCGTCCCAAGATGATAGGCACCTCCTTATCTTCTTCTATGTCCATGACCACGAAATCGCCGGGCACCAAAAATTTGCCGACTTGTACAGGTACGTCCCTCAATTCCCCCATCGGTATTCGGATTGTGGAATCGGCAAGTCTTAGAGTCATACTTGTGGGTATAAGTTCGCCGAATCCGATCTTCTCATACACCGACTTAGGCATGAGGCTAACGCTTGCACCCATGTCACATAGAGCTTGTTTGATAATGGCATTACCAATAGTGCAAGGAAGAACAAACCGACCTGGATCCGAGAGCTTAGGTGGCATATTACTCTTCAAGGCTTCGCTGCTCTTGTATGTTAACACTACCGTTTTCAGCTCCTCCATTGTTCTTTTGCCTGTGCACAACTCCTTCATGAACTTGGCATAGATGGGAACTTGAGCAATCGCATCGGTAAATGGGATGGTGATCCGCATTTGCTTGAGTATGTCCCAAAAGATCCTGAACTGAGCATCCTCCTTAGACTTCACCAATCGCTGAGGGAAGGGCACAGGGGGTCTGTATGCTTGCACGGAATGCTTCGGCTTGCCTTTGCCCTTCGATTCAGCCTCCTTAGTACCATGTTCGGACCGAACAGGGGACTGTTCGGACCGAACAGATGGGTCGGGTGTCGGTTCAGCGGCATTCTGACTCTCCAATGTCACTTTTTCAGCCTGGGGTACCTTATCAAAGGGAGGAAATTGCAAAATTTGCTCATGGACTGGCTCCAACTCCTCTGGACCTATCTGTTCGGACCGAATGGGCTCCTGTTCGGACCGAACAGAGCTCTGGATTTCGGCATCTGCCGGCATTGGTGGGTCCTGGTATTCCCTTCCGCTTCTCAGAACGTGCAGGGCCTTTATCTCAGCATTAGGGTTCACCAGAGGCTGTCCGGGAAGCTTTCCGGGTTGCCTCGAAAAGTGCAACTCCATCATTTGTTCCAACCTGGTCAAGGTACTGGCATTAGTCTTAAGTTCCTCCATACCTTCAACCAACATTTGATTAAATTTGCCTTGTTCATGCATAAAGTCTTGGACAACTGGTGGTATACCATCCCTATTATAAACTGAATTTTTTGGGAAGGGTTGGTCACGACTGTTGTTATTAAATTGGGCATTTTTAAACACAGTTGGTTGGTTGTTATTTTTGTACTGGTTCCTTGGCACATATGGTCTATTTGTCACGTTGTTGTGGTATTTGGGGTGGTTCATGTTTTCCCAATCTGCTTGTTCCCCATCACTCAATGAATAACTTCGACTGAATATGTGTCTAGGAAAGTAGGAGGGCTCGTTGTTGATCGAGTTCACTTGGTGCCCTCCGTTGCCAGTCTTTGCGAGCAGGCAATTAATTGAGGTGTGCCCTTCTTCGTCGCACGCGCCACAAGTGTTGCAATTGAGGTGGGTCCCTTGTGCGGATTGATAGGCGGCAAGCTCGGCTTCCAACTCTGCGATCCTCTCATTCTTGGAAGTTATCTGATGGATTTGATGCCTAGAATGGCTAGACCGGCGGTGAGACGGGATTGGGTACCAAGTGTAGTTCCTTGCGCAATAATCGAGCAAATCACGTCCTTGAGTTGCGTCGAGCCTCTTGAATGCGCCACCTGAAAGAGAATCAATGTTAATTTTTATATTATCATAGAGTCCACTATAGAAAGATTTTATTAACATCCATTCTTGGATCCCATGATGTGGGCAAGAATTCTCTAAATCCCTAAATCTTTCCCAAGCGTCCCTCATTGATTCCTCCTCTTTTTGAGCAAAATTATTCAGTTCCTTTCTAATCGCATCAGAACGGTCCGCGGGGAAATATCGATCCAAAAATGTTTGTGCCATTTGATCCCAAGACCGAATTGACCCTTTTTTCAATGTTTTGTACCATTTTTGGGCTCTATCCTTAAGGGTGAAATGAAATAACAATAGCCTAATTGCTTGTTGAGGAACCCCATTGAACTTAATCAATTTAGTGCAATCAATAAAGGTTTGTAAGTGAGCATGGGGATCCTCTTTGTCATCTCCGTAGAATGGGTTTTGTTGCACGAATGTGACGTGATTGGGGGCGATTTGCATGTTGTTGGCTTCTATGCCCGGAATCACCACCAGTCCTCCCACGTCTTTTGCATTTGGTGCTCCGAATTCTCCGAGTGTTCGGTTATTGTCATCTCCTTCCTCGTCCTCGGAGTTGTGGACGCTCGCCTCGTCTTCGTGTGCCCATCTCCGTCGCTCGGTCTCAAAGTCTCTTCTTTGGCCGGCAAGGGTGTTTCGTTCTGCTGTGAGACGAGCCGCCCTTTCATCCAACTGAAGGCGGAGAGCCTCTAGTTCGCGCGTCTGCTGGGCAATGGCCTCCGGAGTGAGTGCGTCGGCCATCGCGGGGCTTCCTTCTCTCTGTTCGGGGTCCTGTTCGGTCCGAATGGAATTCTGTTCGGTCCGAACAGGGGTCAAGGTGGAGGACTGGTCGAGTTCTGGATCTGTCTCAAACCGTCGAGTGAAATAGTTCCTGACCTTGGGTGGTGGGGAATTCTTCCTTCGAGTTCTACCGGCCAGTCCTGTAATTTTCAAAGAAGAATGCGTGAGTTTTAAAAGAAAAACAAAAGTCTAGTCTCTTAATACTAAAATAAGGATCCAATATCAACACCGTCCCCGGCAACGGCGCCAATTTGATGAAGGCTTGAAACCTAGGATATCAAATAAATTTATAACCTAGAGCTAACCTCACTAATCGTTCAGAATATAGCTTTAGGGTCGAACCCAAGGGACGGATTAATGAATACTAGACTTATCCTTTCTCGAAAGCTAGACAGAAATTTTTTTGTGAAGATTCGTATAAAAGAAAACTAAACGATTCACTAAGTAAATGTTTTTGGTTGATTTTTAGACTTGAAGTAAAACTAATAGTATAAAAATAAGTGAAGTAGAATTTTTTGGGGTCTAAACAGTGAATAAAAACGTCTTAGGAGTCAGGTTTCACTTGTGTTTGGATGCTAAAACCCGAAATCAAGTACTTTCGTACCAAACTCCGCGTTTTAGCTACAATTTCCGCTCTGTTCGGTCCGAACAGGATTCTGTTCGGTCCGAACAGAAGGAAAAGGTGGGTTTAAACGGCTTGTTATGTTGGTCAATGCCTCAATTCAGGGTTTGTTGGTCAAACCTAGATGTTCTAAACCTCAGCTTTAGCTTTTTGGGACAGAAACTGGTTCGATCACAACCTAACCTAATTAACTTGGTTGGTTCGCAACTTTTGGTATAGAATTCAACTAGTTAAACTTGTTTATTGGAGTTCGTAAGGATATTAAGAGGTCTTTTGGACTGGTCTAAAAGTCACACTTTTGGTGTCAACTAATCTCCCCTTTCGGATCTACGATTTATCCCAAGTACTCGAATTTAACGTGACTTGTTTATCCTAACTTAGACTAACTAGATGCAGCTGTTCAACTAGAAGGTGATTAGAGATTTAAACAAGTATTATAACTCAAGTAACATATATAATTCGCAATAAACAAATCTCAAAGCATAGTATAACATAACAAGTCAAGTAAACATCATCCAAACATCAAGTTACTTCCCTAAGCTTAAGACTGCATAAAAACTAGCCTAACATAGTAGCAAGACACGTAATAAACATAAAATAATAGTAAAGATACAAGCCCATCAAATCAAGAGAAAGAAACATAAAAGAATTAAACCAAATACTCCTTTTGCTTCAGTCTTTCGGGCTTCAAGGCAGTGGGGTGTTGCTGGATGGTCGCCAAACTGGTCACCTTGCTGCCGTCGCTTCAAGGTTGATGATCTCTGAAGGTTGAAGAGAAAGAACGCCTTTGGAAAGGTGGAATTAGGGTATCGAATCCGAGATCCCTTTCTTCAGATGTTTAGGAGCTTATATAGTAGTATTCTGGTGTTTGGGGAGGTTGCCTGGTTACCAAGACAGGAGAAGTTGCCAAAACCATGAGTTGCCATGTAGAAAAACATTCCATATGAGTCATGGCGGTGGTCTGTTCGGACCGAACAGATGGTCAATCGGACCGAACAAGTCCCATTCGGACCGAACAAGTACCATTCGGACCGAACAGAAGAGAGAGAGAGTCTGCTGCCGGCTACAGTGTTATTCGGACCGAACAGGATGTCATTCGGTCCGAACAGAGTGCTGAAAATCGCCTCCAATGCTAGGAATGAGTCGTCTAGCGCGCGAAAAACACCGTAAGTCCACATATATGCTCCAAGATCATCAGAAATCATCAAAACCTGTAGAGAGAAGAAAAGAAACGACAGCAGAGCCAAATCCTAGAAAATCATGGCAATTTATTAAATAATTTGTTGGTTCGAGTGTGTTTTGAGTGCCAAGTACGGTCCGAATACCAATAAAATATGATGATATCAGGGTTAGTTAGTGTTAGTTAGCACTAGGTAACCTAAGCTATCCCTTGGTAGCCCTATCTAACCCAAGTTGATGTCCCTAACTCTAACCATATCTAACCCTAATAACAAACCTCAACTAACCCTAACTCTAACTCCAGCTAACACTAATTAGTTACCCTAACACTAATTACTTGCTTGATCGATGCGAGGCTCATATGACTCAGCGGTTGCTGCCTGGGACATCAAATCAGGGAGGAGGTCGAGTCCTGGCCTGTCGATGAGTTGAGCTAAACGGGGATTTAACCCACGTAGATACTGCTGCCTCAGGCGGAACTGGTCGTTAGCTACGTCAGGAGCGTAGCGCATTAGGTCTTCAAACTTAGAGTTAAATTCTGAGACTGTGCCTACACCTTGTTTCAAGTTCAGGAAGTTTTGGCGTAGTTTCTCCCTTGACAGTGTGTCCAGATATCGCCCCTCGAATTGTCTCTTGAACCAATCCCATGGGACGAGTTCTGGGTTGCCATTATAGCGTCTCTTTGCCTCTTGCCACCAGAAACGAGCATGACCCACCAAACATTGAGCTGCCAGCTCCACTTGGTTCACTTCTGGAGCCCGAACCAAGCGGAACTTGTCCTGAATCTCAGCTAGCCAGTCCTCAGCTGCTAAGAAACCTCCAGCTCCATCAAAGTTGGAGGGACGGAGGGAGGTGAAGGAGCGGTAGAGCTCAAAGAAATCGTTCCCCTCACGAGGCCTGACTTCAGTTGCTGCTCGCACCACACGTTCAAGGCCTTGCAAGACTGCTTCCAAAGTTGCTGCATTTTGGTCGTTACGCCTGGGAGGGGAAGGAGCATTTGATGTTTGTCCACGTACCATCTATAAAGAACACAACAACAACAGAACTTTAAGAACAACGTAAAGATTTTTATTAATTTAAATTATTATTATATATATATATATATATTTTTTTTTTTTTTCCAAACAAACTACATAATGGAATTATTCGATAACTAGTACAATAGAGTGAAGCCGTAAAATAACATCGAGGTGTCTAAGTCCTAACTTATAAGATTGTCTATTTCTTCCCCGAGGGGAAAAGGTTCCATCAGATCCTCGTTTTCGGCTATGCTTCCTCCCGCTAGTGTTTCCTTTAGTAGAAGTTTCTTGTAGATTGTGAACTGGGGTATGCTGCACTCATCTATGTAAATTATTCCAATGGAAGGTCTCAGTACTCCAGGTTGCATAAATTGTATGACTCCTGTTTCTTCATCCATCACGGCATAATTTGCTTCCAGCCAATCCTGCCCCAAAATTAGATCGTAGTTTCTAGTGTTGCCGATGGAGGGGTCGAGTTTTAGTACTAGTGGGGGCGCTTGGATTTCAAGGGGTCCTTGCCTGGGGACCTCAATGTTCACCCCAAAAAGCCTCATTTTTTTGGAGGTGCAAGCTCGGGAAAAACTAGGCGAAATGATGGACTTGGCTTTCTTGGCAGAGAACAGGGTGTAGGCATCATTTCCAAACACTCTACAGAAACCTTCCATCTATCTAGAATACGTAGGAAGTATAATAAATAATTAAGTAAAATAGTTAGGTTACCAAAATGGATAAGTAGGAAACTAATAAGTTTATTAATATTATTTTTCTTGTTCAAGTACCACAGAAGGTTTTTCAAAAGTACTAATATGACTTCCTATGTTGAACTATTCTAGACATCAAGTTCAGATTTAAAATCAACAGCTCCTACTAATGCAATTCTACTTGCCTTACTTCAAAAGTAAATTCCTATAATACCTAAGTCGGAAATAAAAAATAAAAATAAAAAATAAAAATAATAAAAAAAAAATAAATAAAACGCCTTTTGACGAACGGGTCAAGAATTGATATTGTATGTGCTGGCTCTGATACCAACTTAAGTTGTCACACCCCGAGAAGGGTGAGACAACCCGCCGCGTATAAACGCAAGGCGTAAACACATCACATACACTATCAATTAAAATAAAACATTAATTGCCACATTTATTGGAGAATAATTATTGTCTTACAACAAAACTAACATGTCTAACACGGTGGATTTGTGAAGCTAGCTCCCCGTGTTAGATCAATGTTCCACAAACCCGAATATCAAATAAAGTTACATTTTATTTTGTGGCAATAACTTTTGACCCGGTCGACAACTTCTCTTAGTCACGTGGAAGCTCCTCACCGCTATCCTCGATACCTTGGTCTAAACAAAACAAAAAAAAAAAAGAAATACGGATGAGAGTCCTGACAACCCTCAGTGCGTTACAAAAATACTATAAGTAAAAAGGTGTGAAATAACAAGTACTAAATAAAGATTTAAATAGGGAGAGTCAACCACGAGTTTGTTCAGTTGAGGGTTTAAGAGAAATAACATTTTTAATAAATTATTTTTAATAATAGCACTTAATAAAATTTGATTGTCCTGCACAATGAGCCGCATGGCCAGCACCCCTGTTTCATCTCCATCCTGTCATGAGCAGGCCGCATTTGGAGGGTAACCCGCATGTACATGTCAAGTTCCTGGGTTGGTTTCTCAAGGTACCTGGGACTTAGTTCTCTTTATCGTTCGTGTGTATTTCCAGTATGCGCTGAAACTTTATTATTAATTATAAAACATGTCGCAAAGGAAAATAAATTCGTATTTATAAATATTTATATACATATAAACTTTTTAAGAAACCTCAAACGTTATGTTATATAATAAAATAAAGTAGTAATAATATAATACAAATACTTCCAAATCAAATAACCTCCTGTTACGTTATTGTAAGCTTATAGTTTAAATATAAAGATCCGAAATTGTTCTTTTATTTTAACAAAGCTTTTTCCAAAAACTAGGTGTCCACTGTACCCTAAAACCTTTCAGAAAAATCCGAAACCCCAAAGTATAGGTATTCATACAATTATAACATATATTAAGAGATGAGTAAAAAGATGCAGTTGGACTATTCAACCATGCATGCCCACGTACCAGTATGCCTTCTAAAAATATCTTCTCCAAATATCATGCAAGGTCTATTAAAATTTCATGATTTAAAAGCTTCCTAGATACTCCTGTTTACTATCAGATCCTATTTGCATAACCTAATCATGAGGTTAGAAATTGATTTTATAAATGAAAGCATGAGTTAAATACTTTTATAGGGTGCACCTGAGTATTTGATATTACGTAGCAACTTTCAATATGCCAGCATAGGCAAAAGAAATATAATATAGGCTAAAAAAAAAATATGCCAAGTAGTACATCGGCAGGGAATATATGCACGTTTTAGAGTTTGGAGATAAATGCTTATGCAAACTAATAAAGTCCAATAGTCACACAAAATAATTATAATTACTTTTCAAAAACAAAAAAGGATAGTCAGGTAATAATAATCCGCACCTTAAAACCGGAGAAAAGCAAGGAAATCTAAGAAAAAGGTTGGTGGTTTGAAGCTACGTGCGTCCACTTCTCGTCACTCGCCGATTCCGTCTCCTGCCGATTGTCTCCACGTGCAACTAGAAGGCCGGGTGAAAAGATAGTGGGGTTTAGGTGGTATGTTGGGCGATAGTAGGGGAAAGCCCTTTTTGTACTGTTCCAGTAAATCTTATTCATATCCTTTGAGAAATCTCAGGTATTTTTCTTGTGCGTGAAAGGCAAATTCCAAGGCAGAATTGGTATTACGTGGGGAAAGGGTTTGTGTATGAAAGGAAACCAATTGCTACAGATGGAAATTCAGATGTGCCGTATCAATGAGATTTAGGAAATAACTTTTTTCTTTTTTTTTTTTTTTTTTTTGGGAATATCGACTTGGAGATGGGGCAACATAAGAGGCCAGCATCTTACAGTTAACGGGCCAGATTCTGAACGTGAAGGTATTAATATGGGCTCGTAAAAGTCAACCCGTTGAACCCGAGTCGATTTAACGTCCACTAGTGCGGAAATCTTGACGGCGTTTTCTATTTTAAAAAAAAATACACACGAATATATATATATATATTTATTTATTTATTTAAAATATCCAATAATGTTACATTCCCTCCCGCTTAAGAACCTTGTTCAGTCCTCTGAACAGAAATCGTACCTGCGAATAAGGAGGGGTAGTTTTCTCGCAACGAGTCTTCTAGCTCCCAAGTTGCTTCTTTCTCTGAATGTCCACTCCACTGGACAAGTACATGCCTTATTGTCTTGCGCCTCAGGGTGATCTCCTTGGTGTCCAGTATTTGAATTGGTGTTTCCTCGTAAGTGAGGGACTCATCCAAGTGTAGTCCCTTGTGATCAATGACATGCGTGGGGTCCCTTATGTATTTGCGGAGCTGTGACACATGAAACACCGGGTGCACCTTTTCCAATGCAGGGGGTAGCCCTAGTTTATAGGCCAAAGGTCCGACTCGCTGTGTTACATCAAATGGCCCTACGTACCGGGGGCCCAGCTTTCCACTTACCCCAAATCGACGTACACCCTTCCGCGGTGACACCTTAATCCACACGTGATCACCGACCTCGAACTCTAGAGGGCGCCTGCGGACGTCTGCATACTTCTTTTGTCGATCTCGGGCTGTCTGAAGGCGCTCCAAAATAATTTGAGTCCTTTCAGCGCAGTCAAGTACCATTTCAGGTCCGGTAGGAATGATGAGGGTCCCACTCGGTTCCCACCAGAGAGGAGTCCTCCAAGGATGCCCGCAATAAGCTTCAGACGGGGACATGCCTATGCTTGCATGGTAACTATTGTTATAGGCGAACTCTGCCATGTGTAAGTGATCCGCCCATGAACCACCAAAACTGAGTGCGCAAGCACGTAGCATGTCTTCCAAAGTTTGAATTGTTCTTTCTGACTGTCCATCGGTCTGGGGGTGGTGAGCGGTACTGAAGTTAAGTCGGGTTCCCATTGATTCCTGAAACTTTTTCCAAAAATGCGAGGTGAACCTGGTGTCCCTGTCAGAGATAATTGTTTCTGGGCACCCATGGTACTTGAAGAGGTTTTTGAAAAATAGGTCTGCGAGTTCACGTCCTGAAACTTCAGCTGTTAGAGGAATGAAATGGGCTATCTTGGTTAGGGTGTCCACAATCACCCAAATTGCCTCGTACCGTTTGTTCGTCCTTGGTAAGCCTGTGACAAAATCCATAGAAATCACCTGAAATTTCTTTTGAGCTCGAGAATTTGGGTACAGTAATCCTGCTGGTTTCTTCCTTTCTGCCTTGACTTGTTGACAAATCAAGCATTTTGCCACAAATTCTGACACTTCCTTCTTCATACCAGGCCACCAGAATTTCCTACGTAAATCTTGATACATTTTCACTTCCCCTGGGTGGATAGTGTAACCTGATTCGTGACCCTCTGTAAGAATCAGCTTCTTTAATTCTGCATTTTCTGGTACACAAACGCGATCGTCAAAGTATAACAATCCATCTTCGCCCAGCTTGAATCGAGAGTTTGAGTTAGCTTTCGCTGACTCAAGAAAGTGGAGTAGTTTGGAATCAGTGTGGGTAGCCCGTCGGATGTGATCCTTCAAGTCAGATTGTACCACCAGGTTGGATAAGGTCAGCCCCCCCATGATATCTTTGGTCAATTGTAGGTCTTCACCCATCCTCTGTGAATCCAATTTCTGAGTTAATTCAGGGGAGAAACAGACGTTCAAATTCATCTGCCTCATCTCCTTTATTAGTAACTCAGACGACGTGATAGTTTCTGCAAGGTTGCCATGTCTCTTTCTACTTAGTGCGTCCGCAACCACATTTGCCTTTCCCGAGAGGTACTGGATATCAAGATCGTAGTCCTTCATCAATTCAAGCCACCTTCTCTGTCTCAGGTTTAGTTCCTTTTGAGTGAAAACATATTTCAGACTCTGATGGTCGGTGAATATCCGACACTTAGATCCATAAAGATAATGTCGCCAAGTCTTAAGTGCGAATATCACCGCAGCTAGCTCTAAGTCATGAGTTGGATAGTTTTGCTCGTGAGTTCGGAGTTGTCTGGACCCATAAGCAATCACTTGGTCTCCTTGTATCAGTACACAACCTAACCCGTTCCTCGAGGCATCAGTGTAGACGGTGAACTCTTGATTAGGTTTCGGTAGGGTGAGTATCGGGGCACTAGTGAGTCGATTCTTCAATTCCTGAAAACTTTCCTCTTGTTTACTCTCCCATGTGAAAGGAACTCCCTTGTGAAGCAGTTGGGTCATGGGTTTCGAGATTTGGGAGTATCCTGGCACAAACCGACGATAATACCCGGCTAGTCCCAGAAAACTCCTAATATCAGTGACATTTTTCGGCTTCTCCCAATCCATTATAGCCTTGGTCTTTTCGGGATCGACTGCCAACCCTTCGCCAGAGATGACATGTCCTAGATAAGTCACCTGACTCATCCAAAACTCGCATTTTGAGAGCTTGGCATAAAGTTGATGCTCTTGCAGTCGTTGTAGGACTGTTCGGAGGTGGTTTGCATGCTCTTCATGATCCTTAGAATACACTAGAATGTCATCGATGAAGACAATGACAATAGAATCCAAGAGGTCTCGAAAAACCCTATTCATGAGATCCATAAAGGCCGCAGGAGCATTAGTTAGTCCAAAAGGCATCACCAAAAACTCATAGTGCCCGTAGCGGGTCCGAAACGCCGTCTTCTCCACATCAGTCGTCTTAATCCTTAGTTGGTGGTATCCTGACCTCAGATCGATTTTGGAGTACACGGTCGATCCCTGGAGTTGATCGAACAAGTCATCAATTCGAGGTAAAGGATATCGGTTCTTGATGGTCACCTTGTTCAGTTCGCGGTAGTCTATGCACAATCTCATGCTGCCATCTTTCTTTTTCACGAATAGAACAGGCGCACCCCAAGGAGAAGTACTAGGTCGGATAAACCCTAGCTTGAGCAACTCCTCTAGCTGAACCTTCAACTCCTTCAGTTCAGCTGGTGCCATTCTATATGGTGCCTTAGAGATAGGAGCTGTGCCCGGTAAGAGGTCAATGTTGAACTTTATTTCACGCTCCGGGGGTAACCCCGGTAATTCTTCTGGAAAAACATCAGGATATTCAGACACAATTGGGACAGTTGATAGTTCGGGGGTAGTAGGGGTGGTTTGCAACACCGAAACTAGGAAAGCATGACATCCCATCTCGATTAAACGGTGCGCTTGTAAAGCTGAGATGATGGCACATCTGTCACCAGGGTGCCTTAAGGTTAGAGAAAAGGGTGGAGTTGGGGACTTATGGAAAGTTATCCTTCTTTTCGGGCAATCTATATGAGCTCCATGCCTCGTCATCCATTCTAGCCCTAGAATCAGATCATAAACTCCAGCTTTTGAGATGATAGGATCTACCGTCAAATCTCGCCCAGTAATCTTCACCTTTAAGCCCGGACACCGGAGTTCTTGGATGACGAAGCGGTCATTTGGGGTACCTATGTGTAACTTCCTCCCCGTATCTCGGATCTTAAACTCGTGTTTGTCCGCCCACTCTCGTGCTAGAACAGAGTGACTACAACCTGTGTCTAGGAGAACATAAGCAGGATGTCCAGACAAGAGTAAGGTACCTGCTATGAGTTCTGCTGAGGCATCAGTTTCCTCCGCCTCTCCGGCTCCTTCTGGAACTTCTTCATGTGGTTCTTCAACAGTATCATGGTTGCAGCAACAATGGTGGACCCCAATCCTGCCGCCGTTTCTTGCGCCTCCCAGTGTGCGGTTGTTTGTTTGGCTCGCATTACCCGCTCCCGTTGCCACGGCCGGTCTAGCTATGCCTGCTTGTTTGGCCCTTGGGCATTCTCGAGCGAGGAGTCCGGTCCCGTTGCAGTTAAAGCACTTCCCCGATAGGACACGGCACTGGGACTCAGGGTGCGGCATCTGACAGCGTCTGCACCATCCCTCTCGGTACCCCCCAGTCTCAGGCTTTGGCATTGGGGCCCTTGGTGTTTCAATTCTCGGCTTCACATTGCGAGGTCCACTTGCTTGATCGATGCGAGGCTCATATGACTCAGCGGTTGCTGCCTGGGACATCAAATCAGGGAGGAGGTCGAGTCCTGGCCTGTCGATGAGTTGAGCTAAACGGGGATTTAACCCACGTAGATACTACTGCCTCAGGCGGAACTGGTCGTTAGCTACGTCAGGAGCGTAGCGCATTAGGTCTTCAAACTTAGAGTTAAATTCTGAGACTGTGCCTACACCTTGTTTCAAGTTCAGGAAGTTTTGGCGTAGTTTCTCCCTTGACAGTGTGTCCAGATATCGCCCCTCGAATTGTCTCTTGAACCAATCCCATGGGACGAGTTCTGGGTTGCCATTATAGCGTCTCTTTGCCTCTTGCCACCAGAAACGAGCATGACCCACCAAACATTGAGCTGCCAGCTCCACTTGGTTCACTTCTGGAGCCCGAACCAAGCGGAACTTGTCCTGAATCTCAGCTAGCCAGTCCTCAGCTGCTAAGAAACCTCCAGCTCCATCAAAGTTGGAGGGACGGAGGGAGGTGAAGGAGCGGTAGAGCTCAAAGAAATCGTTCCCCTCACGAGGCCTGACTTCAGTTGCTGCTCGCACCACACGTTCAAGGCCTTGCAAGACTGCTTCCAAAGTTGCTGCATTTTGGTCGTTACGCCTGGGAGGGGAAGGAGCATTTGATGTTTGTCCACGTACCATCTATAAAGAACACAACAACAACAGAACTTTAAGAACAACGTAAAGATTTTTATTAATTTAAATTATTATTATATATATATATATATATATATTTTTTTTTTTTTCCAAACAAACTACATAATGGAATTATTCGATAACTAGTACAATAGAGTGAAGCCGTAAAATAACATCGAGGTGTCTAAGTCCTAACTTATAAGATTGTCTATTTCTTCCCCGAGGGGAAAAGGTTCCATCAGATCCTCGTTTTCGGCTATGCTTCCTCCCGCTAGTGTTTCCTTTAGTAGAAGTTTCTTGTAGATTGTGAACTGGGGTATGCTGCACTCATCTATGTAAATTATTCCAATGGAAGGTCTCAGTACTCCAGGTTGCATAAATTGTATGACTCCTGTTTCTTCATCCATCACGGCATAATTTGCTTCCAGCCAATCCTGCCCCAAAATTAGATCGTAGTTTCTAGTGTTGCCGATGGAGGGGTCGAGTTTTAGTACTAGTGGGGGCGCTTGGATTTCAAGGGGTCCTTGCCTGGGGACCTCAATGTTCACCCCAAAAAGCCTCATTTTTTTGGAGGTGCAAGCTCGGGAAAAACTAGGCGAAATGATGGACTTGGCTTTCTTGGCAGAGAACAGGGTGTAGGCATCATTTCCAAACACTCTACAGAAACCTTCCATCTATCTAGAATACGTAGGAAGTATAATAAATAATTAAGTAAAATAGTTAGGTTACCAAAATGGATAAGTAGGAAACTAATAAGTTTATTAATATTATTTTTCTTGTTCAAGTACCACAGAAGGTTTTTCAAAAGTACTAATATGACTTCCTATGTTGAACTATTCTAGACATCAAGTTCAGATTTAAAATCAACAGCTCCTACTAATGCAATTCTACTTGCCTTACTTCAAAAGTAAATTCCTATAATACCTAAGTCGGAAATAAAAAATAAAAATAAAAAATAAAAATAATAAAAAAAAAATAAATAAAACGCCTTTTGACGAACGGGTCAAGAATTGATATTGTATGTGCTGGCTCTGATACCAACTTAAGTTGTCACACCCCGAGAAGGGTGAGACAACCCGCCGCGTATAAACGCAAGGCGTAAACACATCACATACACTATCAATTAAAATAAAACATTAATTGCCACATTTATTGGAGAATAATTATTGTCTTACAACAAAACTAACATGTCTAACACGGTGGATTTGTGAAGCTAGCTCCCCGTGTTAGATCAATGTTCCACAAACCCGAATATCAAATAAAGTTACATTTTATTTTGTGGCAATAACTTTTGACCCGGTCGACAACTTCTCTTAGTCACGTGGAAGCTCCTCACCGCTATCCTCGATACCTTGGTCTAAACAAAACAAAAAAAAAAAAGAAATACGGATGAGAGTCCTGACAACCCTCAGTGCGTTACAAAAATACTATAAGTAAAAAGGTGTGAAATAACAAGTACTAAATAAAGATTTAAATAGGGAGAGTCAACCACGAGTTTGTTCAGTTGAGGGTTTAAGAGAAATAACATTTTTAATAAATTATTTTTAATAATAGCACTTAATAAAATTTGATTGTCCTGCACAATGAGCCGCATGGCCAGCACCCCTGTTTCATCTCCATCCTGTCATGAGCAGGCCGCATTTGGAGGGTAACCCGCATGTACATGTCAAGTTCCTGGGTGGGTTTCTCAAGGTACCTGGGACTTAGTTCTCTTTATCGTTCGTGTGTATTTCCAGTATGCGCTGAAACTTTATTATTAATTATAAAACATGTCGCAAAGGAAAATAAATTCGTATTTATAAATATTTATATACATATAAACTTTTTAAGAAACCTCAAACGTTATGTTATATAATAAAATAAAGTAGTAATAATATAATACAAATACTTCCAAATCAAATAACCTCCTGTTACGTTATTGTAAGCTTATAGTTTAAATATAAAGATCCGAAATTGTTCTTTTATTTTAACAAAGCTTTTTCCAAAAACTAGGTGTCCACTGTACCCTAAAACCTTTCAGAAAAATCCGAAACCCCAAAGTATAGGTATTCATACAATTATAACATATATTAAGAGATGAGTAAAAAGATGCAGTTGGACTATTCAACCATGCATGCCCACGTACCAGTATGCCTTCTAAAAATATCTTCTCCAAATATCATGCAAGGTCTATTAAAATTTCATGATTTAAAAGCTTCCTAGATACTCCTGTTTACTATCAGATCCTATTTGCATAACCTAATCATGAGGTTAGAAATTGATTTTATAAATGAAAGCATGAGTTAAATACTTTTATAGGGTGCACCTGAGTATTTGATATTACGTAGCAACTTTCAATATGCCAGCATAGGCAAAAGAAATATAATATAGGCTAAAAAAAAAATATGCCAAGTAGTACATCGGCAGGGAATATATGCACGTTTTAGAGTTTGGAGATAAATGCTTATGCAAACTAATAAAGTCCAATAGTCACACAAAATAATTATAATTACTTTTCAAAAACAAAAAAGGATAGTCAGGTAATAATAATCCGCACCTTAAAACCGGAGAAAAGCAAGGAAATCTAAGAAAAAGGTTGGTGGTTTGAAGCTACGTGCGTCCACTTCTCGTCACTCGCCGATTCCGTCTCCTGCCGATTGTCTCCACGTGCAACTAGAAGGCCGGGTGAAAAGATAGTGGGGTTTAGGTGGTATGTTGGGCGATAGTAGGGGAAAGCCCTTTTTGTACTGTTCCAGTAAATCTTATTCATATCCTTTGAGAAATCTCAGGTATTTTTCTTGTGCGTGAAAGGCAAATTCCAAGGCAGAATTGGTATTACGTGGGGAAAGGGTTTGTGTATGAAAGGAAACCAATTGCTACAGATGGAAATTCGGATGTGCCGTATCAATGAGATTTAGGAAATAACTTTTTTCTTTTTTTTTTTTTTTTTTTTTGGGAATATCGACTTGGAGATGGGGCAACATAAGAGGCCAGCATCTTACAGTTAACGGGCCAGATTCTGAACGTGAAGGTATTAATATGGGCTCGTAAAAGTCAACCCGTTGAACCCGAGTCGATTTAACGTCCACTAGTGCGGAAATCTTGACGGCGTTTTCTATTTTAAAAAAAAAATACACACGAATATATATATATATATTTATTTATTTATTTAAAATATCCAATAATGTTACAGATTTCTAGGACTACTTAGAGCTAACTTAGCCCTACCTTGTTAACTAACGGTAGCTAGGGTTAGGTATCCCTAAGTAATTAGTAAGAGCTACATAGGGCTAACCCTAACTCTAAGTAGCCCTAACTTAACACTAGTTCTAACCATAGCTATCTACTTAGGATTAGTTAGAGTTAGCTAGCCCTAACAAATCCTTGTTAACCCTAACTTTAGCCCTAACTAACCATAGTTGACCCTAGCTATCCCCAGTTAGCTTGGGTTGGAATGAAGATTAGTTTGGGTTAGTTGGTACTACCTAGGGCTTGCTAGGGTTAGATATGGTTAGAGTTAGAGACAACTAGGGATTGATAGGGCTACCTAGGGATAGCTTGGGTTACTTAGTATTAGAGTTAGGGTTACCTAGGGTGGGTTAGGGCAACCTAGGGGTAGTTATGATTATTTAAGACTACTTAGGGCTAGATATGATTAATTGGGGTTAGAGTTACAATTTTTTAGGATTAGGATCAGAGTTAGGATTTGCTAGGATTAGTTAGGGCAACCTAAGGCTATCTAAGGTTAGAGTTAAGGTTAGCTAGGGTTAGTTTGGATTGTTTAGGACTAGCTAGGTTTAGCTAGAGTTTGAGTTAGAGTTAGAGTTAGTTGGGGTTACCAACAGTTAGCTAGGGTTAAAGTTAGGGTTAACAAGGATTTCTTAGGGCTGTTTAGTGTTAGCTTAGGTTAGCTAGCGATAGCTAGGGTTAGTAAGAGCTACATAGGGATAGTTAGGGATAGCTAGGGTTAGTAAGAGCTACCTAGGGATAGCTAGGGCTAGTTTGGGTTGGATAAGGTTAGGGAAACTAATTAGTGTTAGCTGGAGTTAGAGTTAGGGTTAGCTGGGGTTTGTTGCTAGGGTTAGATATGGTTAGAGTTAGGGACGTCAACTTGGGTTAGATAGGGATACCAAGGGACAGCTTAGGTTACCTAGTGCTAACTAACTCTAACTAACCCCAACTAAGCTTAACTCTAACCTTAGCTAGCCTTAGGTAGCCCTAACTAACCCTAGCTAACCCAAGCTACCCTAACTAACCCAAACTCCATAGGTCACGCTAACCCTAGCTTGCCCGAGGTAGCCCTAACCACAAGAATGCTAGGTTAGAGTGAGGTAACCTTAACTCTAGCCTTAACTAACTGAAGGTACACTAGAGTAAGGGCTAATAATTCATAAGTTAGTTAGGGTTAGTTCTGGTTAGTTTGGGCTACCAAGGGCAAGTTAGGATTTGTTAGGGTATGTGTTACGGTTACCTAGGATTAGTAAGGGCCACCTTGGGATCCCTAGGCTTAGCTATGGGTAGCCTTGGTTAGGGTTAGAGTTAGGATTAGCTAGGGTTATGTAGGGCTACCTATGGTTAGCTAGGGTTAGTTAGGACATCCTAGAGTTAGAGTTAGGTTTACCTTGAGTTAGGATTAGATTAGTCAGCTACTTAGGGTTAGTTAGGGCTCGTCAACCCAAGCTGGTCATGCTACTAGGGTAGACCTAAGGTAGCCCTAAATCCTAAGTCCTATATAGTCCAAACCAAACCTAGCTAACCTTAGCTAGCCTTAAGTAGCCCTAACTAATCCTAACAAATCCTAGCCTTAGGTAGCCCTAACTAATCCTAGCTATGGTTAGTTAGAGCTAACAAACCCTAACTAACCGTAGCTAGGGTTAGCCCTAACAATCCCTTGTCAAAAGTTACCTTAGATTATTAGCTCAATAGTAACCTTAGGTAAGTCAAACTATGATATGATTAATCCTAATTAGGCTAGTTAACCCTAAGATGGCCTAGTTAAACTCTTGTAGGATTTAGCTAAACCTATCATAGCAAATTAGCTAGGTTTTATGCAAGTTAACCCTAGCTAACCCTAGGGTTAGTAGTCATATTCCTAGAGTTAACCATACTTAGACTAGAGTTACTACGATTATCTATAAACCTAAGGTTAACTCAGAATTTACCATAGCTAACTCTAGATATGGTTAACCATAGCTAACCCTAGTTAACCTCAGCTAACCCTAGCTATCCCAACTCTATTCCCGCTACTATGATTAGTTAGGTAGGTAGTTAGGGATAGCTAGGGTTAGTAAGATAGATTAATCCTAGGTCTACTTAACATAACCCTATTAGTTAGGATTAGCTAGGGTTAGTTAGGGTTAGTTAAAATCATATTGCCTAGGATTAAAATTAGGGCGAGGGATAATCTTACCTAATATAACTTAGCCCTAAACTAAGAGCCCTAACTCTAATCCTAACTAATAGTCTTTACTAGCCCTAGGTAGGCCTATCTAACCGTAACTACCATAACTATCCCTTGCTAAGGTAACTACCTAGAGTTAGAGTTTGGTACTCTAGTTACCCAAGCTAACCCTAACTAATAAGGTTGCCCTAGATATGCTTTCCATATGTAGCCCTAGCTAACCCTAATCCTAGCTAACCCTAGCTAATCCAAGATAGTCCTAACTCTAATCTGACCCTAGGGATAATTTGGGTTAACCGTAGAGATAACCCTAGCTACCAAGTTAACCTAAAGTAGTTAGGATTACTTAGTTATATCTTGCCTAACTAACCAAGCTAACAGATATCACACATTTATATATAAGTTTTGACCGGACTTTACCCTCAATCACAACTCAATACCTTTGTTTTATGCGTGTTTTAGTTTACTTCTGTAGGAATTTGGTACTTCTTGGGTCTATATTCATTTTGTAGGAACTTGGAGGAAATTTGGTGAAGTTTGGCCCACAAAACATGAAGAAATGCTCCCGTGCGGCCCGCACCAAATCCTGTGCGGGGTGCACAGGGTCCAGCCAGCACGCCAGACAAGCGACATGGGCCAGACGACTCATTCCTGGCCCATACGACCCGCACCCGCTTTCCATGCGCCCTGCACGTGACTTTGAACCCTAGTTTCGCTGCTATTTAAATCCCCTGAAGTGCTGAAATTAGGGCATCCTATCATCTTTCCCATCCAAGGCGGCGCCGCAACGAAAACCTACCCAATCTACCTCTTCATCTCTCCCGTGCACCCCACCCAGCCACCCTGTGCGACCCGCACAGGGAATCCTGCCGCCTTGCGAGCCACGTTCCAACCACCATTCCACCGTCGATCGACCCAAGCAGCCATATCTCCGATCTAGAGGCAAGGAAGAGGCTTGATTAGGGGCGTTTGCCTTCCTCCTTTCTTCTCTTTGGTTATGGAGATTGTATCTTTTCCTTTCTTGCATTTTGATTGTGTTTCTATTATGGTAGGCTAGATTAGTTTGTTCTAGGGTCATGTTTGAACCAAGGTTAGGATTGATGTAATCGATGAATGATTAAGTTTGTATGGTTTATCACTTGTTGGTTGTTTATTGTTTATGCTTGCTTTGTGTTTGATGAATTGTGTTGAACCTCCTACTACGTGAATGGCCACACTTATTCTTGGTTAAAGGTGTAGACTAATTGATTGAATTGAGTAAGCGACTTGAGGTAGGTTAGGAGCTGAAAGGTGACCAAATGGTATCCCAAAAGGAGAAGATTTCTAATTAGGCGAAAGTCGGTTAGATACCTTAGTAAACCAACTTGTGGACTTAGGATAGTTAAGCCAACAAGCGAAAGTGAGGGTTAACTAGACTAATGGGGGCTTTAGACTAGGTTCTGGTCATGATACCATGACCAACATACAACAGTTGAGGTCTAGGGAGTCCAAGTCCGGCTAGATCTGTCCCAAACCAGTTAGGAACTTAATTACCATGCATTGCACCATCAACTAAGGGTCGTGTCGCACCAAGTACTACCTGTGCGGGTCACATGGAATCCCGTGCGGGTCGCACAGGGCCAGACTGGTGCAGCACGGGTCAGCATTTCGTGCCACAGCACACGTGTTGGCAGTCCGAAGCCTAACCAAGGTAAAAACAGAAATCCTAGGACGCTTTATTATTAGAAATCACCAGAAAACAACCAAATTGTTACTTACTTTAGTTTTATTTTAGTTTGATTGTTTGTTTATCTCATTTTGCCATTGTTCTAAGACAAAAAAACACATCTCAATTGACCGACCTAGATTTTGTGAACTTAGGAAGACCATAGGTTATCCCTTGATCTAAACTACCTTAACTAAACCTAGGTTAAAACTAACCCTAACTCTAATCTTAATCTTATAGTTAGGGTAACGCTAACTTAAGAAGACCATAGGTTATCCCTTGATCTAAACTACCTTAACTAAACCTAGGTTAAAACTAACCCTAACTCTAATCTTAATCTTAGTTATCCCTTACCAACCATAGTTAAGGCTAACCTTAACTAATGAGAGTTAGCTAGAATTAGTTAGGGCAACCTCAGGCAAGCTAAGGCTTGTTGGGGTTAGTTATGGTTAGTTAGGCCTTAGGTAGCCATGGATAGAATTACCTACAGTTAGTTAATCAAATCTTAACTCAAATTCCAGCGAACCTTAGCTAGCCCGAGGTAGCAAACCATAACTAACCAAACTAATTTAGAGTTAACCATAACTAACTAACCCTATTAGCCCTACTTAGGGTTACTTCAGGTAGTCCTTAACCTAGGTAGGTATCAGGGTTAGTTAGATACCTAGGGCTATCAAGAGCCGGCAAGGGTTAGAGTTAGGGATAGCCAGGGTTAGTAAGAGCTACCTAGCCATTAGCAAACTAGCGATAGCTAAGGTTAGTAAGGGCTAACCCTAACTAACCCTACATAACCTTAACTCTAGTTAGAGTTAAATAGGATTGTAAGAGATATCTTCCTATGTTAGCTAGGATTAGCTATGGTTAGTTAGGGATACGTAAGGCTAGCTAGGTTTGGATAGGGTTAGAATTATGGTTAGTTAGGGCTACCTAGGACCTGCTTTGGTTGGCGAGGGTTTTAGGGTTAGAAAGGGTTAATTAGGACTACCTAGTGCTAGCTAAGGTTGGCAAGGGTTAGTTAAGGCTACTTAGGGTTAGCAGGGGTAGTTAGGGCTACCTAGGATAAGCTAGCCTAAGTTGGGCAAAACTAATCCTAACTCTAACCATAGCTATTAACCCCACGGTTAGTTAGGTAGTCTTTGGTAATCCTAACCATAACTAACCCTTGCAAACCTAATTTTAACCTAGTAAACCTAACTCTAACCTTACATATATATATGGTTAACCCCTAGTGCTACTTCCAACAACCCTAAGTAGTATTATGACATATCTTAGTTAGGGTTAGATATGGTTACCCTAGGTAGTCGTCGCTAGCCCTGGGTAGTCCTAACTACACTAGTTAGCCCAACTAAAGCTAACCTAGGGGTAACTAGGGTTAGTTATGGTCTGACAAGGTAATAACTAAATTCTAGCCATAGTTAGGGACAGCTAGGTTAATCCTTGCTAGGGTTAGCCTTAGGATTAGTTAACTAACCTCTATCCCTAGTAAGTATAGCTAACCTTAATCCCTAGGCTAACTCTAACCCTAGTTTAACTAATCATACTCAAGCTAGTATTAACTATCCCTAGGTAACCCCAGTTATCCCTAGTCTACTTACCTAGGTATAAGCTATGGCTTAGCTTTGGTAGCCCAAGCAATAACTAACCCTAACTCTAGGGTAGTTAAGGTTAGAGTTAGGATTTGCTAGGATTAGTAAGAAAGAATGTATTATTTAGGGTTACCAATTAGGGTTATATTGAACTAACCTAGCTAACCCTAACTTAGGGTTACCTATGTTTAATTCTCAACATAGCTAATCCTAAATAACCCTACTAACTAACCCTAACTAACCCTAGGTAGTCCTAACTAGGATAAATTAGGGTTACCCCAACCCTATGTTTACTCTAAGTTTAGCTTAACCCCAACCCTAATTAGGGTTAGCTAAGGTAGCTCTACTTAGGGTTAGCTAGGGTTAGAGTTAGGGTTAGTTAGCTACTAGGGTTAGTTAGCTATTAATTAACCTAGCTAACTTGGGTTAGTTAACTAGCTACCAGGGTTAGTTAGCTACTAACTAACCTAGCTAACTAGGATTAGTTAACTAGCTAGCTAACTAACTAGGGTTAGAGTTAGGGTTGGCTAGGGTTAGTTAGGTTTTTCTATGTTAGCTAGGGTTAGCTATGGTTAGTTAGGGCTACCTAGGTCAAGCTAAACCATAGCTAACCCTGGCAATAACTTTAGTGTTAGTTCTCCATGAGTTAGTTAGGTTAGGTAGGGTTGGAGTTAGGTTTAGTTATGGTTAGAGTTAGTGTGACAGCTTAGATTTTTAACTTTTTTTTTTAAATAATAAATTTTTTATTTATTATAGCATTGCAAATTTTTTTTAGAGTCCAAGTTGTGATTTTATTTTGTTTATTCAATGCATTAAATTGTTTTCCTTATTTCTCGAGATTTTAAATAGAGATTATTTTTTTAAAATTTATAATGCAACCACATGTTGTTAATTCATATTTCTTTAATTTCAAATTTAGTGATGTATAGCTTTTGCCCTGACACGTTTCTTTCTTAATCATGTTCCTACACATGGAGGCTAGGAATAAGATGTAGTGTCTCATGTATTAACCTTTCACTCTTCTATGAAGTCGGTTTTTGAGTCAGTTATTATCAAAAGGCACCAGTTGGTTATATATTTCCGTATATCACGTATATTCAAGTCCTGCATGTGCATGACCCTGTATTTCACTTGTCACCGAGAAATAACTGATCCCTCTGTAATTTGATTGGGTAAACATAAAATTTCCAAAGAGGTGCTACATGCACCCTTTCCTTGAAGGTGCCAATTGTATATCTATATATTTGGAAGGAGTATAATATATACAGTTTCTCTCCCTCTCTCTTCGAACCGATCTGTTTTGTTTGCCTCCGAAAAATATAAGTGAACCACTTTGTTATTTACATTTCCTATTCGTCTGCAAGGAAAACTTCGGGTCCTCTGACGAGAGATTATTTTAGGTAACCATTTCTAGATGTAATTTTCAATTATTAAAATATTTATTTTCCTTCTCCTTATTTCTTGATCTGTTCTTTCATATTATTATTTGGTAACTTTAGGAAAATATAGTCTTATTTTAATTGACAAAATTTCTAAATTAACTATGCATTAGCACAATGATTAAAAACGTTTTCTTAGGAATTCTGTTTTTTTTTTCTTTTTGCAAATGAACTTTCTATATTTCAAAGTACGTTATTAGAATTATTATTTTACATTTTAGTTTATGTATTACTATTTCCAATTTCCTAGATTTGAAATTAATCAACGTATGTGTTCTTCTTTTATGATAACGTAGATTGTTTAAAATAAAGTTTCAATACGGTGCAACTTATAGTATCGATTCTGAAATAAAATGATTTTGATTTTTATTAGATTTTTTTTTAATTTAATATCATATGGGTTTGCACATGCTTTCTTAAATCAAGTGGCTTATAAAACGTGATTTGCTTTTGTCATTTGTTTATCATTTGGTTTTCACTTTCAAATTGTTTAAAGTGATAAATATGTTTTACTGTTGCGTATTGGATTTTCGAAAACAATTTTGTGTTAATATAAAATAAGATATTATTTAATTAAATCTTAATTTTATTAGGTGGAATATTAATAGGTTAAATTGAATAATAGGAATAGAAGATCAGGTTGAGAATTCTAACAGCTTGGGTTAGTTGGAACGACCGTCAGTGAATTCGTTATCTTGCCAGGTGCGGGTTCCTAGACTTTGTTAAATCTATTTCCTATTCCATTGTGCATTTTGCATTTATATTCAGTTGCTGAAACGACATGTTGCATCAGACATCCTAATTTGACTTTGGTTCATATTCTCTCAAGGAAATTGGAACATGAATGTTAAGATTTCTAATTGTTCATTTAAATTGACTTGATGCATGATTGCATGGCATTAAAATATAATGAGATCAATTAAATTGTGCATATGAATGATCGTTCAGTGTGAAATAGTAACCGTATTATCAAGTAAGGCAGACCTATGGAGTGTTCTAGTACTAGCATGCTACCCCCCCCCATGTGGCCCGATTGCAACGGGTAAGGGGTTAAGAGATGTGAGGCTGACCTATGTGGCTTGGTATGTGGACGTGTTATCTATTTATAAGTGATTGTGATTAGTGAATTCAGAAATGTGATAAGTGATAAAGTGGAAGTGAAAAATGATAATGGGATAAATGATAATTGAATAAATGCATTAATGCATCAATACTTGCATGACAATATAATTGTATTAGTATACTTTATTCTTTCAATGTTGGTATTTGATGAATTCCACTAGGAGGATTTTACAATATTCGGGCTGGAACTGAATACCGCACTGAGAGACTGTCTGATCTCTCACCCGTTTCACTTTTTATGTGAGTTCCAGGTTTTAAGGATGACATTACAGACCTTCTACAAGAATAGCGAGTTGAACAAGCGGGTCAAATAAATGCCACTGTTTGTTTTGTTTTATTTTGTTATGTTTGTATTGATACATCGAACTAGCATGGGAGTCGTGTGTTAAACTCATCATGTCAGTCTTTGTCATTCGTTGAATTCTATTATAAATGAATATATAAAGTCTTGTGGCATTTTAATTGTGTGATTATTGGTAGTGTATGTGATGTACTTTCGCCTTGCGTAGAAATACGCGGCGGGTTGTCAAAATGCACCCACAAGTTACCTAAAAGTGACTCGGGGTGTGACAGTTAAGGTTACCTAGAGTAAGTCTACCCCTACCTAAATGGTTAGATATGGTTAGGTTACTCTAGGGTTAGCTATGGTCAGAGTTAGGATTAGCTGGGGATAGTTACCAACCCAAGCAAAAATTGAGCTACCAAAGTAGCCCTAACTAAGGTTATGGTTACAATTGATTAGTGTTTGTCATGGCCATTATGTTAAGCTATTTAGGTAACCCTTCAATTACCTAGAGCCTAGCTAGCCTTAGGGTTAACCCTAACTTTGGCTAGTTAACCGTAGCTAACTCCTAGGTTAAAAAACTAATCCTAGGGCTAACTTGGGATAGCTAGGGTTATCTTGGGCTAGTTAGGATTTGTTAGGCTAGGATATGGTAGCTATTTAACCCAAGATTGCTCAAGGTAGTCTCGAGTTAGCATGGGTTAGTTAGGGCTACCTAGGGTCGGGATCGATTTTAACAAACCTACCTAGTCCAACATAGGTAATCCTAGGTAATCCTAACTATCCATTAACAACCCTAACTCTAAACCTTGCTAGTAAAATAACTCTAGTTAGCTAGGGTTTGTTAGGATTAGTAATCCTAGTTAATTAGGTCTAAGTTAGGATTAGCTAGGAAGACCCTAACTAACCCTAGCCTAATTAGGTTAGCTAGCCCTAGGCCATAAGTTCTGGGTTAAGAGTTATTACCTAGTGAGGGTTAAAATTAACTAACCCTAACCTTAACTAAAACTAACCCATAATTAGGTTACCCCAGCTATCCTAACATTGGGTTATCTTCGGGCTAACCATATAATTTAGTTACTCTAGGGATTAAACCTAATCCATTAAGGTTAGCTGGTGACCTACCTAGGGCTGAATGGACTTATAGTTAGAGTTAGGTAGCCAAGTAATTAACTAACCATATCTTTAGGGTTAGTAATTATTTTATTCTAGCTCGGATTATTTATAACTGGCCCTAGGTAGACCTAACTAACCCTAATTAGGATTAGTTATCCGGGTTAATTAGGGCTAACCAATGGCTAGCTAGGGTTGGATAGGGCTAGAGTTAGGATTATCTTTGGCTGGCTAGGGTTGGTTTGGGTTAGAGTTAGGGTTAGTTTAGGTCAGATTTAGGGTTAGTTTGGACTACTTTGGGCGGACGAGGGTTGGAGTTAGGATTAGCTAGAGTTGAAATTAACCCTAACTTTAGCCCTAACTAACCATAGCTGACCCTAGCTATCCCCAGTTAGCTTGGGTTAGAATTAAGGTTAGTTAGGGTTAGTTAGTACTACCTAGGGCTTGCTAGAGTTAGATATGATTGGAGTTAGGGACAACTAGGGATTGATAGGGCTACCTAGGGATAGCTTGGGTTACCTAGGATTAAAGTTTGGGTTACCTAGGGTGGGTTAGGGCAACCTAGGGGTAGTTATGATTATTTAAAACTACTTAGGACTAGATATGATTAATTGGGGTTAGAGTTACGATTTTTTAGGATTACTTAGGGCTAACCATATATATCCCTAGGTAGTCTTAACTAACCCCAGCTAACCTTAACTCTAACCTTAGCTAGCCTTAGGTAGCCCTAACTAATCCTAACAAATCCTAGCTCTAACCCCAACTAACCATATCTAGTCCTAGGTAGTCTTAACTAGCCCTAACTCGCCCTAGGTAATTAGCTAGTGTTATTTTTAGGGTTAGCTAACTATGTTAACCATAGCTAAGGCTACATAGGGCTAGCTATCCATAGGTAACCTTAGTTATGGTTTAGCCCAAACTCTAAGTTTAGTTTGGGCTAACCTAAGCAGGTTAGGATTACTTATGATTAGCTAACTAATCTGAACTCTAACCCTAAATTAGTTAGGGATAACTAAGGTTAGTAAGGGCTACCTTAACTAGGGTTAGATAGCCTTACTTGCTAATAAGTTAACCCAAGCTAACCTAACCCTATCTAACTCTAGGTAGGGCTAAGTTAGCTCCAAAAATCTCTAGCTAACATGCTATAGGGATACCAATGTTAGGGTTAGGGGTTAGTGTAAGTTGGTTAGGGTTAGCTTGACCAAGGGGTTAGCAATTCTAATTAGTCCTAACTAACCCTAGGGCAACCTAGGGATAGCTAATCTGAGTTAACTAACCATAGTTAGGGTTAGTTAAGGTTAGTTATGGTTAGCTATGCCCTAGGTGGACTCTAACAAGGGTTAACTAACCCTAGCCCTGGTTAGCTATGGTCAGTTAGGGCTACGTAAGGCAAGGTAGGGTTAGGTAGGGTTAGCTAGGGTTAGAGTTAGGGTTAGTTAGGTCTTCCTTAGTCAGCTAGGGTTAGCTATAGTTAGATAGGTAGCCGTAACAAACCCTAATTCTAACGTAAGCTAACCTTAACTAGTGTTAGTTATGGTTAGCTTGGGTTAGAATTAGGGTTAGCCTTACGTAGCCCAAACTAAACCTCGCTAGGGTTAGCTGAGGTTAATCCTGGTTAGGTTTAACAATATCTAACCCTATGTAACCCTAACTCTAACCCCAACTAACCATATCTAGCCCTAAGGAGTCTTAATTAACCCCAACTAACTCTAACCCTACCTAAGCTGACCTTAACTCTAAGGGTTAGTTAGGGTTGTGCCCTAGGTATCCCTAACTAACCATAACTAACCCTATGGAACCTTAGGTTAGTTCGGGTTAGTTTGGACTATTTAGGGCTAGCTAGGTTTAGCTTGAATTTGAGTTAGAATTAGTTAGGGTTACCAAATTCTAATTTGAGTTAGTTAGCAAGGGCTAGTTAAGGTTAATGTTACGCTTACCTAGGATTAGTAAGGGCAACCTAAGGATCCCTGGACTTAGCTGTGGGTAGCCCTGGATAGGGTTAGAGTTAGGGTTAGCTAGGGTTATGTAGGGCTACCTATGGTTAGCTGAGGTTAGTTATGGTTAGTTAGGACTACCTAGAGTTAGAGTTAGGTTTACCTTGAGTTTGTTAGGGCTACCTTGGGGTTAGGGTTAGTAAGAGCACGCCTAGGCATGTTTAATAGGGTTACTAACAATAGCCTAACCCGAGGGTTACCCTAGGTAGTCCTAGTGTTAGTCTACTACTTAGGGTGACCTAACTTACAGTCAGTTAGGGCTAATCCTAGGGCTACCATGTTAGGGTAATACCTATGGGTAACTCTAACCTAGGGTTAGTTTGGGCTAAATCTAACTCTATGTAGATCTCTAACCAATGCCCATAGTTAGGGATTTTAACTAACCCTTGTTTTTAACCTAGAGTAAGTCTAATCCTAAAAGATTTTAACTAGGCCATGCTAGGGTTAACTAGCCTAATTAGGATTAATCATATCATAGTTTGACTTACCTAAGGTTACTATTGAGCTAATAATCTAAGGTTACTTTTGACAAGGGTTTGTTAGGGCTAACCCTAGCTACGGTTAGTTAGGGTTTGTTCGCTCTAACTAACTATAGCTAGGATTAGTTAGGGCTACCTAAGGCTAGGATTTGCTAGGATTAGTTAGGGCTACTTAAGGCTAGCTAAGGTTAGCTAGGTTTACTTTGGACTATATAGGGCTTAGAATTTAGAGCTACCTTAGGTCTACCCTAGTAGCATGACTAGCTTGGGTTGACGAGTCCTAACTAACCCTAAGTAGCTAACTAATCTAATCTAACTCAAGGTAAACCTAACTGTAACTCTAGGATGTCCTAACTAACCATAACTAACCCTAGCTAACCATAGGTAACCCTACATAACCGTAGCTAACCCTAACTCTAACCCTAACCAGGGCTACCCATAGCTAAGCCTAGGGATCGCAAGGTGGCCCTTACTAATCCTAGGTAACCGTAACACATACCCTAACAAACCTTAACTTGCCCTTGGTAGCCCAAACTAACCATAGCTAACCCTAACTAACTTAGGAATTATTAGCCCTTACTCTAGTGTACCTTGAGTTAGTTAGGGCTAGAGTTAAGGTTACCTCACTCTAACCTATCATTCTTGTTGTTAGGGCTACCTCGGGCAAGCTAGGGTTAGCGTGACCTATGGAGTTTGGGTTAGTTAGGGCTAGCTAGGGTTAGCTAGGGTTAGAGTTAGGGACAACTAGAATTAGTTAGGGCTACCTATGGTGAGGTTAGGGTTCGGGTTACTTAGGAAGACCTAACTAACCCTAGCCAACCCTAACTCTAACCCTAGCTTGCCTTACGTAGACCTAACTAACCCTTACTCGGGATTAGTTAGGTTAGTTATGGTTAGTTTGGGCTACCTAGGACAAGTTAGGGTTAGTTAGGGTTAGCTAGGACTACCTAAGGCTAGCTAAGGTTAGAGTTAAGCTTAGTTGGGGTTAGTTAGAGTTAGTTAGCACTAGGTAACCTAAGCTATCTCTTGGTAGCCCTATCTAACCCAAGTTGACGTCCCTAACTCTAACCATATCTAACCCTAGCAACAAACCCTAACTAACCCTAACTCTAACTCCAGCTAACACTAATTAGTTACCCTAACCTTAGCCAACACAAACTAGCCCTAGCTATCCCTAGGTAGCTCTTACTAACCCTAGCTATCCCTAACTATCCCTAGGTAGCTCTTACTAACCCTAGCTATTGCTAGCTAACCTAAGCTAACACTAAACAGCCCTAAGAAATCCTTGTTAACCCTAACTTTAACCCTAGCTAACTGTTGGTAACCCTAACTAACTCTAACTCAAACTCTAGCTAAACCTAGCTAGCCCTAGATAATCCAAACTAACCCTAGCTAACCTTAACTCTAACCTTAGATAGCCTTAGGTTGCCCTAACTAATCCTAACAAACCCTAACTCTGACCCTAATCCTAACTTAGGGATAGCTACTTTATGTTAGAGTAATGGTAGTAGCTAGGTAACCCTCACTCTAACCCTAGGTCGCCCTAATCTTTTAGCTAAACCTAATAGCTAACATATGGTTAGCTAGGACTAGTTAGGTATGGTTAGAGTTAGCATTATCTAGAGTTTAGTTTAATCTAGTTAAGTAGGTAGCCTTTGGGGTTACTAAGTACCTAGATATCTAAGGTTAGTTAGGATTACTTAAGCCATAGCTAGTTAGTTAATTAACCTTAAATCTAGATAACGCCATATATGGTTAGAATTAGAGTCAGAGCTAGCCTAGGGTTAGGTTTAGCTAGGACTAACCCTAGCTAATCCTATAGTTAGGGTTATCTAGAGTTAAGATTAGCAATGGTTAGTTAGGGCTACCTAAGGCAAGTTAGTTAGGTCTACCTAGGGTTACCTATGTAGGGCTAAGTTTAGAGTTGGCAAGGGTTAGTTAGGGTTACCTAGGGTTAGTTAGGGTTACCTAGGGTCAGGATCGGTTTTAACGAACCTACCTTGGTAATCCTAGGTTTTGTACTAGGTATCCCTGGGTAACCATAGTTAACAATCCTAACTCCAACCCTCGCGAGTCCTAACTCTAATCCTAGGTAACCCTATCTTAACTTGTTAGCTAGGATTAGTAACTCTAACCAGGGTAGGTTTAGATAGGGATAACTATTTAGGGTTTAGAGTTAAGAGTTAGGGTTTGCTAGGATTATTTAGCCCTAAGCTTAGACCGGATTAGTTATCCCTAAGGTTAACTAACCATAACTAACTCTACACCCTAGCTAAACCTAGTTAGGCCCTACCTAACAGATTAGCTAAACTTGACCATAGCTAATCCTAAATTAGGTCTAGGTAGTCTACCTTGGGCTAATCGCAAAAAAGGAACCATTTTTGGGAAGAAAATGACTAAATGGAAGTCATGGAACTGTAGAGCTCATCCCAAGCTTTCCAACGATCTTTTAATCACCTCAATCGGAGTTCGGATGAAGAAATTATGGTCAAAATACTATCAGTGCTCAATTCTGGAATTTTGGTCCGAAATTCTCTGATTTCGGACCGAAATCTCGGTTCGAAATCCATGTATGGAAAGTGGAATTTGGCAAGTTTCGAAGAAGGAAAGAAGATTTCTTGCCCTAGCCGCCTCCCTGACCTTCGATGGGTGTATTTAGGCACGAATTTCGACCAGAAAAGGGGCGAACTTTCTCCACCATTGGATTCCACCTTCCATAGCACTTTTTCCACCTTTTTCACCACCGTTCTCACGCCGAAAGGCGTGAGATTCCACCTCTCGCAGCGGAGCACGACCATGGCAGCAACCTTGGAGCGATTCTGGACGCGACAGCGGTAGAACCGATCCAACCACGGCTCTAGACGATCGATATCTCGAGTTAGATGCGATATTTGGTTTATTCCTTCCTTTTCTCTTGATATTTTGATCAAATGGAGTTTGTATCTTATTTTACTTGCATGTTAAGATAGATTAATTATGTCTTAGGGCTAAGTAGTAGTTTAGTTTAGTATTTGTGATAACTTGATGGATTGATTGCTATGTTATGTGATTTATCGTGTTGAGAACTATTGATATGCTTAGTTATATTATTTGTTTGCTTGATGTTTACCTATTGATGAATCGCGACGTCTTTAAGGCATTAAACTAGACTAAACACATGATTGATTAAGTATTTGAGGTAAGCCAAACACTCGAAAGAGGAGGTTAGTTCACAACCGAAAGGTGTAGCTTTTACTGATCCGACATGATTTTAAATACCTCTGGAAATCCAACATGAAAAACTTAAGTGACTAAAATCCGACACGAAAGTTTAGGCTTAGTCATTTACGTGGTAAAAATCGAGTTCCAAACCAAGTCTAAAACCAAAATTGCGACGGCTGAGACTAGGATTTAGGTCTGGTCGACAAGTAACCTTCACAAAAGGTGGTATTAAATTATCAAGTCAGAACAGAGAGTTTGGAGCATATTTCGGAGCGACTTATATAGATTTCGGTCCGAAATCTATACATTTCGGTCCGAAATCCTTGCTGCCCGTGTGAAAACACGTGTACTAAGAGCTTCAAAGCTAAACTAAATGAACCCTAAACCCTAGGACATCTCTTGCATTTATTTAGAGTCCAGAAAACACCAAAAATAATCTAGTTACTTGCATCTTTAGATTTAATCATCCAAAATCCCATAAAAATTGTCTTGTCTAGCTTTTGTGAGAAAGTAAAGTCTAGTAATCAATTGTACCGTCTCTTGGGTTCGACCCTTAGCTTTACCAGAACGACTAGTGAGGTAAAACAAGGTATATAAATTTATTTGATACCGGGTTTAAAGCTTTCATCAAATTGGCGCCGTTGCCGGGGACGGTGTTGATATTAGAATTTACTTTAGTAACGAGAGACTAGATATTGTATCTTTCATTTATTCATTATTTATTATTTTTTTTAAGAAAAAAGAAAAAAAAAATTTCACTTGTATCATCATGTTTTATTCTTTTCAGGACCGTGAACATGAAACTGAGTACAATTGGAGGCGACAAGGAGATCCAAAGGATATAAGCATGCAACGATTATATCACCAATTCAATGTGGTGAACAACAAGATAGAGGCAGCATGCAAGGAAAGATGGAGCGAGCATCAAGATCGACTCAAGCATCAACTCAATTTGGTGAAGAATACCATAAGGAGAGCATGTAGGGAAGGACAACTTGATGCAAGGCCCATACATGATGCATATAACTCTGGTTTGACTAATATCTCTTGTTTTTCTAGGTGTAATTCATGTTCAATGTCTCATGATGAATCTAGATCGAATTTCATGGCTGAAATTTCTAATTCTCAATTACTTTCGCAATTGTCAAATGATAAATTGATACGAGAAGATTTTATGGACCAGCAAAGAAAACAAAATGAGGAAATTCTTGGAAAATTCAATTCTCTATCATCTAGGTTCAAAACTCTTACCACACAACTAGAAGAGATGATGAGGACCAAAATTGTTCAAGAAACGTATTCCTCATATAGATCACGAGATGAAAAAAATGATAAAATGACATTGCAAAGTAATGAAGAATTAGATAGTTTTAGTTCTTTGAAAGAAATTGCAATTTGTTATGAGATTGATAGTGATGATGAGACGCAACTTGAAGAACAAGAGAAAATAAAAGAACCAAAAGTTGTAGCACCTGCACCCAATTTCCTTTCAATTTTTATTCCACTTAGATTAACTTATATTGACAAATCTAATGAGTTGGAATTGAAGGGTTCTCCAATAAGTGCTATCATTGATGAATTTGAGAAGAAAGAAAATGATGGTACACCTCTCGAAGTCGAGGCATCCGACATGACAAATGGAAAAATCATCAAAGTCGACTTGAGCTCTCAACCTATAAAATGCTTGAAGAATAGTGATGTGATGGAAAGCGACAAACCACAAATCAAGTATCGCATCACAATCGAGCGAAGAAAGATAACATCCAAACAAGGAAGCACCAAGCATGTTTCAAGGATCTTTCTCAAGTACTTTTGGGTGAATTATAATGCATTAAATGGGCGTAAAGTGAAGATAAGATGAACATGAGAGGAGGTCAAGCTCGTGACCTAAAACAAGTGTTTCTTGGGAGGCAACCCAAGTCCTAAAATTTTTATTTATTTATTTACTAAAATTTTCTAAAAAAAAAAAAAAATCTCTCATGGTTGGTTTGGATTTTTGGATATACAGGTTTTGATTGATTGTGGATGTCCTACTTGCAACTCGCGCTAGAGCACCACGGGTCGAGCAACAAAGAAGCGCACGACCCACGCACGACCTCATGCGAGTTGCATGCCACAAGAAAACCTATCCCGTTGCTGCCACGATTTACTCAAGTTGAAGAGCTGCTGTCCCGCGCCAAACATAGTCGAATTCTTATGGAAATCCATGCCTTGATTTGGTTAGTTTCTCTTTTCCTCCTTTTTAATTTTGATCTCTGTGATTGCATTGAGGACAATGCTTGATTCAAGTTTGGGGGAATAGGAGGAAAATAAAATTCTGGATTTATTGAAAAATTTTGATGCAAATTCGTCTCTGTTTTGGTCATTTTTGAAAATTTTTTGTTTCATTTCGGTCCGAAATCTGACCATTTTGGTCTGAAATCAGTCTCTGGAATGTTGAATTTTGTGAAAATTTGTTTGAAAAATTTGGAAATTAATTTTTGATGCATGCTTGATCTATGTTTTGGTTGAATTGATGAAATTACTCACTGTTTCACACTGTTTGAAGTTTAAAGCATTTTGAAAATTTTTTCTCAAGGACTTTTAATTGTTTAAAGGCTTTAAATTGATTTGTGCACTAATAGACCGAGTTGAAAATTAGTTTGACATAAAAGAACCTGAATTTGGATGCTTGAAAATTGTCAAAATAGTTTAAGTCAATTCTCACAAGCTTTTGTCGAGTGAACGATTTTGTGTCTTGCAAACTTTTGTTAAAAAGGAATTTTATGAATCTTGAAAATTATAAGATGAACCTGGATGTGTTTTTGAATGCTTGAATCACCAACGAGCAAACTCTTAAAGTGATTTAAATCCAAATAGTTGTGAAAACGAGGACGCGTCGAGACCTTTTTCCACCAACTTAACCACAAATATCGGAGGCTTAAGGAACTTAGCAGAAAAATGGTTAAAGTCCGTAGTGGTCTGTAGTGAAAAATGCGTAAAAACCGGACCAACCTCCCTGGTGCGACATGTGCCTGTAGCATTCTTACAAGGTCAATGACTCGCATTAAATCCTCTAGGGTGCAAAGCCCCACGACTCGACTTGCAAAATAAAAATTGGTGAAAATAAAATTGATTTTGAGAAAGGTTCATTATGAAATTTTCAACTTTGATAAAACTCCTTTACAAATTTTTGTGAGACATGAAAAAGAACGGACAAATCAAATTGAGTTTGCAATTGTTTTGACAAAGAGAAGCTAGGGTTCTTGCATTCGAAAAATGAAATTCATTAGGGCTAAGAGAGGCACAAATTCAATCCAAAAGAAAATTAAACTCTTGTACTTGAATTAAATTTTTGAACTTGCTTTAATTTTCTTATTGTGTGAAATTTTTTAGTAAACTTCAATGATCGATTTCCATTGCATTGTTTGGTTTGAGTTGATTTGATTGTATGTCTAAGTATAGTTGATTCTTTTAAGCTTAGGATATTGTTTGAGGACAAACAAAGATTTAAGTTTGGAGGGATTTGATATCTCTTATTTATATATACATTTTGACCATACTTAGCACCGAAATAACACTCAAACCAATGATATTCACTGTTCTTTTGTGCTATATTTGTCAAGATTGGGTACTGCCGTGGAATTTGACTTGTCTTGTAGGAATTTGGTGGATTGGACATAATAATCCCACAAAAGGAAGAATTTTTGGGAAGAAAATGACTAAATGGAAGTCATGGAACTGTAGAGCTCATCCAAAGCTTTCCAACGATCTTTTAATCACCTCAATCGGAGTTCGGATGAAGAAATTATGGTCAAAATACTATCAGTGCTCAATTTTGGAATTTTGGTCCGAAATTCTCTGATTTCGGACCGAAATCTGGAGATTTCGGTCCGAAATCTGGAGATTTCGGTCCGAAATCCATGTATGGAAAGTGGAATTTGGCAAGTTTCGAAGAAGAAAAGAAGATTTCTTGCCATAGCCGCCTCCCTGACCTTCGATGGGTGTATTTAGGCACGAATTTCGACCAGACAAGGGGTGAACTTTCTCCACCATTGGATTCCACCTTCCATAGCACTTTTTTCACCTTTTTCACCACCGTTCTCACGCCGAAAGGCGTGAGATTCCACCTCTCGCAGCGGAGCACGACCATGGCAGCAACCTTGGAGCGATTCTGGACGCGACAGCGGTAGAACCGATCCAACCACGGCTCTAGACGATCGATATCTCGAGTTAGAAGCAATATTTGGTTTATTCCTTCCTTTTCTCTTGATATTTTGATCAAATGGAGTTTGTATCTTATTTTACTTGCATGTTAAGATAGATTAATTATGTCTTAGGGCTAAGTAGTAGTCTAGTTTAGTATTTGTGATGACTTGATGGATTGATTGCTATGTTATGTGATTTATCGTGTTGAGAACTATTGATATGCTTAGTTATATTATTTGTTTGCTTGATGTTTACCTATTGATGAATCACGACGTTTTTAGGGCATTAAACTAGACTAAACACATGATTGATTAAGTATTTGAGGTAAGCCAAACACTCGAAAGAGGAGATTAGTTCACAACCGAAAGGTGTAGCTTTTACTGATCCGACATGACTTTAAATACCTCTAGAAATCCAACATGAAAAACATAAGTGACTAAAATCCGACACGAAAGTTTAGGCTTAGTCATTTACGTGGTAAAAATCGAGTTCCAAACCAAGTCTAAAACCAAAATTGCGACGGCTGAGGCTAGGATTTAGGTCTGGTCGACAAGTAACCTTCACAAAAGGTGGTATTAAATTATCAAGTCAGAAAAGAGAGTTTGGAGCATATTTCGGAGCGACTTATATAGATTTCGGCCCGAAATCTATACATTTCAGTCCGAAATCCTTGCTGCCCGTGTGAAAACACGTGTACTAAGAGCTTCAAAGCTAAACTAAATGAACCCTAAACCCTAGGACATCTCTTGCATTTATTTAGAGTCCAGAAAACACCAAAAATAATCTAGTTACTTGCATCTTTAGATTTAATCATCCAAAATCCCATAAAAATTGTCTTGTCTAGCTTTTGTGAGAAAGTAAAGACTAGTAATCAATTGTACCGTCTCTTGGGTTCGACCCTTAGCTTTACCAGAACGACTAGTGAGGTAAAACAAGGTATATAAATTTATTTGATATCGGGTTTAAAGCCTTCATCAAATTCAATCAATTAAACTTGTTTATTGGAGTTCGTAAGGATATTTAGAGGTCTTTTGGACTGGTCTAAAAGTTACACTTTTGGTGTCAACTAATCTATCCTTTCGGATCTACAATTTACCCCAAGTACTTGAATTAAACGTGACTTGTTTATCCTAACTTAGACTAACTAGATTCAGCTGTTCAACTAGAAGGTAAGTAGAGATTTAAACAAGTATTTTAACTCAAGTAATAGATATAATTCGCAATAAACAAATCTCAAAGCATAGTATAACATAACAAGTCAAATAAACGTCATCCAAACATCAAGTTCCTTCCCTAATCCTAAGACAACATAAAAACTAGCCTAACATAGTAGCAAGACACGCAATAAACATAAAATAACAGTAAAGATACAAGCCCATCGAATCAAGAGAAAGAAACATAAAAGAATAAACCAAATACTCCTTTTTGCTTCCGTCTTTCGGTCTTCAAGGCAGTGGGGTATTGCTGGATGGTCGCCAAACTGATCACCTTGCTGCCGTCGCTTCAAGGTTGATGATCTCCAAAGAGAGTAAACGCCTTTGGAAAGGTGGAATTAGGTATGGAGAATCAAAGACGCCTTTCCTCAGGCGTGTAGAGGTATATATGGACGTCTCAGGTCGCAAGAATGGAAGGCTAGGGCAACAGGGCGCAAGAAAATGCCATAAAGATCAACTTCCATGGAAAGAACATTGCCATATGTGACATGGCGGCAATCTGTTCGGACCGAACGGATGAGAGGAGCGCTGGTCTGGCGGCTACAGTGCGTTCGGGTGTGTTTTGAGTGCCAAGTACGGTACGGTAAAGTTAACTCAGAATTTACCATAGCTAACTCCTAGATATGGTTAGGAGCCGAAAGGTGACCAATTGGTATCCCAAAAGGAAAAGATTTCTAATTAGGCGAAAGTCGGTTAGATACCTTAGTAAACCAACTTGTGGACTTAGGATAGTTAAGCCAACAAGCGAAAGTGAGGGTTAACTAGACTAATGGGGGCTTTAGACTAGATTCTGGTCACGATACCATGACCAACATACGACAGTTGAGGTTTAGGGAGTCCAAGTCCGGCTAGATCTGTCCCAAACCAGTTAGGAACTTAATTACCATGCATTGCACCATCAACTAAGGATAGTGTCGCACCAAGTACTACCTGTGCGGGTCACATGGAATCCCGTGCGGGTCGCACAGGGACAAACTGGTGAAGCACGGGTCAACATTTCGTGCGACAGCACACGTGTTGGCAGCCCGAAGCCTAACCAAGGTAAAAACAGAAACGCTAGGACGCTTTATTATTAGAAATCACCAGAAAACAACCAAATTGTTACTTACTTTAGTTTTGTTTTAGTTTGATTGTTTGTTTATCTCATTTTTCCATTGTTCGAAGATAAAAAAAATATCTCAATTGACCGACCTAGATTTTGTGAACCGGTAAACCTAATACTCAACTAATCTGTCCTTGTGGTTCGACCCCTAACCATATCCAATGATATACCGTACGCTTGCGGCACATTTTAGGACATTTTAGGGTACTATTAGTTTGTACCATCACTAACCTACTGATTTACCTAATTAGCTGGGTTAGAGCCCTAACTAACTAGTTATGTAGTCCTTAGGTTAATTATGAACTAACCCTAAGTAGTTAGACCCTATACAATAATTAGGTAACATCTAGCTAAGGTTACTAACCTAACTCTAATCCTAGCTAGGGTTAACTAGGTTTACCTAGAGTTAGGGTTAGTTTACCACATCTAATTCATATTAAGATTAGCTAAGGTTAGTTAGTACTACCTAGGGCTTCCTAGGGAGTTAGGATTAGTTAGGGTTAGTTAGGATTACCTTTGGCTAGCTAGGGTTGGTTTGGGTTAGAGTTAGGGTTAGTTTGGGTTGGATTTAGAGTTAGTTAGGACTACTTAGGGCTGGCGAGAGTTGGAGTTAGGATTAGCTATGGTAACTAAACTCTAACCTTAACTAATCCTAAATAGTAAACCTAACTCTAGGCTAGCTTTGAGTTAATGTTAGATTTGGGTTTAGTTAGTTTACCCTTAAAAAAGTTAGGTTCTAATAAGTAGGGTTAGCTACAGATAGTTATGGTTAGTTAGGACTACATAAGGCAAGCTAGGGTTAGCCTAATTAGGGTTACCTAGGATAACTAACCTTGCTAACCCTAACTTGCTACTTAGGATTAGCCTAAGACCATAGTTAGTTACGTTGTGGTTAGAAATACCTAGGGAACTAAGTTAAATAGCATTACTAAGGTAAGTTATGATAGTAGGTTGAGCTTGGGTTAGGGTTAGCTAAGGTATTAGTGTTACATAGGATAACTAATTAGAGTTAATCCAACATAGGCTAGCCCTCGGGTAACCTTAGCTAAGAGTTAGGTATACCCTATTTATCTAAGGTAAGGGTTACCCTAGGGATAGCTATGGCTAAGGCTATGGTTAACCCTAGGATTAGTTGGGGTTATAGTTAGGGTAACGCTAACTTAGGAAGACCATAGGTTATCCCTTGATCTAAACTACCTTAACTAAACCTAGGTTAAAACTAACCCTAACTCTAATCTTAACCTTAGCTATCCCTTACCAACCATAGTTAAGGCTAACCTTAACTAATGAGAGTTAGCTAGAATTAGTTAGGGCAACCTCGGGCAAGCTAAGGCTTGTTGGGGTTACTTATGGTTAGTTAGGCCTTAGGTAGCCATGGATAGAATTACCTACGGTTAGTTAATCAAATCTTAACTCAAATCCCAGCTAACCTTAGCTAGCCCGAGGTAGCAAACCATAACTAACCAAACTAATTTAGAGTTGACCATAACTAACTAACCCTATTAGCCCTACTTAGGGTTACTTCAGGTAGTCCTTAACCTAGGTAGGTATCAGGGTTAGTTAGATACCTAGGGCTGTCAAGAGCCGGCAAGGGTTAGAGTTAGGGATAGCTAGGGTTAGTAAGAGCTACCTAGGCATTAGCAAGCTAGCGATAGCTAAGGTTAGTAAGGGCTAACCCTAACTAACCCTAGTTAGCCCTACATAACCTTAACTCTAGTTAGAGTTAAATAGGATTGTAAGAGATATCTTCCTATATTAGCTAGGATTAGCTATGGTTAGTTAGGGATACGTAAGGCTAGCTAGGTTTGGATAGGGTTAGAATTATGGTTAGTTAGGGCTACCTAGGACCTGCTTTGGTTGACGAGGGTTTTAGGGTTAGAAAGGGTTAATTAGGACTACCTAGTGCTAGCTAGGGTTGGCAAGGGTTAGTTAAGGCTACTTAGGGTTAGCAGGGGTAGTTAGGGCTACCTAGGATAAGCTAGCCTAAGTTGGGCAAAACTAATCCTAACTCTAACCATAGCTATTAACTCCACGGTTAGTTAGGTAGTCTTAGGTAATCCTAACCATAACTAACCCTTGCAAACCTAATTTTAACCTAGTAAACCTAACTCTAACCTTACATATATATATGGTTAACCCCTAGTGCTACTTCCAACAACCCTAGATAGTATTATGACATATCTTAGTTAGGATTAGATATGGTTACCCTAGGTAGTCGTCGCTAGCCCTAGGTAGTCCTAACTCCACTAGTTAGCCCAACTAAAGCTAACCAAGGGGTAACTAGGGTTAGTTATGGTCTAACAAGGTAATAACTAAATCCTAGCCATAGTTAGGGATAGCTAGGTTAATCCTTGCTAGGGTTAGCCTTAGGATTAGCTAACTAACCTCTATCCCTAGTAAGTATAGCTAACCTTAATCTCTAGGCTAACTCTAACCCTAGTTTAACTAATCATACTCAAGCTAGTATTAACTATCCCTAGGTAACCTCAGTTATCCCTAGTGTACTTACCCAGGTATAAGCTATGGCTTAGCTTTGGTAGCCCAAGCAATAACTAACCCTAACTCTAGGGTAGTTAAGGTTAGAGTTAGGATTTGCTAGGATTAGTAAGAAAGAATGTATTATTTAGGGTTACTAATTAAGGTTATATTGAACTAACCTAGCTAACCCTAAATTAGGGTTATCTATGTTTAATTCTCAACATAGCTAATCCTAAATAACCCTACTAACTAACCCTAACTAACCCTAGGTAGTCCTAACTAGGATTAATTAGGGTTAGCTTGACCCCAACCCTATGTTTACTCTAAGTTTAGCTTAACCCCAACCCTAATTAGGGTTAGCTAGGGTAGCTCTACTTAGGGTTAGCTAGGGTTAGAGTTAGGGTTAGTTAGCTATTAATTAACCTACCTAACTTGGGTTAGTTAACTAGCTACCAGGGTTAGTTAGCTACTAACTAACCTAGCTAACTAGGATTAGTTAACTAGCTAGCTAACTAATTAGGGTTAGAGTTAGGGTTGGCTTAGGTTAGTTAGGTTTTTCTATGTTAGCTAGGGTTAGGTATGTTTAGATAGGGCTACCTAGGTCAAGCTAAACCATAGCTAACCCTGGGAATAACCTTAGTGTTAGTTCTCCATGAGTTAGTTAGGTTAGGTAGGGTTGGAGTTAGGTTTAGTTATGGTTAGAGTTAGGGTAACCTAGAGTAAGTCTAACCCTACCTATATGGTTAGGTTACTCTAGGGTTAGCTATGGTCAGAGTTAGGGTTTGCTGGGGATAGTTACCAACCCAAGCAAAAATTGAGCTACCTAAGTAGCCCTAACTAAGGTTATGGTTACAATTGATTAGTGTTAGTCATGGCTATTATGTTAAGCTATTTAGGTAACCCTTGAATTACCTAGAGCCTAGCTAGCCTTAGGGTTAACCCTAACTTTGGCTAGTTAACCGTAGCTAACTCCTAGGTTAAAAAACTAATCCTAGGACTAACTCGGGCTAGCTAGGGTTATCTTGGGCTAGTTAGGATTTGTTAGGCTAGGATATGGTAGCTATTTAACCCAAGATTGCTCAAGGTAGTCTCGAGTTAGCAAGGGTTAGTTAGGGCTACCTAGGGTCGGGATCGATTTTAACAAACCTACCTAGTCCTACATAGGTAATCCTAGGTAATCCTAACTATCCATTAACAACCCTAACTCTAAACCTAGCTAGTTAACTAACTCTAGTTAGCTAGGTTAGTTAGCGACTTAGGGTTAGCTAGGGTTTGTTAGGATTAGTAATCCTAGTTAATTAGGTCTAAGTTAGGATTAGCTAGGAAGACCCTAACTAACCTTAGCCTAATTAGGTTAGCTAGCCCTAGGCCATAAGTTCTGGGTTAGAGTTTTTACCTAGTGAGGGTTAAAATTAACTAACCCTAACCTTAACTAAAACTAACCTAGCTTAACTAACCCATAATTAGGTTACCCCAATCCTAACCATGGGTTATCCTCGGGCTAACCCTGTAATTTAGTTACTCTAGGGATTAACCCTAATCCATTAAGGTTAGTTGGTGACCTACCTAGGGCTGAATGGACTTATAGTTAGAGTTAGGTAGCCAAGTAATTAACTAACCATATCTTTAGGGTTAGTAATTGTTTTATCCTAGCTCGGATTTGTTATAACTGGCCCTAGGTAGACCTAACTAACCCAAATTAGGATTAGTTATCCGGGTTAATTAGGGCTAACCAATGGCTAGCTAGGATTGGATAGGGCTAGAGTTAGGATTATCTTTGGCTAGCTAGGGTTGGTTTGGGTTAGAGTTAGGGTTAGTTTAGGTCAGATTTAGGGTTAGTTTGGACTACTTAGGGCGGACGAGGGTTGGAGTTAGGGTTAGTTATGGTTAAGATTACCTAAAGCTACCAAACTCTATGGTTAGTCCTAATTGGGTTACCCTAACTAACCCTTGTTTGGTTACTAACCCTAACTATGCATAACTGGGGTTAGAGTTATGATTAGGTTGGTTAGAGCTACCTAAGCGAAGTTACTCTACCTACCCCTAGCTTTGGGTAACCCTAGGGTTAGCTAATTGATTCGTTTAGAACTCCCTAAGTTAATTACGGCTAACCATAACTAACCATAAATAATCTAAATCTAACCCTAGCTAACCATAGGTAACCATATGTAGCCCTACATAACCATAGCTAACCCTAACTCTAACCCTAACCAGGGCTACCCATAGCTAAGCCTAGGGATCCCAAGGTAGCCCAAACTAACCATAGCTAATCCTAATTAACTTAGGAATTATTAGCCCTTACTCTAGTGTACCTTGAGTTAGTTAGGGCTAGAGTTAAGGTTACCTCACTCTAACCTAGCATTCTTGTTGTTAGGGCAACCTCGGGCAAGCTAGGGTTAGCGTGACCTATGGAGTTTGGGTTAGTTAGGGTTAGCTAGGGTTAGCTAGGGTTAGAGTTAGGGACAACTAGAGTTAGTTAGGGCTACTTAGGGTTAGGTTAGGGTTCGGGTTACTTAGGAAGACCTAACTGACCCTAGCCAACCCGAACTCTAACCCTAGCTTGCCTTACGTAGACCTAACTAACCCTTACTCGGGATTAGTTATGGTTAGTTAGGGATACCTAGGATAAGTTAGGGTTAGCTAATGCTACCTAAGGCTAGCTAAGGTTAGAGTCAAGCTTAGTTGGGGTTAGTTAGAATTAGTTAGTACTAGGTAACCTAAGCTATCCCTTGGTAGCCCTATCTAACCCAAGTTGACATCCCTAACTCTAACCATATCTAACCCTAGCAACAAACCCCAGCTAACCCTAAGTCTAACTCCAGCTAACACTAATTAGTTACCCTAACCTTAGCCAACCCAAACAAGCCCTAGCTATCCCTAGGTAGCTCTTACTAACCCTTGCTATCCCTAACTATCCCTAGGTAGCTCTTACTAACCCTACCTATCGCTAGCTAACCTAAGCTAACACTAAACTGCCCTAAGAAATCCTTGTTAACCCTAACTTTAACCTTAGCTAATTGTTGGTAACCCCAACTAACTCTAACTCAAACTCTAGCTAAACCTAGCTAGCCCTAGACAATCCAAACTAACCCTAGCTAACCTTAACTCTAACCTTAGATAGCCATAGGTTGACCTAACTAATCCTAGCAAACCCTAACTCTGACCCTAATCCTAACTTAGGGATAGCTACTTTATGTTAGAGTAATGGTAGTAGCTAGATAACCCTCACTCTAACCCTAGGTCGTCCTAATCTTTTAGCTAAACCTAATAGCTAACATATGGTTAGTTAGGACTAGTTAGGTATGGTTAGAGTTAGCATTATCTAGAGTTTAGTTTAATCTAGTTAAGTAGGTGGCCCTTGGGGTTACTAAGTACCTAGATATCTATGGTTAGTTAGGATTACTTAAGCCATAGCTAGTTAGTTAGTTAACCTTAAATCTAGATAACGCCATATATGGTTAGAATTAGAGTCAGAGCTAGCCTAGGGTTAGGCTTAGCTAGGACTAACCCTAGCTAATCCTATATTTAGGGTTATCTAGAGTTAAGGTTAGCAATGATTAGTTAGGACTACCTAAGGCAAGTTAGTTAGGCCTACCTAGGGTTACCTATGTAGGGCTAGGTTTAGAGTTGGCAACGGTTAGTTAGGGTTACCTAGTGTTGGGATAGGTTTTAACGAACCTACCTTGGTAATCCTAGGTTTTGTACTAGGTATCCCTAGGTAACCATAGTTAACAATCTGTTGAAGGCTTAGAACCTAGGAATCAAATGAATTTGTAGACCTAGAGCTAATCTCACTAATCGTTCAGAATATAGCTTTAGGGTCGAACCCAAGGGACGGATTAATGAATACCAGACTTATCCTTTCTCAAAAGCTAGACAGAAATATTTTTGTGAAGATTTATATAAAAGAAAGCTAAATGATCCACTAAGTAAATGTTTTTGGTTGGTTTTTAGACTTGAAGTAAAACTAATAGTATAAGAATAAGTAAAGTAGAATTTTTTTGGGGTCTAAACAGTGAATAAAAACGTCCTAGGAGTCAGGTTTCACTTGTGTTTGGACGCTAAAACCCGAAATCAAGTACTTTCGCACCAAACTCCGCATTTTAGCTACAGTTACCGCTCTGTTCGGTCCGAACAGAAGGAAAATGTGGGTTTAAACGGCTTGTTATGTTGGTCAATGCCTCAATTCAGGGTTTGTTGGTCAAACCTAGATGTTCTAAACCTCAGCTTTCGCTTGTTGGGACAGATACTGGTTCGATCACAACCTAACCTAATTAACTTGGTTGGTTCGCAACTTTTGGTATAGAATTCAACTAGTTAAACTTGTTTATTGGAGTTCGTGAGGATATTTAGAGGTCTTTTGGACTGGTCTAAAAGTTACACTTTTGGTGTCAACTAATCTCCCCTTTCGGATCTACGATTTATCCCAAGTACTCGAATTTAACGTGACTTGTTTATCCTAACTTAGACTAACTAGAAGCAGCTGTTCAACTAGAAGGTAATTAGAGATTTAAACAAGTGTTTTAACTCAAGCAACAGATGCAATTCACAATAGACAAATCTCAAACCATATCAAAACATAACAAGTCAAGTAAACATCATCCAAACATCAAGTTACTTCCCTAAGCCTAAGACTGCATAAAAACTAGCCTAACATAGTAGCAAAACACACAATAAACATAAAATAATAGTAAAGATACAAGCCCATCAAATCAAGAGAAAGAAACATAGAAGAATAAACCAAATACTCCTTTTGCTTCAGTCTTTCGGTCTTCAAGGGAGTGGGGTGTTGCTGGATGGTCGCCAAACTGGTCACCTTGCTGCCGTCGCTTCAAGGTTGATGATCTCCGAAGGCAGAAGAGAGAGAACGCCTTTGGAAAGGTGGAATTAGGGTATGGAATCAAAGATACTTTTCTTCAGGCGTGTAGAGGTATATATGGACGTCCCAGGTCGCAAGAATGGAAGGCTAGGGCACCAGGGCGCAAGAAAATGCCATATAGATTAACTTCCATGTACGAAACAATACCATATATGATATGGTGGCAGTCTGTTCGGACCGAACAGAGGAGAAGTGCGCTGGTCTGGCGGCTACAGTGTGTTCGGACCGAACAGAAAGTCATTCAGTCCGAATGGGATGCTGAGAGAGACCTCCAATGCTAGGAATGAGTCATCTAGCAAGTGCGAAATGTCGGGATTCCATCTATACGCTCCAAAATCATCAGAAATCATCAAAACCTGTACAGAGAAGAGAAGAAACGACGGCAGAGCCAAATCCTGGAAAAAAAAGGCAATTTATTAAATAATTTGTTGGTTCGAGTGTGTTTTGAGTGCCAAGTACGGTCCAAATACCAATGAAATATGATGATATCAAATCCCCCCAAACTTAAACTTTGCTTGTCCTCAAGCAACGCCCTAATCTTAGAATTTTGGACTGTACTTACAACTAACAATCAAATCGTTTCCCAAACCAAGAAATTTGTCATGAAAGTCAATTGCTCAAGCCTAAAATATTCTCACACTTAATTCAAATGAGTCAAATAAAAATTCCTAAAACCGAGTCTTGTGTTCTACAATTCAATTCATGCAACTCTTGGTCCTAATGGAATTCTTTTCTCAAACTCAAGAACTCTAGCTTCTATTTATCAATTCAAATGCGATCTCAATTTGAATTACCCGTTCTTTTTTATATTTCACAAAAATTTGTAAAGTCTTTTATCAAAGTCAGAAATTTCAAAGTGAACTTTTCTTCGGAACCAATTTCATTTTTCACCAATTTGTTTGTGCAAGTCGAGTCGTGGGGCTTTGCACCCTAGAGGATATCATGCGGTGTCATTGGCCTTGAATTTTGCTACTAGCACATGACATGCTAGGGAGGTTGGACTGGTGTTGCTCGACTATGGCCACGGTACACTTGGGCCATAATACTCAACAACTCCTTTGCCAATGCTTTAACATCAGGTCCAGTAGAATTAATCATGAATTGTCCAATTATTTCTCGATTTCTTTGAGGTGTAATTCCTAACAATTCATGATTAACCCAATACCCTCTAATTTGTGGCTAAGTTGGTGGAAAAGGCCTCGGTGCATCCTCGTTTTCACAACTATTTGATTTTAATTCTCCCATTAAATTTGCTCGTTGGTGATTCAAGCGATTAAACAAATTTTTTGACAAGACAAAGTTCAATTCATAATTTCCCAAGTTGATAAATTCGTTTTTGAACAAAAGTTTGTGAAATACAAAGCCGTTCACTCGGTAAAAACTTGTGAGAGCCGACTAAAACTGATTTGACAATTCTAAGCATCCAAAATCGAGTCCTATTTTTGCAAAAATAATTTCATTTTGTCCATTGGTGTAAAAATTGAGTTGAGATATCAAAACAGTTTCAAGCAGTGTGAGATTCATCATTTAAAATCCAAATCGAGAGATAGGCCAAATCAATTCAATTCCAAGCCAAATCTGTTGAAAAATCCAGTTTTTGAATGTTTGTTCGGACCGAACAGGTATCCATTCGGACCGAACAGACACTGTGTATTTTTTAGAAATCCAAACAGTGCATTCGGACCGAACAAGGACCTGTTCGGACCGAACAGAGAAGCATAAAATGCGAAAAATTCGTCCATTTTATCCAAAAATCAATCCATTTCGTCCCCAAATCCACCTTTTCTCCTATGTCCTCCCCCAAACTTGTATAATGCTTGTCCCAAGCATTCATTCACAGAGAAATTTAAATAGGAGAAAACAAAAAGTTACCGGGTTAGTAGGGAGGAGGTGGAGGGCCCCGAGAGGAGGAGCCTTGGCGAAATCCACCATCATAGCTTGGGAAGATGTCGAAGAAGCTGTCGGGGTGGTCCTGTGGCTGCTGCAGGTCGACTTGATTACCCAAGTATGGGTAAAAGTTAGGATCCGGCTGAGCGGGGCGTTGAGGTCCTTGCCATTGCACCCATTCAAACGGCGGTGCTTGTGCTCCTTGGGCTCCTTGCTGTGGCATGAGGTGCTGCGGCTGCATAGACGGCTGTGGTGACTCATAAACTTGATTACCCAAGTATGGGTAAAAGTTTGGGTCTGAAAATGTCTCATGGGCCGTGGCATGGCGCGGTGGAGATCGTGGTGGCGAGGCATGACTGTGCACCGACAGGACCGAGGAGCTCAAGTTCGGATCATCGTCTTCGTCGGGCCAATATCCATTCCTCAAATAAAAGTTGTTGTCGTAGGTCACATTGGAGACATTGTCTAGTTTATGGCCAAATTGATCTAGCTTCTCGCCATATTCCTGAAACTCGCTCGATAACCGACTCAACTGCATCCCATAGTCAGCTTGTGCTTCCGTGCTCTTCCGTACTTCCTCCCTTGTCTCCATGGTGAGTTTTGTTAGGTCGCCCACCATATTCATGAGGTTCTTGGCCCATTGTGGCACTTGTGGGTCGGTTTCATAGAAATTTGCGGCACGAGGCGGTGAGTCATGTCTCTCGGAGGGTCCCGCCGTGTCGGTTTCCATGGGAGTTGGTGTAGGAAACCTTGGAGCCACAGTTCCCCTAGGAGTCACATAATCAAGAGGAATTAGCCAAGTGTTGTGGTTAGAAACATCTACCTTGTGTGGATACGGAAGGTAGAAATCGCTTGCATGGTCGCGTAACCACAAGTACTTGTGTTCAATCTCCGCTCCGTGATGGCAAATCTTCAAGAAGCGGGCTGCCCTAAACCTCTCGTCATCATAATGAGTGTAGCCGGTACACATAGTTTCCTTGGGCATTGGAATCTCCATACGCTTGGCTAGAAGCGTCACAAATGAGCCCATGGTTATATTGCCCGTAGCATGCTCCATATCCCTTTGATGAATCCAATGCTTCACCATTATCTTGATCAAATTCAACTTCTCGGGCTCGGGTTGAAGCATGTGCCATAGAATGCCAATATCTTTCTCATTGGTGACATTCACTGTTTCTCCTCTAGCAAAAATTGTGGCCGCGATCCCTCGGAGAAGGATCCGAAGAAGAGGGTGGTGAATTAGCCTAGCTTGTAGCTTGGCACTCCGACCGCAAAGCTTGGCCCAAACAATTTCCTTGTTGGCTTCCTCATTTGGCTCCCTAGTCCATGTAATTTCTTCCACGGGCCCATTTTCCAACATGTATACCCCCGCCAACTCATCTAACTATGCCCGGTGCGTGTTGTTCCTCAATCGGAACCAAATATAATCCCTCCCATCCATTTCCAAGAGTCTAAGTGAGGAGAGAAACTCTTGGGTCAAGACTCGATATGCCTTTTCACGATGATTCCAAAAAGCGGGAGTAATACCAACCTTGCTTGTAAGCTCAAGGAATTGCTCCGCCACGCCAAACTTCTCAAGGGTCGCGATGTCCATGAATCTAGTGTGCTCAAATGTCCGCTTTCTGATCTTGAGGTAGTTTTGGAACATGAAATCCCACGGCATCTCAAATTTGGCATTTTTCTCATATTTTGCCGCCTCGGGATTCCGGAGCCAAGCCGGGTCAACTCCAGGCTGTTCTGGCTGCTGTGGGGCCTGAGAAGAAGATGCAGCAGCGGCTGCCTTGGCGCTAGAACGTGTGGTTCTCTTAGACACGGTGCCGGTTCAAAAAGACGAGGTTTTCGCGAAATTCAGGGGGCTGTTCGGACCGAACAAGGAGCTGTTCGGACCGTATGAAGGAGGTTTAGAGAGGTTTTGGCTGTGAACAGTGCTCTGTTCGGACCGAATGAAAGTCTGTTCGGACCGAACAGAGGAGGGATACTGGTAAATGTTGGCCGAACTGGTATGGGTTTCACCCAAATCGCTGCTACACACCTCTTTTGCTGATACAAGCTCACACAAACCTCAAACTAACCAAATTAAATGTCAATTGAGCAATAGAAATAGAAAGAGATGCAATAGGACCTTGGTAGACCTCAATTTTGCTTGAACTTGACGTTTTGGAATGTGGTAGCGGCTATGAGCGCTCTTCAACGCCTGTTGAGTGGTCTAGGGGCACAAGAGAAGCGCTTGGGGCGTGAAAGAAGCTAAAACAAGTCAAGAGGGTGCCTACTTGAGTTGATGTGAAGTCGGGTTGGAGCCGAGGTGGTGCCGCCGCTTGAGGTGCCTTCTAGACTCCACAAACTTCTTCTAGGGACAGTGGAGAGGTCCCTTGAGTGCTTCGTGTTGATAGAAAACAAGAATTCGAGAAGTTGGCCGGAATTTTCGTGGAGCGTGCCGTGAAAAATCCGTCGCGTAGAGGCCTTGACGTCGAAAACCGAGAGGAGCAATAGTGAGAGAGTAGAGAGGCGGTCATTTTGAGTCCTTGATCCAGAGAAATGGTGGTGGATTGATGGAGGAGGGTTTTGTGGGTTTTGGTTTCGGTTTGGAGAAGAGAGAACGAGAGAGAGATGAAGGGGTGCGAATGGGAGAGAGAGAGAAATAGAGATGTGGGGGACGGTTTTGGTTTAATCGGGTTTGGTTCGGGTCTGGATGGAATTGGGTCGGGTCCAGACTAATGAATGCATCCATTTAAGTATCAATGGGCCACCTGGATGAATCAATTCAAATGTCAGCCCAAAATACCAAATTGAAAGCCATTACCTATTCCGTTCGGACCGAACAGAATTCTGTTCGGTCCGAACAGACTGTGTAAATTCGCCTGTTTCGCCATATTTCGCGCCTAATTCACTCTCTCGATGTCCAGGTTGGCTCATCTCCTTTCCTTGAGTTATTCTGCAATCCATATGAGGTCGATCGGGGTTAGTTGGCTCACGTAACCCATGGTGCTCTAGCATGAATCACATATTTCCTCGTTATTCGCTCTAATTTTCCTACAATGAAAGAGACAATAAATTAAACATTTATTTTTGGTTTTCTGTTTTTCAGATTTTTTTTTATATTTTAAGTTTTCTGATTTTTTTGTATTTTTCTATATTTTTCTTGACAAAATAAAAAAATAAAAATAAAATAAAATAAAAGAGAGAGAGAGAGAGAAAATTCTTGGGTTGCCTCCCAAGAAGCGCTTGTTTTAGGTCCTTAGCTTGACCGTCTTTTTCTAGGCTTCACTTTGGTCGGGCTCGCCAAGCGTGATGGCTTGAACTTCTTCTTGTGCTTCATTGGCAATGTAGTGCTTCAAACGTTGCCCGTTGACTTTGAACGGCTCCGAGTTCTTGTCGCAAATGTCTATTGCTCCAAACGGGTAGACCTTAACGACTCGAAAGGGGCCGGACCATCTTGACTTCAATTTGCCAGGAAAAAGCTTGAGTCTCAAGTTGAATAATAGCACCAAGTCGCCTTCCTTGAATTGTCTCCTCGAGATCCGCCTATCATGCACAAATTTTGTTCTTTCTTTGTAAAGTTTAGCATTTTCATATGAGTTTAGGCGTACCTCATCCAATTCGTGCAAGTCAAGGATGCGCTTTTCACCGGCCTTTAGAAGATCCATGTTAATCGCTCGAGTCGCCCAATACGCCTTATGTTCTATCTCGACCGGAAGATGACATGGCTTCCCGTAGACGAGCTTGAAAGGACCCATGCCAATAGGTGTCTTGAAGGCGGTGCGGTAGGCCCATAGTGCGTCGTCGAGCTTGTTTGCCCAATCCTTGCGAGTCCTAGCCACCGTCTTTTCCAAAATAGACTTGATCTCCCTATTTGACACTTCCACTTGGCCACTCGTTTGAGGATGGTATGGAGTTGCCACCTTATGAGTCACGCCATGCTTCTTCAAAAGATTGTCGAAGTTCCTGTTGATGAAATGCTTTCCACCATCACTAATCACTGCTCTAGGCGCACCAAATCGCGGAAAAATCACCTTAGAGAATAGCCTAATCACCGAGTTGGAGTCTGCGGATTTGCATGGAATTGCCTCGACCCATTTTGACACATAATCAATGGCGACCAAGATGTATTCATAACCATGAGAACTAGGAAACGGACCCAAAAAATCTACTCCCCATACATCAAAAATTTCCACCTCAAGAATCGGGTTAAGGGCCATCTCATTCTTTTTTGAAATACTGCCCGTTCTTTGACATTGATCACATGACATAACAAAAGAACGTGCATCTTTAAAAAGAGAAGGCCAATAGAAGCCCGATTGGAGTACCTTGGCAGCCGTTTTGGATAAAGAGGCATGGCCACCATAGGCGGAGGAGTGACAACTTGCTAGAATCGCCCGGACTTCTTCGTATGGTATGCATCGCCTATAGATATCATCAATTTCGAGCTTAAAGAGGTAGGGCTCCTCCCAAAAGTAGTATTTAGCATCTGTCTTGAGCTTCTTCTTCTCCTGCCAGCTCATCTCAGGAGGTAGGGCCCCACTCGCGAGGTAGTTGGCCAAATCGGCATACCAAGGTGGCTGAAAACGTGCCATTCGGACCTTTGTTCGGTCCGAACAGGGATCTGTTTTGTCTGAATGAGACTCCAGAGAGAGGATTTGCTATGCCAGGTGCACCCAGTCGTCCTCCAGGGCTTTCGTTTGGTCCAAATGAGCATCTGTTCGGTCCGAACAGAGGTCGATTTTCATCAATTTCTCGTCCGGGAAGGAGTCATCGATCGGAACTTGGTTTTCTTGATCCTCCTCCCAATGTAGGCGTGACAAATGGTCAGCAACAAAGTTCTCGGTGCCCTTTTTATCTCTAATCTCAAGGTCAAACTCTTGAAGAAGAAGGACCCACCGTATGAGTCGTGGCTTGGCGTCTTTCTTGCTCAAGAGATACCTAATTGCCGCGTGATCTGTGAAAACAATCACCTTGGAACCCACCAAATAAGATCGAAACTTATCTAGAGCAAACACGATGGCGAGGAGTTCCTTCTCGGTGGTTGTGTAGTTCAATTGAGCCGGGTCGAGCACCTTGCTTGCGTAGTAGATGGCGACCGGCTTCTTGTCTTTCCTTTGCCCGAGCACCGCTCCAATAGCGAAATCGCTTGCGTCACACATGAGCTCAAATGGTTGTGTCCAATCGGGCGGTTGCAAGATCGGGGCGGAGACGAGAGCTTCTTTCAACCTATTAAATGCATTAAGACAATCCCCATCAATAATAAAGTCATTATCTTTCACAAGAAGATTACTTAATGGTTTTGCAATTTTTTAAAAGTCTTTGATGAATCGGCGATAGAATCCGGCATGTCCTAGAAAGCTTCGCACGTCCTTGACATTCTTTGGCACTTCAAGCTTCTCGATCACCTCAATTTTTGCCTTGTCGACTTCGATCCCTTGAGAAGTCACCATGTTGCCTAGCACAACTCTTTTTTGCACCATAAAATGGCATTTCTCCCAATTCAAAACCAAGTTAACCTCTTCGCATCGCTGCAAGATTTTAGAAAGGTTAGCAAGACAAGAATCAAAACAAGTACCGTAAATGGAGAAATCATCCATAAACACTTCCATTTCTTTTTCAATAAAATCCGAAAAAATTGCCATCATACCACGTTGGAAGGTTGCGGGTGCATTACAAAGACCAAAAAGTATTCTTTTATAGGCATATGTACCATATGGGCAAGTAAAGGTGGTTTTTTCTTGGTCATTTGGATGGATTGGTATTTGAAAGAAACCCGAATAACCATCTAAATAACAAAAATACGAGTGATTAGCCAATCTTTCAAGCAATTGATCAACAAAAGGAAGAGGAAAGTGATCTTTGCGTGTTGCCGCATTGAGCTTGCGGTAATCGATGCACATCCTCCATCCGGTCACCACTCGGGTTTGAATCAGCTCGTCTTTGTCATTCTTGACCACCATTGTGCCTCCTTTCTTTGGAACTACGTGGACCGGGCTCACCCATTTGCTATCGGAGATTGCATAGATGATGCCCACATCAAGGAGCTTGAGAATCTCCTTCTTGACTACTTCCTTGAGGTTGGGATTTAGCCGTCTTTGCGCCTCTCGAGTCGGCTTGTGGTCTTCCTCCATTAGAATTCGATGCGTGCAAATCGAGGGATCGATACCCTTCAAGTCGTCAATTGAATAGCCTATTGCACCTCTATGGGCCCTTAGCTCCACCAAGAGCTTCTTCGTTTGACTTGCATCTAGCTCCGAATTAACAATAACTGGGTATGTTTGATCCGGGCCTAGAAATTCGTACCTTAAGGACGCGAGAAGAGGTTTCAGTTCGACTTTTGGGGGCTCTGTTCGGACCGAACCAGAGCTGTTCGGATCAAACAGAGCGCCAGGGCTCTCCAGATGATCTGTTCGGGCCTCCATTCGGACCGAACAGAGGTCCGAACAGGGTTCTGTTGGTGTGGTTTCGCCCTCTTCTTCGATCTCCATGGTCTCTTCTACTCCAATTGCCTCTTGCATGTCACAGAGAAAGGTTTGGTAGGTTTCCAAGGCTGTTTGGTATTGTTCTTCAAGAGATTCTTCAATTTCGGGCACTTCTTCGATCATGAAACAAGTTTTCTTGGGGTTGGGACATCTCATAGCATGGTTGATTGAAAATAAGAGCTGCTCCCCCCCCACTCTGACCAAAATTGTCCCATCTCGGGCATCCATCATCACACCGGCGGTTCTAAGAAAGGGGCATCCCAAGATGATAGGCACCTCCTTATCTTCTTCTATGTCCATGACCACGAAATCGCCGGGCACCAGAAATTTGCCGACTTGTACAGGTACGTCCTTCAATTCCCCCATCGGTATTGGGATTGTGGAATCGGCGAGTCTTAGAGTCATGCTTGTGGGTAGAAGTTTGCCAAACCCAATCTTCTGATACACCATCTTGGGCATGAGGCTAACGCTTGCACCCATGTCACATAGAGCTTGTTTGATAATGGCATTACCAATAGTGCAAGGAAGAACAAACCGACCTGGATCCGCGAGATTAGGTGGCATATTGCTCTTCAAAGCTTCGCTGCTCTTGTATGTTAGCACCACCGTTTTCAGTTCCTCCATGGTTCTTTTGCATGTGCACAACTCCTTCATGAACTTGGCATAGATGGGAACTTGAGCTATCGCATCGGTAAATGGGATGGTGATTCGCATTTGCTTGAGTATGTCCCAAAAGATTTTGAACTGAGCATCCTCCTTAGTCTTCACCAATCGCTGAGGAAAGGGCACAGGGGGCTTGTATGCTTGCACGGAACGCTCCGGCTTGCCTTTGCCCTTCGATTCAGCCTCCTTAGTACCTTGTTCGGACCGAACAGATGTCTGTTCGGATCGAACATGCGGGTCGGGTGTCGGTTCAGCGGCATCTTGAGGCTCCGATGTTACTTCTTTCTCCTGGGATGCCTTCTTGAGGGGAGGGAAAGGCAAAATCTGCTCGAGGATTGGCTCCACCTCATCTGGACCTCTCTGTTCGGACCGAATGGGCTCCTGTTCGGACCGAACAGAGGGCAGGATTTCGGCATCAGCCGGCATTGGCGGGTCCCGATACTTCCTTCCGCTCCTCATAACGTGCAGTGCCTTGATTTTAGCATAAGGGTTCACCAAAGGTTGCCTTGGAAGCTTCCCGGGTTGCCTTGAAAAGTGCGACTCCATCATTTGCTCCAACCTGGTCAAGGTACTTGCATTAGTCTTAAGTTCTTCCATCCCTTCAACCAACATTTGATTAAATTTGCCTTGTTCATGCATAAAGTCCTGAACAACTGGTGGCATACCATCCCTATTATAAACAGATTTCTTTGGAAAGGGTTGGTCATGACTGTTGTTGTTAAATTGTGCATTTTTAAACATGCTGGTTGGTTGGTACTTTTGTACTGGTTCCTTGGCACATATGGTCTATTTGTCACATTGTTATGGTATTTGGGATGGTTCATGTTTTCCCAATCTGCTTGTTCCCCATCACTTAATGAATAACTTCGACTAAATATGTGTCTAGGAAAATAGGAGGGCTCGTTGTTGATCGAGTTCACTTGATGCCCTCCGTTGCCAGTCTTTGCGAGCAGGCAATTAATCGAGGTGTGCCCTTCTTCGTCGCACGCGCCACAAGTGTTGGAATTGAGGTGGGTCCCTTGTGCGGATTGATAGGCGGCAAGTTCGGCTTCCAACTCCGCGATCCTCTCATTCTTGGACGTAATCTCATGGATTTGATGCTTAGAATGGCTAGATCGGCGGTGAGATGGAATCGGGTACCAAGTATAGTTCCTTGCGCAATAATCGAGCAAATCACGCCCTTGGGTTGCGTCGAGCCTCTTGAATGCCCCACCTGAAAGAGAATCAATATTAATTTTTATATTATCATAGAGTCCGCTATAGAAAGATTTAATTAACATCCATTCTTGGATCCCATGATGTGGGCAAGAATTCTCTAAATCCCTAAATCTTTCCCAAGCGTCCCTCATTGATTCCTCCTCCTTTTGAGCAAAATTATTCAATTCCTTTCTAATCGCATCGGAACGGTCTGCGGGAAAATATCTATCCAAAAATGTTTGTGCCATTTGATCCCAAGACCGAATTGACTTTTTTTTCAATGTTTTGTACCATTTTTGGGCTCTATCCTTAAGGGTGAAATGAAATAACAATAGCCTAATTGCTTGTTGAGGAATCCCATTGAACTTAATTAATTTTGTGCAATCAATAAAGGTTTGTAGGTGAGCATGGGGATCCTCTTTGTCATCTCCGTAAAACGGGTTTTGTTGCACGAGTGTGACGTGGTTGGGGCGATTTGCATGTTGTTGGCTTCGATGCCTGGAATCACCACCGGTTTTCCCACGTCTTTTGCATTTGGTGCTTCGAATTTGCCGAGTGTTCGATTGTTGTCATCTCCTTCCTCGTCCTCCGAGTTGTGGACGCTCGCCTCGTCTTCGTGTGCCCATCTCCGTCGCTCGGCCTCAAAATCTCTTCTTTGGCCGGCAAGAGTGTTTCGTTCTACTGTGAGACGAGCCGCCCTTTCGTCCAACTGAAGGCGGAGATCCTCCAGTTCGCACGTCTGCTGGGCAATGGCCTCCGGAGTGAGTGCGTCGGCCATTGCGGGGCTTCCTTCTCTCTGTTCGGGGTCCTGTTCGGTCCGAATGGAATCTTGTTCGGTCCGAACAGGGGTCGAATTGGAGGGTTGGGCGAGTTCTGGATCTGTTTCGAACCGCCGAGTGAAGTAGTTCCTGACCTTGGGTGGTGGGGATTTCTTCCTTCGGGTTCTACCTGCCAGTCCTGCAATTCAGAGAGAAGAAAGCGTGAGTTTAAAAAGAAAAAAAAACAAAAGTCTAGTCTCTTAGTACTAAAATAAAGATCCAATATCAACACCGTCCCCGGCAAAGGCGCCAATTTGATGAAGACTTAGAACCTAGGAATCAAATGAATTTGTAGACCTAGAGCTAATCTCACTAATCGTTCAGAATATAGCTTTAGGGTCGAACCCAAGGGACGGATTAATGAATACCAGACTTATCCTTTCTCAAAAGCTAGACAGAAATATTTTTGTGAAGATTCATATAAAAGAAAGCTAAATGATCCACTAAGTAAATGTTTTTGGTTGGTTTTTAGACTTGAAGTAAAACTAATAGTATAAGAATAAGTAAAGTAGAATTTTTTTGGGGTCTAAACAGTGAATAAAAACGTCCTAGGAGTCAGGTTTCACTTGTGTTTGGACGCTAAAACCCGAAATCAAGTACTTTCGCACCAAACTCCGCATTTTAGCTACAGTTACCGCTCTGTTCGGTTCGAACAGAAGGGAAAAGTGGGTTTAAACGGCTTGTTATGTTGGTCAATGCCTCCATTCAGGGTTTGTTGGTCAAACCTAGATGTTCTAAACCTCAGCTTTCACTTGTTGGGACAGATACTGGTTCGATCACAACCTAACCTAATTAACTTGGTTGGTTCGCAACTTTTGGTATAGAATTCAACTAGTTAAACTTGTTTATTGGAGTTCGTGAGGATATTTAGAGGTCTTTTGGACTGGTCTAAAAGTTACACTTTTGGTGTCAACTAATCTCCCCTTTCGGATCTACGATTTATCCCAAGTACTCGAATTTAACGTGACTTGTTTATCCTAACTTAGACTAACTAGAAGCAGCTGTTCAACTAGAAGGTAATTAGAGATTTAAACAAGTGTTTTAACTCAAGCAACAAATGCAATTCACAATAGACAAATCTCAAAGCATATCAAAACATAATAAGTCAAGTAAACATCATCCAAACATCAAGTTACTTCCCTAAGCCTAAGACTGCATAAAAACTAGCCTAACATAGTAGCAAAACACACAATAAACATAAAATAACAGTAAAGATACAAGCCTATCAAATCAAGAGAGAGAAACATAGAAGAATAAACCAAATACTCCTTTTGCTTCAGTCTTTCGGTCTTCAAGGGAGTGAGGTGTTGCTGGATGGTCGCCAAACTGGTCACCTTGCTGCCGTCGCTTCAAGGTTGATGATCTCCGAAGGCAGAAGAGAGAGAATGCCTTTGGAAAGGTGGAATTAGGGTATGGAATCTAAGATACTTTTCCTCAGGCGTGTAGAGGTATATATGGACGTCCCAGGTCGCAAGAATGGAAGACTAGGGCACTAGGGCGCAAGAAAATGTCATATAGATTAAGTTCCATGTACGAAACAATACCATATATGATATGGTGGCAGTCTGTTCGGACCGAACAGAAAGTCATTCAGTCCGAATGGGATGCTGAGAGAGACCTCCAATGCTAGGAATGAGTCGTCTAGCAAGTGTGAAACGTCGGGAATCCATCTATACGCTCAAAAATCATCAGAAATCATCAAAACCTATACGGAGAAGAGAAGAAACGATGGCAGAGCCAAATCCTGAAAAAACATGGCAATTTATTACATAATTTGTTGGAATGTATTTTGAGCGCCAAGTATGGTCCAAATACCAATGAAATATGATGATATCACAATCCTAACTCCAACTCTCGCGAGCCCTAACTCTAATCCTAGGTAACCCTACCTTAACTTGTTAGCTACGATTAGTAACTCTAACCATGGTAGGTTTAGATAGGGATAACTATTTTGGCTTTAGAGTTAAGAGTTAGGGTTTGTTAGGATTATTTAGCCCTAAGCTTAGACCGAATTAGCTATCCCTAAGGTTAACTAACCATAACTAACTCTACACCCTAGCTAAACCTAGTTAGGCCCTACCTAACAGGTTAGCTAAACTTGACCATAGCTAATCCTAAATTAGGTCTAGGTAGTCTACCTGGGGCTAACCTTAGGTAGTAGCATGCCTTAGGTAACTGTAGATTTCTTACTTACCCTAGTAACTAACAAACCCTAGATAGCCCTAACTCTAGCCCTACCTTAACTTAGGCTAGCCCAAACTAACGCTAACTAATCAAAACCTAACAAATCTTGGTAGAGTTAGGACATATCCCTAGCTAATACTAACCCTAAATGATATTATCTAGCCCTAACTACCTAGGGTACGTAGCCCTAACTAACCATAACTAGCACTACCACAGAAACAGGCTTTTGCAACTGGAGATTAGCAACTGCTTTTTATAATAACAGTCACCTACAAAATCTATGGCATTGTCGTAATATAAGTTCAACTCTTTACAACTATTTTGAATTAAAACAATTGCTAAACATAAGCTTGAGAAAAAGAAAAATAAATTTTTTTGGAAACATTGTGACCGTTAATATTAAATAACAGTCATAAAAGTCTTTAATGACTGTTACTATTAAATAACAGTCGCCATAAATTCCCGCCAATATTAGTCATTATTGGGGTGAATTGTGGTATGGCAGGTGGGTCCCAAATTTTTATGACTGTTTTTACTTAATTACAGTTGCAGCATTTTTTCCCCGTCTTTTTATGACTTTTTTTACTTTATAACAGTTGCAGAACATTTTTAATGACTGTTTTTAAGTAAATCCAATTGTAGATTATTTAATAAGATTATTCAATTGATTTTAATAATTATTTATGTTTCCATTTGATTCCTTTCAATATTTTAACGAAATTAACTACAGCAAAAAATAACTTGATAAGAGTACGTCTATACATTTTAATGGATTCACCTAGTACAGTATCATGCAATTATTTATGGGTTCAAATTGATGTATTGATGAAGGCTTAGAACCTAGGAATCAAATAAATTTGTAAATCTAGAGCTAATCTCACTAATCGTTCGGAATATAGCCTTAGGGTCGAACCCAAGGGACGGATTTATGAATACTGGACTTATCCTTTATTAAAATCTAGACAGAAATATTTTTATGAAGATTTAAATAAAAGAAAACTAAACGATGCACTAGGTAAATATTTTTGGTTGGTTTTTAGACTCGAAATAAGATAAAATAAACTAAATAGTAATTAAAATAAGTAAAGCAGTGTTTTGGGGTTTAAACAGAGAATAAAAATGTCCTAGGAGTCAGGTTTCGCTTGTGTTTGGACGCTAAAACTCGAAACTAATCACTTTCGCACTAAATTTCGCATTTTAGCTACAGTTGCCACCCTGTTCGGTCCGAACAGGAGTCTGTTCGGTCCGAACAGAAGGCAAAGGTGGGCTTAATTGGTCCGTTATGCTAACTAATGCTTTAAGTAAGGATTTATTGGTCAAACCTAGATATTCTAAACCTCAGCTTTCGCTTGTTGGGACAGATTCTGGTTTAATCACAACCTAACCTAATTAACTTGATTGGTTCGCAACTTTTGGTATAGAATTCAATCAATTAAACTTGTTTATTGGAGTTTGTAAGGATATTTAGAGGTCTTTTGGACTGGTCTAAAAGTTACACTTTTGGTGTCAACTAAGCTATCCTTTCGGATCTACAATTTATCCCAAGTACTTGAATTAAACGTGACTTGTTTATCCTAACTTAGACTAACTAGATGCAGCTGTTCAACTAGAAGGTAATTAGAGATTTAAACAAGTATTTTAACTCAAGTAACAGATATAATTCGCAATAAACAAATCTCAAAGCATAGTATAACATAACAGGTCAAATAAACATCATCCAAACATCAAGTTCCTTCCCTAATCCTAAGACAACATAAAAACTAGGCTAACATAGTAGCAAGACACGCAATAAACATAAAATAACAGTAAAGATACAAGCCCATCAAATCAAGAGAAAGAAACATAAAAGAATAAACCAAATACTCCTTTTTGCTTCCGTCTTTCGTTCTTCAAGGCAGTGGGGTATTGCTGGATGGTCGCCAAACTGATCACCTTGCAGCCGTCGCTTCAAGGTTGATGATATCCAAAGAGAGTAAACGCCTTTGGATAGGTGGAATTAGGTATGGAGAATCAAAGATGCCTTTCCTCAGGCATATAGAGGTATATATGGACGTCCCAGGTCGCAAGAATGGAAGGCTAGGGCACCAGGGCGCAAGAAAATGCCATAAAGATCAACTTTCATGTAAAGAACATTGCCATATGTGACATGGCGGCAATCTATTCGGACCGAACAGATGAGAGGTGCGCTGGTCTGGCGGCTACAGTGCGTTCGGACCGAACAGATAGTCATTCGGTCCGAATGGGGTGCTGAGATAGGCCTCCACTGCTAGGAATGAGTCGTCTAGCGTGCGCAAAACATCAATATTTCTATTTACCTAGTGCATCGTTTAGTTTTCTTTTATTTAAATCTTTATAAAAATATTTCTGTCTAGATTTTAAGAAAGGATAAGTCCAGTATTCATAAATCCGTCCCTTGGGTTCGACTCTAAAGCTATATTCCGAACGATTAGTGAGATTAGCTCTAGTTTTACAAATTTATTTGATTCCTAGGTTCTAAGCCTCCATCAATACATCAATTTGAACCCATAAATAATTGCATGATACTGTACTAGGTGAATCCATTAAAATGTATAGACGTACTCTTATAAAGTTATTTTTTGCTGTAGTTAATTTCGTTAAAATATTGAAAGGAATCAAATGGAAACATAAATAATTATTAAAATCAATTGAGCTATATTTTTCCATTTCCATTTCCAGCAAAGCACCGTACAGACTGTCTACAGACCAAACGGCTGTAGACAGTTTTAGGAAAACCTAATTAAATAATCTACAACTAGATTTACTTAAAAACAATCATTAAAAATGTTCTGCAACTGTTATAAAGTAAAAAAAAGTCATAAAAAGATGTGGAAAAAATGCTGCAACTGTAATTAAGTAAAAACAGTCATAAAAATTTGGACCCACTTGCCATACCACAATTCATCCCAATAATGACTAATATTGTCGGGAATTTATGGCGACTGTTATTTAATATTAATAGTCATTAAAGACTTTTATGACTGTTATTTAATATTAACGGTCACAATGTTTCCAGAAAAATTTATTTTTTCTTTTTCTCATGCTTAAGTTTAGCAATTGTTTTAATTCAAAACAGTTGTAAAGATTTGAACTTATATTACGACAATGCCATAGATTTTGTAGGTGACTGTTATTATAAAAAGCAGTTGCTAATCTCGAGTTGCAAAAGCCTGTTTCTGTGATAGTGCTAGTTATGGTTAGTTAGGGCTACGTACCCTAGGTAGTTAGGGCTAGATAATATCAATTAGGGTTAGTATTAGTTAGGGATATGTCCTAACTCTACCAAGATTTGTTAGGTTTTGATTAGTTAGCGTTAGTTAGGGCTAGCCTAAGTTAAGGTAGGGCTAGAGTTAGGGTTATCTAGGATTTGTTAGTTACTAGGGTAAACAAGAAATCTACAGTTACCTAAGGCATGCTACTACCTAAGGTTAGCCCAAGGTAGACTACCTAGACCTAATTTAGGATTAGCTATGGTCAAGTTTAGCTAATCTGTAAGGTAGGGCCTAACTAGGTTTAGCTAAGGTGTAGAGTTAGTTATGGTTAGTTAACCTTAGGGATAGCTAATCCGGTCTAAGCTTAGGGCTAAATAATCCTAACAAATCCTAACTCTTAACTCTAAACCCTAAATAGTTATCCCAATCTAAACCTACCATGGTTAGAGTTACTAATCCTAGCTAACAAGTTAAGGTAGGGTTACCTAGGATTAGAGTTAGGGCTCGCGAGGGTTGGAGTTAGGATTGTTAACTATGGTTACCTAGAGATACCTAGTACAAAACCTAGGATTACCAAGGTAAGTTCGTTAAAACTGATCCCGACCCTAGGTAGCCCTTACTAACCCTTGCCAACTCTAAACCTAGCCCTACATAGGTAACCCTAGGTAGGCCTAACTAACTTGCCTTAGGTAGCCCTAACTAACCATTGCTAACCTTAACTTTAAATAACCCTAACTATAGGATTAACTAGGGTTAGTCCTAGCTAAGCCTAACCCTAGGCTAGCTCTGACTCTAATTCTAACCATATATGGCGTTATCTAGATTTAAGGTTAACTAACTAACTAGCTATGGCTTAAGTAATCCTAACTAACGATAGATATCTAGGTACTTAGTAACCCCAAGGGCTACCTACCTAACTAGATTAAACTAAACTCTAGATAATGCTAACTCTAACTATACCTAACTAGTCCTAACTAACCATATGTTAGCTATTAGGTTTAGCAAAAAGATTAGGGCGACCTAGGGTTAGAGTGAGGGTTACCTAGCGACTACCATTACTCTAACATAAAGTAGCTATCCCTAAGTTAGGATTAGGGTCAGAGTTAGGTTTGCTAGGATTAGTTAGGGCAACCTAAGGCTATCTAAGGTTAGAGTTAAGGTTTGCTAGGGTTTGTTTGGATTGTCTAGGGCTAGCTAGGTTTAGCTAGAGTTTGAGTTAGAGTTAGTTGGGGTTACCAACAGTTAGTTAGGGTTAAAGTTAGGGTTAACAAGGATTTTTTAGGGTTGTTTAGTGTCAGCTTAGGTTACCTAGCGATAGCTAGGGTTAGTAAGAGCTACCTAGGGATAGTTAGGGATAACTAGGGTTAGTAAAAGCTACCTAGGGATAGCTAAGGCTAGTTTGGGTTGGCTAAGGTTTGGGTAACTAATTAGTGTTAGTTGGAGTTAGAGTTAGGGTTAGCTGAGGTTTGTTGCTTGGATTAGATATGGTTAGAGTTAGGGACGTCCACTTCGGTTAGATAGGGCTACCAAGGGATAGCTTAGGTTACCTAGTGCAAACTAACTCTAACTAACCCCAACTAAGCTTAACTCTAACCTTAGCTAGCCTTAGGTAGCCCTAGCTAACCCTAACTAACCCTAACTTGTCCTAGGTAGTCCTAACTAACCATAACTAACCTAACTAATCCCGAGTAAGGGTTAGTTAGGTCTACGTAAGGCAAGCTAGGGTTAGAGTTAGGGTTGGTTTGGGTTAGTTAGGTCTTCCTAAGTAACCTGAACCCTAACCTAACCTAAGGTAGCCCTAACTAACTCTAGTTGTCCCTAACTCTAACCCTAGCTAACCCTAGCTAGCCCTAACTAACCCAAACTCCATAGGTCACGCTAACCCTAGCTTGCCTGAGGTACCCCTAACAACAAGAATGCTAGGTTAGAGTGAGGTAACCTTAACTCTAGCCCTAACTAACTCAAGGTACACTAGAGTAAGAGCTAATAATTCCTAAGTTAGTTAGGGTTAGCTATAGTTAGTTTGGGCTACCAAGGGCAAGTTAGGGTTTGTTAGGGTATGTGTTACGGTTACCTAGGATTAGTAAGGGCCACCTTGGGATCCCTAGGCTTAGCTATGGGTAGCCCTGGTTAGGGTTAGAGTTAGGGTTAGCTAGGGTTATGTAGGGTTACCTATGGTTAGCTACGATTAGTTATGGTTAGTTAGGACATCCTAGAGTTAGAGTTAGGTTTACCTTGAGTTAGGATTAGATTAGTTAGCTACTTAGGGTTAGTTAGAGCTCGTCAACCCAAGCTGGTCATGCTACTAGGGTAGACCTCAGGTAGCCCTAAATCCTAAGCCCTATATAGTCCAAACCAAACCCAACTAACCTTAGCTAGCCTTAAGTAGCCCTAACTAATCCTAGCAAATCCTAGCCTTAGGTAGCCCTAACTAATCCTAGCTATGGTTAGTTAGAGCTAACAAACCCTAACTAACCGTAGCTAGGGTTAGCCCTAACAAACCCTTGTCAAAAGTAACCTTAGATTATTAGCTCAATAGTAACCATAGGTAAGTCAAACTATGATATGATTAATCCTAATTAGGCTAGTTAACCCTAGCATGGCCTAGTAAAACTCTTGTAGGATTAGACTTACTTTAGGTTAAAAGCAAGGGTTAGTTAAAATCCCTAACTATGGGTATTGGTTAGAGATCTACATAGAGTTAGATTTAGCCCAAACTTACCCTAGGTTAGAGTTACCCATAGGTATTACCCTAACATGGTAACCCTAGGATTAGCCCTAACTGACCGTAAGTTAGGTCACCCTAAGTAGTAGACTAACTCTAGGACTACCTAGGGTAACCCTAGGGTTAGACTATTGTTAGTAACCCTATTAAACATGCCTAGGCGTGCTCTTACTAACCCTAACCCCAAGGTAGCCTTAACAAACTCAAGGTAAACCTAACTCTAACTCTAGGTAGTCCTAACTAACCATAACTAACCTTAGCTAACCATAGGTAGCCCGACATAACCCTAGCTAACCCTAACTTTAACCCTATCCAGGGCTACCCACAGCTAAGTCCAGGGATCCTTAGGTTGCCCTTACTAATCCTAGGTAACCGTAACATTGACCTTAACTAGCCCTCGCTAACTAACTCAAATTAGAATTTGGTAACCCTAACTAATTCTAACTCAAACTCAAGCTAAACCTAGCTAGCCCTAAATAGTCCAAACTAACCCGAACTAACCTAAGGTTCCATAGGGTTAGTTATGGTTAGTTAGGGATACCTAGGGCACAACCCTAACTAACCCTTAGAGTTAAGGTTAGCTAAGGTAGGGTTAGAGTTAGTTGGGGTTAATTAAGACTTCTTAGGGCTAGATATGGTTAGTTGGGGTTAGAGTTAGGGTTACATAGGGTTAGATATTGTTAACCCTAACCAGGATTAACCTCAGCTAACCCTAGCGAGGTTTAGTTAGGGCTACGTAAGGCTAACCCTAATTCTAACCCATGCTAACCATAACTAACACTAGCTAGGGTTAGCTTACGTTAGAATTGGGGTTTGTTAAGGCTACCTAGTGAACTATAGCTAACCCTAGCTGACTAAGGAAGACCTAACTAACCCTAACTCTAAGCCTAGCTAACCCTAGCTTGCCTTACGTAGTCCTAACTAACCATAGCTAACCAGGGCTAGGGTTAGTTAACCCTTGTTAAAGTCCACCTAGGGCATAGCTAACCATAACTAACCTTAACTAACCCTAACTATGGTTAGTTAACTCAGATTAGCTATCCCTAGGTAGCCCTAGGGTTTGGTAGGACTAATTAGAGTTGCTAACCCCTTGGACCAGCTAACCCTAACCAACTTACTCTAACCCCTAACCCTAACATAGGTATCCCTATAGCATGTTAGCTGGAGTTATTTAGAGCTAACTTAGCCCTACCTAGAGTTAGATAGGGTTAGGTTAGCTTGGATTAACTTATTAGCAAGTAAGGCTATCTAACCCTAGTTAAGGTAGCCCTTACAAACCTTAGTTATCCCTAACTAATTTAGGGTTAGAGTTCGGATTAGTTAGCTAATCATAAGTAATTCTACCTGGTTAGGTTAGCCCTAACTAAACTTAGAGTTTGGGCTAAACCATAACTAAGGTTACCTAGGGATAGCTAGCCCTATGTAGCCTTAGCTAGGGTTAACATAGTTAGCTAACCCTAAAAATAACACAAGCTAATTACCTAGGGCAAGCTAGGGTTAGTTAAGACTACCTAGGACTAGATATGGTTAGTTGGGGTTAGAGCTAGGATTTGTTAGGATTAGTTAGGGCTACCTAAGGCTAGCTAAGGTTAAAGTTAAGGTTAGCTGGGGTTAGTTAAGACTACCATGGGATATATATGGTTAGCCCTAAGTAATCCTAAAAAATCGTAACTCTAACTCCAATTAATCATATCTAGCCCTAAGTAGTCTTAAATAATCATAACTACTCCTAGGTTGCCCTAACCCACCCTAGGTAACCCTAACTCTAATCCTAGGTAACCCAAGCTATCCCTAGGTAGCCCTATCAATCCCTAGTTGTCCCTAACTCTAACCATATCTAACCCTAGCAAGTCCTAGGTAGTACTAACTAACCCTAACTAACCTTAATTTCAACCCAAGCTAACTGGGGATAGCTAGGGTCAGCTATGGTTAGTTTGGGCTAAAGTTAGGGTTAACAAGGATTTGTTAGGGTTAGCTAACTCTAACTAATCCTAAGTAGATAGCTATGGTTAGAACTAGTGTTAAGTTAGGGCTACTTAGAGTTAGGGTTAGCCCTAGGTAGCTTTTACTAATTACTTAGGGATACCTAACCCTAGCTACCGTTAGTTAACAAGGTAGGGCTACCTAAAGTTAGGGCTAAGTTAGCTCTAAGTAGTCCTAAAAATCCTAGCAATGGGTAACCCTAACTAGTTGGGGTTAGTTAGTACTACCTACGGCTATCTAGAGCTAGCAAGGGTTAGAGTTAGGGATAACTAGGGTTAATAAGAGGTACCTAGAGATTAGCAAACTAGGGATAGCTAGGGTTAGTCCTAACTAGTGCTACCATAACTAACCCTAGTTAGCCCTACATAACCTTAACTCTACTTAGAGTTAGATTGGATTGTAAGAGATATCTTCCTCAGTTAGGTTAGAATACGATTAGGCTAACTAGGGTAACTTAACTAATTAGCCATAATTAACCATAGCTAACTAGGTAGCAAAACTATTTAGAGATAACTAACCCTAAGTAGAGTACCTAGCATAGGGTTTAGCAAACAGATTCTAACTAAGGTAGCTAACTACTAAGTTAGGTAATAAACTTAAGGTCCTAACCTACCTAGCGCTAAGGTTAGCAAGGGTTTAGCTAGTTAGCCTTAACTTAGGGTTTGTTAGGATTAGTTAGGGCTAAGGTTACCTTAGGTAGCCCTAACTAACCAACCGTAGGGCAAGCCCTAACTAATCAACTAAGTAGTCCTAAGGATATCCCTCGGTAAAGTTTAGGTATAGGGGCTACCTAGTTAACCCTACCATTGTAAATATTAAGCTAGGGTTGAAATTGGGGTTAGTAAGGGCTAAGTTAGACTGCAATTTCAACCCTAGCTAGTCCAAACTTAGGGAGTTAGCTAAACCCTATCATAGCTAGTTATAACTAATTCTAGCAAGGATTAAGTTCTCTAACCCTACCTAGGGCTATACGAACCAATTAGCTAACCCTATGGTTACCCAAAGCTAGGGGTTGGTAGAGTAACTTCACTTAGGTAGCTCTAACTAACCCTACCTAATCATAACTCTAACTCCAGTTATGCATAGCTAGGGTTAGTAACCAAACAAGGGTTAGGGTAACCCAATTAGGACTAACCATAGAGTTAGGTAGCTTTAGGTAATCTTAACCATAACTAACCCTAATTTCAACCCTAGCTAACCCTAACTCCAACCCTCGTCCGCCCTAAGTAGTCCAAACTAACCCTAAATCTGACCTAAACTAACCCTAACTCTAACCCAAACCAACCCTAGCCAGCCAAAGATAATCCTAACTCTAGCCCTATCCAACCCTAGCTAGCCATTGGTTAGTCCTAATTAACCCGGATAACTAATCCGAATTAGGGTTAGTTAGGTCTACCTAGGGCCAGTTATAACTAATCCGAGCTAGGATAAAACAATTACTAACCCTAATGATATGGTTAGTTAATTACTTGGCTACCTTACTCTAACTATAAGTCCATTCAGCCCTAGGTAGGTCACCAGCTAACCTTAATGGATTAGGGTTAATCCCTAGAGTAACTAAATTATAGGGTTAGCCCGAGGATAACCCAAGGTTAGGATAGCTGGGGTAACGTAATTATGGGTTAGTTAAGCTAGGTTAGTTTTAGTTAAGGTTAGGGTTAGTTAATTTTAACCCTCACTAGGTAATAACTCTAACCAAGAACTTATGGCCTAGGGCTAGCTAACCTAATTAGGCTAGGATTAGTTAGGGTCTTCCTAGCTAATCCTAACTTAGACCTAATTAACTAGGATTACTAATCCTAACAAACCCTAGCTAACCCTAAGTCGCTAACTAACCTAGCTAACTAGAGTTAGTTAACTAGCTAGGTTTAGAGTCAGGGTTGTTAATGGATAGTTAGGATTACCTAGGATTACCTATGTAGGACTAGGTAGGTTTGTTAAAATCGATCCCGACCCTAGGTAGCCCTAACTAACCCTTGCTAACTCGAGACTACCTTGAGCAATCTTGGGTTAAATAGCTACCATATCCTAGCCTAACAAATCCTAACTAGCCCAAGATAACCCTAGCTAGCCCAAGGTAGCCCTAGGATTAGTTATTTAACCTAAGAGTTAGCTACGGTTAACTAGCCAAAGTTAGGGTTAACCCTAAGGCTAGCTAAGCTCTAGGTAATTCAAGGGTTACCTAAATAGCTTAACATAATAGCCATGACTAACACTAATCAATTGTAACCATAACCTTAGTTAGGGCTACTTAGGTAGCTCAATTTTTTCTTGGGTTGGTAACTATCCCCAGCTAACCCTAACTCTGACCATAGCTAACCCTAAAGTAACCTAACCATATCTAACCATATAGGTAGGGTTAGACTTAATCTAGGTAACCCTAACTCTAACCATAACTAAACCTAACTCCAACCCTACCTAACCTAACTAACTCATGGAGAACTAACACTAAGGTTATTGCCAGGGTTAGCTATGGTTTAGCTTGACTTAGGTAGCCCTAACTAACCGTAGCTAACCCTAGCTAACATAGAAAAACCTAACTAACCCTAGCCAACCCTAACTCTAACCCTAGTTAGTTAGCTAGCTAGTTAACTAATCCTAGTTAGCTAGGTTAGTCAGTAGCTAACTAACCCTGGTAGCTAGTTAACTAACCCAAGTTAGCTAGGTTAATTAATAGCTAACTAACCCAAGTAGCTAACTAACTCTAACTCTAACCCTAGCTAACCCTAATTAGGGTTGGGGTTAAGCTAAACTTAGAGTAAACATAGGGTTGGGGTCAAGCTAACCTTAATTAATCCTAGTTAGGACTACCTAGGGTTAGTTAGGGTTAGTTAGTAGGGTTATTTAGGATTAGCTATGTTGAGAATTAAACATAGGTAACCCTAATTGGTAACCCAAAATAATACATTCTTTCTTACTAATCCTAGCAAATCCTAACTCTAACCTTAACTATTCTAGAGTTAGGGTTAGTTATTGCTTGGGCTACCAAAGCTAAGCCATAGCTTATACCTAGGTAAGTAGACTAGGGATAACTGGGGTTACCTATGGATAGTTAATACTAGCTTGAGTATGATTAGTTAAACTAGGGTTAGGGTTAACCTAGGGATTAAGGTTAGCTATAGTTACTAGGGATAGAGGTTAGTTAACTAATCCTAAGGCTAACCCTAGCAAGGATTAACCTAGCTATCCCTAACTATGGCTAGGATTTAGTTATTACCTTGTTAGACCATAACTAACCCTAGTTACACCTAGGTTAGCTTTAGTTGGGCTAACTAGTGTAGTTAGGACTATCTAGGGCTAGCGACGACTACCTAGGGTAACCATATCTAACCCTAACTAAGATATGTTATAATACTACCTAGGGTTGTTGGAAGTAGCACTAGGGGTTAACCATTTATATATGTAAGGTTAGAGTTAGGTTTACTAGGTTAAAATTAGGTTTGCAAGGGTTAGTTATGGTTAGGATTACCTAAGGCTACCTAACTAACCTTGGGGTTAATAGCTATGGTTAGAGTTAGGATTAGTTTTATCCAACTTAGGCTAGCTTATCCTAGGTAGCCCTAACTACCCTTGCAAACCCTAAGTAGCCGTAACTAACCCTTGCCAACCCTAGCTAGCACTAGGTAGTCCTAATTAACCCTCTCTAACCCTAAAACCCTCGCCAACCAAAGCAGGTCCTAGGTAGCCCTAACTAACCATAATTCTAACCCTATCCAAACCTAGCTAGCCTTACGTATCCCTAACTAACCATAGCTAACCCTAGCTAACATAGGAAGATATCTCTTACAATCCTATCTAACTCTGACTAGAGTTAAGGGTATGTAGGGCTAACTAGGGTTAGTTAGGGTTAGCCCTTACTAACCTTGGCTTTCGCTAGCTTGCTAATGCCTAGGTAGCTCTTACTAACCCTAGCTATCCCTAACTCTAACCCTTGCTGGCTCTTGATAGCCCTAGGTATCTTACTAACCCTGATACCTACCTAAGTTAAGGACTACCTGAAGTAACCCTAAGTAGGGCTAATAGGGTTAGTTAGTTATGGTTAACTCTAAATTAGTTTGGTTAGTTATGGTTTGCTACCTCGGGCTAGCTAAGGTTCTCTGGAATTTGAGTTAAGATTTGATTAACTAACTGTAGGTAATTCTATCCATGGCTACCTAAGGCCTAACTAACCATAACTAACCCCAACAAGCCTTAGCTTGCCTGAGGTTGCCCTATCTAATTCTAGCTAACTCTCATTAGTTAAGGTTAGCCTTAACTATGGTTGGTAAGGGATAACTAAGATTAAGATTAGAGTTAGGGTTAGTTTTAACCTAGGTTTAGTTAAGGTAGTTTAGATCTAGGGATAACGTATGGTCTTCCTAAGTTAGCGTTACCCTAACTATAACCCCAACTAATCCTAGGGTTAACCATAGCCTTAGCCATAGCTAGCCTTAGGGTAACCCTTACCTTAGATAAATAGGGGATACCTAACTCTTATCTAAGGTTACCCGAGGGCTAGCCTATGTTGGATTAACTCTAATTAGTTATACTAGGTAACCCAAGCTCAACCTACTATCATAACTTACCTTAGTTATGCTATTTAACTTAGTTCCCTAGGTATTTCTAACCATAACGTGACTAACTATGGTCTTAGGCTAATCCTAAGTAGCAAGTTAGGGTTATCAAGGTTAGTTATCCTAGGTAACCCTAATTAGGCTAACCCTAGCTTGCCTTACGTAGTCCTAACTAACCATAACTATCTGTAGCTAACCCTACTTATTAGACCCTTGCTTTTTAAGGGTAAACTAACTAATTCCAACTCTAACATTAACTCAATGCTAGCCTAGAGTTAGGTTTACTATTTAGGGTTAGTTAAGGTTAGAGTTAGGTTACCATAGCTAATCCTAACTCCAACTCTCGCCAGCCCTAAGTAGTCCTAACTAACTCTAAATCCAACCCAAACTAACCCTAACTCTAACCCAAACCAACCCTAGCTAGCCAAAGGTAATCCTTACTAACCCTAACTAATCCTAACTCCCTAGCAAGCCCCAGGTAGTACTAACTAATCTTAGCTAATCTTAATATGAATTAGATGTGGTAAACTAACCCTAACTCTAGGTAAACCTAGTTAACCCTAGCTAGAATTAGAGTTAGGTTAGTTAACTTAGCTAGATGTTACCTAATTATTGTCTAGGGTCTAACCCAGCTAATTAGGTAAATCAGTAGGTTAGTGATGGTACAAACTAATAATACCCTAAAATGTCCTAAAATGTCCTAAAATGTACCGCAAGCGTACGGTATATCGTTGGATATGGTTAGGGGTCAAACCACAGGGACGGATTAGTTGAGTATTAGGTTTACCGGTTCACAAAATCTAGGTCGGTCAATTGAGATGGTTTTTGGTCTTAGAGCAATAGCAAAATGAGATAAACAAACAATCAAACTAAAACAAAACTAAAGTAAGTAACAATTTGGTTGTTTTCTGGTGATTTCTAATAATAAAGCGTCCTAGGGTTTCTGTTTTTACCTTGGTTAGGATTCGGGCTGCCAACACGTGTGCTGTCGCACGAAATGCTGACCCGTGCTGCACCAGTCTGGCCCTGTGCGACCCGCACGGGATTCCATGTGACCCGCACAGGTAGTACTTGGTGCGACACGACCCTTAGTTGATGGTGCAATGCATGGTAATTAAGTTCCTAACTGGTTTGGGATAGATCTAGCCGGACTTGGACTCCCTAGACCTCAACTGTCGTAGTTGGTCATGGTATCGTGACCAGAACCTAGTCTAAAGCCCCCATTAGTCTAGTTAATCCTCACTTTCGCTTGTTGGCTTAACTATCCTAAGTCCACAAGTTGGTTTACTAAGGTATCTAACCGACTTTCGCCTAATTAGAAATCTTCTCCTTTTGGGATACCAATTGGTCACCTTTCAGCTCCTAACCTACCTCAAGTCGCTTACTCAATTCAATCAATTAGTCTACACCTTTAACCAAGAATAAGTGTGGCCATTCACCTAGTAGGAGGTTCAACATAATTCATCAAACACAAAGCAAGCATAAACAATAAACAACCAATAAGTGATAAACCATAGAAACTTAATCATTCATCCATTACATCAATCCTAACCTTGGTTCAAACATGACCCTAGAACAAACTAATCTAGCCTACCATAATAGAAACATAATCAAAATGCAAGAAAGGGAAAGATACAATCTCCATAACCAAAGAGAAGAAAGGAAGAAGGAAAACGCCCCTAATCAAGCCTCATCCTTGCCTCTAGACCGGAGATATGGATGCTTGGGTCAATCGGCGGTGGAATGGTGGTTGGAACGTGGCTCGCAAGGTGGCAAGATTGCCTGTGCGGGTCGCACAGGGTGGCTGTGTGGGGTGCACGGGAGAGATGAAGAGGTAGATTGGGTAGGTTTTCGTTGCGGCGCCGCCTTGGATGGGAGAGATGATAGGATGCCCTAATTTCGGCGCTTCAGGGGCTTTAAATAGCCGCGAAACTAGGGTTCAAAATCACGTGCAGGGCGCATGGAAAGCGGGTGCGGGTCGTATGGGCCAGGAATGAGTCGTCTGGCCCATGTCGCTTGTCTGGCGTGCTGGCTGGACCCTGTGCACCCCGCACAGGATTTGGTGCGGGCCGCACGGGAGCATTTCTTCATGTTTTGTGGGCCAAACTTCACCAAATTTCCTCCAAGTTCCTACAAAATGAGTATAGACCCAAGAAGTACCAAATTCCTACAGAAATAAACTAAAACACGCATAAAACAAAGGTATTGAGTTGTGATTGAGGGTAAAGTTCGGTCAAAACATATATATAAATGTGTGATATCAGTTAGCTTGGTTAGTTAGGCAAGATATAACTAAGTAATCCTAACTACTTTAGGTTAACTTGGTAGCTAGGGTTAGCTCTACGGTTAACCCAAATTATCCCAAGGGTCGGGTTAGAGTTAGGTCTATCATAGATTAGCTAGGGTTAGCTAGGATTAGGGTTAGCTAGGGCTACATATGGAAAGCATATCTAGGGCAACCTTATTAGTTAGGGTTAGCTTGGGTAGCTATAGTACAAAACTCTAACTCTAGGTAGTTACCTTAGCCAGGGATAGCTGTGGTAAACCTAACTCTAACTCTAGGATGTCCAAACTAACCCTAGGTAACCATAGGTAGCCCTACATAACTCTAGCTAACCCTAACTCTAACCCTAACCAGGGCTACCCATAGCTAAGCCTAGGGATCCCAAGGTGGCCCTTACTAATCCTAGGTAACCGTAACACATACCCTAACAAACCCTAACTTGCCCTTGGTAGCCCAAACTAACCATAGCTAACCCTAACTAACTTAGGAATTATTAGCTCTTACTCTAGTGTACCTTGAGTTAGTTAGGGCTAGAGTTAAGGTTACCTCACTCTAACCTAGCATTCTAGTTGTTAGGGCTACCTCGGGCAAGCTAGGGTTAGCGTGACCTATGGAGTTTGGGTTAGTTAGGGCTAGTCAGGGTTAGCTAGGGTTAGAGTTAGGGACAACTAGAGTTAGTTAGGGCTACCTTGGGTTAGGTTAGGGTTCGGGTTACTTAGGAAGACCTAACTAACCCTAGCCAACCCTAACTCTAACCCTAGCTTGTCTTACGTAGACCTAACTAACCCTTACTCGGGATTAGTTAGGTTAGTTATGGTTAGTTAGGGCTACCTAGGACAAGTTAGGGTTAGTTAGGGTTAGCTAGGGCCACCTAAGGCTAGCTAAGGTTAGAGTTAGTTAGCACTAGGTAACCTAAGCTATCCCTTGGTAGCCCTATCTAACCCAAGTTGACGTCCCTAACTCTAACCATATCTAACCCTAGGAACAAACCCCAGCTAACCCTAACTGTAACTCTAGCTAACACTAATTAGTTACCCTAACCTTAGCCAACCCAAACTAGCCCTAGCTATCCCTAGGTAGCTCTTACTAACCTTAGCTATCCCTAACTATCCCTAGGTAGTTCTTACTAACCCTAGCTATCACTAGCTAACCTAAGCTAATACTAAATAGCCATAAGAAATCCTTGTTAACCCTAACTTTAACCCTAGCTAACTGTTGGTAACCGCAACTAACTCTAACTCTAACTCTAGCTAAACCTAGCTAGCCCTAGACAATCCAAACTAACCCTAGCTAACCTTAACTCTAACCTTAGATAGCCTTAGGTTGCCCTAACTAATCCTAACAAACTCTAACTCTGACCCTAATCCTAACTTAGGGATAACTACATTATGTTAGAGTAATGGTAGTCGCTAGGTAACCCTCACTCTAACCCTAGGTCGCCCTAATCTTTTAGCTAAACCTAATAGCTAACATATGGTTAGTTAGGACTAGTTAGGTATGGTTAGAGTTAGCATTATCTAGAGTTTAGTTTAATCCAGTTAAGTAGGTAGCCCTTGGGGTTACTAAGTACCTAGATATCTAAGGTTAGTTAGGATTACTTAAGCCATAGCTAGTTAGTTAGTTAACCTTAAATCTAGATAACGCCATATATGGTTAGAATTAGAGTTAGAGCTAGCCTAGGGTTAGGCTTAGCTAGGATTAACCTTAGCTAATCCTATAGTTAGGGTTATCTAGAGTTAAGGTTAGCAATGGTTAGTTAGGGCTACCTAAGGAAAGTTAGTTAGGCCTACCTAGGGTTACCTATGTAGGGCTAGGTTTAGAGTTGGCAAGGGTTAGTTAGGGTTACCTAGGGTTCGGATCGGTTTTAACCAACCTACCATGGTAATCCTTGTTTTTGTACTAGGTATCCCTAGGTAACCATAGTTAACAATCCTAACTCCAACCCCCGTGAGCCCTAACTCTAATCATAGGTAACTCTACCTTAACTTGTTAGCTAGGATTAGTAACTCTAACCATGGTAAGTTTAGATAGGGATAACTATTTAGGGTTTAGAGTTAAGAGTTAGGGTTTGTTAGGATTATTTAGCCCTAAGCTTAGACCGGGTTAGCTATCACTAAGGTTAACTAACCATAACTAAATCTACACCCTAGCTAAACCTAGTTAGGCCCTACCTAACAGATTAGCTAAAGTTGACCATAGCTAATCCTAAATTAGGTCTAGGTAGTCTACCTTGGGCTAACCTTAGGTAACCTTAGGTAGCCCTAGCTAACCCTAACTTGTCCTAGGTAGCTCTAACTAACCATAACTAGCCTAACTAATCCCGAGTAAGGGTTAGTTGGGTCTACGTAAGGCAAGCTAGGGTTAGAGTTAAGGTTGGTTAGGGTTAGTTAGTTCTTCCTAAGTAACTCGAACCCTAACCTAACCCTAGGTAGCCCTGACTAACTCTAGTTGTCCCTAACTCTAACCCTAGCTAATCCTAGCTAGCCCTAACTAACCCAAACTCCATAGGTCACGCTAACCCTAGCTTGCCCGAGGTATCCCTAACAACAAGAATGCTAGGTTAGAGTGAGGTAACCTTAACTCTAGCCCTAACTAACTCAAGGTTCACTAGAGTAAGGGCTAATAATTCCTAAGTTAGTTAGGGTTAGCTATGGTTAGTTTAGGCTACCAAGGGCAAGTTAGGGTTTGTTAAGGTATGTGTTACGGTTACCTAGGATTAGTAAGGGCCACCTTGGGATCCCTAGGCTTAGCTATGGGTCGCCCTGGTTAGGGTTAGAGTTAGGGTTAGCTAGGGTTATGTAGGGGCTACCTTTGGTTAGCTAGGGTTAGTTATGGTTAGTTAGGACATCCTAGAGTTAGAGTTAGGTTTACCTTGAGTTAGGATTAGATTAGTTAGCTACTTAGGGTTAGTTAGGGCTCGTCAACCCAAGCTGGTCATGCTACTAGGGCAGACCTAAGGTAGCCCTAAATCCTAAGCCCTATATAGTCCAAACCAAACCTAGCTAACCTTAGCTAGCCTTAAGTAGCCCTAACAAACCCTTGTCAAAAGTAACCTTAGATTATTAGCTCAATAGTAACCTTAGGTAAGTCAAACTATGATATGATTAATCCTAATTAGGCTAGTTAACCCTAGCATGGCCAAGTTAAACTCTTGTAGGATTTAGCTAAACCTATCATAGCAAATTAGCTAGGGTTTATGCTAGTTAACCCTTGCTATCCTTAACTTTAACCTTAGCTATCCTTAGGGCTAACTCAACAAAATAGAGTAGCTCTATGGTTAGGCTAGCTAAGGTCATAACCCTAGGGTTAGTAGTCATAATCCTAGAGTTAACCATACTTAGGCTAGAGTTACTACGATTATCTATAAACCTAAGGTTAACTCAGAATTTACCATAGCTAACTCTAGATATGGTTAACCATAGCTAACCCTAGTTAACCTCAGCTAACCCTAGCTATCCCAACTCTATTCCCGCTACTATGATTAGTTAGGTAGGTAGTTAGGGATAGCTAAGGTTAGCAAGATAGATTAATCCTAGGTCTACCTAACATAACCCTATTAGTTAGGATTAGCTAGGGTTAGTTAGGGTTAGTTAATCAAATTGTTACCATAAAAATCACCATAAAACAACCAAATTGTTAGGGATAATCTTATTATTAGAAATCACCATAAAACAACCAAATTGTTACTTACTTTAGTTTTGTTTTAGTTTGATTGTTTGTTTATCAAATTTTACCATTGTTCTAAGACAAAAAAAAAAAAAAATCTCAATTGACCGACCTAGATTTTGTGAACCGGTAAACCTAATACTCAACTAATCCGTCCCTGTGGTTCGACCCCTAACCATATCCAACGATATACCGTACGCTTGTGGTACATTTTAGGACATTTTAGGGTACTATTAGTTTCTACCATCACTAACCTACTGATTTACCTAATTAGCTGGGTTAGAGCCCTAACTAACTAGTTATGTAGTCCTTAGGTTAATTATGTACTAACCCAAAGTAGTTAGACCCTAGACAATAATTAGGTAACATCTAGCTAAGGTTACTAACCTAACTCTAATCCTAGCTAGGGTTAACTAGGTTTACCTAGAGTTAGGGTTAGTTTACCACATCTAATTCATATTAAGATTAGCTAAGGTTAGTTAGTACTACCTAGGGCTTGCTAGGGAGTTAGGATTAGTTAGGGTTAGTTAGGATTACCTTTGGCTAGCTAGGGTTGGTTTGGGTTAGAGTTAGGGTTAGTTTGGGTTGGATTTAGAGTTAGTTAGGACTACATAAGGTTGGCGAGAGTTGGAGTTAGGATTAGCTATGTTAACCTAACTCTAACCTTAACTAACCCTAAATAGTAAACCTAACTCTAGGCTAGCTTTGAGTTAATGTTAGAGTTGGGATTAGTTAGTTTACCCTTAAAAAAGCTAGGGCCCAATAAGTAGGGTTAGCTACAGATAGGTATGGTTAGTTAGGACTACGAAAGGCAAGCTAGGGTTAGCCTAATTAGGGTTACCTAGGATAACTAACCTTGCTAACCCTAACTTGCTACTTAGGATTAGCCTAAGACCATAGTTAGTTACGTTATGGTTAGAAATACCTAGGGAACTAAGTTAAATAGCATAACTAAGGTAAGTTATGATAGTAGATTGAGCTTGGGTTAGGGTTAACTAAGTTATTAGTGTTACCTAGGATAATTAATTAGAGTTAATCCAACATAGGCTAGCCCTCGGGTAAACCTAGCTAAGAGTTAGGTATCCCCTATTTATCTAAGGTAAGGGTTACCCTAGGGCTAGCTATGACTAAGGCTATGGTTAACCCTAGGATTAGTTGGGGTTATAGTTAGGGTAATGCTAACTTAGGAAGACCATAGGTTATTCCTAGATCTAATTTAAGATTGGTCATCATGCGTTAGTTAAAAGGCCCAATGCAATGCCATCTTGCTTTTTTTTCTTTTTTTTTTTTTTTTTTGGTACCAATTTGCATATCACTATCTGGTTACTTCACAATACCTATACCTATCACCTAATTCCTTCATTTAATTAAACCTCAATGATAGAAATTGACCATGGAAATGTTGTCTACATCATTCTCAGATTCTAGTAAATCATTGTCTGGTATAAATGAACTGTCTCTAAGTACACTGGTATTGAATTGCTTCTGTCCCTCCTTCGTACCAATCTCATTTAATCGAAGAAATGCCTGTTGCTTTTGAAAGAAGACGACGCGACTCGAGCAACTCTCATCTTTGAATTCGTCTTTCTCTCACGGTTCTGTAGCTTCTCTCCTTATAGGTTGCGATGGCAGAAATCAATATCGGATTCAGATCCGTCATTCGTCAGAACCGTTAACGCAAGAAATGAAACCCGTCTTCTCCGTTCGAACGTGTGTGCGCAAGACTTTTCTGATCCTCTGCGACTAGATGAGTACAAGACCCATGTTTTCGATCCCTGTTAATGAGCGATAGCGTTGAGAGGAATGAAAGGAGAAGGCAAAGATGATTTCGGCCCAACAACCATCGAGGCCCAAAAGAAAGGAATCAATAATAGGCCCAATATCGGAAATGCAATCCACCATGCCACCTCAGCCTCCATGATGACGTGGACCAATAGAGAAATTAATAGATCGACATAAAACTTTAAAAATTCATTAAAAAATAGTAAGAAACTCAGAAAATACAAGTATAATATCCATAAAATTCTAAAAATCTAAATAAACAAAATTCACTGATACTTTGATACGAAATTGTGTCAAAGTAGAGGCCTTTTGTATTTTTGAAGTATTTTCACTATAAAAAAAATGAATTTCATATAATATTCTCTTTTAACATTTCTAAAACTAAAGCTAATCATTTTCAAGATTCAGAGGATTTCAAATATAATATTTTCAAAAGTCAAGTATTTTCAAATGCAAATATTCTCAAAATTACAAAAGTCAAAATAACAAACTCACTAAAAATTTTTAAATAAAATCTTCAAAATTAAAACCCAAGTACCTTCAAATAGTAAATGATTTCATGGCTAATACTTTCAAAAATCAACTATCTTCAAGAATAAGTATTTTCCAAACTATAGAAAAAAGGATTTCTAAAATTCAAAAGTATGAAAGGCCAAAGTGAATAAAAGCTATAAAATTACCAATATCCAAAGAGAAATGTCAGAAAGATTAAAGTTAAAACGCGAAACCCAAAGACAAAGCCGAAACATTTCCGTTTGAGGAAAAGTCCCTCGCTGGGGTTGAGGTCAACCTCAGATGACTTGAAATTGGATTTTTATCAAATGACTCACTTGTCGAAAAATTCAATTTTTGTTCTCTTAAGAAGCCGCTAACAGGCCCGAGAACCAACCCTTATTAAGAAGGCCACCCAAGGACCCCTACGGTTGTAAAAGAACCAACTCTCCTTTAAGAAGGTCACTGAAAGACCCCGAGGGTTGTAAAAGAACCAATTCTTGTTAAGAAGACCGCTGAAAGGTCCCTAAAATTGTATCCTTTTGTTCTCGCAAGAAGCCGCTAACGGGCCTGAGAACCAACTCTTATTAAGAAGGTCCCCAAGAGGCCCCTAGGGTTGTAAAAGAACCAACTTTCACAAGAAAGCCGCCCAAGAGGCTCCGAAGGTTGTAAAACTCCTTTCATTCCTACAAGAAGGCCGGTCGTTGCCCCAGGAACCCACTCTCACAAGAAGGCTAGGCGTTGCCCCGAGAGCTATCCGATAACTTTAATTGATCTTAAATAACCTTAAATGACTCTAAAACAACTTTAAACGAATATAAAGAACCTTAATCAACTTTAATCAACCTTAATCGACCATAATTAATTTTAGACAACTTTAAACAACTTTTGACAACTTTTGACAATTTTAAACAACTCTAAACAACTTCGAAACGGCTCCAAGTGAAGAAGACTCCCCATTCAAGCGAAGATCAGGACTGACCCTCCTTTTAGAGCCTTTACAATTTTAGAAGTTCCTTAATTGAGTCCCGTCAATTAGGTCTGGTACCATCAATTAAGTCACTTTAAGAAGCGATTCTTCCTAGCCCATTACGTATTTTCTATAGACCCCTTAATCAGAGGTTCCCGTAGGCAACTACGGGGTAATTAACAATAGGGGCTTGCGCCTATTGGAAAGAAAGGACCCGCAAAATTAAGAAACCCTCGTAAGAAGTGACTCTTGTTCCGGTTCTCTTGTTGTCAAGAGATACTCAGCGCAGAGATCGAACCTTATGGGGGGTGAATCTAAGGCTTATTCTAATTTCTCGAGGAAACCCTTTCATTCTTCGAGAGATGACGAAAAAGTCCACACAGCTACTAGGGTACACCTAGGGTAGCCCTAAATCCTAAGCCCTATATAGTCCAAACCAAACCTAGCTAACCTTAGCTAGCCTTAAGCAGCCCTAACTAATCCTAGCAAATCCTAGCCATAGGTAGCCCTAACTAATCCTAGCTATGGTTAGTTAGAGCTAACAAACCCTAACTAACCGTAGCTAGGGTTAGCCCTAACAAACCCTTGTCAAAAGGAACCTTAGATTATTAGCTCAATAGTAACCTTAGGTAAGTCAAACTATGATATGATTAATCCTAATTAGGCTAGTTAACCCTAGCATGGCCTAGTTAAACTTTTGTAGGATTAGACTTACTCTAGGTTAAAAATAAGGGTTAGTTAAAATCCCTAACTATGGGTATTGGTTAGAGATCTACATAGAGTTAGATTTAGCCCAAACTAACCCTAGGTTAGAGTTACCCATAGGTATTACCCTAACATGGTAGCCCTAGGATTAGCCCTAACTGACCGTAGGTTAGGTCACCCTAAGTAGTAGACTAACTCTTGGATTACCTAGGATAACCCTAGGGTTAGACTATTGTTAGTAACCCTATTAAACATGCCTAGGCGTGCTCTTATTAACCCTAACCCCAAGGTAGCCTTAACAAACTCAAGGTAAACCTAACTCTAACTCTAGGTAGTCCTAACTAACCATAACTAAGCTTAGCTAACCATAGATAGCCCTACATAACCCTAGCTAACCCTAACTCTAACCCTATCCAAGGCTACCCACAGCAAAGTCCAGGGATCCTTAGGTTGCCCTTACTAATCCTAGGTAACCGTAACATTGACCTTAACTAGCCCTTGCTAACTAACTCAAATTAGAATTTGGTAACCTTAACTAATTCTAACTCAAACTCAAGCTAAATCTATCTAGCCCGAAAGTGTCCAAACTAACCCGAACTAACCTAAGGTTCCATAGGGTTAGTTATGGTTAGTTAGGTATACCTAGGGCACAACCCTAACTAACCCTTAGAGTTAAGGTTAGCTAATGTAGGGTTAGAGTTAGTTGGGGTTAATTAAGACTCCTTAGGGCTAGATATTGTTAGTTGGGGTTAGAGTTAGGGTTACATAGGGTTAGATATTGTTAACCCTAACCAGGATTAACCTCAGCTAACCCTAGCGAGATTTAGTTACGGCTACGTAAGGCTAACACTAATTCCAACCCAAGCTAACCATAACTAACACTAGCTAGGGTTAGCTTACGTTAGAATTAGGGTTTGTTAAAGCTACCTAGCTGACTAAGGAAGACATAACTAACCATAACTCTAACCCTAGCTAATCCTAGCTTGCCTTACGTAGCCCTAACTAACCAGAGCTAACCAGGACTAGGGTTAGTTAACCCTTGTTAGAGTCCACCTAGGGTATAGCTAACCATAACTAACCTTAAATAACCCTAACTATGGTTAGTTAACTCAAATTAGCTATCCCTAGGTAGCCCTAGGGTTAGTTAGGACTAATTAGAGTTGCTAACCCCTTGGACAAGCTAACCCTAACCAACTTACTCTAACCCCTAACCCTAACATAGGTATCCCTATAGCATGTTAGCTAGAGTTATTTGGAGCTACCTTAGCCCTACCTAGAATTTGATAGGATTAGCTTAGCTTGGGTTAACTTATTAGCAAGTAAGGCTATCTAACCCTAGTTAAGGTAGCCCTTACTAACCTTAGTTACCCCTAACTAATTTAAGGTTAGAGTTCGGATTAGTTAGCTAATCAAATTCTTGTTAAGAAGACCGCTGAAAGGTCCCTAAAATTGTATCCTTTTGTTCTCGCAAGAAGCCGCTAACGGGCCTGAGAACCAACTCTTATTAAGAAGGTCCCCAAGAGGCCCCTAGGGTTGTAAAAGAACCAACTTTCACAAGAAAGCCGCCCAAGAGGCTCCGAAGGTTGTAAAACTCCTTTCATTCCTACAAGAAGGCCGGTCGTTGCCCCAGGAACCCACTCTCACAAGAAGGCTAGGCGTTGCCCCGAGAGCTATCCGATAACTTTAATTGATCTTAAATAACCTTAAATGACTCTAAAACAACTTTAAACGAATATAAAGAACCTTAATCAACTTTAATCAACCTTAATCGACCCTAATTAATTTTAGACAACTTTAAACAACTTTTGACAACTTTTGACAATTTTAAACAACTCTAAACAACTTCGAAACGGCTCCAAGTGAAGAACACTCCCCATTCAAGCGAAGATCAGGACTGACCCTCCTTTTAGAGTCTTTACAATTTTAGAAGTTCCTTAATTGAGTCCCGTCAATTAGGTCTGGTACCATCAATTAAGTCACTTTAAGAAGCGATTTTTCCGAGCCCATTACGTATTTTCTTTAGACCCCTTAATCAGAGGTCCCCGTAGGCAACTACGGGGTAATTAACAATAGGGGCTTGCGCCTATTGGAAAGAAAGGACCCGCAAAATTAAGAAACCCTCGTAAGAAGTGACTCTTGTTCCGGTTCTCTTGTTGTCAAGAGATACTCAGCGCAGAGATCGAACCTTATGGGGGGTGAATCTAAGGCTTATTCTAATTTCTCGAGGAAACCCTTTCATTCTTCGAGAGATGACGAAAAAGTCCACACAGCTACTAGGGTACACCTAGGGTAGCCCTAAATCCTAAGCCCTATATAGTCCAAACCAAACCTAGCTAACCTTAGCTAGCCTTAAGCAGCCCTAACTAATCCTAGCAAATCCTAGCCATAGGTAGCCCTAACTAATCCTAGCTATGGTTAGTTAGAGCTAACAAACCCTAACTAACCGTAGCTAGGGTTAGCCCTAACAAACCCTTGTCAAAAGGAACCTTAGATTATTAGCTCAATAGTAACCTTAGGTAAGTCAAACTATGATATGATTAATCCTAATTAGGCTAGTTAACCCTAGCATGGCCTAGTTAAACTTTTGTAGGATTAGACTTACTCTAGGTTAAAAATAAGGGTTAGTTAAAATCCCTAACTATGGGTATTGGTTAGAGATCTACATAGAGTTAGATTTAGCCCAAACTAACCCTAGGTTAGAGTTACCCATAGGTATTACCCTAACATGGTAGCCCTAGGATTAGCCCTAACTGACCGTAGGTTACGTCACCCTAAGTAGTAGACTAACTCTAGGTTTACCTTGAGTTTGTAAGCTACTTAGGACTAACCCTAACGAGTTACTCTAGATCTAAACTACCTTAACTAAACCTAGGTTAAAACTAACCCTAACTCTAATCTTAACCTTAGCTATCCCTTACCAACCATAGTTAAGGCTAACCTTAACTAATGAGAGTTAGCTAGAATTAGTTAAGGCAACCTCGGGCAAGCTAAGGCTTGTTGGGGTTAGTTATGGTTAGTTAGGCCTTAGGTAGGCATTGATAGAATTACCTACGGTTAGTTAATCAAATCTTAACTCAAATCCCAGCTAGCCTTAGCTAGCCTGAGGTATCAAACCATAACTAAACAAACTAATTTAGAGTCAACCATAACTAACTTACCCTATTAGCCCTACTTAGGGTTACTTCAGGTAGTCCTTAACCTAGGTAGGTATCAGGGTTAGTAAGATACCTAGGTCTATCAAGAGCCAGCAAGGGTTAGAGTCAGGGATAGCTAGGGTTAGTAAGAGCTACCTAGGCATTAGCAAGCTAGCGATAGCTAAGGTTAGTAAGGGCTAACCCTAACTAACCCTAGTTAGCCCTACATAACCTTAACTCTAGTTATAGTTAAATAGGATTGTAAGAGATTTCTTCTTATGTTAGCTAAGGTTAGCTATGGTTAGTTAGGGATACATAAGGCTAGCTAGATTTGGTTAGGGTTAGAATTACGGTTAGTTTGGGATACCTAGGACCTGTTTTGGTTGGCGAGGGTTTTAGGGTTAGAAAGGGTTAATTAGGACTACCTAGTGCTAGCTAGGGTTGGCAAGGGTTAGTTAAGGCTACTTAGGGTTAGCAAGGGTAGTTAGGGCTACCTAGGATAAGCTAGCCTAAGTTGGGCAAAACTAATCCTAACTCTAACCATAGCTATTAATCCCAAGGTTAGTTAGGTAGCCTTAGGTAATCCTAACCATAACTAACCCTTGCAAATCTAATTTTAACCTAGTAAATCTAACTCTAACCTTACATATATATATGGATAACCCCTAGTGCTACTTCCAACAACCCTAGGTAGTATTATGACATATCTTAGTTAGGGTTAGATATGGTTACCCTAGGTAGTCGTCGCTAGCCTTAGGGGTAACTAGGGTTAGTTATGGTCTAACAAGGTAATAACTAAATCCTAGCCATAGTTAGGGATAGCTAGGTTAATCCTTGCTAGGGTTAGCCTTAGGATTAGTTAACTAACCTCTATCCCTAGTAACTATAGCTAACCTTAATCCTTAGGCTAACTCTAACCCTAGTTTAACTAATCATACTCAAGCTAGTATTAACTATCCATAGGTAACCCCAGTTATCCCTAATCTATTTACCTAGGTATTAGCTATGGCTTAGCTTTGGTAGCCCAAGCAATAACTAACCCTAACTCTAGGGTAGTTAAGGTTAGAGTTAGGATTTGCTAGGATTAGTAAGAAAGAATGTATTATTTAGGGTTGCCAATTAGGGTTATATTGAACTAACCTAGCTAACCCTAACTTAGGGTTATGTTTAATTCTCAACATAGCTAATCCTAAATAACCCTACTAACTAACCCTAACTAACCCTAGGTAGTCCTAACTAGGATTATTTAGGGTTAGCTTGACCCCAACCCTATATTTACTCTAAGTTTAGCTTAACCCCAACCCTAATTAGGGTTAGCTAGGGTAGTTCTACTTAGGGTTAGCTAGGGTTAGAGTTAGGGTTAGTTAGCTATTAATTAACCTAGCTAACTTGGGTTAGTTAACTAGCTACCAGGGTTAGTTAGCTACTAACTAACCTAGCTAACTAGGATTAGTTAACTAGCTAGCTAACTAACTTGGGTTAGAGTTAGGGTTGGCTAGGGTTAGTTAGGTTTTTCTATGTTAGCTAGGGTTAGCTATGGTTAGTTAGGGCTACCTAGGTCAAGCTAAACCATAGCTAACCCTGGCAATAACCTTAATGTTAGTTCTCCATGAGTTAGTTAGGTTAGGTAGGGTTGGAGTTAGGTTTAGTTATGGTTAGAGTTAAGGTTACCTAGAGTAAGTCTAACCCTACCTATATGGTTAGATATGGTTAGGTTACTCTATGGTTAGCTATGGTCAGAGTTAGGGTTATCTGGAGATAGTTACCAACCCAAGCAAAAATTGAGCTACCTAAGTAGCCCTAACTAAGGTTATGGTTACAATTGATTAGTGTTAGTCATGGCTATTATGTTAAGCTATTTAGGTAACCCTTGAATTACCTAGAGCCTAGCTAGCCTTAGGGTTAACCCTAACTTTGGCTAGTTAACCGTAGCTAACTCTTAGGTTAAATAACTAATCTTAGGGCTACTTTGGGCTAGCTAGGGTTATCTTGGGCTAGTTAGGATTTGTTAGGCTAGGATATGGTAGCTATTTAACCCAAGATTGCTCAAGAAAGTCTCGAGTTAGCAAGGGTTAGTTAGGGCTACCTAGGGTCGGGATCGATTTTAACAAACCAACCTAGTCCTACATAGGTAATCCTAGGTAATCCTCACTATCCATTAACAACCCTAACTCTAAACCTAGCTAGTTAACAAACTCTAGTTAGCTAGGTTAGTTAGCGACTTAGGGTTAGCTAGGGTTTGTTGGGATTAGTAATCCTAGTTAATTAGGTCTAAGTTAGGATTAGTTAGGAAGACCCTAACTAACCACAACCTAATTAGGTTAGCTAGCCCTAGGCCATAAGTTCTGGGTTAGAGTTGTTACCTAGTGAGGGTTAAAATTAACTAACCCTAACCTTAACTAAAACTAACCTAGATTAACTAACCCATAATTAGGTTACCCCAGCTATCCTAACCTTGGGTTATCCACGGGCTAACCCTATAATTTAGTTACTCTAGGGATTAACCCTAATCCATTAAGGTTAGCTGGTGACCTACCTAGGGCTGAATGGACTTATAGTTAGAGTAAGGTAGCCAAGTAATTAACTAACCATATCATTAGGGTTAGTAATTGTTTTATCCTAGCTCGGATTAGTTATAACTGGCCCTAGGTAGACCAAACTAACCCTAATTAGGATTAGTTATCCGGATTAATTAGGGCTAACCAATGGCTAGCTAGTGTTGGATAGTGCTAGAGTTAGGATTATCTTTGGCTGGCTAGGGTTAGTTTGGGTTAGAGTTAGGATTAGTTTAGGTCAGATTTAGGGTTAGTTTGGACTACTTAGGGCGGACGAGGGTTGGAGTTAGGGTTAGCTAGGATTGAAATTAGGATTAGTTATGGTTAAGATTACCTAAAGCTACCTAACTCTATGGTTAGTCCTAATTTGGTTACCCTAACTAAACCTTGTTTGGTTACTAACCCTAGCTATGCATAACTGGGGTTAGAGTTATGATTAGGTAGGGTTAGTTAGAGCTACCTAAGCGAAGTTACTCTACCAACCCCTAGCTTTGGGTAAACCTAGGGTTAGCTAATTGATTCGTATAGCCCTAAGTAGGGTTAGATAACTTAACCCTTGCTAGAATTAGCTATAACTAGCTATGATAGGGTTTAGCTAACTCCCTAAGTTTGGACTAGCTAGGGTTGAAATTGCAGTCTAACTTAGCCCTTACTAACCCCAATTTCATCCCTAGCTTAATATTTACAATGGTAGGGTTAACTAGGTAGCCCCTATACCTAAACTTTACTGAGGGATATCCTTAGGACTACTTAGTTGATTAGTTAGGTCTTGCCCTACGGTTGGTTAGTTAGGGCTACCTAAGGTAACCTTAGCCCTAACTGATCCTAACAAACCCCAAGTTAGGGCTAACTAGCTAAACCCTTGCTAACCTTAGCGCTAGGTAGGTTTGGACTTTAAGTTAATTACCTAACTTAGGGGTTAGCTACCTTAGTTAGAATCTGTTTGCTAAACCCTATGTTAGGTACTCTACTTAGGGTTAGTTATCTCTAAATAGTTTTTCTACCTAGTTAGCTATGGTTAATTACGGCTAATTAGTTAAGTTACCCTAGTTAGCCTAATCGTATACTAACCTAACTTAGGAAGATATCTCTTACAATCCAATCTAACTCTAAGTAGAGTTAAGGTTATGTAGGGCTAACTAGGGTTAGTTATAGTAGCCCTAATTAGGACTAACCCTAGCTATCCCTAGTTTGCTAATCCCTAGGTAGCTCTTATTTACCCTAGTTATCCCTAACTCTAACTCTTGCTAACTCTAGATAGCCGTAGGTAGTACTAACTAACCCCAACTAGTTAGGGTTACCCATTGCTAGGATTTTTAGGACTACTTAGAGCTAACTTAGCCCTAACTTTAGGTAGCCCTACCTTGTTAACTAACGGTAGATAGGGTTAGGTATTCCTAAGTAATTAGTAAGAGCTACCTAGGACTAACCCTAACTAGTTTTACCTTGGTACACCTAAACCTAACTAGTTAGGGTTAGCTAGGGTTGAAATTAGGGTTAGTTAGGGTAACCCAATTAGGACTAACCATAGAGTTAGGCAGCTTTAGGTAATCTTAACCATAACTAACCCTAATTTCAACCCTAGCTAACCCTAACTCCAACCCTCGTCCGCCCTAAGTAGTCCAAACTAACCCTAAATCTGACCTAAACTAACCCTAACTCTAACCCAAACTAACCATAGCCAGCCAAAGATAATCCTAACTCTAGCCCTATCCAACCCTAGCTAGCCATTGGTTTGCCCTAATTAATCCGGATAACTAATCCTAATTAGGGTTAGTTAGGTCTACCTAGGGCCAGTTATAACTAATCCGAGCTAGGATAAAACAATTACTAACCCTAAAGATATGGTTAGTTAATTACTTGGCTACCTAACTCTAACTATAAGTTCATTCAGCCCTAGGTAGGTCACCAGCTAACCTTAATGGATTAGGGTTAATCCCTAGAGTAACTAAATTATAGGGTTAGCCCGAGGATAACCCAAGGTTAGGATAGCTGCGGTAACCTAATTATGGGTTAGTTAATCTAGGTTAGTTTTAGTTAAGGTTAGGGTTAGTTAATTTTAACCCTCACTAGGTAACAACTCTAACCCAGAACTTATGGCCTAGGGCTAGCTAACCTAATTAGGCTAGGGTTAGTTAGGGTCTTCCTAACTAATCCTAACTTAGACCTAATTAACTAGGATTACTAATCCCAACAAACCCTAGCTAACCCTAAGTCGCTCACTAACCTAGCTAACTAGAGTTAGTTAACTAGCTAGGTTTAGAGTGAGGGTTGTTAATGGATAGTTAGGATTAGCTAGGATTACCTATGTAGGACTAGGTAGGTTTGTTAAAATCGATCCCGACCCTAGGTAGCCCTAACTAACCCTTGCTAACTGGAGACTTTCTTGAGCAATCTTGGGTTAAATAGCTACCATAACCTAGCCTAACAAATCCTAACTAGCCTAAGATAACCCTAGCTAGCCCAAGGTAGCCCTAGGATTAGTTATTTAACCTAAGAGTTAGCTACGGTTAACTAGCCAAAGTTAGGGTTAACCCTAAGGCTAGCTAGGCTCTAGGTAATTCAAGGGTTACCTAAATATCTTAACATAATAGCCATGACTAACACTAATCAATTGTAACCATAACCTTAGTTAGGGCTACTTAGGTAGCTCAATTTTTGCTTAGGTTGGTAACTATCCCCAGCTAACCCTAACTCTGACCATAGCTAACCCTAGAGTAACCTAACCATATCTAACCATATAGGTAGGGTTAGACTTACTCTAGGTAACTTTAACTCTAACCATAACTAAACCTAACTCCAACCCTACCTAACCTAACTAACTCAGGGAGAACTAACACTAAGGTTATTGCCAGGGTTAGCTATGATCTAGCTTGACCTAGGTAGCCCTAACTAACCATAGCTAACCCTAGCTAACATAGAAAAACCTAACTAACCCTAGCTAACCCTAACTCTAACCCTAGTTAGTTAGCTAACCCTTATTAATCCTAGTTAGGACTACCTAAGGTTAGTTAGGGTTAGTTAGTAGGGTTATTTAGGATTAGCTATGTTGAGAATTAAACATAGGTAACCCTAAGTTAGGGTTAGCTAGGTTAGTTCAATATAACCCTAATTGGCAACCCTAAATAATACATTCTTTCTTACTAATCCTAGAAAATCCTAACTCTAACCTTAACTACCCTAGAGTTAGGGTTAGTTATTGCTTGGGCTACCAAAGCTAAGTCATAGCTTATACCTAGGTAAATAGACTAGGGATAACTGGGGTTACCTATGGATAGTTAATACTAGCTTGAGTATGATTAGTTAAACTAGGGTTAGAGTTAGCCTAAGGATTAAGGTTAGCTATAGTTACTAGGGATAGAGGTTAGTTAACTAATCCTAAGGCTAACCCTAGCAAGGATTAACCTAGCTATCCCTAACTATGGCTAGGATTTAGTTATTACCTTGTTAGACCATAACTAACCCTAGTTACCCCTAGGTTAGCTTTAGTTGGGCTAACTAGTGTAGTTAGGACTACCTAGGGCTAGCGACGACTACCTAGGGTAACCATATCTAACCCTAACTAAGATATGTCATAATACTACCTAGGGTTGTTGGAAGTAGCACTAGGGGTTATCCATATATATATGTAAGGTTAGAGTTAGATTTACTAGGTTAAAATTAGATTTGCAAGGGTTAGTTATGGTTAGGATTACCTAAGGCTACCTAACTAACCTTGGGGTTAATAGCTATGGTTAGAGTTAGGATTAGTTTTGCCCAACTTAGGCTAGCTTATCCTAGGTAGCCCTAACTACCCTTGCTAACCCTAAGTAGCCTTAACTAACCCTTGCCAACCCTAGCTAGCACTAGGTAGTCCTAATTAACCCTTTCTAACCCTAAAACCCTCGCCAACCAAAACAGGTCCTAGGTATCCCAAACTAACCGTAATTCTAACCCTAACCAAATCAAGCTAGCCTTATGTATCCCTAACTAACCATAGCTAACCCTAGCTAACATAAGAAGAAATCTCTTACAATCCTATCTAACTATAACTAGAGTTAAGGTTATGTAGGGCTAACTAGGGTTAGTTAGGGTTAGCTCTTACTAACCTTAGCTATCGTTAGCTTGCTAATGCCTAGGTAGCTCTTACTAACCCTAGCTATCTCTGACTCTAACCCTTGCTGGCTCTTGATAGACCTAGGTATCTTACTAACCCTGATACCTACCTAGGTTAAGGACTACCTGAAGTAACCTTAAGTTGGGCTAATAGGGTTAGTTAGTTATGGTTGACTCTAAATTAGTTTGTTTAGTTATTGTTTGATACCTCAGGCTAGCTAAGGTTAGCTGGGATTTGAGTTAAGATTTGATTAACTAACCGTAGGTAATTCTATCAATGCCTACCTAAGGCCTAACTAACCATAACTAACCCCAACAAGCCTTAGCTTGCCCGAGGTTGCCCTAACTAATTCTAGCTAACTCTCATTAGTTAAGGTTAGCCTTAACTATGGTTGGTAAGGGATAGCTAAGGTTAAGATTAGAGTTAGGGTTAGTTTTAACCTAGGTTTAGTTAAGGTAGTTTAGATCTAGGGATAACCTATGGTCTTCCTAAGTTAGCGTTACCCTAACTATAACCCCAACTAATCCTTGGGTTAACCATAGCCTTAGTCATAGCTAGCCCTAGGGTAACCCTTACCTTAGATAAATAGGAGATACCTAACTCTTAGCTAGGTTTACCCGAGGGCTAGCCTATGTTGGATTAACTCTAATTAATTATCCTAGGTAACACTAATAACTTAGTTAACCCTAACCCAAGCTCAACCTACAATCATAACTTACCTTAGTTATGCTATTTAACTTAGTTCCCTAGGTATTTCTAACCATAACGTAACTAACTATGGTCTTAGGCTAATCCTAAGTAGCAAGTTAGGGTTAGCAAGGTTAGTTATCCTAGGTAACCCTAATTAGGCTAACCCTAGCTTGCCTTACATAGTCCTAACTAACCATACCTATTTGTAGCTAACCCTACTTATTGGGCCCTAGCTTTTTTAAGGGTAAACTAACTAATCCCAACTCTAACATTAACTCAAAGCTAGCCTAGAGTTAGGTTTACTATTTAGGGTTAGTTAAGGTTAGAGTTAGGTTAACATAGCTAATCCTAACTCCAACTCTCGCCAACCCTATGTAGTCCTAACTAACTCTAAATCCAACCCAAACTAACCCTAAGTCTAACCCAAACCAACCCTAGCTAGCCAAAGGTAATCCTAACTAACCCTAACTAATCCTAACTCCCTAGCAAGCCCTAGGTAGTACTAACTAACCTTAGCTAATCTTAATATGAATTAGATGTGGTAAACTAACCCTAACTCTAGGTAAACCTAGTTAACCCTAGCTAGGATTAGAGTTAGGTTAGTAACCTTAGCTAGATGTTACCTAATTATTGTCTAGGGTCTAACTACTTTGGGTTAGTACATAATTAACCTAAGGACTACATAACTAGTTAGTTAGGGCTCTAACCCAGCTAATTAGGTAAATCAGTAGGTTAGTGATGGTACAAACTAATAGTACCCTAAAATGTCCTAAAATGTACCACAAGCGTACGGTATATCGTTTGATATGGTTAGGGGTCGAACCACAGGGACGGATTAGTTGAGTATTAGGTTTACCGGTTCACAAAATCTAGGTCGGTCAATTGAGATGTTTTTTTTTATCTTAGAACAATGGCAAAATGTGATAAATAAACAATCAAACTAAAACAAAACTAAAGTAAGTAACAATTTGGTTGTTTTATGGTGATTTCTAATAATAAGATTATCCCTCGCCCTAATTTTAATCCTAGGAAATATGATTTTAACTAACCCTAACTAACCCTAGCTAATCCTAACTAATAGGGTTATGTAAGGTAGACCTAGGATTAATCTATCTTGCTAACCTTAGCTATCCCTAACTACCTACCTAACTAATCATAGTAGCGGGAATAGAGTTGGGAAAGCTAGGGTTAGCTGAGGTTAACTAGGGTTAGCTATGGTTAACCATATCTAGAGTTAGCTATGGTAAATTCTGAGTTAACCTTAAGTTTATAGATAATCGTAGTAACTCTAGCCTAAGTATGGTTAACTCTAGGATTATGACTACTAACCCTAAGGTTATGACCTTAGCTAGCCTAACCATAGAGCTACTCTATTTTGTTGAGTTAGCCCTAAGGTTAACTAAGGTTAAAGTTAAGGTTAGCTAGGGTTAACTAGCATAAACCCTAGCTAATTTGCTATGATAGGTTTAGCTAAATCCTACAAGAGTATAACTAGGCCATACTAGGGTTAACTTGCCTAATTAGGATTAATCATATCATAGTTTGACTTACCTAAGGTTACTATTGAGCTAATAATCCAAGGTTACTTTTGACAAGGGTTTGTTAGGACTAGCCCAAGCTACGGTTAGTTAGGGTTTGTTAGCTCTAACCAACCATAACTAGGATTAGTTAGGGCTACCTAAGGCTAGGATTTGCTAAGGTTAGCTAGGTTTGGTTTGGACTATATAGGTCTTAGGATTTAGGGCTACCTTAGGTCTGCCCTAGTAGCATGACCAGCTTGGGTTGACGAGCCCTAACTAACCCTAAGTAGCTAACTAATCTAATCCTAACTCAAGGTAAACCTAACTCTAACTCTAGGATGTCCTAACTAACCATAACTAACCCTAGCTAACCAAAGGTAGCCCCTACATAACCTTAGCTAACCCTAACTCTAACCCTAACCAGGGCGACCCATAGCTAAGCCTAGGGATCCCAAGGTGGCCCTTACTAATCCTAGGTAACCATAACACATACCTTAACAAATCCTAACTTGCCCTTGGTAGCCTAAATTAACCATAGCTAACCCTAACTAACTTAGGAATTATTAGCCCTTACTCTAGTGTACCTTGAGTTAGTTAGGGCTAGAGTTAAGGTACCTCACTCTAACCTAGCATTCTTGTTGTTAGGGATACCTCGGGCAAGCTAGGGTTAGCGTGACCTATAGAGTTTGGGTTAGTTAGGGCTAGCTAAGGTTAGCTAGGGTTAGAGTTAGGGACAACTAGAGTTAGTTAGGGCTACCTAGGGTTAGGTTAGGGTTCGAGTTACTTAGGAAGACCTAACTAACCCTAACTAACCCTAACTCTAACCCTAGCTTGCCTTACGTAGACCCAACTAACCCTTACTCGGGATTAGTTAGGTTAGTTATGGTTAGTTAGAGCTACTTAGGACAAGTTAGGGTTAGCTAGGGCTACCTAAGGTTACCTAAGGTTAGCCCAAGGTAGACTACCTAGACCTAATTTAGGATTAGCTATGGTCAACTTTAGCTAATCTATTAGGTAGGGCCTAACTAGGTTTAGCTAGGGTGTAGAGTTAGTTATGGTTAGTTAACCTTAGGGATAGCTAACCCGGTCTAAGCTTAGGGCTAAATAATCCTAACAAACCCTAACTCTTAACTCTAAACCCTAAATAGTTATTCCTATCTAAACTTACCATGGTTAGAGTTACTAATCCTAGCTAACATGTTAAGGTAGAGTTACCTATGATTAGAGTTAGGGCTCACGGGGGTTGGAGTTAGGATTGTTAACTATGGTTTCCTACGGATACCTAGTACAAAACCAAGGATTACCATGGTAGGTTCGTTAAAACCGATCCGAACCCTAGGTAACCCTAACTAACCCTTGCCAACTCTAAACCTAGCCCTACATAGGTAACCCTAGGTAGCCCTAACTAACCATTGCTAACCTTAACTCTAGATAACCCTAACTATAGGATTAGCTAGGGTTAGTCCTAGCTAAGCCTAACCCTAGGCTAGCTCTGACTCTAATTCTAACCATATATGGCGTTATCTAGATTTAAGGTTAACTAACTAACTAGCTATGGCTTAAGTAATCCTAACTAACCTTAGATATCTAGGTACTTAGTAACCCCAAGGGCTACCTACTTAACTGGATTAAACTAAACTCTAGATAATGCTAACTCTAACCATACCTAAGTAGTCCTAACTAACCATATGTTAGCTATTAGGTTTAGCTAAAAGATTAGGGCGACCTAGGGTTAGAGTGAGGGTTACCTAGCGACTACCATTACTCTAACATAATGTAGTTATCCCTAAGTTAGGATTAGGGTCAGAGTTAGGATTTGTTAGGATTAGTTAGGGCAACCTAAGGCTATCTAAGGTAAGAGTTAAGGTTAGCTAGGGTTAGTTTGGATTGTTTAGGGCTAGTAGGTTTAGCTAGAGTTAGAATTAGAGTTAGTTGGGGTTACCAACAGTTAGCTATGGTTAAAGTTAGGGTTAACAAGGATTTCTTATGGCTATTTAGTGTTAGCTTAGGTTAGCTAGCGATAGCTAGGGTTAGTAAGAGCTACCTAGGGATAGTTAGGGATAGCTAGGGTTAGTAAGAGCTACCTAGGGATAGCTAGGGCTAGTTTGGGTTGGCTAAGGTTAGGGTAACTAATTAGTGTTAGCTAGAGTTACAGTTAGGGTTAGCTGGGGTTTGTTCCTAGGGTTAGATATGGTTAGAGTTAGGGACGTCAACTTGGGTTAGATAGGGTTACCAAGGGATAGCTTAGGTTACCTAGTGCTAACTAACTCTAACCTTAGCTAGCCTTAGGTAGCCCTAGCTAACCCTAACTAACCCTAACTTGTCCTAGGTGGCCCTAACTAACCATAACTAACCTAACTAATCCCGAGTAAGGGTTAGTTAGGTCTACGTAAGACAAGCTAGGGTTAGAGTTAGGGTTGGCTAGGGTTAGTTAGGTCTTCCTAAGTAACCTGAACCCTAACCTAACCCAAGGTAGCCCTAACTAACTCTAGTTGTCCCTAACTCTAACCCTAGCTAACCCTAACTAGCCCTAACTAACCCAAACTCCATAGGTCACGCTAACCCTAGCTTGCCCGAGGTAGCCCTAACAACAAGAATGCTAGGTTAGAGTGAGGTAACCTTAACTCTAGCCCTAACTAACTCAAGGTACACTAGAGTAAGGGCTAATAATTCCTAAGTTAATTAGGGTTAACTATGGTTAGTTTGGGCTACCAAGGGCAAGTTAGGGTTTGTTAGGGTATGTGTTACGGTTACCTAGGATTAGTAAGGGCCACCTTGGGATCCCTAGGCTTAGCTATGGGTAGCCCTAGTTAGGGTTAGAGTTAGGGTTAGCTAGGGTTATGTAGGGCTACCTACGGTTCGCTAGGGTTAGTTTGGACATCCTAGAGTTAGAGTTAGGTTTGCCACAGCTATCCCTAGCTAAGGTAACAACCTAGAGTTAGAGTTTTGTACTCTAGCTACCCAAGCTAACCCTAACTAATAAGGTTGCCCTAGATATGCTTTCCATATGTAGCCCTAGCTAACCCTAATCCTAGCTAACCCTAGCTAATCTATGATAGACCTAACTCTAACCTGACCCTTGGGATAATTTGGGTTAACCGTAGAGCTAACCCTAGCTACCAAGTTAACCTAAAGTAGTTAGGATTACTTAGTTATATCTTGCCTAACTAACCAAGCTAACTGATATCACACATTTATATATATGTTTTGACCGAACTTTACCCTCAATCACAACTCAATACCTTTGTTTTATGCGTGTTTTAGTTTATTTCTGTAGGAATTTGGTACTTCTTGGGTCTATACTCATTTTGTAGGAACTTGGAGGAAATTTGGTGAAGTTTGGCCCACAAAACATGAAGAAATGCTCCCGTGCGGCCCGCACCAAATCCTGTGCGGGGTGCACAGGGTCCAGCCAGCACGCCAGACAAGCGACATGGGCCAGACGACTCATTCCTAGCCCATACGACCCGCACCCGCTTTCCATGCGTCCTGCACGTGACTTTGAACCCTAGTTTCGCTGCTATTTAAAGCCCCTGAAGTGCCGAAATTAGGGCATCCTATCATCTCTCCCATCCAAGGCGGCGCCGCAACGAAAACCTCATCTCTCCCGTGCACCCCACACAGCCGCCCAGTGCGACCCGCACAGGGAATCCTGCCGCCTTGCGATCCACGTTCCAACCACCATTCCACCGCCGATCGACCCAAGCATCCATATCTCCAGTCTAGAGGCAAGGATGAAGCTTGATTAGGGGTGTTTTCCTTCTTCCTTTCTTCTCTTTGGTTATGGAGATTGTATCTTTCCCTTTCTTGCATTTTGATTATGTTTCTATTATGGTAGGCTAGATTAGTTTTGATTATGTTTCTATTATGGTAGGCTAGATTAGTTTGTTCTAGGGTCATGTTTGAACCAAGGTTAGGATTGATGTAATGGATGAATGATTAAGTTTCTATGGTTTATCACTTATTGGTTGTTTATTGTTTATGCTTGCTTTGTGTTTGATGAATTGTGTTGAACCTCCTACTAGGTGAATGGCCACACTTATTCTTGGTTAAAGGTGTAGACTAATTGATTGAATTGAGTAAGCGACTTGAGGTAGGTTAGGAGCTGAAAGGTCACCAATTGGTATCCCAAAAGGAGAAGATTTCTAATTAGGCGAAAGTCGATTAGATACCTTAGTAAACCAACTTGTGGACTTAGGATAGTTAAGCCAACAAGTGAAAGTGAGGATTAACTAGACTAATGGGAGCTTTAGACTAGGTTCTGGTCACGATACCATGACCAACTATGGCAGTTGAGGTCTAGGGAGTCCAAGTCCGGCTAGATCTGTCCCAAACCAGTTAGGAACTTAATTACCATGCATTGCACCATCAACTAAGGGTCGTGTCGCACCAAGTACTACCTGTGCGGGTCACATGGAATCCCGTGCGGGTCGCACAGGGCCAGACTGGTGCAGCACGGGTCAGCATTTCGTGCGACAGCACACGTGTTGGCAGCCCGAAGCCTAACCAAGGTAAAAACAGAAACCCTAGGACGCTTTATTATTAGAAATCACCAGAAAACAACCAAATTGTTATTTACTTTAGTTTTGTTTTAGTTTGATTGTTTGTTTATCTCATTTTGCCATTGTTCTAAGACAAAAAAAACATCTCAATTGACCGACCTAGATTTTGTGAACCGGTAAACCTAATACTCAACTAATCCGTCCCTGTGGTTCGACCCCTAACCATATCCAACGATATACCGTACCCTTGCGGTACATTTTAGGACATTTTAGGACATTTTAGGGTACTATTAGTTTGTACCATCACTAACCTACTGATTTACCTAATTAGCTGGGTTAGAGCCCTAACTAACTAGTTATGTAGTCCTTAGGTTAATTATGTACTAACCCTAAGTAGTTAGACCCTAGACAATAATTAGGTAACATCTAGCTAAGTTAACTAACCTAACTCTAATTCTAGCTAGGGTTAACTAGGTTTACCTAGAGTTAGGGTTAGTTTACCACATCTAATTCATATTAAGATTAGCTAAGGTTAGTTAGTACTACCTAGGGCTTTCTTGGGAGTTAGGATTAGTTATGGTTAGTTAGGATTACCTTTGGCTAGCTAGGGTTGGTTTGGGTTAGAGTTAGGGTTAGTTTGGGTTGGATTTAGAGTTAGTTAGGACTACTTAGGGCTGGCGAGAGTTGGAGTTAGGATTAGCTATGGTAACTTAACTCTAACCTTAACTAACCCTAAATAGTAAACCTAACTCTAGGCTAGCTTTGAGTTAATGTTAGAGTTGGGATTAGTTAGTTTACACTTAAAAAAGCTAGGGTTAGCCTAATTAGGGTTACCTAGGATAACTAACCTTGATAACCCTAACTTGGTACTTAGGATTAGCCTAAGACCATAGTTAGTTACGTTATGGTTAGAAATACCTAGGGAACTAAGTTAAATAGCATAACTAAGGTAAGTTATGATAGTAGGTTGAGCTTGGGTTACCTAGTATAACTAATTAGTGTTAATTCAACATAGGCTAGCCCTCGGGTAACCTTAGATAAGAGTTAGGTATCCCCTATTTATCTAAGGTAAGGGTTACCCTAGGGCTAGCTATGGCTAAGGCTATGGTTAACCCTAGGATTAGTTGGGGTTATAGTTAGGGTAACGCTAACTTAGGAAGACCATAGGTTATCCCTAGATCTAAACTACCTTAACTAAACCTAGGTTAAAACTAACCCTAACTCTAATCTTAACCTTAGTTATCCCTTACCAACCATAGTTAAGGCTAACCTTAACTAATGAGAGTTAGCTAGAATTAGTTAGGACAACCTCGGGCAAGCTAAGGCTTGTTGGGATTAGTTATGGTTAGTTAGGCCTTAGGTAGCCATGGATAGAATTACCTACGGTTAGTTAATCAAATCTTAACTCAAATTCCAGTGAACCTTAGCTAGCCCGAGGTAGCAAACCATAACTAACCAAACTAATTTAGAGTTAACCATAACTAACTAACCCTATTAGCCCTACTTAGGGTTACTTCAGGTAGTCCTTAACTTAGGTAGGTATCAGGGTTAGTAAGATACGTAGGGCTATCAAGAGCCAGCAAGGGTTAGAGTTAGGGATAGCTAGGGTTAGTAAGAGCTACCTAGGCATTAGCAAGCTAGCGAAAGCCAAGGTTAGTAAGGGCTAACCCTAACTAACCCTAGTTAGCCCTACATACCCTTAACTCTAGTCAGAGTTAGATAGGATTGTAAGAGATATCTTCCTATGTTAGCTAGGGTTAGCTATGGTTAGTTAGGGATACGTAAGGCTAGCTAGGTTTGGATAGGGTTAGAATTATGGTTAGTTAGGGCTACCTAGGACCTGCTTTGGTGGGCGAGGGTTTTAGGGTTAGAGAGGGTTAATTAGGACTACCTAGTGCTAGCTAGGGTTGGCAAGGGTTAGTTACGGCTACTTAGGGTTAGCAAGGGTAGTTAGGGCTATCTAGGATAAGCTAGCCTAAGTTGGATTAAACTAATCCTAACTCTAACCATAGCTATTAACCCCAAGGTTAGTTAGGTAGCCTTAGGTAATCCTAACCATAACTAACCCTTGCAAACCTAATTTTAACCTAGTAAACCTAACTCTAACCTTACATATATAAATGGTTAACCCCTAGTGCTACTTCCAACAACCCTAGGTAGTATTATAACATATCTTAGTTAGGGTTAGATATGGTTACCCTAGGTAGTCGTCGCTAGCCCTAGATAGTCCTAACTACACTAGTTAGCCCAACTAAAGCTAACCTAGGGGTAACTAGGGTTAGTTATGGTCTAACAAGGTAATAACTAAATCCTAGCCATAGTTAGGGATAGCTAGGTTAATCCTTGCTAGGGTTAGCCTTAGGATTAGTTAACTAACCTCTATCCCTAGTAACTATAGCTAACCTTAATCCCTAGGTTAACCCTAACCCTAGTTTAACTAATCATACTCAAGCTAGTATTAACTATCCATAGGTAACCCCAGTTATCCCTAGTCTACTTACCTAGGTATAAGCTATGGCTTAGCTTTGGTAGCCCAAGCAATAACTAACCCTAACTCTAGGATAGTTAAGGTTAGAGTTAGGATTTGCTAGGATTAGTAAGAAAGAATGTATTATTTAGGGTTACGAATTAGGGTTACCTATGTTTAATTCTCAACATAGCTAATCCTAAATAACCCTACTAACTAACCCTAACTAACCCTAGGTAGTCCTAACTATGATTAATTAGGGTTAGCTTGACCCGAACCCTATGTTTACTCTAAGTTTAGCTTAACCCCAACCCTAATTAGGGTTAGCTAGGGTAGCACTACTTAGGGTTAGCTAGGGTTAGAGTTAGAGTTAGTTAGCTACTAGGGTTAGTTAGCTATTAATTAACCTAGCTAACTTGGGTTAGTTAACTAGCTACCAGGGTTAGTTAGCTACTGACTAACCTAGCTAACTAGGATTAGTTAACTAGCTAGCTAACTAACTAGGGTTAGAGTTAGGGTTGGCTAGGGTTAGTTAGGTTTTTCTATGTTAGCTAGGGTTAGCTACGGTTAGTTAGGGCTACCTAGGTCAAGCTAAACCATAGCTAACCCTGGCAATAACCTTAGTGTTAGTTCTCCATGAGTTAGTTAGGTTAGGTAGGGTTGGAGTTAGGTTTAGTTATGGTTAGAGTTAGGGTTACCTAGAGTAAGTCTAACCCTACCTATATGGTTAGATATGGTTAGGTTACTTTAGGGTTAGCTATGGTCAGAGTTAGGGTTAGCTGGGGATAGTTACCAACCCAAGCAAAAATTGAGCTACCTAAGTAGCCCTAACTAAGGTTATGGTTACAATTGATTAGTGTTAGTCATGGCTATTATGTTAAGCTATTTAGGTAACCCTTGAATTACCTAGAGCCTAGCTAGCCTTAGGGTTAACCCTAACTTTGGCTAGTTAACCGTAGCTAACTCTTAGGTTAAATAACTAATCCTAGGGCTACCTTGGGCTAGCTAGGGTTATCTTGGGCTAGTTAGGATTTGTTAGGCTAGGATATGGTAGCTATTTAACCCAAGATTGCTCAAGGTAGTCTCGAGTTAGCAAGGGTTAGTTAGGGCTACCTAGGGTCGGGATCGATTTTAACAAACCTACCTAGTCCTACATAGGTAATCCTAGGTAATCCTAACTATCCATTAACAACCCTGACTCTAAACCTAGCTAGTTAACTAACTCTAGTTAGCTAGGTTAGTTAGCGACTTAGGGTTAGCTAGGGTTTGTTAGGATTAGTAATCCTAGTTAATTAGGTCTAAGTTAGGATTAGCTAGGAAGACCCTAACTAATCCTAGCCTAATTAGGTTAGCTAGTCCTAGGCCATAAGTTCTTGGTTAGAGTTATTACCTAGTGAGGGTTAAAATTAACTAACCCTAACCTTAACTAAAACTTACCTAGCTTAACTAACCCTAACCTTAACTAAAACTTACCTAGCTTAACTAACCCATAATTACGTTACCCCAGTTATCCTAACCTTGGGTTATCCTCGGGCTAACCCTATAATTTAGTTACTCTAGGAATTAACCCTAATCCATTATGGTTAGCTGGTGACCTACCTAGGGCTGAATGGACTTATAGTTAGAGTTAGGTAGCCAAGTAATTAACTAACCATATCATTAGGGTTAGTAATTGTTTTATCCTAGCTCGGATTAGTTATAATTGGCCCTAGGTAGACCTAACTAACCCTAATTCGGATTAGTTATCCGGGTTAATTAGGGCTAACCAATGGCTAGCTAGGGTTGGATAGGGCTAGAGTTAGGATTATCTTTGGCTGGCTAGGGTTGGTTTGGGTTAGAGTTAGGGTTAGTTTAGGTCAGATTTAGGGTTAGTTTGGACTACTTAGGGCGGACGAGGGTTGGAGTTAGGGTTAGCTAGGGTTGAAATTAGGGTTAGTTATGGTTAAGATTACCTAAAGCTACCTAACTCTATGGTTAGTCCTAATTGGGTTACCCTAACCCTTGTTTGGTTACTAACCCTAGCTATGCATAACTGGGGTTAGAGTTATGATTAGGTAGGGTTAGTTAGAGCTACCTAAGCGAAGTTACTCTACCAACCCCTAGCTTTGGGTAACCCTAGGGTTAGCTAATTGGTTCGTATAGCCCTAGGTAGGGTTAGATAACTTAACCCTTGCTAGAATTAGCTATAACTAGCTATGATAGGGTTTAGCTAACTGCCTAAGTTTGGACTAGCTAGGGTTGAAATTGCAGTCTAACTTAGCCCTTACTAACCCCAATTTCAACCCTAGCTTAATATTTACAATGGTAGGGTTAACTAGGTAGCCCCTATACCTAAACTTTACCGAGAGATATCCTTAGGACTACTTAGTTGATTAGTTAGGGCTTGCTCTACGGTTGGTTAGTTAGGGCTACCTAAGGTAACCTTAGCCCTAACTAATCCTAACAAACCCTAAGTTAAGGCTAACTAGCTAAACCCTTGCTAACCTTAGCGCTAGGTAGGTTAGGACCTTAAGTTAATTACCTAACGTAGGAGTTAGCTACCTTAGTTAGAATCTGTTTGCTAAACCCTATGCTAGGTACTCTACTTAGGGTTAGTTATCTCTAAATAGTTTTGCTACCTAGTTAGCTATGGTTAATTACGGCTAATTAGTTAAGTTACCCTAGTTAGCCTAATCGTATTCTAACCTAACTGAGGAAGATATCTCTTACAATCCAATCTAACTCTAAGTAGAGTTAAGGTTATGTAGGGCTAATTAGGGTTAGTTATGGTAGCACTAGCTAGGACTAACCCTAGCTATCCCTAGTTTGCTAATCTTTAGGTACCTCTTATTAACCCTAGTTATCCCTAACTCTAACCCTTGCTAGCTCTAAATAGCCGTAGGTAGTACTAACTAACCCCAACTAGTTAGGGTTACCCATTGCTAGGATTTTGAGGACTACTTAGAGCTAACTTAGCCCTAACTTTAGGTAGCCCTACCTTGTTAACTAACGGTAGCTAGGGTTAGGTATCCCTAAGTAATTAGTAAGAGCTACCTAGGGCTAACCCTAACTCTAAGTAGCCCTAACTTAACACTAGTTCTAACCATAGCTATCTACTTAGGATTAGTTAGAGTTAGCTAGCCCTAACAAATCCTTGTTAACCCTAACTTTAGCCCTAACTAACCATAGCTGACCCTAGCTATCCCCAGTTAGCTTGGGTTGAAATTAAGGTTAGTTAGGGTTAGTTAGTACTACCTAGGGCTTGCTAGGGTTAGATATGGTTAGAGTTAGGGACAACTAGGGATTGATAGGGCTACCTAGGGATAGCTTGGGTTACCTAGGATTAGAGTTAGGGTTACCTAGGGTGGGTTAGGGCAACCTAGGGGTAGTTATGATTATTTAAGACTACTTAGGGCTAGATATGATTAATTGGAGTTAGAGTTACGATTTTTTAGGATTACTTAGGGCTAACCATATATATCCCAAGGTAGTCTTAACTAACTCCAGCTAACCTTAACTCTAACCTTAGCTAGCCTTAGGTAGCCCTAACTAATCCTAACAAATCCTAGCTCTAACCCCAACTAACCATATCTAGTCCTAGGTAGTCTTAACTAACCCTAGCTTGCCCTAGGTAATTAGCTTGTGTTATTTTTAGGGTTAGCTAACTATGTTAACCCTAGCTAAGGCTACATAGGGCTAGCTATCCCTAGGTAACCTTAGTTATGGTTTAGCCCAAACTCTAAGTTTAGTTAGGGCTAACCTAACCAGGTAGAATTACTTATGATTAGCTAACTAATCCGAACTCTAACCCTAAATTAGTTAGGCATAACTAAGGTTTGTAAGGGCTACCTTAACTAGGGTTAGATAGCCTTACTTGCTAACAAATTAAACCAAGCTAACCTAACCCTATCTAACTCTAGGTAGGGCTAAGTTAGCTCCAAATAACTCTAGCTAACATGCTATATGGATACCTATGTTAGGGTTAGGGGTTAGAGTAAGTTGGTTAGGGTTAGCTGGTCCAAGGGGTTAGCAACTCTAATTAGTCCTAACAAACCCTAGGGCTACCTAGGGATAGCTAATCTGAGTTAACTAACCATAGTTAGGGTTAGTTAAGGTTAGTTATGGTTAGCTATGCCCTAGGTGGACTTTAACAAGGGTTAACTAACCCTAGCCCTGGTTAGCTATGGTTAGTTAGGACTACGTAAGGCAAGCTAGGGTTAGCTAGGGTTAGAGTTAGGGTTAGTTAGGTCTTCCTTAGTCAGCTAGGGTTAGCTATAGTTCACTAGGTAGCCTTAACAAACCCCAATTCTAACGTAAGCTAACCCTAGCTAGTGTTAGTTATGGTTAGCATGGGTTAGAATTAGGGTTAGCCTTACGTAGCCCTAACTAATCCTCGCTAGGGTTAGCTGAGGTTAATCCTGGTTAGGGTTAACAATATCTAACCCTATGTAACCCTAACTCTAACCCCAACTAACCATATCTAGCCCTAAGGAGTCTTAATTAACCCCAACTAACTCTAACCCTACCTTAGCTAACCTTAACTCTAAGGGTTAGTTAGGGTTGTGCCCTAGGTATCTCTAACTAACCATAACTAACCCTATGGAACCTTAGGTTAGTTCGGGTTAGTTTGGACTATTTAAGGCTAGCTAGGTTTAGCTTGAGTTTGAGTTAGAATTAGTTAGGGTTACCAAATTCTAATTTGAGTTAGTTAGCGAGGGCTAGTTAAGGTCAATGTTACGGTTACCTAGGATTAGTAAGGGCAACCTAAGGATCCCTGGACTTAGCTGTGGGTAGCCCTGGATAGGGTTAAAGTTAGGGTTAGCTAGGGTTATGTCGGGCTACCTATGGTTAGCTAAGGTTAGTTATGGTTAGTTAGGACTACCTAGAGTTAGAGTTAGGTTTACCTTGAGTTTGTTAAGGCTACCTTGGGGTTAGGGTTAGTAAGAGCACGCCTAGGCATGTTTAATAGGGTTACTAACAATAGTCTAATCCTAGAGTTACCCTAGGTAGTCCTAGAGTTAGTCTACTACTTAGGGTGACCTAACTTACGGTCAGTTAGGGCTAATCCTAGGGCTACCATGTTAGGGTAATACCTATGGGTAACTCTAACCTAGGGTAAGTTTAGGCTAAATCTAACTCTATGTAGATCTCTAACCAATACCCATAGTTAGGGATTTTAACTAACCCTTGCTTTTAACCTAAAGTAAGTCTAATCCTACAAGAGTTTAACTAGGTCATGCTAGGGTTAACTAGCCTAATTAGGATTAATCATATCATAGTTTGACTTACCTATGGTTACTATTGAGCTAATAATCTAAGGTTACTTTTGACAAGGGTTTGTTAGGGCTAACCCTAGCTACGGTTAGTTAGGGTTTGTTAGCTCTAACTAACCATAGCTAGGATTCGTTAGGGCTACCTAAGGCTAGGATTTGCTAGGATTAGTTAGGGCTACTTAAGGCTAGCTAAGGTTAGCTGGGTTTGGTTTGGACTATATAGGGCTTAGGATTTAGGGCTACCTTAGGTCTACCCTAGTAACATGACCAGCTTGGGTTGACGAGCTGTAACTAACCCTAAGTAGCTAACTAATCTAATCCTAACTCAAGGTAAACCTAACTCAAACTCTAGGATGTCCTAACTAACCATACCTAACCCTAGCTAACCATAGGTAACCTTACATAACCCTAGCTAACCCTAACTCTACCCCTAACCAGGGCTACCCATAGCTAAGCCTAGGGATCCCAAGGTGGCCCTTACTAATCCTAGGTAACCGTAACACATACCCTAACAAACCCTAACTTGCCCTTGGTAGCCCAAACTAACCATAGCTAACCCTAACTAACTTAGGAATTATTAGCCCTTACTCTAGTGTACCTTGAGTTAGTTAGGGCTAGAGTTAAGGTTACCTCACTCTAACCTAGCATTCTTGTTGTTAGGGCTACCTCAGGCAAGCTAGGGTTAGCGTGACCTATGGAGTTTGGGTTAGTTAGGGCTAGTTAGGGTTAGCTAGGGTTAGAGTTAGGGACAACTAGAGTTAGTTAGGGCTACCTAGGGTTAGGTTAGGGTTCGGGTTACTTAGGAAGACCTAGCTAACCCTAGCCAACCCTAACTCTAACCCTAACTTGCCTTACGTAGACCTAACTAACCCTTACTCGAGATTAGTTAGGTTAGTTATGGTTAGTTAGGGCTACCTAGGATTAGTTAAGGTTAGCTAGGGCTACCTAAGGCTAGCTAAGGTTAGAGTTAAGCTTAGTTGGGGTTAGTTAGAGTTAGTTAGCACTAGATAACCTAAGCTATCCCTTGGTAGCCCTATCTAACCCAAGTTGACGTCCCTAACTCTAACCATATCTAACCCTAGCAACAAACCCCAGCTAACCCTAACTCTAACTCCAACTAACACTAATTAGTTACCCTAACCTTAGCCAACCCAAACTAGCCCTAGCTATCCCTAGGTAGCTCTTACTAACCCTAGCTATCCCTAACTATCCCTAGGTAGCTCTTACTAACCCTACCTATCGCTAGCTAACCTAAGCTAACACTAAACAACCCTAAGAAATCCTTGTTAACCCTAACTTTAACCCTAACTAACTGTTGGTAACCCCAACTAACTCTAACTCAAACTCTAGCTAAACCTAGCTAGCCCTAGACAATCCAAACTAACCCTAGCAAACCTTAACTCTAACCTTAGATAGCCTTAGGTTACCCTAACTAATCCTAGCAAACCCTAACTCTGACCCTAATCCTAACTTAGGGATAGCTACTTTATGTTAGAGTAATGGTAGTCGCTAGGTAACCCTCACTCTAATCCTAGGTCGCCCTAATCTTTTAGCTAAACCTAATAGCTAACATATGGTTAGTTAGGACTAGTTAGGTATAGTTAGAGTTAGCATTATCTAGAGTTTAGTTTAATCTAGTTAAGTAGGTAGCCCTTGGGGTTACTAAGTACCTAGATATCTATGGTTAGTTAGGATTACTTAAGCCATAGCTAGTTAGTTAGTTAACCTTAAATCTAGATAACGCCATATATGGTTAGAATTAGAGTCAGAGCTAGCCTAGGGTTAGGCTTAGCTAGGACTAACCCTAGCTAATCCTATAGTTAGGGTTATTTAAAGTTAAGGTTAGCAATGGTTAGTTAGGGCTACCTAAGGCAAGTTAGTTAGGCCTACCTAGGGTTACCTATGTAGGGCTAGGTTTAGAGTTGGCAAGGGTTAGTAAGGGCTACCTAGGGTCGGGATCAGTTTTAACGAACTTACCTTGGTAATCCTAGGTTTTGTACTAGGTATCTCTAGGTAACCATAGTTAATAATCCTAACTCCAACCCTCGCGAGCCCTAACTCTAATCCTAGGTAACCCTACCTTAACTTGTTAGCTAGGATTAGTAACTCTAACCATGGTAGGTTTAGATTGGGATAACTATTTCGGATTTAGAGTTAAGAGTTAGGGTTTGTTAGGATTATTTAGCCCTAAGCTTAGACCGGATTAGCTATCCCTAAGGTTAACTAACCATAACTAACTCTACACCTTAGCTAAACCTAGTTAGGCCCTACCTAACAGATTAGCTAAACTTGACCATAGCTAATCCTAAATTAGGTCTAGGTAGTCTACCTTGGGCTAACCTTAGGTAGTAGCATGCCTTAGGTAACTGTAGATTTCTTGTTTACCCTAGTAACTAACAAACCCTAGATAACCCTAACTCTAGCCCTACCTTAACTTAGGCTAGCCCTAACTAACGCTAACTAATCAAAACCTAACAAATCTTGATAGAGTTAGGACATATCCCTAACTAATACTAACCCTAATTGATATTATCTAGCCCTAACTACTTAGGGTACGTAGCCCTAACTAACCATAACTAGCACTACCACAGAAATAGGCTTTCGTAACTCAAATTAGCAACTGCTTTTTATAATAACAGTCACCTACAAAATCTATGGCATTGTCGTAATATAAGTTCAAATCTTTACAACTGTTTTGAATTAAAACAATTGCTAAACTTAAGCATGAGAAAAAGAAAAAATAAATTTTTCTGGAAACATTGTGACCGTTAATATTAAATAACAGTCATAAAAGTCTTTAATGACTATTAATATTAAATAACAGTCGCCACAAATTTCCGCCAATAATAGTCATTATTGGGGTGAATTGTGGTATGGCAAGTGGGTCTAAATTTTTATGACTGTTTTTACTTAATAACAGTTGCAGCATTTTTTCCACGTCTTTTTAAGACTTTTTTTTACTTTATAACAGTTGCAGAACATTTTTAATGACTGTTTTTAAGCAAATCCAGTTGTAGATTATTTAATTAGGTTTTCCTAAAACTGTCTACAGCCGTTTGGTCTGTAGACAGTATGTACGGTGCTTTGCTGGAAATGGAAATGGAAAAATATAGCTCAATTGATTTTAATAATTATTTATGTTTCCATTTGATTCCTTTCAATATTTTAACGAAATTAACTACAGCAAAAAATAACTTTATAAGAGTACGTCTATACATTTTAATGGATTCACCTAGTACAGTATCATGCAATTATTTATGGGTTCAAATTGATGTATTGATGAAGGCTTAGAACCTAGGAATCAAATAAATTTGTAAAACTAGAGCTAATCTCACTAATCGTTCGGAATATAGCTTTAGAGTCGAACCCAAGGGACGGATTTATGAATACTGGACTTATCCTTTCTTAAAATCTAGACAGAAATATTTTTATGAAGATTTAAATAAAAGAAAACTAACGATGCACTAGGTAAATAGAAATATTGATGTCTTGCGCACGCTAGACGACTCATTCCTAGCAGTGGAGGCCTATCTCAGCACCCCATTCGGAACGAATTACTATCTGTTCGGTTCGAACGCACTGTAGCCGCCAGACCAGCGCACCTCTCATCTATTCGGCCCGAATAGATTGCCGCCATGTCACATATGGCAATGTTCTTTACATGAAAGTTGATCTTTATGGCATTTTCTTGCGCCCTGGTGCCCTAGCCTTCCATTCTTGCGACCTGGGACGTCCATATATACCTCTATACTCCTGAGGAAAGGCATCTTTGATTCTCCATACCTAATTCCACCTTTCCAAAGGCGTTTACTCTCTTTGGATATCATCAACCTTGAAGCGACGGCTGCAAGGTGATCAGTTTGGCGACCATCCAGCAATACCCCACTGCCTTGAAGACCGAAAGACGGAAGCAAAAAGGAGTATTTGGTTTATTCTTTTATGTTTCTTTCTCTTGATTTGATGGGCTTGTATCTTTACTGTTATTTTATGTTTATTGCGTGTCTTGCTACTATGTTAGGCTAGTTTTTATGTTGTCTTAGGATTAGGGAAGGAACTTGATGTTTGGATGATGTTTATTTGACCTGTTATGTTATACTATGCTTTGAGATTTGTTTATTGCGAATTATATCTGTTACTTGAGTTATAATACTTGTTTAAATCTCTAATTACCTTCTAGTTGAACAGCTGCATCTAGTTAGTCTAAGTTAGGATAAACAAGTCACGTTTAATTCAAGTACTTGGGATAAATTGTCGATCCGAAAGGATAGCTTAGTTGACACCAAAAGTGTAACTTTTAGACCAGTCCAAAAGACCTCTAAATATCCTTACAAACTCCCATAAACAAGTTTAATTGATTGAATTTTATACCAAAAGTTGCGAACCAATCAAGTTAATTAGGTTAGGTTGTGATTAAACCATAATCTGTCCCAACAAGCGAAAGCTGAGGTTTAGAATATCTAGGTTTGACCAATAAATCCTAACTTAAAGCATTAGTTAGCATAACGGACCAATTAAGCCCACCTTTGCCTTCTGTTCGGACCGAACAGGGTGGCAACTGTAGCTAAAATGCGAAATTTAGTGCGAAAGTGATTAGTTTCGAGTTTTAGCGTCCAAACACAAGCGAAACCTGACTCCTAGGACATTTTTATTCTCTGTTTAAACTCCAAAACACTGCTTTACTTATTTTAATTACTATTTTGTTTATTTTATCTAATTTCGAGTCTAAAAACCAACCAAAAATATTTACCTAGTGCATCGTTTAGTTTTCTTTTATTTAAATCTTCATAAAAATATTTCTGTCTAGATTTTAATAAAGGATAAGTCCAGTATTCATAAATCCGTCCCTTAGGTTCGACCCTAAGGCTATATTCCGAACGATTAGTGAGATTAGCTCTAGATTTACAAATTTATTTGATTCCTAGGTTCTAAGCCTTCATCAATACATCAATTTGAACCCATAAATAATTGCATGATACTGTACTAGGTGATTCCATTAAAATGTATAGACGTACTCTTATAAAGTTATTTTTTGCTGTAGTTAATTTCGTTAAAATATTGAAAGGAATCAAATGGAAACATAAATAATTATTAAAATCAATTGAATAATCTAATTAAAAAATCTACAACTGGATTTACTTAAAAACAGTCATTTAAAATGTTCTGCAACTGTTATAAAGTAAAAAAAGTCATAAAAAGACGGGGGAAAAATGCTGCAACTGTAATTAAGTAAAAACAGTCATAAAAATTTGGGACCCACCTGCCATACCACAATTCACCCCAATAATGACTAATATTGGAGGGAATTTATGGCGACTGTTATTTAATATTAACGGTCACAATGTTTCCAAAAAAATTTATTTTTCTTTTTCTCAAGCTTAAGTTTAGCAATTGTTTTAATTCAAAATAGTTGTAAAGATTTGAACTTATATTACGACAATGCCATAGATTTTGTAGGTGACTGTTATTATAAAAAGCAGTTGCTAATCTCCAGTTGCAAAAGCCTGTTTCTGTGGTAGTGCTAGTTATGGTTAGTAAGGGCTACGTACCCTAGGTAGTTAGGGCTAGATAATATCATTTAGGGTTAGTATTAGCTAGGGATATGTCCTAACTCTACCAAGATTTGTTAGGTTTTGATTAGTTAGCGTTAGTTTGGGCTAGCCTAAGTTAAGGTAGGGCTAGAGTTAGGGCTATCTAGGGTTTGTTAGTTACTAGGGTAAGCAAGAAATCTACAGTTACCTAAGGCATGCTACTACCTAAGGTTAGCCCCAGGTAGACTACCTAGACCTAATTTAGGATTAGCTATGGTCAAGTTTAGCTAATCTGTTAGGTAGGGCCTAACTAGGTTTAGCTAGGGTGTAGAGTTAGTTATGGTTAGTTAACCTTAGGGATAGCTAATTCAGTCTAAGCTTAGGGCTAAATAATCCTAACAAACCCTAACTCTTAACTCTAAACCCTAAATAGTTATCCCTATCTAAACCTACCATGGTTAGAGTTACTAATCGTAGCTAACAAGTTAAGGTAGGGTTACCTAGGATTAGAGTTAGGGCTCGCTAACTCCAATAAACAAGTTTAACTAGTTGAATTCTATACCAAAAGTTGCGAACCAACCAAGTTAATTAGGTTAGGTTGTGATCGAACCAATATCTGTCCCAACAAGCGAAAGTTGAGGTTTAGAACATCTTGGTTTGACCAACAAACCCTGAATTGAGGCATTGACCAACATAACAAGCCGTTTAAACCCACTTTTCCCTTCTGTTCGGACCGAACAGAGCGGTAACTTTAGCTAAAATGCGGAGTTTGGTGTGAAAGTACTTGATTTCGGGTTTTAGCGTCCAAATACAAGTGAAACCTGACTCCTAGGACGTTTTTATTCACTGTTTAGACCCCAAAAAAATTCTACTTTACTTATTCTTATACTATTAGTTTTACTTCAAGTCTAAAAACCAACCAAAAATATTTACTTAGTGGATCGTTTAGCTTTCTTTTATATAAATCTTCACAAAAATATTTCTGTCTAGCTTTTGAGAAAGGATAAGTCTGGTATTCATTAATCCGTCCTTTGGGTTCGACCCTAAAGCTATATTCTGAACGATTAGTGAGATTAGCTCTAGGTCTACAAATTCATTTGATTCCTAGGTTCTAAGCCTTCATCAAATTGGCGCCTTTGCGGGGGACGGTGTTGATATTGGATCCTTATTTTAGTACTAAGAGACTAGACTTTTGTTTTTTTTTTCCTTTTAAACTCACGCTTTCTTCTCTCTGAATTGCAGGACTGGCAGGTAGAACCCGAAGGAAGAAATTCCGACCACCCAAGGTCAGGAACTACTTCACTCGGCGGTTCGAAACAGATCCAGAACTCGCCCAACCCTCCAATTCGACCCCTGTTCGGACCGAACAAGATTCCATTCGGACCGAACAGGACCCCGAACAGAGAGAAGGAAGCCCCGCAATGGACGACGCACTCACTCCGGAGGCCATTGCCCAGCAGACGCGCGAACTGGAGGCTCTCCGCCTTCAGTTGGACGAAAGGGCGGCTCGTCTCACAGTAGAACGAAACACTCTTGCCGGCCAAAGAAGAGATTTTGAGGCCGAGCGACGGAGATGGGCACACGAAAACGAGGCGAACATCCACAACTCCGAGGACGAGGAAGGAGATGACAACAATCGAACACTCGGCGAATTCGGAGCACCAAATGCAAAAGACGTGGGAAGACCGGTGGTGATTCCAGGCATCGAAGCCAACAACATGCAAATCGCCCCCAACCACGTCACACTCGTGCAACAAAATCCGTTTTAACGAGATGACAAAGAAAATCCCCATGCTCACCTACAAACTTTTATTGATTGCACAAAATTAATTAAGTTCAATGGGGTTCCTCAACAAGCAATTAGGCTATTGTTATTTCATTTCACCCTTAAGGATAGAGCCCAAAAATGGTACAAAACATTGAAAAAAAAGTCAATTCGGTCTTGGGATCAAATGGCACAAACATTTTTGGATAGATATTTTCGCGCAGACCGTTCCGATGCGATTAGAAAGGAATTGAATAATTTTTCTCAAAAGGAGGAGGAATCAATGAGGGACGCTTGGGAAAGATTTAGGGATTTAGAGAATTCTTGCCCACATCATGGGATCCAAGAATGGATGTTAATTAAATCTTTCTATAGCGGACTCTATGATAATATAAAAATTAATATTGATTCTCTTTCAGGTGGGGCATTCAAGAGGCTCGACGCAACCCAAGGGCGTGATTTGCTCGATTATTGCGCAAGGAACTACACCTGGTACCCGATTCCATCTCACCGCCGATCTAGCCATTCTAAGCATCAAATCCATGAGATTACGTCCAAGAATGAGAGGATCGCGGAGTTGGAAGCCGAACTTGCCTCCTATCAATCCGCACAAGGGACCCACTTCAATTCCAACACTTGTGGCGCGTGCGACGAAGAAGGGCACACCTCGATTAATTGCCTGCTCGCAAAGACTAGCAACGAAGGGCATCAAGTGAACTCGATCAACAACGAGCCCTCCTATTTTCCTAGACACATATTTAGTCGAAGTTATTCATTAAGTGATGGGGAACAAGCAGATTGGGAAAACATGAACCATCCCAAATACCATAACAATGTGACAAATAGACCATATGTGCCAAGGAACCAGTACAAAAGTACCAACCAACCAGCTGTGTTTAAAAATGCACAATTTAACAACAACAGTCGTGACCAACCCTTTCCAAAGAAATCTGTTTATAATAGGGATGGTATACCACCAGTTGTTCAGGACTTTATGCATGAACAAGGCAAATTTAATCAAATGTTGGTTGAAGGGATGGAAGAACTTAAGACTAATGCAAGTACCTTGACCAGGTTGGAGCAAATGATGGAGTCGTACTTTTCAAGGCAACCCGGGAAGCTTCCAAGGCAACCTTTGGTGAACCCTAATGCTGAAATCAAGGCATTGCACGTTCTGAGGAGCAGAAGGGAGTATCGGGACCCGCCAATGCCGGCTGATGCCGAAATCCTGCCCTCTGTTCGGTCCAAACAGGAGCCCATTCGGTCCGAACAGAGAGGTCCAAATGAGGTGGAGCCAATCCTCGAGCAGATTTTGCCTTTCCCTCCCCTCAAGAAGGCATCCCAGGAGAAAGAAGTAACATCGGAGCCTCAAGATGCCGCTGAACCGACACCCGACCCACCTGTTCGGTCTGAACAGACATCTGTTCGGTCCGAACAAGATACTAAGGAGGCTGAATCGAAGGGCAAAGGCAAGCCGGAGCGTTCTGTGCAAGCATACAGGCCCCCTGTGCCCTTTCCTCAACAATTGGTGAAGACTAAGGAGGATGCTCAGTTCAAAATCTTTTGGGACATACTCAAGCAAATGCGAATCACCATCCCATTTACCGATGCGATAGCTCAAGTTCCCATCTATGCCAAGTTCATGAAGGAGTTGTGCACATGCAAAAGAACCATGGAGGAATTGAAAACGGTGGTGCTAACATACAAGAGCAGCGAAGCTTTGAAGAGCAATATGCCACCTAAGCTCGCGAATCCAGGTCGGTTTGTTCTTCCTTGCACTATTGGTAATGCCATTATCAAACAAGCTCTATGTGACATGGGTGCAAGCGTTAGCCTCATGCCCAAGATGGTGTATCAGAAGATCGGGTTTGGCGAACTTCTACCCACAAGCATGACTCTAAGACTCGCCGATTCCACAATCCAAATACCGATGGGGGAATTGAAGGACGTACCTGTACAAGTCGGCAAATTTCTGGTGCCCGGCGATTTCGTGGTCATGGACATAGAAGAAGATAAGGATGTGCCTATCATCTTGGGACGCCCCTTTCTTAAGGTTAGTTTTAGTTAAGGTTAGGGTTAGTTAATTTTAACCCTCACTTGGTAATAACTCTAACCCAGAACTTATGGCCTAGGGCTAGCTAACGTAATTAGGCTAGGGTTAGTTAGGGTCTTCCTAGCTAATCCTAACTTAGACCTAATTAACTAGGATTACTAATCCTAACAAACCCTAGCTAACATTAAGTCGCTAACTAACCTAGCTAACTAGAGTTAGTTAACTAGCTAGGTTTAGAGTTAGGGTTGTTAATGGATAGTTAGGATTACCTAGGATTACCTATGTAGGACTAGGTAGGTTTGTTAAAATCGATCTCGACCCTAGGTAGCCCTAACTAACCCTTGCTAACTCGAGACTACCTTGAGCAATCTTGGGTTAAATAGCTACCATATCCTAGCCTAACAAATCCTAACTAGCCCAAGATAACCCTAGCTAGCCCAAGGTAGCCCTAGAATTAGTTATTTAACCTAAGAGTTAGCTACGGTTAACTAGCCAAAGTTAGGGTTAACCCTAAGGCTAGCTAGGCTCTAGGTAATTCAAGGGTTACTTAAATAGCTTAACATAATAGCCATGACTAACACTAATCAATTGTAACCATAACCTTAGTTAGGGCTACTTAGGTAGCTCAATTTTTGCTTGGGTTGGTAACTATCCCCAGCAAATCCTAACTCTGACCATAACTAACCCTAGAGTAACCAAACCATATCTAACCATATAGGTAGGGTTAGACTTACTCTAGGTTACCCTAACTCTAACCATAACTAAACCTAACTCCAACCCTACCTAACCTAACTAACTCATGGAGAACTAACACTAAGGTTATTCCCAGGATTAGCTATGGTTTAGCTTGACCTAGGTAGCCCTATCTAAACTTACCTAACCCTAGCTAACATAGAAAAACCTAACTAACCCTAGCCAACCCTAACTCTAACCCTAGTTAGTTAGCTAGCTAGTTAACTAATCCTAGTTAGCTAGGTTAGGTAGTAGCTAACTAACCCTGGTACCTAGTTAACTAACCCAAGTTAGGTAGGTTAATTAATAGCTAACTAACCCTAACTCTAACCCTAGCTAACCCTAAGTAGAGCTACCCTAGCTAACCCTAATTAGGGTTGGGGTTAAGCTAAACTTAGAGTAAACATAGGGTTGGGGTCAAGCTAACCCTAATTAATCCTAGTTAGGACTACCTAGGGTTAGTTAGGGTTAGTTAGTAGGGTTATATAGGATTAGCTATGTTGAGAATTAAACATAGGTAACCCTAATTTAGGGTTAGCTAGGTTAGTTCAATATAACCTTAATTGGTAACCCTAAATAATACATTCTTTCTTACTAATCCTAGCAAATACTAACTCTAACCTTAACTACCCTAGAGTTAGGGTTAGTTATTGCTTGGGCTACCAAAGCTAAGCCATAGCTTATACCTAGGAAAGTACACTAGGGATAACTGGGGTTACCTAGGGATAGTTAATACTAGCTTGAGTATGATTAGTTAAACTAGGGTTAGAGTTAGCCTAGAGATTAAGGTTAGCTATACTTACTAGGGATAGAGGTTAGTTAACTAATCCTAAGGCTAACCCTAGCAAGGATTAACCTAGCTATCCATAACTATGGCTAGGATTTAATTATTACCTTGTTAGACCATAACTAACCCTAGTTACCCCGAGGTTAGCTTTAGTTGGGCTAACTAGTGGAGTTAGGACTACCTAGGGCTAGCGACGACTACCTAGGGTAACCATATCTAACCCTAACTAAGATATGTCATAATACTACCTAGGGTTGTTGGAAGTAGCACTAGGGGTTAACCATATATATATGTAAGGTTAGAGTTAGGTTTACTAGGTTAAAATTAGGTTTGCAAGGGTTAGTTATGGTTAGGATTACCTAAGACTACCTAACTAACCGTGGGGTTAATAGCTATGGTTAGAGTTAGAATTAGTTTTGTCCAACTTAGGCTAGCTTATCCTAGGTAGCCCTAACTACCTCTGCTAACCCTAAGTAGCCTTAACTAACCCTTGCCAACCCTAGCTAGCACTAGGTAGTCCTAATTAACCCTTTCTAACCCTAAAACCCTCGTCAACCAAAGCAGGTCCTAGGTAGCCCTAACTAACCATAATTCTAACCCTATCCAAACCTAGCTAGCCATACGTATCCCTAACTAACCATAGCTAATCCTAGCTAACATAGGAAGCTATCTCTTACAATCCTATTTAACTCTAACTAGAGTTAAGGTTATGTAGGGCTAACTAGGGTTAGTTAGGGTTAGCCCTTACTAACCTTAGCTATCGCTAGCTTGCTAATGCCTAGGTAGCTCTTACTAACCCTAGCTATCCCTAACTCTAACCCTTGCCGGCTCTTGATAGCCCTAGGTATCTAACTAACCCTGATACCTACCTAGCTTAAGGACTACCTGAAGTAACCCTAAGTAGGGCTGATAGGGTTAGTTAGTTATGGTTAACTCTAAATTAGTTTGGTTAGTTATAGTTTGCTACCTCGGGCTAGCTAAGGTTAGCTGGGATTTGAGTTAAGATTTGATTAACTAACCATAGGTAATTCTATCCATGGCTACCTAAGGCCTAACTAACCATAAGTAACCCCAACAAGCCTTAGCTTGCCCGAGGTTGCCCTAACTAATTCTAGCTAACTCTCATTAGTTAAGGTTAGCCTTAACTATGGTTGGTAAGGGATAGCTAAGGTTAAGATTAGAGTTAGGGTTAGTTTTAACCTAGGTTTAGTTAAGGTAGTTTAGATCAAGGGATAACCTATGGTCTTCCTAAGTTAGCGTTACCCTAACTATAACCCCAACTAATCCTAGGCTTAACCATAGCCTTAGCCATAGCTAGCCCTAGGGTAACCCTTACCTTAGATAAATAGGGGATACCTAACTCTTAGCTAAGGTTACCCGAGGGCTAGCCTATGTTGGATTAACTCTAATTAGTTATCCTATGTAACATGAATACCTTAGCTAACCGTAACCCAACCTCAACCTACTATCATAACTTACCTTAGTAATGCTATTTAACTTAGTTCCCTAGGTATTTCTAACCACAACGTAACTAACTATGGTCTTAGGCTAATCCTAAGTAGCAAGTTAGGGTTAGCAAGGTTAGTTATCTTAGGTAACCCTAATTAGGCCCTAGCTTGCCTTACGTAGTCCTAACTAACCATAACTATCTGTAGCTAACCCTACTTATTAGAACCTAGCTTTTTTAAGGGTAAACTAATTAATCCCAACTCTAACATTACCTCAAAGCTAGCCTAGAGTTAGGTTTACTATTTAGGAATAGTTAAGGTTAGAGTTAGGTTACCATAGCTAATCCTAACTCCAACTCTCGCCAGCCCTAAGTAGTCCTAACTAACTCTAAATCCAACCCAAACTAACCCTAACTCTAACCCAAACCAACCCTAGCTAGCCAAAGGTAATCCTAACTAACCCTAACTAATCCTAACTCCCTAGCAAGCCCTAGGTAGTACTAACTAACCTTAGCTAATCTTAATATGAATTAGATGTGGTAAACTAACCCTAACTCTAGGTAAACCTAGTTAACCCTAGCTAGGATTAGAGTTAGGTTAGTAACCTTAGCTAGATGTTACCTAATTATTGTCTAGGGTCTAACTACTTAGGGTTAGTACATAATTAACCTAAGGACTACATAACTAGTTAGTTAGGGCTCTAACCCAGCTAATTAGGTAAATCAGTAGGTTAGTGATGGTACAAACTAATAGTACCCTAAAATGTCCTAAAATGTGCCGCAAGCGTACGGTATATCGTTGGATATGGTTAGGGGTCGAACCACAGGGACGGATTAGTTGAGTATTAGGTTTACCGGTTCACAAAATCTAGGTCGGTCAATTGAGATGTTTTTTTTATCTTCGAACAATAGAAAAATGAGATAAAAAAACAATCAAACTAAAACAAAACTAAAGTAAGTAACAATTTGGTTGTTTTGTGGTGATTTCTAATAATAAAGCGTCCTAGGGTTTCTATTTTTACCTTGGTTAGGCTTCGGGCTGCCAACACGTGTGTTGTTGCACAAAATATTGACCCGTGCTTCACCAGTCTGTCCCTGTGCGACCCGCACGGGATTCCATGTGACCTACACAGGTAGTACTTGGTGCGACACGATCCTTAGTTGATGGTGCAATGCATGGTAATTAAGTTCCTAACTGGTTTGGGACAGATCTAGCCGGACTTGGACTCCCTAAACCTCAACTGTCGTATGTTGGTCATGGTATCGTGACCAGAACCTAGTCTAAAGCCCCCATTAGTCTAGTTAACCCTCACTTTCGCTTGTTGGCTTAACTATCCTAAGTCCACAAGTTGGTTTACTAAGGTATCTAACCGACTTTCGCCTAATTAGAAATCTTCTCCTTTTGGGATACCAATTGGTCACCTTTCGGCTCCTAACCATATCTAGGAGTTAGCTATGGTAAATTCTGAGTTAACTTTACCGTACCGTACTTGGCACTCAAAACACACCCGAACGCACTGTAGCCGCCAGACCAGCGCTCCTCTCATCCGTTCGGTCCGAACAGATTGCCGCCATGTCACATATGGCAATGTTCTTTCCATGGAAGTTGATCTTTATGGCATTTTCTTGCGCCCTGTTGCCCTAGCCTTCCATTCTTGCGACCTGAGACGTCCATATATACCTCTACACGCCTGAGGAAAGGCGTCTTTGATTCTCCATACCTAATTCCACCTTTCCAAAGGCGTTTACTCTCTTTGGAGATCATCAACCTTGAAGCGACGGCAGCAAGGTGATCAGTTTGGCGACCATCCAGCAATACCCCACTGCCTTGAAGACCGAAAGACGGAAGCAAAAAGGAGTATTTGGTTTATTCTTTTATGTTTCTTTCTCTTGATTCGATGGGCTTGTATCTTTACTGTTATTTTATGTTTATTGCGTGTCTTGCTACTATGTTAGCGTAGTTTTTATGTTGTCTTAGGATTAGGGAAGGAACTTGATGTTTGGATGACGTTTATTTGACTTGTTATGTTATACTATGCTTTGAGATTTGTTTATTGCGAATTATATCTATTACTTGAGTTAAAATACTTGTTTAAATCTCTACTTACCTTCTAGTTGAACAGCTGAATCTAGTTAGTCTAAGTTAGAAAAAAAAAGTCACGTTTAATTCAAGTACTTGGGATAAATTGTAGATCCGAAAGGATAGATTAGTTGACACCAAAAGTGTAACTTTTAGACTAGTCCAAAAGACCTCTAAATATCCTTACGAACTCCAATAAATAAGTTTAGTTGATTGAATTCTATACCAAAAGTTGCGAACCAATCAAGTTAATTAGGTTAGGTTGTGATTAAACCAGAATCTGTCCCAACAAGCGAAAGCTGAGGTTTAGAATATCTAGGTTTGACCAATAAACCCTAACTTAAAGCATTAGTTAGCATAATGGACCAATTAAGCCTACTTTTGCCTTCTGTTCAGACCGAACAGTGTGGCAACTGCAGCTAAAACGCGAAATTTAGTGCGAAAGTGCTTAGTTTCGAGTTTTAGCGTCCAAACACAAGCGAAACCTGACTCCTAGGACATTTTTATTCTCTGTTTAAACCCCAAAACAGTGCTTTACTTATTTTAATTACTATTTAGTTTATTTTATCTTATTTCGAGTCTAAAAACCAACCAAAAATATTTACATAGTGCATCGTTTAGTTTTCTTTTATTTAAATCTTCATAAAAATATTTCTGTCTAGATTTTAAGAAAAGATAAGTCCAGTATTCATAAATCCGTCCCTTGGGTTCGACCCTAAAGCTATATTCCGAACGATTAGTGAGATTAGCTCTAGATTTACAAATTTATTTGATTCCTAGGTTCTAAGCCTTCATCAATACATCAATTTGAACCCATAAATAATTGCATGATACTGTACTAGGTGAATCCATTAAAATGTATAGACGTACTCTTATAAAGTTATTTTTTGCTGTAGTTAATTTCGTTAAAATATTGAAAGGAATCAAATGGAAACATAAATAATTATTAAAATCAATTGAGCTATATTTTTCCATTTCCATTTCCAACGAAGCACTGTACAGACTGTCTACAGACCAAACGGCTGTAGATAGTTTTAGGAAAACCTAATTAAATAATCTACAACTGGTTTTACTTAAAAACAGTCATTAAAAATGTTCTGCAACTGTTATAAAGTAAAAAAAGTCATAAAAAGACGGGGAAAAAATGCTGCAACTGTAATTAAGTAAAAACAGTCATAAAAATTTGGGACTCACCTGCCATACCACAATTCACCCCAATAATGACTAATATTGGTGGGAATTTATGGTGACTGTTATTTAATATTAACAGTCATTAAAGACTTTTATGACTGTTATTTAAAATTAACGGTCACAATGTTTCTAGAAAAATTTATTTTTTCTTTTTCTCATGCTTATGTTTAGCAATTGTTTTAATTCAAAACAGTTGTAAAGATTTTGTATTACGACAATGCCATAGATTTTGTAGGTGACTGTTATTATAAAAAGCAGTTGCTAATCTCCAGTTGCAAAAGCCTGTTTCTGTGGTAGTGCTAGTTATGGTTACTTAGGGCCACGTACCCTAGGTAATTAGGGCTAGATAATATCATTTAGGGTTAGTATTAGCTAGGGATATGTCCTAACTCTACCAAGATTTGTTAGGTTTTGATTAGTTAGCGTTAGTTTGGGCTAGCCTAAGTTAAGGTAGGGCTAGAGTTAGGGCTATCTAGGGTTTGTTAGTTACTAGGGTAAGCAAGAAATATAGAGTTACATAAGGCATGCTACTACCTAAGGTTAGCCCAAGGTAGACTACCTAGACCTAATTTAGGATTAGCTATGGTCAACTTTAGCTAATCTGTTAGGTAGGGCCTAACTAGGTTTAGCTAGGGTGTAGAGTTAGTTATGGTTAGTTAACCTTATGGATAGCTAACCCGATCTAAGCTTAGGGCTAAATAATCCTAGCAAACCCTAACTCTTAACTCTAAACCCTAAATAGTTATCCCTATCTAAACCTACCCTGGTTAGAGTTACTAATCCTACCTAACAAGTTAAGGTAGGGTTACCTAGGGATTGTTAACTATGGTTAGAGTTAGGACTCGCGAGGGTTGGAGTTAGGATTGTTAACTATGGTTACCTAGGGATACCTAGTACAAAACCTAGGATTACCAAGGTAGGTTCGTTAAAACCGATCCTGACCCTAGGTAACCCTAACTAATCCTAGGTAACCCTAACTAACCCTTGCCAACTCTAAACTTAGCCCTACATAGGTAACCCTAGGTAGGCCTAACTAACTTGCCTTAGGTAGTCCTAACTAACCATTGCTAACCTTAACTCTAGATAACCCTAACTATAGAATTAGCTAGGGTTAGTCCTAGCTAAACCTAACCCTAGGCTAGCTCTGACTCTAATTCTAACCATATATGGCGTTATCTAGGTTTAAGGTTAACTAACTAACTAGCTATGGCTTAAATAATCCTAACTAACCTTAGATATCTAGGTACTTAGTAACCCCAAGGGGTACCTACTTAACTAGATTAAACTAAACTCTAGATAATGCTAACTCTAACCATACCTAACTAGTCCTAGCTAACCATATGTTAGCTATTAGGTTTAGCTAAAAGATTAGGGCGACCTAGGGTTAGAGTGAGGGTTACCTAGCTACTACCATTACTCTAACATAAAGTAGCTATCCCTAAGTTAGGATTAGGGTCAGAGTTAGGGTTTGTTAGGATTAGTTAGGGCAACCTAAGGCTATCTAAGGTTAGAGTTAAGGTTAGCTAGGGTTAGTTTGGATTCTCTAGGGCTAGATAGGTTTAGCTAGAGTTTGAGTTAGAGTTAGTTGGGGTTACCAACAGTTAGCTAGGGTTAAAGTTAGGGTTAACAAGGATTTCTTAGGGCTGTTTAGTGTTAGCTTAGGTTAGCTAGCGATAGCTAGGGTTAGTAAGAGCTACCTAGGGATAGTTAGGGATAGCTAGGGTTAGTAAGAGCTACCTAGGGATAGCTAGGGCTAGTTTGGGTTGGCTAAGGTTAGGGTAACTAATTAGTGTTAGCTGGAGTTAGAGTTAGGGTTAGTTGGGGTTTGTTGCTAGGGATAGATATGGTTAGAGTTAGGGACGTCAACTTGGGTTAGATAGGGCTACCAAGGGATAGCTTAGGTTACCTAGTGCTAACTAATTCTAACTAACCCCAACTAAGCTTAACTCTAACCTTAGCTAGCCTTAGGTAGTCCTAGCTAACCCTAACTAACCCTAACTTGTCTTAGGTAGCCCTAACTAACCATAACTAACCTAACTAATCCCGAGTAAGGGTTAGTTAGGTCTACGTAAGGCAAGCTAGGGTTAGAGTTAGGGTTGGCTAGGGTTAGTTAGGTCTTCCTAAGTAACCCGAACCCTAACCTCACCATAGGTAGCCCTAGCTAACTCTAGTTGTCCCTAACTCTAACCCTAGCTAACCCTAGCTAGCCCTAACTAACCCAAACTCCATAGGTCACGCTAACCTTAGCTTGCCCGAGGTAGCCCTAACAACAAGAATGATAGGTTAGAGTGAGGTAACCTTAACTCTAGCCCTAACTAACTCAAGGTACACTAGAGTAAGGGCTAATAATTCCTAAGTTAGTTAGGGTTAGCTATGGTTAGTTTGGACTACCAAGGGCAAGTTAGGGTTTGTTAGGGTATGTGTTACGGTTACCTAGGATTAGTAAAGGCCACCTTGGGATCCCTAGGCTTAGCTATGGGTAGCCCTGGTTAGGGTTAGAGTTAGGGTTAGCTAGGGTTATGTAGGGTTACCTATGGTTAGCTAGGGTTAGTTATGGTTAGTTAGGACATCCTAGAGTTACAGTTAGGTTTACCTTGAGTTAGGATTAGATTAGTTAGCTACTTAGGGTTAGTTAGGACTCATCAACCCAAGCTGGTCATGCTACTAGGGTAGACCTAAGTAGTAGACTAACTCTAGGACTACCTAGGGTAACCCTAGGGTTAGGCTATTGTTAGTAACCCTATTAAACATGCCTAGGCGTGCTCTTACTAACCCTAACCCCAAGGTAGCCCTAACAAACTCAAGGTAAACCTAACTCTAACTCTAGGTAGTCCTAACTAACCATAACTAACCTTAGCTAACCATAGGTAGCCCTACATAACCCTAGCTAACCCTAACTCTAACCTTATCCAGGGCTACCCACAGCTAAGTCCAGGGATCCTTAGGTTGCCCTTACTAATCCTAGGTAAGCGTAACATTAACCTTAACTAGCCCTTGCTAACTAACTCAAATTAGAATTTGGTAACCCTAACTAATTCTAACTCAAATTCAAGCTAAACCTAGCTAGCCCTAAATAGTCCAAACTAACCCGAACTAACCTAAGGTTCCATAGGGTTAGTTATGGTTAGTTAGGGATACCTAGGGCACAACCCTAACTAACCCTTAGAGTTAAGGTTAGCTTAGGTAGGGTTAGAGTTAGTTGGGGTTAATTAAGACTCCTTAGGGCTAGATATGGTTAGTTGGGGTTAGAGTTAGGGTTACATAGGGTTAGATATTGTTAAACCTAACCAGGATTAACCTCAGCTAACCCTAGCGAGGTTTAGTTTGGGTTACGTAAGGCTAACCCTAATTCTAACCCAAGCTAACCATAACTAACACTAGCTAGGGTTAGCTTACATTAGAATTAGGGTTTGTTACGGCTACCTATCTAACTATAGCTAACCCTAGCTGACTAAGGGAGACCTAACTAACCCTAACTCTAACCCTAGCTAACCCTAGCTTGCCTTACGTAGCCCTAACTAACCATAGCTAACCAGGGCTAGGGTTAGTTAACCCTTGTTAGAGTCCACCTAGGGCATAGCTAACCATAACTAACCTTAACTAACCCTAACTATGGTTAGTTAACTCAGATTAGCTATCCCTAGGTTGCCCTAGGGTTAGTTAGGACTAATTAGAATTGCTCACCCCTTGGACAAGCTAACCCTAACCAACTTACACTAACCCCTAACCCTAACATTGGTATCCCTATAACATGTTAGCTAGAGATTTTTGGAGCTAACTTAGCCCTACCTAGAGTTAGATAGGGTTAGGTTAGCTTGGGTTAACTTATTAGCAAGTAAGGCTATCTAACCCTAGTTAAGGTAGCCCTTACTAACCTTAGTTATCCCTAACTAATTTAGGGTTAGAGTTCAGATTAGTTAGCTAATCATAAGTAATCCTAACCTGGTTAGGTTAGCCCTAACTAAACTTAGAGTTTGGGCTAAACCATAACTAAGGTTACCTATGGATAGCTAGCCCTATGTAGCCTTAGCTAGGGTTAACATAGTTAGCTAACCCTAAAAATAACACTAGCTAATTACCTAGGGCGAGTTAGGGTTAGTTAAGACTACCTAGGACTAGATATGGTTTGTTGGGGTTAGAGCTAGGATTTGTTAGGATTAGTTAGGGCAACCTAAGGCTAGCTAAGGTTAGAGTTAAGGTTAGCTGGGGTAAGTTAAGACTACCTTGGGATATATATGGTTAGCCCTAAGTAATCCTAAAAAATCGTAACTCTAACACCAATTAATCATATCTAGCCCTAAGTAGTCTTAAATAATCATAACTACACCTAGGTTGCTCTAACCCACCCTAGGTAACCCAAACTCTAATCCTAGGTAACCCAAGCTATCCCTAGATAGCCTTATCAATCCCTAGTTGTCCCTAACTCCAACCATATCTAACCCTAGCAAGCCCTAGGTAGTACTAACAAACCCTAACTAACCTTAATTCCAACCCAAGCTAACTGGGGATAGCTAGGGTCAGCTATGGTTAGTTAGGGCTAAAGTTAGGGTTATCAAGGATTTGTTAGGGCTAGCTAACTCTAACTAATCCTAAGTAGATAGCTATGGTTAGAACTAGTGTTAAGTTAGGGCTACTTAGAGTTAAAGTTAGCCCTAGGTAGCTCTTACTAATTACTTAGGGATACCTAACCCTAGCTACCGTTAGTTAACAAGGTAGGGCTACCTAAAGTTAGGGCTAAGTTAGCCCTAAGTAGTACTAAAAATCCTAGCAATGGGTAACCCTAACTAGTTGGGGTTAGTTAGTACTACATACGGCTATCTAGAGTTAGCAAGGGTTAGAGTTAGGGATAACTAGGGTTAATAAGAGGTACCTACGGATTAGCAAACTAGGGATAGCTTAGGTTAGTCCTAACTAGGGCTACCATAACTAACCCTAGTTAGCCCTACATAACCTTAACTCTACTTAGAGTTAGATTGGATTGTAAGAGATATCTTCCTAAGTTAGGTTAGTACACGATTAGGCTAACTAGGGTAACTTAAATAATTAGCCGTAGTTAACCATAGCTAACTAGGTAGCAAAACTATTTAGAGATAACTAACCCTAAGTAGAGTACCTAGCATAGGGTTTAGCAAACAGATTCTAACTAAGGTAGCTAACCCCTAAGTTAGGTAATTAACTTTAGGTCCTAACCTACCTAACGCTAAGGTTAGCAAGGGTTTAGCTAGTTAGCCCTAACTTAGGGTTTGTTAGGATTAGTTAGGGCTAAGGTTACCTTAGGTAGCCCTAACTAACCAACCGTATTGCAAGCCCTAACTAATCAACTAAGTAGTCCTAAGGATATCTCTCGGTAAAGTTTAGGTATAGGGGCTACCTAGTTAACCCTACCATTGTTAATATTAAGCTAGGGTTGAAATTGGGGTTAGTAAGGGCTAAGTTAGACTGCAATTTCAACCCTAGGTAGTCCAAACTTAGGGAGTTAGCTAAACCCTATCATAGCTAGTTATAGCTAATTCTAGCAAGGGTTAAGTTATCTAACCCTACTTAGGGCTATACGAACCAATTAGCTAACCCTAGAGTTACACAAAGCTAGGGGTTGGTAGAGTAACTTCGCTTAGGTAGCTGTAACTAACCCTACCTAATCATAATTCTAACCCCAGTTATGCATAGCTAGGGTTAGTAACCAAACAAGGGTTAGTTAGGGTAACCCAATTAGGACTAACCATAGAGTTAGGTAGCTTTTGGTAATCTTAACCATAACTAACCCTAATTTCAACTCTAGCTAATCCTAACTCCAACCCTCGTCCACCCTAAGTAGTCCAAACTAACCCTAAATCTGACCTAAACTAACCCTAACTCTAACCCAAACCAACCCTAGCCAGCCAAAGATAATCCTAACTCTAGCCCTATCCAACCCTAGCTAGCCATTGGTTAGCCCTAATTAACCCGGATAACTAATCCTAATTAGGATTAGTTAGGTCTACCTAGGACCAGTTATAACTAATCCGAGCTAGAATAAAACAATTATTAACCCTAAAGATATGGTTAGTTAATTACTTGGCTACCTAACTCTAACTATAAGTCCATTCAGCCCTAGGTAGGTCACCAGCTAACCTTAATGGATTAGGGTTAATCCCTAGAGTAACTAAATTATAGGGTTAGCCTGAAGATAACCTAATGTTAGGATAGCTAGGGTAACCTAATTATGGGTTAGTTTGAGTTAAGGTTAGGGTTAGTTAATTTTAACCCTCACTAGGTAATAACTCTTAACCCAGAACTTATGGCCTAGGGCTAGCTAACCTAATTAGGCTAGGGTTAGTTAGGGTCTTCCTAGCTAATCCTAACTTAGACGTAATTAACTAGGATTACTAATCCTAACAAACCCTAGCTAACTAGAGTTAGTTAACTAGCAAGGTTTAGAGTTAGGGTTGTTAATGGATAGTTAGGATTACCTAGGATTACCTATGTTGGACTTGGTAGGTTTGTTAAAATCGATCCCGACCCTAGGTAGCCCTAACTAACCCTTGCTAACTCGAGACTACCTTGAGCAATCTTGGGTTAAATAGCTACCATATCCTAGCCTAACAAATCCTAACTAGCCCAAGATAACCCTAGCTAGCCCGAGTTAGCCCTAGGATTAGTTTTTTAACCTAGGAGTTAGCTACGGTTAACTAGCCAAAGTTAGGGTTAACCCTAAGGCTAGCTAGGCTCTAGGTAATTGAAGGGTTACCTAAATAGCTTAACATAATAGCCATGACTAACACTAATCAATTGTAACCATAACCTTAGTTAGGGCTACTTAGGTAGCTCAATTTTTACTTGGGTTGGTAACTATCCCCAGCTAACCCTAACTCTGACCATAGCTAACCCTAGAGGAACCTAACCATATCTATCCATTTAGGTAGGGGTAGACTTACTCTAGGTAACCCTAACTGTCACACCCCAAGTCACTTTTAGGTAACTTGTGGGTGTATTTTGACAACCCGCCGCGTATTTCTACGCAAGGTGAAAGTACATCACATACACTACCAATAATCACACAATTAAAATGCCACAAGACTTTATATATTCATTTATAATAGAATTCAACGAATGACAAAGACTGACATGATGAGTTTAACACACGACTCCCATGCTAGTTCGATGTATCAATACAAACATAACAAAATAAAACAAAACAAACAGTGACATTTATTTGACCCGCTTGTTCAACTCGCTATTCTTGTAGGAGGTCTGTAATGTCATCCTTAAAACTTGGAACTCGCATAAAAAGTGAAACGGGTGAGAGATCAGACAGTCTCTCAGTGCGGTATTCAGTTCCAGCCCGAATATTGTAAAATCCTCCTAGTGAAATTCTTCAAATACCAACATTGAAAGAATAAAGTATACTAATACAATTATATTGTCATGCAAGTATTGATGCATTAATGCATTTATTCAATTATCATTTATCCCATTATCATTTTTCACTTCCACTTTATCACTTATCACATTTCTGAATTCACTAATCACAATCACTTATAAATAGATAACACGTCCACATACCAAGCCACATAGGTCAGCCTCACATCTCTTAACCCCTTACCCGTTGCAATCGGGCCACATGGGGGAGGGGGTAGCATGCTAGTACTAGAACACTCCATAGGTCTGCCTTACTTGATAATACGGTTACTATTTCACACTGAATGATCATTCATATGCACAATTTAATTGATCTCATTATATTTTAATGCCATGCAATCATGCATCAAGTCAATTTAAATGAACAATTAGAAATCTTAACATTCATGTTCCAATTTCCTTGAGAGAATATGAACCAAAGTCAAATTAGGATGTCTGATGCAACATGTCGTTTCAGCAACTGAATATAAATGCAAAATGCACAATGGAATAGGAAATAGATTTAACAAAGTCCAGGAACCCGCACCTGGCAAGATAACGAATTCACTGACGGTCGTTCCAACTAACCCAAGCTGTTAGAATTCTCAACCTGATCTTCTATTCCTATTATTCAATTTAACCTATTAATATTCCACCTAATAAAATTAAGATTTAATTAAATAATATCTTATTTTATATTAACACAAAATTGTTTTCGAAAATCCAATACGCAACAGTAAAACATATTTATCACTTTAAACAATTTGAAAGTGAAAACCAAATGATAAACAAATGACAAAAGCAAATCACGTTTTATAAGCCACTTGATTTAAGAAAGCATGTGCAAACCCATATGATATTAAATTAAAAAAAATCTAATAAAAATCAAAATCATTTTATTTCAGAATCGATACTATAAGTTGCACCGTATTGAAACTTTATTTTAAACAATCTACGTTATCATAAAAGAAGAACACATACGTTGATTAATTTCAAATCTAGGAAATTGGAAATAGTAATACATAAACTAAAATGTAAAATAATAATTCTAATAACGTACTTTGAAATATAGAAAGTTCATTTGAAAAAAGAAAAGAAAAAACAGAATTCCTAAGAAAACGTTTTTAATCATTGTGCTAATGCATAGTTAATTTAGAAATTTTGTCCATTAAAATCAGACTATATTTTCCTAAAGTTACCAAATAATAATATGAAAGAACAGATCAAGAAATAAGGAGAAGGAAAAGAAATATTTTAATAATTGAAAATTACATCTAGAAATGGTTACCTAAAATAATTTCTCGTCAGAGGACCCGAAGTTTTCCTTGCAGACGAATAGGAAATGTAAATAACAAAGTGGTTCACTTATATTTTTCGGAGGCAAACAAAACAGATCGGTTCGAAGAGAGAGGGAGAGAAACTGTATATATTATACTCCTTCCAAATATATAGATATACAATTGGCACCTTCAAGGAAAGGGTGCATGTAGCACCTCTTTGGAAATTTTATGTTTACCCAATCAAATTATAGAGGGATCAGTTATTTCTCGGTGACAAGTGAAATACAGGGTCATGCACATGCAGGACTTGAATATACGTGATATACGGAAATATATAACCAACTGGTGCCTTTTGATAATAACTGACTCAAAAACCGACTTCATAGAAGAGTGAAAGGTTAATACATGAGACACTACATCTTATTCCTAGCCTCCATGTGTAGGAACATGATTAAGAAAGAAACGTGTCAGGGCAAAAGCTATACATCACTAAATTTGAAATTAAAGAAATATGAATTAACAACATGTGGTTGCATTATAAATTTTAAAAAAATAATCTCTATTTAAAATCTCGAGAAATAAGGGAAACAATTTAATGCATTGAATAAACAAAATAAAATCACAACTTGGACTCTAAACAAAATTTGCAATGCTATAATAAATAAAAAATTTATTATTTAAAAAAAAAGTTAAAAATCTAAGCTGTCACACTAACTCTAACCATAACTAAACATAACTCCAACCCTACCTAACCTAACTAACTCATGGAGAACTAACACTAAAGTTTTTGCCAGGGTTAGCTATGGTTTAGCTTGACCTAGGTAGCCCTAACTAACCATAGCTAACCCTAGCTAACATAGAAAAACCTAACTAACCCTAGCCAACCCTAACTCTAACCCTAGTTAGTTAGCTAGCTAGTTAACAAATCCTAGTTAGCTAGGTTAGTTAGTAGCTAGGTAACCCTGGTAGCTAGTTAACTAACCCAAGTTAGCTAGGTTAATTAATAGCTAACTAACCCTAACTCTAACCCTAGCTAACCCTAAGTAGAGCTACCCTAGCTAACCCTAATTAGGGTTGGGGTTAAGCTAAACTTAGAGTAAACATAGGGTTGGGGTAACCCTAATTTATCCTAGTTAGGACTACCTAGGGTTAGTTAGGGTTAGTTAGTAGGGTTATTTAGGATTAGCTATGTTCAGAATTAAACATAGGTAACCCTAAGTTAGGGTTAGCTAGGTTAGTTCAATATAACCCTAATTGATAACCCTAAATAATACATTCTTTCTTACTAATCCTAGCAAATCCTAACTCTAACCTTAACTACCCTAGAGTTAGGGTTAGTTATTGCTTGGGCTACCAAAGCTAAGCCATAGCTTATACCTAGGTAAGTAGACTAGGGATAACTGGGGTTACCTAGGGATAGTTAATACTAGCTTGAGTATGATAAGTTAAACTAGGGTTAGAGTTAGCCTAGGGATTAAGGTTAGCTATACTTACTAGGGATAGAGGTTAGTTAACTAATCCTAAGGCTAACCCTAGTAAGGATTAACCTAGCTATCCCTAACTATGGCTAGGATTTAGTTATTACCTTGTTAGACCATAACTAACCCTAGTTACCCCTAGGTTAGCTTTAGTTGGGCTAACTAGTGTAGTTAGGACTACCCAGGGCTAGCGACGACTACCTAGGGTAACCATATCTAATCCTAACTAAGATATGTCATAATACTACCTAGGGTTGTTGGAAGTAGCACTAGGGGTTAATCATATATATATGTAAGGTTAGAGTAAGATTTACTAGGTTAAAATTAGGTTTGCAAGGATTAGTTATGGTTAGGATTACCTAAGACTACCTAACTAACCGTGGGGTTAATAGCTATGGTTAGAGTTAGGATTAGTTTTGCCCAACTTAGGCTAGCTTATCCTAGGTAGCCCTAACTACCCCTGCTAACCCTAAGTAGCATTAACTAACCCTTGCCAACCCTAGCTAGCACTAGGTAGTCCTAATTAACCCTTTCTAACCCTAAAACCCTCGCCAACCAAAGCAGGTCCTAGGTAGCCCTAACTAACCATAATTCTAACCCTATCCAAACCTAGCTAGCCTTACGTATCCCTAACTAACCATAGCTAATCCTAGCTAACATAGGAAGATATCTCTTACAATCCTATTTAACTCTAACTAGAGTTTAGGTTATGTAGGGCTAACTAGGGTTAGTTAGGGTTAGCCCTTACTAACCTTAGCTATCGCTAGCTTGCTAATGCCTAGGTAGCTCTTACTAACCCAAGCTATCCCTAACTCAAACCCTTGCCGGCACTTCATAGCCCTAGGTATCTAACTAACCCTGATACCTACCTAGGTTAAGGACTACCTGAAGTAACCCTAAGTAGGGCTAATAGGGTTAGTTAGTTATGGTTAACTCTAAATTAGTTTGGTTAGTTATGGTTTGCTACCTCGGGCTAGCTAAGGTTAGCTGGGATTTGAGTTAAGATTTGATTAACTAACCGTAGGTAATTCTATCCATGGCTACCTAAGGCCTAACTAACCATAAGTAACCCCAACAAGCCTTAGCTTGCCCGAGGTTGCCCTAACTAATTCTAGCTAACTCTCATTAGTTAAGGTTAGCCTTAACTATGGTTGGTAAGGGATAGCTAAGGTTAAGATTAGAGTTAGGGTTAGTTTTAACCTAGGTTTAGTTAAGGTAATTTAGATCAAGGGATAACCTATGGTCTTCCTAAGTTAGCGTTACCCTAACTATAACCCCAACTAATCCTAGGATTAACCATAGCCTTAGCCATAGCTAGCCCTAGGGTAACCCTTACCTTAGATAAATAGGGGATACCTAACTCTTAGCTAAGGTTACCCGAGGGCTAGCCTATGTTGGATTAACTCTAATTAGTTATCCTATGTAACACTAATACCTTAGCTAACCCTAACCCAAGCTCAACCTACTATCATAACTTACCTTAGTAATGCTATTTAACTTAGTTCCCTAGGTATTTCAAACCACAACGTAACTAACTTTGGTCTTAGGCAAATCCTAAGTAGCAAGTTAGGGTTAGCAAGGTTAGTTATCCTAGGTAACCCTAATTAGGCTAACCCTAGCTTGCCTTACGTAGTCCTAACTAACCATAACTATCTATAGCTAACCCTACTTATTAGACCCTAGCTTTTTTAAGGGTAAACTAACTAATCTGAACTCTAACATTAACTTAAAGCTAGCCTAGAGTTAGGTTTACTATTTAGGGTTAGTTAAGGATAGAGTTAGGTTACCATAGCTAATCCTAACTCCAACTCTCGCCAGCCCTAAGTAGTCCTAACTAACTCTAAATCCAACCCAAACTAACCCTAACTCTAACCTAAACCAACCCTAGCTAGCCAAAGGTAATCCTAACTAACCCTAACTTATCCTAACTCCCTAGCAAGCCCTAGGTAGTACTAACTAACCTTAGCTAATCTTAATATGAATTAGATGTGGTAAACTATTCCTAACTCTAGGTAAACCTAGTTAACCCTAGCTAGGATTTGAGTTAGGTTAGTAACCTTAGCTAGATGTTACCTAATTATTGTCTAGGGTCTAACTACTTAGGGTTAGTACATAATTAACCTAAGGACTACATAACTAGTTAGTTAGGGCTGTAACCCAACTAATTAGGTAAATCAGTAGGTTAGTGATGTTACAAACTAATAGTACCCTAAAATGTCCTAAAATGTACCGCAAGCCTGCGGTATATCGTTGGATATGGTTAGGGATCGAACCACAGGGACAGATTAGTTGAGTATTAGGTTTACCAGTTCACAAAATCTAGGTCGGTCAATTGAGATGTTTTTTTTGTCTTAGAACAATGGCAAAATGAGATAAACAAACAATCAAACTAAAATAAAACTAAAGTAAGTAACAATTTGGTTGTTTTCTGGTGATTTCTAATAATAAAGCGTCCTAGGGTTTCTGTTTTTACCTTGGTTAGGCTTCGGGCTGCCAACACGTGTGCTGTGGCACGAAATGCTGACCCGTGCTGCACCAGTCTGGCCCTGTGCGACCCGCACGGGATTCCATGTGACCCGCACAGGTAGTACTTGGTGCGACACGACCCTTAGTTGATGGTGCAATACATGGTAATTATGTTCCTAACTGGTTTGGGACAGATCTAGCCGGACTTGGACTCCCTAGACATCAACTGTCGTATGTTGGTCATGGTATCATGACCAGAACCTAGTCTAAAGCCCCCATTAGTCTAATTAACCCTCACTTTCTCTTGTTGGCTTAACTATCCTAAGTCCACAAGTTGGTTTACTAAGGTATCTAACCGACTTTCGCCTAATTAGAAATCTTCTCCTTTTGGGATACCAATTGGTCACCTTTCAGCTCCTAACCTTCCTCAAGTCGCTTACTCAATTCAATCAATTAGTCTACACCTTTAACCAAGAATAAGTGTGGCCATTCACGTAGTAGGAGGTTCAACACAATTCATCAAACACAAAGCAAGCATAAACAATAAACAACCAACAAGTGATAAACCATAGAAACTTAATCATTCATCGATTACATCAATCCTAACCTTGGTTCAAACATGACCCTAGAACAAATTAATCTACCCTACCATAATAGAAACACAATCAAAATGCAAGAAATGAAAAGATACAATCTCCATAACCAAAGAGAAGAAAGGAGGAAGGCAAACGCCCCTAATCAAGCCTCTTCCTTGCCTCTAGATCGGAGATATGGCTGCTTGGGTCGATCGACGGTGGAATGGAGGTTGGAACGTGGCTCGCAAGGCGGCAGGATTCCCTGTGCGGGTCGCACAGGGTGGCTGTGTGGGGTGCACGGGAGAGATGAAGAGGTAGATTGGGTAGGTTTTCGTTGCGACGCCGCCTTGGATGGGAAAGATGATAGGATGCCCTAATTTCAGCACTTCAGGGGCTTTAAATAGCAGCGAAACTAGGGTTCAAAATCACGTGCAGGGCGCATGAAAAGCGGGTGCGGGTCGTATGGGCCAGGAATGAGTCGTCTGGCCCATGTCGCTTGTCTGGCGTGCTGGCTGGACCCTGTGCACCCCGCACAGGATTTAGTGCGGGCCGCACGGGAGCATTTCTTCATGTTTTGTGGGCCAAACTTCACCAAATTTCCTCCAAAATCCTACAAAATGAATATAGACCCAAGAAGTACCAAATTCCTACAGAAGTAAACTAAAACATGCATAAAACAAAGGTATTGAGTTGTGATTGAGGGTAAAGTCCAGTCAAAACTTATATATAAATGTGTGATATCAGTTAGCTTGGTTAGTTAGGCAAGATATAACTAAGTAATCCTAACTACTTTAGGTTAACTTGGTAGCTAGGGTTAGCTCTACGGTTAACCAAATTATCCCTAGGGTCAGGTTAGAGTTAGGACTATCTTGGATTAGCTAGGGTTAGCTAGGATTAGGGTTAGCTAGGGCTACATATGGAAAGCATATCTAGGGCAACCTTATTAGTTAGGGTTAGCTTGGGTAACTAGAGTACCAAATTCTAACTCTAGGTAGTTACCTTAGCAAGGGATAGTTATGGTAGTTACGGTTAGATAGGCCTACCTAGGGCTAGTAAAGACTATTAGTTAGGATTAGAGTTAGGGCTCTTAGTTTAGGGCTAAGTTATATTAGGTAAGATTATCCCTCGCCCTAATTTTAATCCTAGGCAATATGATTTTAACTAACCCTAACTAACCCTAGCTAATCCTAACTAATAGGGTTATGTTAGGTAGACCTAGGATTAATCTATTATACTAACCCTAGCTATCCCTAACTACCTACCAAACTAATCATAGTAGCGGGAATAGAGTTGGGATAGCTAGGGTTAGCTGAGGTTAACTAGGGTTAGCTATGGTTAACCATATCTAGAGTTAGCTATGGTAAATTCTGAGTTAACCTTAGGTTTATAGATAATCGTAGTAACTCTAGCCTAAGTATGGTTAACTCTAGGAATATGACTACTAACCCTAGGGTTATGACCCTAGCTAGCCTAACCATAGAGCTACTCTATTTTGTTGAGTTAGCCCTAAGGTTAGCAAAGGTTAAAGTTAAGGTTAGCTAGGGTTAACTTGCATAAAACCTAGCTAATTTGCTATGATAGGTTTAGCTAAATCCTACAAGAGTTTAACTAGGCCATGCTAGGGTTAACTAGCCTAATTAGGATTAATCATATCATAGTTTGACTTACCTAAGGTTACTATTGAGCTAATATTCTAAGGTAACTTTTGACAAGGGTTTGTTAGGGCTAACCCTAGCTACGGTTAGTTAGGGTTTGTTAGCTCTAACTAACCATAGCTAGGATTAGTTAGGGCTACCTAAGGCTAGGATTTGTTAGGATTAGTTAGGGCTACTTAAGGCTAGCTAAGGTTAGCTAGGTTTGGTTTGGACTATATAGGGCTTAGGATTTAGGGCTACCTTAGGGTTTGTTAGGGCTAACCCTAGTAGCATGACCAGCTTGGGTTGATGAGCCCTAACTAACCCTAAGTAGCTAACTAATCTAACCCTAACTCAAGGTAAACTTAACTCTAACTCTAGGATGTCCTAACTAACCATAACTAACCCTAGCTAACCATTGGTAGCCCTACATAACCCTAGCTAACCATAGGTAGCCCTACATAACCCTAGTTAACCCTAACTCTAACCCTAACCAAGGCTACCCATAGCTAACCCTAGGGATCCCAAGGTGGCCCTTACTAATCCTAGGTAACCGTAACACATTCCCTAACAAACTCTAACTTGCCCTTGATAGCCCAAACTAACCAGAACTAACCCTAACTAACTTAGGAATTATTAGCCCTTACTCTAGTGTACCTTCAGTTAGTTAAGGCTAGAGTTAAGGTTACCTCACTCTAACCTAGCATTCTTGTTGTTAGGGCTACCTCGGGCAAGCTAGCGTTAGCGTGACCTATGGAGTTTGGGTTAGTTAGGGCTAGCTAGGGTTAGCTAGGGTTAGAGTTATGGACAACTAGAGTTAGTTAAGGCTACCTAGGGTTAAGTTAGGGTTCGGGTAACTTAGGAAGACCTAACTAACCCTAGCCAACCCTAACTCTAACCTTAGCTTGCCTTACGTACACCTAACTAATCCTTACTCGGGATTAGTTAGGTTATTTATTGTTAGTTAGGGCTACCTAGGACAAGTTAGGGTTAGTTAGGGTTAGCTAGGGCTACCTAAGACTAGCTAAGGTTAGAGTTAAGCTTAGTTGGGGTTAGTTAGAGTTAGTTTGCACTAGGTAACCTAAGCTATCCCTTGGTAGCCCTATCGACCCCAAGTTGACGTCCCTAACTCTAACCATATCTAACCCTAGCAACAAACCCTAGCTAACCCTAACTCTAACTCCAGCTAACACTAATTAGTTTCCCTAACCTTAGCCAACCCAAACTAGCCCTAGCTATCCCTAGGTAGCTCTTACTAACCCTAGCTATCCCTAACTATTCCTATGTAGCTCTTACTAACCCTAGCTATCGCTAGCTAACCTAAGCTAACACTAAACAGCACTAAGAAATCCTTGTTAACCCTAACTTTAACCCTAGCTAACTGTTGGTAACCCCAACTAACTCTGACTCAAACTCTAACTAAACCTAGCTAGTCCTAGACAATCCAATCTAACCCTAGCTAACCTTAACTCTAACCTTAGATAGCCTTAGGTTGCCCTAACTAATCCTAGCAAATCCTAACTCTGATCCTAATCCTAAAAAATCGTAACTCTAACCCCAATTAATCATATCTAGCCCTAAGTAGTCTTAAATAATCATAACAACCCTTAGGTTGCCCTAACCCACCCTAGGTAACCCTAACTCTAATACTAGCTAACCCAAGCTATCCCTACGTAGCCCTATCAATCCCTAGTTGTCTCTAACTCTAACCATATCTAACCCTAGCAAGCCCTAGGTAGTACCAACTAACCCTAACTAATCTTAATTCCAACCCAAGCTAACTGGGGATAGCTAGGGTCAGCTATGGTTAGTTAGGACTAAAGTTAGGGTTAACAAGGATTTGTTAGGGCAAGCTAACTCTAACTAATCCTAAGTAGATAGCTATGGTTAGAACTAGTGTTAAGTTAGGGCTACTTAGAGTTAGGGTTAGCCCTAGGTAGCTCTTACTAATTACTTAGGGATACCTAACCCTAGCTACCGTTAGTTAACAAGGTAGGGCTACCTAAAGTTAGGGCTAAGTTAGCTCTAAGTAGTCCTAAAAATCCTAGCAATGGATAACCCAAACTAGTTGGGGTTAGTTAGTACTACCTACGGCTATCTGGAGTTAGCAAGGGTTAGAGTTAGGGATAACTAGGGTTAATAAGAGCTACCTAAGGATTACCAAAATAGGTATAGCTAGGGTTAGTCCTAACTAGGGCTACCATAACTAATCCTAGTTAGCCCTACATAACCTTAACTCTACTTAGAGTTAGATTGGATTGTAAGAGATATCTTCCTAAGTTAGGTTAGTATACGATTAGGCTAACTAGGGTAACTTAACTAATTAGCAGTAATTAACCATAGCTAACAAGGTAGCAAAACTATTTAGAGATAACTAACCCTAAGTAGAGTACCTAGCATAGGGTTTAGCAAACAGATTCTAACTAAGGTAGCTAACCCCTAAGTTAGGTAATTAACTTAAGGTCCTAACCTACCTAGCGCTAAGGTTAGCAAGGGTTTAGCTAGTTAGCCCTAACTTAGGGTTTGTAAGGATTAGTTAGGGCTAAGGTTACCTTAGGTAGCCCTAACTAATCAACTAAGTAGTCCTAAGGATATCCGTCGGTAAAGTTTAGGTATAGGGGCTACCTAGTTAACCCTACCATTGTAAATATTAAGCTAGGGTTGAAATTGGGGTTAGTAAGGGCTAAGTTAGACTGTAATTTCAACCCTAGGTAGTCCAAACTTAGGGAGTTAGCTAAACCCTATCATAGCTAGTTATAGCTAATTCTAGCAAGGGTTAAGTTATCTAACCCTACCTAGGGCTATACGAACCAATTAGCTAACCCTAGGGTTACCCAAAGCTAGGGGTTGGTAGAGTAACTTCGCTTAGGTAGCTGTAACTAACCCTTCCTAATCATAATTCTAACCCCGGTTATGCATAGCTAGGATTAGTAACCAAACAAAGGTTAGTTAGGGAAACCCAATTAGGACTAACCATAGAATAAGGTAGCTTTAGGTAATCTTAACCATAACTAACCCTAATTTCAACCCTAACTCCAACCCTCGTCCTCCCTAAGTAGTCCAAACTAACCCTAAATCTGACCTAAACTAACCCTAACTCTAACCCAAACGAACCCTAGCCAGCCAAAGATAATCCTAACTCTAGCCCTATCCAACCCTAGCTAGCCATTGGTTAGTCCTAATTAACCCGGATAACTAATCCAAATTAGGGTTAGTTAGGTCTACCTAGGGCCAGTTATAACTAATCCGAGCTAGGATAAAACAATTACTAACCCTAAAGATATGGTTAGTTAATTACTTGGCTACCTAACTCTAACTATAAGTCCATTCAGCCCTAGGTAGGTCACCAGCTAACCTTAATGGATTAGGGTTAATTCCTAGAGTAACTAAATTATAGGGTTAGCCCGAGAATAACCAAAGGTTAGGATAGCTGGGGTAACATAATTATAGGTTAGTTTTAGTTAAGGTTAGGGTTAGTTAATTTTAACCCTTACTAGGTAATAACTCTAACCCAGAACTTATGGCCTAGAGCTAGCTAACCTAATTAGGCTAGGGTTAGTTAGGGTCTTCCTAGCTAATCCTAACTTAGACCTAATTAACTAGGATTATTAATCCTAACAAACCCTAACTAACCCTAACTCGCTAACTAACCTAGCTAACTAGGGTTAGTTAACTTGCCAACTAACCTAGCTAACTAGAGTTAGTTAACTAGCTAGGTTTAGAGTTAGGGCTGTTAATGGATAGTTAGGAATACCTAGGATTACCTATGTAGGACTAGATAGGTTTGTTAAAACCGATCCCGACCCTAGGTAGCCCGAACTAACCCTTGCCAACTCTAAACCTAGCCCTACATAGGTAACCCTAGGTAGGCCTAACTAACTTTCCTTAGGTAGCCCTAACTAACCATTGCTAACCATAACTCTAGATAACCCTAACTATAGGATTAGCTAGGGTTAGTCCTAGATAAGCTTAACGCTAGGCTAGCTCTGACTCTAATTCTAACTATATATGGCATTATCTAGATTTAAGGTTAACTAACTAACTAGCTATGGCTTAAGTAATCCAAACTAACCTTAGATATTTCGGTACTTAGTAACCCCAAGGGCTACCTACTTAACTGGATTAAACTAAACTCTAGATAATGCTAACTCTAACCATACCTAACTAGTCCTGACTAACCATATGTTAGCTATTAGGTTTAGCTAAAAGATTAGGGCGACCTAGGGTTAGAGTGAGGGTTACCTAGCGACTACCATTACTCTAACATAAAGTAGCTATCCCTAAGTTAGGATTAGGGTCAGAGTTAGGGTTTGCTAGGATTAGTTAGGGCAACCTAAGGCTATCTAAGGTTAGAGTTAAAGTTAGCTAGGGTTAGTTTGGATTGTCTAGCGCTAGCTAGGTTTAGCTAGAGTTTGAGTTTGAGTTAGTTGGTGTTACCAACAGTTAGCTAGGGTCAAAGTTAGGGCTAACAAGGATTTCTTAGGGCTGTTTAATGTTAGCTTAGGTTAGCTAGCGATAGCTTAGGTTAGCTAGCGATAGCTAGGGTTAGTAAGAGCTACCTAGGGATTGTTAGGGATAGCTAGGGTTAGTAAGACCTACCTAGGGATAGCTAGGGCTAGTTTGGGTTGGCTAAGGTTAGGGTAACTAATTAGTGTTAGCTGGAATTAGAGTTAGGATTAGCTGAGGTTTGTTACTATGGTTAGATATGGTTAGAGTTAGGGACGTCAACTTGGGTTAGATAGGGCTACCAAGGGATAGCTTAGGTTACCTAGTGCTAACTAACACTAACTAACCCCAACTAAGCTTAACTATAACCTTAGCTAGCCTTAGGTAGCCCTAGCTAACCCTAACTAACCCTAACTTGTCCTAGGTAGCCCTAACTAACCATAACTAACCTAACTAATCCCGAGCTAGGGTTAGAGTTAGGGTTGGCTAGGGTTAGTTAGGTCTTCCTAAGTAACCCGAACCCTAACCCAACCCTAGGTAGCCCTAACTAACTCTAGTTGTCCCTAACTCAAACCCTAGCTAACCCTAGCTAGCCCTAACTAACCCTAGCTAGCCCTAACTAACCCAAAGTCTATAGGTTACGCTAACCCTAGCTTGCCCGAGGTAGCCCTAACAACATGAATGCTAGGTTAGAGTAAGGTAACCTTAACTCTAGCCCTAACTAACTCAAGGTACACTAGAGTAAGGGCTAATATTTCCTTAGTTAGTTAGGGTTAGCTATGGTTAGTTTGGGCTACCAAGGGAAAGTTAGGGTTTGTTAGGGTATGTGTTACGATTACCTAGGATTAGTAAGGACCATCTTGGGATCCCTAGGCTTAGCTATGGGTAGCCCTAGTTAGGGTTAGAGTTAGGGTTAGCTAGGGATATGTAGGGTTACCTATGGCTAGCTAGGGTTAGTTATGGTTAGTTAGGACATCCTAGAGTTAGAGTTAGGTTTACCTTGAGTTAGGATTAGATTAGTTAGCTACTTAGGGTTAGTTATGGCTCGTCAACCCAAGCTGGTGATGCTACTAGGGTACACCTAGGGTAGCCCTAAATCCTAAGCCCTATATAGTCCAAACCAAACCTAGCTAACCTTAGCTAGCCTTAAGCAGCCCTAACTAATCCTAGCAAATCCTAGCCATAGGTAGCCCTAACTAATCCTAGCTATGGTTAGTTAGAGCTAACAAACCCTAACTAACCGTAGCTAGGGTTAGCCCTAACAAACCCTTGTCAAAAGGAACCTTAAGATTATTAGCTCAATAGTAACCTTAGGTAAGTCAAACTATGATATGATTAATCCTAATTAGGCTAGTTAACCCTAGCATGGCCTAGTTAAACTTTTGTAGGATTAGACTTAATCTAGGTTAAAAACAAGGGTTAGTTAAAATCCCTAACTATGGGTATTGGTTAGAGATCTACATAAAGTTAGATTTAGCCCAAACTAACCCTAGGTTAGAGTTACCCATAAGTATTACCTTAACATGGTAGCCCTAGGATTAGCCCTAACTGACCGTAATTTAGGTCACCCAAAGTAGTAGACTAACTCTAGGATTACCTAGGGTAACCCTAGGGTTAGACTATTGTTAGTAACCCTATTAAACATGCTTAGGCGTGCTCTTACTAACCCTAACCCTAAGGTAGCCTTAACAAACTCAAGGTAAACCTAACTCTAACTCTAGGTAGTCCTAACTAACCATAACTAAGCTTAGCTAACCATAGATAGCCCTACATAACCCTAGCTAACCCTAACTCTAACCCTATCCAGGACTACCCACAGCTAAGTCTAGGGATCCTTAGGTTGCCCTTACTAATCCTAGGTAACCGTAACATTGACCTTAACTAGCCCTTGCTAACTAACTCAAATTAGAATTTGGTAACCCTAACTAATTCTAACTCAAACTCAAGCTAAACCTATCTAGCCCGAAAGTGTCCAAACTAACCCGAACTAACCTAAAGTTCCATAGGGTTAGTTATGGTTAGTTAGGTATACCTAGGGCACAACCCTAACTAACCCTTAGAGTTAAGGTTAGCTAAGGTAGGGTTAGAGTTAGTTGGGGTTAATTAAGACTCCTTAGGGCTAGATATGGTTAGTTGGGGTTAGAGTTAGGGTTACATAGGGTTAGATATTGTTAACCCTAACTAGGATTAACCTTAGCTAACCCTAGCGAGGTTTAGTTAGGGCTACGTAAGGCTAACCCTAATTCCAACCCAAGCTAACCATAACTAACACTAGCTAGGGTTAGCTTACGTTAGAATTAGGGTTTGTTAAGGCTACCTTGCTGACTAAGGAAGACCTAACTAACCCTAACTCTAGCCCTAGCTAATCCTAGCTTGCCTTACGTAGCCCTAACTAACCATAGCTAACCAGGGCTAGGGTTAGTTAACCCATGTTAGAGTCTACCTAGGGCATAACTAACCATAACTAATCCTAACTATGGTTAGTTAACTCAAATTAGCTATCCCTAGGTAGCCCTAGGGTTAGTTAGCTAACCCTAACCAACTAACTCTAACCCCTAACCCTAACATAGGTATCCCTATAGCATGTTAGCTAGAGTTATTTGGAGCTAACTTAGCCCGACCTAGAGTTTGATAGGGTTAGCTTAGTTTGGGTTAACTTATTAGCAAGTAAGGCTATCTAACCCTAGTTAAGGTAGCCCTTACTAACCTTAGTTATCCCTAACTAATTTAGGGTTAGAGTTCAGATTAGTTAGCTAATCATAAGTAATCTTACCTGGTTAGGTTAGCCCTAACTAAACTTAGAGTTTGGGCTAAACCATAACTAAGGTTACCAAGGGATAGCTAGCCCTATGTAGCCTTAGCTAGGGTTAACATAGTTAGCTAATCCTAAAAATAACACTAGCTAATTACCTAGGGCGAGCTAGGGTTAGTTAAGACTACTTAAGACTAGATATGGTTAGTTGGGGTTAGAGCTAGGATTTGTTAGGATTAGTTAAGGCTACCTAAGGCTAGCTAAGGTTAGAGTTAAGGTTAGCTGGGGTTAGTTAAGACTACCTTGGGATATATATGGTAATCCTAAAAAATCGTAACTCTAACCCCAATTAATCATATCTAGCCCTAAGTAGTCTTAAATAATCATAACTACCCCTAGGTTGCCCTAACCCACCCTAGGTAACCCTAACTCTAATCCTAGGTAACCCAAGCTATCCCTAGGTAGCCCTATCAATCCCTAGTTGTCCCTAACCCTAACCATATCTAACCCTAGCAAGCCTTAGGTAGTACTAACTAACTCTAACTAATCTTAATTCCAACCCAAGCTAACTGGGGATAGCTAGGGTCGGCTATGGTTAGTTAGGGCTAAAGTTAGATTAACAAGGATTTGTTAGGGCTAGCTAACTCTAACTATTCCTAAGTAGATAGTTATGGTTAGAACTAGTGTTAAGTTAGTGCTACTTAGAGTTAGAGTTTGCCCTAGGTAGCTCTTACTAATTAGTTAGGGATACCTAACCCTATCTACCGTTAGTTAACAAGGAAGGGCTACCTAAAGTTAGGGCTAAGTTAGCTCTAAGTAGTGCTAAAAATCCTAGGAATGGGTAACCCTAACTAGTTGGGGTTAGTTAGTACTACCTACGGCTATCTAGAGTTAGCAAGGGTTAAAGTTAGGGATAACTAGGGTTAATAAGAGCTACCTAGGGATTAGCAAACTAGGGATAGCTAGGGTTAGTCCTAACAAGGGCTACCATAACTAACCCTAGTTAGCCCTACATAACCTTAACTCTACTTAGAGTTAGATTGGATTGTAAGAGATATCTTCCTAAGTTTGGTTAGTATACGATTAGGCTAACTAGGATAACTTAACTAATTAGTCGTAATTAACCATAGCTAACTAGGTAGAAAAACTATTTAGAGATAACTAACCCTAAGTAGAGTACCTAGCATAGGGTTTAGCAAACAGATTATAACTAAGGTAGCTAACCCCTAAGTTAGATAATTAACTTAAAGTCCTAACCTACCTAGCGCTAAGGATAGCAAGGGTTTAGCTAGTTAGCCCTAACTTAGGGTTTGTTAGGATCAGTTAGGGCTAAGGTTACCTTAGGTAGTCCTAACTAACTAACCGTAGGGCAAGCCCTAACTAATCAACTAAGTAGTCCTAAGGATATCCCTCGGTAAAGTTTAGGTATAGGGACAACCTAGTTAACCCTACCATTGTAAATATTAAGCAAGGGTTGAAATTGGGGTTAGTAAGGGCTAAGTTAGACTGCAATTTCAACCCTAGGTAGTCCAAACTTAGAGAGTTAGCTAAACCCTATCATAGCTAGTTATAGCTAATTCTAGCAAGGGTTAAGTTATCTAACCCTACCTAGGGCTATACGAATCAATTAGCTAACCCTAGGATTACCCAAAGCTAGGGGTTGGTAGAGTAACTTCACTTAGGTAGCTCTAACTAACCCTACCTAATCATAACTCTAACCCCAGTTATGCATAGCTAGGCTTAGTAACCAAACAAGGGTTAGTTAGGGTAACCCAATTAGGACTAACCATAGAGTTAGGCAGCTTTAGGTAATCTTAACCATAACTAACCCTAATTTCAACCCTAGCTAACCCTAACTCCAACCCTCGTCCGCCCTAAGTAGTCCAAACTAATCCTAAATCTGACCTAAACTAACCCTAACTCTAACCCAAACCAACCCTAGCCAGCCAAATATCCCAAGGTAGGTTTGTTAAAATCGATCCCGACCCTAGGTAGCCCTAACTAACCCTTGCTAACTCGAGACTTCCTTGAGCAATCTTGGGTTAAATAGCTACCATATCATAGCCTAACAAATCCTAACTAGCCCAAGATAACCCTAGCTAGCCCAAGGTAGCCCTAGGATTAGTTATTTAACCCAAGAGTTAGCTACGGTTAACTAGCCAAAGTTAGGGTTAACCTTAAGGCTAGCTAGGCTCTAGGTAATTCAAGGGTTACCTAAATAGCTTAACATAATAGCCATGACTAACACTAATCAATTGTAACCATGACCATAGTTAGGGCTACTTAGGTAGCTCAATTTTTGCTTGGGTTGGTAACTATCCCCAGCTAACCCTAACTCTGACCATAGCTAACCCTAGAGTAACCTAACCTTATCTAACCATATAGGTAGAGTTAGACTTACTCTAGGTAACCCTAACTCTAACCATAACTAAACCTAACTCCAACCCTACCTAACCTAACTAACTCATGGAGAACTAACACTAAGGTTATTGCCAGGGTTAGCTATGGTTTAGCTTGACCTAGGTAGCCCTAACTAACCATAGCTAACCCTAGCTAACATAGAAAAACCTAACTAACCCTAGCCAACCCTAACTCTAACCCTAGTTAGTTAGCTAGCTAGTTAACTAATCCTAGTTAGCTAGGTTAGTTAGTAGCTAACTAACCCTGGTAGCTAGTTAACTAACCCAAGTTAGCTAGGTTAATTAATAGCTAATTAACCCTAGTAGCTAACTAACCCTAACTCTAACCCTAGCTAACCCTAAGTAGAGCTACCCTAGCTAACCCTAATTAGGGTTGGGGTTAAGCTAAACTTAGAGTAAACATAGAGTTGGGGTCAAGCTAACCCTAATTAATCCAAGTTAGGACTACCTAGGGTTAGTTAGGGTTAGTTAGTAGGGTTATTTAGGATTAGCTATGTTAAGAATTAAACATAGGTAACCCTAAGTTAGGGTTAGCTAGGTTAGTTCAATATAACCCTAATTGGTAACCCTAAATAATACATTCTTTCTTACTAATCCTAGCAAATCCTAACTCTAACCTTAACTACCCTAGAGTTAGGGTTAGTTATTGCTTGGGCTACCAAAGCTAAGCCATAGCTTATACCTAGGTAAGTAGACTAGGGATTACTGGGGTTACCTAGGGATAGTTAATACTAGTTTGAGTATGATTAGTTAAACTAGGGTTAGAGTTAGCCTAAGGATTAAGGTTAGCTATAATTACTAGGGATAGAGGTTAGTTAACTAATCCTAAGGCTAACCCTAGCAAGGATTAACCTAGCTATCCCTAACTATGGCTAGGATTTAGTTATTACCTTGTTAGACCATAACTAATCCTAGTTACCCCTAGGTTAGTTTTTGTTGGGCTAACTAGTGTAGTTAGGACTACCTAGGGCTAGCGACGACTACCTAGGGTAACCATATCTAACCCTAACTAAGATATGTCATAATACTACCTAGGGTTGTTGGAAGTAGCACTAGGGCTTAACCATATATATATGTAAGGTTAGAGTTAGGTTTACTAGGTTAAAATTAGGTTTGCAAGGGTTAGTTATGGTTAGGATTACCTAAGGCTACCTAACTAACCTTGGGGTTAATAGCTATAGTTTGAGTTAGGATTAGTTTTGCCCAACTTAGGCTAGCTTATCCTAGGTAGCCCTAACTACCCTTGCTAACCCTAAGTAGCCTTAACTAACCCTTGCCAACCCTAGCTAGCACTAGGTAGTCCTAATTAACCCTTTTGAACCCTAAAACCCTCGCCAACCAAAGCAGGTCCTAGGTAGCCCTAACTAACCATAATTCTAACCCTAACCAAACCTAGCTAGCCTTACGTATCCCTAACTAACCATAGCTAACCCTAGCTAACATAAGAAGATATCTCTTACAATCCTATCTAACTATAACTAGAGTTAAGGTTATGTAGGGCTAACTAGGGTTAGTTAGGGTTAGCCCTTACTAACCTTAGCTATCGCTAGCTTGCTAATGCCTAGGTAGCTCTTACTAACCCTAGCTATCCCTGACTCTAACCCTTTCTGGCTCTTGATAGCCCTAGGTATCTTACTAACCCTGATACCTACCTAGGTTAAGGACTACCTGAAGTAACCATAAGTAGGGCTAATAGGGTTAGTTAGTTATGGTTGACTCTAAATTAGTTTGTTTAGTTATGGTTTGCTACCTCGGGCTAGCTAAGGTTAGTTGGGATTTGATTTAAGATTTGATTAACTAACCGTAGGTAATTCTTTCAATGCCTACCTAAGGCCTAACTAACCATAAGTAACCCCAACAAGCCTTAGCTTGCCCGAGGTTGCCCTAACTAATTCTAGCTAACTCTCATTAGTTAAGGTTAGCCTTAACTATGGTTGGTAAGGGATAGCTAAGGTTAAGATTAGAGTTAGGGTTAGTTTTAACCTAGGTTTAGTTAAGGTAGTTTAGATCTAGGGATAACCTATGGTCTTCTTAAGTTAGCGTTACCCTAACTATAACCCCAACTAATCCTAGGGTTAACCATAGCCTTAGTCATAGCTAGCCCTAGGGTAACCCTTACCTTAGATAAATAGGGGATACCTAACTCTTAGCTAGGTTTACCCGAGGGCTAGCCTATGTTGGATTAACTCTAATTAATTATCCTAGGTAACACTAATAACTTAGTTAACCCTAAGCCAAGCTCAACCTACTATCATAACTTACCTTAGTTTTGCTATTTAACTTAGTTCCCTAGGTATTTCTAACCATAACGTAACTAACTATGGTCTTAGGCTAATCCTAAGTAGCAAGTTAGGGTTACCAAGGTTAGTTATCCTAGGTAACCCTAATTAGGCTAACCCTAGCTTGCCTTACGTAGTCCTAACTAACCATACCAATTTGTAGCTAACCCTACTTATTAGGCCCTAGCTTTTTTAAGGGTAAACTAACTAATCCCAACTCTAACATTAACTCAAAGCTAGCCTAGAGTTAGGTTTACTATTTAGGGTTAGTTAAGGTTAGAGTTAGGTTAACATAGCTAATCCTAACTCCAACTCTCGCCAGCCCTAAGTAGTCCTAACTAACTCTAAATCCAACCCAAACTAACCCTAACTCTAACCCAAACCAACCCTAGCTAGCCAAAGGTAATCCTAACTAACCCTAACTCCCTAGCAAGCCCTAGGTAGTACTAACTAACCTTAACTAATCTTAATATGAATTAGATATGGTAAACTAACCCTAACTCTTGGTAAACCTAGATAACCCTAGCTAGGATTAGAGTTAGGTTAGTAACCTTAGCTAGATGTTACCTAATTATTGTCTAGGGTCTAACTACTTAGGGTTAGTACATAATTAACCTAAGGACTACATAACTAGTTAGTTAGGGCTCTAACCCAGCTAATTAGGTAAATCAGTAGGTTAGTGATGGTACAAACTAATAGTACCCTAAAATGTCCTAAAATGTACCACAAGCGTACGGTATATCGTTGGATATGGTTAGGGGTCGAACCACAGGGACAGATTAGTTGAGTATTAGATTTACCGGTTCACAAAATCTAGGTCGCTCACTTGAGATGTTTTTTTTTGTCTTAGAACATTGGCAAAATAGGATAAACAAACAATCAAACTAAAATAAAACTAAAGTAAGTAACAATTTGGTTGTTTTTTGGTTATTTCTAATAATAAAGCGTACTAGGGTTTCTGTTTTTACCTTGGTTAGGCTTCGGGCTGCCAACACGTGTGCTGTCGTACGGAATGCTGACCCGTGCTACACCAATCTGGCCCTGTGCGACCCGCACGGGATTCCATGTGACCCGCACAGGTAGTACTTGGTGCGACACGACCCTTAGTTGATGGTGCAATGCATGGTAATTAAGTTCCTAACTGGTTTGGGACAGATTTAGCCGGACTTGGACTCCCTAGACCTCAACTGTCATATGTTGGTCATGGTATTGTGACCAGAACCTAGTCTAAAACCCCCATTAGTCTAGTTAACCCTCACTTTCGATTGTTGGCTTAACTATCCTAAGTCTACAAGTTGGTTTACTAAGGTATCTAACCGACTTTCGCCAAATTAGAAATCTTCTCCTTTTAGGATACCAATTGGTCACCTTTCGGCTCCTAACCTACCTCAAGTCGCTTACTTAATTCAATCAATTAATTTACACCTTTAACAAAGAATAAGTGTTGCCATTCACCTAGTAGGAGGTTCAACACAATTCATCAAACACAAAGCAAGCATAAACAATAAACAACCAACAAGTGATAAACCATAGAAACTTAATCATTCATCCATTACATCAATCCTAACCTTGGTTCAAACATGACCCTAGAACAAACTAATCTAGCCTACCATAATAGAAACACAATCAAAATGCAAGAAAGGGAAAGATACAATCTCCATAACCAAAGAAAAGAAAGGAAGAAGGAAAACGCCCCTAATCAAGCCTCATCCTTGCCTCTAGACCGGAGAAATGGCTGCTTGGGTCGATCGGCGGTGGAATGGTGGTTGGAACGTGGCTCGCAAGGCGACAGGATTCCCTGTGCGGGTCGCACAGGGTGGCTATGCGGGGTGCACGGGAGAGATGAAGAGGTAGATTGGGTAGGTTTTCGTTACGGCGCTGCCTTGGATGGGAGAGAAGATATGATGCCCTAATTTCGACGCTTCAGGGGCTTTAAATAGGAGTGAAACTAGGGTTCAAAGTCACGTGCAGGGCACATGGAAGGCGGGTGCGGGTCGTATGAGCCAGGAATGAGTCGTCTCGCCCATGTCGCTTGTCTGGCGTGCTGGCTACAAAATGAATATAGACCCAAGAAGTACCAAATTCCTACAGAAGTAAACTAAAACACGCATAAAACAAAGGTATTGAGTTATGATTGAGGGTAAAGTCCGGTCAAAACTTATATATAATGTGTGATATCAGTTAGCTTGGTTAGTTAGGCAAGATATAACTAAGTAATCCTAACTACTTTAGGTTAACTTGGTAGCTAGGGTTAGCTCTACGGTTAACCCAAATTATCCCTAGGGTCAGGTTAGAGTTAGGACTATCTTGGATTAGCTAGGGTTAGCTAGGATTAGGGTTAGCTAGGGCTACATATGGAAAGCATATCTAGGGCAACCTTAATAGTTAGGGTTAGCTTGGATAACTAGAGTACCAAACTCTAACTCTAGGTAATTACCTTAGCTAGGGATAGCTATGGTAGTTACAGTTAGATAGGCCTACCTAGGGCTAGTAAAGACTATTAGTTAGGATTAGAGTTAGGGCTCTTAGTTTAGGGCTAAGTTATATTAGGTAAGATTATCCCTCGCCCTAATTTTAATCCTAGGCAATATGATTTTAACTAACCCTAACTAACCCTAGCTAATCCTAACTAATAGGGTTATGTTAGGTAGACCTAGGATTAATCTATCTTACTAACCCTAGCTATCCCTAACTACCTACCTAACTAATCATAGTAGCGGGAATAGAGTTGGGATAGCTAGGGTTAGCTGAGGTTAACCATATCTAGAGTTAGCTATGGTAAATTCTGAGTTAACCTTAGGTTTATAGATAATCGTAGTAACTCTAGCCTAAGTATAGTTAACTCTAGGATTATGACTACTAACCCTAGGGTTATCACCCTAGCTAGCCCAACCATAGGGCTACTCTATTTTGTTGAGTTAGCCCTAAGGTTAGCTAAGGTTAAAGTTAAGGTTAGCTAGGGTTAACTTGCATAAACCCTAGCTAATTTGCTATGATAGGTTTAGCTAAACCTACAAGAGTTTAACTAGGACATGCTAGGGTTAACTAGCCTAATTAGGATTAATCATATCATAGTTTGACTTATCTAAGGTTACTATTGAGCTAATAATCTAAGGTTACTTTTGACAAGGGTTTGTTAGGGCTAACCCTAGCTACGGTTAGTTAGGTTTTGTTAGCTCTAACTAACCATAGCTAGGATTAGTTCGGGCTACCTAAGGCTAGGATTTGCTAGGGTTAGTTAGGGCTACTTAAGGCTAGCTAAGGTTAGCTAGGTTTGGTTTGGACTATATAGGACTTAGGATTTAGGGCTACCTTAGGTCTACCCTAGTAGCATGACCAACTTGGGTTGACGAGCCCTAACTAACCATAAGTAGCTAACTAATCTAATCCTAACTCAAGGTAAACCTAACTCTAACTCTAGGATGTCCTAACTAACCATAACTAACCCTAGCTAATCATAGGTAGCCCTACATAACCCTAGCAAACCCTAACTCTAACCCTAACCAGGGCTACCCATAGCTAAGCCTAGGGATCCCAAGGTGGCCCTTACTAATCCTAGGTGACCGTAACACATACCCTAACAAACCATAGATATCTAGGTACTAACTAACCATAGATATCTAGGTACTTAGTAACCCCAAGGGCTACCTACTTAACTAGATTAAACTAAACTCTAAATAATGCTAACTCTAACCATACCTAACTAGTCCTAACTAACCATATATTAGCTATTAGGTTTAGCTAAAAGATTAGGATGACCTAGGGTTAGAGTGAGGGTTACCTAGCGACTACCATTACTCTAACATAAAGTAGCTATCCCTAAGTTAGGATTAGGGTTAGAGTTAGGGTTTGCTAGGATTAGTTAGGGCAACCTAAGGCTATCCAAGGTCAGAGTTAAGGTTATCTAGGGTTAGTTTGGATTGTTTAGGGCTAGCTAAGTTTAGCTAGAGTTTGAGTTAGAGTTAGTTGGAGTTACCAACAGTTAGCTAGGGTTAAAGTTAGTGTTAACAAGGATTTCTTAGGGATGTTTAGTGTTAGCTTAGGATAGCTAGCGATAGCTTGGGTTAGTACGAGCTACCTAGGGATAGTTAGGGATAGCTAGGGTTAGTAAGAGCTACCTTGGGATAGCTAGGGCTAGTTTGGGATGGCTAAGGTTAGGGTAACTAATTAGTGTTAGCTGGAGTTGGAGTTAGGGTTAGCTGGGGTTTGTAGCTAGGTTAGATATGGTTAGAGTTAGGGACGTCAACATAGGTTAGATAGGGCTATCAAGGGATAACTTAGGTTACCTAGTGCTAACTAACTCTAACTAACCCCAACTAAGCTTAACTCTAACCTTAGCTAGCCTTAGGTAGCCCTAGCTAACCCTAACTAACTCTAACTTGTCCTAGGTAGCCCTAACTAACCATAACTAACCTAACTAATCCCGAGTAAGGGTTAGTTAGGTCTACGTAAGGCAAGCTAGGGTTAGAGTTAGGGTTGGCTAGGGTTAGAGTTAGGGTTGGCTAGGGTTAGTTAGGTCTTCCTAAGTAACCCGAACCCTAACCTAACACTAGGTAGCCCTAACTAACTCTAGTTGTCCCTAACTCTTACCTTAGCTAACACTAGCTAGCCCTAAATAACCCAAACTCCATAGGTCACGCTAACCCTAGCTTGCCCGAGGTAACCCTAACAACAAGAATGCTAGGTTAGAGTGAGGTAACTTTAACTCTAGCCCTAACTAACTCAAGGTACACTAGAGTAAGGGCTAATAATTCCTAAGTTAGTTAGGGTTAGCTATGGTTAGTTTGGGCTACGAAGGGCAAGTTAGGGTTTGTTAGGGTATGTGTTACGGTTACCTAGGATTAGTAAGGGCCACCTTGTGATCCCTAGGCTTAGCTATGGGTAGCCCTGGTTAGGGTTAGAGTTAGGGTTAGCTAGGGTTATGTAGGGCTACCTATGGTTAGCTAGGGTTAGTTATGGTTAGTTAGGACATCCTAGAGTTAGAGTTAGGTTTACCTTGAGTTAGGATTAGATTACTTAGCTACTTAGGGTTAGTTAGGACTCGTCAACCCAAGCTGGTCATGCTACTAGGGTAGACCTATGGTAGCCCTAACTAACTCAAGGTGCACTACAGTAAGGGCTAATAATTCCTAAGTTAGTTAGGGTTAGCTATGGTTAGTTTGGGCTACCAAGGGCAATTTAGGGTTTGTTAGGTTATGTGTTACGGTTACCTAGGATTAGTATGGGCCACCTTGGGATCCCTAGGCTTAGTTATGGGTAGCCCTAGTTAGGGTTAGAGTTAGGGTTAGCTAGGGTTATGTAGGGGCTACCTATGGTTAGCTAGGGTTAGTTATGGTTAGTTAGGACATCCTAGAGTTAGAGTTAGATATACCTTGAGTTAGGATTAGATTAGTTAGCTACTTAGGGTTAGTTAGGGCTCGTCAACACAAGTTGGTCATGCTACTAGGGTAGACCTAAGGTAGCCCTAAATCCTAAGCCCTATATAGTCCAAACCAAACCTAGCTAATCTTAGCTAGCCTTAAGTAGCCCTAACTAATCCTAGCAAATCCTAGTCTTAGGTAGCCCTAACTAATCCTAATTATGGTTACCTAGGATAACTAACCTTGCTAACCCTAACTTGCTACTTAGGATTAGCCTAAGACCATAGTTAGTTACGTTATGGTTAGAAATACCTAGGAAACTAAGTTAAATAGCATAACTAAGGTAAGTCATCATAGTAGGTTGTGCTAGGATAACTAATTAGAGTTAATCCAACATAAGCTAACCCTCGAGTAACCCTAGCTAAGAGTTAGGTATCCCCTATTTATCTAAGGTAAGGGTTACCCTAGGGCTAGCTATGGCTAAGGCTATGGTTAATCCTAGGATTAGTTGGGGTTATAGTTAGGGTAACGCTAACTTAGGAAGACCATAGGTTATCCCTAGATCTAAACTACCTTAACTGAACCTAGGTTAAAACTAACCTTAACTCTAATCTTAACCTTAGCTATCCCTTACCAACCATAGTTAAGGCTAACCTTAACTAATGAGAGTTAGGTAGAATTAGTTAGGGCAACCTCGGGCAAGCTAAGGCTTGTTGGGGTTTGTTATGGTTAGTTAGGCCTTAGGTAGCCATGGATAAAATTACCTACGGTTAGTTAATCAAATCTTAACTCAAATCCCAGCTAACCTTAGCTAGCCCGAGGTTGCAAACCATAACTAACCAAACTAATTTAGAGTTAACCATAACTAACTAACCCTATTAGCCCTACTTAGGGTTATTACAGGTAGTCCTTAACCAAGGTAGGTATCAGGGTTAGTAAGATACCTAGGGCTATCAAGAGCCAGCAAGGGTTAGAGTTAGGGATAACTAGGGTTAGTAAGAACTACCTAGGCATTAGCAAGCTTGCGATGGCTAAGGTTAGTAAGGGCTAACCCTAACTAACCCTAGTTAGCCCTACATAACCTTAACTCTAGTTAGAGTTAGATAGGATTGTAAGAGATATCTTCCTATGTTAGCTAGGGTTAGCTATGGTTAGGTAGGGATACGTAAGGCTAGCTAGGTTTGGTTAGGGTTAGAATTATGGTTAGTTAGAGCTACCTAGGACCTACTTTGGTTGGCGAGGGTTTTAGGGTTATAATAGGTTAATTAGGACTACATAGTGCTAGCTAGGGTTGACAAGGGTTAGTTAAGGCTACTTAGGGTTAGCAAGGGTAGTTAGGGCTACCTAGGATAAGCTAGCCTAAGTTGGACAAAACTAATCCTAACTCTAACCATAGCTATTAACCCCAAGGTTAGTTAGGTAGCCTTAGGTAATCCTAACCATAACTAACCCTTGCAAACCTAATTTTAACCTAGTAAACCTAACTCTAACCTTACATATATCTATGGTTAACCCCTAGTGCTACTTCCAACAACCCTAGGTAGTATTATGACATATCTTAGTTAGGGTTAGATATGGTTATCCTAGGTAGTCGTCGATAGGACTGAGCAAAAAATTCGTAACTCGTGAGCTAGCTCGAACTAGACTCGGGCAAAACTCGGTAATAACTCGAGCTATCAAAACTCGAGCTATAACAGCTCGAGCTACACCAGCTCGGATGGTCCATGAGCTGAGTTCGAGTTTGCCTCAGCTCGCTCAGCCCAACTCGTAAGACTCGACCCAATTTATTTGTCTAGTCTGTAGCCCAGCCTAATTTGTACCTTTATTTCTTCAACCCTAAGGTTTTCTCTTTTTGGTAGGAAATAATCGTATCTCCTCTTGATTTCTTTACTCTTCTTCTATGCCTGCCTCATAAATGTCGCCTAAATCTGTCTCTTATTTCCTGAACTTCTCTTGTTCTTCTTCCAAACGCACAAACCGAGAGCCAGACCCAGAACCTCCTTCGCCGCCGCTTCCTCTTCGTCGTAGGATCTCCTTCTCCGACACGACAGGCAAGTAATTTTCTTATTATTCTTTCAATTTAAGATTTTAGCATTCAAAGATCAAACACGAGTACACGTCTACACGACTCAGAAGCGGTTACAAAATCTATAATCTGAAGCGTAATTTGATTGTCTAATAGTTGAATTTGGATTTGATGATACAATTTAATTGGTGGGCAGTGGTACTATAAGTTTGTCTTTTGTGACTGAAGTACTAGTCTACTACTCGTGAGTCTCTTGACATTCATGTGATGTCCTTGTGATACACAATATATATATTTATTACAAGCATCTTGTGTATTCTTTATTAGAGATAAAAAGATCAATTATTGTTGCTTTGCCACAAACAGTATGCGTACAAAACATATATAGTTTAATTAATGAATCAAAATTAAATATAATGTTTCACTTTATGTTGAGTTCTTATAATTCTAATTTAGTTTTTCAACTATCTTGTTTTTATTGTAGTATGTCTTCACCAAAAGAAGTTGAGAATCAAAACACTCCAATTGTAGTTGCAGATGAAAGTTTAAGTGTTGATTTACAAGAAGAAAAGGATGCTGCTGATGCACCTACCATAGAAGAGGAGGTTAATTTCTCAAAAAGTGGGCGCAAGAGGAAGTCTAAAGTTTGGAATGCTTTTGTTGAGGTTGAAGTTAAAGAGAAGGGAAAATTGGTGCAAAAACTCGAGTGTTTATATTGTAAGACGAGGTACAAGCATGTGGATGGAGGTCCAACATCAACTCTCAAGCGGCATCTTAATTCATGCCCTGCCTTTAAAAAGTCAAAGGGCAAATCACAAGGTATTATTAACTTTGGGTCTCAAGAGGGTGTAGCTATTCCTACAGGTTTGGGTGGAGTTTATGATCCCATGAAGAATACAGAGATAATGGCAAAGATGATCATAGCTCATGAGTTACCATTTACATTTGTCGAGTATAAATGGTTTAATATTTTAATGAAGTGCAACAATCATTTGTTTCAGAAAGTGAGTAGATTCACAATAAAAAATGAATGCATTAAAGTGTTTGATACAGAGAAAGAGAAGATGAAAACAATATTTAAAGATATCTCAAGGATCTCACTAACAAGTGATTGTTGGACTTCAAACCAAACTGTTGGGTATATGTCTTTGACAGCGCATTATGTGGATGCTGATTGGAGGTTGCAAAAGCGAATCATTAGCTTCATTGATCTTGCACCACCACATAGCGGTGAAGTGATTTCAGATGGGATTATTGAGTGTGTCATGAAATGGGGCATACAGGACAAAATTGGCACAATTACATTAGATAATGCTTCTAGTAATGATAAGGCAGCTGACATTTTGAAGTCTAATTTTCTGGAGAGGGGGAAGTTGCAATTTGAAGGGTTATTTTTTCATGTTAGATGTTGTGCTCATATCTTGAACTTAGTTGTTCAGGATGGACTGAAAGTTATTGATGGTTGTCTTGTCAAAATTAGAGAAGGAGTCAAGTATTTTAGAAAATCACCGGGTCGACTTCTGAAATTTGGAGAGATAGCTATTTCTCTCGGTATAAAAACAAGACGGTCATTATGCACCGATGTTAAAACTAGGTGGAATTCAACCCATCGTATGCTAGAATCAGCTCTTTACTACAAGTCTGCATTTCATCATTATGCCTCAAGGGACCCTAATTTTGCATGGGAACTTGAACCTGAACAATGGGCAAGTGCTAGTAAAGTTTGCAACTTTCTCGAAGTATTTTTGGGTGCAACAAATATATTTTCTGGAACCATGTACCCAACAGCAAATCTGTTATTGGTTGAAATTTTTAATGTGAAGAAGGAGATATGTGAGGCTTATCAATCATCAGATGCATTTTTGAGGGAAATGAGTGAGCCTATGTTTGAGAAATTTGATAAGTATTGGGGAGAAGTTGGGGTACTGATGTCAATTGCTTCTATTCTGGATCCACGGTTTAAATTGGCATCAGTAGAATATGCTTTCAAAGAGTTGTATCCAGTCTATGAGGTTGACAAACGTGTGAAGGACGTTACTAACAAGTTGAGAGCACTGTATGATAAATATGCTAAGGATCGGGTGGCCTCTAAGGCTGCTGCAACCACCTCAAGCATGACAGCTGCTTCTGCCCCTGCTGAGTCGTCGTCACGCTCACGGAAAAAGGAAGATTTTATGGCTTTTGTTAAAGCTAGGGGTGGGGAAAAGTCAACCAAAACTGAGCTTGAAGTGTATTTGGAAGAGCCAGTTTTCAATGAAGAAGAACAAGATAAGGGGCAATTTGATATATTATTATGGTGGAGTCAAAATTGCAGTAAATTTCCCACCTTAAGTAAGTTGGCGAGGGATGTTCTTTGTATTCCAATTACAACTGTGGCTTCGGAATCAGCTTTTAGCGCTGGTGGTCGTATATTAGACGACTATCGCAGTTCTCTTACAAGTGATATGGTCGAGCTTCTCATTTGTGGAGGTGATTGGATTAGAGCATCCTCAAAATACTCAGTACTAACATTACTGGTAAGACTTTTATCATATCTATCTTATATCTGATTTTAAATTAACAACACTAATGTTAAATTTTCATTTATTTTCAGCAATCGGCCAAAGAAGAAGAGAATTTAGAAATTCTAGTTCCAGTGAGTAATCTTGTCATCAGTTGATCTTCTCTCTAGGTATGTTTTTAAATTATCTGATATATGATGCTTAAGTTTTATTCTTACATGATGATTTTCATAAATATATTACTTCTTGGCTTCTTGCGATATTTACAGTAATGAAATATTTATAAATTGTTTTTGCAGAATGAAATAGTGCAGAAAGGACACATGAAGATTTCGTGGATTCTCTAAAGTATTTTGCTTGTTTTTCATTTTTTGTTATGAGAAAGTGTTTGTCTGTTTAGGTAGTTATTTTTTGTTTGGTCATCAAATTTTGTTAGAAAAAATAGGAGTAACACGTTTGATAATGTTATGTGGTTTAATGTTGTTATATTTATATTCTATAGCGGCTTAAATTATTTGATAATGTTATATGGCTTAATATTGTTATATCTATATTTTGTAGTGGATTAAATTATTTTTTTCTTCATGGCTGTTATTCTGTTAATATGAGTACTATTGTGCATTTAAGTTTGTAGGTGTCATTGTTTAATGTTTATGCTGTTTGCGTTTTAGATTGGGCCATTGGCCTATTACAAACTCTCAAACTTTGATATATAATAATGAGCTGCTTCTCGAGCCGTGAGCCAACTCGAGCTCCAATGAGTTGAGTTTGAGCTGCAATAAAAACTCGGAATTGACTTGCGTGATGAGCTGAGCCAGCTCGAGTTCAGATGAGCTTGAGTTCGAGTAACCCTCAGCTCGCTCAGGCTCAGCTCATATACACCCCTAGTCGTCGATAGTCCTAGGTAGTCCTAACTACACTAGTTAGCCCAACTAAAGCTAACATAGGGGTAACTAGGGTTAGTTATGGTCTAACAAGGTAATAACTAAATCCTAGCCATAGTTAGGGATAGCTAGGTTAATCCTTGCTAGGATTAGCCTTAGGATTAGTTAACTAACCTCTATCCCTAGTAACTATAGCTAACCTTAATCTCTAGGCTAACTCTAACCCTAGTTTAACTAATCATACTCAAGCTAGTATTAACTATCCCTAGGTAACCCCAGTTATCCCTAGTCTACTTACCTAGGTATAAGCTATGGCTTAGCTTTGGTAGCCCAAGCAATAACTAACCCTAACTCTAGGGTAGTTAAGGTTAGAGTTAGGATTTGCTAGGCGTAGTAAGAAAGAATGTATTATTTAGGGTTACCAATTAGGGTTATATTGAACTAACCTAGCTAACCCTAACTTAGGGTTACCTATGTTTAATTCTCAACATAGCTAATCCTAAATAACCCTACTAACTAACCCTAACTAACCCTAGGTAGTCATAAAAAGACGGAGAAAAAATGCTGCAACTGTAATTAAGTAAAAACAGTCATAAAAATTTGGGACCCACCTGCCAAACCACAATTCACCCCACTAATGACTAATATTGGCGGGAATTTATGGCGACTGTTATTTAATATTTATAGTCATTAAAGACTTTTATGACTGTTATTTAGTATTAACGGTCACAATGTTTCAAGAAAAATTTATTTTTTCTTTTTCTCATACTTAAGTTTAGCAATTGTTTAAATTCAAAACAGTTGTAAAGATTTGAACTTATATTACGACAATGCCATAGATTTTGTAGGTGACTGTTATGATAAAATGCAGTTGCTAATCTCCAGTTGCAAAAGCCTGTTTATGTGGTAGTGCTAGTTATGGTTAGTTAGGGCTACGTACCCTAGGTAGTTAGGGCTAGATAATATCATTTAGGGTTAGTATTAGCTAGGGATATGTCCTAACTCTACCAAGATTTGTTAGGTTTTGATTAGTTAGCGTTAGTTAGGGCTAGCCTAAGTTAAGGTAGGGCTAGAGTTAGGGCTATCTAGGGTTTGTTAGTTACTAGGGTAAGCAAGAAATCTACAGTTACCTAAGGCATGCTACTACCTAAGGTTAGCCCAAGGTAGACTAACCCGGTCTAAGCTTAGGGCCAAGTAATCCTAACAAACCCTAACTCTTAACTCTAAACCCTAAATAGTTATCCCTATCTAAACCTACCATGGTTAGAGTTACTAATCCTAGCTAACAAGTTAAGGTAGGGTTACCTAGGATTAGAGTTAGGGCTCGCGAGGGTTGGAGTTAGGATTGTTAACTATGGTTACCTATGGATACCTAATACAAAACCTAGGATTACCAAGGTAGGTTCGTTAAAACCAATCCCGACCTTAGGTAGCCCTAGCTAACCCTTGCCAACTCTAAACCTAGCCCTACATAGGTAACCCTAGGTAGGCCTAACTAAATTGCCTTAGGTAGCCCTAACTAACCATTGCTAACCTTAACTCTAGATAACCCTAACTATAGGATTAGCTAGGGTTAGTCCTAGCTAAGCCTAACCCTAGGCTAGCTCTGACTCTAATTATAACCATATATGGCGTTATCTAGATTTAAGGTTAACTAACTAACTAGCAATGGCTTAAGTAATCCTAACTAACCTTAGATATCTAGGTACTTAGTAACCCCAAGGGCTACCTACTTAACTGGATTAAACTAAACTCTAGATAATGCTAACTCTAACCATACCTAACTAGTCCTAACTAACCATATGTTAGCTATTAGGTTTAGCTAAAAGATTAGGGTGACCTAGGGTTAGAGTGAGGGTTAACTAGCGACTACCATTACTCTAACATAAAGTAGCTATTCCTAAGTTAAGATTAGGGTCAGAGTTAGGGTTTGCTAGGATTAGTTAGGGCAACCTAAGGCTATCTAACGTTAGAGTTAAGGTTAGCTAAGGTTAGTTTGGATTGTCTAGGGCTAGCTAGGTTTAGCTAGAGTTTGAGTTAGAGTTAGTTGGGGTTACCAACAGTTAGCTAGGGTTAAAGTTAAGGTTAACAAGGATTTCTTAGGGCTGTTTAGTGTTAGCTTAGGTTAGATAGCGATAGTTAGGGTTAGTAAGAGCTACATAGGGATAGTTAGGGATAACTAGGGTTAGTAAGAGCTACCTAGGGATAGCTAGGGCTAGTTTGGGTTGGCTAAGGTTAGGGTAACTAATTAGTGTTAGCTAGAGTTAGAGTTAGGGTTAGCTGGGGTTTGTTGCTAGGGTTAGATATGGTTAGAGTTAGGGACGTCAACTTGGGTTAGATAGGGCTACCAAGGGATAGCTTAGGTTACCTAGTGCTAACTAACTCTAACAAACCCCAACTAAGCTTAACTCTAACCTTAGCTAGCCTTAGGTAGCCCTAGCTAACCCTAACTTGTCCTAGGTAGCCCTAACTAACCATAACAAACCAAACTAATCCCGAGTAAGGGTTAGGTAGGTCTACGTAAGGCAAGCTAGGGTTAGAGTTAGGGTTGGCTAGGGTTAGTTAGGTCTTCCTAAGTAACCCGAACCCTAACCGAACCCTAGGTAGCCCTAACTAACTCTAGTTGTCCCTAACTCTAACCCTAGCTAACCCTAGCTAGCCCTAACTAACCCAAACTCCATAGGTCACGCTAACCCTAGATTGTCCGAGGTAGCCCAAACAACAAGAATGCTAGGTCAAGGTACACTAGAGTAAGGGCTAATAATTCCAAAGTTAGTTAGGGTTAGCTATAGTTAGTTTGGGCTACCAAGGGCAAGTTAGGGCTTGTTCGGGTATGTGTTACGGTTACCTAGGATTAGTAAGGGCCACCTTGGGATCCCTAGGCTTAGCTATGGGTAGCCCTGGTTAGGGTTAGAGTTAGGGTTAGCTAAGGTTATGTTAGGCTACCTATGGTTAGCTATGGTTAGTTATGGTTAGTTAGGACATCTTAGAGTTAGAGTTAGGTTTACCTTGAGTTAGGATTAGATTAGTTAGCTACTTAGGGTTAGTTAGGGCTCGTCAACCCAAGCTGGTCATGCTACTAGGGTAGACCTAAGGTAGCCCTAAATCCTAAGCCCTATATAGTCCAAACCAAACCTAGCTAACCTTAGCTAGCCTTAGGTAGCCCTAACTAATCCTAGCAAATCCTAGCATTAAGTAGCCCTAACTAATCCTAACTATGGTTAGTTAGAGCTGACAAACCCTAATTAACCGTAGCTAGGGTTAGCCCTAACAAACCCTTGTCAAAAGTAACCTTAGATTATTAGCTCAATAGTAACCTTAGGTAAGTCAAACTATGATATGATTAATCCTAATTAGGCTAGTTAACCCTAGCATGGCCTAGTTAAACTCTTGTAGGATTAGACTTACTCTAGGTTAAAAACAAGGGTTAGTTAAAATCCCTAACTATGGGTATTGGTTAGAGATCTACATAGAGTTAGATTTAGCCCAAATTAACCCTAGGTTAGAGTTACCCATAGGTATTACCCTAACATGGTAGCCCTAGGATTAGCCCTAATTGACCATAAGTTAGGTCACCCTAAGTAGTACACTAACTCTAAGACTACCTAGGGTAACCCTAGGGTTAGGCTATTGTTAGTAACCCTATTAAACATGCCTAGGCGTGCTCTTACTAACCCTAACCCCAAGGTAGCCCTAACAAACTCAAGGTAAACCTAACTCTAACTCTAGGAAGTCCTAACTAACCATAACTAACCTTAGCTAATCATAGTTAGCCCTACATAATCCTAGCTAATCCTAACTCTAACCCATATCCAAGGCTACCCACAACTAAGTCCAGGGATCCTTAGGTTGCCCTTACTAATCCTAGGTAACCGTAACATTAACCTTAACTAGCCCTTGCTAACTAACTCAAATTAGAATTTGGTAACCCTAACTAATTCTAACTCAAACTCAAGCTAAACCTAGCTAGCCCTAAATAGTCCAAACTAACCCGAACTAACCTAAGGTTCCATACGGTTAGTTATGGTTAGTTAGGGATACCTAAGGCACAACCCTAACTAACCCTTAGAGTTAAGGTTAGCTAAGGTAGGGTTAGAGTTAGTTGGGGTTAATTAAGACTCCTTAGGCCTAGATATGGTTAGTTGGGGTTAGAGTTAGGGTTACATAGGGTTAGATATTGTTAACCCTAATCAGGATTAACCTCAGCTAACCCTAGCGAGGTTTAGTTAGGGCTACGTAAGGCTAACCCTAATTCTAACCTAATCTAACCATAACTAAAACTAGCTAGGGTTAGCTTACGTTAGAATTAGGGTTTGTTAAGGCTACCTAGCTAACTATAGCTAACCCTAGTTGACTAAAGATGACCTAACTAACCCTAACTCTAACCCTACCTAACCTTAGCTTGCCTTACGTAGCCCTAACTAACCATAGCTAACCAGGGCTAGGGTTAGTTAACCCTTCTTAGAGTCCACCTAGGGCATAGCTAACCATAATTAACTTTAACTAACCCTAACTATTGTTAGTTAACTCAGATTAGCTATCCCTAGGTAGCCCTAGGGTTTGTTAGGACTAATTAGAGTTGCTAACCCCTTGGACAAGCTAACCCTAACCAACTTACTCTAACCCCTAACCCTAACATAGGTATCCATATAGCATGTTAGCTAGAGTTATTTGGAGCTAACTTAGCCCTACCTAGAGTTAGATAGGGTTAGGTTAGCTTGGGTTAACTTATTAGCAAGTAAGGCTATCTAACCCTAGTTAAGGTAGCCCTTACTAACCTTAGTTATCCCTAACAAATTTAGGGTTAGAGTTCGGATTAGTTAGCTAATCATAAGTAATCCTACCTGGTTAGGTTAGCCCTAACTAAACTTAGAGTTTGGGCTAAACCATAACTAAGGTTACCTAGGGATAGCTAGTCCAATGTAGCCTTAGCTAGGGTTAACATAGTTAGCTAACCCTAAGAATAACACTAGCAAATTACCTAGGGCAAGCTAGGGTTAGTTAAGACTACCTAGGACTAGATATGGTTAGATGGGGTTAGAGCTAGGATTTGTTAGGATTAGTTAGGGCTACCTAAGGCTTGCTAAGGTTAGAGTTAAGGTTAGCTGGGGTTAGTTAAGACTACCTTGGGATATATATGGTTAGCCCTAAGTAATCCTAAAAAATCGTAACTCTAACCCCAATTAATCATATCTAGCCCTAAATAGTCTTAAATAATCATAACTACCCCTAGGTTGCCCTAACCCACCCTAGGTAACCTTAACACTAATCCTAGGTAACCCAAGCTATCCCTAAGTAGCCCTATCAATCCATAGTTATCCATAACTCTAACCATATCTAACCCTAGCAAGCCCTAGGTAGTACTAACTAACCCTAACTAACCTTAATTCCAACCCAAGCTAACTGGGGATAGCTAGGTCAGCTATGGTTAGTTAGGGCTAAAGTTAGGGTTAACAAGGATTTGTTAGGGCTAGCTAACTCTAACTAATCCTAAGTAGATAGCTATGGTTAGAACTAGTGTTAAGTTAGGGCTACTTAGAGTTAGAGTTAGCCCTAGGTATCTCTTACTAATTACTTAGGGATACCTAACCCTAGCTACCGTTAGTTAACAAGGTAGGGCTACCTAAAGTTAGGGCTAAGTTAGCTCTAAGTAATCCTAAAAATCCTAGCAATGGGTAACCCTAACTAGTTGGGGTTAGTTAATACTACGTACGGCTATCTAGAGTTAGCAAGGGTTAGAGTTAGGGATAACTAGGGTTAATAAGAGGTACCTACGGATTAGCAAACTAGGGATAGCTAGGGTTAGTCCTAACTAGGGTTACCATAACTAACCCTAGTTAGCCCTACATAACCTTAACTCTACTTTGAGTTAGATTGGATTGTAAGAGATATCTTCCTAAGTTAGGTTAGTATACGATTAGGTTAACTAGGGTAACTTAACTAATTAGCCGTAATTAACCATAGCTAACTAGGTAGCAAAACTATTTAGAGATAACTAACCCTAAGTAGAGTACCTAGCATACGGTTTAGCAAGCAGATTCTAACTAAGGTAGCTAACCCTTTAGTTAGGTAATTAACTTAAGGTCCTAACCTACCTCGCGCTAATGTTAGCAAGGGTTTAGCTAGTTAGCCCTAACTTAGGGTTTGTTAGGATTAGTTAGGGCTAAGGTTACCTTAGGTAGCCCTAACTAACCAACCGTAGGGCAAGCCCTAACTAATCAACTAAGTAGTCCTAAGGATATCCCTCGGTAAAGTTTAGGTATAGGGGCTACCTAGTTAACCCTACCATTGTAAATATTAAGTTAGGGTTGAAATTGGGGTTAGTAAGGGCTAAGTTAGACTGCAATTTCAACCCTAGGTAGTCCAAACTTAGGGAGTTAGCTAAACCCTATCATAGCTAGTTATAGCTAATTCTAGCAAGGGTTAAGTTATCTAACCCTACCTAGGGCTATACGAACCAATTAGCTAACCCTAGGGTTACCCAAAGCTAGGGGTTGGTAGAGTAACTTCGCTTAGGTAGCTGTAACTAACCCTACCTAATCATAACTCTAACCCCAGTTATGCATAGCTAGGGTTAGTAACCAAACAAGGGTTAGTTAGGGTTACCCAATTAGGACTAACCATAGAGTTAGGTAGCTTTATGTAATCTTAACCATAACCAACCCTAATTTCAACCCTAGCTAACCCTAACTCCAACCCTCGTCCGCCCTAAGTAGTCCAAACTAACCCTAAATCTGACCTAAACTAACCCTAACTCTAACCCAAACCAACCCTAGCCAGCCAAAGATAATCCTAACTCTAGCCCTATCCAACCCTAGCGAGCCATTGGTTAGCCCTAATTAACCCGGATAACTAATCCTAATTAGGGTTAGTTAGGTCTACCTAGGGCCAGTTATAACTAATCCGAGCTAGGATAAAACAATTACTAACCCTAAAGATATGATTAGTTAATTACTTGGCTACCTAACTCTAACTATAAGTCCATTCAGCCCTAGGTAAGTCACCAGCAAACCTTAATGGATTAGGATTAATCCCTAGAGTAACTAAATTATGGAGTTAGCCCGAGGATAACCCAAAGTTATGATAGCTGGGGTAACCTAATTATGGATTAGTTAAGTTAGGTTAGTTTTAGTTAAGGTTAGGGTTAGTTAATTTTAACCATCACTAGGTAATAACTCTAACCCAGAACTTATGGCCTAGGGCTAGCTAACCTAATTAGGCTAGGGTTAGTTAGGGTCTTCCTAGCTAATCCTAACTTAGACCTAATTAACTTGGATTACTAATCCTAACAAACCCTAGCTAACCCGAAGTCGCTAACTAACCTAGCTAACTAGAGTTAGTTAACTAGCTAGGTTTAGAGTTAGGGTTGTTAATGTATAGTTACGATTACCTAGGATTACCTATGTAGGACTAGGTAGGTTTGTTAAAATCGATCCCGACCTTAGGTAGCCCTAACTAACCCTTGCTAACTCGAGACTACCTTGAGCAATCTTGGGTTAAATAGCTACCATATCCTAGCCTTAACAAATCCTAACTAGCCCAAGATAACCCTAGCTAGCCCAAGGTAGCCCTAGGATTAGTTATTTAACCTAAGAGTTAGCTACGGTTAACTAGCCAAAGTTAGGGTTAACCCTAAGGCTAGCTAGGCTCTAAGTAATTCAAGGGTTACCTAAATAGCTTAACATAATAGCCATGACAAACACTAATCAATTGTAACCATAACCTTAGTTAGGGCTACTTAGGTAGCTCAATTTTTGCTTGGGTTGGTAACTATCCCCAGCTAACCCTAACTCTGACCATAGCTAACCCTAGAGTAACCTAACCATATCTAACCAAATATGTAGGGTTAGACTTACTTTAGGTAACCCTAACTCTAACCATAACTAAACCTAACTCCAACCCTACCTAACCTAACTAACTTATGGAGAACAAACACTAAGGTTATTGCCAGGGTTAGCTATGGTTTAGCTTGACCTAGGTAGCCCTAACTAACCATAGCTAACCCTAGCTAACATAGAAAAACCTCACTAACCCTAGCCAATCCTAACTCTAACCCTAGTTAGTTAGCTAGCTAGTTAACTAATCCTAGTTAGCTAGGTTAGTTAGTAGCTAACTAACCCTGGTAGCTAGTTAACTAACCCAAGTTAGCTAGGTTAATTAATAGCTAAATAACCCTAGTAGCTAACTAACCCTAACTCTGACCATAGCTAACCCTAAGTAGAGCTACCCTAGCCAACCCTAATTAGGGTTGGGGTTAAGCTAAACTTAGAGTAAACATAGGGTTGGGGTCAAGCTAACCCTAATTAATCCTAGTTAGGGTTAGTTAGGGTTAGTTAGTAGGGTTATTTAGGATTAGCTATGTTGAGAATTAAAACATAGGTAACCCTAAGTTAGGGTTAGCAAGGTTAGTTCAATATAACCCTAATTGGTAACCTTAAATAATACATTCTTTCTTACTAATCCTAACAAATCCTAACTCTAACCTTAACTACCTGATATCTCCTATATTCATTGGTATTTTGACCGTACTTGGCACCGAAATTATACCCGAACCATTAAATTGCTTAACAAAAACTTGCTATTTTCCCAGGATTTGGCTCTGCTGCTATTTCTACTTGTGTTTTACAGGGTCTTATGAAGAAAAGCTTGAAAGGAAGACTTCTATGGTTGCACACACGTCAGACGACTCATTCCTGGCACAAGGGCACGTTCTGGACCGACATGCGGGCCACATGCCACCTAGATGACTCATCCCTAGGCTCAGTTCGACCCCCCCTCTCTACTTGTTCGGACCGAACAAGCAGCTACTCGGACCGAAGTGTCGCCTGGACACTCTCTCTCTTCTCTCCGGTCCGAGCGCCCAGCCTTCGGGTCGAGCGAGCACAAATGGCAAGTCTTTTCAGCTAAGGAAAGACACTTTTTGGCAACTTCTGGTGGTCTGAACGCCCTAACCTCTCTCCCAAGCAACCTGGCACTATATAAAGGCCTCTCCTATCTCCAGGAAGGCAATTTTTGGTTAGACACACGCATAGCCACCTTCCAAAAGACAATTCTTCATCAGCCCTGTGATTTCCCTCTTGTTAGAAGCGACGGCAGCAGCAAGAAGTAGTTCACCCATCTCTCCTACCTTCCACTGCCTTAGAAAAGATAGTTCTAGCGTGAAAGGAGTAGACTTTACTTCCCTTTATGCTTTTATTCTCTTCTTTTATGGGCTTGTATCTTTATTATGCTTTTATTATGATTATTTACTATTTTGAGAACATGTTAGAGTAGTCTACTTGATGTCTTAGGGTATGGATGTAGTTTAGGTTTAGTTTGACGTTATGACTTGATATGATTTGATATTTGACTTCATGATCTGTTTATTGAGTAGTGTTTTAATTGCTTGTTTAATTCTGTGATTGACCTGATTTACTTCTAAATTCTAGGCCTGTTTAGTTAAGTTACAAGGTTAGGTTAGTTCATTGGAATTGAATTAAGTACTCGGGATAAGTTGACGATTCGAAAGAGGAGATTAGCCAGCATCGAAAGGTGTGGCCTCTAAGTTGGCTGAAAGGCAACTCAGATATCCCTAAGAAAACAAATAAACAAGACATAGGCTAATTAAAATACCAACACGAAAGTTTAGGTTTGATTAGTCTACGTGGGCAAGGTAGAGTCCTGTACTAATCTCTGGTCCAAAAGACAAGAGTTGAGGGTTAGATAATCTAGTCACAGCCAATCTGAGCCCTTCATAAAGTCAGAATTCAAGTTGTATGGTCGTAACCCAACATACCAGCCTCTGCTCGGACCGAACAAGTCCTGTTCGGTCCGAACCGACAGCCTATGCCTCAATTTGTTGGTATTTAACGCGACAGCGAGCAATCCGGCAAATTGAGGGCTAAACCTAAGCGAGTCCTCATCCCTAAGGCACCTTTTTATATTAGAAAAACCCAAAAGTTTGCTAGTTTTAGTTTACCTCAATTTAATTACGACTTAATTTCTAAAATACCCAAAAACATTTAATTACTAGTGGTGTGTGTTCATTACTTTTATTTTGCTGTAGTTCCTACCTTATTTTATTTATCTAGCTTCAGAAAAAGAACAAGTCAGGTATTCGTTAATCCGTCCCTAGGGTTCGACCCTAAGCTTAACTTGAACGACTAGTGAGGTTAGGTCTAGGTACAAATTTATTTGGTACTAGGATTTAATTCCTTCATCAAATTGGCGCCGTTGCCGGGGACGGTGTCGATATCAGATACTTGTTTTAGTATTTGGAGACTAGATTTTTGTTTTTCTTTCCTCTTCTTACTTTTCACTCTTCTCTGTTTTCTAGGCTGGCAGGTAAAACCCGCAGGAGGAAGTCTCCACCGCCCAAGACTCGAGATTACTTCTTCCGGCATTTGCTTGTCGATCCTGAACTCCCTCCAGCTGCTCAACCACTCTCCAGTTCGGACCGAACATACTCGGCTCGGACCGAACCGACACCAGAGCAGGCAGGAGAAGATCCCTCGATGGCAGAACCACTCACCCCAGAGGCTATTGCACAGCGGACTCGCGAGCTGGAGGACCTCCGCCTTCGGCTTGAGGAAAGAGAGGCTCGCCTCACAGCAGATCGGAATGATCTTGCCGGACAGAGGAGGAACTTTGAGGACGAACGCCGCCGATGGGCAAACGAGGATGAGGCAAGTGTCAACAACTCCGACGGTGAAGACGAGCCGGAACTCGAAAGGACTCTTGGAGAATATGGAGCCCCAAATGCTAAAGACGTGGGCGGCCCGGTGTTGATTCCAGGCATTGAGGCCAACAATATGCAGATCGCTCCTAACCACGTCACTCTGGTTCAACAGAACCCGTTCTACGGAGATGACAAAGAGGACCCACATGCTCATTTACAAACTTTCATAGATTGTACCCGTTTAATTAAAATTAATGGGGTTCCTCAACAAGCAATTAGGCTGTTATTGTTCCATTTCACCCTTAAGGATAGAGCCCAAAAATGGTATAAAACATTGAAAAAGGGGTCAATTCGGTCTTGGGATCAAATGGCACAAACCTTTTTGGATAGGTATTTCCCCGCCGATAGGTCTGACACAATCAGGAGGGAATTGAATAATTTTGCTCAAAAGGAAGAGGAATCAATGAGGGATGCGTGGGAGCGGTTTAGGGATTTGGAAAATTCTTGCCCGCACCATGGCATTCAAGATTGGCTGTTAATGAAAAACTTTTATAGTGGTCTTTATGATAACATCAAAATTAATATTGATTCTCTTTCAGGTGGAGCATTCAAACGCCTCGATGCGACCCGAGGGCGGGACTTACTTGATCATTGTGCAAGGAGCTACACTTGGTACCCGATTCCCAATCACCGCCGTGCTAGCCACGCGAAGCATCAAGTGCGCGAGATCACGACCAGGGATGAAAAGATTGCGGAATTGGAAGCCGAGTTAGCCGCTTATCAGTCTGCTCAAGGGACCCACCTTTACTCCACTCGATGCGGGGCTTGTGATGAAGAAGGACACAAATCTCAAGATTGTCCATTAGCCAAGGGCAATGGTGGGGTGGCTCAAGTTAACTCCCTAAACAATGAGCCGTCCTATTTTCCGAGGCACATCTTTCGGCGGAGCTATTCTTTGAGCGAAGGCGAACAGAAAGATTGGGAGCACATGAACGACCCAGTCCTCAAGAACACCATGCAAAAAGCAACCCTGGATCGACCTTATGCGCCTCGATATGACCGCCAAGGGCAGAACCCTCAATTCCTCAAGAGGGACCAACATTCAAACAATTATGCCCCAAGGAAGTCAATTTACAATAAGGAAGGGATCCCAGTTGCAGTTCAAGAGTTCATGCATGACCAAGGCAAGTTCAACATGATCCTTGCTGAGGGGCTAGATGATCTGAAGGACACCACGAATGAGTTGAAGGCTAGCGCAAGCTCCTTACATCGCCTGGAACGAATGATGGAGCAGCACTTCTCTCGACCTCAGGGCAAGCTTCCTGGACAGCCGGAAGTCAATCCCAGCGCTGAGATCAAGGCTCTTCACGTCTTAAGGAGCGGGAGGCAGTACGAAGACCCGCCCATGCCTGCCGGATCCCCTGACGAACCCTCAGTTCGGACCGAACAAGATCCTACTCGGCCCGAACAAGAAGTCCCAGGGGGGTTCGAGCCAGTTCTTCAGCAGGTAAACCCACTCCCTCCTCTTCAAAAAGACTCTCATGATCCTCTTTGTGCGCAGGAACAACCAGGAAAGACAGGCGAGGCCACAGCAACGCCCACACATCCTCACTCCGCGAATGCTCGACCCGAAGAGCCAGCAGAGGAAGGGGTAGCAGCCCCATCTGGGACTGCTCGGTCCGAGCCTTCCTTTGTTCGGACCGAGGTGGAGCCAGGCAGGGGACAGGACCATGGAAAATCAACCGACCAAGCCGTTCTATCAGTGCCCAGCTATCACCCACCAGTTCCCTTCCCTCGCAGGTTGATCAAGAGCAAGGAAGATGCCCAGTTCAGGATCTTTTGGGAGATCTTAAAGCAAATGAGGATCACAATTCCCTTCACAGATGCTATTGCTCAAGTTCCCATCTATGCCAAGTTCATGAAGGAGTTGTGCACCGGCAAAAGAACAATGGAGGAGCTGAAAACGGTAGTGTTAACATACAAGAGCAGCGAAGCCTTGAAGAGTAATATGCCACCTAAGCTCTCGGATCCAGGTCGGTTTGTTCTTCCTTGCACTATTGGTAACGCCATTATCAAACAAGCTCTATGTGACATGGGTGCAAGCGTTAGCCTCATGCCTAAGTCGGTGTATGAGAAGATCGGATTCGGCGAACTTTTACCCACAAGTATGACCCTAAGACTTGCCGATTCCACAATCCGAATACCGATGGGGGAATTGAGGGACGTACCTGTACAAGTCGGCAAATTTTTGGTGCCCGGCGATTTCGTGGTCATGGACATAGAAGAAGATAAGGAGGTGCCTATCATCTTGGGACGCCCCTTTCTCAGAACCGCCGGTGTGAATATGGATGCCCGAGACGGGACAATATTGGTGAGAGTGGGGGGGGAGCAGCTCTTATTTTCAATTAACCATGCTATGAGATGCCCCGACCCCAAGGAAACTTGTTTCATGATTCAAGAAGTACCCGAGATCGAAGAGTCTCTTGAAGAGCAGTACCAAACAGCCCTGGAAACCTACCAAACTTTTCTCTGTGACATGCAAGAGGCAGTTGGGGTAGAGGAATCAATCGTGGAAGTAGACGAACCAGAAGACTGCTCGACTGGCTCTCAGTTCGACCCCCACCATTTCTGTTCGGACCGAACTCAAGGCCGAATGGAGGACATACAGATGACGGAGGAGGAGTTCGGACCGAGTGCAAATCTGTTCGGACCGAGCATAAGTCCAGACCAAACTGAAGCTCCGAAAGTTGAACTTAAGCCACTTCCATCCTCGCTCAGGTATGAATTCCTCGGCCCAAATCAATCTTACCCTGTTATAGTTAACTCCGAGCTAGATGCAGGACAAACAGAGAGGTTGTTGACTGAACTAAGGGCACATCGAGGCGCAATAGGGTACTCAATCGACGATTTGAAGGGGATCGACTCATCTTTTTGCACACATCGAATCTTGTTAGAGGACGATCACAAGCCATCAAGGGAAACTCAAAGGAGGCTCAACCCAAATCTCAAGGACGTAGTAAAGAAGGAGATTCTTAAATTACTCGATGCGGGCATTATCTATCCGATCTCAGATAGCAAATGGGTGAGCCCCGTACATGTGGTTCCTAAGAAGGGAGGCACGACTGTGGTAAAGAATGACAAAGATGAGATGATTCAAACTCGCATGGTTACCGGGTGGAGAATGTGCATCGACTACCGCAAACTCAACGCGGCAACTCGCAAGGACCATTTTCCACTCCCATTTGTTGACCAATTGCTTGAAAGGCTTGCTAATCATTCTTATTTTTGCTATTTAGATGGTTATTCGGGTTTCTTCCAAATTCCCATTCATCCAAATGACCAAGAAAAGACCACTTTTACCTGCCCTTATGGTACTTTTGCTTATAGACGGATGCCCTTTGGTCTTTGTAATGCACCAGCCACATTTCAACGGGCCATGATGGCCATTTTTTCGGATTTGATTGAAAAAGAAATGGAAGTTTTCATGGACGATTTCTCTGTTTATGGCACTTGTTTTGATTCTTGTTTGGCTAACCTCTCTAAAGTTTTGCAGCGATGTCAAGAGGTTAACTTGGTTTTGAATTGGGAGAAGTGCCATTTCATGGTGCAACGCGGTGTAGTACTAGGCCATGTAATCACTTCTAAAGGGATCGAGGTCGATAAAGCAAAAATCGAAGTCATTGAGAAGCTAGACATACCTAAAAATGTTAAGGACGTGCGAAGTTTCCTTGGGCACGCCGGATTTTACCGCCGCTTCATCAAAGACTTTTCTAAAATAGCAAAACCTCTAAGCAATCTTTTAATTAAAGATAATGAATTCATCATTACTGAAGATTGTATTCACGCTTTTCACAGGTTAAAAGAGGCCCTCATATCGGCTCCTATTTTGCAACCACCGGATTGGTCTCAACCATTCGAACTCATGTGTGACGCGAGCGACTTCGCAGTTGGAGCCGTGCTTGGACAGCGGAAGGACAAGAAGCCGGTGGCGATCTACTACGCAAGCAAAGTACTTGATCCGGCCCAAACCAACTACACGACCACCGAAAAGGAACTTCTTGCCATCGTATTCGCTCTAGACAAGTTCAGATCCTATCTGGTGGGTTCCAAGGTGATCGTGTACACTGATCATGCGGCGTTGCGATATCTTCTGAGCAAGAAAGATGCCAAGCCAAGGCTCATAAGATGGGTACTCCTTTTACAGGAGTTTGACCTCGAGATTCGCGATAAAAAGGGCACAGAGAATTTGGTAGCTGATCATTTGTCTCGGCTGCATTGGGAAGAGCAAGAAAAAGATGAAATCCCAATCGATGACTCATTTCCGATTGAAAAGCTGATGCAGATCACTCTCAGTTCGACCCCAGCAGAAATATGTTCGACCCTGATATCATCCAGTTCGGACCGAACAGAATCAGAGGAGGTCGACTGGACCCACCTGGCAATGCAATTCCTCTCCATGGAAGGCAGTTCGGACCGAGCAGCTGCTTGTTCGGTCCGAACGATGACTGATCGTGAGGCTGATGCTCAACCGTGGTATGCCGACTTAGCCAACTACCTCGCCAGCGGTATCCTACCACCAGAGATGACTTGGCAAGACCGAAAGAAGCTGAAATCAGATGCTAAGTATTATTTTTGGGAGGAGCCCTACCTCTTCAAACTCGGGATCGATGACATTTATAGAAGATGTGTGCCATATGAGGAGGTCAAGTCTATCCTAGCTAGCTGCCACTCTTCCGCCTATGGAGGCCATGCATCATTCTCCAAGACGGCAGCTAAAGTGCTTCAATCAGGTTTCTTTTGGCCCACTCTTTTCAAAGATGCACGCTTATTTGTACTCTCATGTGATCAATGTCAAAGGACGGGCAACATCTCAAAGAGGAGCGAGATGCCCCTTAACCCTATTCTTGAAGTGGAAATCTTTGATGTTTGGGGGATAGACTTCATGGGCCCGTTTCCTAGCTCTCATGGTTTCGAATACATCTTGGTAGCAGTAGATTATGTCTCTAAGTGGGTTGAAGCGGTGCCATGCAAGTCCGCGGATGCAAATTCTGTGATCCGATTGTTTTCAAAGGTGATCTTTCCTCGATTTGGTGTCCCACGAGCGGTGATAAGCGACGGAGGAAAGCACTTCATCAACCGCCAATTCAATAGCTTATTGAAGAAGCACGGAGTGACACACAAAGTTGCCACCGCTTATCATCCACAAACAAGCGGGCAAGTCGAGGTGTCTAATCGGGAGATCAAGAGCATATTGGAAAAGACAGTAGCCCGAACGCGCAAGGATTGGGCTGTCAAATTGGATGATGCTTTGTGGGCCTATCGCACCGCCTTCAAAACGCCCATAGGCATGAGCCCCTTCAAACTTGTCTATGGGAAGCCATGCCACTTGCCGGTTGAAATAGAGCACAAGGCTTATTGGGCAACTCGCGCAATCAACATGGATATGCTCAAGGCCGGTGAGAAAAGGATTCTTGAACTTCATGAGTTGGATGAGGTACGCCTAAACTCTTATGAAAATGCTAAATTCTATAAAGAAAAGACAAAATTGTTGCATGACAGGCATATTTCAAGAAGAGAGTTCAAAGAAGGAGACTTGGTGCTTTTGTTCAACTCTCGCTTGAAGCTTTTTCCGGGCAAGTTGAGATCAAGGTGGTCCGGGCCATTCCGAGTGGTGAAAGTCTACCCATTTGGCGCCATTGACATTTGCAACAAGGATTCGGAGCCTTTCAAAGTCAATGGGCAACGATTAAAGCACTACATCGCCAATGAGACGCTTGAGGAGACCTTTGTCCTATCTCTCTCCGAACCAAAGCAAGCGGAAACTTAGAAACAGGAGGTCAAGCTAGGGACCTAAAACAAGCGCTTCTTGGGAGGCAACCCAAGGATTTAAAATAATATTTCACTTTTAAACTAGTTTTCTTCTTATCTAAATATATATAAAAAAAAAATAAAAAATAAAAAAAATAAATAAATAAAAAAAAATAAATAAAAATAAAAATAAAAATAAAAATAAAAAAAATTTTAGGCACAGTTCTAATCTCTGGGAACATTTCAATTTCAGGAAGCAATTTCATTATAAAGAAGGAGACACGAGCATGAAGGATGAGACGACCAGTAGTACACACATTTCCTCAGCTCAAATTCGAAGTGCATTGCTCTCGGTTCGACCCGAGCATACAACGCTCAATCCGAGCAAAAAGAAATTATAGAGGACGGAATGACATTGGTGCTCGGTCCGAGCACCAGATTGCTCGGTCCGACTAGGGGATGATTCTTCACTGGATGAGGCCAATTGGGCCGGGATTTTAATGGGACACAGGCCCATTTATCTTTATATAATTTAATTGGTTAATGGGTTGTTTTTAACTCACCAGGCCAAGCCCGTTTATACCAGACCCGACCCAATAACCCTATAAGAGAGGATCCATTCCCCTCTCTTCTCTTTCTCCCTCATTCGACCCCAACCCGACTCTTCTCTTTCTCGTTCTCTTCTCCAAGCCGAGCACACACACCCCAAACCCTAGAATTTCCATCCCTTCATCATTTTTAGAGATCTACGGGCACGTCTTTCGAAGAAATCGGCGAAACTCGACGGTTGGTCTTCCCGTTGACTGAGTACACTCCTGGGCCTCCTCTTCAACTTCTCTGAGGTTCCGTTGAGGCGCCTCGACTTCTCTTCTGCCGCGGGACCATTCTCTACTCCAACCCGCTGTCAAGAGGTGCTCTGTCCGTCGTTTCGCTCTCTGGTGCCTCTCTGCCCCTTCTCCTCACTCAAGAAAGCACTCTCTGGACCCTGGCACTTCACTTCTCCACTGCCATACCACAAGCCGTGGGTATCAACTCCATCAAGCGTAATCCAAGGTCCCTCCATCTCTCTTTCCCTTTTCTATTGCTTCCTTGTGATTTTAATTGGGTTTGCGAGTGTGTACAAGGCCCTGTACCAGCAAAGACAACCTCTGTACCGAACCAGTGTGCCTTACCAGAACCTAGCCTCAGTTCGGTCCGAAGCCTCTCTGCTCGGTCCGAACACCTACCCTGACACAGTTCACCTGCTTCTCTTTGGTCCGAACTCTCCCTGTTCGGTCCGAACCGAGAGCAGACCACTTCCAGACAAACCGTAGATTTTTCTATCTCCTCCTCTCTAGCAGTAACCATGGCCGAATCCAGTCGCCGTCAGACCCGTGCCAGCACTCGTGGCGCAGCCGGGACCTCTTCTAGACATCCTCCACCTGAGTCACCACCCCACAACCCCAATGACCCACCTCATCCTATGTCAAACCACCCGGACTTCAAGAGACATCCCGAAGCAGCCCAATATGAAGCGACTTTTGGGTTCGAAATGCCATGGAAGTTCCAATTTCTCAACATGGCAAAGCTTCAGAATCGGCCGTTTGAGCACACAAGGTGGATAGACCTACCTACATTGGAAAAATTTGGGGTGGCGGAGGAATTTATCGACCTCACAGGCGGAATTGGGATTACCCCCACCTTTTGGACCCACCGAGCTCTAGCCTACCAGAAGATGACAATTGAGTTCTTGAGTTCTCTCAAGCTCATGAAGGAAGATGGGGAAGATATTATTGTCTTTCGCCTAGCAAACCGGAGCCACAAAGCACGGTTGCAAGACTTGGGTGCGGTGTATGGGCTAGAAAGGAATTGCCCGATTGAGACTTCTCCATGGACTCGAGACTTAAAGCCCGGCATGGTCTGGATCTATTTGGCGGGGCATAATTGCAACAAGAGGTCCCGTCTCGTGCAACATCCTACGCTTTGCATCCTCATGCGGGCGTATGCCTCTCAAATCTTTTGCCGAGGGGAGACAGCTAACATCACAAATGATAAGGAGCTCGGGCTCATGTGGCAAACTCTACAAACAAACCCGGTGAAGGTCAATGTTATCAAGCTAATGGTGGAGTTTTGGATATACCAGCGAGATCATGTGCCCAAAGGAAGCATCACAATGGGTGGCTTTGTCACGCTTTTGGCAGAACGGATGCACATTCCGATTCCCCCGACTTCCGCATGTGGCGGGTTCCACCTCTATGATGCCTTCCGATTCAAAGGAGCCCACTTCATCGAGATTAAGCAAACGGGGCATGAGGACAAGTACCTCTGGATTCGTGATCAAGGGACTGATTTCTATCTTCCCTACCCTCACAAGGTAAATCTCTCTAGTCCCGACTCATGGATCATTCCAGAAGATTACTCTCACCCACTTGTCAGGAGAAATAGTATAAGCGAGACAACAAGAAGCGGCCCACAGCCGATGGAGGTAGCCACAAGGATCCGGTCCCACTCACCTCCGCCAATGCAACATGGTGAATCTTCTCAAATGCCGAGCTGGGCTAGGAAATTGACCAAAATGGTGAAGAAGCTCACCAAACTCACCAAGAAGACCCTCCAGCGTCAAGAAGAGTTTGGTGATCATCTCAGCAGCCTATCCAAAGAGTCCATGGAGCAAAATAGGAAAATCAGAGATGCGGTAAACGTGGCATACGACAACAATTTTTATCTCCGCATGGGCTATTGGCCGGGAGAAGAGGAAGAGCCAGAAGCCGGCCATGCCAACCCGGCTTCATCTTCTAGTGTCACACGAGGACCACCGCCACCTCCTCTGTATCACGAAGCACAATCCGAGCCGCATCGTGGCCCAGAAATACCGCAACAAGCACCAAGTGATCCCAGCTTCTACCCTTACCTTGGAAACCAAGTGGTGGAGCAACCTCAATATCAGGACATGGAGGACCCCTTTGGCATCTTCCCGACCTATCACCATGGCGATGCATCCATGGGCCCCCACCACTCTCACTAATCCGGTAACTTCCTTCTCTTTCTTTTAAATTTTCTGTGAATGCAAGCTTGAGGACAAGCTTTAGAATAAGTTTAGGGGGGGAGACGTCATTTATTTTCTGGAAAACAGACAAGGAGGGGCGGAATTTTTCATTTTCTCCCAGCCTCAGTTCGGACCGAACGCCTTCTGTTCGGACCGAACTGTGTAATTTCCATACAATCTGATTTCAACTGTCCTCATTCGGTCCGACCGCTGGTTGCTCGGTCCGAACGCCACACTTGATCTGATATTCACTCCCTTCGGTCCGAGCGCTGGTTGCTCGGTCCGAACACTATCTTGCTTGTGCCCATCACCTTCGTTTTGTTTTTTTTTTTTTTTATTGATAAATGTCACACTGTTTTTCAACAATTTTCAAGCTGATCAATGGACTTTCTCAAATGATTTGTTGTTTAAACTTCTTGATTGACTTGTGCACCAATGGGCTGATGCGAAGATTTTTAATTGTGATTAAACTCGATTGTGGATGCTTAGAAATTTGTCAAAACGATCTCAGTCAAATCTCACAATTTTTCATTGAGTGAACTGATTTGTGATTTGAAAATTTTTGTTCAAAAAGAATTTTTATCAACCTTGGAACTTGTATCATGAATCTTGACTAGTGAAATTGTTTTTAAACGCTTGAATCACCAACGAGCAAAATTTCAATGGGACTTAAATTCAAATAGTTGTGAAAACGAGGATGCACCGAGACCTTCTTCCACCAACTCAACCACAAAACTTTGGAGGGTATTGGGATTAATTATAAGTTGCCAGGAATTATAACTCAAAGCTCTCGAGGTATAATTGGGTAACTTAAAATTAATTTCTACTGGCCCTGGTGCGAAAGCATTGGCAATGGGATTGTTGAGTATTGTGGCCCGAGTGTACCGTGGCCATAGTCGAGCAATTCACGTCTAACCTCCCTGGCACGACATGTGCCAGTAGCATATTCTCAAGGTCAATGACACCGCATTATATCCTCTAGGGTGCAAAGCCCCACGGCTCGACTTACACAAATAAAATTGGTGAAAGAAATTGAAAAGGTTGAAATTTGGAGACAAGATTCATGACTAATTTTCCAACTTTGATAAATTGACTTTACAAATCTTTGCAAAACATAGAAAAGAACGAATGAATAACTTTGAGTTTGCTATTGTTGTGGCATGATAGAAGCTAGAGTTCTTGAAAGGTTAAAAGCATTCAATAGGACCAAGTGAGGCATACTTTAATTAGAATTTTAAATGCTAAATCTTTGAGGAACTTTCTTAACTCGGCTTGTTTGACTTTTGTGTGACTACATTTTTAGGTATAAGCAATTAATCTCCTAACATTTCTTTGTTTGGGTAGTTTGATTCTCTTAAGTTTAAGTACAGTCAATAACTTTAAGTTTAGGCTCTTGCTTGAGGACAAGCAAAGTTTAAGTTTAGGGGGGTTTGATATCTCCTATATTCATTGGTATTTTGACCGTACTTGGCACCGAAATTATACCCGAACCATTAAATTGCTTAACAAAAACTTGCTATTTTCCCAGGATTTGGCTCTGCTGCTATTTCTACTTGTGTTTTACAGGGTCTTATGAAGAAAAGCTTGAAAGGAAGACTTCTATGGTTGCACACACGTCAGACGACTCATTCCTGGCACAAGGGCACGTTCTGGACCGACATGCGGGCCACATGCCACCTAGATGACTCATCCCTAGGCTCAGTTCGACCCCCCCTCTCTACTTGTTCGGACCGAACAAGCAGCTACTCGGACCGAAGTGTCGCCTGGACACTCTCTCTCTTCTCTCCGGTCCGAGCGCCCAGCCTTCGGGTCGAGCGAGCACAAATGGCAAGTCTTTTCAGCTAAGGAAAGACACTTTTTGGCAACTTCTGGTGGTCTGAACGCCCTAACCTCTCTCCCAAGCAACCTGGCACTATATAAAGGCCTCTCCTATCTCCAGGAAGGCAATTTTTGGTTAGACACACGCATAGCCACCTTCCAAAAGACAATTCTTCATCAGCCCTGTGATTTCCCTCTTGTTAGAAGCGACGGCAGCAGCAAGAAGTAGTTCACCCATCTCTCCTACCTTCCACTGCCTTAGAAAAGATAGTTCTAGCGTGAAAGGAGTAGACTTTACTTCCCTTTATGCTTTTATTCTCTTCTTTTATGGGCTTGTATCTTTATTATGCTTTTATTATGATTATTTACTATTTTGAGAACATGTTAGAGTAGTCTACTTGATGTCTTAGGGTATGGATGTAGTTTAGGTTTAGTTTGACGTTATGACTTGATATGATTTGATATTTGACTTCATGATCTGTTTATTGAGTAGTGTTTTAATTGCTTGTTTAATTCTGTGATTGACCTGATTTACTTCTAAATTCTAGGCCTGTTTAGTTAAGTTACAAGGTTAGGTTAGTTCATTGGAATTGAATTAAGTACTCGGGATAAGTTGACGATTCGAAAGAGGAGATTAGCCAGCATCGAAAGGTGTGGCCTCTAAGTTGGCTGAAAGGCAACTCAGATATCCCTAAGAAAACAAATAAACAAGACATAGGCTAATTAAAATACCAACACGAAAGTTTAGGTTTGATTAGTCTACGTGGGCAAGGTAGAGTCCTGTACTAATCTCTGGTCCAAAAGACAAGAGTTGAGGGTTAGATAATCTAGTCACAGCCAATCTGAGCCCTTCATAAAGTCAGAATTCAAGTTGTATGGTCGTAACCCAACATACCAGCCTCTGCTCGGACCGAACAAGTCCTGTTCGGTCCGAACCGACAGCCTATGCCTCAATTTGTTGGTATTTAACGCGACAGCGAGCAATCCGGCAAATTGAGGGCTAAACCTAAGCGAGTCCTCATCCCTAAGGCACCTTTTTATATTAGAAAAACCCAAAAGTTTGCTAGTTTTAGTTTACCTCAATTTAATTACGACTTAATTTCTAAAATACCCAAAAACATTTAATTACTAGTGGTGTGTGTTCATTACTTTTATTTTGCTGTAGTTCCTACCTTATTTTATTTATCTAGCTTCAGAAAAAGAACAAGTCAGGTATTCGTTAATCCGTCCCTAGGGTTCGACCCTAAGCTTAACTTGAACGACTAGTGAGGTTAGGTCTAGGTACAAATTTATTTGGTACTAGGATTTAATTCCTTCATCACTACCCTTGAGTTAGGGTTAGTTATTGCTTGGGCTACCAAAGCTAAGCCATAGCTTATACCTAGGTAAGTAGACTAGGGATAACTGGGGTTACCTAGGGATAATTAATACTAGCTTGAGTATGATTTGTTAAACTAGGGTTAGAGTTAGCCTAGGGATTAAGGTTAGCTATATTTACTAGGGATAGAGGTTTGCTAACTAATCCTAAGGCTAACCCTAGCAAGGATTAACCTAGCTATCCCTAATTTTGGCTAGGATTTAGTTATTACATTGTTAGACCATAACTAACCCTAGTTACCCCTAGGTTAGCTTTAGTTGGGCTAACTAGTGTAGTTAGGACTACCTAGGGCTAGCGACGACTACCTAGGGTAACCATATCTAACCCTAACTAAGATATGTCATAATACTACCTAGGGTTGTTGGAAGTAGCACTAGGGGTTAACCATATATATTTGTAAGGTTAGAGTTAGGTTTACTAGGTTAAAATTAGGTTTGCAAGGGTTAGTTATGGTCAGGATTACCTAAGGCTACCTAACTAACCTTGGGGATAATAGCTATGGTTAGAGTTAGGATTAGTTTTGCCTAACTTAGGCTAGCTTATCCTAGGTAGCCCTAACTACCCTTGCTAACCCTAAGTAGCCTTAACTAACCCTTGCCAACGCTAGCTAGCACTAGGTAGTCCTAATTAACCCTTTCTAACCCTAAAACCCTCGCCAACCAAAGCAGGTCCTAGGTAGCCCTAACTAACCATAATTCTAACCCTAACCAAACCTAGCTAGCCTTACGTATCCCTAACTAACCATAGCTAACCCTAGCAAACATAGGAAGATATCCCTTACAATCCTATCTAACTCTAACTAGAGTTAAGGTTATGTAGGGCTAACTAGGGTTAGTTAGGGTTAGCCCTTACTAACCTTAGCTATCGCTAGCTTCCTAATGCCTAGGTAGCTCTTCCTAACCCTAGCTATCCCTAACTCTAACCCTTGCTGGCTCTTGATAGCCCTAGGTATCTTACTAACCCTGATACCTACCTAGGTTAAGGACTACCTGAAGTAACCCTAAGTAGGGCTAATAGGGTTAGTTAGTTATGGTTAACTCTAAATTAGTTTTGTTAGTTATGGTTTGCTACCTCGGGCTAGCTAAGGTTAGCTGGGATTTGAGTTAAGATTTGATTAACTAACCGTAGGTAATTCTATCAATGGCTATCTAAGGCCTAACTAACCATAACTAACCCCAACAAGCCTTAGCTTGCCCGAGGTTGCCTAACTAATTCTAGCTAACTCTCATTAGTTAAGGTTAGCCTTAACTATGGTTGGTAAGGGATAGCTAATGTTAAGATTAGAGTTAGGGTTAGTTTTAACCTAGGTTTAGTTAAGATAGTTTAGATCTAGGGATAACCTATGGTCTTCCTATGTTAGCGTTACCCTAACTATAACCCCAACTAATCCTAGGGTTAACCATAGCCTTAGCCATAGCTAGCCCTAGGGTAACCCTTACCTTAGATAAATAGGGGATACCTAACTCTTAGCTAGGGTTACCCGAGGGCTAGCCTATGTTGGATTAACTCTAATTAGTTATCCTAGGTAACACTAATACCTTAGCTAGCCCTAACCCAAGCTCAACCTACTATCATAACTTATCTTAGTTATGCTATTTAACTTAGTTCCCGAGGTATTTCTAACCATAACGTAACTAACTATGGTCTTAGGCTAATCCTAAGTTAGCAAGTTAGGGTTAGCAAGGTTAGTTATCCTAGGTAACCCTAATTAGGCTAACCCTAGCTTGCCTTACGTAGTCCTAACTAACCATAACTCTCTGTAGCTAACCCTACTTATTAGACCCTAGCTTTTTTAAGGGTAAACTAACTAATCCCAACTCTAATATTAACTCAAAGCTAGCCTAGAGTTAGGTTTACTATTTAGGGTTAGTTAAGGTTAGAGTTAGGTTACCATAGCTAATCTTAACTCCAACTCTCGCCAGCCCTAAGTAGTCCTAACTAACTCTAAATCCAACCCAAGCTAACCCTAACTCTAACCCAAACCAACCCTAGCTAGCCAAAGGTAATCCTAACTAACCCTAACTAATTCTAACTCCCTAGGAAGCCCTAGGTAGTACTAACTAACCTTAGCTAATCTTAATATGAATTAGATGTGGTAAACTAACCCTAACTCTAGGTAAACCTAGTTAACCCTTGCTAGGATTAGAGTTAGGTTAGTAACCTTAGCTAGATGTTACCTAATTATTGTCTAGGGTCTAACTACTTAGGGTTAGTACATAATTAACCTAAGGACTACATAACTAGTAAGTTAGGACTCTAACCAGCTAATTAGGTAAATCAGTAGGTTAGTGATGGTACAAACTAATAGTACCCTAAAATGTCCTAAAATGTACCGCAAGCGTACGGTATATCGTTGGATATGGTTAGGGGTCGAACCACAGGGACGGATTAGTTGAGTATTAGGTTTACCGGTTCACAAAATCTAGGTCGGTCAATTGAGATGTTTTTTTTGTCTTAGAACAATGGCAAAATGAGATAAACAAACAATCAAACTAAAACAAAACTAATTGGTTAGCTAATTGGTTCGTATAGCCCTAGGTAGGGTTAGATAACTTAACCCTTGCTAGAATTAGCTATAACTAGCTATGATAGGGTTTAGCTAACTCCCTAAATTTGGACTACCTAAGGTTGAAATTGCAGTCTAACTTAGCCATTACTAACCCCAATTTCAACCCTAGCTTAATATTTACAATGGTAGGGTTAACTAGGTAGCCCCTATACCTAAACTTTACCGAGAGATATCCTTAGGACTACTTAGTTGATTAGTTAGGGCTTGCCCTACGGTTGGTTAATTAGGGCTACCTAAGGTAACCTTAGCCTCAACTAATCCTAACAAATCCTAAGTTAGGGCTAACTAGCTAAACCCTTGCTAACCTTAGTGCTAGCTAGGTTATGACCTTATGTTAATTACCTAACTTAGGGGTTAGCTACCTTAGTTAGAATCTGTTTGCTAAACCCTATGTTAGGTACTCTACTTAGGGTTAGTTATCTCTAAATAGTTTTGCTACCTAGTTAGCTATGGTTAATTACGGCTAATTAGTTAAGTTAGCCTAATCGTATACTAACCTAACTTGGGAAGATATCTCTTACAATCCAATCTAACTCTAAGTAGAGTTACGGTTATGCAGGGCTAACTAGGGTTACTTATGGTAGCCCTAGTTAGGACTAACCCTAGCTAACCCTAGTTTGCTAATCCCTAGGTAGCTCTTATTAATGCTAGTTATCCCTAACTCTAAGCCTTGCCAACTCTAGATAGCCGTAGGTAGTACTAACTAACCCTAACTAGTTAGGGTTACCCATTGCTAGGATTTTTAGGACTACTTAGAGCTAACTTAGCCTTAACTTTAGGTAGCCCTACCTTGTTAACTAACGGTAGCTAGGGTTAGGTATCCCTAAGTAATTAGTAAGAGCTACCTAGGGCTAACCCTAACTCTAAGTAGCCCTAACTTAACACTAGTTCTAACCATAGCTATCTACTTAGGATTAGTTAGAGTTAGCTAGCCCTAACAAATCTTTGTTAACCCTAACTTTAGCCCTAACTAACCATAGCTGACCCTAGCTATCCCCAGTTAGCTTGGGTTGGAATTAAGGTTAGTTAGGGTTAGTTAGTACTACATATGGCTTGCTAGGGTTAGATATGGTTAGAGTTAGATATGGTTAGAGTTAGGGACAACTAGGGATTGATAGGGCTACCTAGGGATACCCTGGGTTACCTAAGATTAGAGTTAGGGTTACCTAGGGTGGGTTATGGCAACCTAGGGGTAGTTATGATTATTTAAGACTACTTAGGGCTAGATATGATTAATAGGGGTTAGAGTTACGATTTTTTTGGATTACTTAGGGCTAACCATATATATTCCAAGGTAGTCTTAACTAACCCCAGCTAACCTTAGCTAGCCTTAGGTAGCCCTAACTAATCCTAACAAATCCTAGCTCTAACCCCAACTAACCATGTCTAGTCCTAGGTAGTCTTAACTAACCCTAGCTCGCCCTAGGTAATTAGCTAGTGTTATTTTTAAGGTTAGCTAACTATGTTAACCCTAGCTAAGGCTACATAGGGCTAGCTATCCCTAGGTAACCTTAGTTATGGTTTAGCCCAAACTCTAAGTTTAGTTAGGGCTAACCTAACCAGGTAGGATTACTTATGATTAGCTAACTAATCCGAACTCTAACCCTAAATTAGTTAGGGATAACTAAGGTTAGTAAGGGCTACCTTAACTAGGGTTAGATAGCCTTACTTGCTAATAAGTTAACCCAAGCTAATCTAACCCTATCTAACTCTAGGTAGGGCTAAGTTAGCTCCAAAGAACTCTAGCTAACATGCTATAGGGATACCTATGTTAGGGTTAGGGGTTAGAGTAAGTTGGTTAGGGTTAGCTTGTCCAAGGGGTTAGCAACTCTAATTAGTCCTAACTAACCCTAGGGCAACTTTGGGATAGCTAATCTGAGTTAACTAACCATAGTTAGGGTTAATTAAGATTAGTTATGGTTAGCTATGCCCTAGGTGGACTCTAACAGGGGTTAACTAACCCTAGCCCTGGTTAGCTATGGTTAGTTAGGGCTACGTAAGGCAAGCTAGGGTTAGCTAGGGTTAGAGTTAGGGTTAGTTAGGTCTTCCTTAGTCAGCTAGGGTTAGCTATAGTTCGCTAGGTAGCCTTAACAAACCCTAATTCTAACGTAAGCTAATCCTAGCTAGTGTTAGTTATGGTTAGCTTGGGTTAGAATTAGGGTTAGCCTTACGTAACCCTAACTAAACCTCGCTAGGGTTAGCTGAGGTTAATCCTGGTTAGGGTTAACAATATCTAACCCTATGTAACCCTAACTCTAACCCCAACTAACCATATCTAGCCCTAAGGTGTCTTAATTAACCCCAACTAACTCTAACCCTACCTTAGCTAACCTTAACTCTAAGGGTTAGTTAGGGTTGTGCCCTAGGTATCCCTAACAACCATAACTAACCGTATGGAACCTTAGGTTAGTTCGGGTTAGTTTGGACTATTTAGGGCTAGCTAGGTTTAGCTTGAGTTTGAGTTAGAATTAGTTAGGGTTACCAAATTCTAATTTGAGTTAGTTAGCAAGGGCTAGTTAAGGTTAATGTTACGGTTACCTAGGATTAGTAAGGGCAACCTAAGGATCCCTAGACTTAGCTGTAGGTAACCCTGGATAGGGTTAGAGTTAGGGTTAGTTAGGGTTATGTAGGGCTACCTATGGTTAGCTAGGGTTGGCCCGGTGATGAAGATGATCCGAATTTGAGCTCCTCAGTGCCATCAGTGCATAGCCATGCTTCACCGCCACGATCTCCACCGCGCTGAGCCACAGCACATAAGGCCCTTTCGGATCCGAACTTTTACCCATACATGGGTAATGAAGTTTACGAGTCACCACAGCCGCCAATGCAGTTGCAGCTGCCTGTGCCACCACAAGGAGCACAAGGAGCACAACCGCAATTTGAATGGGTGCAATGGCAAGGTCCTCAACGCCCCGCCCGATCGGATCCTAACTTCTACCTATACTTGGGTAACCAAGTCGAGGTGCTGCAGCCACAGGACCACCCTGATAACTTCTTCGATATCTTCCCGGGCTATGATGGTGGATTCCTCCAAGGCTCCTCTTCTCGGGGACCTCCACCTCCTCCCTACTAAAACGGTAACTTTTCTTTTTCTCCTATTTAAATTTTTCTGTGAATGCATGCTTGGGACAAGCATTATATAAGTTTGGGGGGCATAGGAGAAAAAGGGTGTTCTGGGACGAAATGGGTTGATTTTTGGATGAAATGGGTAAAATTTTCGCATTTTTGGCTTCTCTGTTCGGTCCGAACAGACATTCAAAAACTGAATTTTTCAACTGTTTTAACTTGGATTTGAATTGATTTGGCCTAAATTCTCTCGATTTGGATTTTAAATGATAAATCTCATACTACCTGAACCTGTTTTGAGTCAAAGAAGAATTTTCTCAAAGGACCTTAGAATGTTTTGATATCTCGATTTGATTTTTGCACCAATGGACAAAATGAAATTATTTTTGCAAAAATAGGACTCGATTTTTGGATGCTTAGAATTGTTAAATTAGTTTTAGTCGATTCTCACAAATTTTTACCGAGTGAACGGATTTATATTTGATAAACTTTTGTTTAAAAAGAAATTTATCAACTTAGGAAATTATGAAATGAACTTCATCTGTTTTAATCGCTTGAATCACCAACGAGCAAAAAGAAAAAACAAATTTAAAGGGACAATAAAATCAAATAGTTGTGAAAACGAGGACGCGTCGAGGCCTTTTTCCACCAACTCAACCACAAAATTGGAGGCTTAAGGTACTTAGCAAAATGCTTGAGTCCGTAGTGGTCTGTAGCGAAAAAAAATACATAAAAACCAAACTGACCACCCTGGTGCGACTTGTGCCAGTAGCATCTACAAGATCAATGACTCGCACAAAAATCCTCTAGGGTGCAAAGCCCCACCGCTCGACTTACACAAAGAAAAATTGGTGAAAAATTGAAATTGGTTTTAAGAGGAGTTCATTATAAAATTTTTTATTTTGATAAAAGACTTTACAAATTTTTGTGAAATATGAAAAAGAACGGGTAATTGAAATTGAGATCGCAATTGAATTGACAAAAAGAAGCTAGAGTTCTTGAGTTTGAGAAAAAGAATTTCATTAGGACCAAGAGTTTCATGGATTGAATTGTAGAACACAAGACTTGGTTTTAGGAATTTTTATTTGACTCATTTGATTTAAGTGTGAGAAAATTTTAGGCTTAAGCAATTGATTATTCATGACAAATTTTATTGGTTTGGGAAACGACCTGATTTTAGTTGTGAGTACAGTCCAAAATTCTAAGCTTAGGGCGTTACTTGAGGACAAGCAAAGTTTATGTTTGGGGCGATTTGATATCATTGTATTTCACTGGTATTTGGACCTTACTTGGCACTCAAAATACACTCGAACCAACAAATTATTTAATAAATTGCCAGATTTTTCCAGGATTTGGCTCTGCCGTCGTTTCTTCTCTTCTCTATACAGGTCTTGATGATTTCTGATGATTTTGGAGCGTATAGATGGATTCCCGACGTTTCGCGCACGCTAGACGACTCATTCCTAGCAGTGGAGGCCTATCTCAGCACCCAATTTGGACCGAATGACTATCTGTTCGGTCCGAACGCACTGTAGCCGTCACATATGGCAATGTTCTTTACATGAAAGTTGATCTTTATGGCATTTTCTTGCGCCCTGATGCCCTAGCCTTCCATTATTGCGACCTGGGACGTCCATATATACCTCTACACGCCTGAGGAAAGGCATCTTTGATTCTCCATACCTAATTCCACCTTTCCAAAGGCGTTTACTCTCTTTGGAGATCATCAACCTTGAAGTGACGGCAGCAAGGTGATCAGTTTGGCGACCATCCAGCAATACCCCACTGCCTTGAAGACCGAAAGACGGAAGTAAAAATGAGTATTTGGTTTATTCTTTTATGTTTCTTTCTCTTGATTGGATGGGCTTGTATCTTTACTGTTATTTTATGTTTATTGCGTGTCTTGCTACTAAGTTAGGCTAGTTTTTATGTTGTCTTAGGATTAGAGAAGGAACTTGATGTTTGGATGACGTTTATTTGACTTGTTATGTTATACTATGCTTTGAGATTTGTTTATTGCGAATTATATCTCTTACTTGAGTTAAAATACTTGTTTAAATCTCTAATTACCTTCTAGTTGAACAGCTGCATCTAGTTAGTCTAAGTTAGGATAAACAAGTCACGTTTAATTCAAGTACTTGGGATAAATTGTAGATCCGAAAGGATAGATGAGTTGACACCAAATGTGTAACTTTTAGACCAGTCCAAAAGACCTCTAAATATCCTTACGAACTCCAATAAACAAGTTTAATTGATTGAATTCTATACCAAAAGTTGCGAACCAATCAAGTTAATTAGGTTAGGTTGTGATTAAACCAGAATCTGTCCCAACAAGCGAAAGTGAGGTTTAGAATATCTAGGTTTAACCAATAAACCCTAACTTAAAGCATTAGTTAGCATAACGGACCAATTAAGCCCACCTTTGCCTTCTGTTCGGACCGAACAGGGTGGCAACTGTAGCTAAAACGCGAAATTTAGTACGAAAGTGCTTAGTTTCGAGTTTTAGCGTCCAAACACAAGCGAAACCTGACTCCTAGGACATTTTTATTCTCTATTTAAACTCCAAAACACTTCTTTACTTATTTTAATTACTATTTAGTTTATTTTATCTTATTTCGAGTCTAAAAACCAACCAAAAATATTTACCTAGTGCATCGTTTCGTTTTCTTTTATTTAAATCTTCATAAAAATATTTATGTCTAGATTTTAAGAAAGGATAAGTCCAGTATTCATAAATCCATCACTTGGGTTCGACCCTAAAGCTATATTTCGAAACGATTAGTGAGATTAGTTCTAGGTTTACAAATTTATTTAATTCCTTAGTTCTAAGCCTTCATCAATACATCAATTTGAACCCATAAATAATTGCACGATACTATACTAGGTGAATCCATTAAAATGTATAGATGTACTCTTATAAAGTTATTTTTTGCTGTAGTTAATTTCGTTAAAATATTGAAAGGAATCAAATGGAAATATAAATAATTATTAAAATCAATTGAGCTATATGTTTCCATTTCCATATCCAGCGAAGCACTGTACAGACTCTCTACAGACCAAACGGCTGTAGACAGTTTTACGAAAACCTAATTAAATAATCTACAACTGGTTTTACTTATAAACAGTCATTAAAAATGTTCTGCAACTGTTATAAAGTAAAAAAAGTCATAAAAAGACGGGGAAAAAATGCTGCAACTGTAATTAAGTAAAAACAGTCATAAAAATTTGGGACCCACCTGCCATACCACAATTCACCCCAATAATGACTAATATTGGCGGGAATTTATGGTGACTGTTATTTAATATTAACAGTCATTAAAGACTTTTATGACTGTTATTTAATATTAACGGTCACAATGTTTCCAGAAATTTTTTTTTTTCTCATGCTTAAGTTTAGCAATTGTTTTAATTCAAAACAGTTGTTAAGTTTTGAACTTATATTACGACAATGCCATAGATTTTGTAGGTGACTGTTATTATAAAAAGCAGTTGCTAATCTCCAGTTGCAAAAGCCTGTTTCTGTGGTAGTGCTAGTTATGGTTAGTTAGGGCTACGTACCCTAGGTAGTTAGGGCTAGATAATATCATTTAGGGTTAGTATTAGCTAGGGATATGTCCTAACTCTACCAAGATTTGTTAGGTTTTGATTATTTAGCGTTAGTTAGGGCTAGCCTAAATTAAGCTAGGGCTAGAGTTAGGGCTATCTAGGGTTTGTTAGTTACTAGGGTAAAAAAGAAATCTACAGTTACCTAAGGCATGCTACTACCTAAGGTTAGCCCAAGGTAGACTACCTAGACTTAATTTAGGATTAGCAATGGTCAAGTTTAGCTAATCTGTTAGGTAGGGCCTAAGTAGGTTTCGCTAGGGTGTAGAGTTAGTTATGGTTAGTTAACCTTAGGGATAGCTAATCCGGTCCAAGCCGTAGTTTAGCTGCTATTTAAAGCCCCCGAAGTGCCGAAATTAGGGCATCCTATCTTCTCTCCCTTCCAAGGCAGCGCCGCAGCGAAAACCTACCCGATCCACCACTTCACCTCTCCTGTGCACCCCGCACAGCCACCCTGTGCGACCCGCACAGAGCATTCCGCCGCCTTGTGAGCCACGTTTCGACCACCGTTCCACCGCCGTTCGACCCAAGAGGCCGTATCTCTGGTCCAGAGGCAAGGAAGAGGCTTGATTAGGGGCGTTTGCCTTTCTCCTTTCTTCTCTTTTGTTATGGAGATTGTATCTTTCCCTTTCTTGCATTTTGAGTGTGTTTCTATTATGGTAGGTTAGATTAGTTTGTTCTAGGGTCATGTTTAAACCAAGGTTAGGATTGATGTAATGGATGAATGATTAAGTTTCTATGGTTTATCATTTGTTGGTTGTCTATTGTTTATGCTTGCTTTGTGTTCGATGAATTGTGTTGAACCTCCTACTAGGTGAATGGCCACACTTAGTCTTGGTTAAAGGTGTAGACTAATTGATTGAATTGAGTAAGCAACTTGAGGTAGGTTATGAGCCGAAAGGTGACCAATTGGTATCCCAAAAGGAGAAGATTTCTAATTAGGCGAAAGTCAGTTAGATACCTTAGTAAACCAACTTGTGGACTTAAGATGGTTAAGCCAACAAGCGAAAGTCAGGGTTAACTAGACTAATGGGGGCGTTAGACTAGGTTCCGTGTCACGATACCATGACTAACATGCGACGGCTGAGGTCTAGGGAGTCCAAGTCCGGCTAGATCTGTCCCAAACTAGTTAGGAACTTAATTGTCATGCATTGCACCATCAACTAAGGGCCGTGCCGTACCAAGTACTACATGTGCGGGTCGCACAGGGCCAGACTGGTGCAGCACGGGTCAGCGTTTCGTACGACAGCACGCGCGTTGACAGCCCGAAGCCTAACCGAGATAAAAACAGAAACCCTAGGACGCTTTATTATTAGAAATCACCAGAAAACAACCAAATTGTTACTTGCTTTAATTTTGTTTTAGTTTGATTGTTTGTTTATCTCATTTTGTTATTGCTTTAAGACCAAAAACCATCTCAATTGACCGACCTAGATTTTGTGAACCGGTAAATCTAATACTCAACTAATCCGTCCATGTGGTTCGACCCCTAACCATATCCAACGATATTTCGTACGTTTGCGGTACATTTTAGGACCAATTAGGGTATTATTAGTTTGCACATCAAGCTTTTTGGCGCCGTTGCCGGGGACGGTGTTTGATATTAGGACCTTACTTAAGTATCAAGAGCCTAGGTCATTTCTTTTGTTTCTCACATTTCTTTATTTGCTTTGTTTTTGTGGTTCGTAGGGATAAGCGTTGGCCGGTTCGAAGCGAAGGACTCAAACGAACAAGGGGCATCACTACCTCTTGAGGAGCAAGTCTACCGAAGGCTTGAGCACACTCGATCCGACAGCCATCGATCAGCCAACACAGGCCCTACCACGCAGGGTCCAGTCAGCGCACGACTTGAGCGACAACCCAACGCAGCACGCGCAGCCAGAGCCCTGTGTACCCCGCACAGAACCCCTGTGCGACCCGCACAGACCCTCTGACAGCAAGAAAATGGCCGAATTGGAGGCGTTGCGATGTGAACTAGAGGCACAGCGCCTGGCACTTGAGCAAGAACGTGTCCGCCTAGACCTGGAGCGGCAGAGGCTTGCTAATGAACGCCCCGGAGGAGGAGGTGATGATGAAGGAAGCCATGGCGGGTTTGATGACACCGGGCCACAACCGAATCGGAGGACCTTGAGGCATTTCGCTACGCCAAAATCAAGCAACATTGGAGGGGCAATTGTGCAGCCCAGAATCGTAGCGAACAACCTCAACATTACGCCCGCTCACATCAACCTTGTGCAACAAAACTCTTTCACCGGGCTTGAAAATGAGGACCCGCATGGACACTTGCAAACTTTTGAGGATGTTTGTAGTACTATCAAAATGAATGGAGTTACACCATCCGCGATTAGGCTCATACTCTTCCCTTTCACACTTACTCGCATAAATGTTGATGCGGTTGCAAGTGGAACCCTCATGGATCGAGAGGCTCAAGAGGCGATGGACTTGGTTGACAATGTGGCAAGGAACCAACAATGGTCGGGCCGAGACAATGCAAGAAGTGGAGGTCGTTATGAAGTGAGCGAGATCACCGCATTGCATGCCAAAATTGCTCAACTTGAGGCCGAAATTGCTAAGAATAATGCCGACCAAGCCATGGGCCAACAATTCAACCTATGCGGTGCTTGTGGCGAAGAAGGGCACACTTCTCTCCAATGCCCTCTTGCACAACCCGATGAGGAGAAGGCACAAGTTAGCTCGATCAACAATGAGCCCTCTTACTTCCCCAACCCACCTTTCACAACCTCCTACTCAAATGATGCGAGGGAGCGACAAGATTGGCAACTCATGAACTTCCCAAACTTCAAAGATAACATCCAAAACAACTCCTATGTAAGGCCATTCTACCTCAAGAAACCCGCTCTTCCACATCCCAACCAACCCAACAACAACCCCATGACTTTCCACAATGCGACTTTTGACAACAATCGAAGCCAAAACTTTCAACCAAGGAACCCTTCCCTTTCCCATGTTCCTCCGATTGTGCAAAGTTTCATGTATGAGACGGCCATGTGGAATCAATCCGTGGCCAAGAAGTTGGATAAGTTTGAGGATGGTCTTAAATCGATCACAAGACTTGAAAAAATGATTGAGGCCCACTTTTCTCTACCGGGACCAAGCCAAAGGGCACCGGGGCAACTTCCCAGCCAACCAGAGCTCAATCCAAGGGGGGAAGTAAAGGCCATAAGCCTCAGGAGTGGAACAGGGTATGAGGGGCCGAAGATGCCCTCCAAAATGATGCAACAACATCCTGTGCGGCCCGCACCAGATTCTGTGCACCCCGCACAGGGACAGAAAAGAACCGAAAGGCAGAAATTGGCCGAGCCCGACCCACGATACATCCCACCAGTGCCATTTCCACAGAGACTTGCCCAAACTAAGACTGACAAGGGGTTCAAAAGCTTTCTCCACATGTTGAAGCAACTCCATATCACCATTCCTTTCGCCGATGCTATCACTCAAATCCCAACCTATGCAAAGTTCTTGAAGGATATCATCTCAAACAAAAGGCCGCTTGAAGAGTAAAAAACGGTGAAGCTAACCGAGCAATGTAGTGCGGTACTTAGTAGTGAGATGCCGGCCAAGATGGACGATCCCGGCAAGTACACAATTCCATGCACGATTGGTAAGGCAACCATCAAGAGGGCTCTTTGTGATATGGGAGCTAGCATGAGTTTGATGCCAAGGTCCGTGTATGAGAAGATTGGGGTTGGAGAGTTGAAACCGACCCGTATGAAATTGCAACTTGCCGATGCATCGGTTCGCTTGCCGCTTGGTGTGATTGAGCATGTGTCGGTGTAAGTAGGAAAGTTTTTTGTGCCGAGTGATTTTGTTGTAATGGAAATGGAGGAAGACAAGGAAGTGCCGATAATTTTGGGGCGGCCTTTTCTTAGAACGGGCGGGGCATTGATGGATGTTAAAGATGGCAAGTTGATTCTAAGGATCGGGGGTGAAACAATTGAGTTTTCCATAGACAAGGCCATGAAGTACCCCAACCAACTTGATTCTTGTTGTATGATTGAAGAGATTGATACACCAATTGAGGAGATGTTAAGGGAACAGTATGAAGAAGCTCTTGAGTGTTACCAACACTTCCTCTCTGAAAATCAAGAGTTAATTGCTGTAGAAGAATCAATTGTGGATGGAAATTTCGACTCAGATAATGAACTGAAGCCTCTGTGCGGGTCGCACCAAACCCATGCGGGTCGCACAGGGCCACCCCTAGAGGTCAAAACCATTGAAAGAGAGCAAGAATACAAGCCGAAAAGATCCCGTGCGGCCTGCACAGAATCCTGTGCGGCCCGCACAAACCCCAAGACGTTGATCCAGCCACTGTTGTGGTATGCCGATTCGGCGAATTACGTGGCCGGTGGAGTCTTACCTCTAGATAAGACACTCAAGCAGAGAATTATGTGTCCCCATGACATAGATCGGCGTTGTGCTCCTCATGAAGAGTTTGTTTATTGGAACCCTTGTCATTTGCCCATGGAGGTTGTGTACAAGGCCTATTGGGCAACTAAGGCCCTTAACATGGGCATGAAGGAAGCCGGTTGAAACTTCGCGGCATACGGTCAAGCTAAGGACCTTAAACAAGCGCTTCTTGGGAGGCAACCCAAGATTTCTAACCCTTATCTTCTCATTTCGATTATTTTTGCATTTTCCAAAAATCTTGAAAAAACAAAAAAAAAATAAAAAAATCTGAAAATTGAAATAAAATGTAGGGATAATTTAGGTTAATTTAGGATTTATCCGTTTTTCCTTACAAAATTAAAAACACATAAAAAAAGAGAGGTGAAAATAAAAATTGAATTAAGTTGTTTCATGGAGGAATTCTAATACCAATGTGTTTGTTTTGTTTGTGGTATTTGTAGATAACTGTGGAAGTCCCCAATTGGCTTGTACAAGAGCACCTTGGGTTGAAGGAATAGTGGCATCAACCCGCGCACGACCTCACGCAAGCCGATTGCCACAAAAAGATCAAGTGTTGCCTACACACCACCTCTTCTTGCAGCACAGCCACAAAAGATCGTTGAAATGGACCACAACAGAACCCACTAGGCCTGGTTTGAACTTTCCCTCCTTGGAAAATTTGAAATCGAAGTGAATGATTGAGTTTGGAGTCCATCTGACACCTGTGCGGGTCGCACCACATGTCTGTGCGGGTCGCACAGGGTCCCCCCACGTTGTCTGCCATGATTCGGTACATGTCTGCCATGCCTGACCCGACCTGTGCGGCTCTACCACCCCGCACAAGATTCCTGTGCGGCCCGCACAGAGCCAACAGACACTACTACAATCACAAGTGCCCAACGAATTTCTGAAAACTTACTGGTCCGACCCAAATATCTTTTGCGACATTTGTTAAGAATCCTATTGTGAACCTATTGTGAAAATTTGAGGTAATTTGGACAAACAAAACCCATGCCGACACTTGCCGCAAGCCGAAACCGTGCACAATTGCCGCTGCCATGCCGAACATTAAAAACTTACCGGCCGGAACCAAAACTCTTCCACAACATTTGTCCAGTACCCTTCCGTGAACCCACTACCAAAATTTGAGATCCAAAGGACAACCATAGCCCATGCCGGTACCCTCCGCAAGTTTCAGCCGCAGCCTATGATTCCAGCAGCAGTTTCACACGAATTAGCAGCCGCGGACCACGATTCCAGCCGCAATTTCACACTAATCAGCAGCAGTCCGGCACAATTCCAGTACCGGACCACGAATCTGCCGTAACTTCGCACGAATCTGTCGCCGCTTCCCACGAATCCGTTGTTGTGACCCACGAATCGTCACCGCTTCATGCCGCTTCGCCGCCGAAGTTAGGTTGTAATGCTCTAACTCTCTTGTTTACATTTGTGATTTGCTTAGGTGCGACTTTTGAACTGAGTTTTATTGAGTATTTGGCTACACCGACCATCTGTTACCAAGAACTTAGCCAAATCCACCTAAAAGTCCCGCCGTACACCACCCAGACCAGTCTGTGCGACCCGCACAGGATCCTGTGCAAACTGCACAGACCCATGTAAGCCCCGAAAAGTCACAATGCTCCACCAAATCACCTACCGCCTTTCACGCCGCAACCAAACTGAGCACCACGACCAACCAAAACCATCCAACAAGCGCCAGAACCACCGTGACCAAGCCGAACCACGTGCACCACAACAAGAGCAACCGGGTCAATTCCATGCCGAGCCACAATAGAGCGTGCCGCAATTCTATAATGCCGATTCCTATCACGCCGCCCCAAGCAATGCTGCTCCGCACATGCCACCGCCGTACCAACCATAGTACCCACCGCCAACTCCACCCACGTAGCTACCCCCACGATTCGTGGGCCGGTTGCGGTGTAAACCGCAATCGGCCGCCGGTATGTTTCCAAACTTCTTCTCTTTTCCTTTTCTTTGATGTATGATTGCATTAGGGACAATGCATTGTTCAGCTTGGGGGGGAGAATCGAAGAATTTTGAAATTTTGTATCTAGGAACTGCATCATGGCATGAAATAATGGCCGTCTGGGAGCCTGTGCGGGTCGCATGACCGTTCTGTGCGGGTCGCACAGGGCCCCTGATAGCTACATACCACTGTCTGGCCAATGTCTCCTATGAAAAATTTCTGTGCGGCCCGCACCAATTTCTGTGCACCCCGCACAGGACCTCAGACAGTGGATTGCATCATGTAGGTTGCACGTAATTCATTTAATCTTGCATGTAAATGAGTTGAAATTTAATTGATTGTTTTAGAATGAGTTTTCGCACAAGTTTTCAATGCAAATGGTTGTGGAATTTCTTGCAAAACTTTGAACTCTAAGTGTGCTTTTGATTGGTTTTTGAGCCAATGAACCAAAGAGGATTTTGATTCAAATAGATAAAACCCGAAATTTAGTTGCTTTCATAATGTTAAACACTATTAGACAAGTCATAAACATTTTCCGAGTGAACGGATTTGTGTACTACAAGGATTTGTTCAAAAGGGATATCTTTGGCGTGTATCTTTTTGAGTCTTCTTGCTATCTTCTTTTTCTCTTTTTATGTAAATTCTTCCCCGCCACAATGGAGAAATGTATCTCTTGTCTAAATGAAAAAAAAAACAAAAAAAAACAAAAAAAACAAAAAAATAAAAAAAAAGGCTTGTTAAGTTCGTTTCTCAATGTAATTTTTTTATTTTTCCCTCTCTTTCTCTTTCTTCCTTTTCTAAAAGACTCCTCACGCCTTGACACGCTATAGATATTCCTTACAAATTCTTGGAGGGTATGGAAATGAACGGGCAAATAACCTTGATTTTGCATGTCGTTTACATAGAGAAGCTTAGGGTCATTGAAATGAAAAATCGGATCTTTTAGGATCAAGTGCAACATAAACCAATTGCTTGAGTGCTTAAAGTCCAAAGTTTTGTGCTAAGTTTTGCATCCGATTGCCTTGAACTCATGTGTGATGCTCAAAGTAATACAATTGATTGAAATTCCAACTCATAGGCTTGCAAGGTGTTGAGTTTAGATGTAGGTATGGCCCGACCTCTAAGTTTAGGGTTTTGCTTGGGGACAAGCAAAGTTCAAGCTTGGGGGGATTTGATATCACATATTTATATATATGTTTTGACCGGACTTTACCCTCAATCGCAACTCAATACCTTTGTTTTATGCGTGTTTTAGTTTATTTCTTTAGGAATTTGGTACTTCTTGGGTCTATATTCATTTTGTAGGAACTTGGAGGAAATTTGGTGAAGTTTGGCCCACAAAACATGAAAAAATGCTCCCGTGCGGCCCAAACCAAATCCTGTGCGGGGTGCACAAGGTCCAGCCAACACGCCAGACAAGCGACATGGGCCATACGACTCATTCTTGGCCCATACGACCCGCACCCGCATTCCATGCGCCCTGCACGTGACTTTGAACCCTAGTTTCGCTGCTATTTAAAGCCCCTGAAGCAAATTTGGTACTTCTTGGGTCTATATTCATTTTGTAGGAACTTGGAGCAAATTTGGTGAAGTTTGGCATACAAAACATGAAGAAATTGATCCCGTGCGGCCTGGATGAAATTCTGTGCGGCCTGCACAGGGCCCAGCCAGCACGACAGACAAGCGACATGGGCCAGACGACTCATTCCTGGCCCATGCGACCCGCACCATGATCCCATGCGCCCCGCACGTGACTCCAAGCCGTAGTTTAGCGGCTATTTAAAGCCCCCGAAGCGCCGAAATTAGGGCATCCTATCTTCTCCCCCATCCAAGGCGGCGTCGCAGCGAAAACCTACCCGATCCACCACTTCACCTTTCCTGTGCACCCCGCACAGCCACCCTGTGCGACCCGCACAGAGCATCCCGCCGCCTTGTGAGCCACGTTTCGACCACCGTTCCACCGCCGTTCGACCCAAGAGGCCGTATCTCCGATCCAGAGGCAAGGAAGAGGCTTGATTAGGGGCGTTTGCCTTCCTCCTTTCTTCTCTTTGGTTATGGAGATTGTATCTTTCCCTTTCTTGCATTTTGATTGTGTTTCTATTATGGTAGGCTAGATTTGTTTGTTCTAGGGTCATGTTTAAACCAAGATTAGGATTGATGTAATTGATGAATTGTGTTGAACCTCCTACTAGGTGAATGGCCACACTTAGTCTTTGTTAAAGGTGCAGACTAATTGATTGAATTGAGTAAGCAACTTGAGGTAGGTTATGAGCCGAAAGGTGACCAATTGGTATCCCAAAAGGAGAAGATTTCTAATTAGGCGAAAGTCGGTTAGATACCTTAGTAAACCAACTTGTGGACTTAGGATGGTTAAGCCAACAAGCGAAAGTGAGGGTTAACTAGACTAATGGGGGCGTTAGACTAATGGGCACGATACCATGACCAACATGCGACGGCTGAGGTCTAGGGAGTCCAAGTCCGGCTAGATCTGTCCCAAACCAGTTAGGAACTTAATTGTCATGCATTGCACCATCATCTAAGGGCCGTGCCGCACCAAGTACTACCTGTGCGGGTCGCATGGAATCCTGTGCGGGTCGCACAGGGCCAGACTGGTGCAGCACGGGTCAGCGTTTCGTGCGACAGCACGCGCGTTGACAGCCCGAAGCCTAACCGAGGTAAAAACAGAAACCCTAGGACGCTTTATTATTAGAAATCACCAGAAAACAACCAAATTGTTACTTACTTTAGTTTTGTTTTAGTTTGATTGTTTGTTTATCTCATTTTGCCATTGTTCTAAGACAAAAAAAACATCTCAATTGACCGACCTAGATTTTGTGAACTGGTAAACCTAATACTCAACTAATCCGTCCCTGTGGTTCGACCCCTAACCATATCCAACGATATACCGTACGCTTGCGGTACATTTTAGGACATTTTAGGGTACTATTAGTTTGTACCATCACTAACCTACTGATTTACCTAATTAGCTGGGTTAGAGCCTTAACTAACTAGTTATGTAGTCCTTATGTTAATTATGTACTAACCCTAAGTAGTTAGACCCTAGACAATAATTAGGTAACATCTAGCTAAGGTTACTAACCTAACTCTAATCCTAGCTAGGGTGAACTAGGTTTACCTAGAGTTAGGGTTAGTTTACCACATCTAATTCATATTAAGATTAGCTAAGGTTAGTTAGTACTACCTAGGGCTTGCTAGGGAGTTAGGATTAGTTAGGGTTAGTTAGGATTACCTTTGGCTAGCTAGGGTTGGTTTGGGTTAGAGTTAGGGTTAGTTTGGGTTGGATTTAGAGTTAGTTAGGACTACTTAGGGCTGGCGAGAGTTGGAGTTAGGGTTAGCTATGGTAACCTAACTCTAACCTTAACTAACCCTAAATAGTAAACCTAACTCTAGGCTAGCTTTGAGTTAATGTTAGAGTTAGGATTAGTTAGTTTATCCTTAAAAAAGCTAGGGTCTAATAAGTAGAGTTAGCTACAGATAGGTATGGTTAGTTAGGACTACGTAAGGCAAGCTAGGGTTACCCTAATTAGGGTTACCTAGGATAACTAACCTTGCTAACCCTAACTTGCTACTTAGGATTAGCCTAAGACCATAGTTAGTTACGTTATGGTTAGAAATACCTAGGGAACTAAGTTAAATAGCATAACTACGGTAAGTTATGATGGTAGGTTGAGGTTGGGTTAGGGTTAGCTAAGGTATTAGTGTTACCTAGGATAACTAATTAGAGTTAATCCAACATAAGCTAGCCCTCAGGTAATCCTAGCTAAGAGTTAGGTGTCCCCTATTTATCTAAGGTAAGGGTTACCCTAGGGCTAGCTATGGCTAAGGCTATGGTTAACACTAGGATTAGTTGGGGTTATAGTTAGGGTAACGCTAACTTAGGAAGACCATAGGTTATCCCTAGATCTAAACTACCTTAACTAAACCTAGGTTAAAACTAACCCTAACTCTAATCTTAACCTTAGCTATCCCTTACCAACCATAGTTAAGGCTAACCTTAACTAATGAGAGTTAGCTAGAATTAGTTAGGGCAACCTCGGGCAAGCTAAGGCTTGTTGGGGTTAGTTATGGTTAGTTAGGCCTTAGGTAGCCATGGATAGAATTATCTACGGTTAGTTAATCAAATCTTAACTCAAATTCCAGCTAACCTTAGCTAGCCCGAGGTAGCAAACCATTACTAACCAAACTAATTTAGAATCAACCATAACTAACTAACCCTATTAGCCCTACTTAGGGTTACTTCAGGTAGTCCTTAACCTAGGTAGGTATTAGGGTTAGGAAGATACCTAGGGCTATCAGGAGCCAGCAAGGGTTAGAGTTAGGGATAGCTAGGGTTAGTAAGAGCTACATAGGCATTAGCAAGCTAGCGATAGCTAAGGTTAGTAAGGGCTAACCCTAACTAACCCTAGTTAGCCCTACATAACCTTAACTCTAGTTAGAGTTAGATAGGATTGTAAAAGATATCTTCCTATGTTAGCTAGGGTTGGCTATGGTTAGTTGGGGATACGTAAGGCTAGCTAGGTTTGGTTAGGGTTAGAATTATAATTAGTTAGGACTACCTAGGACCTGCTTTGGTTGGCGAGTGTTTTAGGGTTAGAGAGGGTTAATTAGGACTACCTAGTACTAGCTAGGGTTGGCAAGGGTTAGTTAAGGCTACTTAGGGTTAACAAGGGTAGTTAGGGCTACCTAGGATAAGCTAGCCTAAGTTGGGCAAAACTAATCCTAACTCTAACCATAGCTATTAACCCCAATGTTAGTTAGGTAGCCTTAGGTAGTCGTCGCTAGCCCTAGGTAGTCCTAACTACACTAGTTAGCCCAACTAAAGCTAACCTAGGGGTAACTAGGGTTAGTTATGGTCTAACAAAGTAATAACTAAATCCTAGCCATAGTTAGGGATAGCAAGGTTAATCCTTGCTAGGGTTAGCCTTAGGATTAGTTAACTAACCTCTATCCATAGTAACTATAGCTAACCTTAATCCCTAGGCTAACTCTAACCCTAGTTTAACTAATCATACTCAAGCTAGTATTAACTATCCCTAGGTAACCCTAGTTATCCCTGGTCTACTTACCTAGGTATAAGCTATGGCTTAACTTTGGTAGCCCAAGCAATAACTAACCCTAACTCTAGGGTAGTTAAGGTTAGAGTTAGGATTTGCTAGGATTAGTAAGAAAGAATGTATTATTTAGGGTTACCAATTAGGGTTATATTGAACTAACCTAGCTAACCCTAACTTGGGTTAGTTAGCAACTAACTATCCTAGCTAACTAGGATTAGTTAACTAGCTAGCTAACTAACTAGGGTTAGAGTTAGGGTTGGCTAGGGTTAGTTAGGTTTTTCTATGTTAGCTAGGGTTAGCAATGGTTAGTTAGGGCTACCTAGCTCAAGCTAAACCATAGCTAACCCTGGCAATAACCTTGGTGTTAGTTCTCCATGAGTTAGTTAGGTTAGGTAGGGTTGGAGTTAGGTTTTGTTATGGTTAGAGTTAGGGTTACCTAGAGTAAGTCTAACCCTACCTATATGGTTAGATATGGTTAGGTTACTCTAGGGTTAGCTATGGTCAGAGTTAGGGTTAGCTGGGGATAGTTACCAATCCAAGCAAAAATTGAGCTACCTAAGTAGCCCTAACTAAGGTTATGGTTACAATTGATTAGTGTTTGTCATGGCTATTATGTTAAGCTATTTAGGTAACCCTTGAATTACTTAGAGCCTAGCTAGCCTTAGGGTTAACCCTAACTTTGGCTAGTTAACCGTAGCTAACTCTTAGGTTAAATAACTAATCCTAGGACTACCTTGGGCTAGCTAGGGTTATCTTGGGCTAGTTAGGATTTGTTAGGCTAGGATATGGTAGCTATTTAACCCAAGATTGCTTAAAGTAATCTCGAGTTAGCAAGAGTTAGTTAGGGCTACCTTGGGTCGGGATCGATTTTAACAAACCTACCTAGTCCTACATAGGTAATCCTAACTATCCATTAACAACCCTAACTCTAAACCTAGCTAGTTAACTAACTCTAGTTAGCGAGGTTAGTTAGCGACTTAGGGTTAGCTAGGGTTTGTTGGGATTAGTAATCCTAGTTAATTAGGTCTAAGTTAGGATTAGCTAAAAAGACCCTAACTAACCCTAGCCTAATTAGGTTAGCTAGCCCTAGGCCATAAGTTCTGGGTTAGAGTTGTTACCTAGTGAGGGTTAAAATTAACTAATCCTAACCTTAACTAAAACTAACCTAGCTTAACTAACCCATAATTAGGTAACCCCAGCTATCCTAACCTTGGGTTATCCTCGGGCTATCCCTATAATTTAGTTACTCTAGGAATTAACCCCAATCCATTAAGGTTAGCTGGTGACCTACCTAGGGCTGAATGGACTTATAGTTAGAGTTAGGTAGCCAAGTAATTAACTAACCATATCTTTAGGGTTAGTAATTGTTTTATCCTAGCTCGGATTAGTTATAACTGGCCCTAGGTAGACCTAACTAACCCTAATTAGGATTAGTTATCCGGGTTAATTAGGGCTAACCAATGGCTAGCTAGGGTTGGATAGGGCTAGAGTTAGGATTATCTTTGGCTGGCTAGGGTTGGTTTGGGTTAGAGTTAGGGTTAGTTTGTCAGATTTATGGTTAGTTTGGACTACTTAGGGCGGACGAGGGTTGGAGTTAGGGTTAGCTAGGGTTGAAATTAGGGTTAGTTATGGTTAAGATTACCTAAAGTTGCCTAACTCTATGGTTAGTCCTAATTGGGTTACCCTAACTAACCCTTGTTTGGTTACTAACCCTAGCTATTCATAACTGGGGTTAGAGTTATGATTAGGTAGGGTTAGTTAGAGCTACCTAAGCGAAGTTACTCTACCAACCCCTAGCTTTGGGTAACCCTAGGGTTAGCTAATTGATTCGTATAGCCCTAGGTAGGGTTAGATAACTTAACCCTTGCTAGAATTAGCTATAACTAGCTATGATAGGGTTTAGCTAACTCCCTAAGTTTGGACTACCTAGGGTTGAAATTGCAGTCTAACTTAGCCCTTACTAACCCTAATTTCAACCCTAGCTTAATATTTACAATGGTAGGGTTATCTAGGTAGCCCCTATACCTAAACTTTACCGAGGAATATCCTTAGGACTACTTAGTTGATTAGTTAGGGCTTGCCCTACGGTTGGTTAGTTAGGGCTACCTAAGGTAACCTTAGCCATAACTGATCCTAACAAACCCTAAGTTAGGGCTAACTAGCTAAACCCTTGCTAACCTTAGCGCTAGGTAGGTTAGGACTTCATGTTAATTACCTAACTTAGGGGTTAGCTACCTTAGTTAGAATCTGTTTGCTAAACCGTATGCTAGGTACTCTACTTAGGGTTAGTTATCTCTAAATAGTTTTGCTACCTAGTTAGCTATGGTTAATTACGGATAATTAGTTAAGTTACCCTAGTTAGCCTAATCGTATACTAACCTAACTTAGGAAGATATCTCTTACAATCCAATCTAACTCTAAGTAGAGTTAAGGTTATGTAGGGCTAACTAGGGTTAGTTATGGTAGCCCTAGTTAGGACTAACCCTAGCTCTTAATAACCCTAGTTATCCCTAACTCTAACCCTTGCTAACTCTAGATAGCCGTAGGTAGTACTAACTAACCCCAACTAGTTAGGGTTACCCATTGCTAGGATTTTTAGGACTATTTAGAGCTAACTTAGCCCTAACTTTAGGTAGCCCTACCTTGTTAACTAACGGTAGCTAGGGTTTGGTATCCCTATCTACTTAGGAATAGTTAGAGTTAGCTAGCCCTAACAAATCCTTGTTAATCCTAACTTTAGCCCTAACTAACCATAGCCGACCCTAGCTATCCCCAGTTAGCTTGGGTTGAAATTAAGATTAGTTAGGATTAGTTAGTACTACCTAGGGCTTGCTAGGGTCAGATATGGTTAGAGTTAGGGACAACTAGGGATTGATAGGGCTACCTAGGGATAGCTTGGGTTACCTAGGATTAGAGTTAGGGTTACCTAGGGTGGGTTAGGGCAACCTAGGGGTAGTTATGATTATTTAAGACTACTTAGGCCTAGATATGATTAATTGGGGTTAGAGTTACGATTTTTTTGGATCACCTAGTGAATGCTCGACCCGAAGAGCCAGTAGAGGAGGGGGTAGCAGCCCTATCTGAGAATGCTCGGTCCGAGCACTCCATTGTTCGGACCGAAGAGGAGCCTGGCAAGGGACAGGACCGAGGAAAATCAGCAGACCGAACCATCCTATCGGCGCCCAGCTATCACTCTCCAGTTCCTTTCCCTCGCAGGTTGATCAAGAGCAAGGAAGATGCCCAGTTCAAAGCCTTTTGGGAGATCTTAAAGCAAATGAGGATCACAATTCCCTTAACAGATGCTATAGCACAAGTGCCGATCTATGCCAAGTTCCTAAAGGAGTTGTGCACAGGCAAGAGATCTCTTGAGGAGCTCAAAACAGTGGTATTAACTCACCGCAGCACCGAAGCCCTCACCAACAATATGCCACCTAAACTCGCGGATCCAGGTCGGTTTGTTCTTCCTTGTACTATTGGAAATGCTATTATCAAGCAGGCTTTGTGTGACATAGGTGCAAGCGTTAGCCTCATTCCCAAAACGGTGTATCAAAAGATTGGGTTTGGCGAACTTCTACCAACAAGCGTGATTCTAAGTCTTGCCGATTCCACAATCCGAATTCCGTTGGGTGAAGTGAAGAACGTGCCTGTCCAAGTTGGAAAATTTCTAGTGCCCGGCGACTTCGTGGTAATGGACATAGAAGAAGATAAGGAGGTACCTATCATTTTGGGACGCCCCTTTCTTAGAACCGCCGGTGTGGTGATGGATACCCGAGACGGGTCAATTTTGGTTAGAGTAGGAGGGGAGCAGCTCCTATTTTCAATTAATCATGCTATGAGATGCCCCGACCCTTGAGAAACTTGTTTCATGATCCAAGAAGTGCCCGAAATTGAAGAATCTCTTGAAGAACAGTACCAAACAGCCCTGGAGACCTACCAAACCTTTCTCTGTGACATGCAAGAGGCAGTTGGGATAGAGGAATCAATCGTGGAAGTAGACGAGCCCGAAACCTGCTGGACTGGCCCTCAGTTCGACCTCGGCCACCTCTGTTCGGACCGAGCTCAAGGTCGACTGGAAGAGATAAGGGTGACAGAGGAGCAGCTCGGACCGAGTGATGATCTGCTCGGACCGAACTCGTCCAGTCCAGACCAAACTGAAGCTCCGAAAGTTGAACTTAAGACACTTCCATCCTCACTCAGGTATCAATTCCTCGGCCCAAATCAATCTTACCCTGTTATAGTTAACTCTGAGCTAGATGCAGGGAAAACAGAGAGATTGTTGACTGAACTGAGGGCACACCAAGGCGCAATAGGATACTCAATCGACGATTTGAAAGGCATCGACTCATCCTTTTTCACACATCGAATCTTGTTAGAGGATGATCACAAGCCATCAAGGAAAACTCAAAGGAGGCTCAACCCAAATCTCAAGGACGTAGTGAAGAAGGAGATTCTTAAGTTGCTCGATGCGGGTATTATCTATCCAATCTCAGATAGCAAATGGGTAAGCCCCGTGTATGTGGTTCCTAAGAAGGGAGGTACAACTATGGTAAAGAATGACAAGGATGAGATGATTCAGACCCGCGTGGTTACCGGATGGAGAATGTGCATCGACTACCGCAAACTCAATGCGGCAACCCGCAAGGACCATTTTCCACTCCCATTTGTTGACCAATTGCTTGAAAGACTTGCCAATCATTCTTATTTTTGCTATTTAGATGGTTACTCGGGTTTCTTTCAAATTCCCATTCATCCAAATGACCAAGAAAAGACTACTTTTACCTGCCCTTATGGTACTTTTGCCTATAGACGTATGCCCTTTGGTCTTTGTAATGCACCAGCCACATTTCAACGGGCCATGATGGCCATTTTTTCTGATTTGATTGAAAAAGAAATGGAAGTTTTCATGGACGACTTCTCGGTCTATGGCACTTGTCTTGATTCTTGTTTGGCTAACCTCTCTAAAGTTTTGCAGCGGTGTCAAGAGGTTAACTTGGTTTTGAATTGGGAGAAGTGCCATTTCATGGTGCAACGCGGTGTAGTACTAGGCCATGTAATCACTTCTAAAGGGATCGAGGTCGATAAAGCGAAAATCGAAGTTATTGAAAAGCTAGACATGCCTAAGAATGTTAAGGACGTGCGAAGTTTCCTTGGGCACGCCGGATTCTACCGCCGCTTCATTAAAGACTTTTCTAAAATAGCAAAACCTCTAAGCAATCTTTTAATTAAGGATAATGAATTCATCGTTACTGAAGATTGTATTCACTCCTTTCACAGGTTAAAAGAGGCCCTCATATCAGCCCCTATTTTGCAACCACCAGATTGGTCTCAACCATTCGAACTCATGTGTGACGCAAGCGACTTCGCGGTTGGGGCTGTGCTTGGACAGCGGAAGGACAAGAAGGCGGTAGCGATCTACTATGCAAGCAAAGTACTCGATCCGGCCCAAACCAACTACACAACCACCGAGAAGGAACTTCTTGCCGTAGTATTCGCGCTAGACAAGTTTAGATCCTATCTTGTGGGTTCCAAGGTGATCGTGTACACTGATCATGCGGCATTGCGGTATCTTCTGAGCAAGAAGGATGCCAAGCCAAGGCTCATAAGATGGGTACTCCTTTTGCAGGAGTTTGACCTCAAGATTCGCGATAAAAAGGGCACAGAGAATTTGGTAGCTGATCATCTGTCTCGACTGCATTGGTAAGAGAAAGAAAAAGATGAAATCCCAATCGACGACTCATTTCCGATTGAAAAGCTGATGCAGATTACTCTCAGTTCGACCCCAGTAGAGATCTGTTCGACCTAAATCTCATGCAGTTTGGACCGAACGGAAGCAGAGGAGGTCGACTGGACCCACCTGGCGATGCAATTCCTCTCTATGGAAGGATGTTCGGACCGAGCAACTTCTTGTTCGGTCCGAACGATGACTGATCGTGGTACTGATGCTCAACCGTGGTATGCTGACTTAGCCAACTACCTCGCCAGCGGTATCCTACCACCAGAGATGACTTGGCAAGACCGAAAGAATCTGAAATCAGATACTAAATATTATTTTTGGGAGGAGCCCTACCTCTTCAAACTCAGGATCGATGACATTTATAGAAGATGTGTGCCATATGAGGAGGTTAGGCCCATCCTAGCTAGCTGCCATTCTTCTGCCTATAGAGGCCATGCATCATTCTCCAAGACGGTAGCTAAAGTGCTTCAATCAGGTTTCTTTTGGCCCACTCTTTTCAAAGATGCACGTTCTTTTGTACTTTCATGTGATCAATGTCAAAGAACGGGCAACATCTCAAAGAGGAGCGAGATGCCCCTTAACCCTATTCTCGAAGTGGAAATCTTTGATGTTTGGGGGATAGACTTCATGGGCCCGTTTCCTAGCTCTCATGGTTTCAAATACATCTTGGTTGCGGTAGATTATGTCTCTAAGTGGGTTGAAGCGGTACCATGCAAGTCCGCGGATGCAAATTCGGTGATCCGATTATTTTCAAAGGTGATTTTTCCTCAGTTTGGTGTTCCACGAGCAGTGAAAAGCGACGGAGGGAAACACTTCATCAACCGCCACTTCAATGGTCTATTGAAGAAGCACGATGTGACACACAAGGTCGCCACCGCTTATCATCCGCAAACAAGCGGGCAAGTCGAGGTATCTAATCGGGAGATCAAAAGCATATTGGAAAAGACGGTATCTCGAACTCGCAAGGATTGGGCTATCAAACTAGATGATGCTTTGTGGGCCTACCGTACTGCCTTCAAAACACCTATAGGCATGAGCCCCTTCAAACTTGTCTATGGGAAGCCATGCCACTTGCCAGTTGAAATCGAACACAAGGCTTATTGGGCAACTCGCGCGATTAACATGGATTTGCTCAAGGCCGGTGAGAAAAGAATTCTTGAACTTCATGAGTTGGATGAGGTACGCCTAAACTCTTATGAAAATGCTAAATTCTATAAAGAAAAGACAAAGTTGTTGCATGACAGGCATATTTCAAGAAGAGAATTCAAAGAAGGAGACTTGGTGCTTTTGTTCAACTCACGCTTGAAGCTTTTCCCGGGCAAGTTGAGATCAAGGTGGTCCGGGCCGTTTCGAGTGGTGAAGGTCTACCCATTTGGCGCCATTGACATTTGTGACAAGGATTCGGAGCCTTTCAAAGTCAATGGGCAACGATTAAAGCACTACATCGCCGACGAGACTCTTGAGGAGACCTTTGTTCTATCCCTCTCCGAACCAGACCAAGCGGAAACTTAGAAACATGAGGTCAAGCTAGGGACCTAAAACAAGCGCTTCTTGGGAGGCAACCCAAGGATTTAAATTTTCACTTTCAAAATAGTTTATTTAAAAAAAATATATATATATATATACAGTTCTAATCTCTGGGGACATTTCAATTTCAGGAAGCAATTTCAATGTAAAGAAGGAGTCACGGGCATGGAGGATGAGACGACCAGTAGTACACGCCTTTTCTTAGCCAAAATTCGAAGTGCACTGCTCTCGGTTTGATCCGAGGACTCAGCGCTCGATCCGAGCAAAAAGGGACAGTAGGAGGACGGTACGACATTCGTGCTCGGTCCGAGCACCATATCGTTCGGTCCGAGTATCTTCTCATTCGGACCGAACAGGAGGCCCATACTTCAATGGATGGGGCCATTTGGGCCGAGATTTTTAATGGGACACAGGCCCAATTCTCTTCATTCGATTTAATTGATTGATGGTTTTTTTTTTTAACCTATCAGGCCAAACCCATTAAGGCTAAACCCGACCCAATAACCCCATAAGAGAGGATCCATTCCCCTCTCTTCTCTTTCTCCCTCATTCGACCCCAACCCGACTCTTCTCCTTCTCGTTCCCTTCTCCAAACTGAGCACACACACACCAAAACCTAGATTTTGCATTTCTTCACCATCTTTAGAGATCTACGGTGCATATTACTCTCCACTTCAATCTCTTTCAACATCTCTCCTTTGATCCAAATTTTAAGGAACTGTGTGTGGTGTATTTTTCAGGGCACGTCTTTCGAAGAAATCGGCAAAATTGACGGTTGGTCTCCCCATCAACTGTTAACAATCCAGGGCCTCCTCTTCGACATCTTTGCGGTTCCTTCGAGGCCCTTCGACCTTTCTTTTGCCGTGGGACCACTCTCTACTCCATCCCGCTGTCAAGAGATCCCCTCTCCGTCGTTTTGCTCTCTGGTGCCTCTCTGCCCCTTCTCTTCACTCACGAAGGCATTCTCTGGCCCCTGATACTTCGGTTCCTCACTGCCATACCTCAAACCGAGAATTTCAACTCCATCAAGCGTATCCAAGGTCCCTCCATTGCTTCCTTGTGATTTTAATTGGGTTTGCGAGTGTGTACAAGGCCCTGTACCAGCACGACAACCTCTGTACCGCATTCTGATAGAATCCGGCACCAAAATAAAAAAAACCAGTGTCCTTCACCAGAACCTAGCCTCAGTTCGGTCCGAAGTTCTCCTGTTCGGTCCGAGCTCCCACTCCTGACACTGTCCCAACTCTGCCTTCCTTCTGTTCGGTCCGAGTCCTCTGATATCACACATTTATATATACGTTTCGACCGGACTCTACCTTCAATCGCAACTCAATACCTTTGTTTTATGCGTGTTTTAGTTTATTTCTGTAGGAATTTGGTACTTCTTGGGTCTATATTCATTTTGTAGGAACTTGGAGGAAATTTGGTGAAGTTTGGCTTTGAAAACATGGAGAAATTGATCCCGTGCGCCCTGGATGGAATTCTGTGCGGCCTGCACAGGGCCCAACCAGCACGACAGACAAGCGACATGGGCCAGACGACTCATTCCTGGCCTATGCGACCCGCACCATGATCCCATGCGCCCCGTACGTGACTCCAAGCCCTAGTTTCGCGGCTATTTACAGCCCCGGAAGCGCCGAAATTAGGGCATCCTATCTTCTCTCTCATCCAACGCGGCGCCGCAGCGAAAACGTACCCGATCCACCACTTCACCTCTCCTGTGCACCCCGCACAGCCACCCTGTGCGACCCGCACAGAGCATCCCACCGCCTTATGAGCCACGTTCCGACCACCGTTCCACCGCCGTTCGACCCAAGCAGCCGTATCTCCAGTCCAGAGGCAAGGAAGAGGCTTGATTAGGGGCGTTTGCCTTCCTCCTTTCTTCTCTTTGGTTATGGAGATTGTATCTTTCCCTTTCTTGCATTTTGATTGTGTTTCTATTATGGTAGGCTAGATTAGTTTGTTCTAGGGTCATGTTTAAACCAAGGTTAGGATTGATGTAATGCATGAATGATTAAGTTTCTATGGTTTATCACTTGTTGGTTGTCTATTGTTTATGCTTGCTTTGTGTTCGATGAATTGTGTTGAACCTCCTACTAGGTGAATGGCCACACTTAGTCTTGGTTAAAGGTGTAGACTAATTGATTGAATTGAGTAAGCAACTTGAGGTAGGTTAGGAGCCGAAAGGTGATCAATTGGTATCCCAAAAGGAGAAGATTTCTAATTAGGCGAAAGTCGGTTAGATACCTTAGTAAACCAACTTGTGGACTTAGCTTGGTTAAGCCGACAAGCGAAAGTGAGGGTTAACTAGACTAATGGGGGCGGTAGACTAGTTTCCGTGTCACGATACCATGACCAACATGCGACGGCTGAGGTCTAGGGAGTCCAAGTCCGGCTAGATCTGTCCCAAACCAGTTAGGAACTTAATTGTCATGCATTGCACCATCAACTAAGGGCCGTGCCGCACCAAGTACTACCTGTGCGGGTCGCATGGAATCCTGTGCGGGTCTCACAGGGCCAGACTGGTGCAGCACGGGTCAGCGTTTCATGCGACAGCACGCGCGTTGACAGCCCGAAGCCTAACCGAGGTAAAAACAGAAACCCTAGGACGCTTTATTATTAGAAATCACCAGAAAACAACCAAATTGTTACTTGCTTTAGTTTTGTTTTAGTTTGATTGTTTGTTTATCTCATTTTGCTATTGCTCTAAGACCAAAAACCATCTCAATTGACCGACCTAGATTTTGTGAACCGGTAAATCTAATACTCAACTAATCCGTCCCTATGGTTCGACCCCTAACCATATCCAACGATATACCGTACGCTTGCGGTACATTTTAGGACTAATTAGGGTGTTATTAGTTTGAACCATCAAGCTTTTTGGCACCGTTGCCGGGGACGGTGTTTGATATTAGGACCTTACTTAAGTATCAAGAGCCTAGGTCATTTCTTTTGTTTCTCACATTTCTTTGTTTGCTTTGTTTTTGTGGTTCGTAGGGTTAAGCGCTGGCCGGTTCGAAGCGAAGGACTCAAACGAACAAGGGGCATCGCTACCTCTTGAGGAGCAAGTCTACCGAAGGCTTGAGCACACTCGATCCGACAGCCACCGATCAGCCAACACAGGCCCTACCACGCCGGGTCCAGTGAGCGCACGACTTGAGCGACAACCCAACGCAGCACGCGCAGCCAGAGCCCTGTGTACCCCTCACAGAACCCCTGTGCGACCTGCACAGACCCTCTGACAGCGAGAAAATGGCTGAATTGGAGGCGTTGCGACGTGAACTAGAGGCACAGCGCCTGGCACTTGAGCAAGAACGTGTCCGACTAGACCTGGAGCGGCAGAGGCTTGCTAATGAACGCCCCGGAGGAGGGGGTGGTGATGAAGGAAGCCAAGGCGGGTTTAATGACACCGGGCCACAACCTAATCCGAGGACTTTGAGGCATTTCGCTACGCCAAAGTCAAGCAACATTGGAGGGGCAATTGTGTTGCCCGGAATCGCAGCGAACAACCTAAACATTACGCCCGCTCACATCAACCTTGTGCAACAAAACTCCTTCACCGGGCTTGAAAATGAGGACCCGCATGCACACTTACAAACTTTTGAGGATGTTTGTAGTACTATCAAAATGAATGGGGTTACACAATCCGCAATTAGGCTCTTACTCTTCCCTTTCACACTTAGGGACAAGGCTAAAAAATGGTTTGGTGGCCTAAAAAGGGGGTCAATTACCACATGGGATGAAATGGCCCAAACTTTCTTGGTTAAGTACTTCCCCCACAAGAAAAAGGCTAGAATTAGGAGCCAAATAACAAGTTTCAAACAAAGAGTCGATGAGACCCTTAGTGAGGCTTGGGAAAGGTTTAGGGACCTAGAGTTTTCGTGTCCCCACCATGGTCTACCAATTGATGTTGTTATTCAAGCTTTCTATGATGGTTTGACCGATAGTACTCTCATAAATGTTGATGCGGTTGCAGATGGAAGTTTCAGGGATAGAGAGGCTCAAGAGGCGATAGACTTGGTTGACAATGTGGCAAGGAACCAACAATGGTCGGGCCGAGACAATGCAAGAAGTGGAGGCCGCTATGAAGTGAGCGAGATCACCGCATTGCATGCCAAAATTGCTCAACTTGAGGCCGAAATTGCCAAGAATAATGCCGACCAAGCCATAGGCCAACCATTCAACCTATGCGGTGCTTGTGGCGAAGAAGGGCACACTTCTCTCCAATGCCCTCTTGCACAACCTGATGAGGAGATGGCACAAGTTAGCTCGATCAACAATGAGCCCTCTTACTTCCCCAACCCACCTTTCACGACCTCCTACTCAAATGATGCAAGGGAGCGACAAGATTGGCAACTCATGAACTTCCCAAACTTCAAGGACAACATCCAAAACAACTCTTATGCAAGGCCATTCTACCCCAAGAAACCCGCTCTTCCACCTCCCAACCAACCCAACAACAACCCCATGACTTTCCACAATGCGACTTTTGACAACAATCAAAGCCAAAACTTTCAACCAAGGAACCCTTTCCTTTCCCATGTTCCTCCGATTGTGCAAAGTTTCATGTATGAGACGGCCATGTGGAATCAATTCGTGGCCAAGAAGTTGGATAAGTTTGAGGATGGTCTTAAATCGATCACAAGACTTGAAAAAATGATGGAGGCCCACTTTTCTCTACCGGGACCAAGCCAAAGGGCACCGGGGCAACTTCCCAGCCAACCAGAGCTCAATCCAAGGGGGGAAGTGAAGGCCATAAGCCTCAGGAGTGAAACAGGGTATGAGGGGCCGAAGATGCCCTCCGAAACGACGCAACAACATCCTGTGCGGCCCGCACCAGAATCCTGTGCGGCCCGCACAGGGCCCCAGGGTCCCAGCAGTAGTGTCACAGACCATGTCCAGCAGCCTGAAATCGTGAAGATTGATCCTGTGCGGCCTGCACCAGATTCTGTGCACCCCGCACAGGGACAGAAAATAACCGAAAGGCAGAAATTGGCCTAGCCCGACCCACGATACATCCCACCAGTGCCATTTCCACAGAGACTTGCCCAAACTAAGACTGACAAGGGGTTCAAAAGCTTTCTCCACATGTTGAAGCAACTCCATATCACCATTCCTTTCGCCGATGCTATCACTCAAATCCCAACCTATGCAAAGTTCTTAAAGGATATCATCTCAAACAAAAGGCCGCTTGAAGAGTCAAAAACGGTGAAGCTAACCGAGCAATGTAGTGCGGTACTTAGTAGTGAGATGCCGGCCAAGATGGACGATCCCGGCAAGTACACAATTTCATGCACGATTGGTAAGGCAACCATCAAGAGGGCTCTTTGTGATATGGGAGCTAGCGTGAGTTTGATGCCAAGGTCCGTGTATGAGAAGATTGGGGTTGGAGAGTTGAAACCGACCCGTATGAAATTGGAACTTGCCGATGCATCGGTTCGCTTGCCGCTTGGTGTGATTGAGGATGTGCCGGTGCAAGTAGGCAAGTTTTTTGTGCCGGGTGATTTTGTTGTAATGGAAATGGAGGAAGACAAGGAAGTGCCGATAATTTTGGGGCGGCCTTTTCTTAGAACGGCCGGGGCATTGATGGATGTTAAAGATGGCAAGTTGATTCTAAGGATCGAGGGTGAAACAATCGAGTTTTCCATAGACAAGGCCATGAAGTACCCCAACCAACTTGATTCTTGTTGTATGATTGAAGAGATTGATACACCAATTGAGGAGATGTTAAGGGAACAGTATGAAGAAGCTCTTGAGTGTTACCAACACTTCCTCTCTGAAAATCAAGAGTCAATTGCTGTAGAAGAATCAATTGTGGATGGAAATTTCGACTCAGATAATGAACTGAAGCCTCTGTGCGGGTCGCACCAAACCCATGCGAGTCGCACAGGGCCACCCCTGGAGGTCAAAACCATTGAAAGAGAGCAAGAATACAAGCCGGAAAGATCCCGTGCGGCCTGCACAAAATCCCTTGCGGCCTGCACAAAATCCTGTGCGGCCCGCACAGACCCCAAGACATTGATCCAGCCACTGTTGTGGTATGCCGATTCGGCGAATTACGTGGCCGGTGGAGTCTTACCTCCAGATAAGACACTCAAGCAGAGAATTATGTGTCCCCATGACATAGATCGGCGTTGTGCTCCTCATGAAGAGTTTGTTTATTGGAACCCTTGTCATTTGCCCATGGAGGTTGTGTACAAGGCCTATTGGGCAACTAAGGCCCTTAACATGGGCATGAAGGAAGCCGGTTGAAACTTCGCGGCATACGGTCAAGCTAAGGACCTTAAACAAGCGCTTCTTGGGAGGCAACCCAAGATTTCTAACCCTTATCTTCTCATTTCGATTATTTTTGCATTTTCCAAAAATCTTGAAAAAACAAAAAAAAATAAAAAAATCTGAAAATTGAAATAAAATGTAGGGATAATTTAGGATTTATCCGTTTTTCCTTACAAAATTAAAAACACATAAAAAAAGAGAGGTGAAAATAAAAATTGAATTAAGTTGTTTCATGGAGGAATTCTAATACCAATGTGTTTGTTTTGTTTGTGGTATTTGTAGATAATTGTGGAAGTCCCCAATTGGCTTGTACAAGAGCACCTTGGGTTGAAGGAATAGTGGCATCAACCCGCGCACGACCTCACGCAAGCCGATTGCCACAAAAAGATCAAGTGTTGCCTACACACCACCTCTTCTTGCAGCACAGCCACAAAAGATCGTTGAAATGGACCACAACAGAACCCACTAGGCCTGGTTTGAACTTTCCCTCCTTGGAAAATTTAAAATCGAAGTGAATGATTGAGTTTGGAGTCCATCTGACACCTGTGCGGGTCGCACCACATGTCTGTGCGGGTCGCACAGGGTCCCCCCACGTTGTCTTCCATGATTCGGTACATGTCTGCCATGCCTGACCCGACCTGTGCGGCTCTACCACCCCGCACAAGATTCCTGTGCGGCCCGCACAGAGCCAACAGACACTACTACAATCACAAGTGCCCAACGAATTTCTGAAAACTTACTGGTCCGACCCAAATATCTTTCGCGACATTTGTTAAGAATCCTATTGTGAACCTATTGTGAAAATTTGAGGTAATTTGGACAAACAAAACCCGTGCTGACACTTGCCGCAAGCCGAAACCGTGCACAATTGACGCTGCCATGCCGAACATTAAAAACTTACCGGCCGAAACCAAAACTCTTCCACAACATTTGTCCAGTACCCTTCCGTGAACCCACTGCCAAAATTTGAGATCCAAAGGACAACCATAGCCCATGCCGGTACCCTCCGCAAGTTTCAGCCGCAGCCTATGATTCCAGTAGCAGTTTCGCACGAATTAGCAGCCGCGGACCACGATTCCAGCCGCAGCGAAGACCTACTTGATCCACCACTTCACCTCTCCTGTGCACCCCGCACAGCCACCCTATCTGACCCGCACAGAGCTTCCCGCCGCCTTGTGAGCCACGTTCCGACCACCGTTCCACCGCCGTTCGACCCAAGCAGCCGTATCTCCAGTCCAGAGGCAAGGAAGGGGCTTGATTAGGGGCGTTTCCCTTTCTTGAATTTTGATTGTGTTTCTATTATGGTAGGCTAGATTAGTTTGTTCTAGGGTCATGTTTAAACCAAGGTTAGGATTGATGTAATGGATGAATGATTAAGTTTCTATGGTTTATCACTTGTTGGTTGTCTATTGTTTATGCTTGCTTTGTGTTCGATGAATTGTGTTGAACCTCCTAGTAGGTGAATGGCCACACTTAGTCTTGGTTAAAGGTGTAGACTAATTGATTGAATTGAGTAAGCAACTTGAGGTAGGTTAGGAGCCGAAAGGTGATCAATTGGTATCCCAAAAGAGGAAGATTTCTAATTAGACGAAAGTCGGTTAGATACCTTAGTAAACCAACTTGTGGACTTAGGATGGTTAAGCCAACAAGCGAAAGTGAGGGTTAGCTAGACTAATGGGGGCGTTAGACTAGGTTCCGTGTCACGATACCATGACCAACATGCGACGGCTGAGGTCTAGGGAGTCCAAGTCCGGCTAGATCTATCCCAAACCAGCTAGGAACTTAATTGTCATGCATTGCACCATCAACTAAGGGCCGTGCCGCACCAAGTACTACCTGTGCGGGTCGCATGGAATCCTGTGCGGGTCGCACAGGGCCAGACTGGTGCAGCACGGGTCAGCGTTTCGTGCGACAGCAAGCGCGTTGACAGCCCGAAGCCTAACCGAGGTAAAAATAGAAACCCTAGGACGCTTTATTATTAGAAATCACCAGAAAACAACCAAATTGTTACTTGCTATAGTTTTGTTTTAGTTTGATTGTTTGTTTATCTCATTTTGCTATTGCTCTAAGACCAAAAACCATCTCAATTGACCGACCTAGATTTTGTGAACCGGTAAATCTAATACTCAACTAATCCGTCCCTGTGGTTCGACCCCTAACCATATCCAACGATATACCGTATGCTTGCGGTAAATTTTAGGACTAATTAGGGTATTATTAGTTTGCACCATCATCCTCCCAGTTCGGTCCGAACCGAGAGCAGACAACTTCCAGACAACCACAAATTTTTCTATCTCCTCGTCTCTAGCAGTACCCATGGCTGAATCCAGTCGCCGTCAGACCCGTGCCAGCACTCGTGGCGCAGCAGGGACCTCTTCTAGACGTCCTCCACCTGACTCACCACCCCACAACCCTAATGACCCACCTCATCCTATGTCAAACCACCCAGATTTCAAGAGGCATTCCGATGCAGCCCAATATGAAGAGACTTTTGGGTTTGAAATGCCATGGAAGTTCCAATTTCTCAACATGGCCAAGCTTCAGAATCGGCCGTTTGAGCACACAAGATGGATGGACCTACCTACTTTGGAGAAATTTGGGGTGGCAGAGGAATTTATCGAGCTCACAAGCAGAATTGGTATCACTCCCATCATTTGGGGGCCTCCTCTTGTTGGCTCGCTTATGCTATT